>CAXDIW010000205.1:0-1342776 GCA_963989415.1 Cerceris ruficornis
TTCTCTTCCAAAATTTTTCTTCCTCCGTGAGATTGCTTTTTACCATTCCGTATTTATGACCTAAGTCATGTTTTTTCCCTAAGGAACAATACTGATTTGGAAGGCTTGTTTGCTTAGTAGGAGTGGATTTTCCTTTTAGAGTCTCGGAATTTTTCCGACGATACGTTCGATGCTGGCTTGCATAAGAGATTTTAGATTCAAGTGTTATACTTCCTTCCTTGCCATTTGGATTTGTAGAGCGTTGAGCGTCGCTGTCTTTAGCTGGATTCGTCTCCGTGCGGAGAGGGGGTAGTTCCGGATCGTAGTTGCGTCGTAGATAATTCGAGGCTGCTGGTGTGCAGATGAAGAGAGGGTAGGGGGGGGGATCTTCGGTGGTGGCTTCGGCATAGCTCTGCTGGTTGAAGCTAGCGGTTCCATGGTCGCGTGCTGGTGGCGCGAAGAGTGGGGGGAGAGCGCGTTCATTGGTGGAAACTCGTGCGTGTCGCGTGCGGCGCGCGCGTTGACCGCGCGTTATCTTACGCTATTCTTATTAATAATTACAATATTCCGAAAACAAAAATAAAAATGTTGGATTTCTGTCTGTTTCTTTACGTAGGATGCTTTACGACCTTTTACATAGCTTTAGTTTGTCTGAGTGAACTGTTCGTTCATGATTTCCTATTTGAATCTTTACATTATGTTTATCTAAAACTCTGATAATTCTGTAAGGACCTGTATATTGGTCTGAGAATTTTCCTATTCTCGGTTCCTTTAATAGATAGACCTTGTCGTTAACCTTAAAGTTTTGAGGACGCTGCTTGCGATCGTAATAGAATTTAGATTTTTCCTTGGCTCGTATTAAATTTTCCTTAGCATGCTCTTGAACTCTATCTAGTTGACTCTGTAGAAATCGTAGGTAATCTGAATACGTAGGATCGTTAGAATCTGTGTCAAAAATTATCTCGGTAGGTACGCGTGCGACTACGCCAAATATTAATTCGTGCGGCGTGAATTGAGTACCTTCGTGAACACTCGTGTTGTAAGAGAAGGTGGCGAGTTCGAGTAATTCATCCCAATCTCTGTACTGGGTAACGAAATGCTTGAGATATTCAGTAAGTACGTGATGTGATCTTTCAATTGAACCGTTAGATTGCGGGTGGAATGCGGTCGTAGTTGTCTGTGTTATCTTAAATTTCTTACATATTTTACGCATAAGGCTACTGCAAAAAGACGAACCTTGGTCTGTTAAAATACTCTTGGGTGTTCCAAAACGACAAATAAACTTTTTAACAAGAGCATCGGCGATTTCAGGCGAAGTAGCGCGTGGTAACGGGATCGCAAGAGAATATTTGGTTAAAAGATCCTGAATAGTTAATATGTAAATTGATTCATTTTTTGTTTCAGGTAGAGGACCTACAATATCCATGGCTATTCTGTCGAATGCCTTTCCGGGCGTATCTGTGAGAATCATGGGTTGTCGGATCTTTAGACGCGTAAGCTTCTTTGTCTGGCAACTCGAACAATTTTGTATGAATTTTTGAATATCTTTCTTCAAAGTCGGCCAATAAAATTTATGTCTAATACGCTTGTACGTTTTAGTTACTCCCTTATGTCCTGCCAAAATTGAACAATGATTTTCCGTGATAATTTTATCTCTTAGTGTTATTTCTGGTATCTTTACTAAATTTTTACATAAAAAAATCTTAATTGGAATATCGGAGAATATGTTTACTAGAAATTCTTTTATTTGTGACCATGAAATGTTATCGAGATCAGTCTCGGAAATACTGAAGCTTTCTAATTGTAATTCTTTAACTACGTCTAGTAATGAATGCAGTGCGTCTTCTAATATGTCTATATCCGTATTGATAGAGGAATACTCTTTAATAGGGAGAGCAATAAAATATTTAGAACCTTTTTGAGTAACTTTTGCGCGAGCTAGTGCGGCATCTTCTACTTTAGGAAGTAAATTATTATCTTTTAATATAACTGAGCCTTCGTCACAAGGTTTACCTTTGACGGTTGTAAAAAAAACTAAGTTGTCATGGCGGAAGTTTACACTATCGCGTGTCTCTAAAATAATCGCTCTGCGAGAAGTTTGTGAGCTAGTGACTGCGTCGAAGATTTCCTCGGGGGTCGTATCAAGTGGAGTCAGGTTGCTTTCTTCGCTTGAAACGAGATCGGAATTTACGCGAGGGAAGAGCCTGTTTGTCTCAGTTTCGTTTATGTTATGAATACCGGGATCGTTACTTGTTGATTTTAAAGTTTCTCGAGAATGGATCGTTGTTTCGTTAGAATTTTCTACTGGCGGAATTCGTATCTTTTCCTCTTTCTTTCTTTTCGAAGGTGCTAAAAACAATGCTTCATCGGAGCTCGAGGAATCGTTAATTGCGTGTACTTTTACTATCGGTGGGTTTCGCGACAATGCATCGGCATTAACATTCTGTTTACCTACTTTATAGACTATCTCGTAATCGTACTCTGCTAGTTTCAATCGCCATCTAATTAAACGAGACGTTGGGTCTTTTACAGAGTTCAACCATGTCAGCGGTTTATGATCTGTTACAAGAGTAAATCTATGACCGTATAGGTAGGATCTAAAGTGATGAGTAGCGTAAACTATCGCTAATAATTCTTTCTCAGTCGTCGAGTAGTTGATTTCCGCGTTATTTAAAAGTCTCGACGTATAAGATATCGGAAGATCTTTACCAATAGGACCTTGGCTAAGTATAGCTCCAACTGCATAACCTGAAGCGTCGGTTGTTAATACAAATGGTTTATTAAAGTCGGGATATTGGAGAAGGGGTTCTGTGCAGAGTGAGTCTCGTAAAAATGTAAAGGAATTCTGTTGCGTCTCTGTCCATTCGAAGTTAGCGTCTTTCTTTAATAGATTTGTAAGAGGTTTCGCGATACGGGAGAAATCTTTGATGAAACGGCGGTAATATCCGGCTAGTCCAAGAAATTGCTTTATATTTTTCGCGTTACGCGGAACTGGGAAATTTTTGACGGCGGTTACCTTCGCGGGGTCTGGTTTAACACCATTATCGCTAATAACATGTCCAAGATATACGACATCGCGGCGTAAAAACTCGCACTTGTCGGGTTGTAATTTTAGGTTAGCTTGTCTGAGGCGTTCTGCTAATTTTCTAAACTTTATCTCGTGCTCTGTGAGGGAACTAGAATATATTACGATGTCATCCAAATAAACGAAAAGTTCGTTTCCTTGAAGACCGCTTAGTACGTTATCCATCAATCTTTGGAATGTGGCTGGAGCATTTTTTAAACCGAATGGCATTCGTACGAACTCGTAATGCCCGTGGGGCGTAGAGAAAGCTGTTTTTAAACTATCATTTTCCGACATGGGTATTTGGTGAAAACCTGAGGCTAAGTCAAAAATACTAAAATACTTGGCACTACCTAATTGATCGAGAATTTCCGTAATGTTTGGCAATGGGTAAGCGTCGCTAACGGTTTTTTCATTGAGTGATCTATAATCAATAACCATTCTCCATTTCTTATTACCTTTCGAGTCCGCTTTCTTGGGGACTATCCATAGTGGACTATTGTATGGAGATATCGACGGTTTAATTATTTCATTTTTTAATAGATCATTGACTTGCTTTTCGATTTCTTGCTTGTGTATTGGCGGATATCGGTACTGCTTAGTGTTGATAGGCATATTATCGACCGTAGGAATCGTATGTTTCATCGCGTTGGTAAATGTTAATTTATCGCTCGGTAGTTGAAAAAGATCTGAATAATTCTTAACAATTCGCGACACACTTTGCTTCTCTTCCTCATTGAGGTGGCCTAAGCGTAAGAGTTCGTGTGTTTCTTGTTCGCGGGATAGTATTTCGAAGGGGCGATTCAGTGACGACGTAGTAATAGTAAACGATTTAGAAGACTTGGAAGAGGCACTCGATAATTTTTCCGACCCTAAGGGGAAAGATTTCTCAGAGGCTTGCGCGGGCGATTTTTCGCATTTCGAAGATTCGTCGTTAGATATAGAAGAATTAGAAGGGGAAGGAGTTTCCACGATTTCTCTATTCCCTAAGGTAGAGACTGTTTCGTATTCCTGGATTTCTACAAGGGGACTCTCGAATTCTACATCTTCATTCGTCGTGTTGATTCCGTTTACATAAGCGATTCCGTTATTATTCGTCACGAGCGACTTGCCTATTATTATTCCACGGCCTGCTTCTATCAGATCGACATATCCTTCCGGGATATTATTTTTAATAATTAATTTTACGGGCGCTATACTTCTAGCTGGAATTTTACTCTTCGGTTGAGTTTTAAAATTGAATATATTATTTCGCCATTCAACGCGTGATTCAATGTAATTTATTTTTGCATCCGGTGAGAGAAAATCCGTACCGAGAATTCCATCATGCGGGATTGGAAAATCGTTGGGTACGAGGTAAAACTTTACGGGTACATTATTAATTAAAACTTCAACAGACCCTAGAGTAGTTGCTGTTTCTGGTGTAATACCCTGTAAGCGGATTGTATCCCAATCTAAATATTCGGTTTTCGGATCTAATGCTTTCGGCTTAATTAAGTTTGGTTCTGAACCAGTGTCTATCATTAGTTCAGTCGGTTCTTTAAATGTTGGCGAAGTTACGACTATAGAGGGGACTTTAGAAAAGATTTTTGAATTTATTACGAATGTGTTGACGGAGCGTCGAGATTCTGAATTGCATGGGTTGGACGAGTCGGCGGAACTTCCCGAGTGTCGTCCGTCCTTCTCGGGGCCGATTCGGCGTTTCCCGAACTTTTATTATACCTATTGTTAAACTCGCGTTTTCTGCATTCGTCTATCGTATGCCCGACGTTTTTGCAATACGTACAGTTCAATGTAGGCTTAGTAGAAGAGTTATCATATCGCGGCCTAGTTTCATATGCGTTTCTCGTAACATTTGAATTTCGCGGCTGTTCATAATGGTTTCCCTGACGCATCGGAGGGGAATAACGCGGTTCATAGCGCGGTGGAGGTGAATTTCGCGAGTCGTACCGTTGCTGAGGAAGATAACGTGAATCCTGACGTTGCTCGTTATATCTTTGAGGATTTTCACGCGGGTAATCGCGACGAGGAGCATCTTTCCAAGACCGTTGGTTGTCATTTCGCGAGTAGTCAAAATTGGAATTATTATTCGTGCGATGAGAGCGATTGTCATTTCTTTCGCATTCGCGATCCAGATTCGCACGTTGAGCTAAAATTCTCGCTTGCGAACATGCATCGGAGAATGTCGGACAGGCTTGCATTAACGGGTGTGATCTTAGTTCTGCGGTAAGACCGTCGGAAAAGCAATGCAATGTGAAATCATCTATCTCATTAATTTGATACCGGGACAAATCTTCGTATCTACGCCGCGTCGCATCGATAATTGCAGTTTTCAAATCACGTATCCTACTGATATAGTTAAGAATTGACTCGTTACGGTGCATATAAGTACTCGCCATTTCGCCTCTATAGTGGTCGACCGTTTTGTGTGTCGAGAAAGAATCACGTAAAATTTCACATAGATGAAATACAGAGCTACAATCCTCGTCTTCGACTGCTGTGTATGCTTCGCCTTGTAATCTACCGATCAAAAGTCTGACTAACGACCCTTCGTTTCCCGGAGGTAAAATTTCTTTAATCTTTTTACATGCTCGGATAAAACTTAATACTGGAATATTATGGCCATTGAATCTGGGAATAGTGTTTAGCGATTCTTGAACTAAAGTACGACTAAATACATCGTCCTCGAAACTTCGTCGGTAAGAAGGAGATCGGTTTCTCGACTCGGCGTATAGGTTAGGTACCGGAGATGCGGGACGAGTTTCTTTAATTCTATTGACTTCTGCATTTGCTTCGTCTAATTTACGCTGTAATTCGTCTGAACGTTGTTGCGCATCGTTAATCGTGGCGGCGTCTGACAAGACTTTTTGACGTTGCTTATCGAGTTCAATTTCCGCGTTCCTAATTTTCTCAGACATTGCTTCTAATTTACGTTCGCGTTCTCGTAAAGTGGCGGTAAGGTGCGTAAGCTCATCCTCGGTCAACGTTTGCTTCTTTGCTCGGGTCTCCATAGCGAAATATTTATTTATACGAATAGTAGAAATAGAAGATTTAGAAATTTACGTTAGGAATAGTAATAAGATTTTGAATATTTTAAAATTTTTATGCCTTTTTCACAAAGTTATCAAAACTATCCCACCGCTGTCACCATTTTTCTGTCGCGTCCCACATGCGAGAGTAAGAGAGAAGAGCGGTGACAGCAAAATTTTTACTCTAATCTTCTTAAGGTCGCGTATGAAGGATAAAAGATGTCGGAATTTAGCCGTTACCCGCCCGGACGGTTCGTTGGCTTGGGGAACCGACGTTCAACAACTTTGTGATAGGCGAATTTTAATTGAGAGCCGAGCATGGAAGGAAGAAACAGTAAAAGAAACCAACTTACATTTCGCTGTCTTCTTTCAGCTTCCGTCGGCGATCCTGGAGTAGAAGGTGGCTCTCGTAATGACAGCGGCTCAGCTGTCGACAGGTAGTCGGAAGAAAGGTCCGACAGGTACGCCGGTGAGGTTGAGCGAGCGGCTATGACGCGCTCTGTGGCGTAGGAGACGGCGGGCCTCCCGAATCAGCTGTTGCTTTGGCTGCCTTGCTCGTACGGCGGTGATGACGTCGGCGCTTTCGTGCCGGTTGCGATCCAGTGGTGCTCTCCTGGATCTCGCTGGATACAGTGCAGGAAATCGGATGATCCTCGTGTTGCCGTTTAAGATTTGGTTCACGTCGCGTTTTTACGTCTGTATCGCTCTCTGGATTTCGCGGCGCGGAAAAAGGAGTTAGTCTCCAGGGGAGAGACTCGTCTACTGCGTAAATAGGAGAAAAATGGTAGGAATTTGGTAAAGGAAAAGCGACGTTCGATAGATCGATGACTCTAGAATTGGTAGGAGTAACGGTATTAGAAGGGACAGGTCGGTCGATGCCGAGGAAAGGGGAAAAAGGGGCTGGAGCGTTATGGAATTCGTATATGAGACGACGGAGTTGCAAATCGCGGCCTCCTCTACGAGGTCGGCTTGGCATTGAAATTATGTGTTAAGGATCTTGAAAAATAAAGGAAATTGAATGAGATGGAAGTTTCCTGAATATCCAGAATCCTCTGCAGCGGACAGTTAGTGCGCGGTGATGTCGCGTGCGCACCGTCATACAGCAAGAAACGTGGAATAAACAGTAGGCGAAATTACACAGTGGCACTTTCTTACCTGCACGGTGATGTCGCGTGGGTAAGTGCGTCTCACTATGCAAGATCGTCGGAACGAAGGATCACAATCAACAGGTTCTCAAAAACTCCGAAGAGAATGAGGGATCCGCTGTTGATTATGTTGAGGTAATAGGTTTGAAATTGGATCACTGAAGTTAAAATAAGAAATAGAAATAAGAAATTGGATTGAATGTAAGAACTGGAACTTGGAATTTGTAGTTGAGGAATCACTCACTTGATAGACTGACTTTTAACAAAATAACAAATATATTCTAAAATTGATAATTAAATTTACACTTGGTTACACTTAGACTTTAACTTAATTGAAATAGTAATACGATTCGGTGTTCGAGCTTGGTTACGATACAGAGTAAGAACTTAGAAAATAACAACGACTTAGTAGAACTTGTACTCCCGACTTAGAAATTCGACTTAGTAAGATTCAGCGATTACTCTGGTGATTCTGATACAACTGCCTTGACTAGACTAGATGGTACGTTTTTTATACACGGCCTCCGGACCACGGAGGGGATAGCGTCGTGGTAGGGATGATCGCCAGCGGCGCGTGCGGCGATCGCGTGAAGCGCGCCTGGTATATCCCTCTCTCTCTCTCTCTATACCTTTCTCTGTCTATCGCCTTTCTCTCTCGCTCGCTATACCTTTCTCTCTCTATCGTCTTTCTCTCTCGCTCGCTATACCTGATTCCTTTTAAAGTATATTCTCACTCTCTTATTCTCAGCGTAATAATTCGTCCATATAGAAATAGTAAGAAGTACGTCTTTTGGATTTTGGAAGTAGAACGACGAGGCTACGCGTACATGTATGATTTAGTAATTTTTGGAGATAGAAATGTACGCGTGCAGAGAAATAGTAACATTTATAATATTAGACGTACTTTAAATAAGATTTGGAAATTAGGACTTGCAAATTATTATTCGTCGATGTTGTTTTGAGAATCTTTGAGTTATACGAGAAGTGGAATGGTTTGAGTTTTGAATGTTTAAATTCTTGTGCAAAATTAAGACGTTAATATTGAGAACTTCATCCATGCGTTTCCGTACTCGCGTCGAGCGCAGGTAGCGAGGTCGGTTTATTAGGGTCGCGCCCTGTCTTGCTGGTACTTCTAATTATGAGATTTTTCGAGTGAGCATTATTTACAAAGCTATTCTATCTAAAGTAATTATTTGCATTTAAGAATTAACTTGCTCCTAAATTATTACTAAGAAAAATAGAAAAATAAAAATGACGTTAATTACGCGGGACTTCGCGTAGAATGGAACTTGATGTTTAACTAAAAATATTATGTTGAGATATCGAAAGAAAAATAATAGAAGAAAAGTAAAAAAATTGTAGCGCGTTATCGCGGGACGTAACACATGCTTCCGCGCCTGCTTGGACGCTTACGTGCCTGCTTGGACGCTTCCGCGCCTGCTTGGACGCTTCCGCGACTGCTTGGACGCTTCCGCGCCTGCTTGGACTCTTCTGCGCCTTCTTGCATGCTTCCGCGCCTGCTTGGACGCTTCCGCGCCTGGTTGGACGCTTCCGCGCCTTCTTGCATGCTTCCGCGCCTGCTTGCATGCTTCCCCGCCTGGTTGGTCGCTTCCGCGCCTGCTTAGACTCTTCCGCGCCTGCTTGCAGGCTTCCCCGCCTGCTTGGACGTTTCCGCGCCAGCTTGGATGCTTTCGCGCCTGCTTGGACTATTCTGCGCCTTCTTGCATGCTTCCGCGCCTGCTTGGACGTTTCCGCGCCTGCTTGGACGCTTCAGCGACTGCTTGGACGCTTCCGCGCCTGCTTGGACTCTTCTGCGCCTTCTTGCATGCTTCCGCGCCTACTTGGACGTTTCCGCGACTGCTTGGACGTTTCTGCGCCTTCTTGCATGCTTCCGCGCCAGCTTGGATGCTTTCGCGCCTGCTTGGACTATTCTGCGCCTTCTTGCATGCTTCCGCGCCTGCTTGGACGTTTCCGCGGCTGCTTAGACGCTTCAGCGACTGCTTGGACGCTTCCGCGCCTGCTTGGACTCTTCTGCGCCTTCTTGCATGCTTCCGCGCCTACTTGGACGTTTCCGCGACTGCTTGGACGTTTCTGCGCCTTCTTGCATGCTTCCGCGCCTGCTAGGACGTTTCCGCGCCAGCTTGGACGCTTCCGCGCCTGCTTGGACTCTTCCGCGCCTGCTTGCATGCTTCCGCGCCTGCTAGGACGCTTTCGCGCCTGCTTGCACGGTTCCGAGCCTGCTTGGACGCTTCCGCGACTGCTTGGACTCTTCTGCGCCTGCTTGGACTCTTCTGCGCCGTCTTGCATGCTTCCGCGCCTGCTTGGACGCTTACGTGCCTGCTTGGACGCTTCCGCGCCTGCTTGGACGCTACCGCGACTGCTTGGACGCTTCCACGCCTGCTTGGACTCTTCTGCGCCTTCTTGCATGCTTCCGCGCCTGCTTGGACGCTTCCGCGCCTGGTTGGACGCTTCCGCGCCTTCTTGCATGCTTCCGCGCCTGCTTGCATGCTTCCCCGCCTGGTTGGTCGCTTCCGCGCCTGCTTGGACGCTTCCGCGCCTGCTTGGATGCTTCCGCGCCTGCTTGCATGCTTCCCCGCCTGCTTGCATGCTTCCCCGCCTGCTTGGATGCTTCCCCGCCTGGTTGGACGCTTCCTCGACTGCTAGGACGCTTCCGCGCCTGCTTGGACTCTTCTGCGTCTTCTTGCATGCTTCCGCGCCTGCTTGGACGTTTCCGCGACTGCTTGGACGCTTCCGCGCCTGCTTGGACTCTTCTGCGCCTTCTTGCATGCTTCCGCGCCTGCTTGGACGCTTCCGCGCCTGGTTGGACGCTTCCGCGCCTTCTTGCATGCTTCCGCGCCTGCTTGCATGCTTCCCCGCCTGGTTGGTCGCTTCCGCGCCTGCTTGGACGCTTCCGCGCCTGCTTGGATGCTTCCGCGCCTGCTTGCATGCTTCCCCGCCTGCTTGCATGCTTCCCCGCCTGCTTGCATGCTTCCCCGCCTGGTTGGACGCTTCCTCGACTGCTAGGACGCTTCCGCGCCTGCTTGGACTCTTCTGCGTCTTCTTGCATGCTTCCGCGCCTGCTTGGACGTTTCCGCGCCTGCTTGGACGCTTCCGCGCCTGGTTGGACGCTTCCGCGCCTTCTTGCATGCTTCCGCGCCTACTTGGACGTTTCCGCGCCTGCTTGGATGCTTCCGCGCCTGCTTGCATGCTTCCCCGCCTGGTTGGACGCTTCCGCGCCTGCTTGGACGCTTCCGCGCCTGCTTGGATGCTTCCGCGCCTGCTTGCATGCTTCCCCGCCTGCTTGCATGCTTCCCCGCCTGCTTGGTCGCTTCCATGACTGCTTGGATGCTTTCGCGCCTGCTTGGACTATTCTGCGCCTTCTTGCATGCTTCCGCGCCTGCTTGGACGTTTCCGCGCCTGCTTGGACGCTTCAGCGACTGCTTGGACGCTTCCGCGCCTGCTTGGACTCTTCTGCGCCTTCTTGCATGCTTCCGCGCCTACTTGGACGTTTCCGCGACTGCTTGGACGTTTCTGCGCCCTCTTGCATGCTTCCGCGCCAGCTTGGATGCTTTCGCGCCTGCTTGGACTATTCTGCGCCTTCTTGCATGCTTCCGCGCCTGCTTGGACGTTTCCGCGGCTGCTTAGACGCTTCAGCGACTGCTTGGACGCTTCCGCGCCTGCTTGGACTCTTCTGCGCCTTCTTGCATGCTTCCGCGCCTACTTGGACGTTTCCGCGACTGCTTGGACGTTTCTGCGCCTTCTTGCATGCTTCCGCGCCTGCTTGGACGTTTCCGCGCCAGCTTGGACGCTTCCGCGACTGCTTGGACTCTTCTGCGCCTGCTTGGACTCTTCTGCGCCGTCTTGCATGCTTCAGCGCCTGCTTGGACGCTTACGTGCCTGCTTGGACGCTTCCGCGCCTGCTTGGACGCTTCCGCGACTGCTTGGACGCTTCCGCGCCTGCTTGGACTCTTCTGCGCCTTCTTGCATGCTTCCGCGCCTGCTTGGACGCTTCCGCGCCTGGTTGGACGCTTCCGCGCCTTCTTGCATGCTTCCGCGCCTGCTTGCATGCTTCCCCGCCTGGTTGGTCGCTTCCGCGCCTGCTTGGACGCTTCCGCGCCTGCTTGGATGCTTCCGCGCCTGCTTGGACGCTTCCGCGCCTGCTTGGACGCTTCCGCGCCTGCTTGGACTCTTCTGCGTCTTCTTGCAAGCTTCCGCGCCTGCTTGGACGTTTCCGCGACTGCTTGGACGCTTCCGCGCCTGGTTGGACGCTACCATGCCTGCTTGGACGCTACCGCGACTGCTTGGACGCTTCCGCACCTGCTTGGACGCTTCCGCGCCTGCTTGGACGCTTCCGCGCCTGCTTGGATGCTTCCGCGCCTGCTTGCATGCTTCCCCGCCTGCTTGCATGCTTCCCCGCCTGCTTGCATGCTTCCCCGCCTGGTTGGACGCTTCCTCGACTGCTAGGACGCTTCCGCGCCTGCTTGGACTCTTCTGCGTCTTCTTGCATGCTTCCGCGCCTGCTTGGACGTTTCCGCGCCTGCTTGGACGCTTCCGCGCCTGCTTGGATGCTTCCGCGCCTGCTTGCATGCTTCCCCGCCTGCTTGCATGCTTCCCCGCCTGCTTGGTCGCTTCCACGACTGCTTGGACGCTACCGCGCCTTCTTGGACGCTCCCACGCCTGCTTGGACGCTTCCGCGCCTGCTTGGACGCATCCGCGCCTGCTTGGACTCTTCCGCGCATGCTTGGACGCTTCCGCGCCTTCTTGCATGCTTCCGCGCCTACTTGGACGTTTCCGCGCCTGCTTGGATGCTTCCGCGCCTGCTTGCATGCTTCCCCGCCTGGTTGGACGCTTCCGCGACTGCTAGGACGCTTCCGCGCCTGCTTGGACTCTTCTGCGTCTTCTTGCATGCTTCCGCGCCTGCTTGGACGTTTCCGCGCCTGCTTGGACGCTACCGCGCCTGCTTGGACGCTTCCGCGACTGCTTGGACGCTTCCGCGCCTGGTTGGACGCTTCCGCGCCTTCTTCCATGCTTCCGCGCCTGGTTGGACACTTCTGCGCCTGCTTGGACGCTACCGCGCCTGCTTGGACCCTTCCGCGCCTTCTTACATGCTTACGCGCCTACTTGGACGTTTCCGCGCCTGCTTGGATGCTTCCGCGCCTGCTTGCATGCTTCCCCGCCTGCTTGCATGCTTCCCCGCCTGCTTGGTCGCTTCCGCGACTGCTTGGACGCTTCCGCGCCTGGTTGGACGCTTCCGCGCCTGCTTGCATGCTTCCGCGCCTGCTTGGACGCTTCCGCGCCTGCTAGGACTCTTCTGCGTCTTCTTGCATGCTTCCGCGCCTGCTTGGACGTTTCCGCGCCTGCTTGGACGCGACCGCGCCTGCTTGGACGCTTCCGCGACTGCTTGGACGCTTCCGCGCCTGGTTGGACGCGGCCGCGCCTGCTTGGACGCTTCCGCGACTGCTTGGACGCTTCCGCGCCTGCTTGGACTCTTCCGCGCCTGCTTGCATGCTTCCGCGCCTGCTAGGACGCTTTCGCGCCTGCTTGCACGGTTCCGAGCCTGCTTGGACGCTTCCGCGACTGCTTGGACTCTTCTGCGCCTGCTTGGACTCTTCTGCGCCGTCTTGCATGCTTCCGCGCATGCTTGGACGCTTACGCGCCTGCTTGGACGCTTCCGCGCCTGCTTGGACGCTTCCGCGACTGCTTGGACGCTTCCGCGCCTGCTTGGACTCTTCTGCGCCTTCTTGCATGCTTCCGCGCCTACTTGTACGTTTCCGCGCCTGCTTGGACGCTTCCGCGCCTGCTTGCATGCTTCCCCGCCTGCTTGGACGCTTCCGCGCCTGCTTGGAATCTTCTGCGCCTTCTTGCATGCTGCCGCGCCTACTTGGACGTTTCCGCGCCTGCTTGGACGCTTCCGCGCCTGCTTGGAATCTTCTGCGCCTTCTTGCATGCTGCCGCGCCTACTTGGACGTTTCTACGCCTGCTTGGACGCTTCCGCGCCTGCTTACATGCTTCCCCGCCTGCCTGGACGCTTCCGCGCCTGCTTGGACGTTTCCGCGCCTGCTTGGACGCTACCGCGCCTGCTTGGACGCTTCCGCACCTTCTTGCATGCTTCCGCGCCTACTTGGACGTTTCCGCGCCTGCTTGGACGCTTCCGCGCCTGCTCGCATGCTTCCCCGCCTGCTTGGACTCTTCTGCGCCTTCTTGCATGCTTCCGCGCCTACTTGTACGTTTCCGCGCCTGCTTGGACGCTTCCGCGCCTGCTTGCATGCTTCCCCGCCTGCTTGGACGCTTCCGCGCCTGCTTGGAATCTTCTGCGCCTTCTTGCATGCTGCCGCGCCTACTTGGACGTTTCCGCGCCTGCTTGGATGCTTTCGCGCCTGCTTGGACGTTTCCACGCCTGCTTGGACGCTACCGCGCCTGCTTGGACGCTTCCGCGACTGCTTGAACGCTACCGCGCCTGCTTGGACGCTTCCGCGACTGCTTGGACTCTTCTGCGCCTGCTTGGACTCTTCTGCGCCGTCTTGCATGCTTCCGCGCCTGCTTGGACGCTTACGTGCCTGCTTGGACGCTTCCGCGCCTGCTTGGACGCTTCCGCGACTGCTTGGACGCTTCCGCGCCTGCTTGGACTCTTCTGCGCCTTCTTGCATGCTTCCGCGCCTGCTTGGACGCTTCCGCGCCTGGTTGGACGCTTCCGCGCCTTCTTGCATGCTTCCGCGCCTACTTGGACGTTTCCGCGCCTGCTTGGATGCTTCCGCGCCTGCTTGCATGCTTCCCCGCCTGGTTGGTCGCTTCCGCGCCTGCTTGGACGCTTCCGCGCCTGCTTGGATGCTTCCGCGCCTGCTTGCATGCTTCCCCGCCTGCTTGCATGCTTCCCCGCCTGCTTGGTCGCTTCCGCGACTGCTTGGACGCTACCGCGCCTTCTTGGACGCTCCCACGCCTGCTTGGACGCTTCCGCGCCTGCTTGGACGCATCCGCGCCTGCTTGGACTCTTCCGCGCATGCTTGGACGCTTCCGCGCCTTCTTGCATGCTTCCGCGAAAAATTGGACGTTTCCGCGCCTGCTTGGATGCTTCCGCGCCTGCTTGCATGCTTCCCCGCCTGGTTGGACGCTTCCGCGACTGCTAGGACGCTTCCGCGCCTGCTTGGACTCTTCTGCGCCTTCTTGCATGCTTCCGCGCCTACTTGGACGTTTCCGCGACTGCTTGGACGTTTCTGCGCCTTCTTGCATGCTTCCGCGCCTGCTTGGACGTTTCCGCGCCAGCTTGGACGCTTCCGCGACTGCTTGGACTCTTCTGCGCCTGCTTGGACTCTTCTGCGCCGTCTTGCATGCTTCAGCGCCTGCTTGGACGCTTACGTGCCTGCTTGGACGCTTCCGCGCCTGCTTGGACGCTTCCGCGACTGCTTGGACGCTTCCGCGCCTGCTTGGACTCTTCTGCGCCTTCTTGCATGCTTCCGCGCCTGCTTGGACGCTTCCGCGCCTGGTTGGACGCTTCCGCGCCTTCTTGCATGCTTCCGCGCCTGCTTGCATGCTTCCCCGCCTGGTTGGTCGCTTCCGCGCCTGCTTGGACGCTTCCGCGCCTGCTTGGATGCTTCCGCGCCTGCTTGCATGATTCCCCGCCTGCTTGCATGCTTCCCCGCCTGCTTGCATGCTTCCCCGCCTGGTTGGACGCTTCCTCGACTGCTAGGACGCTTCCGCGCCTGCTTGGACTCTTCTGCGTCTTCTTGCATGCTTCCGCGCCTGCTTGGACGTTTCCGCGACTGCTTGGACGCTTCCGCGCCTGCTTGGACTCTTCTGCGCCTTCTTGCATGCTTCCGCGCCTGCTTGGACGCTTCCGCGCCTGGTTGGACGCTTCCGCGCCTTCTTGCATGCTTCCGCGCCTGCTTGCATGCTTCCCCGCCTGGTTGGTCGCTTCCGCGCCTGCTTGGACGCTTCCGCGTCTGCTTGGATGCTTCCGCGCCTGCTTGCATGCTTCCCCGCCTGCTTGCATGCTTCCCCGCCTGCTTGCATGCTTCCCCGCCTGGTTGGACGCTTCCTCGACTGCTAGGACGCTTCCGCGCCTGCTTGGACTCTTCTGCGTCTTCTTGCATGCTTCCGCGCCTGCTTGGACGTTTCCGCGCCTGCTTGGACGCTTCCGCGCCTGCTTGGATGCTTCCGCGCCTGCTTGCATGCTTCCCCGCCTGCTTGCATGCTTCCCCGCCTGCTTGGTCGCTTCCACGACTGCTTGGACGCTACCGCGCCTTCTTGGACGCTCCCACGCCTGCTTGGACGCTTCCGCGCCTGCTTGGACGCTTCCGCGCCTGCTTACATGCTTCCCCGCCTGCCTGGACGCTTCCGCGCCTGCTTGGACGTTTCCGCGCCTGCTTGGACGCTACCGCGCCTGCTTGGACGCTTCCGCACCTTCTTGCATGCTTCCGCGCCTACTTGGACGTTTCCGCGCCTGCTTGGACGCTTCCGCGCCTGCTCGCATGCTTCCCCGCCTGCTTGGACTCTTCTGCGCCTTCTTGCATGCTTCCGCGCCTACTTGTACGTTTCCGCGCCTGCTTGGACGCTTCCGCGCCTGCTTGCATGCTTCCCCGCCTGCTTGGACGCTTCCGCGCCTGCTTGGAATCTTCTGCGCCTTCTTGCATGCTGCCGCGCCTACTTGGACGTTTCCGCGCCTGCTTGGATGCTTCCGCGCCTGCTTGGACGTTTCCACGCCTGCTTGGACGCTACCGCGCCTGCTTGGACGCTTCCGCGACTGCTTGAACGCTACCGCGCCTGCTTGGACGCTTCCGCGACTGCTTGGACGCTTCCGCGCCTGCTAGGACTCTTCTGCGCCTTCTTGCATGCTGCCGCGCCTACTTGGACGCTTCCGCGCCTGGTTGGACGCTGTTACGTCCCGCGATAACGCGCTACAATTTTTTACTTTTCTTCTATTATTTTTCTTTCGATATCTCAACATAATATTTTTAGTTAAACATCAAGTTCCATTCTACGCGAAGTCCCGCGTATTTAACGTCATTTTTATTTTTCTATTTTTCTTAGTAATAATTTAGGAGCAAGTTAATTCTTAAATGCAAATAATTACTTTAGATAGAATAGCTTTGTAAATAATGCTCACTCGAAAAATCTCATAATTAGAAGTACCAGCAAGACAGGGCGCGACCCTAATAAACCGACCTCGCTACCTGCGCTCGACGCGAGTACGGAAACGCATGGATGAAGTTCTCAATATTAACGTCTTAATTTTGCACAAGAATTTAAACATTCAAAACTCAAACCATTCCACTTCTCGTATAACTCAAAGATTCTCAAAACAACATCGACGAATAATAATTTGCAAGTCCTAATTTCCAAATCTTATTTAAAGTACGTCTAATATTATAAATGTTACTATTTCTCTGCACGCGTACATTTCTATCTCCAAAAATTACTAAATCATACATGTACGCGTAGCCTCGTCGTTCTACTTCCAAAATCCAAAAGACGTACTTCTTACTATTTCTATATGGACGAATTATTACGCCGAGAATAAGTGAGTGAGAATATACTTTAAAAGGAATCAGGTATAGAGAGCAAGAGAGAGAAAGACGATAGAGAGAGAAAGGTATAGCGAGCGAGAGAGAAAGACGATAGAGAGAGAAAAGTATAGCGAGCGAGAGAGAAAGGCGATAGACAGAGAGAGGTATAGAGAGAGAGAGAGAGGGATATACCAGGCGCGCTTCACGCGATCGCCGCACGCGCCGCTGGCGATCATCCCTACCACGACGCTATCCCCTCCGTGGTCCGGAGGCCGTGTATAAAAAACGTACCATCTAGTCTAGTCAAGGCAGTTGTATCAGAATCACCAGAGTAATCGCTGAATCTTACTAAGTCGAATTTCTAAGTCGGGAGTACAAGTTCTACTAAGTCGTTGTTATTTTCTAAGTTCTTACTCTGTATCGTAACCAAGCTCGAACACCGAATCGTATTACTATTTCAATTAAGTTAAAGTCTAAATGTAACCAAGTGTAAATTTAATTATCAATTTTAGAATATATTTGTTATTTTGTTAAAAGTCAGTCTATCAAGTGAGTGATTCCTCAACTACAAATTCCAAGTTCCAGTTCTTACATTCAATCCAATTTCTTATTTCTATTTCTTATTTTAACTTCAGTGATCCAATTTCAAACCTATTACCTCAACATAATCAACAGCGGATCCCTCATTCTCTTAGGAGTTTTTGAGAACCTGTTGATTGTGATCCTTCGTTCCGACGATCTTGCATAGTGAGACGCACTTACCCACGCGACATCACCGTGCAGGTAAGAAAGTGCCACTGTGTAATTTCGCCTACTGTTTATTCCACGTTTCTTGCTGTATGACGGTGCGCACGCGACATCACCGCGCACTAACTGTCCGCTGCAGAGGATTCTGGATATTCAGGAAACTTCCATCTCATTCAATTTCCTTTATTTTTCAAGATCCTTAACACATAATTTCAATGCCAAGCCGACCTCGTAGAGGAGGCCGCGATTTGCAACTCCGTCGTCTCATATACGAATTCCATAACGCTCCAGCCCCTTTTTCCCCTTTCCTCGGCATCGACCGACCTGTCCCTTCTAATACCGTTACTCCTACCAATTCTAGAGTCATCGATCTATCGAACGTCGCTTTTCCTTTACCAAATTCCTACCATTTTTCTCCTATTTACGCAGTAGACGAGTCTCTCCCCTGGAGACTAACTCCTTTTTCCGCGCCGCGAAATCCAGAGAGCGATACAGACGTAAAAACGCGACGTGAACCAAATCTTAAACGGCAACACGAGGATCATCCGATTTCCTGCACTGTATCCAGCGAGATCCAGGAGAGCACCACTGGATCGCAACCGGCACGAAAGCGCCGACGTCATCACCGCCGTACGAGCAAGGCAGCCAAAGCAACAGCTGATTCGGGAGGCCCGCCGTCTCCTACGCCACAGAGCGCGTCATAGCCGCTCGCTCAACCTCACCGGCGTACCTGTCGGACCTTTCTTCCGACTACCTGTCGACAGCTGAGCCGCTGTCATTACGAGAGCCACCTTCTACTCCAGGATCGCCGACGGAAGCTGAAAGAAGACAGCGAAATGTAAGTTGGTTTCTTTTACTGTTTCTTCCTTCCATGCTCGGCTCTCAATTAAAATTCGCCTATCACAAAGTTGTTGAACGTCGGTTCCCCAAGCCAACGAACCGTCCGGGCGGGTAACGGCTAAATTCCGACATCTTTTATCCTTCATACGCGACCTTAAGAAGATTAGAGTAAAAATTTTGCTGTCACCGCTCTTCTCTCTTACTCTCGCATGTGGGACGCGACAGAAAAATGGTGACAGCGGTGGGATAGTTTTGATAACTTTGTGAAAAAGGCATAAAAATTTTAAAATATTCAAAATCTTATTACTATTCCTAACGTAAATTTCTAAATCTTCTATTTCTACTATTCGTATAAATAAATATTTCGCTATGGAGACCCGAGCAAAGAAGCAAACGTTGACCGAGGATGAGCTTACGCACCTTACCGCCACTTTACGAGAACGCGAACGTAAATTAGAAGCAATGTCTGAGAAAATTAGGAACGCGGAAATTGAACTCGATAAGCAACGTCAAAAAGTCTTGTCAGACGCCGCCACGATTAACGATGCGCAACAACGTTCAGACGAATTACAGCGTAAATTAGACGAAGCAAATGCAGAAGTCAATAGAATTAAAGAAACTCGTCCCGCATCTCCGGTACCTAACCTATACGCCGAGTCGAGAAACCGATCTCCTTCTTACCGACGAAGTTTCGAGGACGATGTATTTAGTCGTACTTTAGTTCAAGAATCGCTAAACACTATTCCCAGATTCAATGGCCATAATATTCCAGTATTAAGTTTTATCCGAGCATGTAAAAAGATTAAAGAAATTTTACCTCCGGGAAACGAAGGGTCGTTAGTCAGACTTTTGATCGGTAGATTACAAGGCGAAGCATACACAGCAGTCGAAGACGAGGATTGTAGCTCTGTATTTCATCTATGTGAAATTTTACGTGATTCTTTCTCGACACACAAAACGGTCGACCACTATAGAGGCGAAATGGCGAGTACTTATATGCACCGTAACGAGTCAATTCTTAACTATATCAGTAGGATACGTGATTTGAAAACTGCAATTATCGATGCGACGCGGCGTAGATACGAAGATTTGTCCCGGTATCAAATTAATGAGATAGATGATTTCACATTGCATTGCTTTTCCGACGGTCTTACCGCAGAACTAAGATCACACCCGTTAATGCAAGCCTGTCCGACATTCTCCGATGCATGTTCGCAAGCGAGAATTTTAGCTCAACGTGCGAATCTGGATCACGAACGCGAAAGAAATGACAATCGCTCTCATCGCACGAATAATAATTCCAATTTTGACTACTCGCGAAATGACAACCAACGGTCTTGGAAAGATGCTCCTCGTCGCGATTACCCGCGTGAAAATCCTCAAAGATATAACGAGCAACGTCAGGATTCACGTTATCTTCCTCAGCAACGGTACGACTCGCGAAATTCACCTCCACCGCGCTATGAACCGCGTTATTCCCCTCCGATGCGTCAGGGAAACCATTATGAACAGCCGCGAAATTCAAATTTTACGAGAAACGCATATGAAACTAGGCCGCGATATGATAACTCTTCTACTAAGCCTACATTGAACTGTACGTATTGCAAAAACGTCGGGCATACGATAGACGAATGCAGAAAACGCGAGTTTAACAATAGGTATAATAAAAGTTCGGGAAACGCCGAATCGGCCCCGAGAAGGACGGACGACACTCGGGAAGTTCCGCCGACTCGTCCAACCCATGCAATTCAGAATCTCGACGCTCCGTCAACACATTCGTAATAAATTCAAAAATCTTTTCTAAAGTCCCCTCTATAGTCGTAACTTCGCCAACATTTAAAGAACCGACTGAACTAATGATAGACACTGGTTCAGAACCAAACTTAATTAAGCCGAAAGCATTAGATCCGAAAACCGAATATTTAGATTGGGATACAATCCGCTTACAGGGTATTACACCAGAAACAGCAACTACTCTAGGGTCTGTTGAAGTTTTAATTAATAATATACCCGTAAAGTTTTACCTCGTACCCAACGATTTTCCAATCCCGCATGATGGAATTCTCGGTACGGATTTTCTCTCACCGGATGCAAAAATAAATTACATTGAATCACGCGTTGAATGGCGAAATAATATATTCAATTTTAAAACTCAACCGAAGAGTAAAATTCCAGCTAGAAGTATAGCGCCCGTAAAATTAATTATTAAAAATAATATCCCGGAAGGATATGTCGATCTGATAGAAGCAGGCCGTGGAATAATAATAGGCAAGTCGCTCGTGACGAATAATAACGGAATCGCTTATGTAAACGGAATCAACACGACGAATGAAGATGTAGAATTTGAGAGTCCCCTTGTAGAAATCCAGGAATACGAAACAGTCTCTACCTTAGGGAATAGAGAAATCGTGGAAATTCCTTCCCCTTCTAATTCTTCTATATCTAACGACGAATCTTCGAAATGCGAAAAATCGCCCGCGCAAGCCTCTGAGAAATCTTTCCCCTTAGGGTCGGAAAAATTATCGAGTGCCTCTTCCAAGTCTTCTAAATCGTTTACTATTACTACGTCGTCACTGAATCGCCCCTTCGAAATACTATCCCGCGAACAAGAAACACACGAACTCTTACGCTTAGGCCACCTCAATGAGGAAGAGAAGCAAAGTGTGTCGCGAATTGTTAAGAATTATTCAGATCTTTTTCAACTACCGAGCGATAAATTAACATTTACCAACGCGATGAAACATACGATTCCTACGGTCGATAATATGCCTATCAACACTAAGCAGTACCGATATCCGCCAATACACAAGCAAGAAATCGAAAAGCAAGTCAATGATCTATTAAAAAATGAAATAATTAAACCGTCGATATCTCCATACAATAGTCCACTATGGATAGTCCCCAAGAAAGCGGACTCGAAAGGTAATAAGAAATGGAGAATGGTTATTGATTATAGATCACTCAATGAAAAAACTGTTAGCGACGCTTACCCATTGCCAAACATTACGGAAATTCTCGATCAATTAGGTAGTGCCAAGTATTTTAGTATTTTTGACTTAGCCTCAGGTTTTCACCAAATACCCATGTCGGAAAATGATAGTTTAAAAACAGCTTTCTCTACGCCCCACGGGCATTACGAGTTCGTACGAATGCCATTCGGTTTAAAAAATGCTCCAGCCACATTCCAAAGATTGATGGATAACGTACTAAGCGGTCTTCAAGGAAACGAACTTTTCGTTTATTTGGATGACATCGTAATATATTCTAGTTCCCTCACAGAGCACGAGATAAAGTTTAGAAAATTAGCAGAACGCCTCAGACAAGCTAACCTAAAATTACAACCCGACAAGTGCGAGTTTTTACGCCGCGATGTCGTATATCTTGGACATGTTATTAGTGACAATGGTGTTAAACCAGACCCCGCGAAGGTAACCGCCGTCAAAAATTTCCCAGTTCCGCGTAACGCGAAAAATATAAAGCAATTTCTTGGACTAGCCGGATATTACCGCCGTTTCATCAAAGATTTCTCCCGTATCGCGAAACCTCTTACAAATCTATTAAAGAAAGACGCTAACTTCGAATGGACAGAGACGCAACAGAATTCCTTCACATTTTTACGAGACTCACTCTGCACAGAACCCCTTCTTCAATATCCTGACTTTAATAAACCATTTGTATTAACAACCGACGCTTCAGGTTATGCAGTTGGAGCTATACTTAGTCAAGGTCCTATTGGTAAAGATCTTCCGATATCTTATACGTCGAGACTTTTAAATAACGCGGAAATCAACTACTCGACGACTGAGAAAGAATTATTAGCGATAGTTTACGCTACTCATCACTTTAGATCCTACTTATACGGTCATAGATTTACCCTTGTAACAGATCATAAACCGCTGACATGGTTGAACTCTGTAAAAGACCCAACGTCTCGTTTAATTAGATGGCGATTGAAATTGGCAGAGTACGATTACGAGATAGTCTATAAAGCAGGTAAACAAAATGTTAATGCTGATGCATTGTCGCGAAACCCGCCGATAGTAAAAGTACATGCAATTAACGATTCCTCGAGCTCCGATGAAGCATTGTTTTTAGCAACTTCTGAGAGAAATAAAGAGAAAAAGATACAAATTCCGGCAGTAGAAAATTCTAACGAAACAACGACCCATTCTCGAGAAACTTTAAAATCAACAAGTAACGATCCCGGTATGTGACGTCTGTCACGCAACGAGTTTAACCGCAAACACCCCGCGGGTCCAGCTGCGCTCAGCTGGAAAAATTTTGAAAAAGGTGTCAAATTACATGCGTAATTTGACACCCAATATCAATCAATATCGATAATTGATAAATAACAGAAATTGCCCTTATCGGTGATTCGATCTTGTAATTTGATCCGCGACCAAAATTATTTCCAAAATATTACTTTTGCATAAGGAACTCAATGCACCGAAAAGATTTTCCATATCTTAAATTATACGCAGAACCAACCCTAAGGGGAAAACCCATATATACATAAGAGAGGGATTCTAAGAAGAAACGAAACAGAGAACACGACATGTAAATTCGGTTTGGGTCATCCACGCAATCAAATAATCAAATATTCCAACTCCGACAGATGACCTCAGCCGAAGCACTAAATAATCTTAGCATTAGGAATAAGTAACTTCCAGAATATTCTATGACACATTCTTGAAGACAGTCACGTGTAACAGACACGTGAGAGAGCATGGAACATTCTGGAAGATGGTCACGCGGACCATCCACGTGAGGCACGTGCGGGAGCGCCCGACGTACCTCGTTCCCACCTGCGTTATCGCTTGACAAAGTTGGTGGACCCAGTACAGAGCGTGAGAGCTCGAGGCCACCAACGATTCCATCATAGTCAGCAATTCTTATCTCGAGCATTCCTAAGCAGCCCCGGTACAGAGCGTGAGAGCTCGAGGCCACCAGCGGCTCCTGCGGAGTCAGCAGTTCTTATCTCAAGCGATAAGGCACGTACCTAGCCGTATAAGAAGGGGCTCCCGAGCCTCAGCAGTCAGTCAAGCGCCCAGAGACGAGTCAGTCTACAACCTACCTTCGAAGTGAACAGTCGCACTTGCAAACCGCTCTCGCTATCAATCCCAAGTGGGACTTAGAATATTTTTCGCGAGTCGATCGTTCCAAAGTGGAACTACGTTTCGTCGTGCAGCAAACCAGTGGACCTCCGAGCGTGTGTCTCACTGTCGCACATCTTCGTTATTATTAAACAAGTGAGTACGTTAAACTATTATCGGCCTTGACTCCGCTGTGCCCGAGGGCTTCGGCGACACACCCATCGTTATAAAACGAATTATATTAACAAATCCACAAACCTTGTAACCACTTTAATCGTTTCAATACATTTAGAATAGTTAAATCTGTTCTTCGCTTACTCACCTGTCACTCCCTCATCCCAAAACGCACGAATCTAATTCTACATACCAAGTTTTAATTTTAATGCAAATCATTTATATTCCTATAGTTTCGCTGTGAGATTTATCGTAGCGCCTACGGCTGATACGATAAAGTTTGCGCTTACTGCCGCAGCTCACAAAAGCGAATCTACAATTTGGCTGGAATATTCTGCAAAGGTCATTTCGGCACTGCGGACCCGTCAAAGCGCCTATTGGCAGATTTGGCGGAATTTGCGCTAGCATAGCTGCACCTTACGCTGTGTCGTCGCCCGAATATTTCCGCCATACCTTCTATCGATTAATATAAATATGCCGAAACCAATCAACATGGTATGTATAATTTAATTGCACTTTTGAATTACATTAATTATTTCAAGATTATCTGAATCCTATTTTCGCGTCTCGTAAATAGAAACCCCGGTCTTCTAAACGCGGGAAACGTGCGGGTCGTCAACAACGAGAGAGGAAACAAACGGCAATCGTTAACGAATTCCTCAACACAATAGGACGTGAGAACCTCATTGAGTTTATTTTGCGTAATAACGATCTCTACTACGTTCCCGTTGACCCTCCCTCCTTCTCACCAAGCACTTCTAACGACAACCTAATTCCATTCCCTGAGGTCTCCCGAATTGTCCTCAGACCCAAAAGTCCCACTCTTACTTTCAATCATTATAGAAATTCCCCTGCTTTTGCATCCTGGAACGTTTCACCTATTTCTCCCTCTGAACAACCCGATTCAACCCAACCGGGCGAAGTCCCGAATTTCTCAAACGTTCCCGAGACCTATCCAAATTTCGGTTCCCCCAGCTCGACCCTAGCCGAGCCTCCCTCTCCCGCTCTTTCAATCTCTGAGACAATCCCTCCTTCTGAAATCCCCGAATTATTGCCCCAACCTGAACCTCCCTTTTGTCGCCCCTCATCTGTGTACTCACCCTTATATGCGGCAGTACCTCAGATCAACTCCCTTATAGATTCTCTCGCACAGTCTTCCCCTCCATCTCCTCAAGCATTCCCCCTTCTATCATCTTCCGAGCAAGAATTTCATTCTACTTCCTTCATCAACTCTCCTCTCCCTTCCGAATACGACATCTCTGACGAGTTTCTGGACCTCATCGACGATTATTCCAACTCCGATAATTCCCCTTTACCACCCCCTCCTACACAACCACCAAGACCTTCCCGTCCGCGAATCCTCTCTGAGATCCGCGTCGGCCAGGATTACGCAACCTTCCTCGAGAACGGTAGACCGGACACGGTTGTAATTTGGGAAGACGAGGAACCACATGTTTTCGATTTCGGTCTTCCCCCGCGAGGAGAAGTAACCCCAGCGAATACGGAACCAGCTGTTATTACCCTCGATTAAATCCAAACGATCTTTATTTTTATTATACATTTATATAAATCATATTTTCTCATATACATTTTCAATAAATATTATTACACAATAAACTTGATTTCATCTTCGTGCGTTTCCCCTTTTCGTCGTACCTTTTCCCAAGCGATACCTAAAACGAATAAAACTATTAACATAGATATAAATAAGTTCGCCTCCATTAAGTAAGGACCACTAGCGATACTTACCTCATTCAATTCGGCGGAATAAGATCACCTGCATCTCCTCCCTGTTCCCTGGCGACAGTCTACGCACCGTGGGCAAGCCTAAAACAGGAAAATAAATACGTTACTCCCGATCGAGGACACGGGACGTGACATAAATTTGGTGGCAGCGGTGGGATAGAAGGAGAAAAGTGATCTTATACCCACATCATATAATAACCGATCAACGAACTTACCAACATGGCGGAACCGCGGTTAAACCCTAACCAAGAGGATGAAGTTGCAAGGTTACAAGAACGAGTCTTGTCTCGAGAGCGCGAATTAGCCGAACAAAACGCGCGACGAACGATAGAAGTACCGCGTTCTACTGAACTCAAACTTGATAAAGTTCACCAAATAATCGAACGAATGGATAGGGAATTCGACATACTACTCCCACTACCAGAACGCCTGGAAAGATTAGAAAACGCGTTACAAGAATTAAGGTTAAACGGTGGCCATGATAACACCACGGGGGGACTCCCTCCCTCACCGCAAGTCCATAGCACACCGGAACGACCACCGATATTCCGCGCCGCTGCAATAAGCATAAAAGACGCGTTAGAATCCGTTCCAACCTATAATGGACGAAATATCCCTGTTTTCCAATTTGTACGGGCTTGTGAAAGAGCGCGAAGCATAATATACCCTGAACAAGAAATGCATCTCGTGCAGTTGCTAGTAAACAAACTACAGGGTCACGCATACATGACCGTCGCGAATTCACAATTCGCAACAGTAGATCAATTTTGCAACCGACTGAAATCAACTTTCGCCGCGCACAAAACATTGTACGAATACCAAGGAGAACTCGGGCAGTTAGAGAAAAGACCACAGGAACACATACTCGATTATATAGAAAAAGTACGAAACCTACATGCAGCAGTATACGACGAAATGAAACAAGGTAGATCATTTGACCATATTAGAGCACAGGAATTAGAGGAACACGTGATTCAAGCATTTTTGAACGGCCTCGCGCCAGACGCTAGAATACGAGTACGCATGGAAGCACCCCGAAACTTAGAAGAGTACTATTGCACAGCTATTAAAATTTTCGGACAGATCGAAAAGGAGGAATCTCGAGCGCGCACCAGGGTTAGATATCGTTCCCCTCCGCGTCGAAATGCATACAGATCGCCGCCGCGACAAAACGAGTATGGATTTCCCCAACGACGTTATGAAGACAGGCCGTCTCCACGGCGATACGAGGATAGAGCACCTCCGCGTTCATCAAACGAATTCTCCCCACGACGCGATTACGAGCCGCAACGGTCCTCACCGGTCACACCAAGACCCTACCAACAATCAAGATTCCCTGCACCCACATCGCTCATCACCTGCCGCTACTGTAAAAATCCCGGTCATAATATGGACGAATGCAGGAAATTTAAAGCGAAGGTTGAGGCCGGAGAGATAACCCCGTATTCACAAAGGAGAACGAATGCTAATAATTCCATGAATCAGGGAAACGGTTCTCGCAACCCGGTAGCCGGTGTCCGCCGGGAAGCCAGCCAATCGGGGCACCGCACATTCACGACGATCGTAGAAACGAACGAACCAGAAGATCAAAACGCGTTGACCCAAGTTTCCGAATCGCCAGAGTCCAATTAAATCGAGATTCTGTAGTACCAACCATCCAAGTGGCTACAACGAATAATCAGAAAAAATTGAATCTAATGATAGACTCCGGATCTGAAATCAACCTCATAAAGGAATCATTTTCAGAATCGGCTCAAAAAATTAATCACAACATAACTTTGAAAATTAGAGGAATCACCTCAACGCCGATATCCACTCGAGGCACGGCAGAAATCGCGATCGCCGGAAGACCAATAATATTTCATTTAGTTGACGATTCATTCCCCATCGACCAAGACGGAATTCTGGGTTCCGAATTTATGATACAAAATTCAGTCACGATTGATTACAAAAGCCGAAGCCTCCAATGGGAAGAATTACATATACCCTTTTTCGAACGCGAATTTTTAACGATCCCTAAAAGATCAGTTGCACCATTCCAAATCAAAATAGCAAATCCAGAAATTAAAATGGGTTACCTACCTCGCCTACTAACAAAAGAAGGGATATTCCTTGGCAACGCCGTAGTAACTAATACAAAGGGAAGAGCATACCTTCCGATCTTTAATACCACGGAGGAAGATGAACATATAATCATACCAACATTAGTACTCAGAGAAGTAGAAAATACGAGTCAAACTGCACCAAGTCAAAACGAAATTTTAGAAGACGAAAATTCTACACGAGTATTCCTTACCCAGACAAACTGCGATAAACAACGACTAAAAGAAATCAAGGAAGCTCTCAGATTGGATCACTTAAATTCAGAAGAAGAACGAAGCGTGATGAAATTAATACAAGAAAATGCAGATAGATTTTACTTACCCGGAGACCATTTCGGAGCAACAAGCGCAATAGAACATCCCATTCACACTACGGACGATATTCCGGTAAACGCGAAACAATATCGGTTTCCCCCGGTACACAAGGAAGAAATAAATAGACAAGTGACTGAACTTATAGAAAACGGAGTAATAGAACCCTCTCTTTCACCTTATAACTCACCTCTGTGGATCGTGCCGAAAAAACCAGACTCCCAAGGAAACAAACGATGGCGTATGGTAATAGATTACCGAGCCCTCAATGACAAAACGATCGGAGACGCCTACCCACTTCCCAATATAAACGAGATTCTGGATCAATTGGGTAGTGCCAAATATTTTTCCGTTTTCGACCTAGCATCAGGTTTTCATCAAATTCCTATGAAATCGGCAGACGCTCATAAAACCGCCTTCTCTACACCATACGGACATTACGAATTCAAACGCATGCCGTTTGGACTCAAAAATGCCCCCGCAACGTTTCAAAGACTAATGAATAACGTTTTGACAGGACTACAAGGAATAGAATTGTTTGTCTACCTTGATGATATAGTCTTATACGCTCGCTCGCTCCGAGAACATGAGATTAAGTTCACCCGCCTCATGAAAAGATTACGCGAAGCAAATCTCCGCTTACAACCGGATAAGTGCGAGTTTTTGCGCCACGAAGTTAATTATCTCGGACACATTATTAGCGAAAACGGAGTTAAACCAGATCCGAAGAAAATAACAGCAGTAGAACTTTTTCCAATTCCAAAGAATCCAAAGAATATAAAACAATTTTTAGGGCTTGCCGGTTACTACCGAAGGTTCATACCCAACTTTTCAAAAACCGCAAAACCTCTTACCGATTTATTAAAAAAGGAAGTAACATTCAGATGGACGCCAACGCAAGAAGACGCGTTTCAAAAACTCAAGAAAGCACTAATAACCGAACCAATTCTTCAATACCCCAACTTCACAGAAACCTTCAACTTAACCACAGATGCATCCGGATATGCAATTGGCGGAGTCCTAAGTCAAGGACCAATCGGGAAGGATCTCCCTATAGCATACGCATCGCGATTATTGAACCAAGCGGAAAAGAACTACTCAACGATCGAAAAAGAATGTCTCGCAATAGTTTACTGCATAAATCATTTTCGACCATACTTATACGGGAGAGAATTTAAAATCATTACGGATCACAAACCACTGGTGTGGCTAAATTCAATTAAAGATCCCACATCAAGACTATGGAAATGGAAGTTAAAACTTTCGGAATATGAATACAAAATATTTTACAAAGAAGGTCGTGCAAACGCAAACGCCGACGCACTATCCCGAAATCCACCGGAGAACAACGAAGAAGAAGAGCCTTCAGCACCAATCTATGCAATAAAGAGGAAAAGACAACAGGATGAATCATCATCCTCCGACTCTCTTGAAATCTTCCCTACAAGAAAGCCACGACTCCATGGCCCGGTAGAACAGAAACAGCAAGCATCTACTTCAAAAAATCCATCGGAAACCAAAGAAAAAGGATCAAGGAAACGAACGCCATCCACAACATTCAGTCCTTTCCCTCTCCCTCCAGGCAAACGTATCCCAAAACTACAAGATTCCACAATTCCCGATGTTGCAAACCCCTCCCCTACTTCCATTGAAAGTTGCGATATACCGAATGATTCTTCACAAAGCACCCCTCCCACTCATTCCCCATCTCCAGAAGAAATCCCATTACCTATACACCACTCAACCCCTCGCAATGAAACCCCTCATCTCACTCCACGGATTCTGAATTACGAAAATGAAGAAGAAGCCAATGTTCAAACTGAATCAAGCAACGACATCGAGGAAGAAACACACAGTTTTGAAATGGAAGACACACCTTTCACATCGTTGGATTCAGACGCACTTTTTGAGCGATCTTTCGTACCAGCGAGACTACACAACGCACCACTGAAGATTGAAGAATGCAACGACTCCCTAAGAATGCAGAAGGACCATAAAATCATTTTCATTGACATGAATGGGCAACCCCAGGACAAAGGGGCAATCGAACTACTGTCGTACAACGAACTTCCAAAATACGATAACCTAACATTCGAAAGAGCTAAAGTAAAAACCACACAAGCTTACAATGTTATAGCAATACCGATAAAGGAACACGACAGAATACCCATTACAAAGGAGAATATAAAAAATGGTATTCGAGCAATAAAAGATGTCCTCGATGAACTAAGGATTACAAGCTTCAGCATTTCTAAAACTCCATACTACGATGATATACCATGGAAATTTTTTCTCAACTACCTCAAGCAAACACTTCAAGATCACCAACTCACCATCACGATATGTCGATCCCTGATCACGATACCAACAACGGAACAACGGAAGCAAATAATGGAAGAAAACCATGACTCGGTAATCGCAGGACACAAAGGAGTTACAAAAACCTATAATCGTATCCGACAACGTTACTTCTGGGACGGAATGAAGAAAGATATCACCGAATATGTAAGGACATGCATCGAATGTCAGAAGAGGAAACTAACACGCATCAAAACTCGCCAACCTATGGTTCTTACCGATACACCAGGCGCGGCTTTCGACAAAATAGCGCTCGACATAGTCGGACCATTGCCAATAACAAAGATGGGAAATGAATATATATTGACCATACAAGACCTTCTAACAAAATACAGCGTTGCAGTACCACTACAAAAAACGGACTCACGTAGTGTGGCCGACGCTTTCCTCAAAAATTTCGTATGCAGATTTGGAGCACCACGAGCACTCCTCACCGACCAAGGATCTAACTTCCTATCAGCACTATTCAAAGCTGTAGCAAAGAAATGCCGCATAAAACAATATCAGACAACCGCATACCACCCACAAGCCAATGGATCCCTCGAGAGATCTCACCACGTGCTAATAGAATACTTGAAGCAATACATCGACGACACATCCAATTGGGACGAATGGATCGAAAATGCAATGTTTTCATATAACACAAGCATACATGAAGGGACAAAATTCTCCCCGCACGAACTAGTTTTCGGAAAAATAGCACGAGCACCATCCACCGACCCGCCGCTAGAAGAAAATCTGGACCCATCATATAAGGAATATTTAGAAGACTTATTTACGAAGATCAACAACCTACAAAACATCGCTAGAGAAAATTTGAGACAAGCCAAAGAAAAATCAAAGGGGTACTACGACAGAAGAATAAATCCCCAAGTGTTCCACGTCGGCGACGACGTGTTTCTATTGAAGGAACCCCGCCAAGGGAAATTTGCAAGCCAATATTCCGGTCCTTACAAAATCCAACAAGTCCTAAATAACGGGAACGTCTCCTTACTAATTAACGGCAAAGATCGCGTGGTGCATGCTAACAAATTAAAGCTAGTTCATCGTCGTCCCACCACCACGGAATTATAAGAAAAGCAATTGTGTTACAGACTATTCCAATACGCAACATATTCATAACCACAATCACCATGTGCTATCATCCGCGACCCACAGCCAAAATCACAGGACAAGAGAAGATAGCTCTACTCAACATACAAATAAGCCAATTCAGATGCCTACAAGGACAAATAATTGAAACATACGACTTTGAAAACACATACCGAATGTTCTGCGAACCCTGTTTCGACGTGACTACCCTCGCCATAGAAGGAGACTTTACCGACGCACACGTCTTCACCTGTGAAGAATTCGAAATGGATTGCTGTGAATGCGGCATACCCTTATTAACCGAAAGAAGCCTCGCAGAGTGCACGACATGCATGGACGTATTTTACCGAGGATTATATTTAGAATTCGACGTAGCAACATTATACATAATCGGGGATTCTCTGTACGCGTAAAACAAAGACAAACCACAACCGCGAATAAATAAGATGTATTTAGATTAAAAACAAAATAAAAGCAAGATTTAAGGAAATATATATATATATATATATATATATATTCATATGCCCTACTAAACTACAAAAATTTTTAACAAAATAACCAATACGTAACTAGACTTAAGCTTAGTTGATAATTAATATTAATTACGAAACACTAGCTCTCTGTTTCAGGATGGGGATTCTCATTATATTCCTTCTATGCATCAGCCCAATGGCATATGGACTGATTGCATATGATTGCAGTGGCGAAAGATTAAACATAACAACGATCTCCTTGGTAAAAGTAGGCGAATGTAACATCAACGTTCGAGGGGCGCAAACCGAGGAAACCTATATACAATTGTTGCAACTGGCAGAGTACGATCACGCGAACTACATCCAATGCAAAATCGAGATAAAGAGAACCGTCTTCTACTGTGGAATGCACTCCCACATCTCAGCGGTTCATAATGGCTATGTGGAATATTTGGCCGATGTAAGCCACGAAACATGCCTTCGCTTACATCGAGAAGGAACCATCTCTCTTGGGAATGGAGCAGTTCTCACCGGCATCCGATCTAATACAACATCTACAAGAATGTTTACCTTCGCCGGAACAATCGCGAATGATGGAACATGCTCCGGAACACAGTATGCGGACCCCTATGGATCCTGGGACGGCGTAGTAGTCCAAGGACTAGCAAAAATAACACTCCGCACGGGCAGCGCAGCAGTCAAGCTGAACGAAAACAAAATCATTCTCAGAAGTGGAACCACCTGTTCGTTTCAAGATGGTTACTGTTTGGACGGAGAAGATGGGTATACGTACTGGAAGCCAACACCAGAATCAACCTGCAAATTTGAACAGTACGACGTGTTATACGAAGGACTGGCACAAAGAATCACGGAAGCAGGACCAAATTCAACACTACCTACAATCTATGCACTAACCAGGGATGACATAACCTTCGCCCTGACAAAGGTTTCGGAACAGAACGTTTGCGGATACACGCTTCTGCGGACAGAACACCCAAAGCTATTCATTCTGGAGACACAAAAGGGACGTACATTCGCCGAAAAAAGAACTATCACGCCAGACAACCTCGATATTTTCACCTACATGAATTCCAAATTCGTGTATGTTGAAAGACACATACGAGGACAAATGGTCGCCCTTTTTACCTCATCGCTCACACACAGATGCGCCTTGGAGAAACAAGTACTAGAAAACGCACTCTCCATAGCATCCATACTGCCTGAGGAATTCGCCTGGTCCCTAATGAAAGGACCCGGATATATGGCCACGACCGCCGGGGAAGCCGTGCACATAATCAGATGCATCCCCGTGGAAGTGAAAGTACGGCGCACACAAGAATGTTTTGTGGAACTCCCTGTCTCGCACAGAAACGAATCAAAATTTATGAAACCGAAAACCAGAGTGTTAGTGAAACAAGGCACCCATAGAGACTGTAACCCCATCTTGCCGATAATGTACGACATCGACGAAGCATGGCATAAAATACTGCCAAACCCAGTGGAAGCTGTTTCACCACATGAGTTACAACCAATGACCAAGCCAACCTGGAAATACACAGTGCCCGCTGCACTTGCTGTGAGTGGCATATACACTCAAGCAGACATCGACAAATTACGGGACCACATCATGTTCCCGGCAGAGAGAGCCGCCATCCTAAACTCAGTAGCGCGTGGAGTGACCGGACAAGACATCATTCCTGGAACCATCCAACTCACGCAGTTGTTAGACGAAGACGCCGTGCAGAAGTTAGCACAAGGAGCATTGGCAAAGATATGGGATCATTTCATCACTTTTGGTTCCATCAGCGCTGGATTCCTGGCCATATTTGTGATCGTGAAACTCATCAAGACAATCGTTGACACCATCATTCACGGCTACTCATTATACGCTGTATTTGGATGTGGCATTGAACTACTCGGTGCTGTTTGGACTTCAATCACGTACTGCCTGTTGCAACGGGCTCGACAACGAGCTTCTAATCCAGAAAACCCAGAACTGACCGCCCCTGAGAACGCTGACGAGAGTAACCGACAGATACCAAGGCCATTTACTCGCCAGCCCCAAAACCCTAAAGTAGTAAGTCTCTCCGAATTAAGAGATAGAATCGACCGACTAGAACAAATTTCAGATTAAATTTGTTCTACAAAAAGGGGGGAGGTGTGACGTCTGTCACGCAACGAGTTTAACCGCAAACACCCCGCGGGTCCAGCTGCGCTCAGCTGGAAAAATTTTGAAAAAGGTGTCAAATTACATGCGTAATTTGACACCCAATATCAATCAATATCGATAATTGATAAATAACAGAAATTGCCCTTATCGGTGATTCGATCTTGTAATTTGATCCGCGACCAAAATTATTTCCAAAATATTACTTTTGCATAAGGAACTCAATGCACCGAAAAGATTTTCCATATCTTAAATTATACGCAGAACCAACCCTAAGGGGAAAACCCATATATACATAAGAGAGGGATTCTAAGAAGAAACGAAACAGAGAACACGACATGTAAATTCGGTTTGGGTCATCCACGCAATCAAATAATCAAATATTCCAACTCCGACAGATGACCTCAGCCGAAGCACTAAATAATCTTAGCATTAGGAATAAGTAACTTCCAGAATATTCTATGACACATTCTTGAAGACAGTCACGTGTAACAGACACGTGAGAGAGCATGGAACATTCTGGAAGATGGTCACGCGGACCATCCACGTGAGGCACGTGCGGGAGCGCCCGACGTACCTCGTTCCCACCTGCGTTATCGCTTGACAAAGTTGGTGGACCCAGTACAGAGCGTGAGAGCTCGAGGCCACCAACGATTCCATCATAGTCAGCAATTCTTATCTCGAGCATTCCTAAGCAGCCCCGGTACAGAGCGTGAGAGCTCGAGGCCACCAGCGGCTCCTGCGGAGTCAGCAGTTCTTATCTCAAGCGATAAGGCACGTACCTAGCCGTATAAGAAGGGGCTCCCGAGCCTCAGCAGTCAGTCAAGCGCCCAGAGACGAGTCAGTCTACAACCTACCTTCGAAGTGAACAGTCGCACTTGCAAACCGCTCTCGCTATCAATCCCAAGTGGGACTTAGAATATTTTTCGCGAGTCGATCGTTCCAAAGTGGAACTACGTTTCGTCGTGCAGCAAACCAGTGGACCTCCGAGCGTGTGTCTCACTGTCGCACATCTTCGTTATTATTAAACAAGTGAGTACGTTAAACTATTATCGGCCTTGACTCCGCTGTGCCCGAGGGCTTCGGCGACACACCCATCGTTATAAAACGAATTATATTAACAAATCCACAAACCTTGTAACCACTTTAATCGTTTCAATACATTTAGAATAGTTAAATCTGTTCTTCGCTTACTCACCTGTCACTCCCTCATCCCAAAACGCACGAATCTAATTCTACATACCAAGTTTTAATTTTAATGCAAATCATTTATATTCCTATAGTTTCGCTGTGAGATTTATCGTAGCGCCTACGGCTGATACGATAAAGTTTGCGCTTACTGCCGCAGCTCACAAAAGCGAATCTACAATTTGGCTGGAATATTCTGCAAAGGTCATTTCGGCACTGCGGACCCGTCAAAGCGCCTATTGGCAGATTTGGCGGAATTTGCGCTAGCATAGCTGCACCTTACGCTGTGTCGTCGCCCGAATATTTCCGCCATACCTTCTATCGATTAATATAAATATGCCGAAACCAATCAACATGGTATGTATAATTTAATTGCACTTTTGAATTACATTAATTATTTCAAGATTATCTGAATCCTATTTTCGCGTCTCGTAAATAGAAACCCCGGTCTTCTAAACGCGGGAAACGTGCGGGTCGTCAACAACGAGAGAGGAAACAAACGGCAATCGTTAACGAATTCCTCAACACAATAGGACGTGAGAACCTCATTGAGTTTATTTTGCGTAATAACGATCTCTACTACGTTCCCGTTGACCCTCCCTCCTTCTCACCAAGCACTTCTAACGACAACCTAATTCCATTCCCTGAGGTCTCCCGAATTGTCCTCAGACCCAAAAGTCCCACTCTTACTTTCAATCATTATAGAAATTCCCCTGCTTTTGCATCCTGGAACGTTTCACCTATTTCTCCCTCTGAACAACCCGATTCAACCCAACCGGGCGAAGTCCCGAATTTCTCAAACGTTCCCGAGACCTATCCAAATTTCGGTTCCCCCAGCTCGACCCTAGCCGAGCCTCCCTCTCCCGCTCTTTCAATCTCTGAGACAATCCCTCCTTCTGAAATCCCCGAATTATTGCCCCAACCTGAACCTCCCTTTTGTCGCCCCTCATCTGTGTACTCACCCTTATATGCGGCAGTACCTCAGATCAACTCCCTTATAGATTCTCTCGCACAGTCTTCCCCTCCATCTCCTCAAGCATTCCCCCTTCTATCATCTTCCGAGCAAGAATTTCATTCTACTTCCTTCATCAACTCTCCTCTCCCTTCCGAATACGACATCTCTGACGAGTTTCTGGACCTCATCGACGATTATTCCAACTCCGATAATTCCCCTTTACCACCCCCTCCTACACAACCACCAAGACCTTCCCGTCCGCGAATCCTCTCTGAGATCCGCGTCGGCCAGGATTACGCAACCTTCCTCGAGAACGGTAGACCGGACACGGTTGTAATTTGGGAAGACGAGGAACCACATGTTTTCGATTTCGGTCTTCCCCCGCGAGGAGAAGTAACCCCAGCGAATACGGAACCAGCTGTTATTACCCTCGATTAAATCCAAACGATCTTTATTTTTATTATACATTTATATAAATCATATTTTCTCATATACATTTTCAATAAATATTATTACACAATAAACTTGATTTCATCTTCGTGCGTTTCCCCTTTTCGTCGTACCTTTTCCCAAGCGATACCTAAAACGAATAAAACTATTAACATAGATATAAATAAGTTCGCCTCCATTAAGTAAGGACCACTAGCGATACTTACCTCATTCAATTCGGCGGAATAAGATCACCTGCATCTCCTCCCTGTTCCCTGGCGACAGTCTACGCACCGTGGGCAAGCCTAAAACAGGAAAATAAATACGTTACTCCCGATCGAGGACACGGGACGTGACAGGTATTCCTAACGTAAACGAAACTGAGACCAACAGGCTCTTCCCTCGCGTAAATTCCGATCTCGTTTCAAGCGAAGAAAGCAACCTGACTCCACTTGATACGACCCCCGAGGAAATCTTCGACGCAGTCACTAGCTCACAAACTTCTCGCAGAGCGACTATTTTAGAGACACGCGATAGTGTAAACTTCCGCCATGACAACTTAGTTTTTTTTACAACCATCAAAGGTAAACCTTGTGACGAAGGCTCAGTTATATTAAAGGATAATAATTTACTTCCTAAAATAGAAGATGCCGCACTAGCTCGCGCAAAAGTCACTCAAAAAGGCTCTAAATATTTTATTGCTCTCCCTATTAAAGAGTATTCTTCTATCAATACGGATATAGATATATTAGAAGACGCACTGCATTCATTACTAGATGTAGTTAAAGAATTACAATTAGAAAGTTTCAGTATTTCCGAGACTGATCTCGATAACATTTCATGGTCACAAATAAAAGAATTTCTAGTGAACATATTCTCCGATATTCCAATTAAGATTTTTTTTATGTAAAAATTTAGTAAAGATACCAGAAATAACACTAAGAGACAAAATTATCACGGAAAACCACTGTTCGATTTTAGCAGGACATAAAGGAGTAACTAAAACGTACAAGCGTATTAGACATAAATTTTATTGGCCGACTTTGAAAAAAGATATTCAAAAATTCATACAAAATTGTTCGAGTTGCCAGACAAAAAAGCTTACGCGTCTAAAGATCCGTCAACCCATGATTCTCACAGATACGCCCGGAAAGGCATTCGACAGAATAGCCATGGATATTGTAGGTCCTCTACCTGAAACAAAAAATGAATCAATTTACATATTAACTATTCAGGATCTTTTAACCAAATATTCTCTTGCGATCCCGTTACCACGCGCTACTTCGACTGAAATCGCCGATGCTCTTGTTAAAAAGTTTATCTGTCGTTTTGGAACACCCAAGAGTATTTTAACAGACCAAGGTTCGTCTTTTTGCAGTAGCCTTATGCGTAAAATATGTAGAAAATTTAAGATAACACAGACAACTACGACCGCATTCCACCCGCAATCTAACGGTTCAATTGAAAGATCACATCACGTACTCACCGAATATCTCAAGCATTTCGTTACCCAGTACAGAGATTGGGATGAATTACTCGAACTCGCCACCTTCTCTTACAACACAAGTGTTCACGAAGGTACTCAATTCACGCCGCACGAATTAATATTTGGCGTAGTCGCACGCGTACCTACCGAGATAATTTTTGACACAGATTCTAACGATCCTACGTATTCAGATTACCTACGATTTCTACAGAGTCAACTAGATAGAGTTCAAGAGCATGCTAAGGAAAATTTAATACGAGCCAAGGAAAAATCTAAATCCTATTACGATCGCAAGCAGCGTCCTCAGAACTTTAAGGTTAACGACAAGGTCTATCTATTAAAGGAACCGAGAATAGGAAAATTCTCAGACCAATATACAGGTCCTTACAGAATTATCAGAGTTTTAGATAAACATAATGTAAAGATTCAAATAGGAAATCATGAACGAACAGTTCACTCAGACAAACTAAAGCTATGTAAAAGGTCGTAAAGCATCCTACGTAAAGAAACAGACAGAAATCCAACATTTTTATTTTTGTTTTCGGAATATTGTAATTATTAATAAGAATAGCGTAAGATAACGCGCGGTCAATGCGCGCGCCGCACGCGACACGCACGAGTTTCCACCAATGAACGCGCTCTCCCCCCACTCTTCGCGCCACCAGCACGCGACCATGGAACCGCTAGCTTCAACCAGCAGAGCTATGCCGAAGCCACCACCGAAGATCCCCCCCCCCCTACCCTCTCTTCATCTGCACACCAGCAGCCTCGAACTATCTACGACGCAACTACGATCCGGAACTACCCCCTCTCCGCACGGAGACGAATCCAGCTAAAGACAGCGACGCTCAACGCTCTACAAATCCAAATGGCAAGGAAGGAAGTACAACACTTGAATCTAAAATCTCTTATGCAAGCCAGCATCGAACGTATTGTCGGAAAAATTCCGAGACTCTAAAAGGAAAATCCACTCCTACTAAGCAAACAAGCCTTCCAAATCAGTATTGTTCCTTAGGGAAAAAACATGACTTAGGTCATAAATACGGAATGGTAAAAAGCAATCTCACGGAGGAAGAAAATTTTTGGAAGAGAAATTCTATCTCTCCTAAATAACCTTTTAAAAAACGAGTCATCGACGCAATATGGCACCAGTGATATACTTCATGCAGCATCTGAGACGAAAAGCAGCCATTTCATCATATTGAGAAAAGGAATCTGGATAAGCCAAGCAGAGGTCAACGATCTACAAGTTCCAAAGTCCTAGAACGAGGAAGAAAGCCCTCCCCACCCCCCAGTGGTACCCTTCAGTGCGCGAACCCTACAAACAAACAGACTAATTCCCTAGCGAGTTTGAAATTTTATAAGCGTGAACAAACAAAGTGGAAGTGCAAAGAAATATGCGATGAACGTTATCCGCAACGATAATAATTTTAAGCATAGCATATTAAGAAAGCGTTAGATATATTGTAACGTCCACCCGATATCGACGTCACTATTGTTAAAATCGCGTATTCAAACCTCCCACCCCCTAATTCGCGAAAGCGCGCGTCCTGACATATGCCTATATATATATATATATATATACGTAGACAAACATACACATATATACATTACGTATATATGTACGAAAATACATTAATCCGTTAAAATAAACATATATATATGTAAAGGCACGTAAAAGTAATATTTAAGAATAATAACCGTATTAATAATCAACGCAATACGTCTAGATGAGTCATACAAGTAATAAATATCAAAAGATGTAAAGCATCTAAACGTTTCAGAACGATAGGACAACATTTCATCTCGCAGCTATATAAAAAGCATTAAAATCAAACTCCGCGAGACATCATTTCATTTGCGAACAGTATGAGCCATCTATTCGTTTCACAACTATATAATTAAAAGCGCATGCGACATCTATTCATTTCAAGACTATATAATATTGTACACGCTCAGCAGTTTCTTATCTCTCACCGCGATAAGATAAGCTCAAGAAACTGCAAGGCGTAAGACCGTCAGCAGTTTCCCTTCCCACGGCGATAAGAAACTGCAAGGCGTAAGACCGTCAGCAGTTTAAAACTGCAAGGCGTAAGACGGTCAGCAGAATAAATTGCAAGGCGGAGGATGTCAGCAAAGATAGGAAAATGCAAGCCGCCCGCCGCTCAGCATTCTCAGAATTAGCGATATGAATTTAATATATAAGGAGCAGCGCAACGCCGCTTTAGTCAGTCCAGCAGGAGCAGCCGAACCGCGAGCATCGTTATACATCAAGTGAAAGTACGCGAATTAAACTAGTGCATCGAAACGAATAAGTGCAACTACTACAAAGTGCCAATCTCCTACGACTACGATACCAACGAGTGAGTATTCAATTATTACGGCTGCACTCTGACTCCGCTGTACTACCGAGGTCGTACGGCGACACACCCATTGCCACTCGTTGCTCCTTTTATATTTTTGATTGTGTTCAGAACTCGTGACCGAGGTACGCGAATAATTTTGTACGCTTTCATAAATATTAATTCTTTATAACCTTAGGCACTCAGACTAATTATCATCGACTCTCTTAGTGTAAATTCAAAACCCGTGACCGAGGTACGCGGACCATTTTGCATTTACTTACTAATTGTATTTTACGCGAATAATATTGTACGACGTTAACTCAAGCATTCAGATCGTTTATTACCAACACACTTAGTGTGAATCCAAAACCCGTGACCGAGGTACGCGGCTATTTTGTATTCTCTCACTGATTGTAATTATTTTATAAAACTCGATTTCAACTTAATCTGCGACCGAGGTACGCAGATAGTTGAAATCCCTCGTTACTTTTATACTACCCACATTGTACTAATTCTTATTTTAATATACATAAGTTTATAACTTACCTTCTTGATTTTCCAAATCCAGTAGCGCTGACAAACAGCAGCTGCTACATCGAACGCGAGCGCAGCAACGAATAGCGCTTCACCACTCCTTCACTTTCTTGAAGCGCAGAATCCTGCTGCTGTCTTTCACCTGCGAGTCCTACAGATACGCAGTCAAGGTACAGCGAAACTATTTCATCATTTTCAAATCGTCTCTCCTACTTTATACTCACCTCTCGTCTGTCATTAGATGACAGATAGTAATTCGGGAATACGTAATCCTCCTACATCTCTTTGAAGATTCTGTTTGAAATTTATTATACTTATATTCCATTTAAATTTGTATCTTACTTAACCTAGAGCAAATAAAACTTATTATTATACTTACCTTTTAATCGACGCATCTTCAAGTCATCCCGTCTCTTCGTACCATTTCCTCGCCGCGACCCCTGAAAATAAAATCAGTTAGTAACATATAAAAGAAACCTCCCTACTGTAGATTCTCTCTCTCGCTACATCTTACCTTACTCGTTACACTTACCGTCTCTCTCTCTATACCTACTCCGCTACGCTCCATCGGGTGAATACCTGAAAAGGAAATATTATTATTAACATATTGATAAGCCTCTTCGCCCCCCCCTTTCCCAATATTATACTTACCTCGCTTAATCCCTCGTGGCATAAAATCACTGACTCTCCTCCCTGTGCCCTGGCGATAGTCTGCGCATAGCGGGCGAGCCTAAAACAGGAAAACAAACTAAGTTACTCCCGATCGAGGACACGGGACGTGACATAAATTTGGTGGCAGCGGTGGGATAGTAGGAGAAGAGTGATTTTATTCCCACCTCTTACTAAAGCGTAAAGCAAGTCTTACATTCCCATCGACATGGCAGAAGCGCGATTGAACGCAGAACAAGAAGATGAAGTAGCAAGGCTACAGGAACGAGTTTTGGCTCGAGAACGCGAATTAGCAGAGCAAAACGTACGACGAACTATAGAAGTACCGCGATCTACTGAACTTAGACTTGAGAAAGTTCATCAAATAATCGAACGCATGGATAGGGAATTCGATATATTACTCCCACTACCGGAACGCTTACAGAGATTAGAAAACGCATTGCAAGAATTAAGAATGAATGGTGGTCATGACAATACCACAGGAGGACTCCCTCCCTCACCGCAAGTGCATAGCACACCGGAACGACCGCCGCTTTTCCGCACCGCCGCGATAAGTATAAAAGACGCATTAGAATCGGTTCCAATTTATAATGGAAGGAACATACCGGTCTTCCAATTCGTTCGAGCATGTGAAAGAGCACGAAGTATAATAGCCCCCGAGCAGGAAATGCACCTCGTGCAACTACTAGTGAACAAACTACAGGGTCACGCGTACATGACCGTCGCGAATTCACAATTTGCAACAGTAGATCAATTTTGCAACCGACTAAAATCAACGTTCGCCGCACACAAAACATTATATGAATACCAAGGAGAACTTGGACAACTAGAGAAAAGACCGCAAGAACATATACTCGATTATATAGAAAAGGTTCGGAACCTACACGCAGCGGTATACGACGAAATGAAACAAGGCAGATCATTCGACCACATTAGAGTACTGGAATTAGAAGAACACGTGATTCAAGCATTTTTGAATGGCCTCGCGCCGGACGCTAGAATACGGGTACGCATGGAAGCACCCCGAAGCCTGGAAGAATATTATTGTACCGCGATCAAAATTTTTGGACAAATCGAAAAGGAAGAATCACGCGCGCGCACTAAAGTTAGACATCGTTCCCCTCCGCGTCGAAATGAATACAGATCCCCCCCGCGTCGGAACGAGTATAGATCGCCGCCGCAACGAAACGATTTTAGATTTTTCCCGCGACGATATGAAGATAGACCACCCCCGCGACGATATGAGGATAGAGCACCTCCGCGACAATTAAACGAAACCCCCACTCGACGCTATTACGGAAGTCAAGGATCCTCGCCCCCTTCGCAAAGATCCTACCAACAAACGAGATTCTCACCCAATACACCGACTGTTACGTGTCGATATTGCAAAAATCCAGGCCACAGCATGGACGACTGTGCGAAATTTCGAATGAAAGTAGAATCCGGAGAAATAACCCCCTACTCGCAAAGAAGAACAAACGCAGATGACTCCACGAATCAGGGAAACGGTTCTCGCAACCCGGTAGCCGGTGTCCGCCGGGAAGCCAACCAGTCAGGGCACCGAACATTTACAACGACCGTGGAAACGCACGGACCAGAGGAACAGAATACGATGACCCAAGTTTCCGAATCGCTAGGGTCCAATTAAAACAGGATTCTGTTGTACCAACTATACAAGTAGCCACGACCAACGACCAAGAAAAACTAAATTTAATGATAGATTCCGGATCAGAAATCAACCTTATAAAAGAATCATTTTCAAAATCAGCCCAAAAAATTAATCATGACATAATTTTAAAAATTAGAGGAATCACCTCAACGCCGATATCCACTCGAGGAACAGCAGAAATCGCGATCGCCGGACGACCAATAAAGTTTCATCTAGTTGACGATTCATTCCCCATTGACCAGGACGGAATTTTAGGTTCTGAATTCATGATACAAAACTCAGTCACGATCGACTATAAGAGCCGAAGCCTCCAATGGGAAGAACTACATATCCCCTTTTTCGAGCAAGAACTTTTAACAATTCCTAAAAGATCAGTCGCACCATTTCAAATTAAGATAGCAAACCCCGAAGTTAAAATAGGTTATTTACCCCGCCTATTTACGAAAGACGGGATATTCCTTGGAAACGCAGTAGTAACCAACACAAAGGGAAGAGCACACCTTCCAATCTTCAATACTACGGAAAAGGACGAACGCATAGTCATACCGACGTTAGTACTTCGAGAAATAGAAAACACAAGTCAAACCGCGCCGAGTCAAAACGAAATTATAGAAAATGAAAATTCTGCACGAGTATTCCTTACCCAGACGAATTATAACAAACAGCGACTAAAAGAAATTAAAGATGCCCTTAGGTTAGACCATTTAAATTCAGAGGAAGAAGAAAGCGTTACGAAATTAATAAAAGAAAACGCGGACAGATTTTATTTACCCGGAGATCATTTTGGAGCAACCACCGCGATAGAACATCCTATTCATACTACCGACGACATTCCAGTAAACGCGAAACAGTATAGATTCCCTCCAGTTCATAAAGAAGAAATAAACAGACAAGTAACTGAACTCATTGAAAATGGAATAATTGAACCCTCTCTTTCACCATATAACTCACCTTTATGGATCGTACCGAAAAAACCGGACTCTCAAGGAAACAAAAGATGGCGTATGGTAATCGATTACCGCGCCCTCAACGATAAAACGATCGGAGACGCTTACCCACTTCCTAATATAAATGAGATCCTAGATCAACTAGGTAGCGCCAAATATTTTTCAGTTTTTGACCTCGCATCTGGTTTCCACCAAATACCCATGAAATCGACAGATGCTCATAAAACCGCTTTTTCTACGCCATACGGACATTATGAATTTAAACGCATGCCCTTCGGATTAAAAAACGCTCCAGCAACGTTCCAACGATTAATGAACAACGTTTTAACCGGACTACAAGGAATAGAGTTATTTGTCTATCTCGACGACATAGTCCTATACGCTCGCTCACTCCGAGAACACGAGATCAAATTTACCCGACTCATGAAAAGATTACGAGAAGCAGATCTCAAGCTACAACCGGACAAATGTGAATTCTTACGACATGAAGTCAATTACCTCGGGCATATTATTAGCGAAAACGGAGTCAAACCAGATCCGAAAAAAATAACGGCAGTAGATCATTTCCCAATTCCCAAAAATTCAAAAAACATAAAACAATTTTTAGGCCTTGCCGGATATTACCGTAGATTCATTCCTAATTTCTCGAAAACCGCGAAACCTCTCACCGACCTATTAAAAAAGGAAGTAGCATTCAGATGGACGCCAACACAAGAAGACGCATTTCAAAAACTAAAGAAAGCCCTAATAACCGAACCGATTCTTCAATACCCTAACTTCACGGAAACCTTCAATCTAACCACAGATGCATCCGGATATGCAATTGGCGGAGTCCTAAGTCAAGGACCAATCGGGAAGGATCTTCCAATAGCATACGCATCGCGACTATTAAATCAAGCGGAAAAGAATTACTCAACAATCGAAAACGAATGTCTCGCAATAGTTTACTGCATAAATCATTTTAGACCATACTTATACGGGAGAGAATTTAAAATCATTACGGATCACAAACCACTGGTGTGGCTAAATTCAATTAAAGATCCCACATCAAGATTATGGAAATGGAAGTTAAAACTTTCGGAATACGAATACAAAATATTTTATAAAGAAGGTCGTGCAAACGCAAACGCCGACGCACTATCCCGAAATCCACCGGAGAACGACGAAGAAGAACAGCCTTCAGCGCCAATCTATGCAATAAAAAGGAAAAGACAACAGGATGAATCTTCATCCTCTGACTCTCTCGAGATCTTCCCTACAAGAAAGCCACGACTCCATGGCCCGGTAGAACAGAAACAGCAAGCATCTACTTCAAAAAATCCATCGGAAACCAAAGGAAAAGGATCAAGGAAACGAACGCCATCCACAACATTCAGTCCTTTCCCTCTCCCTCCAGGCAAACGTATCCCAAAACTACAAGATTCTACAATTCCCGATGTTGCAGACCCCTCTCCTACTTCCATTGAAAGTCGTGATATACCGAACAATTCCTCACAAAGAACTCCTCCCACTTATTCCCCCTCACCAGAAGAAATCCCATTACCCGTACACCACTCAACCCCTCGCAATGAAACACCTCATCTCACTCCACGGATTTTGAATTACGAAAATGAGGAAGAAGCTAATGTGCAAACTAAATCAAGCAACGACATCGAGGAAGAAACACACAGTTTTGAAATGGAAGACACACCTCTCACATCGTTGGATTCAGACGCACTTTTTGAGCGATCTTTCGTACCAGCAAGACTACACAACGCACCACTGAAGATTGAAGAATGCAACGACTCCCTGAGAATGCGGAAGGACCATAAAATCATTTTCATTGACATGAATGGGCAACCCCAGGATAAAGGAGCAATCGAACTACTCTCGTACGACGAACTTCCAAAATACGATGGCCTAACATTCGAAAGAGCTAAAGTAAAAACCACACAAGCTTACAACATTATAGCAATACCGATAAAAGAACACGACAGGATACCTATTACAAAGGAGAATATAAAAAACGGTATTCGAGCAATAAAAGACGTCCTCGATGAACTAAGGATAACAAGCTTCAGCATTTCTAAAACCCCGTACTATGACGACATACCATGGAAGTTCTTTCTCAATTACCTCAAGCAAACACTTCAAGATTACCAACTCACTATCACGATATGTCGATCCCTGATCACGATACCGACGACGGAACAACGAAAGCAAATAATGAAAGAAAACCATGATTCTGTAATCGCAGGACACAAAGGAGTTACAAAAACTTATAACCGTATCCGACAACGCTACTTCTGGGACGGAATGAAGAAAGATATCACCGAATACGTAAGGACATGCATCGAATGTCAAAAGAAGAAATTAACGCGCATCAAGACTCGCCAACCTATGGTTCTTACTGATACACCTGGCGCAGCCTTTGACAAAATAGCACTCGACATAGTTGGACCACTGCCTGTAACAAAAATGGGAAACGAATATATACTGACCATCCAAGATCTCTTAACGAAATACAGTGTCGCAGTACCACTGCAAAAAGCGGATTCACGCAGCGTGGCCGACGCTTTCCTTAAGAATTTCATATGCAGATTTGGAGCTCCACGAGCATTACTCACAGACCAGGGATCAAACTTCTTATCAGCTTTATTTAAAGCCGTGGCAAAGAAATGCCGAATAAAGCAGTACCAGACGACAGCTTATCACCCACAAGCCAATGGATCCCTCGAAAGATCACATCACGTGCTAATAGAATTCTTAAAACAATATATCAACGACACCTCTAATTGGGATGAATGGATAGAGAACGCGATGTTCTCATATAACACCAGCATTCACGAAGGAACGAAATTCTCACCGCACGAATTAGTGTTCGGAAAAATAGCACGAGCACCGTCCACCGACCCGCCGCTAGAAGAAAACCTCGACCCATCATATAAGGATTATTTAGAAGAACTCTTCATGAAGATCAACCATCTACAAAACATCGCCAGAGATAATTTAAAACAAGCTAAACAAAGATCAAAGGGATACTACGACCGAAGAGTAAACCCCCAAACATTTCACGTCGGCGACGACGTATTTTTATTAAAAGAACCCCGACAAGGGAAATTCGCGAGTCAATATTCCGGTCCCTACAAAATTCAGCAAATCCTTAATAACGGAAATATATCCATTCTAATAAACGGCAAAAATCGCGTGGTGCACGCTAACAAGTTAAAATTAGCTCATCGTCGACCCACCATCACGGAACTTTAGAGGAAAATAATTATAATAATAAATAAATATGCCTTACTAAACTACAAGTAAACGAAGAAATAAAATAAAACAAAAAATAAACAAAATAAATAATCACTATGTTACTAGATTTAAGCTTAGCTATTAATTAATATTACTTACGAAATGTTAGACCTCTGTTTCAGGATGAAGATCCTCATTGTATTCCTCCTATGCGTCAGCCAAATGGCTTATGGACTAATCGCATACGATTGCAGCGGCGAGAGACTAAACATAACGACGATATCATTAGTAAAAGTAGGCGAATGTGACATCAACGTTCGAGGGGCGGAAACGGAAGAAACATACATACAACTATTGCAATTGGCAGAGTACGAACACGCGAACTACATACAGTGTAAAATCGAGATCAAGAGAACAGTCTTTTACTGTGGAATGCACTCCCATATATCAGCAGTTCACAATGGCTACGTGGAGTATCTAGCAGATGTAAGCCACGAGACGTGCCTACGTCTACATCAAGAAGGAACTATATCTCTCGGGAACGGAGCAGTTCTAACCGGCATTCGAGCTAATACAACATCTACAAGAATGTTTACCTTCGCCGGAACAATCGCAAATGATGGATCATGCACCGGAACCCAGTATGCGGACCCCTACGGATCCTGGGACAACGTAGTGGTACAAGGATTGGCCAAGATTACACTCCGCACAGGCAGCGCCGCAGTCAAGCTTAACGAGAATAAGATCATCCTCAAAAGTGGAACTACATGCTCATTTCAAGACGGATACTGTCTAGACGGAGAAGACGGATATACGTACTGGAAACCAACACCGGAGTCCACCTGTAAATTCGAGCAATATGACGTATTATACGAAGGATTGGCACAACGGATCACAGAAGCGGGACAAAATTCAACCTTACCTACAATTTATGCACTTACCAGGGACGACATAACCTTCGCCCTGACCAAGGTTTCGGAACAAAACGTGTGCGGATATACGCTCCTACGAACAGAACATCCTAAGCTGTTCATTCTGGAAACACAAAAAGGACGCACATTTACTGGGAAAAGAACAATTACGCCTGATAACCTCGACATCTTTACATATATGAATTCGAAATTCGTATATGTTGAACGCCATATACGAGGACAAATAATTACCCTCTTTACCTCATCACTTACGCATAGATGCGCCTTGGAGAGACAAGTGCTCGAAAATGCACTCTCAATCGCATCGATACTGCCTGAGGAATTTGCCTGGTCCCTAATGAAAGGACCGGGATACATGGCCACGACCGCTGGAGAAGCCGTCCATATAATCAGGTGCATTCCCGTAGAAGTGAAAGTACGCCGCACGCAAGAATGTTTCGTGGAACTTCCCGTTCTACACAGAAACACATCAAAATTTATGAAGCCTAAAACCAGAGTATTAGTACAACAAGGTACTCACCGCGACTGCAACCCGATCCTGCCGATAATGTACAACATCGACGAATCATGGCACAAAATACTGCCGAATCCAGTGGAAGCTGTCCCACCACAAGAATTAAAACCGATGACCAAGCCAACCTGGAAATATACGGTACCAGCTACACTCGCCGTAAGCGGAATCTACACGCAAGCAGACATCGACAAGCTACGAGACCATATCATGTTCCCGGCGGAAAGAGCCGCCATATTAAATTCCGTAGCGCGTGGCGTCACCGGACAAGATATCATCCCCGGGACTATCCAACTCACGCATCTGTTAGACGAAGACGCCGTGCAGAAACTAGCACAGGGAGCACTATCGAAGATATGGGACCATTTCATCACGTTTGGCTCCATCAGCGCAGGATGCCTAGCAATATTTGTGATTGTGAAATTCGTGAAGACCATCGTTGATACTATTATTCACGGCTACTCACTGTATGCCGTATTCGGATGTGGCATCGAATTACTTGGAGCTGTTTGGACATCCATCACCTACTGCCTCTTGCAACGTGCTCGACAACGAGCTTCGAATCCAGAAAACCCAGAATTGAACGCCCCTGAGAACGATGATGATATTAACCGACAGATGCCAAGACCATTTTCTCGCCAGCCGCAAAGTCCTAAAGTAGTAAGTCTCTCCGAGTTAAGAGATAGAATAGACCGCTTAGAACAAATTTCCGAATAAATTTGTTCTACAAAAAGGGGGGAGGTGTAACGTCCACCCGATATCGACGTCACTATTGTTAAAATCGCGTATTCAAACCTCCCACCCCCTAATTCGCGAAAGCGCGCGTCCTGACATATGCCTATATATATATATATATATATACGTAGACAAACATACACATATATACATTACGTATATATGTACGAAAATACATTAATCCGTTAAAATAAACATATATATATGTAAAGGCACGTAAAAGTAATATTTAAGAATAATAACCGTATTAATAATCAACGCAATACGTCTAGATGAGTCATACAAGTAATAAATATCAAAAGATGTAAAGCATCTAAACGTTTCAGAACGATAGGACAACATTTCATCTCGCAGCTATATAAAAAGCATTAAAATCAAACTCCGCGAGACATCATTTCATTTGCGAACAGTATGAGCCATCTATTCGTTTCACAACTATATAATTAAAAGCGCATGCGACATCTATTCATTTCAAGACTATATAATATTGTACACGCTCAGCAGTTTCTTATCTCTCACCGCGATAAGATAAGCTCAAGAAACTGCAAGGCGTAAGACCGTCAGCAGTTTCCCTTCCCACGGCGATAAGAAACTGCAAGGCGTAAGACCGTCAGCAGTTTAAAACTGCAAGGCGTAAGACGGTCAGCAGAATAAATTGCAAGGCGGAGGATGTCAGCAAAGATAGGAAAATGCAAGCCGCCCGCCGCTCAGCATTCTCAGAATTAGCGATATGAATTTAATATATAAGGAGCAGCGCAACGCCGCTTTAGTCAGTCCAGCAGGAGCAGCCGAACCGCGAGCATCGTTATACATCAAGTGAAAGTACGCGAATTAAACTAGTGCATCGAAACGAATAAGTGCAACTACTACAAAGTGCCAATCTCCTACGACTACGATACCAACGAGTGAGTATTCAATTATTACGGCTGCACTCTGACTCCGCTGTACTACCGAGGTCGTACGGCGACACACCCATTGCCACTCGTTGCTCCTTTTATATTTTTGATTGTGTTCAGAACACGTGACCGAGGTACGCGAATAATTTTGTACGCTTTCATAAATATTAATTCTTTATAACCTTAGGCACTCAGACTAATTATCATCGACTCTCTTAGTGTAAATTCAAAACCCGTGACCGAGGTACGCGGACCATTTTGCATTTACTTACTAATTGTATTTTACGCGAATAATATTGTACGACGTTAACTCAAGCATTCAGATCGTTTATTACCAACACACTTAGTGTGAATCCAAAACCCGTGACCGAGGTACGCGGCTATTTTGTATTCTCTCACTGATTGTAATTATTTTATAAAACTCGATTTCAACTTAATCTGCGACCGAGGTACGCAGATAGTTGAAATCCCTCGTTACTTTTATACTACCCACATTGTACTAATTCTTATTTTAATATACATAAGTTTATAACTTACCTTCTTGATTTTCCAAATCCAGTAGCGCTGACAAACAGCAGCTGCTTCATCGAACGCGAGCGCAGCAACGAATAGCGCTTCACCACTCCTTCACTTTCTTGAAGCGCAGAATCCTGCTGCTGTCTTTCACCTGCGAGTCCTACAGATACGCAGTCAAGGTACAGCGAAACTATTTCATCATTTTCAAATCGTCTCTCCTACTTTATACTCACCTCTCGTCTGTCATTAGATGACAGATAGTAATTCGGGAATACGTAATCCTCCTACATCTCTTTGAAGATTCTGTTTGAAATTTATTATACTTATATTCCATTTAAATTTGTATCTTACTTAACCTAGAGCAAATAAAACTTATTATTATACTTACCTTTTAATCGACGCATCTTCAAGTCATCCCGTCTCTTCGTACCATTTCCTCGCCGCGACCCCTGAAAATAAAATCAGTTAGTAACATATAAAAGAAACCTCCCTACTGTAGATTCTCTCTCTCGCTACATCTTACCTTACTCGTTACACTTACCGTCTCTCTCTCTATACCTACTCCGCTACGCTCCATCGGGTGAATACCTGAAAAGGAAATATTATTATTAACATATTGATAAGCCTCTTCGCCCCCCCCTTTCCCAATATTATACTTACCTCGCTTAATCCCTCGTGGCATAAAATCACTGACTCTCCTCCCTGTGCCCTGGCGATAGTCTGCGCATAGCGGGCGAGCCTAAAACAGGAAAACAAACTAAGTTACTCCCGATCGAGGACACGGGACGTGACAATATATATATATATATATATATAGTTATGACGAAGATAAGAAAAAAAAGGAAAAACCGAAAAACCAAAAACATAATAATTATAAGAACGACCGCATAGTTATAGAAAAACGTTACATTGTAACATTTTTCCTCGTTAGGAGGGAGGTGTTACGTCCCGCGATAACGCGCTACAATTTTTTACTTTTCTTCTATTATTTTTCTTTCGATATCTCAACATAATATTTTTAGTTAAACATCAAGTTCCATTCTACGCGAAGTCCCGCGTATTTAACGTCATTTTTATTTTTCTATTTTTCTTAGTAATAATTTAGGAGCAAGTTAATTCTTAAATGCAAATAATTACTTTAGATAGAATAGCTTTGTAAATAATGCTCACTCGAAAAATCTCATAATTAGAAGTACCAGCAAGACAGGGCGCGACCCTAATAAACCGACCTCGCTACCTGCGCTCGACGCGAGTACGGAAACGCATGGATGAAGTTCTCAATATTAACGTCTTAATTTTGCACAAGAATTTAAACATTCAAAACTCAAACCATTCCACTTCTCGTATAACTCAAAGATTCTCAAAACAACATCGACGAATAATAATTTGCAAGTCCTAATTTCCAAATCTTATTTAAAGTACGTCTAATATTATAAATGTTACTATTTCTCTGCACGCGTACATTTCTATCTCCAAAAATTACTAAATCATACATGTACGCGTAGCCTCGTCGTTCTACTTCCAAAATCCAAAAGACGTACTTCTTACTATTTCTATATGGACGAATTATTACGCCGAGAATAAGAGAGTGAGAATATACTTTAAAAGGAATCAGGTATAGAGAGCAAGAGAGAGAAAGACGATAGAGAGAGAAAGGTATAGCGAGCGAGAGAGAAAGACGATAGAGAGAGAAAAGTATAGCGAGCGAGAGAGAAAGGCGATAGACAGAGAGAGGTATAGAGAGAGAGAGAGAGGGATATACCAGGCGCGCTTCACGCGATCGCCGCACGCGCCGCTGGCGATCATCCCTACCACGACGCTATCCCCTCCGTGGTCCGGAGGCCGTGTATAAAAAACGTACCATCTAGTCTAGTCAAGGCAGTTGTATCAGAATCACCAGAGTAATCGCTGAATCTTACTAAGTCGAATTTCTAAGTCGGGAGTACAAGTTCTACTAAGTCGTTGTTATTTTCTAAGTTCTTACTCTGTATCGTAACCAAGCTCGAACACCGAATCGTATTACTATTTCAATTAAGTTAAAGTCTAAATGTAACCAAGTGTAAATTTAATTATCAATTTTAGAATATATTTGTTATTTTGTTAAAAGTCAGTCTATCAAGTGAGTGATTCCTCAACTACAAATTCCAAGTTCCAGTTCTTACATTCAATCCAATTTCTTATTTCTATTTCTTATTTTAACTTCAGTGATCCAATTTCAAACCTATTACCTCAACATAATCAACAGCGGATCCCTCATTCTCTTAGGAGTTTTTGAGAACCTGTTGATTGTGATCCTTCGTTCCGACGATCTTGCATAGTGAGACGCACTTACCCACGCGACATCACCGTGCAGGTAAGAAAGTGCCACTGTGTAATTTCGCCTACTGTTTATTCCACGTTTCTTGCTGTATGACGGTGCGCACGCGACATCACCGCGCACTAACTGTCCGCTGCAGAGGATTCTGGATATTCAGGAAACTTCCATCTCATTCAATTTCCTTTATTTTTCAAGATCCTTAACACATAATTTCAATGCCAAGCCGACCTCGTAGAGGAGGCCGCGATTTGCAACTCCGTCGTCTCATATACGAATTCCATAACGCTCCAGCCCCTTTTTCCCCTTTCCTCGGCATCGACCGACCTGTCCCTTCTAATACCGTTACTCCTACCAATTCTAGAGTCATCGATCTATCGAACGTCGCTTTTCCTTTACCAAATTCCTACCATTTTTCTCCTATTTACGCAGTAGACGAGTCTCTCCCCTGGAGACTAACTCCTTTTTCCGCGCCGCGAAATCCAGAGAGCGATACAGACGTAAAAACGCGACGTGAACCAAATCTTAAACGGCAACACGAGGATCATCCGATTTCCTGCACTGTATCCAGCGAGATCCAGGAGAGCACCACTGGATCGCAACCGGCACGAAAGCGCCGACGTCATCACCGCCGTACGAGCAAGGCAGCCAAAGCAACAGCTGATTCGGGAGGCCCGCCGTCTCCTACGTCACAGAGCGCGTCATAGCCGCTCGCTCAACCTCACCGGCGTACCTGACGGACCTTTCTTCCGACTACCTGTCGACAGCTGAGCCGCTGTCATTACGAGAGCCACCTTCTACTCCAGGATCGCCGACGGAAGCTGAAAGAAGACAGCGAAATGTAAGTTGGTTTCTTTTACTGTTTCTTCCTTCCATGCTCGGCTCTCAATTAAAATTCGCCTATCACAAAGTTGTTGAACGTCGGTTCCCCAAGCCAACGAACCGTCCGGGCGGGTAACGGCTAAATTCCGACATCTTTTATCCTTCATACGCGACCTTAAGAAGATTAGAGTAAAAATTTTGCTGTCACCGCTCTTCTCTCTTACTCTCGCATGTGGGACGCGACAACGCTACCGCGCCTGCTTGGACGCTTCCGCGACAGCTTGGACGCTTCCGCGCCTGCTTGGACTCTTCTGCGCCTTCTTGCATGCTGCCGCGCCTACTTGGACGTTTCCGCGCCTGCTTGGACGTTTCCACGCCTGCTTGGACGCTTCCGCGCCTGCTTGCATGCTTCCCCGCCTGCTTGGACGCTTCCGCGCCTGCTTGGACTCTTCTGCGCCTTCTTGCATGCTTCCGCGCCTGCTTGGACGTTTCCGCGCCTGCTTGGACGCTACCGCGCCTGCTTCTACGCTTCCGCGCCTTCTTGCATGCTTCCGCGCCTACTTGTACGTTTCCGCGCCTGCTTGCATGCTTCCCCGCCTGCTTGGACGCTTCCCCGCCTGCTTGGACTCTTCTGCGTCTTCTTGCATACTTCCGCGCCTGCTTGGACGTTTCCGCGCCTGCTTGGACGCTACCGCGCCTGCTTGGACGCTTCCGTGACTGCTTGGACGCTTCCGCGCCTGCTTGGACTCTTCTGCGCCTTCTTGCATGCTGCCGCGCCTACTTGGACGTTTCCGCGCCTGCTTGGACGCTTCCGCGCCTGCTTGCATGCTTCCCCGCCTGCTTGGACGCTTCCGCGCCTGCTTGGACTCTTCTGCGCCTTCTTGCATGCTTCCGCGCCTGCTTGGACGTTTCCGCGCCTGCTTGGACGCTACCGCGCCTGCTTGGACGCTTCCGCACCTTCTTGCATGCTTCCGCGCCTACTTGGACGTTTCCGCGCCTGCTTGGACGCTTCCGCGCCTGCTTGCATGCTTCCCCGCCTGCTTGGACTCTTCCGCGCCTGCTTGGACTCTTCTGCGGCTGCTTGCATGCTTCCGCGCCTGCTTGGACGCTTCCGCGCCTGCTAGGACTCTTCTGCGTCTTCTTGCATGCTTCCGCGCCTGCTTGGACGTTTCCGCGCCTGCTTGGACGCGGCCGCGCCTGCTTGGACGCTTCCGCGACTGCTTGGACGCTTCCGCGCCTGCTTGGACGCTTCCGCGCCTGCTTGGACTCTTCCACGCCTGCTTGGACGTTTCCGCGCCTGCTTGGGCGCTACCGCGCCTGCTTGGACGCTTCCGCGACTGCTTGGACTCTACCGCGCCTGCTTGGACGCTTCAGCGACTGCTTGGACGCTTCCGCGCCTGCTTGGACTCTTCTGCGCCTTCTTGCATGCTTCCGCGCCTACTTGGACGTTTCCGCGCCTGCTTGGACGCTTCCGCGCCTGCTTGCATGCTTCCCCGCCAGGTTGGACGCTTCCGCGCCTGCTTGGACGCTTCCGCGCCTGCTTGGATGCTTCCGCGCCTGCATGCATTTTTCCCCGCCTGCTTGCATGCTTCCCCGCCTGCTTGGTCGCTTCCGCGACTGCTTGGACGCTACCGCGCCTTCTTGGACGCTCCCACGCCTGCTTGGACGCTTCCGCGCCTGCTTGGACGCTTCCGCGCCTGCTTGGACTCTTCCGCGCCTGCTTGCAGGCTTCCCCGCCTGCTTGGACGTTTCCGCGCCAGCTTGGATGCTTTCGCGCCTGCTTGGACTCTTCCGCGCCGGCTTGCATGCTTCCGCGCCTGCTAGGACGCTTTCGCGCCTGCTTGCACGGTTCCGAGCCTGCTTGGACGCTACCGCGACTGCTTGGACTCTTCTGCGCCTGCTTGGACTCTTCTGCGCCGTCTTGCATGCTTCCGCTCCTGCTTGGACGCTTACGCGCCTGCTTGGACGCTTCCGCGCCTGCTTGGACGCTTCCGCGACTGCTTGGACGCTTCCGCGCCTGCTTGGACTCTTCTGCGCCTTCTTGCATGCTTCCGCGCCTGCTTGGACGCTTCCGCGCCTGGTTGGACGCTTCCGCGCCTTCTTGCATGCTTCCGCGCCTACTTGGACGTTTCCGCGCCTGCTTGGATGCTTCCGCGCCTGCTTGCATGCTTCCCCGCCTGGTTGGACGCTTCCGCGCCTGCTTGGACGCTTCCGCGCCTGCTTGGATGCTTCCGCGCCTGCTTGCATGCTTCCCCGCCTGCTTGCATGCTTCCCCGCCTGCTTGGTCGCTTCCGCGACTGCTTGGACGCTACCGCGCCTTCTTGGACGCTCCCACGCCTGCTTGGACGCGACCGCGCCTGCTTGGACGCTTCCGCGACTGCTTGGACGCTTCCGCGCCTGGTTGGACGCGGCCGCGCCTGCTTGGACGCTTCCGCAACTGCTTGGACGCTTCCGCGCCTGCTTGGACTCTTCCGCGCCTGCTTGCATGCTTCCGCGCCTGCTAGGACGCTTTCGCGCCTGCTTGCACGGTTCCGAGCCTGCTTGGACGCTTCCGCGACTGCTTGGACTCTTCTGCGCCTGCTTGGACTCTTCTGCGCCGTCTTGCATGCTTCCGCGCCTGCTTCGACGCTTACGCGCCTGCTTGGACGCTTCCGCGCCTGCTTGGACGCTTCCGCGACTGCTTGGACGCTTCCGCGCCTGCTTGGACTCTTCTGCGCCTTCTTGCATGCTTCCGCGCCTGCTTGGACGCTTCCGCGCCTGGTTGGACGCTTCCGCGCCTTCTTGCATGCTTCCGCGCCTACTTGGACGTTTCCGCGCCTGCTTGGACTCTTCCGCGCCTGCTTGCATGCTTCCGCGCCTGCTAGGACGCTTTCGCGCCTGCTTGCACGGTTCCGAGCCTGCTTGGACGCTTCCGCGACTGCTTGGACTCTTCTGCGCCTGCTTGGACTCTTCTGCGCCTTCTTGCATGCTTCCGCGCCTGCTGGGACGCTACCGAGCCTGCTTGGACGCTTCCGCGACTGCTTGAACGCTACCGCGCCTGCTTGGACGCTTCCGCGACTGCTTGGACGCTTCCGCGCCTGCTAGGACTCTTCTGCGCCTTCTTGCATGCTGCCGCGCCTACTTGGACGCTTCCGCGCCTGGTTGGACGCTACCGCGCCTGCTTGGACGCTTCCGCGACTGCTTGGACGCTTCCGCGCCTGCTTGGACTCTTCTGCGCCTTCTTGCATGCTGCCGCGCCTACTTGGACGTTACTGCGCCTGCTTGGACGTTTCCACGCCTGCTTGGACGCTTCCGCGCCTGCTTGCATGCTTCCCCGCCTGCTTGGACGCTTCCGCGCCTCCTTGGACTCTTCTGCGCCTTCTTGCATGCTTCCGCGCCTGCTTGGACGTTTCCGCGCCTGCTTGGACGCTACCGCGCCTGCTTCTACGCTTCCGCGCCTCCTTGGACTCTTCTGCGCCTTCTTGCATGCTTCCGCGCCTGCTTGGACTCTTCCGCGCATGCTTGGACGCTTCCGCGCCTTCTTGCATGCTTCCGCGCCTACTTGGACGTTTCCGCGCCTGCTTGGATGCTTCCGCGCCTGCTTGCATGCTTCCCCGCCTGGTTGGACGCTTCCGCGACTGCTAGGACGCTTCCGCGCCTGCTTGGACTCTTCTGCGTCTTCTTGCATGCTTCCGCGCCTGCTTCGACGCTTACGCGCCTGCTTGGACGCTTCCGCGCCTGCTTGGACGCTTCCGCGCCTGCTTGGACGCTTCCGCGACTGCTTGGACGCTTCCGCGCCTGCTTGGACTCTTCTGCGCCTTCTTGCATGCTTCCGCGCCTGCTTGGACGCTTCCGCGCCTGGTTGGACGCTTCCGCGCCTTCTTGCATGCTTCCGCGCCTACTTGGACGTTTCCGCGCCTGCTTGGATGCTTCCGCGCCTGCTTGCATGCTTCCCCGCCTGGTTGGACGCTTCCGCGCCTGCTTGGACGCTTCCGCGCCTGCTTGGATGCTTCCGCGCCTGCTTGCATGCTTCCCCGCCTGCTTGCATGCTTCCCCGCCTGCTTGGTCGCTTCCGCGACTGCTTGGACGCTACCGCGCCTTCTTGGACGCTCCCACGCCTGCTTGGACGCTTCCGCGCCTGCTTGGACGCTTCCGCGCCTGCTTGGACTCTTCCGCGCCTGCTTGGACGTTTCCGCGCCAGCTTGGATGCTTTCGCGCCTGCTTGGACTATTCTGCGCCTTCTTGCATGCTTCCGCGCCTGCTTGGACGTTTCCGCGCCTGCTTGGACGCTTCAGCGACTGCTTGGACGCTTCCGCGCCTGCTTGGACTCTTCTGCGCCTTCTTGCATGCTTCCGCGCCTGCTTGGACGCTTCCGCGACTGCTTGGGCGCTTCCGCGCCTGCTTGGACTCTTCTGCGCCTTCTTGCATGCTTCCGCGCCTGCTTGGACGCTTCCGCGCCTGGTAGGACGCTTCCGCGCCTTCTTGCATGCTTCCGCGCCTACTTGGACGTTTCCGCGCCTGCTTGGACGCTACCGCGCCTGCTTGGACGCTTCCGCGACTGCTTGGACGCTTCCGCGCCTGGTTGGACGCTTCCGCGCCTTCTTCCATGCTTCCGCGCCTGGTTGGACACTTCTGCGCCTGCTTGGACGCTACCGCGCCTGCTTGGAACCTTCCGCGCCTTCTTACATGCTTACGCGCCTGCTTGGACGTTTCCGCGCCTGCTTGGACGCTTCAGCGACTGCTTGGACGCTTCCGCGCCTGCTTGGACTCTTCTGCGCCTTCCTGCATGCTTCCGCGCCTACTTGGACGTTTCCGCGACTGCTTGGACGTTTCTGCGCCTTCTTGCATGCTTCCGCGCCTGCTTGGACGTTTCCGCGCCAGCTTGGACGCTTCCGCGCCTGCTTGGACTCTTCCGCGCCTGCTTGCATGCTTCCGCGCCTGCTAGGACGCTTTCGCGCCTGCTTGCACGGTTCCGAGCCTGCTTGGACGCTTCCACGACTGCTTGGACTCTTCTGCGCCTGCTTGGACTCTTCTGCGCCGTCTTGCATGCTTCCGCGCCTGCTTGGACGCTTACGCGCCTGCTTGGACGCTTCCGCGCCTGCTTGGACGCTTCCGCGCCTGCTTGGACGCTTCCGCGACTGCTTGGACGCTTCCGCGGCTGCTTGGACGCTACTGCGCCTGCTTGAACGCTTCCGCGACTGCTTGGACGCTTCCGCGCCTGGTTGGACGCTACCGCGCCTGCTTGGAAGCTTCCGCGCCTGCTCGGACGCTTCCGCGACTGCTTGGTCGCTTCCGCGCCTGCTTGGACGCTACCGCGCCTGCTCGGACGCTTCCGCGACTGCTTGGTCGCTTCCGCGCCTGCTTGGACGCTACCGCGCCTGCTTGGACGCTTCCGCGACTGCTTGGACGCTTCCGCGGCTGCTTGGACGCTACTGCGCCTGCTTGAACGCTTCCGCGACTGCTTGGACGCTTCCGCGCCTGGTTGGACGCTATCGCGCCTGCTTGGAAGCTTCCGCGACTGCTTGGACGCTACCGCGCCTGCTTGGACGCTGCCGCGACTGCTTGGACGCTTCCGCGCCTGCTTGGACTGTTCTGCGTCTTCTTGCATGCTTCCGCGCCTGCTTGGACGCTACCGCGCCTGCTTGGACGCTTCCGCGACTGCTTGGACGCTTCCGCGCCTGCTTGGACTCTTCTGCGTCTTCTTGCATGCTTCCGCGCCTGCTTGGACGTTTCCGCGCCTGCTTGGACGTTTCCGCGCATGCTTGGACGCTGCCGCGCCTGCTTGGACGCTACCGCGCCTGCTTGGACGCTTCCGCGCCTGCTTGGACGCTTCCGCGCCTGCTTGGACGCTTCCGCGACTGCTTGGACTATTCTGCGTCTTCTTGCATGCTTCCGCGCCTGCTCGGACGCTACCGCGCCTGCTTGGACGCTTCCGCGACTGCTTGGACGCTTCCGCGGCTGCTTGGACGCTACTGCGCCTGCTTGAACGCTTCCGCGACTGCTTGGACGCTTCCGCGCCTGCTTGCATTCTTCCCCGCCTGGTTGGACGCTTCCGCGCCTGCTTGAACGCTTCCGCGACTGCTTGGACGCTTCCGCGCCTGCTAGGACTCTTCTGCGCCTTCTTGCATGCTGCCGCGCCTACTTGGACGCTTCCGCGCCTGGTTGGACGCTACCGCGCCTGCTTGGACGCTTCCGCGACTGCTTGGACGCTTCCGCGCCTGCTTGGACTCTTCTGCGCCTTCTTGCATGCTGCCGCGCCTACTTGGACGTTACTGCGCCTGCTTGGACGTTTCCACGCCTGCTTGGACGCTTCCGCGCCTGCTTGCATGCTTCCCCGCCTGCTTGGACGCTTCCGCGCCTCCTTGGACTCTTCTGCGCCTTCTTGCATGCTTCCGCGCCTGCTTGGACGTTTCCGCGCCTGCTTGGACGCTACCGCGCCTGCTTCTACGCTTCCGCGCCTTCTTGCATGCTTCCGCGCCTACTTGGACGTTTCCGCGCCTGCTTGGACGCTTCCGCGCCTGCTTGCATGCTTCCCCGCCTGCTTGGACGCTTCCCCGCCTGCTTGGACTCTTCTGCGTCTTCTTGCATACTTCCGCGCCTGCTTGGACGTTTCCGCGCCTGCTTGGACGCTACCGCGCCTGCTTGGACGCTTCCGTGACTGCTTGGACGCTTCCGCGCCTGCTTGGACTCTTCCGCGCCTGCTTGCATGCTTCCGCGCCTGCTAGGACGCATTCGCGCCTGCTTGCACGGTTCCGAGCCTGCTTGGACGCTTCCGCGACTGCTTGGACTCTTCTGCGCCTGCTTGGACTCTTCTGCGCCGTCTTGCATGCTTCCGCGCCTGCTTGGACGCTTACGCGCCTGCTTGGACGCTTCCGCGCCTGCTTGGACGCTTCCGCGACTGCTTGGACGCTTCCGCGCCTGCTTGGACTCTTCTGCGCCTTCTTGCATGCTTCCGCGCCTGCTTGGACGCTCCCGCGCCTGGTTGGACGCTTCCGCGCCTTCTTGCATGCTTCCGCGCCTACTTGGACGTTTCCGCGCCTGCTTGGATGCTTCCGCGCCTGCTTGCATTCTTCCCCGCCTGGTTGGACGTTTCCGCGCCTGCTTGGACGCTTCCGCGCATGCTTGGACTCTTCCGCGCCTGCTTGCATGCTTCCGCGCCTGCTAGGACGCATTCGCGCCTGCTTGCACGGTTCCGAGCCTGCTTGGACGCTTCCGCGACTGCTTGGACTCTTCTGCGCCTGCTTGGAATCTTCTGCGCCTTCTTGCATGCTGCCGCGCCTACTTGGACGTTTCCACGCCTGCTTGGACGCTTCCGCGCCTGCTTGCATGCTTCCCCGCCTGCTTGGACTCTTCCGCGCCTGCTTGAACTCTTCTGCGCCTGCTTGCATGCTTCCGCGCCTGCTTGGACGCTTCCGCGCCTGCTAGGACTCTTCTGCGTCTTCTTGCATGCTTCCGCGCCTGCTTGGACGTTTCCGCGCCTGCTTGGACGCGACCGCGCCTGCTTGGACGCTTCCGCGACTGCTTGGACGCTTCCGCGCCTGGTTGGACGCGGCCGCGCCTGCTTGGACGCTTCCGCGACTGCTTGGACGCTTCCGCGCCTGCTTGGACTCTTCCGCGCCTGCTTGCATGCTTCCGCGCCTGCTAGGACGCATTCGCGCCTGCTTGCACGGTTCCGAGCCTGCTTGGACGCTTCCGCGACTGCTTGGACGCTTCCGCGCCTGCTAGGACTCTTCTGCGCCGTCTTGCATGCTTCCGCGCCTGCTTGGACGCTTACGCGCCTGCTTGGACGCTTCCGCGCCTGCTTGGACGCTTCCGCGACTGCTTGGACGCTTCCGCGCCTGCTTGGACTCTTCTGCGCCTTCTTGCATGCTTCCGCGCCTGCTTGGACGCTCCCGCGCCTGGTTGGACGCTTCCGCGCCTTCTTGCATGCTTCCGCGCCTACTTGGACGTTTCCGCGCCTGCTTGGATGCTTCCGCGCCTGCTAGGACTCTTCTGCGTCTTCTTGCATGCTTCCGCGCCTGCTTGGACGTTTCCGCGCCTGCTTGGACGCGACCGCGCCTGCTTGGACGCTTCCGCGCCTGCTTGGACGCTTCCGCGCCTGCTTGCATGCTTCCCCGCCTGCTTGGTCGCTTCCGCGACTGCTTGGACGCTTCCGCGCCTGGTTGGACGCTTCCGCGCCTGCTTGCATGCTTCCGCGCCTGCTTGGACGCTTCCGCGCCTGCTAGGACTCTTCTGCGTCTTCTTGCATGCTTCCGCGCCTGCTTGGACGTTTCCGCGCCTGCTTGGACGCGACCGCGCCTGCTTGGACGCTTCCGCGCCTGCTTGGACGCTTCCGCGCCTGCTTGGACGCTTCCGCGCCTGCTAGGACTCTTCTGCGCCTTCTTGCATGCTTCCGCGCCTGCTTGGACGTTTCCGCGCCTGCTTGGACGCTTCAGCGACTGCTTGGACGCTTCCGCGCCTGCTTGGACTCTTCTGCGCCTTCTTGCATGCTTCCGCGCCTACTTGGACGTTTCCGCGACTGCTTGGACGTTTCTGCGCCTTCTTGCATGCTTCCGCGCCTGCTTGGACGTTTCCGCGCCAGCTTGGACGCTACCGCGCCTGCTTGGACGCTTCCGCGACTGCTTGGACGCTTCCGCGCCTGGTTGGACGCTTCCGCGCCTTCTTCCATGCTTCCGCGCCTGGTTGGACACTTCTGCGCCTGCTTGGACGCTACCGCGCCTGCTTGGACCCTTCCGCGCCTTCTTACATGCTTACGCGCCTACTTGGACGTTTCCGCGCCTGCTTGGATGCTTCCGCGCATGCTTGGATGCTTCCGCGCCTGCTTGCATGCTTCCCCGCCTGCTTGCATGCTTCCCCGCCAGCTTGGTCGCTTCCGCGACTGCTTGGACGCTACCGCGCCTTCTTGGACGCTCCCACGCCTGCTTGGACGCTTCCGCGCCTGCTTGCATGCTTCCCCGCCTGCTTGGTCGCTTCCGCGACTGCTTGGACGCTTCCGCGCCTGGTTGGACGCTTCCGCGCCTGCTTGCATGCTTCCGCGCCTGCTTGGACGCTTCCGCGCCTGCTAGGACTCTTCTGCGTCTTCTTGCATGCTTCCGCGCCTGCTTGGACGTTTCCGCGCCTGCTTGGACGCGACCGCGCCTGCTTGGACGCTTCCGCGCCTGCTTGGACGCTTCCGCGCCTGCTTGGACGCTTCCGCGCCTGCTAGGACTCTTCTGCGTCTTCTTGCATGCTTCCGCGCCTGCTTGGACGTTTCCGCGCCTGCTTGGACGCGACCGCGCCTGCTTGGACGCTTCCGCGCCTGCTTGGACGCTTCCGCGCCTGCTTGCATGCTTCCCCGCCTGCTTGCATGCTTCCCCGCCTGCTTGGTCGCTTCCGCGACTGCTTGGACGCTTCCGCGCCTGGTTGGACGCTTCCGCGCCTGCTTGCATGCTTCCGCGCCTGCTTGGACGCTTCCGCGCCTGCTAGGACTCTTCTGCGTCTTCTTGCATGCTTCCGCGCCTGCTTGGACGTTTCCGCGCCTGCTTGGACGCGACCGCGCCTGCTTGGACGCTTCCGCGCCTGCTTGGACGCTTCCGCGCCTGCTTGCATGCTTCCCCGCCTGCTTGGACGCTTCCCCGCCTGCTTGGACTCTTCTGCGTCTTCTTGCATGCTTCCGCGCCTGCTTGGACGTTTCCGCGCCTGCTTGGACGCTACCGCGCCTGCTTGGACGCTTCCGTGACTGCTTGGACGCTTCCGCGCCTGCTTGGACTCTTCTGCGCCTTCTTGGACGCTCCCACGCCTGCTTGGACGCTTCCGCGCCTGCTTGGACGCTTCCGCGCCTGCTTGGACTCTTCCGCGCCTGCTTGCAGGCTTCCCCGCCTGCATGGACGTTTCCGCGCCAGCTTGGATGCTTTCGCGCCTGCTTGGACTATTCTGCGCCTTCTTGCATGCTTCCGCGCCTGCTTGGACGTTTCCGCGCCTGCTTGGACGCTTCAGCGACTGCTTGGACGCTTCCGCGCCTGCTTGGACTCTTCTGCGCCTTCTTGCATGCTTCCGCGCCTACTTGGACGTTTCCGCGACTGCTTGGACGTTTCTGCGCCTTCTTGCATGCTTCCGCGCCTGCTTGGACGTTTCCGCGCCAGCTTGGACGCTACCGCGCCTGCTTGGACGCTTCCGCGACTGCTTGGACGCTTCCGCGCCTGGTTGGACGCTTCCGCGCCTTCTTCCATGCTTCCGCGCCTGGTTGGACACTTCTGCGCCTGCTTGGACGCTACCGCGCCTGCTTGGACCCTTCCGCGCCTTCTTACATGCTTACGCGCCTACTTGGACGTTTCCGCGCCTGCTTGGATGCTTCCGCGCATGCTTGGATGCTTCCGCGCCTGCTTGCATGCTTCCCCGCCTGCTTGCATGCTTCCCCGCCAGCTTGGTCGCTTCCGCGACTGCTTGGACGCTACCGCGCCTTCTTGGACGCTCCCACGCCTGCTTGGACGCTTCCGCGCCTGCTTGGACGCTTCCGCGCCTGCTTGGACTCTTCCGCGCCTGCTTGCAGGCTTCCCCGCCTGCTTGGACGTTTCCGCGCCAGCTTGGATGCTTTCGCGCCTGCTTGGACTCTTCTGCGTCTTCTTGCATACTTCCGCGCCTGCTTGCATGCTTCCGCGCCTACTTGGACGTTTCCGCGCCTGCTTGGATGCTTCCGCGCCTGCTTGCATGCTTCCCCGCCTGGTTGGACGCTTCCGCGCCTGCTTGGACGCTTCCGCGCCTGCTTGGATGCTTCCGCGCCTGCTTGCATGCTTCCCCGCCTGCTTGCATGCTTCCCCGCCTGCTTGGACTCTTCCGCGCCTGCTTGAACTCTTCTGCGCCTGCTTGCATGCTTCCGCGCCTGCTTGGACGCTTCCGCGCCTGCTAGGACTCTTCTGCGTCTTCTTGCATGCTTCCGCGCCTGCTTGGACGTTTCCGCGCCTGCTTGGACGTTTCCGCGCCTGCTTGGACGCGACCGCGCCTGCTTGGACGCTTCCGCGACTGCTTGGACGCTTCCGCGCCTGGTTGGACGCGGCCGCGCCTGCTTGGACGCTTCCGCGACTGCTTGGACGCTTCCGCGCCTGCTTGGACTCTTCCGCGCCTGCTTGCATGCTTCCGCGCCTGCTAGGACGCTTTCGCGCCTGCTTGCACGGTTCCGCGCCTGCTTGGACGTTTCCGCGCCAGCTTGGACGCTACCGCGCCTGCTTGGACGCTTCCGCGACTGCTTGGACGCTTCCGCGCCTGCTTGGACTCTTCTGCGCCTTCTTGCATGCTTCCGCGCCTGCTTGGACGCTTCCGCGCCTGGTTGGACGCTTCCGCGCCTTCTTGCATGCTTCCGCGCCTGCTTGCATGCTTCCCCGCCTGGTTGGTCGCTTCCGCGCCTGCTTGGACGCTTCCGCGCCTGCTTGGATGCTTCCGCGCCTGCTTGCATGCTTCCCCGCCTGCTTGCATGCTTCCCCGCCTGCTTGCATGCTTCCCCGCCTGGTTGGACGCTTCCTCGACTGCTAGGACGCTTCCGCGCCTGCTTGGACTCTTCTGCGTCTTCTTGCATGCTTCCGCGCCTGCTTGGACGTTTCCGCGCCTGCTTGGACGCTTCCGCGCCTGCTTGGATGCTTCCGCGCCTGCTTGCATGCTTCCCCGCCTGCTTGCATGCTTCCCCGCCTGCTTGGTCGCTTCCACGACTGCTTGGACGCTACCGCGCCTTCTTGGACGCTCCCACGCCTGCTTGGACGCTTCCGCGCCTGCTTGGACGCATCCGCGCCTGCTTGGACTCTTCCGCGCATGCTTGGACGCTTCCGCGCCTTCTTGCATGCTTCCGCGCCTACTTGGACGTTTCCGCGCCTGCTTGGATGCTTCCGCGCCTGCTTGCATGCTTCCCCGCCTGGTTGGACGCTTCCGCGACTGCTAGGACGCTTCCGCGCCTGCTTGGACTCTTCTGCGTCTTCTTGCATGCTTCCGCGCCTGCTTGGACGTTTCCGCGCCTGCTTGGACGCTACCGCGCCTGCTTGGACGCTTCCGCGACTGCTTGGACGCTTCCGCGCCTGGTTGGACGCTTCCGCGCCTTCTTCCATGCTTCCGCGCCTGGTTGGACACTTCTGCGCCTGCTTGGACGCTACCGCGCCTGCTTGGACCCTTCCGCGCCTTCTTACATGCTTACGCGCCTACTTGGACGTTTCCGCGCCTGCTTGGATGCTTCCGCGCCTGCTTGCATGCTTCCCCGCCTGCTTGCATGCTTCCCCGCCTGCTTGGTCGCTTCCGCGACTGCTTGGACGCTTCCGCGCCTGGTTGGACGCTTCCGCGCCTGCTTGCATGCTTCCGCGCCTGCTTGGACGCTTCCGCGCCTGCTAGGACTCTTCTGCGTCTTCTTGCATGCTTCCGCGCCTGCTTGGACGTTTCCGCGCCTGCTTGGACGCGACCGCGCCTGCTTGGACGCTTCCGCGACTGCTTGGACGCTTCCGCGCCTGGTTGGACGCGGCCGCGCCTGCTTGGACGCTTCCGCGACTGCTTGGACGCTTCCGCGCCTGCTTGGACTCTTCCGCGCCTGCTTGCATGCTTCCGCGCCTGCTAGGACGCTTTCGCGCCTGCTTGCACGGTTCCGAGCCTGCTTGGACGCTTCCGCGACTGCTTGGACTCTTCTGCGCCTGCTTGGACTCTTCTGCGCCGTCTTGCATGCTTCCGCGCATGCTTGGACGCTTACGCGCCTGCTTGGACGCTTCCGCGCCTGCTTGGACGCTTCCGCGACTGCTTGGACGCTTCCGCGCCTGCTTGGACTCTTCTGCGCCTTCTTGCATGCTTCCGCGCCTACTTGTACGTTTCCGCGCCTGCTTGGACGCTTCCGCGCCTGCTTGCATGCTTCCCCGCCTGCTTGGACGCTTCCGCGCCTGCTTGGAATCTTCTGCGCCTTCTTGCATGCTGCCGCGCCTACTTGGACGTTTCCGCGCCTGCTTGGATGCTTCCGCGCCTGCTTGCATGCTTCCCCGCCTGCTTGGACGCTTCCGCGCCTGCTTGGAATCTTCTGCGCCTTCTTGCATGCTGCCGCGCCTACTTGGACGTTTCCGCGCCTGCTTGGACGCTTCCGCGCCTGCTTGCATGCTACCCCGCCTGCTTGGACGCTTCCGCGCCTGCTTGGAATCTTCTGCGCCTTCTTGCATGCTGCCGCGCCTACTTGGACGTTTCTACGCCTGCTTGGACGCTTCCGCGCCTGCTAGGACTCTTCTGCGCCTTCTTGCATGCTGCCGCGCCTACTTGGACGCTTCCGCGCCTGGTTGGACGCTACCGCGCCTGCTTGGACGCTTCCGCGACAGCTTGGACGCTTCCGCGCCTGCTTGGACTCTTCTGCGCCTTCTTGCATGCTGCCGCGCCTACTTGGACGTTTCCGTGCCTGCTTGGACGTTTCAGCGACTGCTTGGACGTTTCTGCGACTTCTTGCATGCTTCCGCGCCTGCTTGGACGCTTCCGCGCCTGCTTGGAATCTTCTGCGCCTTCTTGCATGCTGCCGCGCCTACTTGGACGTTTCCGCGCCTGCTTGGATGCTTCCGCGCCTGCTTGCATGCTTCCCCGCCTGCTTGGACGCTTCCGCGCCTGCTTGGAATCTTCTGCGCCTTCTTGCATGCTGCCGCGCCTACTTGGACGTTTCCGCGCCTGCTTGGACGCTTCCGCGCCTGCTTGCATGCTACCCCGCCTGCTTGGACGCTTCCGCGCCTGCTTGGAATCTTCTGCGCCTTCTTGCATGCTGCCGCGCCTACTTGGACGTTTCTACGCCTGCTTGGACGCTTCCGCGCCTGCTAGGACTCTTCTGCGCCTTCTTGCATGCTGCCGCGCCTACTTGGACGCTTCCGCGCCTGGTTGGACGCTACCGCGCCTGCTTGGACGCTTCCGCGACAGCTTGGACGCTTCCGCGCCTGCTTGGACTCTTCTGCGCCTTCTTGCATGCTGCCGCGCCTACTTGGACGTTTCCGCGCCTGCTTGGACGTTTCAGCGACTGCTTGGACGTTTCTGCGCCTTCTTGCATGCTTCCGCGCCTGCTTGGACGTTTCCGCGCCAGCTTGGACGCTTCCGCGACTGCTTGGACTCTTCTGCGCCTGCTTGGACTCTTCTGCGCCGTCTTGCATGCTTCAGCGCCTGCTTGGACGCTTACGTGCCTGCTTGGACGCTTCCGCGCCTGCTTGGACGCTTCCGCGACTGCTTGGACGCTTCCGCGCCTGCTTGGACTCTTCTGCGCCTTCTTGCATGCTTCCGCGCCTGCTTGGACGCTTCCGCGCCTGGTTGGACGCTTCCGCGCCTTCTTGCATGCTTCCGCGCCTGCTTGCATGCTTCCCCGCCTGGTTGGTCGCTTCCGCGCCTGCTTGGACGCTTCCGCGCCTGCTTGGATGCTTCCGCGCCTGCTTGCATGCTTCCCCGCCTGCTTGCATGCTTCCCCGCCTGCTTGCATGCTTCCCCGCCTGGTTGGACGCTTCCTCGACTGCTAGGACGCTTCCGCGCCTGCTTGGACTCTTCTGCGTCTTCTTGCATGCTTCCGCGCCTGCTTGGACGTTTCCGCGACTGCTTGGACGCTTCCGCGCCTGCTTGGACTCTTCTGCGCCTTCTTGCATGCTTCCGCGCCTGCTTGGACGCTTCCGCGCCTGGTTGGACGCTTCCGCGCCTTCTTGCATGCTTCCGCGCCTGCTTGCATGCTTCCCCGCCTGGTTGGTCGCTTCCGCGCCTGCTTGGACGCTTCCGCGCCTGCTTGGATGCTTCCGCGCCTGCTTGCATGCTTCCCCGCCTGCTTGCATGCTTCCCCGCCTGCTTGCATGCTTCCCCGCCTGGTTGGACGCTTCCTCGACTGCTAGGACGCTTCCGCGCCTGCTTGGACTCTTCTGCGTCTTCTTGCATGCTTCCGCGCCTGCTTGGACGTTTCCGCGCCTGCTTGGACGCTTCCGCGCCTGCTTGGATGCTTCCGCGCCTGCTTGCATGCTTCCCCGCCTGCTTGCATGCTTCCCCGCCTGCTTGGTCGCTTCCACGACTGCTTGGACGCTACCGCGCCTTCTTGGACGCTCCCACGCCTGCTTGGACGCTTCCGCGCCTGCTTGGACGCATCCGCGCCTGCTTGGACTCTTCCGCGCATGCTTGGACGCTTCCGCGCCTTCTTGCATGCTTCCGCGCCTACTTGGACGTTTCCGCGCCTGCTTGGATGCTTCCGCGCCTGCTTGCATGCTTCCGCGCCTGCTTGGACTCTTCTGCGTCTTCTTGCATGCTTCCGCGCCTGCTTGGACGTTTCCGCGCCTGCTTGGACGCTACCGCGCCTGCTTGGACGCTTCCGCGACTGCTTGGACGCTTCCGCGCCTGGTTGGACGCTTCCGCGCCTTCTTCCATGCTTCCGCGCCTGGTTGGACACTTCTGCGCCTGCTTGGACGCTACCGCGCCTGCTTGGACCCTTCCGCGCCTTCTTACATGCTTACGCGCCTACTTGGACGTTTCCGCGCCTGCTTGGATGCTTCCGCGCCTGCTTGCATGCTTCCCCGCCTGCTTGCATGCTTCCCCGCCTGCTTGGTCGCTTCCGCGACTGCTTGGACGCTTCCGCGCCTGGTTGGACGCTTCCGCGCCTGCTTGCATGCTTCCGCGCCTGCTTGGACGCTTCCGCGCCTGCTAGGACTCTTCTGCGTCTTCTTGCATGCTTCCGCGCCTGCTTGGACGTTTCCGCGCCTGCTTGGACGCGACCGCGCCTGCTTGGACGCTTCCGCGACTGCTTGGACGCTTCCGCGCCTGGTTGGACGCGGCCGCGCCTGCTTGGACGCTTCCGCGACTGCTTGGACGCTTCCGCGCCTGCTTGGACTCTTCCGCGCCTGCTTGCATGCTTCCGCGCCTGCTAGGACGCTTTCGCGCCTGCTTGCACGGTTCCGAGCCTGCTTGGACGCTTCCGCGACTGCTTGGACTCTTCTGCGCCTGCTTGGACTCTTCTGCGCCGTCTTGCATGCTTCCGCGCATGCTTGGACGCTTACGCGCCTGCTTGGACGCTTCCGCGCCTGCTTGGACTCTTCTGCGCCTGCTTGGACTCTTCCGCGCCTGCTTGCATGCTTCCCCGCCTGCTTGGACGCTTCCGCGCCTGCTTGGACGCTTCCGCGACTGCTTGGACGCTTCCGCGCCTGCTTGGACGCTACCGCGCCTGCTTGGACTCTTCTGCGTCTTCTTGCAAGCTTCCGCGCCTGCTTGGACGTTTCCGCGCCTGCTTGGACGCTTCCGCGCCTGCCTGGAATCTTCTGCGCCTTCTTGCATGCTTCCGCGCCTGCTTGGACGTTTCCGCACCAGCTTGGACACTACCGCGCCTGCTTGGACGCTTCCGCGCCTGCTTGGACGCTTCCGCGACTGCTTGGACGCTTCCGCGACTGCTTGGACGCTTCCGCGACTGCTTGGACGCTTCCTCGCCTGCTTGGACCCTTCTGCGTCTTCTTGCATGCTTCCGCGCCTACTTGGACGTTTCCGCGCCTGCTTGGACGCTTCCGCGCCTGCTTGCATGCTTCCCCTCCTGCTTGGACGCTTCCGCGCCTGCTTGGAGTCTTCTGCGTCTTCTTGCATGCTTCCGCGCCTGCTTGGACGTTTCCGCGCATGCTTGGACGCTGCCGCGCCTGCTTGGACGCTTCCGCGACTGCTTGGACGCTTCCGCGCCTGCTTGGACGCTTCCGCGCCTGCTCGGACGCTTCCGCGACTGCTTGGTCGCTTCCGCGCCTGCTTGGACGCTACTGCGCCTGCTTGGACGCTTCCGCGACTGCTTGGACGCATCCGCGCCTGGTTGGACGCTGCCGCGCCTGCTTGGACGCTTCCGCGCCTGCTTGGACGCTTCCGCGCCTGCTTGGACGCTTCCGCGACTGCTTGGACTCTACCGCGACTGCTTGGACGCTTCCGCGCCTGCTTGGACGCTTCCGCGCCTGCTTGCATGCTTCCCCACCTGCTTGGACGCTTCCGCGCCTGCTTGGACTCTTCTGCGACTGCTTGGACGCATCCGTGCCTGGTTGGACGCTACCGCGCCTGCTTGGACGCTTCCGCGACTGCTTGGACGCTACCGCGCCTGCTTGGACGCTTCCGCGACTGCTTGGACGCTTCCGCGCCTGCTTGGACTCTTCTGCGTTTTCTTGCATGCTTCCGTGCCTGCTTGGACGTTTCCGCGCCTGCCTGGACGTTTCCGTGCAGGCTTGGACGCTGCCGCGCCTGCTTGGACGCTTCCGCGACTGGTTGGACGCTTCCGCGCCTGCTTGGACGCTTCCGCGACTGCTTGGACTATTCTGCGTCTTCTTGCATGCTTCCGCGCCTGCTCGGACGCTACCGCGCCTGCTTGGACGCTTCCGCGACTGCTTGGACGCTTCCGCGGCTGCTTGGACGCTACTGCGCCTGCTTGAACTCTTCCGCGACTGCTTGGACGCTTCCGCGCCTGCTTGGACTCTTCTGCGTCTTCTTGCATGCTTCCGCGCCTGCTCGGACGCTACCGCGCCTGCTTGGACGCTTCCGCGACTGCTTGGACACTACCGCGCCTGCTTGGACGCTTCCGCGCCTGCTTGGACGCTTCCGCGACTGCTTGGACGCTTCCGCGACTGCTTGGACGCTTCCGCGACTGCTTGGGCGCTTCCTCGCCTGCTTGGACCCTTCTGCGTCTTCTTGCATGCTTCCGCGCCTACTTGGACGTTTCCGCGCCTGCCTGGACGCTTCCGCGCCTGCTTGCATGCTTCCCCTCCTGCTTGGACGCTTCCGCGCCTGCTTGGAGTCTTCTGCGTCTTCTTGCATGCTTCCGCGCCTGCTTGGACGTTTCCGCGCATGCTTGGACGCTGCCGCGCCTGCTTGGACGCTTCCGCGACTGCTTGGACGCTTCCGCGCCTGCTTGGACGCTTCCGCGCCTGCTCGGACGCTTCCGCGACTGCTTGGTCGCTTCCGCGCCTGCTTGGACGCTACCGCGCCTGCTTGGACGCTTCCGCGACTGCTTGGACGCTTCCGCGGCTGCTTGGACGCTACTGCGCCTGCTTGAACGCTTCCGCGACTGCTTGGACGCTTCCGCGCCTGGTTGGACGCTACCGCGCCTGCTTGGAAGCTTCCGCGACTGCTTGGACGCTACCGCGCCTGCTTGGACGCTGCCGCGACTGCTTGGACGCTTCCGCGCCTGCTTGGACTGTTCTGCGTCTTCTTGCATGCTTCCGCGCCTGCTTGGACGTTTCCGCGCCTGCTTGGACGCTACCGCGCCTGCTTGGACGCTTCCGCGACTGCTTGGACACATCCGCGCCTGGTTGGACGCTACCGCACCTGCTTGGACACTACCGCGCCTGCAAGGACGCTTCCGCGACTGCTTGGACGCTTCCGCGCCTGGTTGGACGCTACCGCGCCTACTTGGACGTTTCCGCGCCTGCTTGGACGCTTCCGCGACTGCTTGGACTATTCTGCGTCTTCTTGCATGCTTCCGCGCCTGCTCGGACGCTACCGCGCCTGCTTGGACGCTTCCGCGACTGCTTGGACGCTTCCGCGGCTGCTTGGACGCTACTGCGCCTGCTTGAACGCTTCCGCGACTGCTTGGACGCTTCCGCGCCTGCTTGGACTCTTCTGCGTCTTCTTGCATGCTTCCGCGCCTGCTCGGACGCTACCGCGCCTGCTTGGACGCTTCCGCGACTGCTTGGACACTACCGCGCCTGCTTGGACGCTTCCGCGCCTGCTTGGACGCTTCCGCGACTGCTTGGACGCTTCCGCGACTGCTTGGACGCTTCCGCGACTGCTTGGGCGCTTCCTCGCCTGCTTGGACCCTTCTGCGTCTTCTTGCATGCTTCCGCGCCTACTTGGACGTTTCCGCGCCTGCCTGGACGCTTCCGCGCCTGCTTGCATGCTTCCCCTCCTGCTTGGACGCTTCCGCGCCTGCTTGGAGTCTTCTGCGTCTTCTTGCATGCTTCCGCGCCTGCTTGGACGTTTCCGCGCATGCTTGGACGCTGCCGCGCCTGCTTGGACGCTTCCGCGACTGCTTGGACGCTTCCGCGCCTGCTTGGACGCTTCCGCGCCTGCTCGGACGCTTCCGCGACTGCTTGGTCGCTTCCGCGCCTGCTTGGACGCTACCGCGCCTGCTTGGACGCTTCCGCGCCTGCTTGGACTCTTCTGCGTTTTCTTGCATGCTTCCGTGCCTGCTTGGACGTTTCCGCGCCTGCCTGGACGTTTCCGTGCAGGCTTGGACGCTGCCGCGCCTGCTTGGACGCTTCCGCGACTGGTTGGACGCTTCCGCGCCTGCTTGGACGCTTCCGCGACTGCTTGGACTATTCTGCGTCTTCTTGCATGCTTCCGCGCCTGCTCGGACGCTACCGCGCCTGCTTGGACGCTTCCGCGACTGCTTGGACGCTTCCGCGGCTGCTTGGACGCTACTGCGCCTGCTTGAACTCTTCCGCGACTGCTTGGACGCTTCCGCGCCTGCTTGGACTCTTCTGCGTCTTCTTGCATGCTTCCGCGCCTGCTCGGACGCTACCGCGCCTGCTTGGACGCTTCCGCGACTGCTTGGACACTACCGCGCCTGCTTGGACGCTTCCGCGCCTGCTTGGACGCTTCCGCGACTGCTTGGACGCTTCCGCGACTGCTTGGGCGCTTCCGCGACTGCTTGGACGCTTCCGCGACTGCTTGGGCGCTTCCTCGCCTGCTTGAACGCTTCCGCGACTGCTTGGACGCTTCCGCGCCTGGTTGGACGCTACCGCGCCTGCTTGGAAGCTTCCGCGACTGCTTGGACGCTACCGCGCCTGCTTGGACGCTGCCGCGACTGCTTGGACGCTTCCGCGCCTGCTTGGACTGTTCTGCGTCTTCTTGCATGCTTCCGCGCCTGCTTGGACGTTTCCGCGCCTGCTTGGACGCTACCGCGCCTGCTTGGACGCTTCCGCGACTGCTTGGACACATCCGCGCCTGGTTGGACGCTACCGCACCTGCTTGGACACTACCGCGCCTGCAAGGACGCTTCCGCGACTGCTTGGACGCTTCCGCGCCTGGTTGGACGCTACCGCGCCTACTTGGACGTTTCCGCGCCTGCTTGGACGCTTCCTCGCCTGCTTGGACCCTTCTGCGTCTTCTTGCATGCTTCCGCGCCTACTTGGACGTTTCCGCGCCTGCTTGGACGCTTCCGCGCCTGCTTGGAGTCTTCTGCGTCTTCTTGCATGCTTCCGCGCCTGCTTGGACGTTTCCGCGCATGCTTGGACGCTGGCGCGCCTGCTTGGACGCTTCCGCGACTGCTTGGACGCTTACGCGCCTGCTTGGACGCTTCCGCGCCTGCTCGGACGCTTCCGCGACTGCTTGGTCGCTTCCGCGCCTGCTTGGACGCTACCGCGCCTGCTTGGACGCTTCCGCGACTGCTTGGACGCTTCCGCGCCTGGTTGGATGCTACCGCGCCTGCTTGGACGCTTCCGCGACTGCTTGCATGCTTCCGCGCCTGCTTGGACGTTTCCGCGCCTGCCTGGACGTTTCCGTGCATGCTTGGACGCTGCCGCGCCTGCTTGGACGCTTCCGCGACTGCTTGGACGCTTCCGCGCCTGCTTGGACGCTTCCGCGCCTGCTTGGACTCTTCTGCGTCTTCTTGCAAGCTTCCGCGCCTGCTTGGACGTTTCCGCGACTGCTTGGACGCTTCCGCGCCTGGTTGGACGCTACCATGCCTGCTTGGACGCTACCGCGACTGCTTGGACGCTTCCGCACCTGCTTGGACGCGTCCGCGCCTGCTTGCATGCTTCCCCGCCTGGTTGGTCGCTTCCGCGCCTGCTTGGACGCTTCCGCGCCTGCTTGGATGCTTCCGCGCCTGCTTGCATGCTTCCCCGCCTGCTTGCATGCTTCCCCGCCTGCTTGCATGCTTCCCCGCCTGGTTGGACGCTTCCTCGACTGCTAGGACGCTTCCGCGCCTGCTTGGACTCTTCTGCGTCTTCTTGCATGCTTCCGCGCCTGCTTGGACGTTTCCGCGCCTGCTTGGACGCTTCCGCGCCTGCTTGGATGCTTCCGCGCCTGCTTGCATGCTTCCCCGCCTGCTTGCATGCTTCCCCGCCTGCTTGGTCGCTTCCACGACTGCTTGGACGCTACCGCGCCTTCTTGGACGCTCCCACGCCTGCTTGGACGCTTCCGCGCCTGCTTGGACGCATCCGCGCCTGCTTGGACGCTTCCTCGCCTGCTTGGACCCTTCTGCGTCTTCTTGCATGCTTCCGCGCCTACTTGGACGTTTCCGCGCCTGCTTGGACGCTTCCGCGCCTGCTTGGAGTCTTCTGCGTCTTCTTGCATGCTTCCGCGCCTGCTTGGACGTTTCCGCGCATGCTTGGACGCTGGCGCGCCTGCTTGGACGCTTCCGCGACTGCTTGGACGCTTACGCGCCTGCTTGGACGCTTCCGCGCCTGCTCGGACGCTTCCGCGACTGCTTGGTCGCTTCCGCGCCTGCTTGGACGCTACTGCGCCTGCTTGGACGCTTCCGCGACTGCTTGGACGCATCCGCGCCTGGTTGGACGCTGCCGCGCCTGCTTGGACGCTTCCGCGCCTGCTTGGACGCTTCCGCGCCTGCTTGGACGCTTCCGCGACTGCTTGGACGCTACCGCGCCTGCTTGGACGCTTCCGCGACTGCTTGGACGCTTCCGCGCCTGCTTGGACTCTTCTGCGTCTTCTTGCATGCTTCCGCGCCTGCTTGGACGTTTCCGCGCCTGCCTGGACGTTTCCGTGCATGCTTGGACGCTGCCGCGCCTGCTTGGACGCTTCCGCGACTGCTTGGACGCTTCCGCGCCTGCTTGGACGCTTCCGCGCCTGCTTGGACTCTTCTGCGTCTTCTTGCAAGCTTCCGCGCCTGCTTGGACGTTTCCGCGACTGCTTGGACGCTTCCGCGCCTGGTTGGACGCTACCATGCCTGCTTGGACGCTACCGCGACTGCTTGGACGCTTCCGCACCTGCTTGGACGCGTCCGCGCCTGCTCGGACGCTTCCGCGACTGCTTGGTCGCTTCCGCGCCTGCTTGGACGCTACCGCGCCTGCTTGGACGCTTCCGCGACTGCTTGGACGCTTCCGCGCCTGGTTGGATGCTACCGCGCCTGCTTGGACGCTTCCGCGACTGCTTGCACGCTTCCGCGCCTGCTTGGACGCTACCGCGCCTGCTTGGTCGCTTCCGCGCCTGCTTGGACGCTACCGCGCCTGCTTGGACGCTTCCGCGACTGCTTGGACGCTTCCGCGCCTGGTTGGATGCTACCGCGCCTGCTTGGACGCTTCCGCGACTGCTTGCATGCTTCCGCGCCTGCTTGGACGTTTTCGCGCCTGCCTGGACGTTTCCGTGCATGCTTGGACGCTGCCGCGCCTGCTTGGACGCTTCCGCGACTGCTTGGACGCTTCCGCGCCTGCTTGGACGCTTCCGCGCCTGCTTGGACTCTTCTGCGTCTTCTTGCAAGCTTCCGCGCCTGCTTGGACGTTTCCGCGACTGCTTGGACGCTTCCGCGCCTGGTTGGACGCTACCATGCCTGCTTGGACGCTACCGCGACTGCTTGGACGCTTCCGCACCTGCTTGGACGCGTCCGCGCCTGCTTGCATGCTTCCCCGCCTGGTTGGTCGCTTCCGCGCCTGCTTGGACGCTTCCGCGCCTGCTTGGATGCTTCCGCGCCTGCTTGCATGCTTCCCCGCCTGCTTGCATGCTTCCCCGCCTGCTTGCATGCTTCCCCGCCTGGTTGGACGCTTCCTCGACTGCTAGGACGCTTCCGCGCCTGCTTGGACTCTTCTGCGTCTTCTTGCATGCTTCCGCGCCTGCTTGGACGTTTCCGCGCCTGCTTGGACGCTTCCGCGCCTGCTTGGATGCTTCCGCGCCTGCTTGCATGCTTCCCCGCCTGCTTGCATGCTTCCCCGCCTGCTTGGTCGCTTCCACGACTGCTTGGACGCTACCGCGCCTTCTTGGACGCTCCCACGCCTGCTTGGACGCTTCCGCGCCTGCTTGGACGCATCCGCGCCTGCTTGGACTCTTCCGCGCATGCTTGGACGCTTCCGCGCCTTCTTGCATGCTTCCGCGCCTACTTGGACGTTTCCGCGCCTGCTTGGATGCTTCCGCGCCTGCTTGCATGCTTCCCCGCCTGGTTGGACGCTTCCGCGACTGCTAGGACGCTTCCGCGCCTGCTTGGACTCTTCTGCGTCTTCTTGCATGCTTCCGCGCCTGCTTGGACGTTTCCGCGCCTGCTTGGACGCTACCGCGCCTGCTTGGACGCTTCCGCGACTGCTTGGACGCTTCCGCGCCTGGTTGGACGCTTCCGCGCCTTCTTCCATGCTTCCGCGCCTGGTTGGACACTTCTGCGCCTGCTTGGACGCTACCGCGCCTGCTTGGACCCTTCCGCGCCTTCTTACATGCTTACGCGCCTACTTGGACGTTTCCGCGCCTGCTTGGATGCTTCCGCGCCTGCTTGCATGCTTCCCCGCCTGCTTGCATGCTTCCCCGCCTGCTTGGTCGCTTCCGCGACTGCTTGGACGCTTCCGCGCCTGGTTGGACGCTTCCGCGCCTGCTTGCATGCTTCCGCGCCTGCTTGGACGCTTCCGCGCCTGCTAGGACTCTTCTGCGTCTTCTTGCATGCTTCCGCGCCTGCTTGGACGTTTCCGCGCCTGCTTGGACGCGACCGCGCCTGCTTGGACGCTTCCGCGACTGCTTGGACGCTTCCGCGCCTGGTTGGACGCGGCCGCGCCTGCTTGGACGCTTCCGCGACTGCTTGGACGCTTCCGCGCCTGCTTGGACTCTTCCGCGCCTGCTTGCATGCTTCCGCGCCTGCTAGGACGCTTTCGCGCCTGCTTGCACGGTTCCGAGCCTGCTTGGACGCTTCCGCGACTGCTTGGACTCTTCTGCGCCTGCTTGGACTCTTCTGCGCCGTCTTGCATGCTTCCGCGCATGCTTGGACGCTTACGCGCCTGCTTGGACGCTTCCGCGCCTGCTTGGACGCTTCCGCGACTGCTTGGACGCTTCCGCGCCTGCTTGGACTCTTCTGCGCCTTCTTGCATGCTTCCGCGCCTACTTGTACGTTTCCGCGCCTGCTTGGACGCTTCCGCGCCTGCTTGCATGCTTCCCCGCCTGCTTGGACGCTTCCGCGCCTGCTTGGAATCTTCTGCGCCTTCTTGCATGCTGCCGCGCCTACTTGGACGTTTCCGCGCCTGCTTGGATGCTTCCGCGCCTGCTTGCATGCTTCCCCGCCTGCTTGGACGCTTCCGCGCCTGCTTGGAATCTTCTGCGCCTTCTTGCATGCTGCCGCGCCTACTTGGACGTTTCCGCGCCTGCTTGGACGCTTCCGCGCCTGCTTGCATGCTACCCCGCCTGCTTGGACGCTTCCGCGCCTGCTTGGAATCTTCTGCGCCTTCTTGCATGCTGCCGCGCCTACTTGGACGTTTCTACGCCTGCTTGGACGCTTCCGCGCCTGCTTACATGCTTCCCCGCCTGCCTGGACGCTTCCGCGCCTGCTTGGACGTTTCCGCGCCTGCTTGGACGCTACCGCGCCTGCTTGGACGCTTCCGCGCCTGGTTGGACGCTACCGCGCCTGCTTGGACGCTTCCGCGACTGCTTGGACGCTACCGCGCCTGCTTGGACGCTTCCGCGACTGCTTGGACTCTTCCGCGCCTGCTTGGACTCTTCTGCGTCTTCTTGCATGCTTCCGCGCCTGCTTGGACGTTTCCGCGCCTGCTTGGACGCTGCCGCGCCTGCTTGGACTCTTCCGCGCCTGCTTGGACGCTACCGCGCCTGCTTGGACGCTTCCGCGACTGCTTGCACGCTTCCGCGCCTGCTTGGACTCTTCTGCGCCTTCTTGCATGCTTCCGCGCCTACTTGGACGTTTCCGCGCCTGCTTGGACGCTACCGCGCCTGCTTGGACGCTTCCGCGACTGCTTGGACGCTTCCGCGCCTGCTTGGACTCTTCTGCGTCTTCTTGCATGCTTCCGCGCCTGCTTGGACGCTTCCGCGCCTGCTTGCATGCTTCCCCGCCTGCTTGGACGCTTCCGCGCCTGCCTGGACGCTTCCGCGACTGCTTGGACGCTTCCGCGCCTGCTTGGACGCTTCCGCGCCTGCTTGGACTATTCTGCGTCTTCTTGCATGCTTCCGCGCCTGTTTGGACGCTTCCGCGACTTCTTGGACGCTTCCGCGCCTGGTTGGACGCTACCGCGAATGCTTGGACGCTTCCGCGCCTGCTTGGACGCTTCCGCGCCTGCTCGGACGCTTCCGCGACTGCTTGGACGCTTCCGCGCCTGCTTGGAGTCTTCTGCGTCTTCTTGCATGCTTCCGCGCCTGCTTGGACGTTTCCGCGCATGCTTGGACGCTGCCGCGCCTGCTTGGACGCTTCCGCGACTGCTTGGACGCTTCCGCGCCTGCTTGGACGCTTCCGCGACTGCTTGGACTCTACCGCGACTGCTTGGACGCTTCCGCGCCTGCTTGGACGCTTCCGCGCCTGCTTGCATGCTTCCCCACCTGCTTGGACGCTTCCGCGCCTGCTTGGACTCTTCTGCGACTGCTTGGACGCATCCGTGCCTGGTTGGACGCTACCGCGCCTGCTTGGACGCTTCCGCGACTGCTTGGACGCTACCGCGCCTGCTTGGACGCTTCCGCGACTGCTTGGACGCTTCCGCGCCTGCTTGGACTCTTCTGCGTCTTCTTGCATGCTTCCGTGCCTGCTTGGACGTTTCCGCGCCTGCCTGGACGTTTCCGTGCATGCTTGGACGCTGCCGCGCCTGCTTGGACGCTTCCGCGACTGCTTGGACTATTCTGCGTCTTCTTGCATGCTTCCGCGCCTGCTCGGACGCTACCGCGCCTGCTTGTGTCGCGTCCCGTGTACGTAAGTAGGAAGACTATGGAAAAATGGAAAATTTAAAATACGAGAGTTTCCTAAGCACGTTTTCACGAGATGATTGTCGGAAATTTGCCTTTACCCGCCTGGGCGGTTCGTTGGCTAAGGGACCCGACTTGTTAATAATTTCGTATTTCGACGGAGAATGAGATTCGAGCAAAGACGTTTGAAACAAAGTAGGAGCCAACTTACATTATTCGGCTTTTGTTGTTCCAGGTCGATGATCTCGAAGTCGGTGGTGGCTCTGGATCGCTGGTTGTCCCGTCGCAAGCAGTAACCGGAACGGCGCCAACAGGTATACTGCTGTGGCTGAATAGGCGCTGTGATGCGCTCGATGTCGCTGAATTAGACGGATTCCTACACGTCTACTGCGGTTCTGCTCGGTCGTCGATGATGGCGGCGTCGTTTGCGAGTTTTCGCAGGTGGAAGAGAGTCGTCCTGACTCGTACCCTGGGATCCAGTGGAATCAGTGGTAGTTTCCTCGCGTTGACGTTTACGCGGGTCGTTCTCGCGAAGTCGTAACTCGCTGGATACTAATTTACGCGGCGCGGAAAAAGGAGTCAGTCTCCAGGGGAGAGACTCGTCGATCGCTTTAATATCGGAAAAATGGTATGGAATTGGTAGAGGATATTGAATATTTGTTAAATCAACGACGTTCGAATTAGGAGAAGTAGAAGGGACGCGGTCAACGGTAGGTACCGTGCCGAGGAAAGGGTCGAAAGGGGCTGGAGCGTTGTGGAAAATATAAAGGAGACGCCGGAGTTGAAGTTCGCGGCCGCCTCTTCGTGGTCGACTAGGCATAAGGATTAATATGAATTTAAACAGGAAAATAATATGAGATGTAGGAAATTTCCTGACTATCCAGAATCATCCGAGGAGTACAAACCATGCGCGGTGTAGTCGCGAGTGGGTTGGTCCACGGGGAGAAACTAAGAGTAGCCAGTAGGCGAGACAACACACTGGCACTTTCTTGCCTGCACGGTATCGTCGCGAGGGCAAGTGCGTCTCAGTATGCTGAATCGTCGGAGCGACGGATACACAATCGACAGGTTCTCAAAGACTCAGTTGAGAATGAGGGATCCGCTGTCGATTGTATTTGAGGTAGAAGGTTTTGAACTTGGAATACGATGCACTTGATACTTGAATTTAAGATGAACGATTGAACTTGGAAACTGGGAAAATAATGTTCGAAGAGTCACTCACTTGATAGTCTGAATTTAAAATAAAAACAAGATATATTCTAACATTAAATTGAAAATATTACACTTAGTTACACTTAGAAGAATTTGACTTAGAAAACGATTTCGGTATAGCTTAGTTACGACTTAGAAATTATAACGACTTAGAAACGCTTTGAACTTGTAACGATTTAGAAGATTTGGAAATAGTAACGACTAGTTATACTCTCGATCTGTTCCGTCGCGTCTGACAGAAAGATCACTCCCGACTTAGTAACGACTTAGTAATGATCTCGTTAAGAGCTGGTAACTGGTTTTTTTAGAACTCACGCTCGTAGCTCGTGCTACGTTTTTTATATTAGAGATGCGGACCACGGAGGGGATAGCATCGTGGTAGGGATGGCCATCGGTGGCGCGTGCGGCGAACGCGTGAAGCGCGCTCGGCTGCTCCCTCTCTCCTACTCTATAGCTCTCTCTTTCTATTCACACCTACTATCTCACTCTCTAGCTATCTCTTTCTATCGAGACTTCCCTTTCACTTTTCTACCTGTCTCCTTCTAACGAAGCTTCTCGCTCGCTCTCTACTTGATCCTTAGCAAGTACTTTTCTCTCTCTCTCTCTCTCGTTGGTTTATACGGCGGACGGCTTTTGCCCTTTTTGAAATAGTAATTCATTCGGTACGTCTTTGGAGTTTGATTTAGAATATCGAAGCTACGCGTACTTGAATGAAATAGTAAGACTTGGAAATAGTAGAGGTACGCGTGCTGAGAAATAGTAATTATCTAATAGACGTACGATTTTGAAGATATAGAAAAATATTGGGCGTTGGAAAAATCTATCTGCCGTTTTCTACTTTGAGAGATTTGAATTTAGAGGAGTAAATATCTAAATTTGCAATGATTAAGAATTTGCAATAATTATAAGCGTTCGTTTACGCTCGTTCATCGCTCGCGTTGAGCGCAGGTAGGAAAGGTCAGTTTTATGACGGTCGCGCGCGGTCTTGCGCTGGTATGCTAATATGTACATCGAGTGAGACTTTCTAAAATAAACAAATTAAAATTATTAACGTACGAACGTTGCCTATCGATTAATAGTTAAGATTTAGAAACAATAATAATACTTGTAAAAATAGTAGAGATCGGAAGAAAAATGAATATATGTACATTTGCGATAAAAGAAAAAAGGAAAAATTTACGGCGCGTAATCGCGGGACGTAACACCTCCCTCCTAATGAGGAAAAATGTTACGATGTAACGTTTTTCTAAAGTACGCTGGTGTTCTTACGGTTAATATTTTTGTGTTTTTGTTTTTCGTTTTATCTATATCTATGTGCATCGCTTCCTTAATTTATACTTAGAATTAATACGTATTCGATAACGTCCATCGCATTTTGTTCGCACTACCACAGTTTTTCACACTTGTCTACGCTTACGTTAAATTCACTTGTTTAATGAATTATTTGTTTGTTGAACTCACGCACTGGGGTGAAAAGGGAGGGTATTCTTCCTCGTTCAGGGTAAGAGGGTCGTGCAGTACTCGTTTTTCAGCTTGGCTCTCCGACTTCTTCTTCTCCTAGGAGTGTTGAAGTGGCTCGTTGACATCTCTGTTGCTTATACGAACGTTGTTACTTATTCGAACTGCGTCGAAAGTTTCTTTTTCAGAAGGTTCCGTGGACGGTGTATTTTATTCTTCCGCTAGTTTCATCTTTACGATGGTATATCTCCGTTAAATAATCATATTTTCCCTAAGGTATGATTTTATATATAGGAGGTTTTGTAGCCTGGAGTAGAAATAAAATTTTCCTTTCTGAGTCTTCGGAGAATTTCCGATTATTCGTTCGGTGTTGGTTGTATAGAGATTTCGATGCCTGGTAGTTATCGCTTTTCCTTGCCAATTTTCAGAGATTTGGTACGTTGGGATGAGCGTCGCTGCTTGGCTGGTCCATCTCCTTGCTGAGAGGGGGTAGCTGCGGTGACGTTACTGCGTCGTAGCTGCGTTGTGCAGGCGAAGAGGGGTGGGGGTAAGGGGATCTTCGGTGCTGACTTCACCTTGGTGCTGCGTGCTGAGGCTGGCGCTTCGGCGGTCGCTTGACGTTGATGCGGAGTGGGGGTAAGCGTGCGTAGTATGGGTGGTCTTCATGCGTGTCGCGTGCGGCGCGCGCGTTATTATTACTATTACTTAACGATACTTAAATTAACAATATGGATAGGAATAAATTGTTGGTATTCCTACTTGTTTCTGCAAACTGAGCTTACTGTTACCTTTTACATATTTTTAATTTGTCCGTATGGACTGTTCTTTCGCCGTTCTTCGTTTGAATTTTCACATTATGGTTATCAAGAATTTTAGTAATACGATATGGTCCGGTATACTGGTCGGCGAATTTTCCGATTCTCGGTTCTTTTAATAAATAAACATTATCATTAATTTGGAAATTCTGCGGACGTTGTTTTCGGTCGTAATAATATTTCGATTTCCTTTTGGCTCGAATCAAGTTCTCTTTTGCGTAGTTTTGAACTTTATCTAACTGAATTTGAAGCGTATTTAAGTATTCGGTGTACGTAGGATCATTAGAATTCGTATTAAGATTAATTTCGGTAGGTACTCTAGCAATATCTCCAAATATTAGTTCGTGAGGCGTAAATTGCGTGCCTTCGTGTACACTCGTGTTGTAAGAAAATGTTGCTAAATCAAGTAGTTCGTCCCAATCTTTGTACTGCGTGACGAAGTGTTTCAAATATTCTGTTAAAACATGATGCGAACGTTCTATAGATCCGTTGGATTGCGGATGGAAAGCGGTCGTAGTAGTTTGAGATATCTTGAATCGTTTACAAATTTCACGCATAAGACTGCTGCAAAACGAAGAGCCTTGATCTGTTAAAATACTTTTCGGGGTTCCGAAGCGACAAATGAATTTTCGAACTAAACCGTCGGCAATTTCGGTAGATGTAGCACGTGATAGTGGTATTGCAAGCGAATATTTAGTCAGTAAGTCTTGTACCGTTAAAATGTAATTGGAATTTTTCCGTGTTTCAGGTAAGGGACCTACTATATCCATAGCGATACGGTCGAAAGCTTTACCTGGGGTGTCCGTTAGTACCATCGGTTGTCGGGTTTTTAATCTAGTAAGTTTTTTCATCTGACAGCTCGAGCAATTCTGGATGAATTTTTGTATTTCTACCTTTAATGTTGGCCAATAAAAATTATGCCGTATTCGTTTGTAAGTCTTAGTAACACCTTTATGTCCTCCTAAGGTAGAACAATGATTTTCAATAATTATATCGTTCCTAAGGCTCGGTTCGGGGATAGTGACTAAATTTTTACAAATAAAAATCTTAACTTGTGACTCGAAAAATATATCTAGCAGATTTCTCTTTATATAAGACCAAGGGATGTTATCGATGCTATTCTCAGCAATGCTAATACTTTCAATTTGAAGTTCTCTCGTTACGTCAAGTAATGAGCGTAGTGCATCATCGAATATGTCGATATCTGTATTAATTGAAGAATGTTCCTTGATGGGGAGCGCGATTAAATATTTCGATCCTTTTTGCGTGACTTTAGCGCGACCTAATGTAAGATCTTTAATTTTCGGAAATAAATCGTGATCTTTTAACAATTTAGAGCCTTTATCACAAGGTTGTCCTTTAACTGTTGTAAAAAAAACTAAATTATCCTGTCGGATGTTTATACTGTCGCGTGTCTCTATTATCGTTGCGTTCCGAGGAGTTCGTGTTATAACTACGGGGTCGAAAATCTCTTCAGAGCTCGAACTATGTGGGGTCGGATTACTATCTTCACTTCTCGGATCGTCGGAGGATTCGGGGTCTTCGCGAGGGAAGAGTTCATAAGTCTCAGGTTCGTTTATGTTACGATTTCCGGAGTCGCTGTTTGTTACCTCTAAAGTTTCTTTGGAAGATTTTTCTATCGCGTCGTCGTGGTTTTTAGTCATCGCGTGTTGAGATTTATTTTCCTCTTTGAGTTCTCGGGCTTTTTGCTGAGCAGCTGATAAAAATAAAGATTCGTCTGAACTGGAGGATTCGTCGATAATATTTACTGTTACCGTTGGAGGATTCCGAGACAGGGCATCCGCGTTCACGTTTTGCTTTCCGGCTTTATATATAATTTCATAATCGTATTCGGCCAGTTTAAGCCTCCATCTTATTAATCGGGATGTTGGATCTTTTACGGAATTTAACCAAGTAAGGGGTTTATGATCCGTGACTAGGGTAAAACGGTGTCCGTATAGATAAGAGCGGAAATGATGTGTAGCGTAAACGATGGCTAACAATTCTTTTTCGGTGGTAGAGTAGTTTATCTCGGCACTATTCAAAAGGCGTGACGTATACGAAATTGGGAGATCCTTTCCAATAGGTCCCTGGCTTAAAATAGCTCCTATAGCATATCCCGATGCATCTGTCGTTAAAACGAATGGTTTCGTGAAATCCGGATATTGTAAAAGTGGTTCGGTACATAATAAATTGCGTAATGTATTAAATGAATCTTGCTGCGTCTGTGTCCACTCGAAAGTCGCGTCTTTCTTTAATAAATTTGTCAGCGGTTTCGCGATACGGGAAAAATTTTGTATAAACCGGCGGTAATATCCTGCAAGTCCAAGGAACTGTTTGATATTCTTACTATTCTTGGGAGTTGGAAAATTTTTCACTGAGGTTACTTTCGCGGGGTCTGGTTTTACGCCATTATCGCTAATTACATGGCCTAGATATACAACGTCGCGGCGTAGAAACTCACACTTGTCTGGCTGAAGTTTTAAATTTGCTTGTCGGAGGCGTTCTGCTAATTTCCGGAATTTGATCTCATGTTCGGCGAGGGAACTCGAATATAGCACAATGTCGTCTAAATAGACAAACAACTCATTTCCCTGAAGTCCACTAAGAACGTTATCCATGAGCCTTTGAAATGTAGCAGGGGCATTTTTTAAACCAAACGGCATTCGGACGAATTCGTAGTGTCCATGCGGGGTTGAAAACGCGGTTTTCGGACTATCGTTACTCGACATAGGGATCTGGTGAAATCCTGAAGCTAGATCAAATATACTGAAATACTTGGCACTACCGAGCTGATCTAAAATTTCAGTAATGTTGGGCAGCGGATAAGCGTCGCTTACAGTTTTATCGTTAAGGGAGCGGTAGTCGATAACCATACGCCATCTCTTGTTTCCTTTAGAGTCTGCCTTTTTTGGAACAATCCAAAGTGGACTGTTGTAGGGAGAAACAGAAGGTTTAATTATGTTATTTTTTAAGAGATCGTTAACTTGGCTTTCGATTTCCTGCTTGTGGATCGGTGGGTAACGATATTGTTTAGTATTAATTGGAATGTCGTCGACTGTAGGTATTGGATGGTTTATCGCGGAGGTCGAAGTTAATTTGTCGTTGGGCAATTGAAATAAATCCGAATAATTCTTTACTATGCGAGATACACTTTCTTTCTCTTCCTGATTCAGGTGGCCTAAGCGTAAGAGATTCAGTGTTTGTTGTTCGCGAGTTTGCGTCTCTATAGGACGATTCGATGAAGACGTAGTAGAAATAGTAAGCGTTTTCGTAGAATTAGTAGAGGCGCTCGATAATTTCTCCGACCCTAAGGGGAAAGATTGTTCGAGGGCTTGCGCGCGTGTTTCTTTGTTTTCCGATGATTCGTCGTATGAATTAGAAATAGTAAGGACATTTGAATTTTCTGCATTCCCTAAGGTAGAGTCAATTTCAAATTCCTGAAGTTCGACGATGGGGTTCTCGAATTCGACATCTTCTTCCGTAGTATTAATACCGTTAATGTACGCGATACCGTTACGATTTGTAACGAGAGACTTTCCAATAATTACTCCGCGACCTGCTTCGATCAAATCTACGTATCCTTCCGGGATATCGTTCGTTATAGTGAGTTTTACCGGCGCTATACTTCGAGCGGGTATCTTATTAATAGGTTGTTTCTTAAAAGGAAAAATTACGTTATACCATTCTACACGAGATTCTATATAGTTAATTCTTGCGGCTGGTGAAAGAAAATCCGTACCTAAGATTCCGTCTTGCGGGATAGGAAAATCGTTTGGGACTAGGTAAAATTTTACAGGTATATCGTTAATGAAAACTTCGACGGACCCTAAGGTAGTCGCGGTCTCGGGAGTTATACCTTGCAAACGGATTATGTCCCAATCCAGGTAAGGTGTAGCCGGGTCTAACGCTTTTGGTTTAATTAAATTTGGTTCCGAACCAGAGTCTATCATGAATTCCGTGGGGTTTTTGAGAGTTGGTGAAGTTAATATAATCGATGGTATTTTAGCAAAATTCTTTGGGTTTACGGCGTAGGTGTTGACGGCGCGTCGAGGTTTTGAATCGCGTTCGACGGACGAATCGGCTGAATTTCTCGAGTTTCGTCCCTCTGTCTCGAGGCCGGTTCGGCGTTTCCCGAACTTCGATTATTTCTAATATTATATTCTCGCTTTCTACATTCGTCGATGGTATGCCCGACATTCTTACAATATGAACAATTTACTAGAGGTCTCGAAGAATAATTATTATTTCGTGGTCTAGTTTCGTAGGTATTTCTCGCAAAATTCGTATTACGCGGCGATTCGAAAGAGTTGCCCTGACGCGGTGGGGAGAAATAACGGGGATCGTAACGCGGTGGTGGGGAATTCCGTGCTTCGTACCGCGGTGGAGGGGAGTGGCGCGAATCTTGCCGATAATCGGTGCGTCTTTGTTGGTTTTCACGGGGAAAATCGCGATGAGGTGCCTCCCTCCAATTTCGTGAATCATTATTTCGTGAATAATCGTAATTAGAATTATTTTTCTCGCGGTTTGAGCGATTATCTTGTCTCTCGCGTTCGCGATCGAGATTTGCGCGTTGTGCTAAAATTCTAGACTGAGAACACGCGTCGGCGAATGTCTGACAATTTTGCATCAAGGGGTGCGTTCTAAGTTCGGCAGTCAGTCCATCCGTGAAACAACGCAAAGCGAAATCGTCTATCTCTTCGGCTTGATATCTAGATAAATCATCGTATCTACGTCGCGTTGCATCCAATATCGCAGCTTTAAGATCTCGGACTCTACTGATATAATTTAAAATCGATTCAGAACGGTGCATATATGTATTTGCTAATTCTCCACGGTAATGATCTACGGTTTTATGCGTCGAGAAAGAGTCTCGTAGAATATCACACAAATGAAATACGGTATAGCAATCCTCGTCTTCAACTGCCGTATATGCCTCTCCCTGTAGTCTACCAATTAATAAACGAACTAATGATCCTTCGTTCCCTGGTGGTAATACTTCTTTAACTTTCTTACACGCTCTAATGAAATTGAGAACTGGAATGTTATAACCGTTAAATCGCGGAATCGTATTTAAAGATTCTTGAACTAACGTGCGACTGTATACATCGTCTTCGAACGAACGGTGATGCGTCGGCGAACGATTTCGTCGATCTACGGGCGGAATAGGCATCGGAGATGTGGCTCGACTTTCTTTCATTCTATTCATTTCAGCGGTAGCTTCTTCGAGTCTACGTTTTAATTCGTCGGAACTCTGCTGAGAATTTCTAACGGCTTCGGCTTCCATTAAAACTTTTTCGCGTTGCTTATTTAATTCTAACTCCGCGGTTTTTATTCTTTCGGTCATTAATTCTAATTTCCTCTCTCTTTCGCGTAAGGCGGAACCAAGGCTAGTAAGCTCATCTTCGGTAAGGGTTTGCTTCTTTCCTCGAGTCTCCATTTTTGAATTTTAATACGAAAAATATAGAAATAGAAATATACGTAATTTTTAACTTGCGAAAAGAAAAGGAATTTATATACGAAATTATTAAGCTATCCCACCGCTGTCACCATTTTTGTGTCGCGTCCCGTGTACGTAAGTAGGAAGACTATGGAAAAATGGAAAATTTAAAATACGAGAGTTTCCTAAGCACGTTTTCACGAGATGATTGTCGGAAATTTGCCTTTACCCGCCTGGGCGGTTCGTTGGCTAAGGGACCCGACTTGTTAATAATTTCGTATTTCGACGGAGAATGAGATTCGAGCAAAGACGTTTGAAACAAAGTAGTAGCCAACTTACATTATTCGGCTTTTGTTGTTCCAGGTCGATGATCTCGAAGTCGGTGGTGGCTCTGGATCGCTGGTTGTCCCGTCGCAAGCAGGAACCGGAACGGCGCCAACAGGTATACTGCTGTGGCTGAATAGGCGCTGTGATGCGCTCGATGTCGCTGAATTAGACGGATTCCTACACGTCTACTGCGGTTCTGCTCGGTCGTCGATGATGGCGGCGTCGTTTGCGAGTTTTCGCAGGTGGAAGAGAGTCGTCCTGACTCGTACCCTGGGATCCAGTGGAATCAGTGGTAGTTTCCTCGCGTTGACGTTTACGCGGGTCGTTCTCGCGAAGTCGTAACTCGCTGGATACTAATTTACGCGGCGCGGAAAAAGGAGTCAGTCTCCAGGGGAGAGACTCGTCGATCGCTTTAATATCGGAAAAATGGTATGGAATTGGTAGAGGATATTGAATATTTGTTAAATCAACGACGTTCGAATTAGGAGAAGTAGAAGGGACGCGGTCAACGGTAGGTACCGTGCCGAGGAAAGGGTCGAAAGGGGCTGGAGCGTTGTGGAAAATATAAAGGAGACGCCGGAGTTGAAGTTCGCGGCCGCCTCTTCGTGGTCGACTAGGCATAAGGATTAATTTAAACAGGAAAAATAATATGAGATGTAGGAAATTTCCTGACTATCCAGAATCATCCGAGGAGTACAAACCATGCGCGGTGTAGTCGCGAGTGGGTTGGTCCACGGGGAGAAACTAAGAGTAGCCAGTAGGCGAGACAACACACTGGCACTTTCTTGCCTGCACGGTATCGTCGCGAGGGCAAGTGCGTCTCAGTATGCTGAATCGTCGGAGTGACGGATACACAATCGACAGGTTCTCAAAGACTCAGTTGAGAATGAGGGATCCGCTGTCGATTGTATTTGAGGTAGAAGGTTTTGAACTTGGAATACGATGCACTTGACACTTGAATTTAAGATGAACGATTGAACTTGGGAACTGGGAAAATAATGTTCGAAGAGTCACTCACTTGATAGTCTGAATTTTAAAATAAAAACAAGATATATTCTAACATTAAATTGAAAATATTACACTTAGTTACACTTAGAAGGATTTGACTTAGAAAACGATTTCGGTATAGCTTAGTTACGACTTAGAAATTATAACGACTTAGTAACGCTTTGAACTTGTAACGATTTAGAAGATTTGGAAATAGTAACGACTAGTTATACTCTCGATCTGTTCCGTCGCGTCTGACAGAAAGATCACTCCCGACTTAGTAACGACTTAGTAATGATCTCGTTAAGAGCTGGTAACTGGTTTTATTTAGAACTGCCGCTCGTAGCTCGTGCTACGTTTTTTATATTAGAGATGCGGACCACGGAGGGGATAGCATCGTGGTAGGGATGGCCATCGGTGGCGCGTGCGGCGAACGCGTGAAGCGCGCTCGGCTGCTCCCTCTCTCCTACTCTATAGCTCTCTCTTTCTATTCACACCTACTATCTCACTCTCTAGCTATCTCTTTCTATCGAGACTTCCCTTTCACTTTTCTACCTGTCTCCTTCTAACGAAGCTTCTCGCTCGCTCTCTACCTGATCCTTAGCAAGTACTTTTCTCTCTCTCTCTCTCTCGTTGGTTTATACGGCGGACGGCTTTTGCCCTTTTTGAAATAGTAATTCATTCGGTACGTCTTTGGAGTTTGATTTAGAATATCGAAGCTACGCGTACTTGAATGAAATAGTAAGACTTGGAAATAGTAGAGGTACGCGTGCTGAGAAATAGTAATTATCTAATAGACGTACGATTTTGAAGATATAGAAAAATATTGGGCGTTGGAAAAATCTATCTGCCGTTTTCTACTTTGAGAGATTTGAATTTAGAGGAGTAAATATCTAAATTTGCAATGATTAAGAATTTGCAATAATTATAAGCGTTCGTTTACGCTCGTTCATCGCTCGCGTTGAGCGCAGGTAGGAAAGGTCAGTTTTATGACGGTCGCGCGCGGTCTTGCGCTGGTATGCTAATATGTACATCGAGTGAGACTTTCTAAAATAAACAAATTAAAATTATTAACGTACGAACGTTGCCTATCGATTAATAGTTAAGATTTAGAAACAATAATAATACTTGTAAAAATAGTAGAGATCGGAAGAAAAATGAATATATGTACATTTGCGATAAAAGAAAAAAGGAAAAATTTACGGCGCGTAATCGCGGGACGTAACACTTGGACGCTTCCGCGACTGCTTGGACGCTTCCGCGGCTGCTTGGACGCTACTGCGCCTGCTTGAACGCTTCCGCGACTGCTTGGACGCTTCCGCGCCTGCTTGGACTCTTCTGCGTCTTCTTGCATGCTTCCGCGCCTGCTCGGACGCTACCGCGCCTGCTTGGACGCTTCCGCGACTGCTTGGACACTACCGCGCCTGCTTGGACGCTTCCGCGCCTGCTTGGACGCTTCCGCGACTGCTTGGACGCTTCCGCGACTGCTTGGACGCTTCCGCGACTGCTTGGGCGCTTCCTCGCCTGCTTGGACCCTTCTGCGTCTTCTTGCATGCTTCCGCGCCTACTTGGACGTTTCCGCGCCTGCCTGGACGCTTCCGCGCCTGCTTGCATGCTTCCCCTCCTGCTTGGACGCTTCCGCGCCTGCTTGGAGTCTTCTGCGTCTTCTTGCATGCTTCCGCGCCTGCTTGGACGTTTCCGCGCATGCTTGGACGCTGCCGCGCCTGCTTGGACGCTTCCGCGACTGCTTGGACGCTTCCGCGCCTGCTTGGACGCTTCCGCGCCTGCTCGGACGCTTCCGCGACTGCTTGGTCGCTTCCGCGCCTGCTTGGACGCTACCGCGCCTGCTTGGACGCTTCCGCGACTGCTTGGACGCTTCCGCGGCTGCTTGGACGCTACTGCGCCTGCTTGAACGCTTCCGCGACTGCTTGGACGCTACCGCGCCTGGTTGGACGCTACCGCGCCTGCTTGGAAGCTTCCGCGACTGCTTGGACGCTACCGCGCCTGCTTGGACGCTGCCGCGACTGCTTGGACGCTTCCGCGCCTGCTTGGACTGTTCTGCGTCTTCTTGCATGCTTCCGCGCCTGCTTGGACGTTTCCGCGCCTGCTTGGACGCTACCGCGCCTGCTTGGACGCTTCCGCGACTGCTTGGACACATCCGCGCCTGGTTGGACGCTACCGCACCTGCTTGGACACTACCGCGCCTGCAAGGACGCTTCCGCGACTGCTTGGACGCTTCCGCGCCTGGTTGGACGCTACCGCGCCTACTTGGACGTTTCCGCGCCTGCTTGGACGCTTCCTCGCCTGCTTGGACCCTTCTGCGTCTTCTTGCATGCTTCCGCGCCTACTTGGACGTTTCCGCGCCTGCTTGGACGCTTCCGCGCCTGCTTGGAGTCTTCTGCGTCTTCTTGCATGCTTCCGCGCCTGCTTGGACGTTTCCGCGCATGCTTGGACGCTGCCGCGCCTGCTTGGACGCTTCCGCGACTGCTTGGACGCTTCCGCGCCTGCTTGGACGCTTCCGCGCCTGCTCGGACGCTTCCGCGACTGCTTGGTCGCTTCCGCGCCTGCTTGGACGCTACTGCGCCTGCTTGGACGCTTCCGCGACTGCTTGGACGCATCCGCGCCTGGTTGGACGCTGCCGCGCCTGCTTGGACGCTTCCGCGCCTGCTTGGACGCTTCCGCGCCTGCTTGGACGCTTCCGCGACTGCTTGGACTCTACCGCGACTGCTTGGACGCTTCCGCGCCTGCTTGGACGCTTCCGCGCCTGCTTGCATGCTTCCCCACCTGCTTGGACGCTTCCGCGCCTGCTTGGACTCTTCTGCGACTGCTTGGACGCATCCGTGCCTGGTTGGACGCTACCGCGCCTGCTTGGACGCTTCCGCGACTGCTTGGACGCTACCGCGCCTGCTTGGACGCTTCCGCGACTGCTTGGACGCTTCCGCGCCTGCTTGGACTCTTCTGCGTCTTCTTGCATGCTTCCGCGCCTGCTTGGACGTTTCCGCGCCTGCCTGGACGTTTCCGTGCATGCTTGGACGCTGCCGCGCCTGCTTGGACGCTTCCGCGACTGCTTGGACGCTTCCGCGCCTGCTTGGACGCTTCCGCGCCTGCTTGGACTCTTCTGCGTCTTCTTGCAAGCTTCCGCGCCTGCTTGGACGTTTCCGCGACTGCTTGGACGCTTCCGCGCCTGGTTGGACGCTACCGCGCCTGCTTGGAAGCTTCCGCGCCTGCTCGGACGCTTCCGCGACTGCTTGGTCGCTTCCGCGCCTGCTTGGACGCTACCGCGCCTGCTCGGACGCTTCCGCGACTGCTTGGTCGCTTCCGCGCCTGCTTGGACGCTACCGCGCCTGCTTGGACGCTTCCGCGACTGCTTGGACGCTTCCGCGGCTGCTTGGACGCTACTGCGCCTGCTTGAACGCTTCCGCGACTGCTTGGACGCTTCCGCGCCTGGTTGGACGCTATCGCGCCTGCTTGGAAGCTTCCGCGACTGCTTGGACGCTACCGCGCCTGCTTGGACGCTGCCGCGCCTGCTTGGACGCTTCCGCGACTGCTTGGACGCTTCCGCGACTGCTTGGACGCTTCCGCGACTGCTTGGGCGCTTCCTCGCCTGCTTGGACCCTTCTGCGTCTTCTTGCATGCTTCCGCGCCTACTTGGACGTTTCCGCGCCTGCCTGGACGCTTCCGCGCCTGCTTGCATGCTTCCCCTCCTGCTTGGACGCTTCCGCGCCTGCTTGGAGTCTTCTGCGTCTTCTTGCATGCTTCCGCGCCTGCTTGGACGTTTCCGCGCATGCTTGGACGCTGCCGCGCCTGCTTGGACGCTTCCGCGACTGCTTGGACGCTTCCGCGCCTGCTTGGACGCTTCCGCGCCTGCTCGGACGCTTCCGCGACTGCTTGGTCGCTTCCGCGCCTGCTTGGACGCTACCGCGCCTGCTTGGACGCTTCCGCGACTGCTTGGACGCTTCCGCGGCTGCTTGGACGCTACTGCGCCTGCTTGAACGCTTCCGCGACTGCTTGGACGCTTCCGCGCCTGGTTGGACGCTACCGCGCCTGCTTGGAAGCTTCCGCGACTGCTTGGACGCTACCGCGCCTGCTTGGACGCTGCCGCGACTGCTTGGACGCTTCCGCGCCTGCTTGGACTGTTCTGCGTCTTCTTGCATGCTTCCGCGCCTGCTTGGACGTTTCCGCGCCTGCTTGGACGCTGCCGCGCCTGCTTGGACGCTACCGCGCCTGCTTGGACGCTTCCGCGCCTGCTTGGACGCTTCCGCGCCTGCTTGCACGCTTCCGCGACTGCTTGGACTATTCTGCGTCTTCTTGCATGCTTCCGCGCCTGCTCGGACGCTTCCTCGCCTGCTTGGACCCGTCTGCGTCTTCTTGCATGCTTCCGCGCCTACTTGGACGTTTCCGCGCCTGCTTGGACGCTGCCGCGACTGCTTGGACGCTTCCGCGCCTGCTTGGACTGTTCTGCGTCTTCTTGCATGCTTCCGCGCCTGCTTGGACGCTACCGCGCCTGCTTGGACGCTTCCGCGGCTGCTTGGACGCTACTGCGCCTGCTTGAACGCTTCCGCGACTGCTTGGACGCTTCCGCGCCTGGTTGGACGCTACCGCGCCTGCTTGGAAGCTTTCGCGACTGCTTGGACGCTACCGCGCCTGCTTGGACTGTTCTGCGTCTTCTTGCATGCTTCCGCGCCTGCTTGGACGCTACCGCGCCTGCTTGGACGCTTCCGCGACTGCTTGGACGCTTCCGCGGCTGCTTGGACGCTACTGCGCCTGCTTGAACGCTTCCGCGACTGCTTGGACGCTTCCGCGCCTGGTTGGACGCTACCGCGCCTGCTTGGAAGCTTCCGCGCCTGCTCGGACGCTTCCGCGACTGCTTGGTCGCTTCCGCGCCTGCTTGGACGCTACCGCGCCTGCTCGGACGCTTCCGCGACTGCTTGGTCGCTTCCGCGCCTGCTTGGACGCTACCGCGCCTGCTTGGACGCTTCCGCGACTGCTTGGACGCTTCCGCGGCTGCTTGGACGCTACTGCGCCTGCTTGAACGCTTCCGCGACTGCTTGGACGCTTCCGCGCCTGGTTGGACGCTATCGCGCCTGCTTGGAAGCTTCCGCGACTGCTTGGACGCTACCGCGCCTGCTTGGACGCTGCCGCGACTGCTTGGACGCTTCCGCGCCTGCTTGGACTGTTCTGCGTCTTCTTGCATGCTTCCGCGCCTGCTTGGACTCTTCTGCGTCTTCTTGCATGCTTCCGCGCCTGCTTGGACGTTTCCGCGCCTGCTTGGACGTTTCCGCGCCTGCTTGGACGCTACCGCGCCTGCTTGGACGCTTCCGCGCCTGCTTGCATGCTTCCCCGCCTGCTTGGACGCTACCGCGCCTGCTTGGACGCTTCCGCGACTGCTTGGACGCTACCGCGCCTGCTTGGACGCTTCCGCGACTGCTTGGACTCTTCTGCGCCTTCTTGCATGCTTCCGCGCCTGGTTGGACGCTACCGCGCCTGCTTGGACGCTTCCGCGACTGCTTGGACGCTTCCGCGCCTGCTTGGACTCTTCTGCGCCTTCTTGCATGCTGCCGCGCCTACTTGGACGTTTCCGCGCCTGCTTGGACGTTTCCGCGCCTGCTTGGACGCTACCGCGCCTGCTTGGACGCTTCCGCGACTGCTTGGACGCTTCCGCGCCTGGTTGGACGCTTCCGCGCCTTCTTCCATGCTTCCGCGCCTGGTTGGACACTTCTGCGCCTGCTTGGACGCTACCGCGCCTGCTTGGACCCTTCCGCGCCTTCTTACATGCTTACGCGCCTACTTGGACGTTTCCGCTCCTGCTTGGATGCTTCCGCGCCTGCTTGCATGCTTCCCCGCCTGCTTGGACGTTTCCGCGCATGCTTGGACGCTGCCGCGCCTGCTTGGACGCTACCGCGCCTGCTTGGACGCTTCCGCGCCTGCTTGGACGCTTCCGCGCCTGCTTGCACGCTTCCGCGACTGCTTGGACTATTCTGCGTCTTCTTGCATGCTTCCGCGCCTGCTCGGACGCTACCGCGCCTGCTTGGACGCTTCCGCGACTGCTTGGACGCTTCCGCGGCTGCTTGGACGCTACTGCGCCTGCTTGAACGCTTCCGCGACTGCTTGGACGCTTCCGCGCCTGCTTGGACTCTTCTGCGTCTTCTTGCATACTTCCGCGCCTGCTTGGACGTTTCCGCGCCTGCTTGGACGCTACCGCGACTGCTTGGACGCTTCCGCGCCTTCTTGCATGCTTCCGCGCCTACTTGGACGTTTCCGCGCCTGCTTGGACGCTTCCGCGCCTGCTTGCATGCTTCCCCGCCTGCTTGGACGCTTCCGCGCCTGCTTGGACTCTTCTGCGACTTCTTGCATACTTCCGCGCCTGCTTGGACGTTTCCGCGCCTGCTTGGACGCTTCCGCCCCTGATTGTATGCTTCCCCGCCTGCTTGGACGCTACCGCGACTGCTTGGACGCTTCCGCGCCTGCTTGGACTCCTCTGCGTCTTCTTGCATGCTTCCGCGCCTGCTTGGACGTTTCCGCGCCTGCTTGGACGCTACCGCGCCTGCTTCGATGTTTCCGCGCCTGATTGGACGCTACCGCGCCTGCTTGGACGCTTCCGTGACTGCTTGGACGCTTCAGCGCCTGCTTAGACTCTTCTGCGCCTTCTTGCATGCTGCCGCGCCTACTTGGACGTTTCCGCGCCTGCTTGGACGCTTCCGCGCCTGCTTGGACGCTTCCGCGACTGCTTGGACGCTTCCGAGCCTGGTTGGATGCTACCGCGCCTGCTTGGACGCTACCGCGACTGCTTGGACGCTTCCGCGCCTGCTTAGACTCCTCTGCGTCTTCTTGCATGCTTCCGCGCCTGCTTGGACGTTTCCGCGCCTGCTTGGACGCTACCGCGCCTGCTTCGATGTTTCCGCGCCTGATTGGACGCTACCGCGCCTGCTTGGACGCTTCCGCGCCTTCTTCCATGCTTCCGCGCCTACTTGGACGTTTCCGCGCCTGCTTGGACGCTTCCCCGCCTGCTTGGACGCTTCCGCGCCTGCTTGGACTCTTCTGCGTCTTCTTGCATGCTTCCGCGCCTGCTTGGACGCTTCCGCGCCTGCTTGGACGCTTCCGCGTCTGCTTGGACGCTTCCGAGCCTGGTTGGACGCTACCGCGCCTGATTGGACGCTACCGCGACTGCTTGGACGCTTCCGCGCCTGCTTGGACTCCTCTGCGTCTTCTTGCATGCTTCCGCGCCTGCTTGGTCGTTTCCGCGCCTGCTTGGACGCTACCGCGCCTGCTTGGACGCTTCCGCGCCTGCTTGCATGCTTCCCCGCCTGCTTGGACGCTACCGCGCCTGCTTGGACTCTTCTGCGTCTTCTTGCATGCTTCCGCGCCTGCTTGGACGTTTCCGCGCCTGCTTGGACGTTTCCGCGCCTGCTTGGACTCTTCTGCGTCTTCTTGCATGCTTCCGCGCCTGCTTGGACGTTTCCGCGCCTGCTTGGACGCTACCGCGCCTGCTTGGACTCTTCTGCGCCTTGTTGCATGCTTCCGCGACTGCTTGAACGCTACCGCGCCTGCTTGGACGCTTCCGCGACTGCTTGGACTCTTCTGCGTCTTCTTGCATGCTTCCGCGCCTGCTTGGACGTTTCCGCGCCTGCTTGGACTCTGCTGCGCCTGCTTGGACGCGACCGCGACTGCTTGGACGCTTCCGCGACTGCTTGGACGCTTCCGCGTCTGGTTGGACGCGACCGCGCCTGCTTGGACGCTTCCGCGACTGCTTGGACGCTTCCGCGCCTGCTTGGACTCTTCTGCGCCTGCTTGGACTCTTCCACGCCTGCTTGGACGCTTCCGCGCCTGGTTGGACGCTACCGCGCCTGCTTGGACGCTTCCGCGCCTGCTTGGACTCTTCTGCGCCTGCTTGCATGCTTCCGCGCCTGCTTGGACGCTTCCGCGCCTGCTTGGACTCTTCTGCGTCTTCTTGCATGCTTCCGCGCCTGCTTGGACGTTTCCGCGCCTGCTTGGACTCTTCTGCGCCTGCTTGCATGCTTCCGCGCCTGGTTGGACTCTTCTGCGCCTGCTTGGACTCTTCTGCGTCTTCTTGCATGCTTCCGCGCCTGCTTGGACGTTTCCGCGCCTACTTGGACGTTTCCGCGCCTGCTTGGATGCTTCCGCGCCTGCTTGCATTCTTCCCCGCCTGGTTGGACGCTTCCGCGCCTGCTTGGACGCTTCCGCGCCTGCTTGGATGCTTCCGCGCCTGCTTGCATGCTTCCCCGCCTGCTTGCATGCTTCCCCGCCAGCTTGGTCGCTTCCGCGACTGCTTGGACGCTACCGCGCCTTCTTGGACGCTCCCACGCCTGCTTGGACGCTACCGCGCCTGCTTGGACGCTTCCGCGCCTGCTTGGACTCTTCCGCGCCTGCTTGGACGTTTCCGCGCCAGCTTGGATGCTTTCGCGCCTGCTTGGACTATTCTGCGCCTTCTTGCATGCTTCCGCGCCTGCTTGGACGTTTCCGCGGCTGCTTAGACGCTTCAGCGACTGCTTGGACGCTTCCGCGCCTGCTTGGACTCTTCTGCGCCTTCTTGCATGCTTCCGCGCCTACTTGGACGTTTCCGCGACTGCTTGGACGTTTCTGCGCCTTCTTGCATGCTTCCGCGCCTGCTTGGACGTTTCCGCGCCAGCTTGGACGCTTCCGCGCCTGCTTGGACTCTTCCGCGCCTGCTTGCATGCTTCCGCGCCTGCTAGGACGCTTTCGCGCCTGCTTGTGTAACGTCAACCCGAAATTGACGTCACTATTGTTAAAATCGCGTATTCAAACCTCCCACCCCCTAATTCGCGAAAGCGCGCGTCCTGACATATGCCTATATATATATATACATAGACATACATACACATATATACATTACGTATATATGTACGAAAATACATTAATCCATTAAAATAAATATATATATATGTAAAGGCACGTAAAAGTAATACTTAAGAATAATAACCGTATTAATAATCAACGCGATACGTCTAGATGAGTCATACAAGTAATAAATATCTAAAGATGCAATGCATCTAAACGTTTCAGAAGTATAGGACAACATTTCATCTCGCAGCTATATAAAAAGCATTAAAATCAAACTCCGCGAGACATCATTTCATTTGCGAACAGTATGAGCCATCTATTCGTTTCACAACTATATAATTAAAAGCGCATGCGACATCTATTCATTTCAAGACTATATAATATTGTACACGCTCAGCAGTTTCTTATCTCTCACCGCGATAAGATAAGCTCAAGAAACTGCAAGGCGTAAGACCGTCAGCAGTTTCCCTTCCCACGGCGATAAGAAACTGCAAGGCGTAAGACCGTCAGCAGTTTAAAACTGCAAGGCGCAAGACGGTCAGCAGAATAAATTGCAAGGCGGAGGATGTCAGCAAAGATAGGAAAATGCAAGCCGCCCGCCGCTCAGCATTCTTAGAATTAGCGATAGGAATTGAATATATAAGGAGCAGCGCAACGCCGCTTTAGTCAGTCCAGCAGGAGCAGCCGACCCGCGAACATCGAGTGAAAGTTAAAGTACGCGAATTAAACTAGTGCATCGAAACGAATAAGTGCAACTACTACAAAGTGCCAATCTCCTACGACTACGATACCAACGAGTGAGTATTCAATTATTACGGCTGCACTCTGACTCCGCTGTACTACCGAGGTCGTACGGCGACACACCCATTGCCACTCGTTGCTCCTTTTATATTTTGATTGTGTTCAGAACTCGTGACCGAGGTACGCGAATAATTTTGTACGCTTTCATAAATATTAATTCTTTATAACCTTAGGCACTCAGACTAATTATCATCGACACTCTTAGTGAAAATTCAAAACCCGTGACCGAGGTACGCGGACCATTTTGCATTTACTCACTAATTGTATTTTACGCGAATAATATTGTACGACGTTAACTCAAGCACTCAGATCGTTTATTACCAACACACTTAGTGTGAATTCAAAACCCGTGACCGAGGTACGCGGATAATTTTGTATTCGTACACTATTGTAACTCATTTTATAAAACACGACGTTCAACATAACCGCTGTGCCCGAGGGCTTCGGCGACACACCCATTGTTATACAACGAATTGTATTAACAAATCCTTAAACCTTGTAACCACTTTAATCATTTTAATACATTTAGAATAGTTAAATCTGTTCTTTACTTATTCACCTGTCATTCCCTATTCCTCAAAACGCACGAAACCAATTAAACATACCCAGTGTTAATTTTAATACAAATCAATTATATTCTTATAGTATCACTGTGAGATTTATCGTAGCGCCCAGTGGCCGACACGATAAAGCCTGCGCTAAGTAGCTGCAGCTCACGCCGTGATAACTGTAACAATATTTACGCGAAAATTATCCGGTTGAAGTATTCCTCGAGTGGCTATACTGGCATTGCGGTATTGTCAAAGCGCCCAGTGGCTGTCTTGACAAAATTTGCGGTAATACTTGCTGCATCTCACGCTTTGCACCAGCCCAGAATATTTCCGCCGTTACGTTCTTGAAATAACTTAAGATTGATTAATTTGCAATTCCTTTTATTTTATCAGACAGTTTCTTTCGTACATTTGTGAATCTTAAAGTTTTCTACTTGTTATAATAAACTTGATTTCATCTTCGTGCGTTTCCCCTCTTCGTCGTACCTTTTCCCAAGCGATACCTAAAACGAATAACATTATTAACATAGACATAAATAAATTCGCCTCCACTAACTAAGAATCACTAGCGATCCTTACCTCACCCAATTCTGCGGAATAAGATCACCTGCGTCGATTCTCCTCCCTGTTCCCTGGCGACAGTCTGCGCACAGTGGGCAAGCCTAAAACAGGAAAACAAATACGTTACTCCCGATCGAGGACACGGGATGTGACATAAATTTGGTGGCAGCGGTGGGATAGTAGGAGAAGAGTGATTTTATTCCCACCTCTTACTAAAGCGTAAAGCAAGTCTTACATTCCCATCGACATGGCAGAAGCGCGATTGAACGCAGAACAAGAAGATGAAGTAGCAAGGCTACAGGAACGAGTTTTGGCTCGAGAACGCGAATTAGCAGAGCAAAACGTACGACGAACTATAGAAGTACCGCGATCTACTGAACTTAGACTTGAGAAAGTTCATCAAATAATCGAACGCATGGATAGGGAATTCGATATATTACTCCCACTACCGGAACGCTTACAGAGATTAGAAAACGCATTGCAAGAATTAAGAATGAATGGTGGTCATGACAATACCACAGGAGGACTCCCTCCCTCACCGCAAGTGCATAGCACACCGGAACGACCGCCGCTTTTCCGCACCGCCGCGATAAGTATAAAAGACGCATTAGAATCGGTTCCAATTTATAATGGAAGGAACATACCGGTCTTCCAATTCGTTCGAGCATGTGAAAGAGCACGAAGTATAATAGCCCCCGAGCAGGAAATGCACCTCGTGCAACTACTAGTGAACAAACTACAGGGTCACGCGTACATGACCGTCGCGAATTCACAATTTGCAACAGTAGATCAATTTTGCAACCGACTAAAATCAACGTTCGCCGCACACAAAACATTATATGAATACCAAGGAGAACTTGGACAACTAGAGAAAAGACCGCAAGAACATATACTCGATTATATAGAAAAGGTTCGGAACCTACACGCAGCGGTATACGACGAAATGAAACAAGGCAGATCATTCGACCACATTAGAGTACTGGAATTAGAAGAACACGTGATTCAAGCATTTTTGAATGGCCTCGCGCCGGACGCTAGAATACGGGTACGCATGGAAGCACCCCGAAGCCTGGAAGAATATTATTGTACCGCGATCAAAATTTTTGGACAAATCGAAAAGGAAGAATCACGCGCGCGCACTAAAGTTAGACATCGTTCCCCTCCGCGTCGAAATGAATACAGATCCCCCCCGCGTCGGAACGAGTATAGATCGCCGCCGCAACGAAACGATTTTAGATTTTTCCCGCGACGATATGAAGATAGACCACCCCCGCGACGATATGAGGATAGAGCACCTCCGCGACAATTAAACGAAACCCCCACTCGACGCTATTACGGAAGTCAAGGATCCTCGCCCCCTTCGCAAAGATCCTACCAACAAACGAGATTCTCACCCAATACACCGACTGTTACGTGTCGATATTGCAAAAATCCAGGCCACAGCATGGACGACTGTGCGAAATTTCGAATGAAAGTAGAATCCGGAGAAATAACCCCCTACTCGCAAAGAAGAACAAACGCAGATGACTCCACGAATCAGGGAAACGGTTCTCGCAACCCGGTAGCCGGTGTCCGCCGGGAAGCCAACCAGTCAGGGCACCGAACATTTACAACGACCGTGGAAACGCACGGACCAGAGGAACAGAATACGATGACCCAAGTTTCCGAATCGCTAGGGTCCAATTAAAACAGGATTCTGTTGTACCAACTATACAAGTAGCCACGACCAACGACCAAGAAAAACTAAATTTAATGATAGATTCCGGATCAGAAATCAACCTTATAAAAGAATCATTTTCAAAATCAGCCCAAAAAATTAATCATGACATAATTTTAAAAATTAGAGGAATCACCTCAACGCCGATATCCACTCGAGGAACAGCAGAAATCGCGATCGCCGGACGACCAATAAAGTTTCATCTAGTTGACGATTCATTCCCCATTGACCAGGACGGAATTTTAGGTTCTGAATTCATGATACAAAACTCAGTCACGATCGACTATAAGAGCCGAAGCCTCCAATGGGAAGAACTACATATCCCCTTTTTCGAGCAAGAACTTTTAACAATTCCTAAAAGATCAGTCGCACCATTTCAAATTAAGATAGCAAACCCCGAAGTTAAAATAGGTTATTTACCCCGCCTATTTACGAAAGACGGGATATTCCTTGGAAACGCAGTAGTAACCAACACAAAGGGAAGAGCACACCTTCCAATCTTCAATACTACGGAAAAGGACGAACGCATAGTCATACCGACGTTAGTACTTCGAGAAATAGAAAACACAAGTCAAACCGCGCCGAGTCAAAACGAAATTATAGAAAATGAAAATTCTGCACGAGTATTCCTTACCCAGACGAATTATAACAAACAGCGACTAAAAGAAATTAAAGATGCCCTTAGGTTAGACCATTTAAATTCAGAGGAAGAAGAAAGCGTTACGAAATTAATAAAAGAAAACGCGGACAGATTTTATTTACCCGGAGATCATTTTGGAGCAACCACCGCGATAGAACATCCTATTCATACTACCGACGACATTCCAGTAAACGCGAAACAGTATAGATTCCCTCCAGTTCATAAAGAAGAAATAAACAGACAAGTAACTGAACTCATTGAAAATGGAATAATTGAACCCTCTCTTTCACCATATAACTCACCTTTATGGATCGTACCGAAAAAACCGGACTCTCAAGGAAACAAAAGATGGCGTATGGTAATCGATTACCGCGCCCTCAACGATAAAACGATCGGAGACGCTTACCCACTTCCTAATATAAATGAGATCCTAGATCAACTAGGTAGCGCCAAATATTTTTCAGTTTTTGACCTCGCATCTGGTTTCCACCAAATACCCATGAAATCGACAGATGCTCATAAAACCGCTTTTTCTACGCCATACGGACATTATGAATTTAAACGCATGCCCTTCGGATTAAAAAACGCTCCAGCAACGTTCCAACGATTAATGAACAACGTTTTAACCGGACTACAAGGAATAGAGTTATTTGTCTATCTCGACGACATAGTCCTATACGCTCGCTCACTCCGAGAACACGAGATCAAATTTACCCGACTCATGAAAAGATTACGAGAAGCAGATCTCAAGCTACAACCGGACAAATGTGAATTCTTACGACATGAAGTCAATTACCTCGGGCATATTATTAGCGAAAACGGAGTCAAACCAGATCCGAAAAAAATAACGGCAGTAGATCATTTCCCAATTCCCAAAAATTCAAAAAACATAAAACAATTTTTAGGCCTTGCCGGATATTACCGTAGATTCATTCCTAATTTCTCGAAAACCGCGAAACCTCTCACCGACCTATTAAAAAAGGAAGTAGCATTCAGATGGACGCCAACACAAGAAGACGCATTTCAAAAACTAAAGAAAGCCCTAATAACCGAACCGATTCTTCAATACCCTAACTTCACGGAAACCTTCAATCTAACCACAGATGCATCCGGATATGCAATTGGCGGAGTCCTAAGTCAAGGACCAATCGGGAAGGATCTTCCAATAGCATACGCATCGCGACTATTAAATCAAGCGGAAAAGAATTACTCAACAATCGAAAACGAATGTCTCGCAATAGTTTACTGCATAAATCATTTTAGACCATACTTATACGGGAGAGAATTTAAAATCATTACGGATCACAAACCACTGGTGTGGCTAAATTCAATTAAAGATCCCACATCAAGATTATGGAAATGGAAGTTAAAACTTTCGGAATACGAATACAAAATATTTTATAAAGAAGGTCGTGCAAACGCAAACGCCGACGCACTATCCCGAAATCCACCGGAGAACGACGAAGAAGAACAGCCTTCAGCGCCAATCTATGCAATAAAAAGGAAAAGACAACAGGATGAATCTTCATCCTCTGACTCTCTCGAGATCTTCCCTACAAGAAAGCCACGACTCCATGGCCCGGTAGAACAGAAACAGCAAGCATCTACTTCAAAAAATCCATCGGAAACCAAAGGAAAAGGATCAAGGAAACGAACGCCATCCACAACATTCAGTCCTTTCCCTCTCCCTCCAGGCAAACGTATCCCAAAACTACAAGATTCTACAATTCCCGATGTTGCAGACCCCTCTCCTACTTCCATTGAAAGTCGTGATATACCGAACAATTCCTCACAAAGAACTCCTCCCACTTATTCCCCCTCACCAGAAGAAATCCCATTACCCGTACACCACTCAACCCCTCGCAATGAAACACCTCATCTCACTCCACGGATTTTGAATTACGAAAATGAGGAAGAAGCTAATGTGCAAACTAAATCAAGCAACGACATCGAGGAAGAAACACACAGTTTTGAAATGGAAGACACACCTCTCACATCGTTGGATTCAGACGCACTTTTTGAGCGATCTTTCGTACCAGCAAGACTACACAACGCACCACTGAAGATTGAAGAATGCAACGACTCCCTGAGAATGCGGAAGGACCATAAAATCATTTTCATTGACATGAATGGGCAACCCCAGGATAAAGGAGCAATCGAACTACTCTCGTACGACGAACTTCCAAAATACGATGGCCTAACATTCGAAAGAGCTAAAGTAAAAACCACACAAGCTTACAACATTATAGCAATACCGATAAAAGAACACGACAGGATACCTATTACAAAGGAGAATATAAAAAACGGTATTCGAGCAATAAAAGACGTCCTCGATGAACTAAGGATAACAAGCTTCAGCATTTCTAAAACCCCGTACTATGACGACATACCATGGAAGTTCTTTCTCAATTACCTCAAGCAAACACTTCAAGATTACCAACTCACTATCACGATATGTCGATCCCTGATCACGATACCGACGACGGAACAACGAAAGCAAATAATGAAAGAAAACCATGATTCTGTAATCGCAGGACACAAAGGAGTTACAAAAACTTATAACCGTATCCGACAACGCTACTTCTGGGACGGAATGAAGAAAGATATCACCGAATACGTAAGGACATGCATCGAATGTCAAAAGAAGAAATTAACGCGCATCAAGACTCGCCAACCTATGGTTCTTACTGATACACCTGGCGCAGCCTTTGACAAAATAGCACTCGACATAGTTGGACCACTGCCTGTAACAAAAATGGGAAACGAATATATACTGACCATCCAAGATCTCTTAACGAAATACAGTGTCGCAGTACCACTGCAAAAAGCGGATTCACGCAGCGTGGCCGACGCTTTCCTTAAGAATTTCATATGCAGATTTGGAGCTCCACGAGCATTACTCACAGACCAGGGATCAAACTTCTTATCAGCTTTATTTAAAGCCGTGGCAAAGAAATGCCGAATAAAGCAGTACCAGACGACAGCTTATCACCCACAAGCCAATGGATCCCTCGAAAGATCACATCACGTGCTAATAGAATTCTTAAAACAGTATATCGACGACACCTCCAATTGGGATGAATGGATAGAGAACGCGATGTTCTCATATAACACCAGCATTCACGAAGGAACGAAATTCTCACCGCACGAGTTAGTGTTCGGAAAAATAGCACGAGCACCGTCCACCGACCCGCCGATAGAAGAAAACCTCGACCCATTATATAAGGATTATTTAGAAGAACTCTTCATGAAGATCAACCGTCTACAAAACATCGCCCGAGAGAACTTAAAACAAGCTAAACAAAAATCAAAAGGATACTACGACCGAAGAGTAAACCCCCAAACATTCCACGTCGGCGACGACGTATTTTTATTAAAAGTATCCCGACAAGGGAAATTCACGAGTCAATATTCCGGTCCCTACAAAATTCAGCAAATCCTTAATAACGGAAATATATCCATTCTAATAAACGGCAAAAATCGCGTAGTGCATGCTAACAAGTTAAAATTAGCTCATCGTCGACCCACCATCACGGAACTTTAGAGGAAAATAATTATGTTAATCAAAATAAAATAAAAATAATGCCTTACTAAACTACAAGTAAACGAAGAAATAAAATAAAACAAAAAATAAACAAAAATAAATAATCACTATGTTACTAGATTTAAGCTTAGCTATTAATTAATATTACTTACGAAATGTCAGACTTCTGTTTCAGGATGAAGATCCTCATTGTATTTCTCTTATGCGTCAGCCCAATGGCTTACGGACTAATCGCATACGATTGCAGCGGCGAGAGGCTAAATATAACGACGATATCATTAGTAAAAGTAGGCGAATGTAACATCAACGTTCGAGGGGCGGAAACGGAAGAAACATACATACAATTATTGCAATTGGCAGAGTACGAACACGCGAACTATATACAGTGTAAAATCGAGATTAAGACAACAGTCTTTTACTGTGGAATGCACTCCCATATATCAGCAGTTCACAATGGCTACATGGAGTATATAGCAGATGTAAGCCACGAGACGTGTCTACGTCTACATCGAGAAGGAACTATATCTCTCGGAAACGGAGCAGTTTTAACCGGCATTCGAGCAAACACAACATCTACAAGAATGTTTACCTTCGCTGGAACAATCGCAAATGATGAATCATGCACCGGAACACAGTATGCGGATCCCTACGGATCCTGGGACAACGTAGTGGTACAAGGATTGGCCAAGATTACACTCCGCACAGGCAGCGCCGCAGTCAAGCTTAACGAGAATAAGATCATCCTCAAAAGTGGAACTACCTGCTCATTTCAAGACGGATACTGTCTAGACGGAGAAGACGGATATACGTACTGGAAACCAACCCCGGAGTCCACCTGCAAATTTGAGCAATATGACGTCTTATACGAAGGATTGGCACAACGGATCACAGAAGCGGGACAAAATTCAAGCCTACCTACAATTTACGCACTTACCAGGGACGAAATCACCTTCGAACTAACCAAGGTTTCGGAACAAAATGTGTGCGGATATACGCTCCTACGAACAGACCATCCTAAGCTGTTCATTCTGGAAACACAAAAAGGACGCACATTTACTGGGAAAAGAACAATTACGCCTGATAACCTCGACATCTTTACATATATGAATTCGAAATTCGTATATGTTGAACGCCATATACGAGGACAGATAATTTCCCTCTTTACCTCATCACTTACGCATAGATGTGCCTTGGAGAGGCAAGTGCTCGAAAATGCACTCTCAATCGCATCGATACTGCCTGAGGAATTTGCCTGGTCCCTAATGAAAGGACCGGGATACATGGCCACGACCGCTGGAGAAGCCGTCCATATAATCAGGTGCATTCCCGTAGAAGTGAAAGTACGCCGCACGCAAGAATGTTTCGTGGAACTTCCCGTACTACACAGAAACACCTCGAAATTTATGAAACCTAAAACCAAAGTATTAGTACAACAAGGTACTCACCGCGACTGCAACCCGATCCTGCCGATAATGTACAACATCGACGAATCATGGCACAAAATACTGCCGAACCCAGTGGAAGCTGTCCCACCACAAGAGTTAAAACCGATGACCAAGCCAACCTGGAAATATACGGTACCAGCTACACTCGCCGTAAGCGGAATCTACACGCAAGCAGACATCGACAAGCTACGAGACCATATCATGTTCCCGGCGGAAAGAGCCGCCATTCTGAATTCCGTAGCGCGTGGCGTCACCGGACAAGATATCATCCCCGGGACTATCCAACTCACGCATCTGTTAGACGAAGACGCCGTGCAGAAACTAGCCCAAGGAGCACTATCGAAGATATGGGACCATTTCATCACGTTTGGCTCCATCAGCGCAGGATGCCTAGCAATATTTGTGATTGTGAAACTCGTAAAAACCATCGTTGATACTATTATTCACGGCTACTCACTGTATGCCGTATTCGGATGTGGCATCGAATTACTTGGAGCTGTATGGACATCCATCACCTATTGCCTCTTGCAACGTGCTCGACAACGAGCTTCGAATCCAGAAAACCCAGAATTGAACGCCCCTGAGAACGATGATGATATTAACCGACAGATGCCAAGACCGTTTTCTCGCCAGCCGCAAAGTCCTAAAGTAGTAAGTCTCTCCGAGTTAAGAGATAGAATAGACCGCTTAGAACAAATTTCCGAATAAATTTGTTCTACAAAAAGGGGGGAGGTGTAACGTCAACCCGAAATTGACGTCACTATTGTTAAAATCGCGTATTCAAACCTCCCACCCCCTAATTCGCGAAAGCGCGCGTCCTGACATATGCCTATATATATATATACATAGACATACATACACATATATACATTACGTATATATGTACGAAAATACATTAATCCATTAAAATAAATATATATATATGTAAAGGCACGTAAAAGTAATACTTAAGAATAATAACCGTATTAATAATCAACGCGATACGTCTAGATGAGTCATACAAGTAATAAATATCAAAAGATGCAATGCATCTAAACGTTTCAGAAGTATAGGACAACATTTCATCTCGCAGCTATATAAAAAGCATTAAAATCAAACTCCGCGAGACATCATTTCATTTGCGAACAGTATGAGCCATCTATTCGTTTCACAACTATATAATTAAAAGCGCATGCGACATCTATTCATTTCAAGACTATATAATATTGTACACGCTCAGCAGTTTCTTATCTCTCACCGCGATAAGATAAGCTCAAGAAACTGCAAGGCGTAAGACCGTCAGCAGTTTCCCTTCCCACGGCGATAAGAAACTGCAAGGCGTAAGACCGTCAGCAGTTTAAAACTGCAAGGCGCAAGACGGTCAGCAGAATAAATTGCAAGGCGGAGGATGTCAGCAAAGATAGGAAAATGCAAGCCGCCCGCCGCTCAGCATTCTTAGAATTAGCGATAGGAATTGAATATATAAGGAGCAGCGCAACGCCGCTTTAGTCAGTCCAGCAGGAGCAGCCGACCCGCGAACATCGAGTGAAAGTTAAAGTACGCGAATTAAACTAGTGCATCGAAACGAATAAGTGCAACTACTACAAAGTGCCAATCTCCTACGACTACGATACCAACGAGTGAGTATTCAATTATTACGGCTGCACTCTGACTCCGCTGTACTACCGAGGTCGTACGGCGACACACCCATTGCCACTCGTTGCTCCTTTTATATTTTGATTGTGTTCAGAACTCGTGACCGAGGTACGCGAATAATTTTGTACGCTTTCATAAATATTAATTCTTTATAACCTTAGGCACTCAGACTAATTATCATCGACACTCTTAGTGAAAATTCAAAACCCGTGACCGAGGTACGCGGACCATTTTGCATTTACTCACTAATTGTATTTTACGCGAATAATATTGTACGACGTTAACTCAAGCACTCAGATCGTTTATTACCAACACACTTAGTGTGAATTCAAAACCCGTGACCGAGGTACGCGGATAATTTTGTATTCGTACACTATTGTAACTCATTTTATAAAACACGACGTTCAACATAACCGCTGTGCCCGAGGGCTTCGGCGACACACCCATTGTTATACAACGAATTGTATTAACAAATCCTTAAACCTTGTAACCACTTTAATCATTTTAATACATTTAGAATAGTTAAATCTGTTCTTTACTTATTCACCTGTCATTCCCTATTCCTCAAAACGCACGAAACCAATTAAACATACCAAGTGTTAATTTTAATACAAATCAATTATATTCTTATAGTATCACTGTGAGATTTATCGTAGCGCCCAGTGGCCGACACGATAAAGCCTGCGCTAAGTAGCTGCAGCTCACGCCGTGATAACTGTAACAATATTTACGCGAAAATTATCCGGTTGAAGTATTCCTCGAGTGGCTATACTGGCATTGCGGTATTGTCAAAGCGCCCAGTGGCTGTCTTGACAAAATTTGCGGTAATACTTGCTGCATCTCACGCTTTGCACCAGCCCAGAATATTTCCGCCGTTACGTTCTTGAAATAACTTAAGATTGATTAATTTGCAATTCCTTTTATTTTATCAGACAGTTTCTTTCGTACATTTGTGAATCTTAAAGTTTTCTACTTGTTATAATAAACTTGATTTCATCTTCGTGCGTTTCCCCTCTTCGTCGTACCTTTTCCCAAGCGATACCTAAAACGAATAACATTATTAACATAGACATAAATAAATTCGCCTCCACTAACTAAGAATCACTAGCGATCCTTACCTCACCCAATTCTGCGGAATAAGATCACCTGCGTCGATTCTCCTCCCTGTTCCCTGGCGACAGTCTGCGCACAGTGGGCAAGCCTAAAACAGGAAAACAAATACGTTACTCCCGATCGAGGACACGGGACGTGACACTTGCACGGTTCCGAGCCTGCTTGGACGCTTCCGCGACTGCTTGGACTCTTCTGCGCCTGCTTGGACTCTTCTGCGCCGTCTTGCATGCTTCCGCGCCTGCTTGGACGCTTACGTGCCTGCTTGGACGCTTCCGCGCCTGCTTGGACGCTTCCGCGACTGCTTGGACGCTTCCGCGCCTGCTTGGACTCTTCTGCGCCTTCTTGCATGCTTCCGCGCCTGCTTGGACGCTTCCGCGCCTGGTTGGACGCTTCCGCGCCTTCTTGCATGCTTCCGCGCCTGCTTGCATGCTTCCCCGCCTGGTTGGTCGCTTCCGCGCCTGCTTAGACTCTTCCGCGCCTGCTTGCAGGCTTCCCCGCCTGCTTGGACGTTTCCGCGCCAGCTTGGATGCTTTCGCGCCTGCTTGGACTATTCTGCGCCTTCTTGCATGCTTCCGCGCCTGCTTGGACGTTTCCGCGCCTGCTTGGACGCTTCAGCGACTGCTTGGACGCTTCCGCGCCTGCTTGGACTCTTCTGCGCCTTCTTGCATGCTTCCGCGCCTACTTGGACGTTTCCGCGACTGCTTGGACGTTTCTGCGCCTTCTTGCATGCTTCCGCGCCAGCTTGGATGCTTTCGCGCCTGCTTGGACTATTCTGCGCCTTCTTGCATGCTTCCGCGCCTGCTTGGACGTTTCCGCGGCTGCTTAGACGCTTCAGCGACTGCTTGGACGCTTCCGCGCCTGCTTGGACTCTTCTGCGCCTTCTTGCATGCTTCCGCGCCTACTTGGACGTTTCCGCGACTGCTTGGACGTTTCTGCGCCTTCTTGCATGCTTCCGCGCCTGCTTGGACGTTTCCGCGCCAGCTTGGACGCTTCCGCGCCTGCTTGGACTCTTCCGCGCCTGCTTGCATGCTTCCGCGCCTGCTAGGACGCTTTCGCGCCTGCTTGCACGGTTCCGAGCCTGCTTGGACGCTTCCGCGACTGCTTGGACTCTTCTGCGCCTGCTTGGACTCTTCTGCGCCGTCTTGCATGCTTCCGCGCCTGCTTGGACGCTTACGTGCCTGCTTGGACGCTTCCGCGCCTGCTTGGACGCTTCCGCGACTGCTTGGACGCTTCCGCGCCTGCTTGGACTCTTCTGCGCCTTCTTGCATGCTTCCGCGCCTGCTTGGACGCTTCCGCGCCTGGTTGGACGCTTCCGCGCCTTCTTGCATGCTTCCGCGCCTGCTTGCATGCTTCCCCGCCTGGTTGGTCGCTTCCGCGCCTGCTTGGACGCTTCCGCGCCTGCTTGGATGCTTCCGCGCCTGCTTGCATGCTTCCCCGCCTGCTTGCATGCTTCCCCGCCTGGTTGGACGCTTCCTCGACTGCTAGGACGCTTCCGCGCCTGCTTGGACTCTTCTGCGTCTTCTTGCATGCTTCCGCGCCTGCTTGGACGTTTCCGCGACTGCTTGGACGCTTCCGCGCCTGCTTGGACTCTTCTGCGCCTTCTTGCATGCTTCCGCGCCTGCTTGGACGCTTCCGCGCCTGGTTGGACGCTTCCGCGCCTTCTTGCATGCTTCCGCGCCTGCTTGCATGCTTCCCCGCCTGGTTGGTCGCTTCCGCGCCTGCTTGGACGCTTCCGCGCCTGCTTGGATGCTTCCGCGCCTGCTTGCATGCTTCCCCGCCTGCTTGCATGCTTCCCCGCCTGCTTGCATGCTTCCCCGCCTGGTTGGACGCTTCCTCGACTGCTAGGACGCTTCCGCGCCTGCTTGGACTCTTCTGCGTCTTCTTGCATGCTTCCGCGCCTGCTTGGACGTTTCCGCGCCTGCTTGGACGCTTCCGCGCCTGGTTGGACGCTTCCGCGCCTTCTTGCATGCTTCCGCGCCTACTTGGACGTTTCCGCGCCTGCTTGGATGCTTCCGCGCCTGCTTGTGTCACGTCCCGTGTCCTCGATCGGGAGTAACTTAGTTTGTTTTCCTGTTTTAGGCTCGCCCGCTATGCGCAGACTATCGCCAGGGCACAGGGAGGAGATTCGGTGATTTTACGCCACGAGGGATTAAGCGAGGTAAGTATAATACGGGGGTAAGGGGGGGCGAAGAAGCTTATTAATATGTTAATAATAATATTTCCTTTTCAGGTATTTACCCGATGGAGCGTAGGGGAGTAAGTATAGAGAGAGAGAGAGAGAGAGACGGTAAGTATAACGAGTAAGGTAAGATGTAGCGAGAGAGAGAATCTACAGTATGGAGGTTTCTTTTGTATGTTACTAATTGATTTTATTTTCAGGGGTCGCGGCGAGGAATTGGTACGAAGAGACGGGATAACTAAGATGCGTCGAATAAAAGGTAAGTATAATAATGGAGTTTTATTTCCTCTAGGTTAAGTAAAATACAACGGTGATTTTAAATGGAGTATAAATATAATAAATTTCAAATGGAATCTTCAAGAAGATGTTGCATTGACCAGTTTGATGAGTCAGGGGATCGAGGGGAATCTAGGGTATAATCTGGAGAATCGGGGGATTGCGTATTCCCGAATTACTATCTGTCATCTAATGACAGATGAGAGGTGAGTATAAAGTAGGGGAGACGGTTTGAGAATGATGAAATTGTTTCACTGTACCTCGACTGCGTATCTGTAGGACTCGCAGGTGAAAAGACAGCAGCAGGATTCTGCGCTTCAAGAAAGTGAAGAAGAGATGAAGCGCTATGCGTAGCTGCGCTCGCGTTCGATGAGACAGCTGCTGTTTATCAGCGCTATTGGATTTGGAAAAATAAAGAAGGTAAGTTATAAACTTAAGTATATTAAAATAAGAAGTAGTACAATGTGGGTAGTATAAGAGTAACGAGGGATTTCAACTATCTGCGTACCTCGGTCGCAGGTTAAGTTGAAATCGAGTTTTATAAAATAATTACAGTCAGTGAGAGAATACAAAATATCCGCGTACCTCGGTCACGGGTTTTGGATTCACACTAAGTGTGTTGGTAATAAACGATCTGAGTGCTTGAGTTGACGTCGTACAATATTATTCGCGTAAAATACAATTAGTGAGTAAATGCAAAATGGTCCGCGTACCTCGGTCACGGGTTTTGAATTTACACTAAGAGTGTCGATGATAATTAGTCTGAGTGCCTAAGGTTATAAAATAATTAATATTAATGAAAGTGTACAAAATTATTCGCGTACCTCGGTCACGAGTTCTGAACACAATCAAAAATATAAAAGGAGCAACGAGTGGCAATGGGTGTGTCGCCGTACGACCTCGGTAGTACAGCGGAGTCAGAGTGCAGCCGTAATAATTGAATACTCACTCGTTGGTATCGTAGTCGTAGGAGATTGGCACTTTGTAGTAGTTGCACTTATTCGCTTCGATGCACTAGTTTAATTCGCGTACTTTAACTTTCACTCGATGTTCGCGGGTCGGCTGCCACTGCTGGACTGACTAAAGCGGCGTTGCGCTGCTCCTTATATATTAAATTCATATCGCTAATTCTGAGAATGCTGAGCGGCGGGCGGCTTGCATTTTCCTATCTTTGCTGACATCCTCCGCCTTGCAATTTATTCTGCTGACCGTCTTACGCCTTGCAGTTTTAAACTGCTGACGGTCTTACGCCTTGCAGTTTCTTATCGCCGTGGGAAGGGAAACTGCTGACGGTCTTACGCCTTGCAGTTTCTTGAGCTTATCTTATCGCGGTGAGAGATAAGAAACTGCTGAGCGTGTACAATATTATATAGTCTTGAAATGAATAGATGTCGCATGCGCTTTTAATTATATAGTTGTGAAACGAATAGATGGCTCATACTGTTCGCAAATGAAATGATGTCTCGCGGAGTTTGATTTTAATGCTTTTTATATAGCTGCGAGATGAAATGTTGTCCTATACTTCTGAAACGTTTAGATGCATTGCATCTTTTGATATTTATTACTTGTATGACTCATCTAGACGTATCGCGTTGATTATTAATACGGTTATTATTCTTAAGTATTACTTTTACGTGCCTTTACATATATATATATTTATTTTAATGGATTAATGTATTTTCGTACATATTTACGTAATGTATATATGTGTATGTATGTCTATGTATATATATATATAGGCATATGTCAGGACGCGCGCTTTCGCGAATTAGGGGGTGGGAGGTTTGAATACGCGATTTTAACAATAGTGACGTCAATTTCGGGTTGACGTTACACCTCCCCCCTTTTTGTAGAACAAATTTATTCGGAAATTTGTTCTAAGCGGTCTATTCTATCTCTTAACTCGGAGAGACTTACTACTTTAGGACTTTGCGGCTGGCGAGTAAATGGTCTTGGCATCTGTCGGTTAATATCATCATCGTTCTCAGGGGCGTCCAATTCTGGGTTTTCTGGATTCGAAGCTCGTTGTCGAGCACGTTGCAAGAGGCAGTAGGTGATGGATGTCCATACAGCTCCAAGTAATTCGATGCCACATCCGAATACGGCATACAGTGAGTAGCCGTGAATAATAGTATCAACGATGGTCTTCACGAATTTCACAATCACAAATATTGCTAGGCATCCTGCGCTGATGGAGCCAAACGAAATGAAATGGTCCCATATCTTCGATAGTGCTCCTTGGGCTAGTTTCTGCACGGCGTCTTCGTCTAACAGATGCGTGAGTTGGATAGTCCCGGGGATGATATCTTGTCCGGTGACGCCACGCGCTACGGAATTCAGAATGGCGGCTCTTTCTGCCGGGAACATGATATGGTCTCGTAGCTTGTCGATGTCTGCTTGCGTGTAGATTCCGCTTACGGCGAGTGTAGCTGGTACCGTATATTTCCAGGTTGGCTTGGTCATCGGTTTTAATTCTTGTGGTGGGACAGCTTCCACTGGGTTCGGCAGTATTTTGTGCCATGATTCGTCGATGTTGTACATTATCGGCAGGATCGGGTTGCAGTCGCGGTGAGTACCTTGTTGTACTAATACTCTGGTTTTAGGTTTCATAAATTTTGATGTATTTCTGTGTAGAACGGGGAGTTCCACGAAACATTCTTGCGTGCGGCGTACTTTCACTTCTACGGGAATGCACCTGATTATATGGACGGCTTCTCCAGCGGTCGTGGCCATGTATCCCGGTCCTTTCATTAGGGACCAGGCAAATTCCTCAGGCAGTATCGATGCGATTGAGAGTGCATTTTCGAGCACTTGCCTCTCCAAGGCACATCTATGCGTAAGTGATGAGGTAAAGAGGGTAATTATCTGTCCTCGTATATGGCGTTCAACATATACGAATTTCGAATTCATATATGTAAAGATGTCGAGGTTATCAGGCGTAATTGTTCTTTTCCCAGTAAATGTACGTCCTTTTTGTGTTTCCAGAATGAACAGCTTAGGATGTTCTGTTCGTAGGAGCGTATATCCGCACACGTTTTGTTCCGAAACCTTGGTTAGGGCGAAGGTGATGTCGTCCCTGGTAAGTGCGTAAATTGTAGGTAGGGTTGAATTTTGTCCCGCTTCTGTGATCCGTTGTGCCAATCCTTCGTATAAGACGTCATATTGTTCAAATTTGCAGGTGGACTCCGGGGTTGGTTTCCAGTACGTATATCCGTCTTCTCCGTCTAGACAGTATCCGTCTTGAAATGAGCAGGTAGTTCCACTTTTGAGGATGATTTTATTCTCGTTCAGCTTGAATGCGGCGCTGCCTGTGCGGAGTGTAATCTTGGCCAATCCTTGTACCACTACGTTGTCCCAGGATCCATAGGGGTCCGCATACTGGGTTCCGGTGCATGATCCATCATTTGCGATTGTTCCGGTGAAGGTAAACATTCTTGTAGATGTTGTGTTTGCTCGAATGCCGGTTAAAACTGCTCCGTTTCCGAGAGATATAGTTCCTTCTCGATGTAGACGTAGACACGTCTCGTGGCTTACATCTGCTATATACTCCACGTAGCCATTGTGAACTGCTGATATATGGGAGTGCATTCCACAGTAAAAGACTGTTCTCTTGATCTCGATTTTACACTGTATGTAGTTCGCGTGTTCGTACTCTGCCAATTGCAATAGTTGTATGTATGTTTCTTCCGTTTCCGCCCCTCGAACGTTGATGTCACATTCGCCTACTTTTACTAATGATATCGTCGTTATATTTAGCCTCTCGCCGCTGCAATCGTATGCAATTAGTCCATAAGCCAACGGGCTGACGCATAGGAGAAATACAATGAGGATCTTCATCCTGAAACAGAAGTCTGACATTTCGTAAGTAATATTAATTAATGACTAAGCTTAAATCTAGTAACTTATCGATTATCCTTTATTTATTTGTTTATTTTTGTTTTATTTTATTTCTTTGTTTATTTAGTAAGGCATATTTATTATTTTTATTTTATTTTGATTAACATAATTATTTTCCTCTAAAGTTCCGTGACGGTGGGTCGACGATGAGCTAATTTTAACTTGTTAGCGTGCACTACGCGATTTTTGCCGTTTATTAGAATGGATATATTTCCGTTATTAAGGACTTGTAGAATTTTGTAGGGACCGGAATATTGACTCGTGAATTTCCCTTGTCGGGGTTCTTTTAATAAAAATACGTCGTCGCCGACGTGGAATGTTTGGGGGTTTACTCTTCGGTCGTAGTATCCTTTTGATTTTTGTTTAGCTTGTTTTAAGTTCTCTCGGGCGATGTTTTGTAGACGGTTTATCTTCATGAAGAGTTCTTCTAAATAATCCTTATATGATGGGTCGAGGTTTTCTTCTAGCGGCGGGTCGGTGGACGGTGCTCGTGCTATTTTTCCGAATACTAATTCGTGCGGTGAGAATTTTGTTCCTTCGTGAATGCTGGTGTTATACGAGAACATCGCGTTCTCTATCCATTCATCCCAATTGGAGGTGTCGTCGATATATTGTTTTAAGAATTCTATTAATACGTGATGGGATCTTTCGAGGGATCCATTTGCTTGAGGGTGATAGGCTGTCGTCTGGTATTGCTTAATTCGGCATTTCTTTGCCACGGCTTTAAATAAAGCTGATAAGAAGTTTGATCCCTGGTCTGTGAGTAATGCTCGTGGAGCTCCAAATCTGCATATGAAATTCTTAAGGAAGGCGTCGGCCACGCTACGTGAATCTGCTTTTTGCAATGGTACTGCGACACTGTATTTCGTTAAAAGGTCTTGGATGGTCAGTATGTATTCATTTCCCATTTTTGTTACAGGGAGTGGTCCTGTAACGTCAACCCGAAATTGACGTCACTATTGTTAAAATCGCGTATTCAAACCTCCCACCCCCTAATTCGCGAAAGCGCGCGTCCTGACATATGCCTATATATATATATACATAGACATACATACACATATATACATTACGTATATATGTACGAAAATACATTAATCCATTAAAATAAATATATATATATGTAAAGGCACGTAAAAGTAATACTTAAGAATAATAACCGTATTAATAATCAACGCGATACGTCTAGATGAGTCATACAAGTAATAAATATCAAAAGATGCAATGCATCTAAACGTTTCAGAAGTATAGGACAACATTTCATCTCGCAGCTATATAAAAAGCATTAAAATCAAACTCCGCGAGACATCATTTCATTTGCGAACAGTATGAGCCATCTATTCGTTTCACAACTATATAATTAAAAGCGCATGCGACATCTATTCATTTCAAGACTATATAATATTGTACACGCTCAGCAGTTTCTTATCTCTCACCGCGATAAGATAAGCTCAAGAAACTGCAAGGCGTAAGACCGTCAGCAGTTTCCCTTCCCACGGCGATAAGAAACTGCAAGGCGTAAGACCGTCAGCAGTTTAAAACTGCAAGGCGCAAGACGGTCAGCAGAATAAATTGCAAGGCGGAGGATGTCAGCAAAGATAGGAAAATGCAAGCCGCCCGCCGCTCAGCATTCTTAGAATTAGCGATAGGAATTGAATATATAAGGAGCAGCGCAACGCCGCTTTAGTCAGTCCAGCAGGAGCAGCCGAACCGCGAACATCGTTAAAGTTAAAGTCTAGCAGCAGCAGCCGACCAGTGAACATCGAGTGAAAGTAAAGTACGCGAATTAAATAAGTGCTACGAAGCGACAAGTGCCACATCTACTACGACTACAATACCAACGAGTGAGTATTCAATTATTCCGGCTGCACTCTGACTCCGCTGTACTACCGAGGTCGTACGGCGACACACCCATTGCCACTCGTTGCTCCTTCTATATTTTTGATTGTGTTCAGAACTCGTGACCGAGGTACGCGAATAATTTTGTACGCTTTCATAAATATTAATTCTTTATAACCTTAGGCACTCAGACTAATTATCATCGACACTCTTAGTGTAAATTCAAAACCCGTGACCGAGGTACGCGGACCATTTTGCATTTACTCACTAATTGTATTTTACGCGAATAATATTGTACGACGTCAACTCAAGCACTCAGATCGTTTATTACCAACACACTTAGTGTGAATCCAAAACCCGTGACCGAGGTACGCGGATATTTTGTATTCTCTCACTGACTGTAATTATCTTATAAAACTCGATTTCAACTTAACCTGCGACCGAGGTACGCAGATAGTTGAAATCCCTCGTTACTCTTATACTACCCACATTGTACTACTTCTTATTTTAATATACTTAAGTTTATAACTTACCTTCTTTATTTTTCCAAATCCAATAGCGCTGATAAACAGCAGCTGTCTCATCGAACGCGAGCGCAGCTACGCATAGCGCTTCATCTCTTCTTCACTTTCTTGAAGCGCAGAATCCTGCTGCTGTCTTTTCACCTGCGAGTCCTACAGATACGCAGTCAAGGTAGAGTGAAACTATTTCATCATTTTCAAATCGTCTCCCCTACTTTATACTCACCTCTCGTCTGTCATTAGATGACAGATAGTAATTCGGGAATACGTAATCCTCCTACATCTCTTTGAAGATTCTGTTCGAAATTTATTATACTTATATTCCATTTAAATTTGTATCTTACTTAACCTAGAGCAAATAAACTCTATTATTATACTTACCTTTTAATCGACGCATCTTCAAGTCATCCCGTCTCTTCGTAACATTTCCTCGCCGCGACCCCTGAAAATAAAATCAGTTAGTAACATATTGTTACGTCCCGCGATTACGCGCCGTAAATTTTTCTTTTTTCTTTTATCGCAAATGTACATATATTCATTTTTCTTCCGATCTCTACTATTTTTACAAGTATTATTATTGTTTCTAAATCTTAACTATTAATCGATAGGCAACGTTCGTACGTTAATAATTTTAATTTGTTTATTTTAGAAAGTCTCACTCGATGTACATATTAGCATACCAGCGCAAGACCGCGCGCGACCGTCATAAAACTGACCTTTCCTACCTGCGCTCAACGCGAGCGATGAACGAGCGTAAACGAACGCTTATAATTATTGCAAATTCTTAATCATTGCAAATTTAGATATTTACTCCTCTAAATTCAAATCTCTCAAAGTAGAAAACGGCAGATAGATTTTTCCAACGCCCAATATTTTTCTATATCTTCAAAATCGTACGTCTATTAGATAATTACTATTTCTCAGCACGCGTACCTCTACTATTTCCAAGTCTTACTATTTCATTCAAGTACGCGTAGCTTCGATATTCTAAATCAAACTCCAAAGACGTACCGAATGAATTACTATTTCAAAAAGGGCAAAAGCCGTCCGCCGTATAAACCAACGAGAGAGAGAGAGAGAGAAAAGTACTTGCTAAGGATCAAGTAGAGAGCGAGCGAGAAGCTTCGTTAGAAGGAGACAGGTAGAAAAGTGAAAGGGAAGTCTCGATAGAAAGAGATAGCTAGAGAGTGAGATAGTAGGTGTGAATAGAAAGAGAGAGCTATAGAGTAGGAGAGAGGGAGCAGCCGAGCGCGCTTCACGCGTTCGCCGCACGCGCCACCGATGGCCATCCCTACCACGATGCTATCCCCTCCGTGGTCCGCATCTCTAATATAAAAAACGTAGCACGAGCTACGAGCGTGAGTTCTAAAAAAACCAGTTACCAGCTCTTAACGAGATCATTACTAAGTCGTTACTAAGTCGGGAGTGATCTTTCTGTCAGACGCGACGGAACAGATCGAGAGTATAACTAGTCGTTACTATTTCCAAATCTTCTAAATCGTTACAAGTTCAAAGCGTTTCTAAGTCGTTATAATTTCTAAGTCGTAACTAAGCTATACCGAAATCGTTTTCTAAGTCAAATTCTTCTAAGTGTAACTAAGTGTAATATTTTCAATTTAATGTTAGAATATATCTTGTTTTTATTTTAAATTCAGACTATCAAGTGAGTGACTCTTCGAACATTATTTTCCCAGTTTCCAAGTTCAATCGTTCATCTTAAATTCAAGTATCAAGTGCATCGTATTCCAAGTTCAAAACCTTCTACCTCAAATACAATCGACAGCGGATCCCTCATTCTCAACTGAGTCTTTGAGAACCTGTCGATTGTGTATCCGTCGCTCCGACGATTCAGCATACTGAGACGCACTTGCCCTCGCGACGATACCGTGCAGGCAAGAAAGTGCCAGTGTGTTGTCTCGCCTACTGGCTACTCTTAGTTTCTCCCCGTGGACCAACCCACTCGCGACTACACCGCGCATGGTTTGTACTCCTCGGATGATTCTGGATAGTCAGGAAATTTCCTACATCTCATATTATTTTCCTGTTTAAATTCATATTAATCCTTATGCCTAGTCGACCACGAAGAGGCGGCCGCGAACTTCAACTCCGGCGTCTCCTTTATATTTTCCACAACGCTCCAGCCCCTTTCGACCCTTTCCTCGGCACGGTACCTACCGTTGACCGCGTCCCTTCTACTTCTCCTAATTCGAACGTCGTTGATTTAACAAATATTCAATATCCTCTACCAATTCCATACCATTTTTCCGATATTAAAGCGATCGACGAGTCTCTCCCCTGGAGACTGACTCCTTTTTCCGCGCCGCGTAAATTAGTATCCAGCGAGTTACGACTTCGCGAGAACGACCCGCGTAAACGTCAACGCGAGGAAACTACCACTGATTCCACTGGATCCCAGGGTACGAGTCAGGACGACTCTCTTCCACCTGCGAAAACTCGCAAACGACGCCGCCATCATCGACGACCGAGCAGAACCGCAGTAGACGTGAAGGAATCCGTCTAATTCAGCGACATCGAGCGCATCACAGCGCCTATTCAGCCACAGCAGTATACCTGTTGGCGCCGTTCCGGTTCCTGCTTGCGACGGGACAACCAGCGATCCAGAGCCACCACCGACTTCGAGATCATCGACCTGGAACAACAAAAGCCGAATAATGTAAGTTGGCTCCTACTTTGTTTCAAACGTCTTTGCTCGAATCTCATTCTCCGTCGAAATACGAAATTATTAACAAGTCGGGTCCCTTAGCCAACGAACCGCCCAGGCGGGTAAAGGCAAATTTCCGACAATCATCTCGTGAAAACGTGCTTAGGAAACTCTCGTATTTTAAATTTTCCATTTTTCCATAGTTTTCCTACTTACGTACACGGGACGCGACACAAAAATGGTGACAGCGGTGGGATAGCTTAATAATTTCGTATATAAATTCCTTTTCTTTTCGCAAGTTAAAAATTACATATATTTCTATCTCTATATTTTTCGTATTAAAATTCAAAAATGGAGACTCGAGGAAAGAAGCAAACCCTTACCGAAGATGAGCTTACTAGCCTTGGTTCCGCCTTACGCGAAAGAGAGAGGAAATTAGAGTTAATGACCGAAAGAATAAAAACCGCGGAGTTAGAATTAAATAAGCAACGCGAAAAAGTTTTAATGGAAGCCGAAGCCGTTAGAAATTCTCAGCAGAGTTCCGACGAATTAAAACGTAGACTCGAAGAAGCTACCGCTGAAATTAATAGAATGAAAGAAAGTCGAGCCACATCTCCGATGCCTATTCCGCCCGTAGATCGACGAAATCGTTCGCCGACGCATCACCGTTCGTTCGAAGACGATGTATACAGTCGCACGTTGGTTCAAGAATCTTTAAATACGATTCCGCGATTTAACGGTTACAACATTCCAGTTCTCAATTTCATTAGAGCGTGTAAGAAAGTTAAAGAAGTATTACCACCAGGGAACGAAGGATCATTAGTTCGTTTATTAATTGGTAGACTACAGGGAGAGGCATATACGGCAGTTGAAGACGAGGATTGCTATACCGTATTTCATTTGTGTGATATTCTACGAGACTCTTTCTCGACGCATAAAACCGTAGATCATTACCGTGGAGAATTAGCAAATACATATATGCACCGTTCTGAATCGATTTTAAATTATATCAGTAGAGTCCGAGATCTTAAAGCTGCGATATTGGATGCAACGCGACGTAGATACGATGATTTATCTAGATATCAAGCCGAAGAGATAGACGATTTCGCTTTGCGTTGTTTCACGGATGGACTGACTGCCGAACTTAGAACGCACCCCTTGATGCAAAATTGTCAGACATTCGCCGACGCGTGTTCTCAATCTAGAATTTTAGCACAACGCGCAAATCTCGATCGCGAACGCGAGAGACAAGATAATCGCTCAAACCGCGAGAAAAATAATTCTAATTACGATTATTCACGAAATAATGATTCACGAAATTGGAGGGAGGCACCTCATCGCGATTTTCCCCGTGAAAACCAACAAAGACGCACCGATTATCGGCAAGATTCGCGGCACTCCCCTCCACCGCGGTACGAAGCACGGAATTCCCCACCACCGCGTTACGATCCCCGTTATTTCTCCCCACCGCGTCAGGGAAACTCTTTCGAATCGCCGCGTAATACGAATTTTGCGAGAAATACCTACGAAACTAGACCACGAAATAATAATTATTCTTCGAGACCTCTAGTAAATTGTTCATATTGTAAGAATGTCGGACATACCATCGACGAATGTAGAAAGCGAGAATATAATATTAGAAATAATCGAAGTTCGGGAAACGCCGAACCGGCCTCGAGACAGAGGGACGAAACTCGAGAAATTCAGCCGATTCGTCCGTCGAACGCGATTCAAAACCTCGACGCGCCGTCAACACCTACGCCGTAAATCCAAAGAATTTTGCTAAAATACCATCGATTATATTAACTTCACCAACTCTCAAAAACCCCACGGAATTCATGATAGACTCTGGTTCGGAACCAAATTTAATTAAACCAAAAGCGTTAGACCCGGCTACACCTTACCTGGATTGGGACATAATCCGTTTGCAAGGTATAACTCCCGAGACCGCGACTACCTTAGGGTCCGTCGAAGTTTTCATTAACGATATACCTGTAAAATTTTACCTAGTCCCAAACGATTTTCCTATCCCGCAAGACGGAATCTTAGGTACGGATTTTCTTTCACCAGCCGCAAGAATTAACTATATAGAATCTCGTGTAGAATGGTATAACGTAATTTTTCCTTTTAAGAAACAACCTATTAATAAGATACCCGCTCGAAGTATAGCGCCGGTAAAACTCACTATAACGAACGATATCCCGGAAGGATACGTAGATTTGATCGAAGCAGGTCGCGGAGTAATTATTGGAAAGTCTCTCGTTACAAATCGTAACGGTATCGCGTACATTAACGGTATTAATACTACAGAAGAAGATGTCGAATTCGAGAACCCCATCGTCGAACTTCAGGAATTTGAAATTGACTCTACCTTAGGGAATGCAGAAAATTCAAATGTCCTTACTATTTCTAATTCATACGACGAATCATCGGAAAACAAAGAAACACGCGCGCAAGCCCTCGAACAATCTTTCCCCTTAGGGTCGGAGAAATTATCGAGCGCCTCTACTAGTTCTACGAAAACGCTTACTATTTCTACTACGTCTTCATCGAATCGTCCTATAGAGACGCAAACTCGCGAACAACAAACACTGAATCTCTTACGCTTAGGCCACCTGAATCAGGAAGAGAAAGAAAGTGTATCTCGCATAGTAAAGAACTATTCGGATTTATTTCAATTGCCCAACGACAAATTAACTTCGACCTCCGCGATAAACCATCCAATACCTACAGTCGACGACATTCCAATTAATACTAAACAATATCGTTACCCACCGATCCACAAGCAGGAAATCGAAAGCCAAGTTAACGATCTCTTAAAAAATAACATAATTAAACCTTCTGTTTCTCCCTACAACAGTCCACTTTGGATTGTTCCAAAAAAGGCAGACTCTAAAGGAAACAAGAGATGGCGTATGGTTATCGACTACCGCTCCCTTAACGATAAAACTGTAAGCGACGCTTATCCGCTGCCCAACATTACTGAAATTTTAGATCAGCTCGGTAGTGCCAAGTATTTCAGTATATTTGATCTAGCTTCAGGATTTCACCAGATCCCTATGTCGAGTAACGATAGTCCGAAAACCGCGTTTTCAACCCCGCATGGACACTACGAATTCGTCCGAATGCCGTTTGGTTTAAAAAATGCCCCTGCTACATTTCAAAGGCTCATGGATAACGTTCTTAGTGGACTTCAGGGAAATGAGTTGTTTGTCTATTTAGACGACATTGTGCTATATTCGAGTTCCCTCGCCGAACATGAGATCAAATTCCGGAAATTAGCAGAACGCCTCCGACAAGCAAATTTAAAACTTCAGCCAGACAAGTGTGAGTTTCTACGCCGCGACGTTGTATATCTAGGCCATGTAATTAGCGATAATGGCGTAAAACCAGACCCCGCGAAAGTAACCTCAGTGAAAAATTTTCCAACTCCCAAGAATAGTAAGAATATCAAACAGTTCCTTGGACTTGCAGGATATTACCGCCGGTTTATACAAAATTTTTCCCGTATCGCGAAACCGCTGACAAATTTATTAAAGAAAGACGCGACTTTCGAGTGGACACAGACGCAGCAAGATTCATTTAATACATTACGCAATTTATTATGTACCGAACCACTTCTACAATATCCGGATTTCACGAAACCATTCGTTTTAACGACAGATGCATCGGGATATGCTATAGGAGCTATTTTAAGCCAGGGACCTATTGGAAAGGATCTCCCAATTTCGTATACGTCACGCCTTTTGAATAGTGCCGAGATAAACTACTCTACCACCGAAAAAGAATTGTTAGCCATCGTTTACGCTACACATCATTTCCGCTCTTATCTATACGGACACCGTTTTACCCTAGTCACGGATCATAAACCCCTTACTTGGTTAAATTCCGTAAAAGATCCAACATCCCGATTAATAAGATGGAGGCTTAAACTGGCCGAATACGATTATGAAATTATATATAAAGCCGGAAAGCAAAACGTGAACGCGGATGCCCTGTCTCGGAATCCTCCAACGGTAACAGTAAATATTATCGACGAATCCTCCAGTTCAGACGAATCTTTATTTTTATCAGCTGCTCAGCAAAAAGCCCGAGAACTCAAAGAGAAAAATAAATCTCAACACGCGATGACTAAAAACCACGACGACGCGATAGAAAAATCTTCCAAAGAAACTTTAGAGGTAACAAACAGCGACTCCGGAAATCGTAACATAAACGAACCTGAGACTTATGAACTCTTCCCTCGCGAAGACCCCGAATCCTCCGACGATCCGAGAAGTGAAGATAGTAATCCGACCCCACATAGTTCGAGCTCTGAAGAGATTTTCGACCCCGTAGTTATAACACGAACTCCTCGGAACGCAACGATAATAGAGACACGCGACAGTATAAACATCCGACAGGATAATTTAGTTTTTTTTACAACAGTTAAAGGACAACCTTGTGATAAAGGCTCTAAATTGTTAAAAGATCACGATTTATTTCCGAAAATTAAAGATCTTACATTAGGTCGCGCTAAAGTCACGCAAAAAGGATCGAAATATTTAATCGCGCTCCCCATCAAGGAACATTCTTCAATTAATACAGATATCGACATATTCGATGATGCACTACGCTCATTACTTGACGTAACGAGAGAACTTCAAATTGAAAGTATTAGCATTGCTGAGAATAGCATCGATAACATCCCTTGGTCTTATATAAAGAGAAATCTGCTAGATATATTTTTCGAGTCACAAGTTAAGATTTTTATTTGTAAAAATTTAGTCACTATCCCCGAACCGAGCCTTAGGAACGATATAATTATTGAAAATCATTGTTCTACCTTAGGAGGACATAAAGGTGTTACTAAGACTTACAAACGAATACGGCATAATTTTTATTGGCCAACATTAAAGGTAGAAATACAAAAATTCATCCAGAATTGCTCGAGCTGTCAGATGAAAAAACTTACTAGATTAAAAACCCGACAACCGATGGTACTAACGGACACCCCAGGTAAAGCTTTCGACCGTATCGCTATGGATATAGTAGGTCCCTTACCTGAAACACGGAAAAATTCCAATTACATTTTAACGGTACAAGACTTACTGACTAAATATTCGCTTGCAATACCACTATCACGTGCTACATCTACCGAAATTGCCGACGGTTTAGTTCGAAAATTCATTTGTCGCTTCGGAACCCCGAAAAGTATTTTAACAGATCAAGGCTCTTCGTTTTGCAGCAGTCTTATGCGTGAAATTTGTAAACGATTCAAGATATCTCAAACTACTACGACCGCTTTCCATCCGCAATCCAACGGATCTATAGAACGTTCGCATCATGTTTTAACAGAATATTTGAAACACTTCGTCACGCAGTACAAAGATTGGGACGAACTACTTGATTTAGCAACATTTTCTTACAACACGAGTGTACACGAAGGCACGCAATTTACGCCTCACGAACTAATATTTGGAGATATTGCTAGAGTACCTACCGAAATTAATCTTAATACGAATTCTAATGATCCTACGTACACCGAATACTTAAATACGCTTCAAATTCAGTTAGATAAAGTTCAAAACTACGCAAAAGAGAACTTGATTCGAGCCAAAAGGAAATCGAAATATTATTACGACCGAAAACAACGTCCGCAGAATTTCCAAATTAATGATAATGTTTATTTATTAAAAGAACCGAGAATCGGAAAATTCGCCGACCAGTATACCGGACCATATCGTATTACTAAAATTCTTGATAACCATAATGTGAAAATTCAAACGAAGAACGGCGAAAGAACAGTCCATACGGACAAATTAAAAATATGTAAAAGGTAACAGTAAGCTCAGTTTGCAGAAACAAGTAGGAATACCAACAATTTATTCCTATCCATATTGTTAATTTAAGTATCGTTAAGTAATAGTAATAATAACGCGCGCGCCGCACGCGACACGCATGAAGACCACCCATACTACGCACGCTTACCCCCACTCCGCATCAACGTCAAGCGACCGCCGAAGCGCCAGCCTCAGCACGCAGCACCAAGGTGAAGTCAGCACCGAAGATCCCCTTACCCCCACCCCTCTTCGCCTGCACAACGCAGCTACGACGCAGTAACGTCACCGCAGCTACCCCCTCTCAGCAAGGAGATGGACCAGCCAAGCAGCGACGCTCATCCCAACGTACCAAATCTCTGAAAATTGGCAAGGAAAAGCGATAACTACCAGGCATCGAAATCTCTATACAACCAACACCGAACGAATAATCGGAAATTCTCCGAAGACTCAGAAAGGAAAATTTTATTTCTACTCCAGGCTACAAAACCTCCTATATATAAAATCATACCTTAGGGAAAATATGATTATTTAACGGAGATATACCATCGTAAAGATGAAACTAGCGGAAGAATAAAATACACCGTCCACGGAACCTTCTGAAAAAGAAACTTTCGACGCAGTTCGAATAAGTAACAACGTTCGTATAAGCAACAGAGATGTCAACGAGCCACTTCAACACTCCTAGGAGAAGAAGAAGTCGGAGAGCCAAGCTGAAAAACGAGTACTGCACGACCCTCTTACCCTGAACGAGGAAGAATACCCTCCCTTTTCACCCCAGTGCGTGAGTTCAACAAACAAATAATTCATTAAACAAGTGAATTTAACGTAAGCGTAGACAAGTGTGAAAAACTGTGGTAGTGCGAACAAAATGCGATGGACGTTATCGAATACGTATTAATTCTAAGTATAAATTAAGGAAGCGATACACATAGATATAGATAAAACGAAAAACAAAACACAAAAATATTAACCGTAAGAACACCAGCGTACTTTAGAAAAACGTTACATCGTAACATTTTTCCTCATTAGGAGGGAGGTGTTACGTCCCGCGATTACGCGCCGTAAATTTTTCTTTTTTCTTTTATCGCAAATGTACATATATTCATTTTTCTTCCGATCTCTACTATTTTTACAAGTATTATTATTGTTTCTAAATCTTAACTATTAATCGATAGGCAACGTTCGTACGTTAATAATTTTAATTTGTTTATTTTAGAAAGTCTCACTCGATGTACATATTAGCATACCAGCGCAAGACCGCGCGCGACCGTCATAAAACTGACCTTTCCTACCTGCGCTCAACGCGAGCGATGAACGAGCGTAAACGAACGCTTATAATTATTGCAAATTCTTAATCATTGCAAATTTAGATATTTACTCCTCTAAATTCAAATCTCTCAAAGTAGAAAACGGCAGATAGATTTTTCCAACGCCCAATATTTTTCTATATCTTCAAAATCGTACGTCTATTAGATAATTACTATTTCTCAGCACGCGTACCTCTACTATTTCCAAGTCTTACTATTTCATTCAAGTACGCGTAGCTTCGATATTCTAAATCAAACTCCAAAGACGTACCGAATGAATTACTATTTCAAAAAGGGCAAAAGCCGTCCGCCGTATAAACCAACGAGAGAGAGAGAGAGAGAAAAGTACTTGCTAAGGATCAAGTAGAGAGCGAGCGAGAAGCTTCGTTAGAAGGAGACAGGTAGAAAAGTGAAAGGGAAGTCTCGATAGAAAGAGATAGCTAGAGAGTGAGATAGTAGGTGTGAATAGAAAGAGAGAGCTATAGAGTAGGAGAGAGGGAGCAGCCGAGCGCGCTTCACGCGTTCGCCGCACGCGCCACCGATGGCCATCCCTACCACGATGCTATCCCCTCCGTGGTCCGCATCTCTAATATAAAAAACGTAGCACGAGCTACGAGCGTGAGTTCTAAAAAAACCAGTTACCAGCTCTTAACGAGATCATTACTAAGTCGTTACTAAGTCGGGAGTGATCTTTCTGTCAGACGCGACGGAACAGATCGAGAGTATAACTAGTCGTTACTATTTCCAAATCTTCTAAATCGTTACAAGTTCAAAGCGTTTCTAAGTCGTTATAATTTCTAAGTCGTAACTAAGCTATACCGAAATCGTTTTCTAAGTCAAATTCTTCTAAGTGTAACTAAGTGTAATATTTTCAATTTAATGTTAGAATATATCTTGTTTTTATTTTAAATTCAGACTATCAAGTGAGTGACTCTTCGAACATTATTTTCCCAGTTTCCAAGTTCAATCGTTCATCTTAAATTCAAGTATCAAGTGCATCGTATTCCAAGTTCAAAACCTTCTACCTCAAATACAATCGACAGCGGATCCCTCATTCTCAACTGAGTCTTTGAGAACCTGTCGATTGTGTATCCGTCGCTCCGACGATTCAGCATACTGAGACGCACTTGCCCTCGCGACGATACCGTGCAGGCAAGAAAGTGCCAGTGTGTTGTCTCGCCTACTGGCTACTCTTAGTTTCTCCCCGTGGACCAACCCACTCGCGACTACACCGCGCATGGTTTGTACTCCTCGGATGATTCTGGATAGTCAGGAAATTTCCTACATCTCATATTATTTTCCTGTTTAAATTCATATTAATCCTTATGCCTAGTCGACCACGAAGAGGCGGCCGCGAACTTCAACTCCGGCGTCTCCTTTATATTTTCCACAACGCTCCAGCCCCTTTCGACCCTTTCCTCGGCACGGTACCTACCGTTGACCGCGTCCCTTCTACTTCTCCTAATTCGAACGTCGTTGATTTAACAAATATTCAATATCCTCTACCAATTCCATACCATTTTTCCGATATTAAAGCGATCGACGAGTCTCTCCCCTGGAGACTGACTCCTTTTTCCGCGCCGCGTAAATTAGTATCCAGCGAGTTACGACTTCGCGAGAACGACCCGCGTAAACGTCAACGCGAGGAAACTACCACTGATTCCACTGGATCCCAGGGTACGAGTCAGGACGACTCTCTTCCACCTGCGAAAACTCGCAAACGACGCCGCCATCATCGACGACCGAGCAGAACCGCAGTAGACGTGAAGGAATCCGTCTAATTCAGCGACATCGAGCGCATCACAGCGCCTATTCAGCCACAGCAGTATACCTGTTGGCGCCGTTCCGGTTCCTGCTTGCGACGGGACAACCAGCGATCCAGAGCCACCACCGACTTCGAGATCATCGACCTGGAACAACAAAAGCCGAATAATGTAAGTTGGCTCCTACTTTGTTTCAAACGTCTTTGCTCGAATCTCATTCTCCGTCGAAATACGAAATTATTAACAAGTCGGGTCCCTTAGCCAACGAACCGCCCAGGCGGGTAAAGGCAAATTTCCGACAATCATCTCGTGAAAACGTGCTTAGGAAACTCTCGTATTTTAAATTTTCCATTTTTCCATAGTTTTCCTACTTACGTACACGGGACGCGACAATATAAAAGAAACCTCCCTACTGTAGATTCTCTCTCTCGCTACATCTTACCTTACTCGTTATACTTACCGTCTCTCTCTCTCTCTCTCTCTCTCTATACTTACTCCCCTACGCTCCATCGGGTAAATACCTGAAAAGGAAATATTATTATTAACATATTAATAAGCTTCTTCGCCCCCCCTTACCCCCGTATTATACTTACCTCGCTTAATCCCTCGTGGCGTAAAATCACCGAATCTCCTCCCTGTGCCCTGGCGATAGTCTGCGCATAGCGGGCGAGCCTAAAACAGGAAAACAAACTAAGTTACTCCCGATCGAGGACACGGGACGTGACATAAATTTGGTGGCAGCGGTGGGATAGAAGGAGAATAGTGATTTTACCCCCACCCCCGGTGGGATAGCAGGAAAAGAGTGATTTTACCCCCACCCCTCTTACTAAAGCATAAAGCAAGTTTTACATCCCCATCGACATGGCGGAAGCGCGATTAAACGCAGAACAAGAAGAAGAAGTAGCAAGGCTACAGGAACGAGTTTTGGCTCGAGAACGCGATTTAGCCGAGCAGAACATACGACGAACTATAGAAGTACCGCGATCTACTGAACTTAAACTTGATAAAGTTCATCAAATAATCGAACGCATGGATAGGGAATTCGATATATTACTCCCACTACCAGAACGCTTACAAAGATTAGAAAACGCGTTACAAGAATTAAGAATGAATGGTGGTCACGACAATACCACGGGAGGACTCCCTCCTTCACCGCAAGTGCATAGCACACCAGAACGACCGCCGATTTTCCGCACCGCCGCGATAAGTATAAAAGACGCATTAGAATCTGTTCCAATTTACAATGGAAGGAACATACCGGTCTTCCAATTTGTACGAGCGTGTGAAAGAGCACGAAGTATAATAGCCCCTGAGCAAGAAATGCACCTCGTGCAATTATTAGTTAATAAACTACAGGGTCATGCGTACATGACCGTCGCGAACTCGCAATTTGCAACCGTCGACCAATTTTGCAACCGATTAAAATCAACCTTCGCCGCGCACAAAACACTATACGAATACCAAGGAGAACTTGGACAACTAGAAAAGAGACCGCATGAACACATACTCGACTACATAGAAAAGGTTCGGAACCTACACGCAGCGGTATACGACGAAATGAAACAAGGCAGATCATTCGACCACATTAGAGTACTGGAATTAGAAGAACACGTGATTCAAGCATTTTTGAATGGCCTCGCGCCGGACGCTAGAATACGGGTACGCATGGAAGCACCCCGAAGCCTGGAAGAATATTATTGTACCGCGATCAAAATTTTTGGACAAATCGAAAAGGAAGAATCACGCGCGCGCACTAAAGTTAGATATCGTTCCCCTCCGCGTCGAAATGAATACAGATCCCCTCCGCGTCGGAACGAGTATAGATCGCCGCCGCAACGGAACGATTTTAGATTTTCCCCGCGACGATATGAAGATAGACCACCCCCGCGACGATATGAAGATAGACCACCCCCGCGACGATATGACGATAGAGCACCTCCGCGACAATTAAACGAAACCCCCACTCGACGCTATTATGGAAATCAAGGATCCTCGTCCCCTCCGCAAAGATCCTACCAACAAACGCGATTCTCACCGAATACACCGACTGTCACGTGTCGATATTGTAAAAATCCAGGCCACAGCATGGACGACTGTGCAAAATTTAGAATGAAAGTAGAATCCGGAGAAATAATCCCCTACTCGCAAAGGAGAGTAAACGCAGATAATTCCACGAATCAGGGAAACGGTTCTCGCAACCCGGTAGCAGGTGTCCGCCGCGAAGCCAACCAATCGGGGCACCGAACATTTACGACAACCGTGGAAACGCACGGACCAGAAGAGCAGAATACGACGACCCGAGTTTCCGAATCGCTAGAGTCAAATTAAAACGAAATTCTGTAGTACCGACCATACGAGTAGCTACAACGAACGACCAAGAAAAACTAAATTTAATGATAGACTCAGGATCAGAAATTAACCTTATAAAGGAATCATTTTCGAAATCAGCTCTAGAAACTAATTATGATGTAACCTTAGAAATTAGAGGAATCACCTCAACGCCAATATCCACTCGAGGAACAGCAGAAATCGCGATCGCCGGACGACCAATAAAGTTTCATCTAGTTGACGATTCATTCCCCATTGACCAGGACGGAATTTTAGGTTCCGAATTCATGATACAAAACTCCGTCACAATCGACTATAAGAGTCGAAGCCTCCAATGGGAAGAACTACATATCCCCTTTTTCGAGCAAGAACTTTTAACAATTCCTAAAAGATCAGTTGCACCATTTCAAATTAAGATAGCAAACCCCGAAGTTAAAATAGGTTATTTACCCCGCCTATTTACGAAAGACGGGATATTCCTTGGAAACGCAGTAGTAACCAACACAAAGGGAAGAGCACACCTTCCAATCTTCAATACTACGGAAAAGGACGAACGCATAGTCATACCGACGTTAGTACTTCGAGAAATAGAAAACACAAGTCAAACCGCGCCGAGTCAAAACGAAATTATAGAAAATGAAAATTCTGCACGAGTATTCCTTACCCAGACGAATTATAACAAACAGCCACTAAAAGAAATTAAAGATGCCCTTAGGTTAGACCATTTAAATTCAGAGGAAGAAGAAAGCGTTACGAAATTAATAAAAGAAAACGCGGACAGATTTTATTTACCCGGAGATCATTTTGGAGCAACCACCGCGATAGAACATCCTATTCATACTACCGACGACATTCCAGTAAACGCGAAACAGTATAGATTCCCTCCAGTTCATAAAGAAGAAATAAACAGACAAGTAACTGAACTCATTGAAAATGGAATAATTGAACCCTCTCTTTCACCATATAACTCACCTCTATGGATCGTACCGAAAAAACCGGACTCTCAAGGAAACAAAAGATGGCGTATGGTAATCGATTACCGCGCCCTCAACGATAAAACGATCGGAGACGCTTACCCACTTCCTAATATAAATGAGATCCTAGATCAACTAGGTAGCGCCAAATATTTTTCAGTTTTTGACCTCGCATCTGGTTTCCACCAAATACCCATGAAATCGACAGATTCACATAAAACCGTTTTTTCTACGCCATACGGACATTACGAATTTAAACGCATGCCCTTCGGATTAAAAAACGCTCCAGCAACGTTCCAACGATTAATGAACAACGTTTTAACCGGACTACAAGGAGTAGAATTATTTGTCTATCTCGACGACATAGTCCTATACGCTCGCTCACTCCGAGAACACGAGATTAAATTCACTCGACTCATGAAAAGATTACGAGAAGCAGACCTCAAGCTACAACCGGACAAATGCGAATTTTTGCGACATGAAGTTAATTACCTCGGGCATATTATTAGCGAAAACGGAGTCAAACCAGATCCGAAAAAAATAACGGCAGTAGATCATTTCCCAATTCCCAAAAATTCAAAAAACATAAAACAATTTTTAGGCCTTGCCGGATATTACCGTAGATTCATTCCTAATTTCTCGAAAACCGCGAAACCTCTCACCGACCTATTAAAAAAGGAAGTAGCATTCAGATGGACGCCAACACAAGAAGACGCATTTCAAAAACTAAAGAAAGCCCTAATAACTGAACCTATTCTTCAATATCCTAATTTCACAGAAACCTTCAATTTAACAACGGATGCATCCGGATATGCAATCGGAGGAGTCCTAAGTCAAGGACCAATCGGAAAAGATCTCCCTATAGCCTACGCGTCGCGATTATTAAACCAAGCAGAGAAAAACTATTCAACGATCGAAAAAGAATGCCTCGCGATAGTATATTGTATAAACCACTTCAGACCATACTTATACGGGAGAGAATTTAAAATCATTACGGACCACAAACCACTAGTATGGCTAAACTCAATCAAAGATCCTACTTCAAGACTATGGAAATGGAAGTTAAAACTCTCAGAATATGAATATAAGATATATTACAAAGAAGGTCGAGCAAACGCAAACGCCGACGCACTATCCCGGAACCCACCGGAGAACGACGAAAAGGAACAGCCTTCAGCACCAATCTACTCTATAAAAAGAAAAAGACAACAAGACGAACCATCATCCTCTGACTCCCTCGAAATCTTTCCCGCGAGCAAACCGCGACTCCATAGCCCGGTAGAACAGAAACAACTACCGACTACCTCCAAGCAGCCATCAGAGACTAAATCAAAAGGTCCAAGAAAACGAACGCCTTCCACAGCCTTTAGTCCATTCCCTCTTCCTCCAGGAAAACGTATCCCAAGAATACAAGATTCTACGACCACTGACGTCACCGATTCCCCTCCTACCCCCATCGAAAGTCGCGATACACCCTCACGAAGCCCTCCTCTCACTCATTTCCCCTCTCCGGAAGAAATTCCCCCACCCATACACCACTCAACCCCTCGCAACGAAACACCTCATCTCACTCCACGGATTTTGGACTACGAAAACGAAGAAGATGCCAACACTCAACTGGAATCAAGCGACGACATCGAAGAAACACAGAGCATCGAAATGGAAGACACACCGCTCACATCATCGGACTCGGACACACTTTTTGAACGACCTTTCGTACCCGCAACTCTACGCAACGCACCATTGAAGATTGAAGAAAGCAACGACTCCTTAAGAATACAAAAGGACCACAAAATAATTTTCATCGACATGAATGGGCAACCCCAGGATAAAGGGGCAATCGAACTACTCTCATACGGCGAACTCCCGAAGTTTGAAGACCTAACATTTGAGAGAGCTAAAATAAAACCTACACAATCTTACAACATTATAGCAATCCCCATAAAAGAACACGATAGGATACCCATTACGAAAGAAAACATAAAAAACGGCATTCGCGCGATAAAAGACGTACTCGACGAATTAAGGATCAAGAGCTTCAGCATTTCTAAAACCCCGTACTACGACGACATACCATGGAAATTTTTCCTCAATTATCTCAAGCAAACCCTCCAAGAATATCAACTTACTATCACGATATGTCGATCTCTCATCACAATACCGACAACGGAACAACGAAGACAAATAATGGAAGAAAACCACGATTCCGTAATCGCAGGACATAAAGGAGTTACAAAAACCTATAATCGCATTCGACAGCGTTATTTCTGGGATGGAATGAAGAAAGATATTACTGAATATGTAAGGACATGCATCGAATGTCAAAAGAGGAAGCTAACACGGATTAAAACTCGCCAACCAATGATACTTACCGATACACCTGGCGCAGCCTTCGACAAAATAGCACTCGACATAGTTGGACCACTCCCTGTAACAAAAATGGGAAATGAATACATACTGACCATCCAAGACCTTTTAACGAAATACAGTGTCGCAGTACCATTGCAAAAAGCAGATTCACGTAGCGTGGCCGACGCCTTCCTTAAGAATTTCATATGCAGATTTGGAGCTCCACGAGCATTACTCACAGACCAGGGATCAAACTTCTTATCAGCTTTATTTAAAGCCGTGGCAAAGAAATGCCGAATTAAGCAATACCAGACGACAGCCTATCACCCTCAAGCAAATGGATCCCTCGAAAGATCCCATCACGTATTAATAGAATTCTTAAAACAATATATCGACGACACCTCCAATTGGGATGAATGGATAGAGAACGCGATGTTCTCGTATAACACCAGCATTCACGAAGGAACAAAATTCTCACCGCACGAATTAGTATTCGGAAAAATAGCACGAGCACCGTCCACCGACCCGCCGCTAGAAGAAAACCTCGACCCATCATATAAGGATTATTTAGAAGAACTCTTCATGAAGATAAACCGTCTACAAAACATCGCCCGAGAGAACTTAAAACAAGCTAAACAAAAATCAAAAGGATACTACGACCGAAGAGTAAACCCCCAAACATTCCACGTCGGCGACGACGTATTTTTATTAAAAGAACCCCGACAAGGGAAATTCACGAGTCAATATTCCGGTCCCTACAAAATTCTACAAGTCCTTAATAACGGAAATATATCCATTCTAATAAACGGCAAAAATCGCGTAGTGCACGCTAACAAGTTAAAATTAGCTCATCGTCGACCCACCGTCACGGAACTTTAGAGGAAAATAATTATGTTAATCAAAATAAAATAAAAATAATAAATATGCCTTACTAAATAAACAAAGAAATAAAATAAAACAAAAATAAACAAATAAATAAAGGATAATCGATAAGTTACTAGATTTAAGCTTAGTCATTAATTAATATTACTTACGAAATGTCAGACTTCTGTTTCAGGATGAAGATCCTCATTGTATTTCTCCTATGCGTCAGCCCGTTGGCTTATGGACTAATTGCATACGATTGCAGCGGCGAGAGGCTAAATATAACGACGATATCATTAGTAAAAGTAGGCGAATGTGACATCAACGTTCGAGGGGCGGAAACGGAAGAAACATACATACAACTATTGCAATTGGCAGAGTACGAACACGCGAACTACATACAGTGTAAAATCGAGATCAAGAGAACAGTCTTTTACTGTGGAATGCACTCCCATATATCAGCAGTTCACAATGGCTACGTGGAGTATATAGCAGATGTAAGCCACGAGACGTGTCTACGTCTACATCGAGAAGGAACTATATCTCTCGGAAACGGAGCAGTTTTAACCGGCATTCGAGCAAACACAACATCTACAAGAATGTTTACCTTCGCTGGAACAATCGCAAATGATGGATCATGCACCGGAACACAGTATGCGGATCCCTACGGATCCTGGGACAACGTAGTGGTACAAGGATTGGCCAAGATTACACTCCGCACAGGCAGCGCCGCAGTCAAGCTTAACGAGAATAAGATCATCCTCAAAAGTGGAACTACCTGCTCATTTCAAGACGGATACTGTCTAGACGGAGAAGACGGATATACGTACTGGAAACCAACCCCGGAGTCCACCTGCAAATTTGAGCAATATGACGTCTTATACGAAGGATTGGCACAACGGATCACAGAAGCGGGACAAAATTCAAGCCTACCTACAATTTACGCACTTACCAGGGACGAAATCACCTTCGAACTAACCAAGGTTTCGGAACAAAATGTGTGCGGATATACGCTCCTACGAACAGACCATCCTAAGCTGTTCATTCTGGAAACACAAAAAGGACGCACATTTACTGGGAAAAGAACAATTACGCCTGATAACCTCGACATCTTTACATATATGAATTCGAAATTCGTATATGTTGAACGCCATATACGAGGACAGATAATTTCCCTCTTTACCTCATCACTTACGCATAGATGTGCCTTGGAGAGGCAAGTGCTCGAAAATGCACTCTCAATCGCATCGATACTGCCTGAGGAATTTGCCTGGTCCCTAATGAAAGGACCGGGATACATGGCCACGACCGCTGGAGAAGCCGTCCATATAATCAGGTGCATTCCCGTAGAAGTGAAAGTACGCCGCACGCAAGAATGTTTCGTGGAACTTCCCGTACTACACAGAAACACCTCGAAATTTATGAAACCTAAAACCAAAGTATTAGTACAACAAGGTACTCACCGCGACTGCAACCCGATCCTGCCGATAATGTACAACATCGACGAATCATGGCACAAAATACTGCCGAACCCAGTGGAAGCTGTCCCACCACAAGAGTTAAAACCGATGACCAAGCCAACCTGGAAATATACGGTACCAGCTACACTCGCCGTAAGCGGAATCTACACGCAAGCAGACATCGACAAGCTACGAGACCATATCATGTTCCCGGCGGAAAGAGCCGCCATTCTGAATTCCGTAGCGCGTGGCGTCACCGGACAAGATATCATCCCCGGGACTATCCAACTCACGCATCTGTTAGACGAAGACGCCGTGCAGAAACTAGCCCAAGGAGCACTATCGAAGATATGGGACCATTTCATCACGTTTGGCTCCATCAGCGCAGGATGCCTAGCAATATTTGTGATTGTGAAACTCGTAAAAACCATCGTTGATACTATTATTCACGGCTACTCACTGTATGCCGTATTCGGATGTGGCATCGAATTACTTGGAGCTGTATGGACATCCATCACCTATTGCCTCTTGCAACGTGCTCGACAACGAGCTTCGAATCCAGAAAACCCAGAATTGAACGCCCCTGAGAACGATGATGATATTAACCGACAGATGCCAAGACCGTTTTCTCGCCAGCCGCAAAGTCCTAAAGTAGTAAGTCTCTCCGAGTTAAGAGATAGAATAGACCGCTTAGAACAAATTTCCGAATAAATTTGTTCTACAAAAAGGGGGGAGGTGTAACGTCAACCCGAAATTGACGTCACTATTGTTAAAATCGCGTATTCAAACCTCCCACCCCCTAATTCGCGAAAGCGCGCGTCCTGACATATGCCTATATATATATATACATAGACATACATACACATATATACATTACGTATATATGTACGAAAATACATTAATCCATTAAAATAAATATATATATATGTAAAGGCACGTAAAAGTAATACTTAAGAATAATAACCGTATTAATAATCAACGCGATACGTCTAGATGAGTCATACAAGTAATAAATATCAAAAGATGCAATGCATCTAAACGTTTCAGAAGTATAGGACAACATTTCATCTCGCAGCTATATAAAAAGCATTAAAATCAAACTCCGCGAGACATCATTTCATTTGCGAACAGTATGAGCCATCTATTCGTTTCACAACTATATAATTAAAAGCGCATGCGACATCTATTCATTTCAAGACTATATAATATTGTACACGCTCAGCAGTTTCTTATCTCTCACCGCGATAAGATAAGCTCAAGAAACTGCAAGGCGTAAGACCGTCAGCAGTTTAAAACTGCAAGGCGCAAGACGGTCAGCAGAATAAATTGCAAGGCGGAGGATGTCAGCAAAGATAGGAAAATGCAAGCCGCCCGCCGCTCAGCATTCTTAGAATTAGCGATAGGAATTGAATATATAAGGAGCAGCGCAACGCCGCTTTAGTCAGTCCAGCAGGAGCAGCCGAACCGCGAACATCGTTAAAGTTAAAGTCTAGCAGCAGCAGCCGACCAGTGAACATCGAGTGAAAGTAAAGTACGCGAATTAAATAAGTGCTACGAAGCGACAAGTGCCACATCTACTACGACTACAATACCAACGAGTGAGTATTCAATTATTCCGGCTGCACTCTGACTCCGCTGTACTACCGAGGTCGTACGGCGACACACCCATTGCCACTCGTTGCTCCTTCTATATTTTTGATTGTGTTCAGAACTCGTGACCGAGGTACGCGAATAATTTTGTACGCTTTCATAAATATTAATTCTTTATAACCTTAGGCACTCAGACTAATTATCATCGACACTCTTAGTGTAAATTCAAAACCCGTGACCGAGGTACGCGGACCATTTTGCATTTACTCACTAATTGTATTTTACGCGAATAATATTGTACGACGTCAACTCAAGCACTCAGATCGTTTATTACCAACACACTTAGTGTGAATCCAAAACCCGTGACCGAGGTACGCGGATATTTTGTATTCTCTCACTGACTGTAATTATCTTATAAAACTCGATTTCAACTTAACCTGCGACCGAGGTACGCAGATAGTTGAAATCCCTCGTTACTCTTATACTACCCACATTGTACTACTTCTTATTTTAATATACTTAAGTTTATAACTTACCTTCTTTATTTTTCCAAATCCAATAGCGCTGATAAACAGCAGCTGTCTCATCGAACGCGAGCGCAGCTACGCATAGCGCTTCATCTCTTCTTCACTTTCTTGAAGCGCAGAATCCTGCTGCTGTCTTTTCACCTGCGAGTCCTACAGATACGCAGTCAAGGTAGAGTGAAACTATTTCATCATTTTCAAATCGTCTCCCCTACTTTATACTCACCTCTCGTCTGTCATTAGATGACAGATAGTAATTCGGGAATACGTAATCCTCCTACATCTCTTTGAAGATTCTGTTCGAAATTTATTATACTTATATTCCATTTAAATTTGTATCTTACTTAACCTAGAGCAAATAAACTCTATTATTATACTTACCTTTTAATCGACGCATCTTCAAGTCATCCCGTCTCTTCGTAACATTTCCTCGCCGCGACCCCTGAAAATAAAATCAGTTAGTAACATATAAAAGAAACCTCCCTACTGTAGATTCTCTCTCTCGCTACATCTTACCTTACTCGTTATACTTACCGTCTCTCTCTCTCTCTCTCTCTCTATACTTACTCCCCTACGCTCCATCGGGTAAATACCTGAAAAGGAAATATTATTATTAACATATTAATAAGCTTCTTCGCCCCCCCTTACCCCCGTATTATACTTACCTCGCTTAATCCCTCGTGGCGTAAAATCACCGAATCTCCTCCCTGTGCCCTGGCGATAGTCTGCGCATAGCGGGCGAGCCTAAAACAGGAAAACAAACTAAGTTACTCCCGATCGAGGACACGGGACGTGACAGTCCAACTATGTCGAGTGCTATTTTGTCAAAGGCTGCGCCAGGTGTATCGGTAAGTATCATTGGTTGGCGAGTTTTAATCCGTGTTAGCTTCCTCTTTTGACATTCGATGCATGTTCTTACATATTCAGTAATATCTTTCTTCATTCCATCCCAGAAATAACGCTGTCGAATGCGATTGTAGGTTTTTGTAACTCCTTTATGTCCTGCGATTACGGAATCGTGGTTTTCTTCCATTATTTGTCTTCGTTGTTCCGTTGTCGGTATTGTGATGAGAGATCGACATATCGTGATAGTAAGTTGATATTCTTGGAGGGTTTGCTTGAGGTAATTGAGGAAAAATTTCCATGGTATGTCGTCGTAGTACGGGGTTTTAGAAATGCTGAAGCTCTTGATCCTTAATTCGTCGAGTACGTCTTTTATCGCGCGAATGCCGTTTTTTATGTTTTCTTTCGTAATGGGTATCCTATCGTGTTCTTTTATGGGGATTGCTATAATGTTGTAAGATTGTGTATGTTTTATTTTAGCTCTCTCAAATGTTAGGTTTTCAAATTTCGGGAGTTCGCCGTATGAGAGTAGTTCGATTGCCCCTTTATCCTGGGGTTGCCCATTCATGTCGATGAAAATTATCTTATGGTCCTTTTGTATTCTTAAAGAGTCATTGCTTTCTTCAATCTTCAATGGTGCGTTGCGTAAAGTTGCGGGTACGAAAGTTCGTTCGAAAAGTGCATCTGAGTCCGATGATGTGAGCGGTGTATCTTCCATTTCAATACTCTGCGTTTCTTCAATGTCATTGCTTGATTCAAGTTGAGTGTTGGCATCTTCTTCATAGTCCAAAATCCGTGGAGTGAGTTGAAGTGTTTCGTCGCGAGGGGTTGAGTGGTGTATGGGTGAGGGAATTTCTTCCGGAGATGGGGAATGAGTGGGAGGAGGGCTTCGTGAGGGTGTATCGCAACTTTCGATGGGGGTAGGAGGGGAATCTGTGACGTCAGAGGTCGTAGAATCTTGTATTCTTGGGATACGTTTTCCAGGAGGAAGAGGGAAAGGACTAAAGGCTGTGGAAGGCGTTCGTTTTCTTGGACCTTTTGATTTAGTTTCTGATGACTGCTTGGAGGTAGTCGGTAGTTGTTTCTGTTCTACCGGGCTATGGAATCGCGGTTTGCTTGCGGGAAAGATTTCGAGGGAGTCAGAGGTTGATGATTCGTCTTGTTGTCTTTTTCTTTTTATAGAGTAGATTGGTGCTGAAGGCTGTTCCTTTTCGTCGTTCTCCGGTGGGTTACGGGATAGTGCGTCGGCGTTTGCGTTTGCGCGACCTTCTTTGTAAAATATTTTGTATTCATATTCCGAGAGTTTTAGTTTCCATTTCCATAATCTCGAAGTAGGATCTTTAATTGAGTTTAGCCATACTAGGGGCTTGTGATCGGTAATAATTTTAAATTCTCTTCCGTACAAATATGGTCTGAAGTGATTTATACAATATACTATCGCGAGGCATTCTTTTTCGATTGTTGAATAATTTTTCTCCGCTTGGTTTAATAATCGCGACGCGTAGGCTATTGGGAGATCCTTTCCGATTGGTCCTTGACTTAGGACTCCTCCGATTGCATATCCGGATGCATCCGTTGTTAAATTGAAGGTCTCCGTGAAGTTAGGATATTGGAGAATAGGTTCAGTTATTAAGGCTTTCTTTAGTCTTTGAAATGCGTCTTCCTGCGTAGGTGTCCATCTGAATGCCGCTTCTTTTCTTAATAGATCGGTGAGAGGTTTCGCGGTCTTCGAGAAATTAGGTATGAATCTACGGTAATATCCGGCGAGGCCTAAAAATTGTTTTATGTTCTTTGAGTTTTTGGGAACTGGGAAATGATCTACCGCTGTTATCTTCTTCGGGTCTGGTTTGACTCCGCTTTCACTAATAATATGCCCGAGGTAATTAACTTCATGTCGCAAAAATTCGCATTTGTCTGGTTGTAGCTTGAGATCCGCTTCTCGTAATCTTTTCATGAGTCGTGTAAATTTAATCTCGTGTTCTCGGAGTGAGCGAGCGTATAGGACTATGTCGTCGAGATAGACAAATAATTCTATTCCTTGTAGTCCGGTTAAAACGTTGTTCATTAATCGTTGGAACGTTGCTGGAGCGTTTTTTAATCCGAAGGGCATACGTTTAAATTCGTAATGTCCGTATGGCGTAGAAAAAGCGGTTTTATGAGTGTCTGTCGATTTCATGGGTATTTGATGGAAACCAGATGCGAGGTCAAAAACTGAAAAATATTTGGCGCTACCTAGTTGATCTAGGATCTCATTTATATTAGGAAGTGGGTAAGCGTCTCCGATTGTTTTATCGTTGAGGGCGCGGTAATCGATTACCATACGCCATCTTTTGTTTCCTTGAGAGTCCGGTTTTTTCGGTACGATCCATAGAGGTGAGTTGTATGGTGAAAGAGAGGGTTCAATTATTCCATTTTCAATGAGTTCAGTTACTTGTCTGTTTATCTCCTCTTTATGGACTGGAGGGAATCTATATTGTTTCGCGTTTACCGGAATGTCGTCGGTAGTATGAATAGGGTGTTCTATCGCGGTGGTTGCTCCAAAATGATCTCCGGGTAAATAAAATCTGTCCGCGTTTTCTTTTATTAATTTCGTAACGCTTTCTTCTTCCTCTGAATTTAAATGGTCTAACCTAAGGGCATCTTTAATTTCTTTTAGTCGCTGTTTGTTATAATTCGTCTGGGTAAGGAATACTCGTGCAGAATTTTCATTATCTATAATTTCGTTTTGACTCGGCGCGGTTTGACTTGTGTTTTCTATTTCTCGAAGTACTAACGTCGGTATGACTATGCGTTCGTCCTTTTCCGTAGTATTGAAGATTGGAAGGTGTGCTCTTCCCTTTGTGTTGGTTACTACTGCGTTTCCAAGGAATATCCCGTCTTTCGTAAATAGGCGGGGTAAATAACCTATTTTAACTTCGGGGTTTGCTATCTTAATTTGAAATGGTGCGACTGATCTTTTAGGAATTGTTAAAAGTTCTTGCTCGAAAAAGGGGATATGTAGTTCTTCCCATTGGAGGCTTCGGCTCTTATAGTCGATCGTGACTGAGTTTTGTATCATGAATTCGGAACCTAAAATTCCGTCTTGGTCGATGGGAAATGAATCGTCAACTAAATGAAACGTTATTGGTCGTCCGGCGATCGCGATTTCTGCTGTTCCTCGAGTGGATATTGGCGTTGAAGTGATTCCTCTAATTTCTAAAGTTATATCATAGTTAATTTCTTGAGCTGACTTTGAAAATGATTCCTTTATAAGGTTAATTTCTGATCCTGAGTCTATCATTAAGTTTAGTTTTTCTTGGTCGTTGGTTGTAACTACTCGTATGGTCGGTACTACAGAATTTCGTTTTAATTTGACCCTAGCGATTCGGAAACTCGGGTCGTCGTATTCTGCTCTTCTGGTCCGTGCGTTTCCACGGTTGTCGTAAATGTTCGGTGCCCCGATTGGTTGGCTTCCCGGCGGACACCTGCTACCGGGTTGCGAGAACCGTTTCCCTGATTCGTGGAATTAGCTGCGTTTGCTCTCCTTTGCGAGTAGGGGGTTATTTCTCCGGATTCTACTTTCATTCTAAATTTCGCACAGTCGTCCATGCTGTGGCCTGGATTTTTACAATATCGACACGTGACAGTTTGTGTATTCGGTGAGAATCTCGTTTGTTGGTAGGATCTTTGCGGAGGGGGCGAGGATCCTTGATTTCCATAATAGCGTCGAGTGGGGGTTTCGTTTAGTTGTCGCGGAGGTGCTCTATCCTCGTATCGTCGCGGGGGTGGTCTATCTTCATATCGTCGCGGGGAAAATCTAAAATCGTTCCGTTGCGGCGGCGATCTATACTCGTTCCGACGCGGAGGGGATCTATATTCATTACGACGCGGAGGGGAACGATATCTAACTTTAGTGCGCGCGCGTGATTCTTCCTTTTCGATTTGTCCAAAAATTTTGATCGCGGTACAATAATATTCTTCCAGGCTTCGGGGTGCTTCCATGCGTACCCGTATTCTAGCGTCCGGCGCGAGGCCATTCAAAAATGCTTGAATCACGTGTTCTTCTAATTCCAGTACTCTAATGTGGTCGAATGATCTGCCTTGTTTCATTTCGTCGTATACCGCTGCGTGTAGGTTCCGAACCTTTTCTATGTAGTCGAGTATGTGTTCATGCGGTCTCTTTTCTAGTTGTCCAAGTTCTCCTTGGTATTCGTATAGTGTTTTGTGCGCGGCAAAGGTTGATTTTAATCGGTTGCAAAATTGGTCGACGGTTGCAAATTGCGAGTTCGCGACGGTCATGTACGCATGACCCTGTAGTTTATTAACTAATAATTGCACGAGGTGCATTTCTTGCTCCGGGGCTATTATACTTCGTGCTCTTTCACACGCTCGTACAAATTGGAAGATCGGTATGTTCCTTCCATTGTAAATTGGAACAGATTCTAATGCGTCTTTTATACTTATCGCGGCGGTGCGGAAAAGCGGCGGTCGTTCTGGTGTGCTATGCACTTGCGGTGAAGGAGGGAGTCCTCCCGTGGTATTGTCGTGACCACCATTCATTCTTAATTCTTGTAACGCGTTTTCTAATCTCTGTAAGCGTTCCGGTGGTGGGAGTAATATATCAAATTCCCTATCCATGCGTTCGATTATTTGATGAACTTTATCAAGTTTAAGTTCAGTAGATCGCGGTACTTCCATAGTTCGTCGTATGTTTTGCTCGGCTAAATCGCGTTCTCGAGCCAAAACTCGTTCCTGTAGCCTTGCTACTTCTTCTTCTTGTTCTGCGTTTAATCGCGCTTCCGCCATGTCGATGGGGATGTAAAACTTGCTTTATGCTTTAGTAAGAGGGGTGGGGGTAAAATCACTCTTTTCCTGCTATCCCACCGCTGCCACCAAATTTAATGTCACGTCCCGTGTCCTCGATCGGGAGTAACTTAGTTTGTTTTCCTGTTTTAGGCTCGCCCGCTATGCGCAGACTATCGCCAGGGCACAGGGAGGAGATTCGGTGATTTTACGCCACGAGGGATTAAGCGAGGTAAGTATAATACGGGGGTAAGGGGGGGCGAAGAAGCTTATTAATATGTTAATAATAATATTTCCTTTTCAGGTATTTACCCGATGGAGCGTAGGGGAGTAAGTATAGAGAGAGAGAGAGAGAGAGACGGTAAGTATAACGAGTAAGGTAAGATGTAGCGAGAGAGAGAATCTACAGTATGGAGGTTTCTTTTGTATGTTACTAATTGATTTTATTTTCAGGGGTCGCGGCGAGGAATTGGTACGAAGAGACGGGATAACTAAGATGCGTCGAATAAAAGGTAAGTATAATAATGGAGTTTTATTTCCTCTAGGTTAAGTAAAATACAACGGTGATTTTAAATGGAGTATAAATATAATAAATTTCAAATGGAATCTTCAAGAAGATGTTGCATTGACCAGTTTGATGAGTCAGGGGATCGAGGGGAATCTAGGGTATAATCTGGAGAATCGGGGGATTGCGTATTCCCGAATTACTATCTGTCATCTAATGACAGATGAGAGGTGAGTATAAAGTAGGGGAGACGGTTTGAGAATGATGAAACTGTTTCACTGTACCTCGACTGCGTATCTGTAGGACTCGCAGGTGAAAAGACAGCAGCAGGATTCTGCGCTTCAAGAAAGTGAAGAAGAGATGAAGCGCTATGCGTAGCTGCGCTCGCGTTCGATGAGACAGCTGCTGTTTATCAGCGCTATTGGATTTGGAAAAATAAAGAAGGTAAGTTATAAACTTAAGTATATTAAAATAAGAAGTAGTACAATGTGGGTAGTATAAGAGTAACGAGGGATTTCAACTATCTGCGTACCTCGGTCGCAGGTTAAGTTGAAATCGAGTTTTATAAAATAATTACAGTCAGTGAGAGAATACAAAATATCCGCGTACCTCGGTCACGGGTTTTGGATTCACACTAAGTGTGTTGGTAATAAACGATCTGAGTGCTTGAGTTGACGTCGTACAATATTATTCGCGTAAAATACAATTAGTGAGTAAATGCAAAATGGTCCGCGTACCTCGGTCACGGGTTTTGAATTTACACTAAGAGTGTCGATGATAATTAGTCTGAGTGCCTAAGGTTATAAAGAATTAATATTTATGAAAGCGTACAAAATTATTCGCGTACCTCGGTCACGAGTTCTGAACACAATCAAAAATATAAAAGGAGCAACGAGTGGCAATGGGTGTGTCGCCGTACGACCTCGGTAGTACAGCGGAGTCAGAGTGCAGCCGTAATAATTGAATACTCACTCGTTGGTATCGTAGTCGTAGGAGATTGGCACTTTGTAGTTGCACTTATTCGCTTCGATGCACTAGTTTAATTCGCGTACTTTAACTTTCACTCGATGTTCGCGGGTCGGCTGCCACTGCTGGACTGACTAAAGCGGCGTTGCGCTGCTCCTTATATATTAAATTCATATCGCTAATTCTGAGAATGCTGAGCGGCGGGCGGCTTGCATTTTCCTATCTTTGCTGACATCCTCCGCCTTGCAATTTATTCTGCTGACCGTCTTACGCCTTGCAGTTTTAAACTGCTGACGGTCTTACGCCTTGCAGTTTCTTATCGCCGTGGGAAGGGAAACTGCTGACGGTCTTACGCCTTGCAGTTTCTTGAGCTTATCTTATCGCGGTGAGAGATAAGAAACTGCTGAGCGTGTACAATATTATATAGTCTTGAAATGAATAGATGTCGCATGCGCTTTTAATTATATAGTTGTGAAACGAATAGATGGCTCATACTGTTCGCAAATGAAATGATGTCTCGCGGAGTTTGATTTTAATGCTTTTTATATAGCTGCGAGATGAAATGTTGTCCTATACTTCTGAAACGTTTAGATGCATTGCATCTTTTGATATTTATTACTTGTATGACTCATCTAGACGTATCGCGTTGATTATTAATACGGTTATTATTCTTAAGTATTACTTTTACGTGCCTTTACATATATATATATTTATTTTAATGGATTAATGTATTTTCGTACATATATACGTAATGTATATATGTGTATGTATGTCTATGTATATATATATATAGGCATATGTCAGGACGCGCGCTTTCGCGAATTAGGGGGTGGGAGGTTTGAATACGCGATTTTAACAATAGTGACGTCAATTTCGGGTTGACGTTACACTTGCATGCTTCCCCGCCTGGTTGGACGCTTCCGCGCCTGCTTGGACGCTTCCGCGCCTGCTTGGACGCTTCCGCGCCTGCCTGCATGCTTCCCCGCCTGCTTGCATGCTTCCCCGCCTGCTTGGTCGCTTCCATGACTGCTTGGATGCTTTCGCGCCTGCTTGGACTATTCTGCGCCTTCTTGCATGCTTCCGCGCCTGCTTGGACGTTTCCGCGCCTGCTTGGACGCTTCAGCGACTGCTTGGACGCTTCCGCGCCTGCTTGGACTCTTCTGCGCCTTCTTGCATGCTTCCGCGCCTACTTGGACGTTTCCGCGACTGCTTGGACGTTTCTGCGCCCTCTTGCATGCTTCCGCGCCAGCTTGGATGCTTTCGCGCCTGCTTGGACTATTCTGCGCCTTCTTGCATGCTTCCGCGCCTGCTTGGACGTTTCCGCGGCTGCTTAGACGCTTCAGCGACTGCTTGGACGCTTCCGCGCCTGCTTGGACTCTTCTGCGCCTTCTTGCATGCTTCCGCGCCTACTTGGACGTTTCCGCGACTGCTTGGACGTTTCTGCGCCTTCTTGCATGCTTCCGCGCCTGCTTGGACGTTTCCGCGCCAGCTTGGACGCTTCCGCGACTGCTTGGACTCTTCTGCGCCTGCTTGGACTCTTCTGCGCCGTCTTGCATGCTTCAGCGCCTGCTTGGACGCTTACGTGCCTGCTTGGACGCTTCCGCGCCTGCTTGGACGCTTCCGCGACTGCTTGGACGCTTCCGCGCCTGCTTGGACTCTTCTGCGCCTTCTTGCATGCTTCCGCGCCTGCTTGGACGCTTCCGCGCCTGGTTGGACGCTTCCGCGCCTTCTTGCATGCTTCCGCGCCTGCTTGCATGCTTCCCCGCCTGGTTGGTCGCTTCCGCGCCTGCTTGGACGCTTCCGCGCCTGCTTGGATGCTTCCGCGCCTGCTTGCATGCTTCCCCGCCTGCTTGCATGCTTCCCCGCCTGCTTGCATGCTTCCCCGCCTGCTTGGACGCTTCCGCGCCTGCTTGGAATCTTCTGCGCCTTCTTGCATGCTTCCGCGCCTGCTTGGACGCTTCCGCGCCTGGTTGGACGCTTCCGCGCCTCCTTGCATGCTTCCGCGCCTGCTTGCATGCTTACCCGCCTGGTTGGTCGCTTCCGCGCCTGCTTGGACTCTTCTGCGCCTTCTTGCATGCTTCCGCGCCTACTTGTACGTTTCCGCGCCTGCTTGGACGCTTCCGCGCCTGCTTGCATGCTTCCCCGCCTGCTTGGACGCTTCCGCGCCTGCTTGGAATCTTCTGCGCCTTCTTGCATGCTGCCGCGCCTACTTGGACGTTTCCGCGCCTGCTTGGATGCTTCCGCGCCTGCTTGCATGCTTCCCCGCCTGCTTGGACGCTTCCGCGCCTGCTTGGAATCTTCTGCGCCTTCTTGCATGCTGCCGCGCCTACTTGGACGTTTCCGCGCCTGCTTGGACGCTTCCGCGCCTGCTTGCATGCTACCCCGCCTGCTTGGACGCTTCCGCGCCTGCTTGGACTCTTCTGCGCCGTCTTGCATGCTTCAGCGCCTGCTTGGACGCTTCCGCGCCTGCTTGGACGCTTCCGCGACTGCTTGGACGCTTCCGCGCCTGCTTGGACTCTTCTGCGCCTTCTTGCATGCTTCCGCGCCTGCTTGGACGTTTCCGCGCCTGCTTGGACGCTTCAGCGACTGCTTGGACGCTTCCGCGCCTGCTTGGACTCTTCTGCGCCTTCTTGCATGCTTCCGCGCCTACTTGGACGTTTCCGCGACTGCTTGGACGTTTCTGCGCCTTCTTGCATGCTTCCGCGCCTGCTTGGACGTTTCCGCGCCAGCTTGGACGCTTCCGCGCCTGCTTGGACTCTTCCGCGCCTGCTTGCATGCTTCCGCGCCTGCTAGGACGCTTTCGCGCCTGCTTGCACGGTTCCGAGCCTGCTTGGACGCTTCCGCGACTGCTTGGACTCTTCTGCGCCTGCTTGGACTCTTCTGCGCCGTCTTGCATGCTTCCGCGCCTGCTTTGACGCTTACGCGCCTGCTTGGACGCTTCCGCGCCTGCTTGGACGCTTCCGCGACTGCTTGGACGCTTCCGCGCCTGCTTGGACTCTTCTGCGCCTTCTTGCATGCTTCCGCGCCTGCTTGGACGCTTCCGCGCCTGGTTGGACGCTTCCGCGCCTTCTTGCATGCTTCCGCGCCTACTTGGACGTTTCCGCGCCTGCTTGGACGCTTCCGCGCCTGCTTGCATGCTTCCCCGCCTGGTTGGACGCTTCCGCGCCTGCTTGGACGCTTCCGCGCCTGCTTGGATGCTTCCGCGCCTGCTTGCATTTTTGCCCGCCTGCTTGCATGCTTCCCCGCCTGCTTGGTCGCTTCCGCGACTGCTTGGACGCTACCGCGCCTTCTTGGACGCTCCCACGCCTGCTTGGACGCTTCCGCGCCTGCTTGGACGCTTCCGCGCCTGCTTGGACTCTTCCGCGCCTGCTTGCAGGCTTCCCCGCCTGCTTGGACGTTTCCGCGCCAGCTTGGATGCTTTCGCGCCTGCTTGGACTATTCTGCGCCTTCTTGCATGCTTCCGCGCCTGCTTGGACGTTTCCGCGCCTGCTTGGACGCTTCAGCGACTGCTTGGACGCTTCCGCGCCTGCTTGGACTCTTCTGCGCCTTCTTGCATGCTTCCGCGCCTACTTGTACGTTTCCGCGCCTGCTTGGACGCTTCCGCGCCTGCTTGCATGCTTCCCCGCCTGCTTGGACGCTTCCGCGCCTGCTTGGAATCTTCTGCGCCTTCTTGCATGCTGCCGCGCCTACTTGGACGTTTCCGCGCCTGCTTGGATGCTTCCGCGCCTGCTTGGACGTTTCCACGCCTGCTTGGACGCTACCGCGCCTGCTTGGACGCTTCCGCGACTGCTTGAACGCTACCGCGCCTGCTTGGACGCTTCCGCGACTGCTTGGACGCTTCCGCGCCTGCTAGGACTCTTCTGCGCCTTCTTGCATGCTGCCGCGCCTACTTGGACGCTTCCGCGCCTGGTTGGACGCTACCGCGCCTGCTTGGACGCTTCCGCGACAGCTTGGACGCTTCCGCGCCTGCTTGGACTCTTCTGCGCCTTCTTGCATGCTGCCGCGCCTACTTGGACGTTTCCGCGCCTGCTTGGACGTTTCCACGCCTGCTTGGACGCTTCCGCGCCTGCTTGCATGCTTCCCCGCCTGCTTGGACGCTTCCGCGCCTGCTTGGACTCTTCTGCGCCTTCTTGCATGCTTCCGCGCCTGCTTGGACGTTTCCGCGCCTGCTTGGACGCTACCGCGCCTGCTTCTACGCTTCCGCGCCTTCTTGCATGCTTCCGCGCCTACTTGTACGTTTCCGCGCCTGCTTGGACGCTTCCGCGCCTGCTTGCATGCTTCCCCGCCTGCTTGGACGCTTCCCCGCCTGCTTGGACTCTTCTGCGTCTTCTTGCATACTTCCGCGCCTGCTTGGACGTTTCCGCGCCTGCTTGGACGCTACCGTGTCGCGTCCCGTGTACGTAAGTAGGAAGACTATGGAAAAATGGAAAATTTAAAATACGAGAGTTTCCTAAGCACGTTTTCACGAGATGATTGTCGGAAATTTGCCTTTACCCGCCTGGGCGGTTCGTTGGCTAAGGGACCCGACTTGTTAATAATTTCGTATTTCGACGGAGAATGAGATTCGAGCAAAGACTTTTGAAACAAAGTAGGAGCCAACTTACATTATTCGGCTTTTGTTGTTCCAGGTCGATGATCTCGAAGTCGGTGGTGGCTCTGGATCGCTGGTTGTCCCGTCGCAAGCAGGAACCGGAACGGCGCCAACAGGTATACTGCTGTGGCTGAATAGGCGCTGTGATGCGCTCGATGTCGCTGAATTAGACGGATTCCTTCACGTCTACTGCGGTTCTGCTCGGTCGTCGATGATGGCGGCGTCGTTTGCGAGTTCTCGCAGGTGGAAGAGAGTCGTCCTGACTCGTACCCTGGGATCCAGTGGAATCAGTGGTAGTTTCCTCGCGTTGACGTTTACGCGGGTCGTTCTCGCGAAGTCGTAACTCGCTGGATACTAATTTACGCGGCGCGGAAAAAGGAGTCAGTCTCCAGGGGAGAGACTCGTCGATCGCTTTAATATCGGAAAAATGGTATGGAATTGGTAGAGGATATTGAATATTTGTTAAATCAACGACGTTCGAATTAGGAGAAGTAGAAGGGACGCGGTCAACGGTAGGTACCGTGCCGAGGAAAGGGTCGAAAGGGGCTGGAGCGTTGTGGAAAATATAAAGGAGACGCCGGAGTTGAAGTTCGCGGCCGCCTCTTCGTGGTCGACTAGGCATAAGGATTAATATGAATTTAAACAGGAAAATAATATGAGATGTAGGAAATTTCCTGACTATCCAGAATCATCCGAGGAGTACAAACCATGCGCGGTGTAGTCGCGAGTGGGTTTGTCCACGGGGGAGAAACTAAGAGTAGCCAGTAGGCGAGACAACACACTGGCACTTTCTTGCCTGCACGGTATCGTCGCGAGGGCAAGTGCGTCTCAGTATGCTGAATCGTCGGAGCGACGGATACACAATCGTGTCACGTCCCGTGTCCTCGATCGGGAGTAACGTATTTATTTTCCTGTTTTAGGCTTGCCCACTGTGCGCAGACTGTCGCCAGGGAACAGGGAGGAGAATCGACGCAGGTGATCTTATTCCGCAGAATTGGATGAAGTAAGTATCGCTAGTGATTCTTAGTTAGTGGAGGCGAATTTATTTATGTCTATAATGTTATTCGTTTTAGGTATCGCTTGGGAAAAAGGTACGACGAAGAGGGGAAACGCACGAAGATGAATTTGAGGTTAATATAACAAATAGAAAACTTTAAGATTCACAAATGTACGAAAGAAACTGTCTGATAAAATAAAAGGATTTGCAAATTAATCAATCTTAAGTTATTTCAAGAACGTAACGGCGGAAATATTCTGGGCTGGTGCAAAGCGTGAGATGCAGCAAGTATTACCGCAAATTTTGTCAAGACAGCCACTGGGCGCTTTGACAATACCGCAATGCCAGTATAGCCACTCGAGGAATACTTCAACCGGATAATTTTCGCGTAAATATTGTTACAGTTATCACGGCGTGAGCTGCAGCTACTTAGCGCAGGCTTTATCGTGTCGGCCACTGGGCGCTACGATAAATCTCACAGTGATACTATAAGAATATAATTGATTTGTATTAAAATTAACACTTGGTATGTTTAATTGGTTTCGTGCGTTTTGAGGAATAGGGAATGACAGGTGAATAAGTAAAGAACAGATTTAACTATTCTAAATGTATTAAAATGATTAAAGTGGTTACAAGGTTTAAGGATTTGTTAATACAATTCGTTGTATAACAATGGGTGTGTCGCCGAAGCCCTCGGGCACAGCGGTTATGTTGAACGTCGTGTTTTATAAAATGAGTTACAATAGTGTACGAATACAAAATTATCCGCGTACCTCGGTCACGGGTTTTGAATATACACTAAGAGTAACGAATAATTAATTAGAGTGCCTTGAGTTATAGAAGAGTTAATATTAGTGAAAACGTACAAAGTTATCCGCGTACCTCGGTCACGGGTTTTGAACGTACACAAATATAAAAGGAGTAACGAGTGATAATGGGTGTGTCGCTGTACGACCTCGGTAATACAGCGGAGTCAGAGTGCAGCCGTAATGATTGAATACTCACTCGTTGGTATAATAGTCGTAGGAGATGTGGCACTGTATGCTTCGTTGCACTGTTTAACTAGTAACTTCGCGTGTTTAAGCTCGATGTACGCTGGTCGGCTGCTGCTGCTTGACTTTAACTTTAACGATGTTCGCGGTTCGGCTGCTCCTGCTGGACTGACTAAAGCGGCGTTGCGCTGCTCCTTATATATTAAATTCATATCGCTAATTCTGAGAATGCTGAGCGGCGGGCGGCTTGCATTTTCCTATCTTTGCTGACATCCCCCGCCTTGCAATTTATTCTGCTGACCGTCTTACGCCTTGCAGTTTTAAACTGCTGACGGTCTTACGCCTTGCAGTTTCTTATCGCCGTGGGAAGGGAAACTGCTGACGGTCTTACGCCTTGCAGTTTCTTGAGCTTATCTTATCGCGGTGAGAGATAAGAAACTGCTGAGCGTGTACAATATTATATAGTCTTGAAATGAATAGATGTCGCATGCGCTTTTAATTATATAGTTATGAAACGAATAGATGGCTCATACTGTTCGCAAATGAAATGATGTCTCGCGGAGTTTGATTTTAATGCTTTTTATATAGCTGCGAGATGAAATGTTGTCCTATACTTCTGAAACGTTTTGATGCTTTACATCTTTTGATATTTATTACCTGTATGACTCATCTAGACGTATCGCGTTGATTATTAATACGGTTATTATTCTTAAGTATTACTTTTACGTGCCTTTACATATATATATATATTTATTTTAATGGATTAATGTATTTTCGTACATATATACGTAATGTATATATGTGTATGTATGTCTATGTATATATATATATAGGCATATGTCAAGACGCGCGCTTTCGCGAATTAGGGGGTGGGAGGTTTGAATACGCGATTTTAACAATAGTGACGTCAATTTCGGGTTGACGTTACACCTCCCCCCTTTTTGTAGAACAAATTTATTCGGAAATTTGTTCCAAGCGGTCTATTCTATCTCTTAACTCGGAGAGACTTACTACTTTAGGACTTTGCGGCTGGCGAGAAAACGGTCTTGGCATCTGTCGGTTAATATCATCATCGTTCTCAGGGGCGTTCAATTCTGGGTTTTCTGGAGTCGAAGCTCGTTGTCGAGCACGTTGCAAGAGGCAGTAGGTGATGGATGTCCATACAGCTCCAAGTAATTCGATGCCACATCCGAATACGGCATACAGTGAGTAGCCGTGAATAATAGTATCAACGATGGTCTTCACGAATTTCACAATCACAAATATTGCTAGGCATCCTGCGCTGATGGAGCCAAACGTAATGAAATGGTCCCATATCTTTGATAGTGCTCCTTGGGCTAGTTTCTGCACGGCGTCTTCGTCTAACAGATGCGTGAGTTGGATAGTCCCGGGGATGATATCTTGTCCGGTGACGCCACGCGCTACGGAATTCAATATGGCGGCTCTTTCTGCCGGGAACATGATATGGTCTCGTAGCTTATCGATGTCTGCTTGCGTGTATATTCCGCTTACGGCGAGTGTAGCTGGTACCGTATATTTCCAGGTTGGCTTGGTCATTGGTTTCAACTCTTGTGGTGGGACAGCTTCCACTGGGTTCGGCAGTATTTTGTGCCATGATTCGTCGATGTTGTACATTATCGGCAGGATCGGGTTGCAGTCGCGGTGAGTACCTTGTTGTACTAATACTCTGGTTTTAGGCTTCATAAATTTTGATGTGTTTCTGTGTAGAACGGGAAGTTCCACGAAACATTCTTGCGTGCGGCGTACTTTCACTTCTACGGGAATGCACCTGATTATATGGACGGCTTCTCCAGCGGTCGTGGCCATGTATCCTGGTCCTTTCATTAGGGACCAGGCAAATTCCTCAGGCAGTATCGATGCGATTGAGAGTGCATTTTCGAGCACTTGCCTCTCCAAGGCGCATCTATGCGTGAGTGACGAGGTAAAGAGAGTGATTATTTGTCCTCGTATATGGCGTTCGACGTATACGAATTTCGAATTCATATAAGTAAAGATGTCGAGGTTATCAGGCGTAATTGTTCTTTTCCCAGTAAATGTACGTCCTTTTTGTGTTTCCAGAATGAACAGCTTAGGATGTTCTGTTCGTAGGAGCGTATATCCGCACACGTTTTGTTCCGAAACCTTGGTCAGGGCGAAGGTTATGTCGTCCCTGGTAAGTGCATAAATTGTAGGTAAGGTTGAATTTTGTCCCGCTTCTGTGATCCGTTGTGCCAATCCTTCGTATAATACGTCATATTGCTCGAATTTACAGGTGGACTCCGGTGTTGGTTTCCAGTACGTATATCCGTCTTCTCCATCTAGACAGTATCCGTCTTGAAATGAGCAGGTAGTTCCACTTTTGAGGATGATCTTATTCTCGTTAAGCTTGACTGCGGCGCTGCCTGTGCGGAGTGTAATCTTGGCCAATCCTTGTACCACTACGTTGTCCCAGGATCCGTAGGGATCCGCATACTGTGTTCCGGTGCATGATCCATCATTTGCGATTGTTCCGGCGAAGGTAAACATTCTTGTAGATGTTGTATTAGCTCGAATGCCGGTTAGAACTGCTCCGTTCCCGAGAGATATAGTTCCTTCTTGATGTAGACGTAGGCACGTCTCGTGGCTTACATCTGCTAGATACTCCACGTAGCCATTGTGAACTGCTGATATGTGGGAGTGCATTCCACAGTAAAAGACTGTTCTCTTAATCTCGATTTTACACTGTATGTAGTTCGCGTGTTCGTACTCTGCCAATTGCAATAGTTGTATGTATGTTTCTTCCGTTTCCGCCCCTCGAACGTTGATGTCACATTCGCCTACTTTTACTAATGATATCGTCGTTATATTTAGCCTCTCGCCACTGCAATCGTATGCAATTAGCCCATATGCCATCGGGCTGACACATAGGAGGAATATAAGGAGGATTCCCATTCTGAAACAGAGAGCTGGAGTTTGGTAAGTAATATTAATTATTAGCTAAGCTTAAATCTAATAATATATCGATTATCCTTTATTTATTTGTTTATTTTTGTTTTATTTTATTTCTTTGTTTACTTAGTAAGGCGTATTGATTTATTTATATATTTTTTATTATTATATTTTTTGATTATTATTGGATACATATTTTGTATTATTCGTAGTTAGGGTTTCCGTGCTTCTTTAAGCGTATAACGCTCCGTCGATTATATATAATGTTTCCACGTTGAATTCCAAGTATAATCCTCTGTGGAATATGTCCATGCAGGTCGTGCACTCTGCAAGGCTTCTCTCGATTAATAATGGAATGCCGCATTCGTAACAATTTTTCTCGAAGTCTTCGCACGTGAAGGCATGTGCGTCTGTGAAGCTTCCTTCTATAGTGAGGTTAGATAAGTCGAAGCACGGTTCGCAGAATATTCTGTATGTATTTTCATCGTCGTAAGTTTCCATCATCTGTCCTTGTATGCAGCTGAATTGGCTTATCTGTATGTTAAGTAATGCAAGCTCTTCTTGCCCCGAAATTTTAGCTGTAGGTCGTGGATAGTAGCACATGGTAGTTGCGTATTTGAAATGGTCTGTAACATAATTATTTTCCTCTAAAGTTCCGTGACGGTGGGTCGACGATGAGCTAATTTTAACTTGTTAGCGTGCACTACGCGATTTTTGCCGTTTATTAGAATGGATATATTTCCGTTATTAAGGACTTGTTGAATTTTGTAGGGACCAGAATATTGACTCGCGAATTTCCCTTGTCGGGGTTCTTTTAATAAAAATACGTCGTCGCCGACGTGGAATGTTTGGGGGTTTACTCTTCGGTCGTAGTGTCCTTTTGATTTTAGTTTAGCTTGTTTTAAGTTTTCTCGGGCGATGTTTTGTAGACGGTTGATCTTCATGAAGAGTTCTTCTAAATAATCGTTATATGATGGGTCGAGGTTTTCTTCCAACGGCGGGTCGGTGGACGGTGCTCGTGCTATTTTTCCGAACACTAATTCGTGCGGTGAGAATTTCGTTCCTTCGTGAATGCTGGTGTTATACGAGAACATCGCGTTCTCTATCCATTCATCCCAATTGGAGGTGTCGTCGATATATTGTTTTAAGAATTCTATTAATACGTGATGGGATCTTTCGAGGGATCCATTTGCTTGAGGGTGATAGGCTGTCGTCTGGTATTGCTTAATTCGGCATTTCTTTGCCACGGCTTTAAATAAAGCTGATAAGAAGTTTGATCCCTGGTCTGTCAGTAATGCTCGTGGAGCTCCAAATCTGCATATGAAATTCTTAAGGAAAGCGTCGGCCACGCTGCGTGAATCCGCTTTTTGTAGTGGTACTGCGACACTGTATTTCGTTAAGAGATCTTGGATGGTCAATATATATTCGTTTCCCATTTTTGTTACAGGCAGTGGTCCAACTATGTCGAGTGCTATTTTGTCAAAGGCTGCGCCAGGTGTATCAGTAAGAACCATAGGTTGGCGAGTCTTGATGCGCGTTAATTTCTTCTTTTGACATTCGATGCATGTCCTTACGTATTCGGTGATATCTTTCTTCATTCCGTCCCAGAAGTAGCGTTGTCGGATACGGTTATAAGTTTTTGTAACTCCTTTGTGTCCTGCGATTACGGAATCATGGTTTTCTTTCATTATTTGCTTTCGTTGTTCCGTCGTCGGTATCGTGATCAGGGATCGACATATCGTGATAGTGAGTTGGTAATCTTGAAGTGTTTGCTTGAGGTAATTGAGAAAGAACTTCCATGGTATGTCGTCATAGTACGGGGTTTTAGAAATGCTGAAGCTTGTTATCCTTAGTTCATCGAGGACGTCTTTTATTGCGCGAATGCCGTTTTTTATGTTTTCTTTCGTAATGGGTATCCTATCGTGTTCTTTTATAGGAATTGCTATAATGTTGTAAGATTGTGTAGGTTTTATTTTAGCTCTCTCAAATGTTAGGTCTTCAAACTTCGGAAGTTCGCCGTATGAGAGTAGTTCGATTGCTCCTTTATCCTGGGGTTGCCCATTCATGTCAATAAAAATGATTTTATGGTCCTTCTGCATTCTTAGGGAGTCGTTGCATTCTTCAATCTTCAGTGGTGCGTTGTGTAGTCTTGCTGGTACGAAAGATCGCTCAAAAAGTGCGTCTGAATCCAACGATGTGAGAGGTGTGTCTTCCATTTCAAAACTGTGTGTTTCTTCCTCGATGTCGTTGCTTGATTTAGTTTGCACATTAGCTTCTTCTTCATTTTCGTAATTCAAAATCCGTGGAGTGAGATGAGGTGTTTTATTGCGAGGGGTTGAGTGGTGTATAGGTATTGGGATTTCTTCTGGAGAGGGGGAATGAGTGGGAGGAGTGCTTTGTGAGGAATCATTCGATATATCGCGACTTTCAATGGAAGTAGGAGAGGGGTCTGCAACATCAGGAATTGTAGAATCTTGTAGCTTTGGGATACGTTTTCCTGGGGGAAGAGGGAAAGGACTGAATGTTGTGGATGGCGTTCGTTTCCTTGATCCTTTTCCTTTGGTTTCTGATGGATTTTTTGAAGTAGATGCTTGCTGCTTCTGTTCTACTGGGCCATGGAGTCGTGGCTTTCTTGTAGGGAAGATCTCGAGAGAGTCAGAGGATGAAGATTCATCCTGTTGTCTTTTCCTTTTTATTGCATAGATTGGCGCTGAAGGCTGTTCTTCTTCGTCGTTCTCCGGTGGATTTCGGGATAGTGCGTCGGCGTTTGCGTTTGCACGACCTTCTTTATAAAATATTTTGTATTCGTATTCCGAAAGTTTTAACTTCCATTTCCATAATCTTGATGTGGGATCTTTAATTGAATTTAGCCACACCAGTGGTTTGTGATCCGTAATGATTTTAAATTCTCTCCCGTATAAGTATGGTCTAAAATGATTTATGCAGTAAACTATTGCGAGACATTCTTTTTCGATTGTTGAGTAATTCTTTTCCGCTTGATTTAATAGTCGCGATGCGTATGCTATTGGAAGATCCTTCCCGATTGGTCCTTGACTTAGGACTCCGCCAATTGCATATCCGGATGCATCTGTGGTTAGATTGAAGGTTTCCGTGAAGTTAGGGTATTGAAGAATCGGTTCGGTTATTAGTGCTTTCTTGAGTCTTTGAAATGCGTCTTCTTGCGCAGGCGTCCATCTGAATGCTACTTCCTTTTTTAATAAATCGGTGAGAGGTTTCGCGGTTTTTGAAAAGTTAGGTATGAATCTGCGGTAATATCCGGCAAGACCCAGAAATTGTTTTATATTCTTTGGATTTTTTGGAACTGGGAAGTGGTCCACCGCCGTTATTTTCTTCGGGTCTGGTTTAACTCCGTTCTCGCTAATAATGTGTCCGAGATAATTAACTTCGTGGCGCAAAAACTCGCACTTATCTGGTTGTAAGCGGAGATTTGCTTCCCGTAATCTTTTCATGAGTCGGGTAAATTTAATCTCATGTTCTCGGAGCGAGCGAGCGTATAGGACTATATCATCAAGGTAGACAAACAATTCTATCCCTTGTAGTCCGGTTAAAACGTTATTCATTAGTCTTTGAAACGTTGCGGGGGCATTTTTGAGTCCAAACGGCATGCGTTTGAATTCGTAATGTCCGTATGGTGTAGAGAAGGCGGTTTTATGAGCGTCTGCCGATTTCATAGGAATTTGGTGAAAACCTGATGCTAGGTCGAAAACGGAAAAATATTTGGCACTACCCAATTGATCTAGAATTTCGTTTATATTAGGAAGTGGGTAGGCGTCTCCGATCGTTTTGTCATTGAGGGTTCGGTAATCTATTACCATACGCCATCGTTTGTTTCCTTGGGAGTCTGGTTTTTTCGGCACGATCCACAGAGGTGAGTTATAAGGTGAAAGAGAGGGTTCTATTACTCCGTTTTCTATAAGTTCAGTCACTTGCCTATTTATTTCTTCCTTGTGTACCGGGGGAAACCGATATTGTTTCGCGTTTACCGGAATATCGTCCGTAGTGTGAATGGGATGTTCTATTGCGCTTGTTGCTCCGAAATGGTCTCCGGGTAAGTAAAATCTGTCTGCATTTTCTTCTATTAACTTCATCACGCTTCGTTCTTCTTCCGAATTTAAGTGATCCAATCTGAGAGCTTCTTTGATTTCTTTTAGTCGTTGTTTATCGCAGTTTGTCTGGGTAAGGAATACTCGTGCGGAATTTTCGTCTTCTAAAATTTCGTTTTGACTAGGTGCAGTTTGACTTGTATTTTCTACTTCTCTGAGTACTAATGTTGGTATGATTATATGTTCATCTTCCTCCGTGGTATTAAAGATCGGAAGGTATGCTCTTCCCTTTGTATTAGTTACTACGGCGTTGCCAAGGAATATCCCTTCTTTCGTTAGTAGACGAGGTAGGTAACCCATTTTAATTTCTGGATTTGCTATTTTGATTTGGAATGGTGCAACCGATCTTTTAGTGATCGTTAAAAATTCGCGTTCGAAAAAAGGTATATGTAATTCTTCCCATTGGAGGCTTCGGCTTTTGTAATCAATCGTGACTGAATTTTGCGTCATAAATTCGGAACCTAAAATTCCGTCTTGGTCGATGGGGAACGAATCGTCAACTAAATGAAATGTTATTGGTCGTCCGGCAATCGCGATTTCTGCCGTTCCTCGAGTGGATATTGGAGTTGAGGTGATTCCCCTAATTTTCAAAGTTATGTCGTGATTAATTTTTTGAGCCGATTCTGAAAATGATTCTTTTATGAGGTTGATTTCAGATCCTGAGTCTATCATTAAATTTAATTTTTTCTGATTATTTGTTGTAGCTACTTGAATGGTTGGTACTACAGAATCTTGATTTAATTGGACTCTGGCGACTCGGAAACTTGGGTCATCGCGTTCTGATCTTCCGGTTCGTTTGTTTCTACGATCGTCGTGAATGTTCGGTGCCCCGATTGGCTGGCTTCCCGGCGGACACCGGCTACCGGGTTGCGAGAACCGTTTCCCTGATTCATGGAGTTATTAGCATTCGTTCTCCTTTGTGAATACGGGGTTATCTCTCCGGCCTCAACCTTTGCTTTAAATTTCCTGCATTCGTCCATATTATGACCGGGATTTTTACAGTAGCGGCAGGTGATGAGCGATGTGGTTGCAGGGAATCTTGATTGTTGGTAGGGTCTTGGTGTGACCGGTGAGGACCGTTGCGGCTCGTAATCGCGTCGTGGGGAGAATTCGTTTGATGAACGCGGAGGTGCTCTATCCTCGTATCGCCGTTGAGACGGCCTGTCTTCATAACGTCGTGGGGGAAATCTATACTCGTTTTGTCGCGGCGGCGATCTGTATGCATTTCGACGCGGAGGGGAACGATATCTAACCCTGGTGCGCGCTCGAGATTCCTCCTTTTCGATTTGTCCAAAAATTTTAATTGCGGTGCAATAATATTCTTCTAGGTTTCGGGGCGCTTCCATACGTATTCGTATTCTAGCGTCTGGCGCGAGGCCGTTCAAGAATGCTTGAATAACATGTTCTTCTAGTTCCTGTGCTCTAATGTGGTCAAATGATCTGCCTTGTTTCATTTCGTCGTATACCGCTGCGTGTAGATTCCGGACCTTTTCTATATAATCGAGTATATGTTCTTGCGGTCTTTTCTCTAGTTGTCCAAGTTCTCCTTGGTATTCATATAATGTTTTGTGTGCGGCGAACGTTGATTTTAGTCGGTTGCAAAATTGATCTACTGTTGCAAATTGTGAATTCGCGACGGTCATGTACGCGTGACCCTGTAGTTTGTTCACTAGTAGTTGCACGAGGTGCATTTCCTGCTCGGGGTGTATTATGCTTCGTGCTCTTTCACAAGCCCGTACAAATTGGAAGATCGGAATGTTTCGTCCATTGTAGATTGGGACGGATTCTAACGCGTCTTTTATACTTATCGCGGCGGTGCGGAAAAGCGGCGGTCGTTCCGGTGTGCTATGCACTTGCGGTGAGGGAGGGAGTCCTCCTGTGGTATTGTCATGACCACCATTCATTCTTAATTCTTGCAATGCGTTTTCTAATCTCTGTAAGCGTTCTGGTAGTGGGAGTAATATATCGAATTCCCTATCCATGCGTTCGATTATTTGATGAACTTTCTCAAGTCTAAGTTCAGTAGATCGCGGTACTTCTATAGTTCGTCGTACGTTTTGCTCTGCTAATTCGCGTTCTCGAGCCAAAACTCGTTCCTGTAGCCTTGCTACTTCATCTTCTTGTTCTGCGTTCAATCGCGCTTCTGCCATGTCGATGGGAATGTAAGACTTGCTTTACGCTTTAGTAAGAGGTGGGAATAAAATCACTCTTCTCCTACTATCCCACCACTGCCACCAAATTTAATGTCACGTCCCGTGTCCTCGATCGGGAGTAACGTATTTATTTTCCTGTTTTAGGCTTGCCCACTGTGCGCAGACTGTCGCCAGGGAACAGGGAGGAGAATCGACGCAGGTGATCTTATTCCGCAGAATTGGATGAAGTAAGTATCGCTAGTGATTCTTAGTTAGTGGAGGCGAATTTATTTATGTCTATAATGTTATTCGTTTTAGGTATCGCTTGGGAAAAAGGTACGACGAAGAGGGGAAACGCACGAAGATGAATTTGAGGTTAATATAACAAATAGAAAACTTTAAGATTCACAAATGTACGAAAGAAACTGTCTGATAAAATAAAAGGATTTGCAAATTAATCAATCTTAAGTTATTTCAAGAACGTAACGGCGGAAATATTCTGGGCTGGTGCAAAGCGTGAGATGCAGCAAGTATTACCGCAAATTTTGTCAAGACAGCCACTGGGCGCTTTGACAATACCGCAATGCCAGTATAGCCACTCGAGGAATACTTCAACCGGATAATTTTCGCGTAAATATTGTTACAGTTATCACGGCGTGAGCTGCAGCTACTTAGCGCAGGCTTTATCGTGTCGGCCACTGGGCGCTACGATAAATCTCACAGTGATACTATAAGAATATAATTGATTTGTATTAAAATTAACACTTGGTATGTTTAATTGGTTTCGTGCGTTTTGAGGAATAGGGAATGACAGGTGAATAAGTAAAGAACAGATTTAACTATTCTAAATGTATTAAAATGATTAAAGTGGTTACAAGGTTTAAGGATTTGTTAATACAATTCGTTGTATAACAATGGGTGTGTCGCCGAAGCCCTCGGGCACAGCGGTTATGTTGAACGTCGTGTTTTATAAAATGAGTTACAATAGTGTACGAATACAAAATTATCCGCGTACCTCGGTCACGGGTTTTGAATATACACTAAGAGTAACGAATAATTAATTAGAGTGCCTTGAGTTATAGAAGAGTTAATATTAGTGAAAACGTACAAAGTTATCCGCGTACCTCGGTCACGGGTTTTGAACGTACACAAATATAAAAGGAGTAACGAGTGATAATGGGTGTGTCGCTGTACGACCTCGGTAATACAGCGGAGTCAGAGTGCAGCCGTAATGATTGAATACTCACTCGTTGGTATAATAGTCGTAGGAGATGTGGCACTGTATGCTTCGTTGCACTGTTTAACTAGTAACTTCGCGTGTTTAAGCTCGATGTACGCTGGTCGGCTGCTGCTGCTTGACTTTAACTTTAACGATGTTCGCGGTTCGGCTGCTCCTGCTGGACTGACTAAAGCGGCGTTGCGCTGCTCCTTATATATTAAATTCATATCGCTAATTCTGAGAATGCTGAGCGGCGGGCGGCTTGCATTTTCCTATCTTTGCTGACATCCCCCGCCTTGCAATTTATTCTGCTGACCGTCTTACGCCTTGCAGTTTTAAACTGCTGACGGTCTTACGCCTTGCAGTTTCTTATCGCCGTGGGAAGGGAAACTGCTGACGGTCTTACGCCTTGCAGTTTCTTGAGCTTATCTTATCGCGGTGAGAGATAAGAAACTGCTGAGCGTGTACAATATTATATAGTCTTGAAATGAATAGATGTCGCATGCGCTTTTAATTATATAGTTATGAAACGAATAGATGGCTCATACTGTTCGCAAATGAAATGATGTCTCGCGGAGTTTGATTTTAATGCTTTTTATATAGCTGCGAGATGAAATGTTGTCCTATACTTCTGAAACGTTATGATGCTTTACATCTTTTGATATTTATTACCTGTATGACTCATCTAGACGTATCGCGTTGATTATTAATACGGTTATTATTCTTAAGTATTACTTTTACGTGCCTTTACATATATATATATATTTATTTTAATGGATTAATGTATTTTCGTACATATATACGTAATGTATATATGTGTATGTATGTCTATGTATATATATATATAGGCATATGTCAAGACGCGCGCTTTCGCGAATTAGGGGGTGGGAGGTTTGAATACGCGATTTTAACAATAGTGACGTCAATTTCGGGTTGACGTTACAATCGACAGGTTCTCAAAGACTCAGTTGAGAATGAGGGATCCGCTGTCGATTGTATTTGAGGTAGAAGGTTTTGAACTTGGGATACGATGCACTTGACACTTGAATTTAAGATGAACGATTGAACTTGGAAACTGGGAAAATAATATTCGAAGAGTCACTCACTTGATAGTCTGAATTTGAAATAAAAACAAGATATATTCTAACATTAAATTGAAAATATTACACTTAGTTACACTTAGAAGAATTTGACTTAGAAAACGATTTCGGTATAGCTTAGTTACGACTTAGAAATTATAACGACTTAGGAACGCTTTGAACTTGTAACGATTTAGAAGATTTGGAAATAGTAACGACTAGTTATACTCTCGATCTGTTCCGTCGCGTCTGACAGAAAGATCACTCCCGACTTAGTAACGACTTAGTAATGATCTCGTTAAGAGCTGGTAACTGGTTTTTTTAGAACTGACGCTCGTAGCTCGTGCTACGTTTTTTATATTAGAGATGCGGACCACGGAGGGGATAGCATCGTGGTAGGGATGGCCATCGGTGGCGCGTGCGGCGAACGCGTGAAGCGCGCTCGGCTGCTCCCTCTCTCCTACTCTATAGCTCTCTCTTTCTATTCACACCTACTATCTCACTCTCTAGCTATCTCTTTCTATCGAGACTTCCCTTTCACTTTTCTACCTGTCTCCTTCTAACGAAGCTTCTCGCTCGCTCTCTACTTGATCCTTAGCAAGTACTTTTCTCTCTCTCTCTCTCTCGTTGGTTTATACGGCGGACGGCTTTTGCCCTTTTTGAAATAGTAATTCATTCGGTACGTCTTTGGAGTTTGATTTAGAATATCGAAGCTACGCGTACTTGAATGAAATAGTAAGACTTGGAAATAGTAGAGGTACGCGTGCTGAGAAATAGTAATTATCTAATAGACGTACGATTTTGAAGATATAGAAAAATATTGGGCGTTGGAAAAATCTATCTGCCGTTTTCTACTTTGAGAGATTTGAATTTAGAGGAGTAAATATCTAAATTTGCAATGATTAAGAATTTGCAATAATTATAAGCGTTCGTTTACGCTCGTTCATCGCTCGCGTTGAGCGCAGGTAGGAAAGGTCAGTTTTATGACGGTCGCGCGCGGTCTTGCGCTGGTATGCTAATATGTACATCGAGTGAGACTTTCTAAAATAAACAAATTAAAATTATTAACGTACGAACGTTGCCTATCGATTAATAGTTAAGATTTAGAAACAATAATAATACTTGTAAAAATAGTAGAGATCGGAAGAAAAATGAATATATGTACATTTGCGATAAAAGAAAAAAGAAAAATTTACGGCGCGTAATCGCGGGACGTAACAACCGCGCCTGCTTGGACGCTTCCGTGACTGCTTGGACGCTTCCGCGCCTGCTTGGACTCTTCTGCGCCTTCTTGCATGCTGCCGCGCCTACTTGGACGTTTCCGCGCCTGCTTGGACGCTTCCGCGCCTGCTTGCATGCTTCCCCGCCTGCTTGGACGCTTCCGCGCCTGCTTGGACTCTTCTGCGCCTTCTTGCATGCTTCCGCGCCTGCTTGGACGTTTCCGCGCCTGCTTGGACGCTACCGCGCCTGCTTGGACGCTTCCGCACCTTCTTGCATGCTTCCGCGCCTACTTGGACGTTTCCGCGCCTGCTTGGACGCTTCCGCGCCTGCTTGCATGCTTCCCCGCCTGCTTGGACTCTTCCGCGCCTGCTTGGACTCTTCTGCGGCTGCTTGCATGCTTCCGCGCCTGCTTGGACGCTTCCGCGCCTGCTAGGACTCTTCTGCGTCTTCTTGCATGCTTCCGCGCCTGCTTGGACGTTTCCGCGCCTGCTTGGACGCGGCCGCGCCTGCTTGGACGCTTCCGCGACTGCTTGGACGCTTCCGCGCCTGCTTGGACGCTTCCGCGCCTGCTTGGACTCTTCCACGCCTGCTTGGACGTTTACGCGCCTGCTTGGGCGCTACCGCGCCTGCTTGGACGCTTCCGCGACTGCTTGGACTCTACCGCGCCTGCTTGAACGCTTCCGCGACTGCTTGGACGCTTCCGCACCTGCTTGGACTCTTCTGCGTCTTCTTGCATGCTGCCGCGCCTACTTGGACGTTTCCACGCCTGCTTGGACGCTTCCGCACCTGCTTGCATGCTTCCGCGACTGCTAGGACGCTTCCGCGCCTGCTTGGACTCTTCTGCGTCTTCTTGCATGCTTCCGCGCCTGCTTGGACGTTTCCGCGCCTGCTTGGACGCGACCGCGCCTGCTTGGACGCTTCCGCGCCTGCTTGGACGCTTCAGCGACTGCTTGGACGCTTCCGCGCCTGCTTGGACTCTTCTGCGCCTTCTTGCATGCTTCCGCGCCTACTTGGACGTTTCCGCGACTGCTTGGACGTTTCTGCGCCTTCTTGCATGCTTCCGCGCCTGCTTGGACGTTTCCGCGCCAGCTTGGACGCTTCCGCGCCTGCTTGGACTCTTCCGCGCCTGCTTGCATGCTTCCGCGCCTGCTAGGACGCTTTCGCGCCTGCTTGCACGGTTCCGAGCCTGCTTGGACGCTTCCGCGACTGCTTGGACTCTTCTGCGCCTGCTTGGACTCTTCTGCGCCGTCTTGCATGCTTCCGCGCCTGCTTTGACGCTTACGCGCCTGCTTGGACGCTTCCGCGCCTGCTTGGACGCTTCCGCGACTGCTTGGACGCTTCCGCACCTGCTTGGACTCTTCTGCGTCTTCTTGCATGCTGCCGCGCCTACTTGGACGTTTCCACGCCTGCTTGGACGCTTCCGCACCTGCTTGCATGCTTCCCCGCCTGCTTGGACGCTTCCGCGCCTGCTTGGACTCTTCTGCGCCTTCTTGCATGCTTCCGCGCCTGCTGGGACGCTACCGAGCCTGCTTGGACGCTTCCGCGACTGCTTGAACGCTACCGCGCCTGCTTGGACGCTTCCGCGACTGCTTGGACGCTTCCGCGCCTGCTAGGACTCTTCTGCGCCTTCTTGCATGCTGCCGCGCCTACTTGGACGCTTCCGCGCCTGGTTGGACGCTACCGCGCCTGCTTGGACGCTTCCGCGACTGCTTGGACGCTTCCGCGCCTGCTTAGACTCTTCTGCGCCTTCTTGCATGCTGCCGCGCCTACTTGGACGTTACTGCGCCTGCTTGGACGTTTCCACGCCTGCTTGGACGCTTCCGCGCCTGCTTGCATGCTTCCCCGCCAGCTTGGACGCTTCCGCGCCTCCTTGGACTCTTCTGCGCCTTCTTGCATGCTTCCGCGCCTGCTTGGACGTTTCCGCGCCTGCTTAGACGCTACCGCGCCTGCTTCTACGCTTCCGCGCCTCCTTGGACTCTTCTGCGCCTTCTTGCATGCTTCCGCGCCTGCTTGGACTCTTCCGCGCATGCTTGGACGCTTCCGCGCCTTCTTGCATGCTTCCGCGCCTACTTGGACGTTTCCGCGCCTGCTTGGATGCTTCCGCGCCTGCTTGCATGCTTCCCCGCCTGGTTGGACGCTTCCGCGACTGCTAGGACGCTTCCGCGCCTGCTTGGACTCTTCTGCGTCTTCTTGCATGCTTCCGCGCCTGCTTGGACGTTTCCGCGCCTGCTTGGACGCTTCCGCGCCTGCTTGCATGCTTCCCCGCCTGCTTGGACGCTTCCGCGCCTGCTTGGACTCTTCTGCGCCTTCTTGCATGCTTCCGCGCCTGCTTGGACGTTTCCGCGCCTGCTTGGACGCTACCGCGCCTGCTTGGACGCTTCCGCACCTTCTTGCATGCTTCCGCGCCTACTTGGACGTTTCCGCGCCTGCTTGGACGCTTCCGCGCCTGCTTGCATGCTTCCCCGCCTGCTTGGACTCTTCCGCGCCTGCTTGGACTCTTCTGCGGCTGCTTGCATGCTTCCGCGCCTGCTTGAGCGCTTCCGCGCCTGCTAGGACTCTTCTGCGTCTTCTTGCATGCTTCCGCGCCTGCTTGGACGTTTCCGCGCCTGCTTGGACGCGGCCGCGCCTGCTTGGACGCTTCCGCGACTGCTTGGACGCTTCCGCGCCTGCTTGGACGCTTCCGCGCCTGCTTGGACTCTTCCACGCCTGCTTGGACGTTTCCGCGCCTGCTTGGGCGCTACCGCGCCTGCTTGGACGCTTCCGCGACTGCTTGGACTCTACCGCGCCTGCTTGAACGCTTCCGCGACTGCTTGGACGCTTCCGCACCTGCTTGGACTCTTCTGCGTCTTCTTGCATGCTGCCGCGCCTACTTGGACGTTTCCACGCCTGCTTGGACGCTTCCGCACCTGCTTGCATGCTTCCCCGCCTGCTTGGACGCTTCCGCGCCTGCTTGGACTCTTCTGCGCCTTCTTGCATGCTTCCGCGCCTGCTGGGACGCTACCGAGCCTGCTTGGACGCTTCCGCGACTGCTTGAACGCTACCGCGCCTGCTTGGACGCTTCCGCGACTGCTTGGACGCTTCCGCGCCTGCTAGGACTCTTCTGCGCCTTCTTGCATGCTGCCGCGCCTACTTGGACGCTTCCGCGCCTGGTTGGACGCTACCGCGCCTGCTTGGACGCTTCCGCGACTGCTTGGACGCTTCCGCGCCTGCTTGGACTCTTCTGCGCCTTCTTGCATGCTGCCGCGCCTACTTGGACGTTACTGCGCCTGCTTGGACGTTTCCACGCCTGCTTGGACGCTTCCGCGCCTGCTTGCATGCTTCCCCGCCTGCTTGGACGCTTCCGCGCCTCCTTGGACTCTTCTGCGCCTTCTTGCATGCTTCCGCGCCTGCTTGGACGTTTCCGCGCCTGCTTGGACGCTACCGCGCCTGCTTCTACGCTTCCGCGCCTCCTTGGACTCTTCTGCGCCTTCTTGCATGCTTCCGCGCCTGCTTGGACTCTTCCGCGCATGCTTGGACGCTTCCGCGCCTTCTTGCATGCTTCCGCGCCTACTTGGACGTTTCCGCGCCTGCTTGGATGCTTCCGCGCCTGCTTGCATGCTTCCCCGCCTGGTTGGACGCTTCCGCGACTGCTAGGACGCTTCCGCGCCTGCTTGGACACTTCTGCGTCTTCTTGCATGCTTCCGCGCCTGCTTGGACGTTTCCGCGCCTGCTTGGACGCGACCGCGCCTGCTTGGACGCTTCCGCGCCTGCTTGGACGCTTCAGCGACTGCTTGGACGCTTCCGCGCCTGCTTGGACTCTTCTGCGCCTTCTTGCATGCTTCCGCGCCTACTTGGACGTTTCCGCGACTGCTTGGACGTTTCTGCGCCTTCTTGCATGCTTCCGCGCCTGCTTGGACGTTTCCGCGCCAGCTTGGACGCTTCCGCGCCTGCTTGGACGCTTCCGCGCCTGCTTGGACTCTTCTGCGCCTTCTTGCATGCTTCCGCGCCTGCTTGGACGTTTCCGCGCCTGCTTGGACGCTACCGCGCCTGCTTGGACGCTTCCGCACCTTCTTGCATGCTTCCGCGCCTACTTGGACGTTTCCGCGCCTGCTTGGACGCTTCCGCGCCTGCTTGCATGCTTCCCCGCCTGCTTGGACTCTTCCGCGCCTGCTTGGACTCTTCTGCGGCTGCTTGCATGCTTCCGCGCCTGCTTGGACGCTTCCGCGCCTGCTAGGACTCTTCTGCGTCTTCTTGCATGCTTCCGCGCCTGCTTGGACGTTTCCGCGCCTGCTTGGACGCGGCCGCGCCTGCTTGGACGCTTCCGCGACTGCTTGGACGCTTCCGCGCCTGCTTGGACGCTTCCGCGCCTGCTTGGACTCTTCCACGCCTGCTTGGACGTTTCCGCGCCTGCTTGGGCGCTACCGCGCCTGCTTGGACGCTTCCGCGACTGCTTGGACTCTACCGCGCCTGCTTGAACGCTTCCGCGACTGCTTGGACGCTTCCGCACCTGCTTGGACTCTTCTGCGTCTTCTTGCATGCTGCCGCGCCTACTTGGACGTTTCCACGCCTGCTTGGACGCTTCCGCACCTGCTTGCATGCTTCCCCGCCTGCTTGGACGCTTCCGCGCCTGCTTGGACTCTTCTGCGCCTTCTTGCATGCTTCCGCGCCTGCTGGGACGCTACCGAGCCTGCTTGGACGCTTCCGCGACTGCTTGAACGCTACCGCGCCTGCTTGGACGCTTCCGCGACTGCTTGGACGCTTCCGCGCCTGCTAGGACTCTTCTGCGCCTTCTTGCATGCTGCCGCGCCTACTTGGACGCTTCCGCGCCTGGTTGGACGCTACCGCGCCTGCTTGGACGCTTCCGCGACTGCTTGGACGCTTCCGCGCCTGCTTGGACTCTTCTGCGCCTTCTTGCATGCTGCCGCGCCTACTTGGACGTTACTGCGCCTGCTTGGACGTTTCCACGCCTGCTTGGACGCTTCCGCGCCTGCTTGCATGCTTCCCCGCCTGCTTGGACGCTTCCGCGCCTCCTTGGACTCTTCTGCGCCTTCTTGCATGCTTCCGCGCCTGCTTGGACGTTTCCGCGCCTGCTTGGACGCTACCGCGCCTGCTTCTACGCTTCCGCGCCTCCTTGGACTCTTCTGCGCCTTCTTGCATGCTTCCGCGCCTGCTTGGACTCTTCCGCGCATGCTTGGACGCTTCCGCGCCTTCTTGCATGCTTCCGCGCCTACTTGGACGTTTCCGCGCCTGCTTGGATGCTTCCGCGCCTGCTTGCATGCTTCCCCGCCTGGTTGGACGCTTCCGCGACTGCTAGGACGCTTCCGCGCCTGCTTGGACTCTTCTGCGTCTTCTTGCATGCTTCCGCGCCTGCTTGGATGCTTCCGCGCCTGCTTGCATTTTTCCCGGCCTGCTTGCATGCTTCCCCGCCTGCTTGGTCGCTTCCGCGACTGCTTGGACGCTACCGCGCCTTCTTGGACGCTTCCGCGCCTGCTTGGACGTTTCCGCGCCTGCTTGGACGCTACCGCGCCTGCTTGGACGCTTCCGCACCTTCTTGCATGCTTCCGCGCCTACTTGGACGTTTCCGCGCCTGCTTGGACGCTTCCGCGCCTGCTTGCATGCTTCCGCGCCTACTTGGACGTTTCCGCGCCTACTTGGACGTTTCCACGCCTGCTTGGACGCTTCCGCACCTGCTTGCATGCTTCCGCGACTGCTAGGACGCTTCCGCGCCTGCTTGGACTCTTCTGCGTCTTCTTGCATGCTTCCGCGCCTGCTTGGACGTTTCCGCGCCTGCTTGGACGCGACCGCGCCTGCTTGGACGCTTCCGCGCCTGCTTGGACGCTTCAGCGACTGCTTGGACGCTTCCGCGCCTGCTTGGACTCTTCTGCGCCTTCTTGCATGCTTCCGCGCCTACTTGGACGTTTCCGCGACTGCTTGGACGTTTCTGCGCCTTCTTGCATGCTTCCGCGCCTGCTTGGACGTTTCCGCGCCAGCTTGGACGCTTCCGCGCCTGCTTGGACTCTTCCGCGCCTGCTTGCATGCTTCCGCGCCTGCTAGGACGCTTTCGCGCCTGCTTGCACGGTTCCGAGCCTGCTTGGACGCTTCCGCGACTGCTTGGACTCTTCTGCGCCTGCTTGGACTCTTCTGCGCCGTCTTGCATGCTTCCGCGCCTGCTTTGACGCTTACGCGCCTGCTTGGACGCTTCCGCGCCTGCTTGGACGCTTCCGCGACTGCTTGGACGCTTCCGCACCTGCTTGGACTCTTCTGCGTCTTCTTGCATGCTGCCGCGCCTACTTGGACGTTTCCACGCCTGCTTGGACGCTTCCGCACCTGCTTGCATGCTTCCCCGCCTGCTTGGACGCTTCCGCGCCTGCTTGGACTCTTCTGCGCCTTCTTGCATGCTTCCGCGCCTGCTGGGACGCTACCGAGCCTGCTTGGACGCTTCCGCGACTGCTTGAACGCTACCGCGCCTGCTTGGACGCTTCCGCGACTGCTTGGACGCTTCCGCGCCTGCTAGGACTCTTCTGCGCCTTCTTGCATGCTGCCGCGCCTACTTGGACGCTTCCGCGCCTGGTTGGACGCTACCGCGCCTGCTTGGACGCTTCCGCGACTGCTTGGACGCTTCCGCGCCTGCTTGGACTCTTCTGCGCCTTCTTGCATGCTGCCGCGCCTACTTGGACGTTACTGCGCCTGCTTGGACGTTTCCACGCCTGCTTGGACGCTTCCGCGCCTGCTTGCATGCTTCCCCGCCAGCTTGGACGCTTCCGCGCCTCCTTGGACTCTTCTGCGCCTTCTTGCATGCTTCCGCGCCTGCTTGGACGTTTCCGCGCCTGCTTAGACGCTACCGCGCCTGCTTCTACGCTTCCGCGCCTCCTTGGACTCTTCTGCGCCTTCTTGCATGCTTCCGCGCCTGCTTGGACTCTTCCGCGCATGCTTGGACGCTTCCGCGCCTTCTTGCATGCTTCCGCGCCTACTTGGACGTTTCCGCGCCTGCTTGGATGCTTCCGCGCCTGCTTGCATGCTTCCCCGCCTGGTTGGACGCTTCCGCGACTGCTAGGACGCTTCCGCGCCTGCTTGGACTCTTCTGCGTCTTCTTGCATGCTTCCGCGCCTGCTTGGACGTTTCCGCGCCTGCTTGGACGCTTCCGCGCCTGCTTGCATGCTTCCCCGCCTGCTTGGACGCTTCCGCGCCTGCTTGGACTCTTCTGCGCCTTCTTGCATGCTTCCGCGCCTGCTTGGACGTTTCCGCGCCTGCTTGGACGCTACCGCGCCTGCTTGGACGCTTCCGCACCTTCTTGCATGCTTCCGCGCCTACTTGGACGTTTCCGCGCCTGCTTGGACGCTTCCGCGCCTGCTTGCATGCTTCCCCGCCTGCTTGGACTCTTCCGCGCCTGCTTGGACTCTTCTGCGGCTGCTTGCATGCTTCCGCGCCTGCTTGAGCGCTTCCGCGCCTGCTAGGACTCTTCTGCGTCTTCTTGCATGCTTCCGCGCCTGCTTGGACGTTTCCGCGCCTGCTTGGACGCGGCCGCGCCTGCTTGGACGCTTCCGCGACTGCTTGGACGCTTCCGCGCCTGCTTGGACGCTTCCGCGCCTGCTTGGACTCTTCCACGCCTGCTTGGACGTTTCCGCGCCTGCTTGGGCGCTACCGCGCCTGCTTGGACGCTTCCGCGACTGCTTGGACTCTACCGCGCCTGCTTGAACGCTTCCGCGACTGCTTGGACGCTTCCGCACCTGCTTGGACTCTTCTGCGTCTTCTTGCATGCTGCCGCGCCTACTTGGACGTTTCCACGCCTGCTTGGACGCTTCCGCACCTGCTTGCATGCTTCCCCGCCTGCTTGGACGCTTCCGCGCCTGCTTGGACTCTTCTGCGCCTTCTTGCATGCTTCCGCGCCTGCTGGGACGCTACCGAGCCTGCTTGGACGCTTCCGCGACTGCTTGAACGCTACCGCGCCTGCTTGGACGCTTCCGCGACTGCTTGGACGCTTCCGCGCCTGCTAGGACTCTTCTGCGCCTTCTTGCATGCTGCCGCGCCTACTTGGACGCTTCCGCGCCTGGTTGGACGCTACCGCGCCTGCTTGGACGCTTCCGCGACTGCTTGGACGCTTCCGCGCCTGCTTGGACTCTTCTGCGCCTTCTTGCATGCTGCCGCGCCTACTTGGACGTTACTGCGCCTGCTTGGACGTTTCCACGCCTGCTTGGACGCTTCCGCGCCTGCTTGCATGCTTCCCCGCCTGCTTGGACGCTTCCGCGCCTCCTTGGACTCTTCTGCGCCTTCTTGCATGCTTCCGCGCCTGCTTGGACGTTTCCGCGCCTGCTTGGACGCTACCGCGCCTGCTTCTACGCTTCCGCGCCTCCTTGGACTCTTCTGCGCCTTCTTGCATGCTTCCGCGCCTGCTTGGACTCTTCCGCGCATGCTTGGACGCTTCCGCGCCTTCTTGCATGCTTCCGCGCCTACTTGGACGTTTCCGCGCCTGCTTGGATGCTTCCGCGCCTGCTTGCATGCTTCCCCGCCTGGTTGGACGCTTCCGCGACTGCTAGGACGCTTCCGCGCCTGCTTGGACACTTCTGCGTCTTCTTGCATGCTTCCGCGCCTGCTTGGACGTTTCCGCGCCTGCTTGGACGCGACCGCGCCTGCTTGGACGCTTCCGCGCCTGCTTGGACGCTTCAGCGACTGCTTGGACGCTTCCGCGCCTGCTTGGACTCTTCTGCGCCTTCTTGCATGCTTCCGCGCCTACTTGGACGTTTCCGCGACTGCTTGGACGTTTCTGCGCCTTCTTGCATGCTTCCGCGCCTGCTTGGACGTTTCCGCGCCAGCTTGGACGCTTCCGCGCCTGCTTGGACGCTTCCGCGCCTGCTTGGACTCTTCTGCGCCTTCTTGCATGCTTCCGCGCCTGCTTGGACGTTTCCGCGCCTGCTTGGACGCTACCGCGCCTGCTTGGACGCTTCCGCACCTTCTTGCATGCTTCCGCGCCTACTTGGACGTTTCCGCGCCTGCTTGGACGCTTCCGCGCCTGCTTGCATGCTTCCCCGCCTGCTTGGACTCTTCCGCGCCTGCTTGGACTCTTCTGCGGCTGCTTGCATGCTTCCGCGCCTGCTTGGACGCTTCCGCGCCTGCTAGGACTCTTCTGCGTCTTCTTGCATGCTTCCGCGCCTGCTTGGACGTTTCCGCGCCTGCTTGGACGCGGCCGCGCCTGCTTGGACGCTTCCGCGACTGCTTGGACGCTTCCGCGCCTGCTTGGACGCTTCCGCGCCTGCTTGGACTCTTCCACGCCTGCTTGGACGTTTCCGCGCCTGCTTGGGCGCTACCGCGCCTGCTTGGACGCTTCCGCGACTGCTTGGACTCTACCGCGCCTGCTTGAACGCTTCCGCGACTGCTTGGACGCTTCCGCACCTGCTTGGACTCTTCTGCGTCTTCTTGCATGCTGCCGCGCCTACTTGGACGTTTCCACGCCTGCTTGGACGCTTCCGCACCTGCTTGCATGCTTCCCCGCCTGCTTGGACGCTTCCGCGCCTGCTTGGACTCTTCTGCGCCTTCTTGCATGCTTCCGCGCCTGCTGGGACGCTACCGAGCCTGCTTGGACGCTTCCGCGACTGCTTGAACGCTACCGCGCCTGCTTGGACGCTTCCGCGACTGCTTGGACGCTTCCGCGCCTGCTAGGACTCTTCTGCGCCTTCTTGCATGCTGCCGCGCCTACTTGGACGCTTCCGCGCCTGGTTGGACGCTACCGCGCCTGCTTGGACGCTTCCGCGACTGCTTGGACGCTTCCGCGCCTGCTTGGACTCTTCTGCGCCTTCTTGCATGCTGCCGCGCCTACTTGGACGTTACTGCGCCTGCTTGGACGTTTCCACGCCTGCTTGGACGCTTCCGCGCCTGCTTGCATGCTTCCCCGCCTGCTTGGACGCTTCCGCGCCTCCTTGGACTCTTCTGCGCCTTCTTGCATGCTTCCGCGCCTGCTTGGACGTTTCCGCGCCTGCTTGGACGCTACCGCGCCTGCTTCTACGCTTCCGCGCCTCCTTGGACTCTTCTGCGCCTTCTTGCATGCTTCCGCGCCTGCTTGGACTCTTCCGCGCATGCTTGGACGCTTCCGCGCCTTCTTGCATGCTTCCGCGCCTACTTGGACGTTTCCGCGCCTGCTTGGATGCTTCCGCGCCTGCTTGCATGCTTCCCCGCCTGGTTGGACGCTTCCGCGACTGCTAGGACGCTTCCGCGCCTGCTTGGACTCTTCTGCGTCTTCTTGCATGCTTCCGCGCCTGCTTGGACGTTTCCGCGCCTGCTTGGACGCGACCGCGCCTGCTTGGACGCTTCCGCGCCTGCTTGGACGCTTCAGCGACTGCTTGGACGCTTCCGCGCCTGCTTGGACTCTTCTGCGCCTTCTTGCATGCTTCCGCGCCTACTTGGACGTTTCCGCGACTGCTTGGACGTTTCTGCGCCTTCTTGCATGCTTCCGCGCCTGCTTGGACGTTTCCGCGCCAGCTTGGACGCTTCCGCGCCTGCTTGGACTCTTCCGCGCCTGCTTGCATGCTTCCGCGCCTGCTAGGACGCTTTCGCGCCTGCTTGCACGGTTCCGAGCCTGCTTGGACGCTTCCGCGACTGCTTGGACTCTTCTGCGCCTGCTTGGACTCTTCTGCGCCGTCTTGCATGCTTCCGCGCCTGCTTTGACGCTTACGCGCCTGCTTGGACGCTTCCGCGCCTGCTTGGACGCTTCCGCGACTGCTTGGACGCTTCCGCGCCTGCTTGGACTCTTCTGCGCCTTCTTGCATGCTTCCGCGCCTGCTTGGACGTTTCCGCGCCTGCTTGGACGCTTCAGCGACTGCTTGGACGCTTCCGCGCCTGCTTGGACTCTTCTGCGCCTTCTTGCATGCTTCCGCGCCTACTTGGACGTTTCCGCGACTGCTTGGACGTTTCTGCGCCTTCTTGCATGCTTCCGCGCCTGCTTGGACGTTTCCGCGCCAGCTTGGACGCTTCCGCGCCTGCTTGGACTCTTCCGCGCCTGCTTGCATGCTTCCGCGCCTGCTAGGACGCTTTCGCGCCTGCTTGCACGGTTCCGAGCCTGCTTGGACGCTTCCGCGACTGCTTGGACTCTTCTGCGCCTGCTTGGACTCTTCTGCGCCGTCTTGCATGCTTCCGCGCCTGCTTTGACGCTTACGCGCCTGCTTGGACGCTTCCGCGCCTGCTTGGACGCTTCCGCGACTGCTTGGACGCTTCCGCGCCTGCTTGGACTCTTCTGCGCCTTCTTGCATGCTTCCGCGCCTGCTTGGACGCTTCCGCGCCTGGTTGGACGCTTCCGCGCCTTCTTGCATGCTTCCGCGCCTACTTGGACGTTTCCGCGCCTGCTTGGACGCTTCCGCGCCTGCTTGCATGCTTCCCCGCCTGGTTGGACGCTTCCGCGCCTGCTTGGACGCTTCCGCGCCTGCTTGGATGCTTCCGCGCCTGCTTGCATTTTTCCCGGCCTGCTTGCATGCTTCCCCGCCTGCTTGGTCGCTTCCGCGACTGCTTGGACGCTACCGCGCCTTCTTGGACGCTCCCACGCCTGCTTGGACGCTTCCGCGCCTGCTTGGACGCTTCCGCGCCTGCTTGGACTCTTCCGCGCCTGCTTGCAGGCTTCCCCGCCTGCTTGGACGTTTCCGCGCCAGCTTGGATGCTTTCGCGCCTGCTTGGACTATTCTGCGCCTTCTTGCATGCTTCCGCGCCTGCTTGGACGTTTCCGCGCCTGCTTGGACGCTTCAGCGACTGCTTGGACGCTTCCGCGCCTGCTTGGACTCTTCTGCGCCTTCTTGCATGCTTCCGCGCCTACTTGGACGTTTCCGCGACTGCTTGGACGTTTCTGCGCCTTCTTGCATGCTTCCGCGCCTGCTTGGACGTTTCCGCGCCAGCTTGGACGCTTCCGCGCCTGCTTGGACTCTTCCGCGCCGGCTTGCATGCTTCCGCGCCTGCTAGGACGCTTTCGCGCCTGCTTGCACGGTTCCGAGCCTGCTTGGACGCTACCGCGACTGCTTGGACTCTTCTGCGCCTGCTTGGACTCTTCTGCGCCGTCTTGCATGCTTCCGCGCCTGCTTGGACGCTTACGCGCCTGCTTGGACGCTTCCGCGCCTGCTTGGACGCTTCCGCGACTGCTTGGACGCTTCCGCGCCTGCTTGGACTCTTCTGCGCCTTCTTGCATGCTTCCGCGCCTGCTTGGACGCTTCCGCGCCTGGTTGGACGCTTCCGCGCCTTCTTGCATGCTTCCGCGCCTACTTGGACGTTTCCGCGCCTGCTTGCATGCTTCCGCGCCTGCTTGCATGCTTCCCCGCCTGGTTGGACGCTTCCGCGCCTGCTTGGACGCTTCCGCGCCTGCTTGGATGCTTCCGCGCCTGCTTGCATGCTTCCCCGCCTGCTTGCATGCTTCCCCGCCTGCTTGGTCGCTTCCGCGACTGCTTGGACGCTACCGCGCCTTCTTGGACGCTCCCACGCCTGCTTGGACGCGACCGCGCCTGCTTGGACGCTTCCGCGACTGCTTGGACGCTTCCGCGCCTGGTTGGACGCGGCCGCGCCTGCTTGGACGCTTCCGCAACTGCTTGGACGCTTCCGCGCCTGCTTGGACTCTTCCGCGCCTGCTTGCATGCTTCCGCGCCTGCTAGGACGCTTTCGCGCCTGCTTGCACGGTTCCGAGCCTGCTTGGACGCTTCCGCGACTGCTTGGACTCTTCTGCGCCTGCTTGGACTCTTCTGCGCCGTCTTGCATGCTTCCGCGCCTGCTTCGACGCTTACGCGCCTGCTTGGACGCTTCCGCGCCTGCTTGGACGCTTCCGCGACTGCTTGGACGCTTCCGCGCCTGCTTGGACTCTTCTGCGCCTTCTTGCATGCTTCCGCGCCTGCTTGGACGCTTCCGCGCCTGGTTGGACGCTTCCGCGCCTTCTTGCATGCTTCCGCACCTACTTGGACGTTTCCGCGCCTGCTTGGATGCTTCCGCGCCTGCTTGCATGCTTCCCCGCCTGGTTGGACGCTTCCGCGCCTGCTTGGACGCTTCCGCGCCTGCTTGGATGCTTCCGCGCCTGCTTGCATGCTTCCCCGCCTGCTTGCATGCTTCCCCGCCTGCTTGGTCGCTTCCGCGACTGCTTGGACGCTGCCGCGCCTTCTTGGACGCTCCCACGCCTGCTTGGACGCTTCCGCGCCTGCTTGGACGCTTCCGCGCCTGCTTGGACTCTTCCGCGCCTGCTTGGACGTTTCCGCGCCAGCTTGGATGCTTTCGCGCCTGCTTGGACTATTCTGCGCCTTCTTGCATGCTTCCGCGCCTGCTTGGACGTTTCCGCGCCTGCTTGGACGCTTCAGCGACTGCTTGGACGCTTCCGCGCCTGCTTGGACTCTTCTGCGCCTTCTTGCATGCTTCCGCGCCTGCTTGGACGCTTCCGCGACTGCTTGGACGCTTCCGCGCCTGCTTGGACTCTTCTGCGCCTTCTTGCATGCTTCCGCGCCTGCTTGGACGCTTCCGCGCCTGGTAGGACGCTTCCGCGCCTTCTTGCATGCTTCCGCGCCTACTTGGACGTTTCCGCGCCTGCTTGGACGCTACCGCGCCTGCTTGGACGCTTCCGCGACTGCTTGGACGCTTCCGCGCCTGGTTGGACGCTTCCGCGCCTTCTTCCATGCTTCCGCGCCTGGTTGGACACTTCTGCGCCTGCTTGGACGCTACCGCGCCTGCTTGGAACCTTCCGCGCCTTCTTACATGCTTACGCGCCTGCTTGGACGTTTCCGCGCCTGCTTGGACGCTTCAGCGACTGCTTGGACGCTTCCGCGCCTGCTTGGACTCTTCCGCGCCTGCTTGCATGCTTCCGCGCCTGCTAGGACGCTTTCGCGCCTGCTTGCACGGTTCCGAGCCTGCTCGGACGCTTCCACGACTGCTTGGACTCTTCTGCGCCTGCTTGGACTCTTCTGCGCCGTCTTGCATGCTTCCGCGCCTGCTTGGACGCTTACGCGCCTGCTTGGACGCTTCCGCGCCTGCTTGGACGCTTCCGCGACTGCTTGGACGCTTCCGCGGCTGCTTGGACGCTACTGCGCCTGCTTGAACGCTTCCGCGACTGCTTGGACGCTTCCGCGCCTGGTTGGACGCTACCGCGCCTGCTTGGAAGCTTCCGCGCCTGCTCGGACGCTTCCGCGTCTGCTTGGTCGCTTCCGCGCCTGCTTGGACGCTACCGCGCCTGCTCGGACGCTTCCGCGACTGCTTGGTCGCTTCCGCGCCTGCTTGGACGCTACCGCGCCTGCTTGGACGCTTCCGCGACTGCTTGGACGCTTCCGCGGCTGCTTGGACGCTACTGCGCCTGCTTGAACGCTTCCGCGACTGCTTGGACGCTTCCGCGCCTGGTTGGACGCTATCGCTCCTGCTTGGAAGCTTCCGCGACTGCTTGGACGCTACCGCGCCTGCTTGGACGCTGCCGCGACTGCTTGGACGCTTCCGCGCCTGCTTGGACTGTTCTGCGTCTTCTTGCATGCTTCCGCGCCTGCTTGGACGCTACCGCGCCTGCTTGGACGCTTCCGCGACTGCTTGGACGCTTCCGCGCCTGCTTGGACTCTTCTGCGTCTTCTTGCATGCTTCCGCGCCTGCTTGGACGTTTCCGCGCCTGCTTGGACGTTTCCGCGCATGCTTGGACGCTGCCGCGCCTGCTTGGACGCTACCGCGCCTGCTTGGACGCTTCCGCGCCTGCTTGGACGCTTCCGCGCCTGCTTGGACGCTTCCGCGACTGCTTGGACTATTCTGCGTCTTCTTGCATGCTTCCGCGCCTGCTCGGACGCTACCGCGCCTGCTTGGACGCTTCCGCGACTGCTTGGACGCTTCCGCGGCTGCTTGGACGCTACTGCGCCTGCTTGGACGCTACCGCGCCTGCTTGGAACCTTCCGCGCCTTCTTACATGCTTACGCGCCTGCTTGGACGTTTCCGCGCCTGCTTGGACGCTTCAGCGACTGCTTGGACGCTTCCGCGCCTGCTTGGACTCTTCTGCGCCTTCTTGCATGCTTCCGCGCCTACTTGGACGTTTCCGCGCCTGCTTGGATGCTTCCGCGCCTGCTTGCATGCTTCCCCGCCTGGTTGGACGCTTCCGCGACTGCTAGGACGCTTCCGCGCCTGCTTGGACTCTTCTGCGTCTTCTTGCATGCTTCCGCGCCTGCTTGGACGTTTCCGCGCCTGCTTGGACGCGACCGCGCCTGCTTGGACGCTTCCGCGCCTGCTTGGACGCTTCAGCGACTGCTTGGACGCTTCCGCGCCTGCTTGGACTCTTCTGCGCCTTCTTGCATGCTTCCGCGCCTACTTGGACGTTTCCGCGACTGCTTGGACGTTTCTGCGCCTTCTTGCATGCTTCCGCGCCTGCTTGGACGTTTCCGCGCCAGCTTGGACGCTTCCGCGCCTGCTTGGACTCTTCCGCGCCTGCTTGCATGCTTCCGCGCCTGCTAGGACGCTTTCGCGCCTGCTTGCACGGTTCCGAGCCTGCTTGGACGCTTCCGCGACTGCTTGGACTCTTCTGCGCCTGCTTGGACTCTTCTGCGCCGTCTTGCATGCTTCCGCGCCTGCTTTGACGCTTACGCGCCTGCTTGGACGCTTCCGCGCCTGCTTGGACGCTTCCGCGACTGCTTGGACGCTTCCGCGCCTGCTTGGACTCTTCTGCGCCTTCTTGCATGCTTCCGCGCCTGCTTGGACGTTTCCGCGCCTGCTTGGACGCTTCAGCGACTGCTTGGACGCTTCCGCGCCTGCTTGGACTCTTCTGCGCCTTCTTGCATGCTTCCGCGCCTACTTGGACGTTTCCGCGACTGCTTGGACGTTTCTGCGCCTTCTTGCATGCTTCCGCGCCTGCTTGGACGTTTCCGCGCCAGCTTGGACGCTTCCGCGCCTGCTTGGACTCTTCCGCGCCTGCTTGCATGCTTCCGCGCCTGCTAGGACGCTTTCGCGCCTGCTTGCACGGTTCCGAGCCTGCTTGGACGCTTCCGCGACTGCTTGGACTCTTCTGCGCCTGCTTGGACTCTTCTGCGCCGTCTTGCATGCTTCCGCGCCTGCTTTGACGCTTACGCGCCTGCTTGGACGCTTCCGCGCCTGCTTGGACGCTTCCGCGACTGCTTGGACGCTTCCGCGCCTGCTTGGACTCTTCTGCGCCTTCTTGCATGCTTCCGCGCCTGCTTGGACGCTTCCGCGCCTGGTTGGACGCTTCCGCGCCTTCTTGCATGCTTCCGCGCCTACTTGGACGTTTCCGCGCCTGCTTGGACGCTTCCGCGCCTGCTTGCATGCTTCCCCGCCTGGTTGGACGCTTCCGCGCCTGCTTGGACGCTTCCGCGCCTGCTTGGATGCTTCCGCGCCTGCTTGCATTTTTCCCGGCCTGCTTGCATGCTTCCCCGCCTGCTTGGTCGCTTCCGCGACTGCTTGGACGCTACCGCGCCTTCTTGGACGCTCCCACGCCTGCTTGGACGCTTCCGCGCCTGCTTGGACGCTTCCGCGCCTGCTTGGACTCTTCCGCGCCTGCTTGCAGGCTTCCCCGCCTGCTTGGACGTTTCCGCGCCAGCTTGGATGCTTTCGCGCCTGCTTGGACTATTCTGCGCCTTCTTGCATGCTTCCGCGCCTGCTTGGACGTTTCCGCGCCTGCTTGGACGCTTCAGCGACTGCTTGGACGCTTCCGCGCCTGCTTGGACTCTTCTGCGCCTTCTTGCATGCTTCCGCGCCTACTTGGACGTTTCCGCGACTGCTTGGACGTTTCTGCGCCTTCTTGCATGCTTCCGCGCCTGCTTGGACGTTTCCGCGCCAGCTTGGACGCTTCCGCGCCTGCTTGGACTCTTCCGCGCCGGCTTGCATGCTTCCGCGCCTGCTAGGACGCTTTCGCGCCTGCTTGCACGGTTCCGAGCCTGCTTGGACGCTACCGCGACTGCTTGGACTCTTCTGCGCCTGCTTGGACTCTTCTGCGCCGTCTTGCATGCTTCCGCGCCTGCTTGGACGCTTACGCGCCTGCTTGGACGCTTCCGCGCCTGCTTGGACGCTTCCGCGACTGCTTGGACGCTTCCGCGCCTGCTTGGACTCTTCTGCGCCTTCTTGCATGCTTCCGCGCCTGCTTGGACGCTTCCGCGCCTGGTTGGACGCTTCCGCGCCTTCTTGCATGCTTCCGCGCCTACTTGGACGTTTCCGCGCCTGCTTGGATGCTTCCGCGCCTGCTTGCATGCTTCCCCGCCTGGTTGGACGCTTCCGCGCCTGCTTGGACGCTTCCGCGCCTGCTTGGATGCTTCCGCGCCTGCTTGCATGCTTCCCCGCCTGCTTGCATGTGTCGCGTCCCGTGTACGTAAGTAGGAAGACTATGGGAAAATGGAAAATTTAAAATACGAGAGTTTCCTAAGCACGTTTTCACGAGATGATTGTCGGAAATTTGCCTTTACCCGCCTGGGCGGTTCGTTGGCTAAGGGACCCGACTTGTTAATAATTTCGTATTTCGACGGAGAATGAGATTCGAGCAAAGACGTTTGAAACAAAGTAGGAGCCAACTTACATTATTCGGCTTTTGTTGTTCCAGGTCGATGATCTCGAAGTCGGTGGTGGCTCTGGATCGCTGGTTGTCCCGTCGCAAACAGGAACCGGAACGGCGCCAACAGGTATACTGCTGTGGCTGAATAGGCGCTGTGATGCGCTCGATGTCGCTGAATTAGACGGATTCCTTCACGTCTACTGCGGTTCTGTTCGGTCGTCGATGATGGCGGCGTCGTTTGCGAGTTTTCGCAGGTGGAAGAGAGTCGTCCTGACTCGTACCCTGGGATCCAGTGGAATCAGTGGTGGTTTCCTCGCGTTGACGTTTACGCGGGTCGTTCTCGCGAAGTCGTAACTCGCTGGATACTAATTTACGCGGCGCGGAAAAAGGAGTCAGTCTCCAGGGGAGAGACTCGTCGATTGCTTTAATATCGGAAAAGTGGTATGGAATTGGTACCGGATATTGAATATTTGTTAAATCAACGACGTTCGAATTAGGAGAAGTAGAAGGGACGCGGTCAACGGTAGGTACCGTGCCGAGGAAAGGGTCGAAAGGGGCTGGAGCGTTGTGGAAAATATAAAGGAGACGCCGGAGTTGAAGTTCGCGGCCGCCTCTTCGTGGTCGACTAGGCATAAGGATTAATATGAGTTTAAACAGGAAAATAATATGAGATGTAGGAAATTTCCTGACTATCCAGAATCATCCGAGGAGTACAAACCATGCGCGGTGTAGTCGCGAGTGGGTTGGTCCACGGGGAGAAACTAAGAGTAGCCAGTAGGCGAGACAACACACTGGCACTTTCTTGCCTGCACGGTATCGTCGCGAGGGCAAGTGCGTCTCAGTATGCTGAATCGTCGGAGCGACGGATACACAATCGACAGGTTCTCAAAGACTCAGTTGAGAATGAGGGATCCGCTGTCGATTGTATTTGAGGTAGAAGGTTTTGAACTTGGAATACGATGCACTTGACACTTGAATTTAAGATGAACGATTGAACTTGGAAACTGGGAAAATAATATTCGAAGAGTCACTCACTTGATAGTCTGAATTTAAAATAAAAACAAGATATATTCTAACATTAAATTGAAAATATTACACTTAGTTACACTTAGAAGAATTTGACTTAGAAAACGATTTCGGTATAGCTTAGTTACGACTTAGAAATTATAACGACTTAGAAACGCTTTGAACTTGTAACGATTTAGAAGATTTGGAAATAGTAACGACTAGTTATACTCTCGATCTGTTCCGTCGCGTCTGACAGAAAGATCACTCCCGACTTAGTAACGACTTAGTAATGATCTCGTTAAGAGCTGGTAACTGGTTTTTTTAGAACTGCCGCTCGTAGCTCGTGCTACGTTTTTTATATTAGAGATGCGGACCACGGAGGGGATAGCATCGTGGTAGGGATGGCCATCGGTGGCGCGTGCGGCGAACGCGTGAAGCGCGCTCGGCTGCTCCCTCTCTCCTACTCTATAGCTCTCTCTTTCTATTCACACCTACTATCTCACTCTCTAGCTATCTCTTTCTATCGAGACTTCCCTTTCACTTTTCTACCTGTCTCCTTCTAACGAAGCTTCTCGCTCGCTCTCTACTTGATCCTTAGCAAGTACTTTTCTCTCTCTCTCTCTCTCGTTGGTTTATACGGCGGACGGCTTTTGCCCTTTTTGAAATAGTAATTCATTCGGTACGTCTTTGGAGTTTGATTTAGAATATCGAAGCTACGCGTACTTGAATGAAATAGTAAGACTTGGAAATAGTAGAGGTACGCGTGCTGAGAAATAGTAATTATCTAATAGACGTACGATTTTGAAGATATAGAAAAATATTGGGCGTTGGAAAAATCTATCTGCCGTTTTCTACTTTGAGAGATTTGAATTTAGAGGAGTAAATATCTAAATTTGCAATGATTAAGAATTTGCAATAATTATAAGCGTTCGTTTACGCTCGTTCATCGCTCGCGTTGAGCGCAGGTAGGAAAGGTCAGTTTTATGACGGTCGCGCGCGGTCTTGCGCTGGTATGCTAATATGTACATCGAGTGAGACTTTCTAAAATAAACAAATTAAAATTATTAACGTACGAACGTTGCCTATCGATTAATAGTTAAGATTTAGAAACAATAATAATACTTGTAAAAATAGTAGAGATCGGAAGAAAAATGAATATATGTACATTTGCGATAAAAGAAAAAAGAAAAATTTACGGCGCGTAATCGCGGGACGTAACACCTCCCTCCTAATGAGGAAAAATGTTACGATGTAACGTTTTTCTAAAGTACGCTGGTGTTCTTACGGTTAATATTTTTGTGTTTTTGTTTTTCGTTTTATCTATATCTATGTGCATCGCTTCCTTAATTTATACTTAGAATTAATACGTATTCGATAACGTCCATCGCATTTTGTTCGCACTACCACAGTTTTTCACACTTGTCTACGCTTACGTTAAATTCACTTGTTTAATGAATTATTTGTTTGTTGAACTCACGCACTGGGGTGAAAAGGGAGGGTATTCTTCCTCGTTCAGGGTAAGAGGGTCGTGCAGTACTCGTTTTTCAGCTTGGCTCTCCGACTTCTTCTTCTCCTAGGAGTGTTGAAGTGGCTCGTTGACATCTCTGTTGCTTATACGAACGTTGTTACTTATTCGAACTGCGTCGAAAGTTTCTTTTTCAGAAGGTTCCGTGGACGGTGTATTTTATTCTTCCGCTAGTTTCATCTTTACGATGGTATATCTCCGTTAAATAATCATATTTTCCCTAAGGTATGATTTTATATATAGGAGGTTTTGTAGCCTGGAGTAGAAATAAAATTTTCCTTTCTGAGTCTTCGGAGAATTTCCGATTATTCGTTCGGTGTTGGTTGTATAGAGATTTCGATGCCTGGTAGTTATCGCTTTTCCTTGCCAATTTTCAGAGATTTGGTACGTTGGGATGAGCGTCGCTGCTTGGCTGGTCCATCTCCTTGCTGAGAGGGGGTAGCTGCGGTGACGTTACTGCGTCGTAGCTGCGTTGTGCAGGCGAAGAGGGGTGGGGGTAAGGGGATCTTCGGTGCTGACTTCACCTTGGTGCTGCGTGCTGAGGCTGGCGCTTCGGCGGTCGCTTGACGTTGATGCGGAGTGGGGGTAAGCGTGCGTAGTATGGGTGGTCTTCATGCGTGTCGCGTGCGGCGCGCGCGTTATTATTACTATTACTTAACGATACTTAAATTAACAATATGGATAGGAATAAATTGTTGGTATTCCTACTTGTTTCTGCAAACTGAGCTTACTGTTACCTTTTACATATTTTTAATTTGTCCGTATGGACTGTTCTTTCGCCGTTCTTCGTTTGAATTTTCACATTATGGTTATCAAGAATTTTAGTAATACGATATGGTCCGGTATACTGGTCGGCGAATTTTCCGATTCTCGGTTCTTTTAATAAATAAACATTATCATTAATTTGGAAATTCTGCGGACGTTGTTTTCGGTCGTAATAATATTTCGATTTCCTTTTGGCTCGAATCAAGTTCTCTTTTGCGTAGTTTTGAACTTTATCTAACTGAATTTGAAGCGTATTTAAGTATTCGGTGTACGTAGGATCATTAGAATTCGTATTAAGATTAATTTCGGTAGGTACTCTAGCAATATCTCCAAATATTAGTTCGTGAGGCGTAAATTGCGTGCCTTCGTGTACACTCGTGTTGTAAGAAAATGTTGCTAAATCAAGTAGTTCGTCCCAATCTTTGTACTGCGTGACGAAGTGTTTCAAATATTCTGTTAAAACATGATGCGAACGTTCTATAGATCCGTTGGATTGCGGATGGAAAGCGGTCGTAGTAGTTTGAGATATCTTGAATCGTTTACAAATTTCACGCATAAGACTGCTGCAAAACGAAGAGCCTTGATCTGTTAAAATACTTTTCGGGGTTCCGAAGCGACAAATGAATTTTCGAACTAAACCGTCGGCAATTTCGGTAGATGTAGCACGTGATAATGGTATTGCAAGCGAATATTTAGTCAGTAAGTCTTGTACCGTTAAAATGTAATTGGAATTTTTCCGTGTTTCAGGTAAGGGACCTACTATATCCATAGCGATACGGTCGAAAGCTTTACCTGGGGTGTCCGTTAGTACCATCGGTTGTCGGGTTTTTAATCTAGTAAGTTTTTTCATCTGACAGCTCGAGCAACTCTGGATGAATTTTTGTATTTCTACCTTTAATGTTGGCCAATAAAAATTATGCCGTATTCGTTTGTAAGTCTTAGTAACACCTTTATGTCCTCCTAAGGTAGAACAATGATTTTCAATAATTATATCGTTCCTAAGGCTCGGTTCGGGGATAGTGACTAAATTTTTACAAATAAAAATCTTAACTTGTGACTCGAAAAATATATCTAGCAGATTTCTCTTTATATAAGACCAAGGGATGTTATCGATGCTATTCTCAGCAATGCTAATACTTTCAATTTGAAGTTCTCTCGTTACGTCAAGTAATGAGCGTAGTGCATCATCGAATATGTCGATATCTGTATTAATTGAAGAATGTTCCTTGATGGGGAGCGCGATTAAATATTTCGATCCTTTTTGCGTGACTTTAGCGCGACCTAATGTAAGATCTTTAATTTTCGGAAATAAATCGTGATCTTTTAACAATTTAGAGCCTTTATCACAAGGTTGTCCTTTAACTGTTGTAAAAAAAACTAAATTATCCTGTCGGATGTTTATACTGTCGCGTGTCTCTATTATCGTTGCGTTCCGAGGAGTTCGTGTTATAACTACGGGGTCGAAAATCTCTTCAGAGCTCGAACTATGTGGGGTCGGATTACTATCTTCACTTCTCGGATCGTCGGAGGATTCGGGGTCTTCGCGAGGGAAGAGTTCATAAGTCTCAGGTTCGTTTATGTTACGATTTCCGGAGTCGCTGTTTGTTACCTCTAAAGTTTCTTTGGAAGATTTTTCTATCGCGTCGTCGTGGTTTTTAGTCATCGTGTGTTGAGATTTATTTTTCTCTTTGAGTTCTCGGGCTTTTTGCTGAGCAGCTGATAAAAATAAAGATTCGTCTGAACTGGAGGATTCGTCGATAATATTTACTGTTACCGTTGGAGGATTCCGAGACAGGGCATCCGCGTTCACGTTTTGCTTTCCGGCTTTATATATAATTTCATAATCGTATTCGGCCAGTTTAAGCCTCCATCTTATTAATCGGGATGTTGGATCTTTTACGGAATTTAACCAAGTAAGGGGTTTATGATCCGTGACTAGGGTAAAACGGTGTCCGTATAGATAAGAGCGGAAATGATGTGTAGCGTAAACGATGGCTAACAATTCTTTTTCGGTGGTAGAGTAGTTTATCTCGGCACTATTCAAAAGGCGTGACGTATACGAAATTGGGAGATCCTTTCCAATAGGTCCCTGGCTTAAAATAGCTCCTATAGCATATCCCGATGCATCTGTCGTTAAAACGAATGGTTTCGTGAAATCCGGATATTGTAGAAGTGGTTCGGTACATAATAAATTGCGTAATGTATTAAATGAATCTTGCTGCGTCTGTGTCCACTCGAAAGTCGCGTCTTTCTTTAATAAATTTGTCAGCGGTTTCGCGATACGGGAAAAATTTTGTATAAACCGGCGGTAATATCCTGCAAGTCCAAGGAACTGTTTGATATTCTTACTATTCTTGGGAGTTGGAAAATTTTTCACTGAGGTTACTTTCGCGGGGTCTGGTTTTACGCCATTATCGCTAATTACATGGCCTAGATATACAACGTCGCGGCGTAGAAACTCACACTTGTCTGGCTGAAGTTTTAAATTTGCTTGTCGGAGGCGTTCTGCTAATTTCCGGAATTTGATCTCATGTTCGGCGAGGGAACTCGAATATAGCACAATGTCGTCTAAATAGACAAACAACTCATTTCCCTGAAGTCCACTAAGAACGTTATCCATGAGCCTTTGAAATGTAGCAGGGGCATTTTTTAAACCAAACGGCATTCGGACGAATTCGTAGTGTCCATGCGGGGTTGAAAACGCGGTTTTCGGACTATCGTTACTCGACATAGGGATCTGGTGAAATCCTGAAGCTAGATCAAATATACTGAAATACTTGGCACTGTCACGTCCCGTGTCCTCGATCGGGAGTAACGTATTTATTTTCCTGTTTTAGGCTTGCCCACTGTGCGCAGACTGTCGCCAGGGAACAGGGAGGAGAATCGACGCAGGTGATCTTATTCCGCAGAATTGGATGAAGTAAGTATCGCTAGTGATTCTTAGTTAGTGGAGGCGAATTTATTTATGTCTATAATGTTATTCGTTTTAGGTATCGCTTGGGAAAAAGGTACGACGAAGAGGGGAAACGCACGAAGATGAAATTGAGGTTAATATAACAAATAGAAAACTTTATGATTCACAAATGTACGAAAGAAACTGTCTGATAAAATAAAAGGATTTGCAAATTAATCAATCTTAAGTTATTTCAAGAACGTAACGGCGGAAATATTCTGGGCTGGTGCAAAGCGTGAGATGCAGCAAGTATTACCGCAAATTTTGTCAAGACAGCCACTGGGCGCTTTGACAATACCGCAATGCCAGTATAGCCACTCGAGGAATACTTCAACCGGATAATTTTCGCGTAAATATTGTTACAGTTATCACGGCGTGAGCTGCAGCTACTTAGCGCAGGCTTTATCGTGTCGGCCACTGGGCGCTACGATAAATCTCACAGTGATACTATAAGAATATAATTGATTTGTATTAAAATTAACACTTGGTATGTTTAATTGGTTTCGTGCGTTTTGAGGAATAGGGAATGACAGGTGAATAAGTAAAGAACAGATTTAACTATTCTAAATGTATTAAAATGATTAAAGTGATTACAAGGTTTAAGGATTTGTTAATACAATTCGTTGTATAACAATGGGTGTGTCGCCGAAGCCCTCGGGCACAGCGGTTATGTTGAACGTCGTGTTTTATAAAATGAGTTACAATAGTGTACGAATACAAAATTATCCGCGTACCTCGGTCACGGGTTTTGAATATACACTAAGAGTAACGAATAATTAATTAGAGTGCCTTGAGTTATAGAAGAGTTAATATTAGTGAAAACGTACAAAGTTATCCGCGTACCTCGGTCACGGGTTTTGAACGTACACAAATATAAAAGGAGTAACGAGTGATAATGGGTGTGTCGCTGTACGACCTCGGTAATACAGCGGAGTCAGAGTGCAGCCGTAATGATTGAATACTCACTCGTTGGTATAATAGTCGTAGGAGATGTGGCACTGTATGCTTCGTTGCACTGTTTAACTAGTAACTTCGCGTGTTTAAGCTCGATGTACGCTGGTCGGCTGCTGCTGCTTGACTGACTAAAGCGGCGTTGCGCTGCTCCTTATATATTAAATTCATATCGCTAATTCTGAGAATGCTGAGCGGCGGGCGGCTTGCATTTTCCTATCTTTGCTGACATCCCCCGCCTTGCAATTTATTCTGCTGACCGTCTTACGCCTTGCAGTTTTAAACTGCTGACGGTCTTACGCCTTGCAGTTTCTTGAGCTTATCTTATCGCGGTGAGAGATAAGAAACTGCTGAGCGTGTACAATATTATATAGTCTTGAAATGAATAGATGTCGCATGCGCTTTTAATTATATAGTTATGAAACGAATAGATGGCTCATACTGTTCGCAAATGAAATGATGTCTCGCGGAGTTTGATTTTAATGCTTTTTATATAGCTGCGAGATGAAATGTTGTCCTATACTTCTGAAATGTTTAGATGCTTTACATCTTTTGATATTTATTACCTTTATGAGTCACCTAGACGTATTACATTGATTATTAATACGGTTATTAGTCTTGAATATTACTTCTATGCGCCTTTACATATATATATTTATTTTGATAGATTAATGTATTTTCGTACATATATACGTGATGTATATATGTGTATGTGTGTCTACGTATATATATATTTATAGGCATATGTCAGGACGCACGCTTTCGCGAATTAGGGGGTGGGAGGTTTGAATACGCGATTTTAACAATAGTGACGTCAATTTCGGGTTGACGTTACACCTCCCCCCTTTTTGTAGAACAAATTTATTCGGAAATTTGTTCTAAGCGGTCTATTCTATCTCTTAACTCGGAGAGACTTACTACTTTAGGACTTTGCGGCTGGCGAGAAAATGGTCTTGGCATCTGTCGGTTAATATCATCATCGTTCTCAGGGGCGTTCAATTCTGGGTTTTCTGGATTCGAAGCTCGTTGTCGAGCGCGTTGCAAGAGGCAGTACGTTATTGATGTCCAAACGGCACCGAGCAGTTCAATGCCACATCCAAATGCGGCGTATAATGAATAGCCGTGAATAATGGTATCGACGATTGTCTGTATGAGTTTCACGATCACAAATATGGCCAGGAATCCAGCGCTGATGGAACCAAATGTGATGAAATGATCCCATATCTTTGCTAGTGCTCCCTGTGCTAGTTTCTGCACGGCGTCTTCGTCCAACAGGTGTGTTAGTTGGATGGTCCCGGGGATGATATCTTGTCCGGTGACGCCACGCGCTACGGAATTTAATATGGCGGCTCTTTCCGCCGGGAACATGATATGGTCTCGTAGCTTGTCGATGTCTGCTTGCGTGTATATTCCGCTTACGGCGAGTGTAGCTGGTACCGTATATTTCCAGGTTGGCTTGGTCATCGGTTTCAACTCTTGTGGTGGGACAGCTTCCACTGGGTTCGGCAGTATTTTGTGCCATGATTCGTCGATGTTGTACATTATCGGCAGGATCGGGTTGCAGTCGCGGTGAGTACCTTGTTGTACTAATACTCTGGTTTTAGGCTTCATAAATTTTGATGTGTTTCTGTGTAGAACGGGAAGTTCCACGAAACATTCTTGCGTGCGGCGTACTTTCACTTCTACGGGAATGCACCTGATTATATGGACGGCTTCTCCAGCGGTCGTGGCCATGTATCCCGGTCCTTTCATTAGGGACCAGGCAAATTCCTCAGGCAGTATTGATGCGATTGAGAGTGCGTTTTCGAGCACTTGCCTCTCCAAGGCGCATCTATGCGTAAGTGATGAGGTAAAGAGGGTAATTATTTGTCCTCGTATATGGCGTTCAACATATACGAATTTCGAATTCATATATGTAAAGATGTCGAGGTTATCAGGCGTAATTGTTCTTTTCCCAGTAAATGTGCGTCCTTTTTGTGTTTCCAGAATGAACAGCTTAGGATGTTCTGTTCGTAGGAGCGTATATCCGCACACGTTTTGTTCCGAAACCTTGGTTAGGGCGAAGGTGAAGTCGTCCCTGGTAAGTGCGTAAATTGTAGGTAAGGTTGAATTTTGTCCCGCTTCTGTGATCCGTTGTGCCAATCCTTCGTATAAAACGTCATATTGCTCAAATTTGCAGGTGGACTCCGGGGTTGGTTTCCAGTACGTATATCCGTCTTCTCCGTCTAGACAGTATCCGTCTTGAAATGAGCAGGTAGTTCCACTTTTGAGGATGATCTTATTCTCGTTAAGCTTGACTGCGGCGCTGCCTGTGCGGAGTGTAATCTTGGCCAATCCTTGTACCACTACGTTGTCCCAGGATCCGTAGGGATCCGCATACTGTGTTCCGGTGCATGATCCATCATTTGCGATTGTTCCAGCGAAGGTAAACATTCTTGTAGATGTTGTGTTTGCTCGAATGCCGGTTAAAACTGCTCCGTTTCCGAGAGATATAGTTCCTTCTCGATGTAGACGTAGACACGTCTCGTGGCTTACATCTGCTATATACTCCACGTAGCCATTGTGAACTGCTGATATGTGGGAGTGCATTCCACAGTAAAAGACTGTTCTCTTAATCTCAATTTTACACTGTATGTAGTTCGCGTGTTCGTACTCTGCCAATTGCAATAGTTGTATGTATGTTTCTTCCGTTTCCGCCCCTCGAACGTTGATGTTACATTCGCCTACTTTTACTAATGATATCGTCGTTATATTTAGCCTCTCGCCGCTGCAATCGTATGCAATTAGTCCATAAGCCATCGGGCTGACGCATAGGAGAAATACAATGAGGACCTTCATCCTGAAACAGAAGTCTGACATTTCGTAAGTAATATTAATTAATAGCTAAGCTTAAATCTAGTAACATAGTGATTATTTATTTTTGTTTATTTTTTGTTTTATTTTATTTCTTCGTTTACTTGTAGTTTAGTAAGGCATTATTTTTATTTTATTTTGATTAACATAATTATTTTCCTCTAAAGTTCCGTGATGGTGGGTCGACGATGAGCTAATTTTAACTTGTTAGCGTGCACTACGCGATTTTTGCCGTTTATTAGAATGGATATATTTCCGTTATTAAGGATTTGCTGAATTTTGTAGGGACCGGAATATTGACTCGTGAATTTCCCTTGTCGGGGTTCTTTTAATAAAAATACGTCGTCGCCGACGTGGAATGTTTGGGGGTTTACTCTTCGGTCGTAGTATCCTTTTGATTTTTGTTTAGCTTGTTTTAAGTTCTCTCGGGCGATGTTTTGTAGACGGTTGATCTTCATGAAGAGTTCTTCTAAATAATCCTTATATGATGGGTCGAGGTTTTCTTCTATCGGCGGGTCGGTGGACGGTGCTCGTGCTATTTTTCCGAACACTAATTCGTGCGGTGAGAATTTCGTTCCTTCGTGAATGCTGGTGTTATATGAGAACATCGCGTTCTCTATCCATTCATCCCAATTGGAGGTGTCGTCGATATACTGTTTTAAGAATTCTATTAGCACGTGATGTGATCTTTCGAGGGATCCATTGGCTTGTGGGTGATAAGCTGTCGTCTGGTACTGCTTTATTCGGCATTTCTTTGCCACGGCTTTAAATAAAGCTGATAAGAAGTTTGATCCCTGGTCTGTGAGTAATGCTCGTGGAGCTCCAAATCTGCATATGAAATTCTTAAGGAAGGCGTCGGCCACGCTACGTGAATCTGCTTTTTGCAATGGTACTGCGACGCTGTATTTCGTTAAGAGGTCTTGGATGGTCAATATGTATTCGTTTCCCATTTTTGTTACAGGGAGTGGTCCAACTATGTCGAGTGCTATTTTGTCAAAGGCTGCGCCAGGTGTATCGGTAAGTATCATTGGTTGGCGAGTTTTAATCCGTGTTAGCTTCCTCTTTTGACATTCGATGCATGTCCTTACATATTCAGTAATATCTTTCTTCATTCCATCCCAGAAATAACGCTGTCGAATGCGATTGTAGGTTTTTGTAACTCCTTTATGTCCTGCGATTACGGAATCGTGGTTTTCTTCCATTATTTGTCTTCGTTGTTCCGTTGTCGGTATTGTGATGAGAGATCGACATATCGTGATAGTAAGTTGATATTCCTGGAGGGTTTGCTTGAGATAATTGAGGAAAAATTTCCATGGTATGTCGTCGTAGTACGGGGTTTTTGAAATGCTGAAGCTCTTGATCCTTAATTCGTCGAGTACGTCTTTTATCGCGCGAATGCCGTTTTTTATGTTTTCTTTCGTAATGGGTATCCTATCGTGTTCTTTTATGGGGATTGCTATAATGTTGTAAGATTGTGTAGGTTTTATTTTAGCTCTCTCAAATGTTAGGTTTTCAAATTTCGGAAGTTCGCCGTATGAGAGTAGTTCGATTGCCCCTTTATCCTGGGGTTGCCCATTCATGTCGATGAAAATTATCTTATGGTCCTTTTGTATTCTTAAAGAGTCATTGCTTTCTTCAATCTTCAAGGGTGCGTTGCGTAGAGTTGCTGGTACGAAAGTTCGTTCGAAAAGTGCATCCGAGTCCGATGATGTGAGCGGTGTATCTTCCATTTCGATACTTTGTGTTTCTTCGATGTCGTCGTTTGATTCGAGTTGAGTGAGGGCTTCTTCTTCGTTTCCGTAGTCCAAAATCCGTGGAGTGAGTAGAGGTGTTTCGTTGTGAGGGGTTGAGTGGTGTATGGGTTGGGGAATTTCTTCCGGAGAGGGGAAATGAGTGAGAGGAGGGCTTCGTGAGGGTGTATCGCGACTTTCGATGGGGGTAGGAGGGTAATCGGTGACGTCAGTGGTCGTAGAATCTTGTATTCTTGGGATACGTTTTCCTGGAGGAAGAGGGAAAGGACTAAAGGCTGTGGAAGGCGTTCGTTTTCTTGGATCTTTTGATTTAGTCTCTGATGGCTGCTTGGAGGTAGTCGGTAGTTGTTTCTGTTCTACCGGGCTATGGAATCGCGGTTTGCTTGCGGGAAAGATTTCGAGGGAGTCAGAGGATGATGATTCGTCTTGTTGCCTTTTCCTTTTTATAGAGTAGATCGGTGCTGAAGGCTGTTCCTTTTCGTTGTTCTCCGGTGGGTTCCGGGATAGTGCGTCGGCGTTTGCGTTTGCGCGACCTTCTTTGTAAAATATTTTATATTCGTATTCTGAAAGTTTTAGTTTCCATTTCCATAATCTCGAAGTAGGATCTTTAATTGAGTTTAGCCATACCAGTGGTTTGTGATCGGTAATAATTTTAAACTCTCTTCCGTATAGGTATGGTCTGAAGTGATTTATACAGTATACTATCGCGAGGCATTCTTTTTCGATCGTTGAATAGTTTTTCTCTGCTTGGTTTAATAATCGCGACGCGTAGGCTATAGGGAGATCTTTTCCGATTGGTCCTTGACTTAGGACTCCTCCGATTGCATATCCGGATGCATCCGTTGTTAAATTGAAGGTTTCTGTGAAATTAGGATATTGAAGAATAGGTTCAGTTATTAGGGCTTTCTTTAGTTTTTGAAATGCGTCTTCTTGTGTTGGCGTCCATCTGAATGCTACTTCCTTTTTTAATAGGTCGGTGAGAGGTTTCGCGGTTTTCGAGAAATTAGGAATGAATCTACGGTAATATCCGGCAAGGCCTAAAAATTGTTTTATGTTTTTTGAATTTTTGGGAATTGGGAAATGATCTACTGCCGTTATTTTTTTCGGATCTGGTTTGACTCCGTTTTCGCTAATAATATGCCCGAGGTAATTAACTTCGTGTCGCAAAAATTCGCATTTGTCCGGTTGTAGCTTGAGGTCTGCTTCTCGTAATCTTTTCATGAGTCGAGTGAATTTGATCTCGTGTTCTCGGAGTGAGCGAGCGTATAGGACTATGTCGTCGAGATAGACAAATAATTCTACTCCTTGTAGTCCGGTTAAAACGTTGTTCATTAATCGTTGGAACGTTGCTGGAGCGTTTTTTAATCCGAAGGGCATGCGTTTAAATTCGTAATGTCCGTATGGCGTAGAAAAAGCGGTTTTATGTGAATCTGTCGATTTCATGGGTATTTGGTGGAAACCAGATGCGAGGTCAAAAACTGAAAAATATTTGGCGCTACCTAGTTGATCTAGGATCTCATTTATATTAGGAAGTGGGTAAGCGTCTCCGATCGTTTTATCGTTGAGGGCGCGGTAATCGATTACCATACGCCATCTTTTGTTTCCTTGAGAGTCCGGTTTTTTCGGTACGATCCATAGAGGTGAGTTATATGGTGAAAGAGAGGGTTCAATTATTCCATTTTCAATGAGTTCAGTTACTTGTCTGTTTATTTCTTCTTTATGAACTGGAGGGAATCTATACTGTTTCGCGTTTACTGGAATGTTGTCGGTAGTATGAATAGGATGTTCTATCGCGGTGGTTGCTCCAAAATGATCTCCGGGTAAATAAAATCTGTCCGCGTTTTCTTTTATTAATTTCGTAACGCTTTCTTCTTCCTCTGAATTTAAATGGTCTAACCTAAGGGCATCTTTAATTTCTTTTAGTCGCTGTTTGTTATAATTCGTCTGGGTAAGGAATACTCGTGCAGAATTTTCATTTTCTATAATTTCGTTTTGACTCGGCGCGGTTTGACTTGTGTTTTCTATTTCTCGAAGTACTAACGTCGGTATGACTATGCGTTCGTCCTTTTCCGTAGTATTGAAGATTGGAAGGTGTGCTCTTCCCTTTGTGTTGGTTACTACTGCGTTTCCAAGGAATATCCCGTCTTTCGTAAATAGGCGGGGTAAATAACCTATTTTAACTTCGGGGTTTGCTATCTTAATTTGAAATGGTGCGACTGATCTTTTAGGAATTGTTAAAAGTTCTTGCTCGAAAAAGGGGATATGTAGTTCTTCCCATTGGAGGCTTCGGCTCTTATAGTCGATCGTGACTGAGTTTTGTATCATGAATTCAGAACCTAAAATTCCGTCCTGGTCAATGGGGAATGAATCGCCAACTAGATGAAACTTTATTGGTCGTCCGGCGATCGCGATTTCTGCTGTTCCTCGAGTGGATATCGGCGTTGAGGTGATTCCTCTAATTTTTAAAATTATATCATGATTAATTTTTTGGGCTGATTTTGAAAATGATTCTTTTATAAGGTTGATTTCTGATCCGGAATCTATCATTAAATTTAGTTTTTCTTGGTCGTTGGTCGTGGCTACTTGTATAGTTGGTACAACAGAATCCTGTTTTAATTGGACCCTAGCGATTCGGAAACTTGGGTCATCGTATTCTGTTCCTCTGGTCCGTGCGTTTCCACGGTCGTTGTAAATGTTCGGTGCCCTGACTGGTTGGCTTCCCGGCGGACACCGGCTACCGGGTTGCGAGAACCGTTTCCCTGATTCGTGGAGTCATCTGCGTTTGTTCTTCTTTGCGAGTAGGGGGTTATTTCTCCGGATTCTACTTTCATTCGAAATTTCGCACAGTCGTCCATGCTGTGGCCTGGATTTTTGCAATATCGACACGTAACAGTCGGTGTATTGGGTGAGAATCTCGTTTGTTGGTAGGATCTTTGCGAAGGGGGCGAGGATCCTTGACTTCCGTAATAGCGTCGAGTGGGGGTTTCGTTTAATTGTCGCGGAGGTGCTCTATCCTCATATCGTCGCGGGGGTGGTCTATCTTCATATCGTCGCGGGGAAAACCTAAAATCGTTCCGTTGCGGCGGCGATCTATACTCGTTCCGACGCGGGGGGGATCTGTATTCATTTCGACGCGGAGGGGAACGATGTCTAACTTTAGTGCGCGCGCGTGATTCTTCCTTTTCGATTTGTCCAAAAATTTTGATCGCGGTACAATAATATTCTTCCAGGCTTCGGGGTGCTTCCATGCGTACCCGTATTCTAGCGTCCGGCGCGAGGCCATTCAAAAATGCTTGAATCACGTGTTCTTCTAATTCCAGTACTCTAATGTGGTCGAATGATCTGCCTTGTTTCATTTCGTCGTATACCGCTGCGTGTAGGTTCCGAACCTTTTCTATGTAGTCGAGTATGTGTTCATGCGGTCTCTTTTCTAGTTGTCCAAGTTCTCCTTGGTATTCGTATAGTGTTTTGTGCGCGGCGAAGGTTGATTTTAATCGGTTGCAAAATTGGTCGACGGTTGCAAATTGCGAGTTCGCGACGGTCATGTACGCATGACCCTGTAGTTTATTAACTAATAATTGCACGAGGTGCATTTCTTGCTCAGGGGCTATTATGCTTCGTGCTCTTTCGCACGCTCGTACGAATTGGAAGATCGGTATGTTCCTTCCATTGTAAATTGGAACAGATTCTAATGCGTCTTTTATACTTATCGCGGTGGTGCGGAAAAGCGGCGGTCGTTCCGGTGTGCTATGCACTTGCGGTGAAGGAGGGAGTCCTCCCGTGGTATTGTCGTGACCACCATTCATTCTTAATTCTTGTAACGCGTTTTCCAATCTTTGTAAGCGTTCTGGTAGTGGGAGTAATATATCGAATTCCCTATCCATGCGTTCGATTATTTGATGAACTTTATCAAGTTTAAGTTCAGTAGATCGCGGTACTTCTATAGTTCGTCGTATGTTTTGCTCGGCTAAATCGCGTTCTCGAGCCAAAACTCGTTCCTGTAGCCTTGCTACTTCATCTTCCTGTTCTGGGTTTAATCGCGGTTCCGCCATGTTGATGGGAATGTAAAACTTGCTTTATGCTTTAGTAAGAGGGGTGGGGGTAAAATCACTCTTTTCCTGCTATCCCACCGGGGGTGGGGGTAAAATCACTATTCTCCTTCTATCCCACCGCTGCCACCAAATTTATGTCACGTCCCGTGTCCTCGATCGGGAGTAACGTATTTATTTTCCTGTTTTAGGCTTGCCCACTGTGCGCAGACTGTCGCCAGGGAACAGGGAGGAGAATCGACGCAGGTGATCTTATTCCGCAGAATTGGATGAAGTAAGTATCGCTAGTGATTCTTAGTTAGTGGAGGCGAATTTATTTATGTCTATAATGTTATTCGTTTTAGGTATCGCTTGGGAAAAAGGTACGACGAAGAGGGGAAACGCACGAAGATGAAATTGAGGTTAATATAACAAATAGAAAACTTTATGATTCACAAATGTACGAAAGAAACTGTCTGATAAAATAAAAGGATTTGCAAATTAATCAATCTTAAGTTATTTCAAGAACGTAACGGCGGAAATATTCTGGGCTGGTGCAAAGCGTGAGATGCAGCAAGTATTACCGCAAATTTTGTCAAGACAGCCACTGGGCGCTTTGACAATACCGCAATGCCAGTATAGCCACTCGAGGAATACTTCAACCGGATAATTTTCGCGTAAATATTGTTACAGTTATCACGGCGTGAGCTGCAGCTACTTAGCGCAGGCTTTATCGTGTCGGCCACTGGGCGCTACGATAAATCTCACAGTGATACTATAAGAATATAATTGATTTGTATTAAAATTAACACTTGGTATGTTTAATTGGTTTCGTGCGTTTTGAGGAATAGGGAATGACAGGTGAATAAGTAAAGAACAGATTTAACTATTCTAAATGTATTAAAATGATTAAAGTGATTACAAGGTTTAAGGATTTGTTAATACAATTCGTTGTATAACAATGGGTGTGTCGCCGAAGCCCTCGGGCACAGCGGTTATGTTGAACGTCGTGTTTTATAAAATGAGTTACAATAGTGTACGAATACAAAATTATCCGCGTACCTCGGTCACGGGTTTTGAATATACACTAAGAGTAACGAATAATTAATTAGAGTGCCTTGAGTTATAGAAGAGTTAATATTAGTGAAAACGTACAAAGTTATCCGCGTACCTCGGTCACGGGTTTTGAACGTACACAAATATAAAAGGAGTAACGAGTGATAATGGGTGTGTCGCTGTACGACCTCGGTAATACAGCGGAGTCAGAGTGCAGCCGTAATGATTGAATACTCACTCGTTGGTATAATAGTCGTAGGAGATGTGGCACTGTATGCTTCGTTGCACTGTTTAACTAGTAACTTCGCGTGTTTAAGCTCGATGTACGCTGGTCGGCTGCTGCTGCTTGACTGACTAAAGCGGCGTTGCGCTGCTCCTTATATATTAAATTCATATCGCTAATTCTGAGAATGCTGAGCGGCGGGCGGCTTGCATTTTCCTATCTTTGCTGACATCCCCCGCCTTGCAATTTATTCTGCTGACCGTCTTACGCCTTGCAGTTTTAAACTGCTGACGGTCTTACGCCTTGCAGTTTCTTATCGCCGTGGGAAGGAAAACTGCTGACGGTCTTACGCCTTGCAGTTTCTTGAGCTTATCTTATCGCGGTGAGAGATAAGAAACTGCTGAGCGTGTACAATATTATATAGTCTTGAAATGAATAGATGTCGCATGCGCTTTTAATTATATAGTTATGAAACGAATAGATGGCTCATACTGTTCGCAAATGAAATGATGTCTCGCGGAGTTTGATTTTAATGCTTTTTATATAGCTGCGAGATGAAATGTTGTCCTATACTTCTGAAATGTTTAGATGCTTTACATCTTTTGATATTTATTACCTTTATGAGTCACCTAGACGTATTACATTGATTATTAATACGGTTATTAGTCTTGAATATTACTTCTATGCGCCTTTACATATATATATTTATTTTGATAGATTAATGTATTTTCGTACATATATACGTGATGTATATATGTGTATGTGTGTCTACGTATATATATATTTATAGGCATATGTCAGGACGCACGCTTTCGCGAATTAGGGGGTGGGAGGTTTGAATACGCGATTTTAACAATAGTGACGTCAATTTCGGGTTGACGTTACAGCACTACCGAGCTGATCTAAAATTTCAGTAATGTTGGGCAGCGGATAAGCGTCGCTTACAGTTTTATCGTTAAGGGAGCGGTAGTCGATAACCATACGCCATCTCTTGTTTCCTTTAGAGTCTGCCTTTTTTGGAACAATCCAAAGTGGACTGTTGTAGGGAGAAACAGAAGGTTTAATTATGTTATTTTTTAAGAGATCGTTAACTTGGCTTTCGATTTCCTGCTTGTGGATCGGTGGGTAACGATATTGTTTAGTATTAATTGGAATGTCGTCGACTGTAGGTATTGGATGGTTTATCGCGGAGGTCGAAGTTAATTTGTCGTTGGGCAATTGAAATAAATCCGAATAGTTCTTTACTATGCGAGATACACTTTCTTTCTCTTCCTGATTCAGGTGGCCTAAGCGTAAGAGATTCAGTGTTTGTTGTTCGCGAGTTTGCGTCTCTATAGGACGATTCGATGAAGACGTAGTAGAAATAGTAAGCGTTTTCGTAGAACTAGTAGAGGCGCTCGATAATTTCTCCGACCCTAAGGGGAAAGATTGTTCGAGGGCTTGCGCGCGTGTTTCTTTGTTTTCCGATGATTCGTCGTATGAATTAGAAATAGTAAGGACATTTGAATTTTCTGCATTCCCTAAGGTAGAGTCAATTTCAAATTCCTGAAGTTCGACGATGGGGTTCTCGAATTCGACATCTTCTTCCGTAGTATTAATACCGTTAATGTACGCGATACCGTTACGATTTGTAACGAGAGACTTTCCAATAATTACTCCGCGACCTGCTTCGATCAAATCTACGTATCCTTCCGGGATATCGTTCGTTATAGTGAGTTTTACCGGCGCTATACTTCGAGCGGGTATCTTATTGATAGGTTGTTTCTTAAAAGGAAAAATTACGTTATACCATTCTACACGAGATTCTATATAGTTAATTCTTGCGGCTGGTGAAAGAAAATCCGTACCTAAGATTCCGTCTTGCGGGATAGGAAAATCGTTTGGGACTAGGTAAAATTTTACAGGTATATCGTTAATGAAAACTTCGACGGACCCTAAGGTAGTCGCGGTCTCGGGAGTTATACCTTGCAAACGGATTATGTCCCAATCCAGGTAAGGTGTAGCCGGGTCTAACGCTTTTGGTTTAATTAAATTTGGTTCCGAACCAGAGTCTATCATGAATTCCGTGGGGTTTTTGAGAGTTGGTGAAGTTAATATAATCGATGGTATTTTAGCAAAATTCTTTGGATTTACGGCGTAGGTGTTGACGGCGCGTCGAGGTTTTGAATCGCGTTCGACGGACGAATCGGCTGAATTTCTCGAGTTTCGTCCCTCTGTCTCGAGGCCGGTTCGGCGTTTCCCGAACTTCGATTATTTCTAATATTATATTCTCGCTTTCTACATTCGTCGATGGTATGCCCGACATTCTTACAATATGAACAATTTACTAGAGGTCTCGAAGAATAATTATTATTTTGTGGTCTAGTTTCGTAGGTATTTCTCGCAAAATTCGTATTACGCGGCGATTCGAAAGAGTTTCCCTGACGCGGTGGGGAGAAATAACGGGGATCGTAACGCGGTGGTGGGGAATTCCGTGCTTCGTACCGCGGTGGAGGGGAGTGGCGCGAATCTTGCCGATAATCGGTGCGTCTTTGTTGGTTTTCACGGGGAAAATCGCGATGAGGTGCCTCCCTCCAATTTCGTGAATCATTATTTCGTGAATAATCGTAATTAAAATTATTTTTCTCGCGGTTTGAGCGATTATCTTGTCTCTCGCGTTCGCGATCGAGATTTGCGCGTTGTGCTAAAATTCTAGACTGAGAACACGCGTCGGCGAATGTCTGACAATTTTGCATCAAGGGGTGCGTTCTAAGTTCGGCAGTCAGTCCATCCGTGAAACAACGCAAAGCGAAATCGTCTATCTCTTCGGCTTGATATCTAGATAAATCATCGTATCTACGTCGCGTTGCATCCAATATCGCAGCTTTAAGATCTCGGACTCTACTGATATAATTTAAAATCGATTCAGAACGGTGCATATATGTATTTGCTAATTCTCCACGGTAATGATCTACGGTTTTATGCGTCGAGAAAGAGTCTCGTAGAATATCACACAAATGAAATACGGTATAGCAATCCTCGTCTTCAACTGCCGTATATGCCTCTCCCTGTAGTCTACCAATTAATAAACGAACTAATGATCCTTCGTTCCCTGGTGGTAATACTTCTTTAACTTTCTTACACGCTCTAATGAAATTGAGAACTGGAATGTTATAACCGTTAAATCGCGGAATCGTATTTAAAGATTCTTGAACTAACGTGCGACTGTATACATCGTCTTCGAACGAACGGTGATGCGTCGGCGAACGATTTCGTCGATCTACGGGCGGAATAGGCATCGGAGATGTGGCTCGACTTTCTTTCATTCTATTCATTTCAGCGGTAGCTTCTTCGAGTCTACGTTTTAATTCGTCGGAACTCTGCTGAGAATTTCTAACGGCTTCGGCTTCCATTAAAACTTTTTCGCGTTGCTTATTTAATTCTAACTCCGCGGTTTTTATTCTTTCGGTCATTAATTCTAATTTCCTCTCTCTTTCGCGTAAGGCGGAACCAAGGCTAGTAAGCTCATCTTCGGTAAGGGTTTGCTTCTTTCCTCGAGTCTCCATTTTTGAATTTTAATACGAAAAATATAGAAATAGAAATATACGTAATTTTTAACTTGCGAAAAGAAAAGGAATTTATATACGAAATTATTAAGCTATCCCACCGCTGTCACCATTTTTGTGTCGCGTCCCGTGTACGTAAGTAGGAAGACTATGGGAAAATGGAAAATTTAAAATACGAGAGTTTCCTAAGCACGTTTTCACGAGATGATTGTCGGAAATTTGCCTTTACCCGCCTGGGCGGTTCGTTGGCTAAGGGACCCGACTTGTTAATAATTTCGTATTTCGACGGAGAATGAGATTCGAGCAAAGACGTTTGAAACAAAGTAGGAGCCAACTTACATTATTCGGCTTTTGTTGTTCCAGGTCGATGATCTCGAAGTCGGTGGTGGCTCTGGATCGCTGGTTGTCCCGTCGCAAACAGGAACCGGAACGGCGCCAACAGGTATACTGCTGTGGCTGAATAGGCGCTGTGATGCGCTCGATGTCGCTGAATTAGACGGATTCCTTCACGTCTACTGCGGTTCTGTTCGGTCGTCGATGATGGCGGCGTCGTTTGCGAGTTTTCGCAGGTGGAAGAGAGTCGTCCTGACTCGTACCCTGGGATCCAGTGGAATCAGTGGTGGTTTCCTCGCGTTGACGTTTACGCGGGTCGTTCTCGCGAAGTCGTAACTCGCTGGATACTAATTTACGCGGCGCGGAAAAAGGAGTCAGTCTCCAGGGGAGAGACTCGTCGATTGCTTTAATATCGGAAAAGTGGTATGGAATTGGTACCGGATATTGAATATTTGTTAAATCAACGACGTTCGAATTAGGAGAAGTAGAAGGGACGCGGTCAACGGTAGGTACCGTGCCGAGGAAAGGGTCGAAAGGGGCTGGAGCGTTGTGGAAAATATAAAGGAGACGCCGGAGTTGAAGTTCGCGGCCGCCTCTTCGTGGTCGACTAGGCATAAGGATTAATATGAGTTTAAACAGGAAAATAATATGAGATGTAGGAAATTTCCTGACTATCCAGAATCATCCGAGGAGTACAAACCATGCGCGGTGTAGTCGCGAGTGGGTTGGTCCACGGGGAGAAACTAAGAGTAGCCAGTAGGCGAGACAACACACTGGCACTTTCTTGCCTGCACGGTATCGTCGCGAGGGCAAGTGCGTCTCAGTATGCTGAATCGTCGGAGCGACGGATACACAATCGACAGGTTCTCAAAGACTCAGTTGAGAATGAGGGATCCGCTGTCGATTGTATTTGAGGTAGAAGGTTTTGAACTTGGAATACGATGCACTTGACACTTGAATTTAAGATGAACGATTGAACTTGGAAACTGGGAAAATAATATTCGAAGAGTCACTCACTTGATAGTCTGAATTTAAAATAAAAACAAGATATATTCTAACATTAAATTGAAAATATTACACTTAGTTACACTTAGAAGAATTTGACTTAGAAAACGATTTCGGTATAGCTTAGTTACGACTTAGAAATTATAACGACTTAGAAACGCTTTGAACTTGTAACGATTTAGAAGATTTGGAAATAGTAACGACTAGTTATACTCTCGATCTGTTCCGTCGCGTCTGACAGAAAGATCACTCCCGACTTAGTAACGACTTAGTAATGATCTCGTTAAGAGCTGGTAACTGGTTTTTTTAGAACTGCCGCTCGTAGCTCGTGCTACGTTTTTTATATTAGAGATGCGGACCACGGAGGGGATAGCATCGTGGTAGGGATGGCCATCGGTGGCGCGTGCGGCGAACGCGTGAAGCGCGCTCGGCTGCTCCCTCTCTCCTACTCTATAGCTCTCTCTTTCTATTCACACCTACTATCTCACTCTCTAGCTATCTCTTTCTATCGAGACTTCCCTTTCACTTTTCTACCTGTCTCCTTCTAACGAAGCTTCTCGCTCGCTCTCTACTTGATCCTTAGCAAGTACTTTTCTCTCTCTCTCTCTCTCGTTGGTTTATACGGCGGACGGCTTTTGCCCTTTTTGAAATAGTAATTCATTCGGTACGTCTTTGGAGTTTGATTTAGAATATCGAAGCTACGCGTACTTGAATGAAATAGTAAGACTTGGAAATAGTAGAGGTACGCGTGCTGAGAAATAGTAATTATCTAATAGACGTACGATTTTGAAGATATAGAAAAATATTGGGCGTTGGAAAAATCTATCTGCCGTTTTCTACTTTGAGAGATTTGAATTTAGAGGAGTAAATATCTAAATTTGCAATGATTAAGAATTTGCAATAATTATAAGCGTTCGTTTACGCTCGTTCATCGCTCGCGTTGAGCGCAGGTAGGAAAGGTCAGTTTTATGACGGTCGCGCGCGGTCTTGCGCTGGTATGCTAATATGTACATCGAGTGAGACTTTCTAAAATAAACAAATTAAAATTATTAACGTACGAACGTTGCCTATCGATTAATAGTTAAGATTTAGAAACAATAATAATACTTGTAAAAATAGTAGAGATCGGAAGAAAAATGAATATATGTACATTTGCGATAAAAGAAAAAAGAAAAATTTACGGCGCGTAATCGCGGGACGTAACACATGCTTCCCCGCCTGCTTGGTCGCTTCCGCGACTGCTTGGACGCTACCGCGCCTTCTTGGACGCTCCCACGCCTGCTTGGACGCGACCGCGCCTGCTTGGACGCTTCCGCGACTGCTTGGACGCTTCCGCGCCTGGTTGGACGCGGCCGCGCCTGCTTGGACGCTTCCGCAACTGCTTGGACGCTTCCGCGCCTGCTTGGACTCTTCCGCGCCTGCTTGCATGCTTCCGCGCCTGCTAGGACGCTTTCGCGCCTGCTTGCACGGTTCCGAGCCTGCTTGGACGCTTCCGCGACTGCTTGGACTCTTCTGCGCCTGCTTGGACTCTTCTGCGCCGTCTTGCATGCTTCCGCGCCTGCTTCGACGCTTACGCGCCTGCTTGGACGCTTCCGCGCCTGCTTGGACGCTTCCGCGACTGCTTGGACGCTTCCGCGCCTGCTTGGACTCTTCTGCGCCTTCTTGCATGCTTCCGCGCCTGCTTGGACGCTTCCGCGCCTGCTTGGAATCTTCTGCGCCTTCTTGCATGCTGCCGCGCCTACTTGGACGTTTCCGCGCCTGCTTGGACGCTTCCGCGCCTGCTTGCATGCTACCCCGCCTGCTTGGACGCTTCAGCGCCTGCTTGGAATCTTCTGCGCCTTCTTGCATGCTGCCGCGCCTACTTGGACGTTTCCACGCCTGCTTGGACGCTTCCGCGCCTGCTTGCATGCTTCCACGCCTGCCTGGACGCTTCCGCGCCTGCTTGGACTCTTCTGCGCCTTCTTGCATGCTTCCGCGCCTGCTTGGACGTTTCCGCGCCTGCTTGGACGCTACCGCGCCTGCTTGGACGCTTCCGCACCTTCTTGCATGCTTCCGCGCCTACTTGGACGTTTCCGCGCCTGCTTGGACGCTTCCGCGCCTGCTTGCATGCTTCCCCGCCTGCTTGGACTCTTCTGCGCCTTCTTGCATGCTTCCGCGCCTGCTTGGACGTTTCCACGCCTGCTTGGACGCTACCGCGCCTGCTTGGACGCTTCCGCGACTGCTTGAACGCTACCGCGCCTGCTTGGACGCTTCCGCGACTGCTTGGACGCTTCCGCGCCTGCTAGGACTCTTCTGCGCCTTCTTGCATGCTGCCGCGCCTACTTGGACGCTTCCGCGCCTGGTTGGACGCTACCGCGCCTGCTTGGACGCTTCCGCGACTGCTTGGACGCTTCCGCGCCTGCTTGGACTCTTCTGCGCCTTCTTGCATGCTGCCGCGCCTACTTGGACGTTACTGCGCCTGCTTGGACGTTTCCACGCCTGCTTGGACGCTTCCGCGCCTGCTTGCATGCTTCCCCGCCTGCTTGGACGCTTCCGCGCCTCCTTGGACTCTTCTGCGCCTTCTTGCATGCTTCCGCGCCTGCTTGGACGTTTCCGCGCCTGCTTGGACGCTACCGCGCCTGCTTCTACGCTTCCGCGCCTTCTTGCATGCTTCCGCGCCTACTTGGACGTTTCCGCGCCTGCTTGGACGCTTCCGCGCCTGCTTGCATGCTTCCCCGCCTGCTTGGACGCTTCCCCGCCTGCTTGGACTCTTCTGCGTCTTCTTGCATACTTCCGCGCCTGCTTGGACGTTTCCGCGCCTGCTTGGACGCTACCGCGCCTGCTTGGACGCTTCCGTGACTGCTTGGACGCTTCCGCGCCTGCTTGGACTCTTCTGCGCCTTCTTGCATGCTGCCGCGCCTACTTGGACGTTTCCGCGCCTGCTTGGACGCTTCCGCGCCTGCTTGCATGCTTCCCCGCCTGCTTGGACTCTTCCGCGCCTGCTTGAACTCTTCTGCGCCTGCTTGCATGCTTCCGCGCCTGCTTGGACGCTTCCGCGCCTGCTAGGACTCTTCTGCGTCTTCTTGCATGCTTCCGCGCCTGCTTGGACGTTTCCGCGCCTGCTTGGACGCGACCGCGCCTGCTTGGACGCTTCCGCGACTGCTTGGACGCTTCCGCGCCTGGTTGGACGCGGCCGCGCCTGCTTGGACGCTTCCGCGACTGCTTGGACGCTTCCGCGCCTGCTTGGACTCTTCCGCGCCTGCTTGCATGCTTCCGCGCCTGCTAGGACGCATTCGCGCCTGCTTGCACGGTTCCGAGCCTGCTTGGACGCTTCCGCGACTGCTTGGACTCTTCTGCGCCTGCTTGGACTCTTCTGCGCCGTCTTGCATGCTTCCGCGCCTGCTTGGACGCTTACGCGCCTGCTTGGACGCTTCCGCGCCTGCTTGGACGCTTCCGCGACTGCTTGGACGCTTCCGCGCCTGCTTGGACTCTTCTGCGCCTTCTTGCATGCTTCCGCGCCTGCTTGGACGCTCCCGCGCCTGGTTGGACGCTTCCGCGCCTTCTTGCATGCTTCCGCGCCTACTTGGACGTTTCCGCGCCTGCTTGGATGCTTCCGCGCCTGCTTGCATTCTTCCCCGCCTGGTTGGACGCTTCCGCGCCTGCTTGGACGCTTCCGCGCATGCTTGGATGCTTCCGCGCCTGCTTGCATGCTTCCCCGCCTGCTTGCATGCTTCCCCGCCAGCTTGGTCGCTTCCGCGACTGCTTGGACGCTACCGCGCCTTCTTGGACGCTCCCACGCCTGCTTGGACGCTTCCGCGCCTGGTTGGACGCTTCCGCGCCTACTTGGACTCTTCCGCGCCTGCTTGCAGGCTTCCCCGCCTGCTTGGACGTTTCCGCGCCAGCTTGGATGCTTTCGCGCCTGCTTGGACTATTCTGCGCCTTCTTGCATGCCTCCGCGCCTGCTTGGACGTTTCCGCGCCAGCTTGGACGCTTCCGCGCCTGCTTGGACTCTTCCGCGCCTGCTTGCATGCTTCCGCGCCTGCTAGGACGCTTTCGCGCCTGCTTGCACGGTTCCGAGCCTGCTTGGACGCTTCCGCGACTGCTTGGACTCTTCTGCGCCTGCTTGGACTCTTCTGCGCCGTCTTGCATGCTTCCCCGCCTGCTTGGACTCTTCTGCGCCTTCTTGCATGCTTCCGCGCCTGCTTGGACGTTTCCACGCCTGCTTGGACGCTACCGCGCCTGCTTGGACGCTTCCGCGACTGCTTGAACGCTACCGCGCCTGCTTGGACGCTTCCGCGACTGCTTGGACGCTTCCGCGCCTGCTAGAACTCTTCTGCGCCTTCTTGCATACTGCCGCGCCTACTTGGACGCTTCCGCGCCTGGTTGGACGCTACCGCGCCTGCTTGGACGCTTCCGCGACTGCTTGGATGCCTCCGCGCCTGCTTGGACTCTTCTGCGCCTTCTTGCATGCTGCCGCGCCTACTTGGACGTTACTGCGCCTGCTTGGACGTTTCCACGCCTGCTTGGACGCTTCCGCGCCTGCTTGCATGCTTCCCCGCCTGCTTGGACGCTTCCGCGCCTCCTTGGACTCTTCTGCGCCTTCTTGCATGCTTCCGCGCCTGCTTGGACGTTTCCGCGCCTGCTTGGACGCTACCGCGCCTGCTTCTACGCTTCCGCGCCTTCTTGCATGCTTCCGCGCCTACTTGGACGTTTCCGCGCCTGCTTGGACGCTTCCGCGCCTGCTTGCATGCTTCCGCGCCTACTTGGACGTTTCCGCGCCTGCTTGGACGCTTCCGCGACTGCTTGGACGCTTCCGCGCCTGCTAGGACTCTTCTGCGTCTTCTTGCATGCTGCCGCGCCTACTTGGACGCTTCCACGCCTGGTTGGACGCTACCGCGCCTGCTTGGACGCTTCCGCGACTGCTTGGACGCTTCCGCGCCTGCTTGCATGCTTCCCCGCCTGCTTGGACGCTTCCGCGCCTGCTTGGAATCTTCTGCGCCTTCTTGCATGCTGCCGCGCCTACTTGGACGTTTCCGCGCCTGCTTGGACGCTTCCGCGCCTGCTTGCATGCTACCCCGCCTGCTTGGACGCTTCAGCGCCTGCTTGGAATCTTCTGCGCCTTCTTGCATGCTGCCGCGCCTACTTGGACGTTTCCACGCCTGCTTGGACGCTTCCGCGCCTGCTTGCATGCTTCCCCGCCTGCCTGGACGCTTCCGCGCCTGCTTGGACTCTTCTGCGCCTTCTTGCATGCTTCCGCGCCTGCTTGGACGTTTCCGCGCCTGCTTGGACGCTACCGCGCCTGCTTGGACGCTTCCGCACCTTCTTGCATGCTTCCGCGCCTACTTGGACGTTTCCGCGCCTGCTTGGACGCTTCCGCGCCTGCTTGCATGCTTCCCCGCCTGCTTGGACTCTTCTGCGCCTTCTTGCATGCTTCCGCGCCTGCTTGGACGTTTCCACGCCTGCTTGGACGCTACCGCGCCTGCTTGGACGCTTCCGCGACTGCTTGAACGCTACCGCGCCTGCTTGGACGCTTCCGCGACTGCTTGGACGCTTCCGCGCCTGCTAGAACTCTTCTGCGCCTTCTTGCATACTGCCGCGCCTACTTGGACGCTTCCGCGCCTGGTTGGACGCTACCGCGCCTGCTTGGACGCTTCCGCGACTGCTTGGATGCTTCCGCGCCTGCTTGGACTCTTCTGCGCCTTCTTGCATGCTGCCGCGCCTACTTGGACGTTACTGCGCCTGCTTGGACGCTTCCGCGCCTGCTTGCATGCTTCCCCGCCTGCTTGGACTCTTCTGCGCCTTCTTGCATGCTTCCGCGCCTGCTTGGACGTTTCCACGCCTGCTTGGACGCTACCGCGCCTGCTTGGACGCTTCCGCGACTGCTTGAACGCTACCGCGCCTGCTTGGACGCTTCCGCGACTGCTTGGACGCTTCCGCGCCTGCTAGAACTCTTCTGCGCCTTCTTGCATACTGCCGCGCCTACTTGGACGCTTCCGCGCCTGGTTGGACGCTACCGCGCCTGCTTGGACGCTTCCGCGACTGCTTGGATGCCTCCGCGCCTGCTTGGACTCTTCTGCGCCTTCTTGCATGCTGCCGCGCCTACTTGGACGTTACTGCGCCTGCTTGGACGTTTCCACGCCTGCTTGGACGCTTCCGCGCCTGCTTGCATGCTTCCCCGCCTGCTTGGACGCTTCCGCGCCTCCTTGGACTCTTCTGCGCCTTCTTGCATGCTTCCGCGCCTGCTTGGACGTTTCCGCGCCTGCTTGGACGCTACCGCGCCTGCTTCTACGCTTCCGCGCCTTCTTGCATGCTTCCGCGCCTACTTGGACGTTTCCGCGCCTGCTTGGACGCTTCCGCGCCTGCTTGCATGCTTCCCCGCCTGCTTGGACGCTTCCCCGCCTGCTTGGACTCTTCTGCGTCTTCTTGCATACTTCCGCGCCTGCTTGCATGCTTCCGCGCCTACTTGGACGTTTCCGCGCCTGCTTGGACGCTTCCGCGACTGCTTGGACGCTTCCGCGCCTGCTAGGACTCTTCTGCGTCTTCTTGCATGCTGCCGCGCCTACTTGGACGCTTCCACGCCTGGTTGGACGCTACCGCGCCTGCTTGGACGCTTCCGCGACTGCTTGGACGCTTCCGCGCCTGCTTGCATGCTTCCCCGCCTGCTTGGACGCTTCCGCGCCTGCTTGGAATCTTCTGCGCCTTCTTGCATGCTGCCGCGCCTACTTGGACGTTTCCGCGCCTGCTTGGACGCTTCCGCGCCTGCTTGCATGCTACCCCGCCTGCTTGGACGCTTCAGCGCCTGCTTGGAATCTTCTGCGCCTTCTTGCATGCTGCCGCGCCTACTTGGACGTTTCCACGCCTGCTTGGACGCTTCCGCGCCTGCTTGCATGCTTCCCCGCCTGCCTGGACGCTTCCGCGCCTGCTTGGACTCTTCTGCGCCTTCTTGCATGCTTCCGCGTCTGCTTGGACGTTTCCGCGCCTGCTTGGACGCTACCGCGCCTGCTTGGACGCTTCCGCACCTTCTTGCATGCTTCCGCGCCTACTTGGACGTTTCCGCGCCTGCTTGGACGCTTCCGCGCCTGCTTGCATGCTTCCCCGCCTGCTTGGACTCTTCTGCGCCTTCTTGCATGCTTCCGCGCCTGCTTGGACGTTTCCACGCCTGCTTGGACGCTACCGCGCCTGCTTGGACGCTTCCGCGACTGCTTGAACGCTACCGCGCCTGCTTGGACGCTTCCGCGACTGCTTGGACGCTTCCGCGCCTGCTAGAACTCTTCTGCGCCTTCTTGCATACTGCCGCGCCTACTTGGACGCTTCCGCGCCTGGTTGGACGCTACCGCGCCTGCTTGGACGCTTCCGCGACTGCTTGGATGCTTCCGCGCCTGCTTGGACTCTTCTGCGCCTTCTTGCATGCTGCCGCGCCTACTTGGACGTTACTGCGCCTGCTTGGACGTTTCCACGCCTGCTTGGACGCTTCCGCGCCTGCTTGCATGCTTCCCCGCCTGCTTGGACGCTTCCGCGCCTCCTTGGACTCTTCTGCGCCTTCTTGCATGCTTCCGCGCCTGCTTGGACGTTTCCGCGCCTGCTTGGACGCTACCGCGCCTGCTTCTACGCTTCCGCGCCTTCTTGCATGCTTCCGCGCCTACTTGGACGTTTCCGCGCCTGCTTGGACGCTTCCGCGCCTGCTTGCATGCTTCCCCGCCTGCTTGGACGCTTCCCCGCCTGCTTGGACTCTTCTGCGTCTTCTTGCATACTTCCGCGCCTGCTTGCATGCTTCCGCGCCTACTTGGACGTTTCCGCGCCTGCTTGGATGCTTCCGCGCCTGCTTGCATGCTTCCCCGCCTGGTTGGACGCTTCCGCGCCTGCTTGGACGCTTCCGCGCCTGCTTGGATGCTTCCGCGCCTGCTTGCATGCTTCCCCGCCTGCTTGCATGCTTCCCCGCCTGCTTGGACTCTTCCGCGCCTGCTTGAACTCTTCTGCGCCTGCTTGCATGCTTCCGCGCCTGCTTGGACGCTTCCGCGCCTGCTAGGACTCTTCTGCGTCTTCTTGCATGCTTCCGCGCCTGCTTGGACGTTTCCGCGCCTGCTTGGACGCGACCGCGCCTGCTTGGACGCTTCCGCGACTGCTTGGACGCTTCCGCGCCTGGTTGGACGCGGCCGCGCCTGCTTGGACGCTTCCGCGACTGCTTGGACGCTTCCGCGCCTGCTTGGACTCTTCCGCGCCTGCTTGCATGCTTCCGCGCCTGCTAGGACGCTTTCGCGCCTGCTTGCACGGTTCCGAGCCTGCTTGGACGCTTCCGCGACTGCTTGGACTCTTCCGCGCCTGCTTGCATGCTTCCCCGCCTGCTTGCATGCTTCCCCGCCAGCTTGGTCGCTTCCGCGACTGCTTGGACTCTTCTGCGCCTTCTTGCATGCTTCCGCGCCTGCTTGGACGTTTCCGCGCCTGCTTGGGCGCTACCGCGCCTGCTTGGACGCTTCCGCACCTTCTTGCATGCTTCCGCGCCTACTTGGACGTTTCCGCGCCTGCTTGGACGCTTCCGCGCCTGCTTGCATGCTTCCCCGCCTGCTTGGACTCTTCTGCGCCTTCTTGCATGCTTCCGCGCCTGCTTGGACGTTTCCACGCCTGCTTGGACGCTACCGCGCCTGCTTGGACGCTTCCGCGACTGCTTGAACGCTACCGCGCCTGCTTGGACGCTTCCGCGACTGCTTGGACGCTTCCGCGCCTGCTAGAACTCTTCTGCGCCTTCTTGCATACTGCCGCGCCTACTTGGACGCTTCCGCGCCTGGTTGGACGCTACCGCGCCTGCTTGGACGCTTCCGCGACTGCTTGGATGCTTCCGCGCCTGCTTGGACTCTTCTGCGCCTTCTTGCATGCTGCCGCGCCTACTTGGACGTTACTGCGCCTGCTTGGACGTTTCCACGCCTGCTTGGACGCTTCCGCGCCTGCTTGCATGCTTCCCCGCCTGCTTGGACGCTTCCGCGCCTCCTTGGACTCTTCTGCGCCTTCTTGCATGCTTCCGCGCCTGCTTGGACGTTTCCGCGCCTGCTTGGACGCTACCGCGCCTGCTTCTACGCTTCCGCGCCTTCTTGCATGCTTCCGCGCCTACTTGGACGTTTCCGCGCCTGCTTGGACGCTTCCGCGCCTGCTTGCATGCTTCCCCGCCTGCTTGGACGCTTCCCCGCCTGCTTGGACTCTTCTGCGTCTTCTTGCATACTTCCGCGCCTGCTTGCATGCTTCCGCGCCTACTTGGACGTTTCCGCGCCTGCTTGGATGCTTCCGCGCCTGCTTGCATGCTTCCCCGCCTGGTTGGACGCTTCCGCGCCTGCTTGGACGCTTCCGCGCCTGCTTGGATGCTTCCGCGCCTGCTTGCATGCTTCCCCGCCTGCTTGGACTCTTCCGCGCCTGCTTGAACTCTTCTGCGCCTGCTTGCATGCTTCCGCGCCTGCTTGGACGCTTCCGCGCCTGCTAGGACTCTTCTGCGTCTTCTTGCATGCTTCCGCGCCTGCTTGGACGTTTCCGCGCCTGCTTGGACGCGACCGCGCCTGCTTGGACGCTTCCGCGACTGCTTGGACGCTTCCGCGCCTGGTTGGACGCGGCCGCGCCTGCTTGGACGCTTCCGCGACTGCTTGGACGCTTCCGCGCCTGCTTGGACTCTTCCGCGCCTGCTTGCATGCTTCCGCGCCTGCTAGGACGCTTTCGCGCCTGCTTGCACGGTTCCGAGCCTGCTTGGACGCTTCCGCGACTGCTTGGACTCTTCCGCGCCTGCTTGCATGCTTCCCCGCCTGCTTGCATGCTTCCCCGCCAGCTTGGTCGCTTCCGCGACTGCTTGGACGCTACCGCGCCTTCTTGGACGCTCCCACGCCTGCTTGGACGCTTCCGCGCCTGCTTGGACTCTTCCGCGCCTGCTTGCAGGCTTCCCCGCCTGCTTGGACGTTTCCGCGCCAGCTTGGACGCTTCCGCGCCTGCTTGGACTCTTCCGCGCCTGCTTGCATGCTTCCGCGCCTGCTAGGACGCTTTCGCGCCTGCTTGCACGGTTCCGAGCCTGCTTGGACGCTTCCGCGACTGCTTGGACTCTTCTGCGCCTGCTTGGACTCTTCTGCGCCGTCTTGCATGCTTCCGCGCCTGCTTGGACGCTTACGTGCCTGCTTGGACGCTTCCGCGCCTGCTTGGACGCTTCCGCGACTGCTTGGACGCTTCCGCGCCTGCTTGGACTCTTCTGCGCCTTCTTGCATGCTTCCGCGCCTGCTTGGACGTTTCCGCGCCTGCTTGGACGCTACCGCGCCTGCTTGGACGCTTCCGCACCTTCTTGCATGCTTCCGCGCCTGCTAGGACTCTTCTGCGTCTTCTTGCATGCTTCCGCGCCTGCTTGGACGTTTCCGCGCCTGCTTGGACGCGACCGCGCCTGCTTGGACGCTTCCGCGACTGCTTGGACGCTTCCGCGCCTGGTTGGACGCGGCCGCGCCTGCTTGGACGCTTCCGCGACTGCTTGGACGCTTCCGCGCCTGCTAGGACTCTTCTGCGTCTTCTTGCATGCTGCCGCGCCTACTTGGACGCTTCCACGCCTGGTTGGACGCTACCGCGCCTGCTTGGACGCTTCCGCGACTGCTTGGACGCTTCCGCGCCTGCTTGCATGCTTCCCCGCCTGCTTGGACGCTTCCGCGCCTGCTTGGAATCTTCTGCGCCTTCTTGCATGCTGCCGCGCCTACTTGGACGTTTCCGCGCCTGCTTGGACGCTTCCGCGCCTGCTTGCATGCTACCCCGCCTGCTTGGACGCTTCAGCGCCTGCTTGGAATCTTCTGCGCCTTCTTGCATGCTGCCGCGCCTACTTGGACGTTTCCACGCCTGCTTGGACGCTTCCGCGCCTGCTTGCATGCTTCCCCGCCTGCCTGGACGCTTCCGCGCCTGCTTGGACTCTTCTGCGCCTTCTTGCATGCTTCCGCGCCTGCTTGGACGTTTTCGCGCCTGCTTGGACGCTACCGCGCCTGCTTGGACGCTTCCGCACCTTCTTGCATGCTTCCGCGCCTACTTGGACGTTTCCGCGCCTGCTTGGACGCTTCCGCGCCTGCTTGCATGCTTCCCCGCCTGCTTGGACTCTTCTGCGCCTTCTTGCATGCTTCCGCGCCTGCTTGGACGTTTCCACGCCTGCTTGGACGCTACCGCGCCTGCTTGGACGCTTCCGCGACTGCTTGAACGCTACCGCGCCTGCTTGGACGCTTCCGCGACTGCTTGGACGCTTCCGCGCCTGCTAGAACTCTTCTGCGCCTTCTTGCATACTGCCGCGCCTACTTGGACGCTTCCGCGCCTGGTTGGACGCTACCGCGCCTGCTTGGACGCTTCCGCGACTGCTTGGATGCCTCCGCGCCTGCTTGGACTCTTCTGCGCCTTCTTGCATGCTGCCGCGCCTACTTGGACGTTACTGCGCCTGCTTGGACGTTTCCACGCCTGCTTGGACGCTTCCGCGCCTGCTTGCATGCTTCCCCGCCTGCTTGGACGCTTCCGCGCCTCCTTGGACTCTTCTGCGCCTTCTTGCATGCTTCCGCGCCTGCTTGGACGTTTCCGCGCCTGCTTGGACGCTACCGCGCCTGCTTCTACGCTTCCGCGCCTTCTTGCATGCTTCCGCGCCTACTTGGACGTTTCCGCGCCTGCTTGGACGCTTCCGCGCCTGCTTGCATGCTTCCCCGCCTGCTTGGACGCTTCCCCGCCTGCTTGGACTCTTCTGCGTCTTCTTGCATACTTCCGCGCCTGCTTGCATGCTTCCGCGCCTACTTGGACGTTTCCGCGCCTGCTTGGACGCTTCCGCGACTGCTTGGACGCTTCCGCGCCTGCTAGGACTCTTCTGCGTCTTCTTGCATGCTGCCGCGCCTACTTGGACGCTTCCACGCCTGGTTGGACGCTACCGCGCCTGCTTGGACGCTTCCGCGACTGCTTGGACGCTTCCGCGCCTGCTTGCATGCTTCCCCGCCTGCTTGGACGCTTCCGCGCCTGCTTGGAATCTTCTGCGCCTTCTTGCATGCTGCCGCGCCTACTTGGACGTTTCCGCGCCTGCTTGGACGCTTCCGCGCCTGCTTGCATGCTACCCCGCCTGCTTGGACGCTTCAGCGCCTGCTTGGAATCTTCTGCGCCTTCTTGCATGCTGCCGCGCCTACTTGGACGTTTCCACGCCTGCTTGGACGCTTCCGCGCCTGCTTGCATGCTTCCCCGCCTGCCTGGACGCTTCCGCGCCTGCTTGGACTCTTCTGCGCCTTCTTGCATGCTTCCGCGTCTGCTTGGACGTTTCCGCGCCTGCTTGGACGCTACCGCGCCTGCTTGGACGCTTCCGCACCTTCTTGCATGCTTCCGCGCCTACTTGGACGTTTCCGCGCCTGCTTGGACGCTTCCGCGCCTGCTTGCATGCTTCCCCGCCTGCTTGGACTCTTCTGCGCCTTCTTGCATGCTTCCGCGCCTGCTTGGACGTTTCCACGCCTGCTTGGACGCTACCGCGCCTGCTTGGACGCTTCCGCGACTGCTTGAACGCTACCGCGCCTGCTTGGACGCTTCCGCGACTGCTTGGACGCTTCCGCGCCTGCTAGAACTCTTCTGCGCCTTCTTGCATACTGCCGCGCCTACTTGGACGCTTCCGCGCCTGGTTGGACGCTACCGCGCCTGCTTGGACGCTTCCGCGACTGCTTGGATGCTTCCGCGCCTGCTTGGACTCTTCTGCGCCTTCTTGCATGCTGCCGCGCCTACTTGGACGTTACTGCGCCTGCTTGGACGTTTCCACGCCTGCTTGGACGCTTCCGCGCCTGCTTGCATGCTTCCCCGCCTGCTTGGACGCTTCCGCGCCTCCTTGGACTCTTCTGCGCCTTCTTGCATGCTTCCGCGCCTGCTTGGACGTTTCCGCGCCTGCTTGGACGCTACCGCGCCTGCTTCTACGCTTCCGCGCCTTCTTGCATGCTTCCGCGCCTACTTGGACGTTTCCGCGCCTGCTTGGACGCTTCCGCGCCTGCTTGCATGCTTCCCCGCCTGCTTGGACGCTTCCCCGCCTGCTTGGACTCTTCTGCGTCTTCTTGCATACTTCCGCGCCTGCTTGCATGCTTCCGCGCCTACTTGGACGTTTCCGCGCCTGCTTGGATGCTTCCGCGCCTGCTTGCATGCTTCCCCGCCTGGTTGGACGCTTCCGCGCCTGCTTGGACGCTTCCGCGCCTGCTTGGATGCTTCCGCGCCTGCTTGCATGCTTCCCCGCCTGCTTGCATGCTTCCCCGCCTGCTTGGACTCTTCCGCGCCTGCTTGAACTCTTCTGCGCCTGCTTGCATGCTTCCGCGCCTGCTTGGACGCTTCCGCGCCTGCTAGGACTCTTCTGCGTCTTCTTGCATGCTTCCGCGCCTGCTTGGACGTTTCCGCGCCTGCTTGGACGCGACCGCGCCTGCTTGGACGCTTCCGCGACTGCTTGGACGCTTCCGCGCCTGGTTGGACGCGGCCGCGCCTGCTTGGACGCTTCCGCGACTGCTTGGACGCTTCCGCGCCTGCTTGGACTCTTCCGCGCCTGCTTGCATGCTTCCGCGCCTGCTAGGACGCTTTCGCGCCTGCTTGCACGGTTCCGAGCCTGCTTGGACGCTTCCGCGACTGCTTGGACTCTTCCGCGCCTGCTTGCATGCTTCCCCGCCTGCTTGCATGCTTCCCCGCCAGCTTGGTCGCTTCCGCGACTGCTTGGACTCTTCTGCGCCTTCTTGCATGCTTCCGCGCCTGCTTGGACGTTTCCGCGCCTGCTTGGGCGCTACCGCGCCTGCTTGGACGCTTCCGCACCTTCTTGCATGCTTCCGCGCCTACTTGGACGTTTCCGCGCCTGCTTGGACGCTTCCGCGCCTGCTTGCATGCTTCCCCGCCTGCTTGGACTCTTCTGCGCCTTCTTGCATGCTTCCGCGCCTGCTTGGACGTTTCCACGCCTGCTTGGACGCTACCGCGCCTGCTTGGACGCTTCCGCGACTGCTTGAACGCTACCGCGCCTGCTTGGACGCTTCCGCGACTGCTTGGACGCTTCCGCGCCTGCTAGAACTCTTCTGCGCCTTCTTGCATACTGCCGCGCCTACTTGGACGCTTCCGCGCCTGGTTGGACGCTACCGCGCCTGCTTGGACGCTTCCGCGACTGCTTGGATGCTTCCGCGCCTGCTTGGACTCTTCTGCGCCTTCTTGCATGCTGCCGCGCCTACTTGGACGTTACTGCGCCTGCTTGGACGTTTCCACGCCTGCTTGGACGCTTCCGCGCCTGCTTGCATGCTTCCCCGCCTGCTTGGACGCTTCCGCGCCTCCTTGGACTCTTCTGCGCCTTCTTGCATGCTTCCGCGCCTGCTTGGACGTTTCCGCGCCTGCTTGGACGCTACCGCGCCTGCTTCTACGCTTCCGCGCCTTCTTGCATGCTTCCGCGCCTACTTGGACGTTTCCGCGCCTGCTTGGACGCTTCCGCGCCTGCTTGCATGCTTCCCCGCCTGCTTGGACGCTTCCCCGCCTGCTTGGACTCTTCTGCGTCTTCTTGCATACTTCCGCGCCTGCTTGCATGCTTCCGCGCCTACTTGGACGTTTCCGCGCCTGCTTGGATGCTTCCGCGCCTGCTTGCATGCTTCCCCGCCTGGTTGGACGCTTCCGCGCCTGCTTGGACGCTTCCGCGCCTGCTTGGATGCTTCCGCGCCTGCTTGCATGCTTCCCCGCCTGCTTGGACTCTTCCGCGCCTGCTTGAACTCTTCTGCGCCTGCTTGCATGCTTCCGCGCCTGCTTGGACGCTTCCGCGCCTGCTAGGACTCTTCTGCGTCTTCTTGCATGCTTCCGCGCCTGCTTGGACGTTTCCGCGCCTGCTTGGACGCGACCGCGCCTGCTTGGACGCTTCCGCGACTGCTTGGACGCTTCCGCGCCTGGTTGGACGCGGCCGCGCCTGCTTGGACGCTTCCGCGACTGCTTGGACGCTTCCGCGCCTGCTTGGACTCTTCCGCGCCTGCTTGCATGCTTCCGCGCCTGCTAGGACGCTTTCGCGCCTGCTTGCACGGTTCCGAGCCTGCTTGGACGCTTCCGCGACTGCTTGGACTCTTCCGCGCCTGCTTGCATGCTTCCCCGCCTGCTTGCATGCTTCCCCGCCAGCTTGGTCGCTTCCGCGACTGCTTGGACGCTACCGCGCCTTCTTGGACGCTCCCACGCCTGCTTGGACGCTTCCGCGCCTGCTTGGACTCTTCCGCGCCTGCTTGCAGGCTTCCCCGCCTGCTTGGACGTTTCCGCGCCAGCTTGGACGCTTCCGCGCCTGCTTGGACTCTTCCGCGCCTGCTTGCATGCTTCCGCGCCTGCTAGGACGCTTTCGCGCCTGCTTGCACGGTTCCGAGCCTGCTTGGACGCTTCCGCGACTGCTTGGACTCTTCTGCGCCTGCTTGGACTCTTCTGCGCCGTCTTGCATGCTTCCGCGCCTGCTTGGACGCTTACGTGCCTGCTTGGACGCTTCCGCGCCTGCTTGGACGCTTCCGCGACTGCTTGGACGCTTCCGCGCCTGCTTGGACTCTTCTGCGCCTTCTTGCATGCTTCCGCGCCTGCTTGGACGTTTCCGCGCCTGCTTGGACGCTACCGCGCCTGCTTGGACGCTTCCGCACCTTCTTGCATGCTTCCGCGCCTGCTAGGACTCTTCTGCGTCTTCTTGCATGCTTCCGCGCCTGCTTGGACGTTTCCGCGCCTGCTTGGACGCGACCGCGCCTGCTTGGACGCTTCCGCGACTGCTTGGACGCTTCCGCGCCTGGTTGGACGCGGCCGCGCCTGCTTGGACGCTTCCGCGACTGCTTGGACGCTTCCGCGCCTGCTAGGACTCTTCTGCGTCTTCTTGCATGCTGCCGCGCCTACTTGGACGCTTCCACGCCTGGTTGGACGCTACCGCGCCTGCTTGGACGCTTCCGCGACTGCTTGGACGCTTCCGCGCCTGCTTGCATGCTTCCCCGCCTGCTTGGACGCTTCCGCGCCTGCTTGGAATCTTCTGCGCCTTCTTGCATGCTGCCGCGCCTACTTGGACGTTTCCGCGCCTGCTTGGACGCTTCCGCGCCTGCTTGCATGCTACCCCGCCTGCTTGGACGCTTCAGCGCCTGCTTGGAATCTTCTGCGCCTTCTTGCATGCTGCCGCGCCTACTTGGACGTTTCCACGCCTGCTTGGACGCTTCCGCGCCTGCTTGCATGCTTCCCCGCCTGCCTGGACGCTTCCGCGCCTGCTTGGACTCTTCTGCGCCTTCTTGCATGCTTCCGCGCCTGCTTGGACGTTTTCGCGCCTGCTTGGACGCTACCGCGCCTGCTTGGACGCTTCCGCACCTTCTTGCATGCTTCCGCGCCTACTTGGACGTTTCCGCGCCTGCTTGGACGCTTCCGCGCCTGCTTGCATGCTTCCCCGCCTGCTTGGACTCTTCTGCGCCTTCTTGCATGCTTCCGCGCCTGCTTGGACGTTTCCACGCCTGCTTGGACGCTACCGCGCCTGCTTGGACGCTTCCGCGACTGCTTGAACGCTACCGCGCCTGCTTGGACGCTTCCGCGACTGCTTGGACGCTTCCGCGCCTGCTAGAACTCTTCTGCGCCTTCTTGCATACTGCCGCGCCTACTTGGACGCTTCCGCGCCTGGTTGGACGCTACCGCGCCTGCTTGGACGCTTCCGCGACTGCTTGGATGCTTCCGCGCCTGCTTGGACTCTTCTGCGCCTTCTTGCATGCTGCCGCGCCTACTTGGACGTTACTGCGCCTGCTTGGACGTTTCCACGCCTGCTTGGACGCTTCCGCGCCTGCTTGCATGCTTCCCCGCCTGCTTGGACGCTTCCGCGCCTCCTTGGACTCTTCTGCGCCTTCTTGCATGCTTCCGCGCCTGCTTGGACGTTTCCGCGCCTGCTTGGACGCTACCGCGCCTGCTTCTACGCTTCCGCGCCTTCTTGCATGCTTCCGCGCCTATTTGGACGTTTCCGCGCCTGCTTGGACGCTTCCGCGCCTGCTTGCATGCTTCCCCGCCTGCTTGGACGCTTCCCCGCCTGCTTGGACTCTTCTGCGTCTTCTTGCATACTTCCGCGCCTGCTTGCATGCTTCCGCGCCTACTTGGACGTTTCCGCGCCTGCTTGGATGCTTCCGCGCCTGCTTGCATGCTTCCCCGCCTGGTTGGACGCTTCCGCGCCTGCTTGGACGCTTCCGCGCCTGCTTGGATGCTTCCGCGCCTGCTTGCATGCTTCCCCGCCTGCTTGCATGCTTCCCCGCCTGCTTGGACTCTTCCGCGCCTGCTTGAACTCTTCTGCGCCTGCTTGCATGCTTCCGCGCCTGCTTGGACGCTTCCGCGCCTGCTAGGACTCTTCTGCGTCTTCTTGCATGCTTCCGCGCCTGCTTGGACGTTTCCGCGCCTGCTTGGACGCGACCGCGCCTGCTTGGACGCTTCCGCGACTGCTTGGACGCTTCCGCGCCTGGTTGGACGCGGCCGCGCCTGCTTGGACGCTTCCGCGACTGCTTGGACGCTTCCGCGCCTGCTTGGACTCTTCCGCGCCTGCTTGCATGCTTCCGCGCCTGCTAGGACGCTTTCGCGCCTGCTTGCACGGTTCCGAGCCTGCTTGGACGCTTCCGCGACTGCTTGGACTCTTCTGCGCCTGCTTGGACTCTTCTGCGCCGTCTTGCATGCTTCCGCGCCTGCTTGGACGCTTACGCGCCTGCTAGGACGCTTCCGCGCCTGCTTGGACGCTTCCGCGACTGCTTGGACGCTTCCGCGCCTGCTTGGACTCTTCTGCGCCTTCTTGCATGCTTCCGCGCCTGCTTGGACGCTTCCGCGCCTGGTTGGACGCTTCCGCGCCTTCTTGCATGCTTCCGCGCCTACTTGGACGTTTCCGCGCCTGCTTGGATGCTTCCGCGCCTGCTTGCATTCTTCCCCGCCTGGTTGGACGCTTCCGCGCCTGCTTGGACGTTTCCGCGCCTGCTTGGACGCTACCGCGGCTGCTTGGACTCTTCCGCGCCTGCTTGCATGCTTCCGCGCCTGCTAGGACGCTTTCGCGCCTGCTTGCACGGTTCCGAGCCTGCTTGGACGCTTCCGCGACTGCTTGGATTCTTCTGCGCCTGCTTGGACTCTTCTGCGCCGTCTTGCATGCTTCCGCGCCTGCTTGGACGCTTACGCGCCTGCTTGGACGCTTCCGCGCCTGCTTGGACGCTTCCGCGACTGCTTGGACGCTTCCGCGCCTGCTTGGACTCTTCTGCGCCTTCTTGCATGCTTCCGCGCCTGCTTGGACGCTTCCGCGCCTGGTTGGACGCTTCCGCGCCTTCTTGCATGCTTCCGCGCCTACTTGGACGTTTCCGCGCCTGCTTGGATGCTTCCGCGCCTGCTTGCATGCTTCCCCGCCTGGTTGGACGCTTCCGCGCTGCTTGGACGCTTCCGCGCCTGCTTGGATGCTTCCGCGCCTGCTTGCATGCTTCCCCGCCTGCTTGCATGCTTCCCCGCCTGCTTGGTCGCTTCCGCGACTGCTTGGACGCTACCGCGCCTTCTTGGACGCTCCCACGCCTGCTTGGACGCTTCCGCGCCTGCTTGGACGCTTCCGCGCCTGCTTGGACTCTTCCGCGCCTGCTTGCAGGCTTCCCCGCCTGCATGGACGTTTCCGCGCCAGCTTGGATGCTTTCGCGCCTGCTTGGACTATTCTGCGCCTTCTTGCATGCTTCCGCGCCTGCTTGGACGTTTCCGCGCCTGCTTGGACGCTTCAGCGACTGCTTGGACGCTTCCGCGCCTGCTTGGACTCTTCTGCGCCTTCTTGCATGCTTCCGCGCCTACTTGGACGTTTCCGCGACTGCTTGGACGTTTCTGCGACTTCTTGCATGCTTCCGCGCCTACTTGGACGTTTCCGCTGTCACGTCCCGTGTCCTCGATCGGGAGTAACGTATTTATTTTCCTGTTTTAGGCTTGCCCACTGTGCGCAGACTGTCGCCAGGGAACAGGGAGGAGAATCGACGCAGGTGATCTTATTCCGCAGAATTGGATGAAGTAAGTATCGCTAGTGATTCTTAGTTAGTGGAGGCGAATTTATTTATGTCTATGTTAATAATGTTATTCGTTTTAGGTATCGCTTGGGAAAAGGTACGACGAAGAGGGGAAACGCACGAAGATGAAATCAAGTTTATTATAACAAGTAGAAAACTTTAAGATACACAAATGTACGAAAGAAACTGTCTGATAAAATAAAAGGATTTGCAAATTAATCAATCTTAAGTTATTTCAAGAACGTAACGGCGGAAATATTCTGGGCTGGTGCAAAGCGTGAGATGCAGCAAGTATTACCGCAAATTTTGTCAAGACAGCCACTGGGCGCTTTGACAATACCGCAATGCCAGTATAGCCACTCGAGGAATATTTCAACCGGATAATTTTCGCGTAAATATTATTACAGTTATCACGGCGTGAGCTGCAGCTACTTAGCGCAGGCTTTATCGTGTCGGCCACTGGGCGCTACGATAAATCTCACAGTGATACTATAAGAATATAATTGATTTGTATTAAAATTAACACTTGGTATGTTTAATTGGTTTCGTGCGTTTTGAGGAATAGGGAATGACAGGTGAATAAGTAAAGAACAGATTTAACTATTCTAAATGTATTAAGATGATTAAAGTGGTTACAAGGTTTAAGGATTCGTTAATACAATTCGTTTTATAACGATGGGTGTGTCGCCGAAGCCCTCGGGCACAGCGGAGTCAAGGCCGATAATAGTTTAACGTACTCACTTGTTTAATAATAACGAAGATGTGCGACAGTGGGACGCACGCTCGGAGGTCCACTGGTTTGCTGCACAACGAACGTAGTTCCACTTTGGAACGATCACGACAATGTATCGACTCGCGATGTAAATTGTAAGAGTACGTAGAGGCACTTAGGCTTTGCTTATTCTTTACGATGCGTATAGTTCGACGAGTGGCGCTTGACTAACGTTTACTTTGACGGTTGGCTCTTGACTGACTGCTGAGGCTCGGGAGCCCCTTCTTATACGGCTAAGTACGTGCCTTATCGCTTGAGATAAGAACTGCTGACTATGATGGAATCGTTGGTGGCCTCGAGCTCTCACGCTCTGTACTGGGTTTCTTAGGAATACTCGAGATAAGAATTGCTGACTATGATGGAATCGTTGGTGGCCTCGAGCTCTCACGCTCTGTACTGGGTCCACCAACTTTGTCAAGCGATAACGCAGGTGGGAACGAGGTACGTCGGGCGCTCCCGCACGTGCCTCACGTGGATGGTCCGCGTGACCATCTTCCAGAATGTTCCATGCTCTCTCACGTGGCTCACGTGTTTGTTACACGTGAGTGTCTTCAAGAATGTATTATAGAATATTCTGGAAGTTACTTATTCTAAATGCTAAGATTATTTTAGGACTTCGGCTGGGGTCATCTGTTGGAATTAAAATATTTGATTGTTTGAGTAATAGTATAAGTTGTAGCTATGCGGATGACCCAAACCGAATTTACATGTCGTGTTCTCTGTTTCATTTTCTCTTAAATTCTCTCTCTCTTATATATATGTGGGTTCTCCTTTAGGATTGGTTTTGCGTATGAATTATGTTAACGAGGTAAAATCTTTTCGGTGCATCGCGTTCCTTATACAAAAGTAATATTTGGAAATAATTTTGGTCGCGGATCAAATTACAAGATCGGATTGCTGATAAGGGCAATTTCTAGTATCTATCGATTACCGATATTGATTGATATTGGGTGTCAAATTACGCATGTAATTTGACACCTTTTTCAAAATTTTTCCAGCTGAGCGCAGCTGGACCCGCGGGGTGTTTGCGGTTAAATTCGCTGATGACTGAACTCGTTGCGTGACAGACGTCACACCTCCCCCCTTTTTGTAGAACAAATTTTAGTCTGAAATTTGTTCTAAACGGTCGATTCTGTCTCTTAATTCGGATAGACTTACTACTTTTGGGTTTTGGGGCTGGCGAGTAAGTGGCCTTGGTATCTGTCGGTTACTCTCATCAGCGTTCTCGGGGGCGGTCAGTTCTGGGTTTTCTGGATTCGAAGCTCGTTGTCGAGCGCGTTGCAAGAGGCAGTACGTTATTGATGTCCAAACGGCACCGAGCAGTTCAATGCCACATCCAAATGCGGCGTATAATGAATAGCCGTGAATAATGGTATCGACGATTGTCTGTATGAGTTTCACGATCACAAATATGGCCAGGAATCCAGCGCTGATGGAACCAAATGTGATGAAATGATCCCATATCTTTGCTAGTGCTCCCTGTGCTAGTTTCTGCACGGCGTCTTCGTCCAACAGGTGTGTTAGTTGGATGGTCCCGGGGATGATATCTTGTCCGGTGACGCCACGCGCTACGGAATTTAATATGGCGGCTCTTTCCGCCGGGAACATGATATGGTCTCGTAGCTTGTCGATGTCTGCTTGCGTGTATATTCCGCTTACGGCGAGTGTAGCTGGTACCGTATATTTCCAGGTTGGCTTGGTCATCGGTTTCAACTCTTGTGGTGGGACAGCTTCCACTGGGTTCGGCAGTATTTTGTGCCATGATTCGTCGATGTTGTACATTATCGGCAGGATCGGGTTGCAGTCGCGGTGAGTACCTTGTTGTACTAATACTCTGGTTTTAGGCTTCATAAATTTTGATGTGTTTCTGTGTAGAACGGGAAGTTCCACGAAACATTCTTGCGTGCGGCGTACTTTCACTTCTACGGGAATGCACCTGATTATATGGACGGCTTCTCCAGCGGTCGTGGCCATGTATCCCGGTCCTTTCATTAGGGACCAGGCAAATTCCTCAGGCAGTATCGATGCGATTGAGAGTGCATTTTCGAGCACTTGCCTCTCCAAGGCGCATCTATGCGTGAGTGACGAGGCAAAGAGAGTGATTATTTGTCCTCGTATATGGCGTTCGACGTATACGAATTTCGAATTCATATAAGTAAAGATGTCGAGGTTATCAGGCGTAATTGTTCTTTTCCCAGTAAATGTACGTCCTTTTTGTGTTTCCAGAATGAACAGCTTAGGATGTACTGTTCGTAGGAGCGTATATCCGCACACGTTCTGTTCCGAAACCTTCGTCAGGGCGAAGGTTATGTCGTCCCTGGTAAGTGCATAAATTGTAGGTAAGGTTGAATTTTGTCCCGCTTCTGTGATCCGTTGTGCCAATCCTTCGTATAAAACGTCATATTGCTCGAATTTACAGGTGGACTCCGGTGTTGGTTTCCAGTACGTATATCCGTCTTCTCCATCTAGACAGTATCCGTCTTGAAACGAGCAGGTAGTTCCACTTTTGAGGATGATCTTATTCTCGTTCAGCTTGACTGCGGCGCTGCCCGTGCGAAGTGTAATCTTCGCCAATCCTTGTACCACTACGTTGTCCCAGGATCCGTAGGGGTCCGCATACTGGGTTCCGGTGCATGTTCCGTCATTTGCGATTGTTCCGGCGAAGGTAAACATTCTTGTAGATGTTGTATTAGCTCGAATGCCGGTTAGAACTGCTCCGTTCCCGAGAGATATAGTTCCTTCTTGATGTAGACGTAGGCACGTCTCGTGGCTTACATCTGCTAGATACTCCACGTAGCCATTGTGAACTGCTGATATATGGGAGTGCATTCCACAGTAAAAGACTGTTCTCTTGATCTCGATTTTACACTGTATGTAGTTCGCGTGTTCGTACTCTGCCAATTGCAATAGTTGTATGTATGTTTCTTCCGTTTCCGCCCCTCGAACGTTGATGTCACATTCGCCTACTTTTACTAATGATATCGTCGTTATATTTAGCCTCTCGCCACTGCAATCGTATGCAATTAGCCCATATGCCATCGGGCTGACACATAGGAGGAATATAAGGAGGATTCCCATTCTGAAACAGAAGTCTGACATTTCGTAAGTACTATTAATTAATGACTAAGCTTAAATCTAGTAACATAGTGATTATTTATTTTTGTTTATTTTTTGTTTTATTTTATTTCTTCGTTTACTTGTAGTTTAGTAAGGCATTATTTTTATTTTATTTTGATTAACATAATTATTTTCCTCTAAAGTTCCGTGATGGTGGGACGACGATGAGCTAATTTCAGCTTGTTGGCGTGCACTACGCGATTTTTGCCGTTCATTAGTATGGATATGTTTCCGTTATTAAGGACTTGCTGAATTTTGTACGGACCGGAATATTGACTCGCGAATTTCCCTTGTCGGGGTTCTTTTAATAAAAATACGTCGTCGCCGAAGTGGAATGTTTGGGGGTTTACTCTTCGGTCGTAGTATCCTTTTGATTTTTGTTTAGCTTGTTTTAAGTTCTCTCGGGCGATGTTTTGTAGACGGTTGATCTTCACGAAGAGTTCTTCTAAATAATCCTTATATGATGGGTCGAGGTTTTCTTCTATCGGCGGGTCGGTGGACGGTGCTCGTGCTATTTTTCCGAACACTAACTCGTGCGGTGAGAATTTCGTTCCTTCGTGAATGCTGGTGTTATACGAGAACATCGCGTTCTCTATCCATTCATCCCAATTGGAGGTGTCGTCGATATATTGTTTTAAGAATTCTATTAATACGTGATGTGATCTTTCGAGGGATCCATTGGCTTGTGGGTGATAAGCTGTCGTCTGGTACTGCTTTATTCGGCATTTCTTTGCCACGGCTTTAAATAAAGCTGATAAGAAGTTTGATCCCTGGTCTGTGAGTAATGCTCGTGGAGCTCCAAATCTGCATATGAAATTCTTAAGGAAGGCGTCGGCCACGCTACGTGAATCTGCTTTTTGCAATGGTACTGCGACACTGTATTTCGTTAAAAGGTCTTGGATGGTCAGTATGTATTCATTTCCCATTTTTGTTACAGGGAGTGGTCCAACTATGTCGAGTGCTATTTTGTCGAAGGCTGCGCCAGGTGTATCGGTAAGTATCATTGGTTGGCGAGTTTTAATCCGTGTTAGCTTCCTCTTTTGACATTCGATGCATGTCCTTACATATTCAGTAATATCTTTCTTCATTCCATCCCAGAAATAACGCTGTCGAATGCGATTATAGGTTTTTGTAACTCCTTTATGTCCTGCGATTACGGAATCGTGGTTTTCTTCCATTATTTGTCTTCGTTGTTCTGTTGTCGGTATTGTGATGAGAGATCGACATATCGTGATAGTAAGTTGATATTCTTGGAGGGTTTGCTTGAGGTAATTGAGAAAGAACTTCCATGGTATGTCGTCATAGTACGGGGTTTTAGAAATGCTGAAGCTTGTTATCCTTAGTTCATCGAGGACGTCTTTTATTGCGCGAATGCCGTTTTTTATGTTTTCTTTCGTAATGGGTATCCTATCGTGTTCTTTTATAGGAATTGCTATAATGTTGTAAGATTGTGTAGGTTTTATTTTAGCTCTCTCAAATGTTAGGTCTTCAAACTTCGGAAGTTCGCCGTATGAGAGTAGTTCGATTGCCCCTTTATCCTGGGGTTGCCCATTCATGTCGATGAAAATTATTTTGTGGTCCTTTTGTATTCTTAAGGAGTCGTTGCTTTCTTCAATCTTCAATGGTGCGTTGCGTAGAGTTGCGGGTACGAAAGATCGCTCAAAAAGTGCGTCTGAATCCAACGATGTGAGAGGTGTGTCTTCCATTTCAAAACTGTGTGTTTCTTCCTCGATGTCGTTGCTTGATTTAGTTTGCACATTAGCTTCTTCTTCATTTTCGTAATTAAAAATCCGTGGAATGAGATGAGGTGTTTTATTGCGAGGGGTTGAGTGGTGTATAGGTATTGGGATTTCTTCTGGAGAGGGGGAATGAGTGGGAGGAGTGCTTTGTGAGGAATCATTCGATATATCGCGACTTTCAATGGAAGTAGGAGAGGGGTCTGCAACATCAGGAATTGTAGAATCTTGTAGCTTTGGGATACGTTTTCCTGGGGGAAGAGGGAAAGGACTGAATGTTGTGGATGGCGTTCGTTTCCTTGATCCTTTTCCTTTGGTTTCTGATGGATTTTTTGAAGTAGATGCTTGCTGCTTCTGTTCTACGGGGCCATGGAGTCGTGGCTTTCTTGTAGGGAAGATCTCGAGAGAGTCAGAGGATGAAGATTCATCCTGTTGTCTTTTCCTTTTTATTGCATAGATTGGCGCTGAAGGCTGTTCTTCTTCGTCGTTCTCCGGTGGATTTCGGGATAGTGCGTCGGCGTTTGCGTTTGCACGACCTTCTTTATAAAATATTTTGTATTCGTATTCCGAAAGTTTTAACTTCCATTTCCATAATCTTGATGTGGGATCTTTAATTGAATTTAGCCACACCAGTGGTTTGTGATCCGTAATGATTTTAAATTCTCTCCCGTATAAGTATGGTCTAAAATGATTTATGCAGTAAACTATTGCGAGACATTCTTTTTCGATAGTTGAGTAATTCTTTTCCGCTTGATTTAATAGTCGCGATGCGTATGCTATTGGAAGATCCTTCCCGATTGGTCCTTGACTTAGGACTCCGCCAATTGCATATCCGGATGCATCTGTGGTTAGATTGAAGGTTTCCGTGAAGTTAGGGTATTGAAGAATCGGTTCGGTTATTAGTGCTTTCTTGAGTCTTTGAAATGCGTCTTCTTGCGCAGGCGTCCATCTGAATGCTACTTCCTTTTTTAATAAATCGGTGAGAGGTTTCGCGGTTTTTGAAAAATTAGGTATGAATCTGCGGTAATATCCGGCAAGACCCAGAAATTGTTTTATATTCTTTGGATTTTTTGGAACTGGGAAGTGGTCCACCGCCGTTATTTTCTTCGGGTCTGGTTTAACTCCGTTCTCGCTAATAATGTGTCCGAGGTAATTAACTTCGTGGCGCAAAAACTCGCACTTATCTGGTTGTAAGCGGAGATTTGCTTCCCGTAATCTTTTCATGAGTCGGGTAAATTTAATCTCATGTTCTCGGAGCGAGCGAGCGTATAGGACTATATCATCAAGGTAGACAAACAATTCTATCCCTTGTAGTCCGGTTAAAACTTATTCATTAGTCTTTGAAACGTTGCGGGGGCATTTTTGAGTCCAAACGGCATGCGTTTGAATTCGTAATGTCCGTATGGTGTAGAGAAGGCTGTTTTATGAGCGTCTGCCGATTTCATAGGAATTTGGTGAAAACCTGATGCTAGGTCGAAAACGGAAAAATATTTGGCACTACCCAATTGATCTAGAATTTCGTTTATATTAGGAAGTGGGTAGGCGTCTCCGATCGTTTTGTCATTGAGGGCTCGGTAATCTATTACCATACGCCATCGTTTGTTTCCTTGGGAGTCTGGTTTTTTCGGCACGATCCACAGAGGTGAGTTATAAGGTGAAAGAGAGGGTTCTATTACTCCGTTTTCTATAAGTTCAGTCACTTGTCTATTTATTTCTTCCTTGTGTACCGGGGGAAACCGATATTGTTTCGCGTTTACCGGAATATCGTCCGTAGTGTGAATGGGATGTTCTATTGCGCTTGTTGCTCCGAAATGGTCTCCGGGTAAGTAAAATCTGTCTGCATTTTCTTCTATTAATTTCATCACGCTTCGTTCTTCTTCTGAATTTAAGTGATCCAATCTGAGAGCTTCTTTGATTTCTTTTAGTCGTTGTTTATCGCAGTTTGTCTGGGTAAGGAATACTCGTGTGGAATTTTCGTCTTCTAATATTTCGTTCTGACTAGGTGCAGTTTGACTTGTATTTTCTACTTCTCTGAGTACTAATGTTGGTATGATTATATGTTCATCTTCCTCCGTGGTATTAAAGATCGGAAGGTATGCTCTTCCCTTTGTGTTAGTTACTACGGCATTGCCAAGGAATATCCCTTCTTTCGTTAGTAGACGAGGTAGGTAACCCATTTTAATTTCTGGATTTGCTATTTTGATTTGGAATGGTGCAACCGATCTTTTAGGGATCGTTAAAAATTCGCGTTCGAAAAAAGGTATATGTAATTCTTCCCATTGGAGGCTTCGGCTTTTGTAATCAATCGTGACTGAATTTTGCGTCATAAATTCGGAACCTAAAATTCCGTCTTGGTCGATGGGGAACGAATCGTCAACTAAATGAAATGTTATTGGTCGTCCGGCAATCGCGATTTCTGCCGTTCCTCGAGTGGATATTGGCGTTGAGGTGATTCCCCTAATTTTCAAAGTTATGTCGTGATTAATTTTTTGAGCCGATTCTGAAAATGATTCTTTTATGAGGTTGATTTCAGATCCTGAGTCTATCATTAAATTTAATTTTTTCTGATTATTTGTTGTAGCTACTTGAATGGTTGGTACTACAGAATCTTGATTTAATTGGACTCTGGCGACTCGGAAACTTGGGTCATCGCGTTCTGATCTTCCGGTTCGTTTGTTTCTACGATCGTCGTGAATGTTCGGTGCCCCGATTGGCTGGCTTCCCGGCGGACACCGGCTACCGGGTTGCGAGAACCGTTTCCCTGATTCATGGAGTTATTAGCATTCGTTCTCCTTTGTGAATACGGGGTTATCTCTCCGGCATCAACCTTTGCTTTAAATTTCCTGCATTCGTCCATATTATGACCCGGGTTTTTACAGTAACGACAAGTGACTACCGATGAGGGTGCAGGGAATTTGGGTTGCTGGTAGGTTCTTGTTGTGACCGGTGAGGATCGTTGTGGTTCATAATCGCGTCGTGGGGAAAATTCGTTTGATGAACGCGGAGGTGCTCTATCCTCGTATCGCCGTTGAGACGGCCTGTCTTCATAACGTCGTGGGGGAAATCTATACTCGTTTTGTCGCGGCGGCGATCTGTATGCATTTCGACGCGGAGGGGAACGATATCTAACCCTGGTGCGCGCTCGAGATTCCTCCTTTTCGATCTGTCCGAAAATTTTAATAGCGGTGCAATAATATTCTTCTAGGTTTCGGGGCGCTTCCATACGTATTCGTATTCTAGCGTCTGGCGCGAGACCGTTCAAAAATGCTTGAATAACATGTTCTTCTAGTTCCTGTGCTCTAATGTGGTCAAATGATCTGCCTTGTTTCATTTCGTCGTATACCGCTGCGTGTAGATTCCGGACCTTTTCTATATAATCGAGTATATGTTCTTGCGGTCTTTTCTCTAGTTGTCCAAGTTCTCCTTGGTATTCATATAATGTTTTGTGTGCGGCGAACGTTGATTTTAGTCGGTTGCAAAATTGATCTACTGTTGCAAATTGTGAATTCGCGACGGTCATGTACGCGTGACCTTGTAGTTTGTTCACTAGTAGTTGCACGAGGTGCATTTCCTGCTCGGGGTGTATTATGCTTCGTGCTCTTTCACAAGCCCGTACAAATTGGAAGATCGGAATGTTTCGTCCATTGTAGATTGGGACGGATTCTAACGCGTCTTTTATGCTTATTGCAGCGGCGCGGAATATCGGTGGTCGTTCCGGTGTGCTATGGACTTGCGGTGAGGGAGGGAGTCCTCCCGTTGTGTTATCATGGCCACCGTTTAACCTTAATTCCTGTAACGCGTTTTCTAATCTTTCTAGGCGTTCTGGTAGTGGGAGTAGTATGTCGAATTCTCTGTCCATCCGTTCGATTATTTGGTGAACTTTGTCAAGTTTGAGTTCCGTAGAGCGCGGTACTTCTATCGTTCGTCGCGCGTTTTGTTCGGCTAATTCGCGTTCTCGGGTTAAGACCCGTTCTTGTAACCTTGCTACTTCGTCCTCTTGGTTAGGATTTAATCGCGGTTCCGCCATGTCGGTGAGCTCGTTGATCGATTATTATATGATGTGGGTATAAGATCACTTTTCTCCTTCTATCCCACCGCTGCCACCAAATTTATGTCACGTCCCGTGTCCTCGATCGGGAGTAACGTATTTATTTTCCTGTTTTAGGCTTGCCCACTGTGCGCAGACTGTCGCCAGGGAACAGGGAGGAGAATCGACGCAGGTGATCTTATTCCGCAGAATTGGATGAAGTAAGTATCGCTAGTGATTCTTAGTTAGTGGAGGCGAATTTATTTATGTCTATGTTAATAATGTTATTCGTTTTAGGTATCGCTTGGGAAAAGGTACGACGAAGAGGGGAAACGCACGAAGATGAAATCAAGTTTATTATAACAAGTAGAAAACTTTAAGATACACAAATGTACGAAAGAAACTGTCTGATAAAATAAAAGGATTTGCAAATTAATCAATCTTAAGTTATTTCAAGAACGTAACGGCGGAAATATTCTGGGCTGGTGCAAAGCGTGAGATGCAGCAAGTATTACCGCAAATTTTGTCAAGACAGCCACTGGGCGCTTTGACAATACCGCAATGCCAGTATAGCCACTCGAGGAATATTTCAACCGGATAATTTTCGCGTAAATATTATTACAGTTATCACGGCGTGAGCTGCAGCTACTTAGCGCAGGCTTTATCGTGTCGGCCACTGGGCGCTACGATAAATCTCACAGTGATACTATAAGAATATAATTGATTTGTATTAAAATTAACACTTGGTATGTTTAATTGGTTTCGTGCGTTTTGAGGAATAGGGAATGACAGGTGAATAAGTAAAGAACAGATTTAACTATTCTAAATGTATTAAGATGATTAAAGTGGTTACAAGGTTTAAGGATTCGTTAATACAATTCGTTTTATAACGATGGGTGTGTCGCCGAAGCCCTCGGGCACAGCGGAGTCAAGGCCGATAATAGTTTAACGTACTCACTTGTTTAATAATAACGAAGATGTGCGACAGTGGGACGCACGCTCGGAGGTCCACTGGTTTGCTGCACAACGAACGTAGTTCCACTTTGGAACGATCACGACAATGTATCGACTCGCGATGTAAATTGTAAGAGTACGTAGAGGCACTTAGGCTTTGCTTATTCTTTACGATGCGTATAGTTCGACGAGTGGCGCTTGACTAACGTTTACTTTGACGGTTGGCTCTTGACTGACTGCTGAGGCTCGGGAGCCCCTTCTTATACGGCTAAGTACGTGCCTTATCGCTTGAGATAAGAACTGCTGACTATGATGGAATCGTTGGTGGCCTCGAGCTCTCACGCTCTGTACTGGGTTTCTTAGGAATACTCGAGATAAGAATTGCTGACTATGATGGAATCGTTGGTGGCCTCGAGCTCTCACGCTCTGTACTGGGTCCACCAACTTTGTCAAGCGATAACGCAGGTGGGAACGAGGTACGTCGGGCGCTCCCGCACGTGCCTCACGTGGATGGTCCGCGTGACCATCTTCCAGAATGTTCCATGCTCTCTCACGTGGCTCACGTGTTTGTTACACGTGAGTGTCTTCAAGAATGTATTATAGAATATTCTGGAAGTTACTTATTCTAAATGCTAAGATTATTTTAGGACTTCGGCTGGGGTCATCTGTTGGAATTAAAATATTTGATTGTTTGAGTAATAGTATAAGTTGTAGCTATGCGGATGACCCAAACCGAATTTACATGTCGTGTTCTCTGTTTCATTTTCTCTTAAATTCTCTCTCTCTTATATATATGTGGGTTCTCCTTTAGGATTGGTTTTGCGTATGAATTATGTTAACGAGGTAAAATCTTTTCGGTGCATCGCGTTCCTTATACAAAAGTAATATTTGGAAATAATTTTGGTCGCGGATCAAATTACAAGATCGGATTGCTGATAAGGGCAATTTCTAGTATCTATCGATTACCGATATTGATTGATATTGGGTGTCAAATTACGCATGTAATTTGACACCTTTTTCAAAATTTTTCCAGCTGAGCGCAGCTGGACCCGCGGGGTGTTTGCGGTTAAATTCGCTGATGACTGAACTCGTTGCGTGACAGACGTCACACCGCGCCAGCTTGGACGCTACCGCGCCTGCTTGGACGCTTCCGCGACTGCTTGGACGCTTCCGCGCCTGGTTGGACGCTTCCGCGCCTTCTTCCATGCTTCCGCGCCTGGTTGGACACTTCTGCGCCTGCTTGGACGCTACCGCGCCTGCTTGGACCCTTCCGCGCCTTCTTACATGCTTACGCGCCTACTTGGACGTTTCCGCGCCTGCTTGGACGCTTCCGCGCCTGCTTGCATGCTTCCCCGCCTGCTTGGACTCTTCTGCGCCTTCTTGCATGCTTCCGCGCCTGCTTGGACGTTTCCACGCCTGCTTGGACGCTACCGCGCCTGCTTGGACGCTTCCGCGACTGCTTGAACGCTACCGCGCCTGCTTGGACGCTTCCGCGACTGCTTGGACGCTTCCGCGCCTGCTAGAACTCTTCTGCGCCTTCTTGCATACTGCCGCGCCTACTTGGACGCTTCCGCGCCTGGTTGGACGCTACCGCGCCTGCTTGGACGCTTCCGCGACTGCTTGGATGCTTCCGCGCCTGCTTGGACTCTTCTGCGCCTTCTTGCATGCTGCCGCGCCTACTTGGACGTTACTGCGCCTGCTTGGACGTTTCCACGCCTGCTTGGACGCTTCCGCGCCTGCTTGCATGCTTCCCCGCCTGCTTGGACGCTTCCGCGCCTCCTTGGACTCTTCTGCGCCTTCTTGCATGCTTCCGCGCCTGCTTGGACGTTTCCGCGCCTGCTTGGACGCTACCGCGCCTGCTTCTACGCTTCCGCGCCTTCTTGCATGCTTCCGCGCCTACTTGGACGTTTCCGCGCCTGCTTGGACGCTTCCGCGCCTGGTTGGACGCTTCCGCGCCTTCTTGCATGCTTCCGCGCCTACTTGGACGTTTCCGCGCCTGCTTGGATGCTTCCGCGCCTGCTTGCATTCTTCCCCGCCTGGTTGGACGCTTCCGCGCCTGCTTGGACGTTTCCGCGCCTGCTTGGACGCTACCGCGCCTGCTTGGACTCTTCCGCGACTGCTTGGATTCTTCTGCGCCTGCTTGGACTCTTCTGCGCCGTCTTGCATGCTTCCGCGCCTGCTTGGACGCTTACGCGCCTGCTTGGACGCTTCCGCGCCTGCTTGGACGCTTCCGCGACTGCTTGGACGCTTCCGCGCCTGCTTGGACTCTTCTGCGCCTTCTTGCATGCTTCCGCGCCTGCTTGGACGCTTCCGCGCCTGGTTGGACGCTTCCGCGCCTTCTTGCATGCTTCCGCGCCTACTTGGACGTTTCCGCGCCTGCTTGGATGTTTCCGCGCCTGCTTGCATGCTTCCCCGCCTGGTTGGACGCTTCCGCGCTGCTTGGACGCTTCCGCGCCTGCTTGGATGCTTCCGCGCCTGCTTGCATGCTTCCCCGCCTGCTTGGTCGCTTCCGCGACTGCTTGGACGCTACCGCGCCTTCTTGGACGCTCCCACGCCTGCTTGGACGCTTCCGCGCCTGCTTGGACGCTTCCGCGCCTGCTTGGACTCTTCCGCGCCTGCTTGCAGGCTTCCCCGCCTGCATGGACGTTTCCGCGCCAGCTTGGATGCTTTCGCGCCTGCTTGGACTATTCTGCGCCTTCTTGCATGCTTCCGCGCCTGCTTGGACGTTTCCGCGCCTGCTTGGACGCTTCCGCGCCTGCTTGGACGCTTCCGCGACTGCTTGGACGCTTCCGCGCCTGCTTGGACTCTTCTGCGCCTTCTTGCATGCTTCCGCGCCTGCTTGGACGCTTCCGCGCCTGCTTGGACTCTTCTGCGCCTGCTTGGACTCTTCTGCGCCGTCTTGCATGCTTCCGCGCCTGCTTGGACGCTTACGCGCCTGCTTGGACGCTTCCGCGCTGCTTGGACGCTTCCGCGCCTGCTTGGATGCTTCCGCGCCTGCTTGCATGCTTCCCCGCCTGCTTGCATGCTTCCCCGCCTGCTTGGTCGCTTCCGCGACTGCTTGGACGCTACCGCGCCTTCTTGGACGCTCCCACGCCTGCTTGGACGCTTCCGCGCCTGCTTGGACGCTTCCGCGCCTGCTTGGACTCTTCCGCGCCTGCTTGCAGGCTTCCCCGCCTGCATGGACGTTTCCGCGCCAGCTTGGATGCTTTCGCGCCTGCTTGGACTATTCTGCGCCTTCTTGCATGCTTCCGCGCCTGCTTGGACGTTTCCGCGCCTGCTTGGACGCTTCAGCGACTGCTTGGACGCTTCCGCGCCTGCTTGGACTCTTCTGCGCCTTCTTACATGCTTACGCGCCTACTTGGACGTTTCCGCGCCTGCTTGGACGCTTCCGCGCCTGCTTGCATGCTTCCCCGCCTGCTTGGACTCTTCTGCGCCTTCTTGCATGCTTCCGCGCCTGCTTGGACGTTTCCACGCCTGCTTGGACGCTACCGCGCCTGCTTGGACGCTTCCGCGACTGCTTGAACGCTACCGCGCCTGCTTGGACGCTTCCGCGACTGCTTGGACGCTTCCGCGCCTGCTAGAACTCTTCTGCGCCTTCTTGCATACTGCCGCGCCTACTTGGACGCTTCCGCGCCTGGTTGGACGCTACCGCGCCTGCTTGGACGCTTCCGCGACTGCTTGGATGCTTCCGCGCCTGCTTGGACTCTTCTGCGCCTTCTTGCATGCTGCCGCGCCTACTTGGACGTTACTGCGCCTGCTTGGACGTTTCCACGCCTGCTTGGACGCTTCCGCGCCTGCTTGCATGCTTCCCCGCCTGCTTGGACGCTTCCGCGCCTCCTTGGACTCTTCTGCGCCTTCTTGCATGCTTCCGCGCCTGCTTGGACGTTTCCGCGCCTGCTTGGACGCTACCGCGCCTGCTTCTACGCTTCCGCGCCTTCTTGCATGCTTCCGCGCCTACTTGGACGTTTCCGCGCCTGCTTGGACGCTTCCGCGCCTGCTTGCATGCTTCCCCGCCTGCTTGGACGCTTCCCCGCCTGCTTGGACTCTTCTGCGTCTTCTTGCATACTTCCGCGCCTGCTTGCATGCTTCCGCGCCTACTTGGACGTTTCCGCGCCTGCTTGGATGCTTCCGCGCCTGCTTGCATGCTTCCCCGCCTGGTTGGACGCTTCCGCGCCTGCTTGGACGCTTCCGCGCCTGCTTGGATGCTTCCGCGCCTGCTTGCATGCTTCCCCGCCTGCTTGCATGCTTCCCCGCCTGCTTGGACTCTTCCGCGCCTGCTTGAACTCTTCTGCGCCTGCTTGCATGCTTCCGCGCCTGCTTGGACGCTTCCGCGCCTGCTAGGACTCTTCTGCGTCTTCTTGCATGCTTCCGCGCCTGCTTGGACGTTTCCGCGCCTGCTTGGACGCGACCGCGCCTGCTTGGACGCTTCCGCGACTGCTTGGACGCTTCCGCGCCTGGTTGGACGCGGCCGCGCCTGCTTGGACGCTTCCGCGACTGCTTGGACGCTTCCGCGCCTGCTTGGACTCTTCCGCGCCTGCTTGCATGCTTCCGCGCCTGCTAGGACGCTTTCGCGCCTGCTTGCACGGTTCCGAGCCTGCTTGGACGCTTCCGCGACTGCTTGGACTCTTCTGCGCCTGCTTGGACTCTTCTGCGCCGTCTTGCATGCTTCCGCGCCTGCTTGGACGCTTACGCGCCTGCTTGGACGCTTCCGCGCCTGCTTGGACGCTTCCGCGACTGCTTGGACGCTTCCGCGCCTGCTTGGACTCTTCTGCGCCTTCTTGCATGCTTCCGCGCCTGCTTGGACGCTTCCGCGCCTGGTTGGACGCTTCCGCGCCTTCTTGCATGCTTCCGCGCCTACTTGGACGTTTCCGCGCCTGCTTGGATGCTTCCGCGCCTGCTTGCATTCTTCCCCGCCTGGTTGGACGCTTCCGCGCCTGCTTGGACGTTTCCGCGCCTGCTTGGACGCTACCGCGCCTGCTTGGACTCTTCCGCGCCTGCTTGCATGCTTCCGCGCCTGCTAGGACGCTTTCGCGCCTGCTTGCACGGTTCCGAGCCTGCTTGGACGCTTCCGCGACTGCTTGGATTCTTCTGCGCCTGCTTGGACTCTTCTGCGCCGTCTTGCATGCTTCCGCGCCTGCTTGGACGCTTACGCGCCTGCTTGGACGCTTCCGCGCCTGCTTGGACTCTTCTGCGCCTTCTTGCATGCTTCCGCGCCTGCTTGGACGCTTCCGCGCCTGGTTGGACGCTTCCGCGCCTTCTTGCATGCTTCCGCGCCTACTTGGACGTTTCCGCGCCTGCTTGGATGCTTCCGCGCCTGCTTGTGTCACGTCCCGTGTCCTCGATCGGGAGTAACGTATTTATTTTCCTGTTTTAGGCTTGCCCACTGTGCGCAGACTGTCGCCAGGGAACAGGGAGGAGAATCGACGCAGGTGATCTTATTCCGCAGAATTGGATGAAGTAAGTATCGCTAGTGATTCTTAGTTAGTGGAGGCGAATTTATTTATGTCTATGTTAATAATGTTATTCGTTTTAGGTATCGCTTGGGAAAAGGTACGACGAAGAGGGGAAACGCACGAAGATGAAATCAAGTTTATTATAACAAGTAGAAAACTTTAAGATACACAAATGTACGAAAGAAACTGTCTGATAAAATAAAAGGATTTGCAAATTAATCAATCTTAAGTTATTTCAAGAACGTAACGGCGGAAATATTCTGGGCTGGTGCAAAGCGTGAGATGCAGCAAGTATTACCGCAAATTTTGTCAAGACAGCCACTGGGCGCTTTGACAATACCGCAATGCCAGTATAGCCACTCGAGGAATATTTCAACCGGATAATTTTCGTAAATATTATTACAGTTGTCACGGCGTGAGCTGCAGCTACTTAGCGCAGGCTTTATCGTGTCGGCCACTGGGCGCTACGATAAATCTCACAGTGATACTATAAGAATATAATTGATTTGTATTAAAATTAACACTTGGTATGTTTAATTGGTTTCGTGCGTTTTGAGGAATAGGGAATGACAGGTGAATAAGTAAAGAACAGATTTAACTATTCCAAATGTATTAAAATGATTAAAGTGGTTACAAGGTTTAAGGATTTGTTAATACAATTCGTTGTATAACAATGGGTGTGTCGCCGAAGCCCTCGGGCACAGCGGTTATGTTGAACGTCGTGTTTTATAAAATGAGTTACAATAGTGTACGAATACAAAATTATCCGCGTACCTCGGTCACGGGTTTTGAATATACACTAAGAGTAACGAATAATTAATTAGAGTGCCTTGAGTTATAGAAGAGTTAATATTAGTGAAAACGTACAAAGTTATCCGCGTACCTCGGTCACGGGTTTTGAACGTACACAAATATAAAAGGAGTAACGAGTGATAATGGGTGTGTCGCTGTACGACCTCGGTAATACAGCGGAGTCAGAGTGCAGCCGTAATGATTGAATACTCACTCGTTGGTATAATAGTCGTAGGAGATGTGGCACTGTATGCTTCGTTGCACTGTTTAACTAGTAACTTCGCGTGTTTAAGCTCGATGTACGCTGGTCGGCTGCTGCTGCTTGACTAACGTTTACTTCGACGGTTGGCTCTTGACTAACGTTTACTTCGACGGTTGGCTCTTGACTAACGTTTACTTCGACGGTTGGCTCTTGACTGACTGCTGAGGCTCGGGAGCCCCTTCTTATACGGCTAAGTACGTGCCTTATCGCTTGAGATAAGAACTGCTGACTCCGCAGGAGCCGCCGGTGGCCTCGAGCTCTCACGCTCTGTACCGGGGCTACTTAGGAATGCTTGAGATAAGAATTGCTGACTATGATGGAATCGTTGGTGGCCTCGAGCTCTCACGCTCTGTACTGGGTCCACCAACTTTGTCAAGCGATAACGCAGGTGGGAACGAGGTACGTCGGGCGCTCCCGCACGTGCCTCACGTGGATGGTCCGCGTGACCGTCTTCCAGAATGTTCCATGCTCTCTCACGTGGCTCACGTGTTTGTTACACGTGAGTGTCTTCAAGAATGTATTAAAGAATATTCTGGAAGTTACTTATTCTAAATGCTAAGATTATTTTAGGACTTCGGCTGGGGTCATCTGTTGGAATTAAAATATTTGATTGTTTGAGTAATAGTATAAGTTGTAGCTATGCGGATGACCCAAACCGAATTTACATGTCGTGTTCTCTGTTTCATTTTCTCTTAAATTCTCTCTCTCTTATATGTATGTGGGTTCTCCTTTAGGATTGGTTTTGCGTATGAATTATGTTAACGAGGTAAAATCTTTTCGGTGCATCGCGTTCCTTATACAAAAGTAATATTTGGAAATAATTTTGGTCGCGGATCAAATTACAAGATCGGATTGCTGATAAGGGCAATTTCTAGTATCTATCGATTACCGATATTGATTGATATTGGGTGTCAAATTACGCATGTAATTTGACACCTTTTTCAAAATTTTTCCAGCTGAGCGCAGCTGGGCCCGCGGGGTGTTTGCGGTTAAATTCGCTGATGACTGAACTCGTTGCGTGACAGACGTCACACCTCCCCCCTTTTTGTAGAACAAATTTTAGTCTGAAATTTGTTCTAAACGGTCGATTCTGTCTCTTAATTCGGATAGACTTACTACTTTTGGGTTTTGGGGCTGGCGAGTAAGTGGCCTTGGTATCTGTCGGTTACTCTCATCAGCGTTCTCGGGTTAAGACCCGTTCTTGTAACCTTGCTACTTCGTCCTCTTGGTTAGGATTTAATCGCGGTTCCGCCATGTCGGTGAGCTCGTTGATCGATTATTATATGATGTGGGTATAAGATCACTTTTCTCCTTCTATCCCACCGCTGCCACCAAATTTATGTCACGTCCCGTGTCCTCGATCGGGAGTAACGTATTTATTTTCCTGTTTTAGGCTTGCCCACTGTGCGCAGACTGTCGCCAGGGAACAGGGAGGAGAATCGACGCAGGTGATCTTATTCCGCAGAATTGGATGAAGTAAGTATCGCTAGTGATTCTTAGTTAGTGGAGGCGAATTTATTTATGTCTATGTTAATAATGTTATTCGTTTTAGGTATCGCTTGGGAAAAGGTACGACGAAGAGGGGAAACGCACGAAGATGAAATCAAGTTTATTATAACAAGTAGAAAACTTTAAGATACACAAATGTACGAAAGAAACTGTCTGATAAAATAAAAGGATTTGCAAATTAATCAATCTTAAGTTATTTCAAGAACGTAACGGCGGAAATATTCTGGGCTGGTGCAAAGCGTGAGATGCAGCAAGTATTACCGCAAATTTTGTCAAGACAGCCACTGGGCGCTTTGACAATACCGCAATGCCAGTATAGCCACTCGAGGAATATTTCAACCGGATAATTTTCGTAAATATTATTACAGTTGTCACGGCGTGAGCTGCAGCTACTTAGCGCAGGCTTTATCGTGTCGGCCACTGGGCGCTACGATAAATCTCACAGTGATACTATAAGAATATAATTGATTTGTATTAAAATTAACACTTGGTATGTTTAATTGGTTTCGTGCGTTTTGAGGAATAGGGAATGACAGGTGAATAAGTAAAGAACAGATTTAACTATTCCAAATGTATTAAAATGATTAAAGTGGTTACAAGGTTTAAGGATTTGTTAATACAATTCGTTGTATAACAATGGGTGTGTCGCCGAAGCCCTCGGGCACAGCGGTTATGTTGAACGTCGTGTTTTATAAAATGAGTTACAATAGTGTACGAATACAAAATTATCCGCGTACCTCGGTCACGGGTTTTGAATATACACTAAGAGTAACGAATAATTAATTAGAGTGCCTTGAGTTATAGAAGAGTTAATATTAGTGAAAACGTACAAAGTTATCCGCGTACCTCGGTCACGGGTTTTGAACGTACACAAATATAAAAGGAGTAACGAGTGATAATGGGTGTGTCGCTGTACGACCTCGGTAATACAGCGGAGTCAGAGTGCAGCCGTAATGATTGAATACTCACTCGTTGGTATAATAGTCGTAGGAGATGTGGCACTGTATGCTTCGTTGCACTGTTTAACTAGTAACTTCGCGTGTTTAAGCTCGATGTACGCTGGTCGGCTGCTGCTGCTTGACTAACGTTTACTTCGACGGTTGGCTCTTGACTAACGTTTACTTCGACGGTTGGCTCTTGACTGACTGCTGAGGCTCGGGAGCCCCTTCTTATACGGCTAAGTACGTGCCTTATCGCTTGAGATAAGAACTGCTGACTCCGCAGGAGCCGCCGGTGGCCTCGAGCTCTCACGCTCTGTACCGGGGCTACTTAGGAATGCTTGAGATAAGAATTGCTGACTATGATGGAATCGTTGGTGGCCTCGAGCTCTCACGCTCTGTACTGGGTCCACCAACTTTGTCAAGCGATAACGCAGGTGGGAACGAGGTACGTCGGGCGCTCCCGCACGTGCCTCACGTGGATGGTCCGCGTGACCGTCTTCCAGAATGTTCCATGCTCTCTCACGTGGCTCACGTGTTTGTTACACGTGAGTGTCTTCAAGAATGTATTAAAGAATATTCTGGAAGTTACTTATTCTAAATGCTAAGATTATTTTAGGACTTCGGCTGGGGTCATCTGTTGGAATTAAAATATTTGATTGTTTGAGTAATAGTATAAGTTGTAGCTATGCGGATGACCCAAACCGAATTTACATGTCGTGTTCTCTGTTTCATTTTCTCTTAAATTCTCTCTCTCTTATATGTATGTGGGTTCTCCTTTAGGATTGGTTTTGCGTATGAATTATGTTAACGAGGTAAAATCTTTTCGGTGCATCGCGTTCCTTATACAAAAGTAATATTTGGAAATAATTTTGGTCGCGGATCAAATTACAAGATCGGATTGCTGATAAGGGCAATTTCTAGTATCTATCGATTACCGATATTGATTGATATTGGGTGTCAAATTACGCATGTAATTTGACACCTTTTTCAAAATTTTTCCAGCTGAGCGCAGCTGGGCCCGCGGGGTGTTTGCGGTTAAATTCGCTGATGACTGAACTCGTTGCGTGACAGACGTCACACCTCCCCCCTTTTTGTAGAACAAATTTTAGTCTGAAATTTGTTCTAAACGGTCGATTCTGTCTCTTAATTCGGATAGACTTACTACTTTTGGGTTTTGGGGCTGGCGAGTAAGTGGCCTTGGTATCTGTCGGTTACTCTCATCAGCGTTCTCGGGTTAAGACCCGTTCTTGTAACCTTGCTACTTCGTCCTCTTGGTTAGGATTTAATCGCGGTTCCGCCATGTCGGTGAGCTCGTTGATCGATTATTATATGATGTGGGTATAAGATCACTTTTCTCCTTCTATCCCACCGCTGCCACCAAATTTATGTCACGTCCCGTGTCCTCGATCGGGAGTAACGTATTTATTTTCCTGTTTTAGGCTTGCCCACTGTGCGCAGACTGTCGCCAGGGAACAGGGAGGAGAATCGACGCAGGTGATCTTATTCCGCAGAATTGGATGAAGTAAGTATCGCTAGTGATTCTTAGTTAGTGGAGGCGAATTTATTTATGTCTATGTTAATAATGTTATTCGTTTTAGGTATCGCTTGGGAAAAGGTACGACGAAGAGGGGAAACGCACGAAGATGAAATCAAGTTTATTATAACAAGTAGAAAACTTTAAGATACACAAATGTACGAAAGAAACTGTCTGATAAAATAAAAGGATTTGCAAATTAATCAATCTTAAGTTATTTCAAGAACGTAACGGCGGAAATATTCTGGGCTGGTGCAAAGCGTGAGATGCAGCAAGTATTACCGCAAATTTTGTCAAGACAGCCACTGGGCGCTTTGACAATACCGCAATGCCAGTATAGCCACTCGAGGAATATTTCAACCGGATAATTTTCGTAAATATTATTACAGTTGTCACGGCGTGAGCTGCAGCTACTTAGCGCAGGCTTTATCGTGTCGGCCACTGGGCGCTACGATAAATCTCACAGTGATACTATAAGAATATAATTGATTTGTATTAAAATTAACACTTGGTATGTTTAATTGGTTTCGTGCGTTTTGAGGAATAGGGAATGACAGGTGAATAAGTAAAGAACAGATTTAACTATTCCAAATGTATTAAAATGATTAAAGTGGTTACAAGGTTTAAGGATTTGTTAATACAATTCGTTGTATAACAATGGGTGTGTCGCCGAAGCCCTCGGGCACAGCGGTTATGTTGAACGTCGTGTTTTATAAAATGAGTTACAATAGTGTACGAATACAAAATTATCCGCGTACCTCGGTCACGGGTTTTGAATATACACTAAGAGTAACGAATAATTAATTAGAGTGCCTTGAGTTATAGAAGAGTTAATATTAGTGAAAACGTACAAAGTTATCCGCGTACCTCGGTCACGGGTTTTGAACGTACACAAATATAAAAGGAGTAACGAGTGATAATGGGTGTGTCGCTGTACGACCTCGGTAATACAGCGGAGTCAGAGTGCAGCCGTAATGATTGAATACTCACTCGTTGGTATAATAGTCGTAGGAGATGTGGCACTGTATGCTTCGTTGCACTGTTTAACTAGTAACTTCGCGTGTTTAAGCTCGATGTACGCTGGTCGGCTGCTGCTGCTTGACTAACGTTTACTTCGACGGTTGGCTCTTGACTAACGTTTACTTCGACGGTTGGCTCTTGACTAACGTTTACTTCGACGGTTGGCTCTTGACTGACTGCTGAGGCTCGGGAGCCCCTTCTTATACGGCTAAGTACGTGCCTTATCGCTTGAGATAAGAACTGCTGACTCCGCAGGAGCCGCCGGTGGCCTCGAGCTCTCACGCTCTGTACCGGGGCTACTTAGGAATGCTTGAGATAAGAATTGCTGACTATGATGGAATCGTTGGTGGCCTCGAGCTCTCACGCTCTGTACTGGGTCCACCAACTTTGTCAAGCGATAACGCAGGTGGGAACGAGGTACGTCGGGCGCTCCCGCACGTGCCTCACGTGGATGGTCCGCGTGACCGTCTTCCAGAATGTTCCATGCTCTCTCACGTGGCTCACGTGTTTGTTACACGTGAGTGTCTTCAAGAATGTATTAAAGAATATTCTGGAAGTTACTTATTCTAAATGCTAAGATTATTTTAGGACTTCGGCTGGGGTCATCTGTTGGAATTAAAATATTTGATTGTTTGAGTAATAGTATAAGTTGTAGCTATGCGGATGACCCAAACCGAATTTACATGTCGTGTTCTCTGTTTCATTTTCTCTTAAATTCTCTCTCTCTTATATGTATGTGGGTTCTCCTTTAGGATTGGTTTTGCGTATGAATTATGTTAACGAGGTAAAATCTTTTCGGTGCATCGCGTTCCTTATACAAAAGTAATATTTGGAAATAATTTTGGTCGCGGATCAAATTACAAGATCGGATTGCTGATAAGGGCAATTTCTAGTATCTATCGATTACCGATATTGATTGATATTGGGTGTCAAATTACGCATGTAATTTGACACCTTTTTCAAAATTTTTCCAGCTGAGCGCAGCTGGGCCCGCGGGGTGTTTGCGGTTAAATTCGCTGATGACTGAACTCGTTGCGTGACAGACGTCACACTTGCATGCTTCCCCGCCTGGTTGGACGCTTCCGCGCTGCTTGGACGCTTCCGCGCCTGCTTGGATGCTTCCGCGCCTGCTTGCATGCTTCCCCGCCTGCTTGCATGCTTCCCCGCCTGCTTGGTCGCTTCCGCGACTGCTTGGACGCTACCGCGCCTTCTTGGACGCTCCCACGCCTGCTTGGACGCTTCCGCGCCTGCTTGGACGCTTCCGCGCCTGCTTGGACTCTTCCGCGCCTGCTTGCAGGCTTCCCCGCCTGCATGGACGTTTCCGCGCCAGCTTGGATGCTTTCGCGCCTGCTTGGACTATTCTGCGCCTTCTTGCATGCTTCCGCGCCTGCTTGGACGTTTCCGCGCCTGCTTGGACGCTTCAGCGACTGCTTGGACGCTTCCGCGCCTGCTTGGACTCTTCTGCGCCTTCTTGCATGCTTCCGCGCCTACTTGGACGTTTCCGCGACTGCTTGGACGTTTCTGCGACTTCTTGCATGCTTCCGCGCCTGCTTGGACGTTTCCGCGCCAGCTTGGACGCTACCGCGCCTGCTTGGACGCTTCCGCGACTGCTTGGACGCTTCCGCGCCTGGTTGGACGCTTCCGCGCCTTCTTCCATGCTTCCGCGCCTGGTTGGACACTTCTGCGCCTGCTTGGACGCTACCGCGCCTGCTTGGACCCTTCCGCGCCTTCTTACATGCTTACGCGCCTACTTGGACGTTTCCGCGCCTGCTTGGATGCTTCCGCGCCTGCTTGCATGCTTCCCCGCCTGCTTGCATGCTTCCCCGCCTGCTTGGTCGCTTCCGCGACTGCTTGGACGCTTCCGCGCCTGGTTGGACGCTTCCGCGCCTGCTTGCATGCTTCCGCGCCTGCTTGGACGCTTCCGCGCCTGCTAGGACTCTTCTGCGTCTTCTTGCATGCTTCCGCGCCTGCTTGGACGTTTCCGCGCCTGCTTGGACGCGACCGCGCCTGCTTGGACGCTTCCGCGCCTGCTTGGACGCTTCCGCGCCTGCTTGCATGCTTCCCCGCCTGCTTGGACGCTTCCCCGCCTGCTTGGACTCTTCTGCGTCTTCTTGCATGCTTCCGCGCCTGCTTGGACGTTTCCGCGCCTGCTTGGACGCTACCGCGCCTGCTTGGACGCTTCCGTGACTGCTTGGACGCTTCCGCGCCTGCTTGGACTCTTCTGCGCCTTCTTGCATGCTGCCGCGCCTACTTGGACGTTTCCGCGCCTGCTTGGACGCTTCCGCGCCTGCTTGCATGCTTCCCCGCCTGCTTGGACTCTTCCGCGCCTGCTTGAACTCTTCTGCGCCTGCTTGCATGCTTCCGCGCCTGCTTGGACGCTTCCACGCCTGCTAGGACTCTTCTGCGTCTTCTTGCATGCTTCCGCGCCTGCTTGGACGTTTCCGCGCCTGCTTGGACGCGACCGCGCCTGCTTGGACGCTTCCGCGACTGCTTGGACGCTTCCGCGCCTGGTTGGACGCGGCCGCGCCTGCTTGGACGCTTCCGCGACTGCTTGCATGCTTCCCCGCCTGCTTGGACTCTTCCGCGCCTGCTTGAACTCTTCTGCGCCTGCTTGCATGCTTCCGCGCCTACTTGGACGTTTCCGCGCCTGCTTGGATGCTTCCGCGCCTGCTTGCATTCTTCCCCGCCTGGTTGGACGCTTCCGCGCCTGCTTGGACGCTTCCGCGCCTGCTTGGATGCTTCCGCGCCTGCTTGCATGCTTCCCCGCCTGCTTGCATGCTTCCCCGCCAGCTTGGTCGCTTCCGCGACTGCTTGGACGCTACCGCGCCTTCTTGGACGCTCCCACGCCTGCTTGGACGCTTCCGCGCCTGCTTGGACGCTTCCGCGCCTGCTTAGACTCTTCCGCGCCTGCTTGCAGGCTTCCCCGCCTGCTTGGACGTTTCCGCGCCAGCTTGGATGCTTTCGCGCCTGCTTGGACTATTCTGCGCCTGCTTGCATGCTTCCCCGCCTGGTTGGTCGCTTCCGCGCCTGCTTGGACGCTTCCGCGCCTGCTTGGATGCTTCCGCGCCTGCTTGCATGCTTCCCCGCCTGCTTGCATGCTTCCCCGCCTGCTTGCATGCTTCCCCGCCTGGTTGGACGCTTCCTCGACTGCTAGGACGCTTCCGCGCCTGCTTGGACTCTTCTGCGTCTTCTTGCATGCATCCGCGCCTGCTTGGACGTTTCCGCGCCTGCTTGGACGCTTCCGCGCCTGGTTGGACGCTTCCGCGCCTTCTTGCATGCTTCCGCGCCTACTTGGACGTTTCCGCGCCTGCTTGGATGCTTCCGCGCCTGCTTGCATGCTTCCCCGCCTGGTTGGACGCTTCCGCGCCTGCTTGCATGCTTCCCCGCCTGGTTGGTCGCTTCCGCGCCTGCTTGGACGCTTCCGCGCCTGCTTGGATGCTTCCGCGCCTGCTTGCATGCTTCCCCGCCTGCTTGCATGCTTCCCCGCCTGCTTGCATGCTTCCCCGCCTGGTTGGACGCTTCCTCGACTGCTAGGACGCTTCCGCGCCTGCTTGGACTCTTCTGCGTCTTCTTGCATGCTTCCGCGCCTGCTTGGACGTTTCCGCGACTGCTTGGACGCTTCCGCGCCTGCTTGGTCTCTTCTGCGCCTTCTTGCATGCTTCCGCGCCTGCTTGGACGCTTCCGCGCCTGGTTGGACGCTTCCGCGCCTTCTTGCATGCTTCCGCGCCTGCTTGCATGCTTCCCCGCCTGGTTGGTCGCTTCCGCGCCTGCTTGGACGCTTCCGCGCCTGCTTGGATGCTTCCGCGCCTGCTTGCATGCTTCCCCGCCTGCTTGCATGCTTCCCCGCCTGCTTGCATGCTTCCCCGCCTGGTTGGACGCTTCCTCGACTGCTAGGACGCTTCCGCGCCTGCTTGGACTCTTCTGCGTCTTCTTGCATGCTTCCGCGCCTGCTTGGACGTTTCCGCGCCTGCTTGGACGCTTCCGCGCCTGGTTGGACGCTTCCGCGCCTTCTTGCATGCTTCCGCGCCTACTTGGACGTTTCCGCGCCTGCTTGGATGCTTCCGCGCCTGCTTGCATGCTTCCCCGCCTGGTTGGACGCTTCCGCGCCTGCTTGGACGCTTCCGCGCCTGCTTGGATGCTTCCGCGCCTGCTTGCATGCTTCCCCGCCTGCTTGCATGCTTCCCCGCCTGCTTGGTCGCTTCCATGACTGCTTGGATGCTTTCGCGCCTGCTTGGACTATTCTGCGCCTTCTTGCATGCTTCCGCGCCTGCTTGGACGTTTCCGCGCCTGCTTGGACGCTTCAGCGACTGCTTGGACGCTTCCGCGCCTGCTTGGACTCTTCTGCGCCTTCTTGCATGCTTCCGCGCCTACTTGGACGTTTCCGCGACTGCTTGGACGTTTCTGCGCCCTCTTGCATGCTTCCGCGCCAGCTTGGATGCTTTCGCGCCTGCTTGGACTATTCTGCGCCTTCTTGCATGCTTCCGCGCCTGCTGGGACGCTACCGAGCCTGCTTGGACGCTTCCGCGACTGCTTGAACGCTACCGCGCCTGCTTGGACGCTTCCGCGACTGCTTGGACTCTTCTGCGCCTGCTTGGACTCTTCTGCGCCGTCTTGCATGCTTCCGCGCCTGCTTGGACTCTTCTGCGCCTTCTTGCATGCTTCCGCGCCTGCTGGGACGCTACCGAGCCTGCTTGGACGCTTCCGCGACTGCTTGAACGCTACCGCGCCTGCTTGGACGCTTCCGCGACTGCTTGGACGCTTCCGCGCCTGCTAGGACTCTTCTGCGCCTTCTTGCATGCTGCCGCGCCTACTTGGACGCTTCCGCGCCTGGTTGGACGCTACCGCGCCTGCTTGGACGCTTCCGCGACTGCTTGGACGCTTCCGCGCCTGCTTGGACTCTTCTGCGCCTTCTTGCATGCTACCGCGCCTGCTTGGACGCTTCCGCGCCTGCTTGGACTCTTCTGCGCCTTCTTGCATGCTTCCGCGCCTGCTGGGACGCTACCGAGCCTGCTTGGACGCTTCCGCGACTGCTTGAACGCTACCGCGCCTGCTTGGACGCTTCCGCGACTGCTTGGACGCTTCCGCGCCTGCTAGGACTCTTCTGCGCCTTCTTGCATGCTGCCGCGCCTACTTGGACGCTTCCGCGCCTGGTTGGACGCTACCGCGCCTGCTTGGACGCTTCCGCGACTGCTTGGACGCTTCCGCGCCTGCTTGGACTCTTCTGCGCCTTCTTGCATGCTGCCGCGCCTACTTGGACGTTACTGCGCCTGCTTGGACGTTTCCACGCCTGCTTGGACGCTTCCGCGCCTGCTTGCATGCTTCCCCGCCTGCTTGGACGCTTCCGCGCCTCCTTGGACTCTTCTGCGCCTTCTTGCATGCTTCCGCGCCTGCTTGGACGTTTCCGCGCCTGCTTGGACGCTACCGCGCCTGCTTCTACGCTTCCGCGCCTCCTTGGACTCTTCTGCGCCTTCTTGCATGCTTCCGCGCCTGCTTGGACTCTTCCGCGCATGCTTGGACGCTTCCGCGCCTTCTTGCATGCTTCCGCGCCTACTTGGACGTTTCCGCGCCTGCTTGGATGCTTCCGCGCCTGCTTGCATGCTTCCCCGCCTGGTTGGACGCTTCCGCGACTGCTAGGACGCTTCCGCGCCTGCTTGGACTCTTCTGCGTCTTCTTGCATGCTTCCGCGCCTGCTTGGACGTTTCCGCGCCTGCTTGGACGCTACCGCGCCTGCTTGGACGCTTCCGCGACTGCTTGGACGCTTCCGCGCCTGGTTGGACGCTTCCGCGCCTTCTTCCATGCTTCCGCGCCTGGTTGGACACTTCTGCGCCTGCTTGGACGCTACCGCGCCTGCTTGGAACCTTCCGCGCCTTCTTACATGCTTACGCGCCTGCTTGGACGTTTCCGCGCCTGCTTGGACGCTTCAGCGACTGCTTGGACGCTTCCGCGCCTGCTTGGACTCTTCTGCGCCTTCTTGCATGCTTCCGCGCCTACATGGACGTTTCCGCGACTGCTTGGACGTTTCTGCGCCTTCTTGCATGCTTCCGCGCCTGCTTGGACGTTTCCGCGCCAGCTTGGACGCTTCCGCGCCTGCTTGGACTCTTCCGCGCCTGCTTGCATGCTTCCGCGCCTGCTAGGACGCTTTCGCGCCTGCTTGCACGGTTCCGAGCCTGCTTGGACGCTTCCGCGACTGCTTGGACTCTTCTGCGCCTGCTTGGACTCTTCTGCGCCGTCTTGCATGCTTCCGCGCCTGCTTTGACGCTTACGCGCCTGCTTGGACGCTTCCGCGCCTGCTTGGACGCTTCCGCGACTGCTTGGACGCTTCCGCGCCTGCTTGGACTCTTCTGCGCCTTCTTGCATGCTTCCGCGCCTGCTTGGACGTTTCCGCGCCTGCTTGGACGCTTCAGCGACTGCTTGGACGCTTCCGCGCCTGCTTGGACTCTTCTGCGCCTGCTTGGACTCTTCTGCGCCTTCTTGCATGCTTCCGCGCCTACTTGGACGTTTCCGCGACTGCTTGGACGTTTCTGCGCCTTCTTGCATGCTTCCGCGCCTGCTTGGACGTTTCCGCGCCAGCTTGGACGCTTCCGCGCCTGCTTGGACTCTTCCGCGCCTGCTTGCATGCTTCCGCGCCTGCTAGGACGCTTTCGCGCCTGCTTGCACGGTTCCGAGCCTGCTTGGACGCTTCCGCGACTGCTTGGACTCTTCTGCGCCTGCTTGGACTCTTCTGCGCCGTCTTGCATGCTTCCGCGCCTGCTTTGACGCTTACGCGCCTGCTTGGACGCTTCCGCGCCTGCTTGGACGCTACCGCGCCTTCTTGGACGCTCCCACGCCTGCTTGGACGCTTCCGCGCCTGCTTGGACGCATCCGCGCCTGCTTGGACTCTTCCGCGCATGCTTGGACGCTTCCGCGCCTTCTTGCATGCTTCCGCGCCTACTTGGACGTTTCCGCGCCTGCTTGGATGCTTCCGCGCCTGCTTGCATGCTTCCCCGCCTGGTTGGACGCTTCCGCGACTGCTAGGACGCTTCCGCGCCTGCTTGGACTCTTCTGCGTCTTCTTGCATGCTTCCGCGCCTGCTTGGACGTTTCCGCGCCTGCTTGGACGCTACCGCGCCTGCTTGGACTCTTCCGCGCCTGCTTGCATGCTTCCGCGCCTGCTAGGACGCTTTCGCGCCTGCTTGCACGGTTCCGAGCCTGCTTGGACGCTTCCGCGACTGCTTGGATTCTTCTGCGCCTGCTTGGACTCTTCTGCGCCGTCTTGCATGCTTCCGCGCCTGCTTGGACGCTTACGCGCCTGCTTGGACGCTTCCGCGCCTGCTTGGACGCTTCCGCGACTGCTTGGACGCTTCCGCGCCTGCTTGGACTCTTCTGCGCCTTCTTGCATGCTTCCGCGCCTGCTTGGACGCTTCCGCGCCTGGTTGGACGCTTCCGCGCCTTCTTGCATGCTTCCGCGCCTACTTGGACGTTTCCGCGCCTGCTTGGATGCTTCCGCGCCTGCTTGCATGCTTCCCCGCCTGGTTGGACGCTTCCGCGCCTGCTTGGACGCTTCCGCGCCTGCTTGGATGCTTCCGCGCCTGCTTGCATGCTTCCCCGCCTGCTTGCATGCTTCCCCGCCTGCTTGGTCGCTTCCGCGACTGCTTGGACGCTACCGCGCCTTCTTGGACGCTCCCACGCCTGCTTGGACGCTTCCGCGCCTGCTTGCATGCTTCCCCGCCTGCTTGGACGCTTCCGCGCCTCCTTGGACTCTTCTGCGCCTTCTTGCATGCTTCCGCGCCTGCTTGGACGTTTCCGCGCCTGCTTGGACGCTACCGCGCCTGCTTCTACGCTTCCGCGCCTTCTTGCATGCTTCCGCGCCTACTTGGACGTTTCCGCGCCTGCTTGGACGCTTCCGCGCCTGCTTGCATGCTTCCCCGCCTGCTTGGACGCTTCCCCGCCTGCTTGGACGCTTCCGCGACTGCTTGGACGCTTCCGCGCCTGGTTGGACGCGGCCGCGCCTGCTTGGACGCTTCCGCGACTGCTTGGACGCTTCCCCGCCTGCTTGGACGCTTCCGCACCTTCTTGCATGCTTCCGCGCCTACTTGGACGTTTCCGCGCCTGCTTGGATGCTTCCGCGCCTGCTTGCATGCTTCCCCGCCTGGTTGGACGCTTCCGCGCCTGCTTGGACGCTTCCGCGCCTGCTTGGATGCTTCCGCGCCTGCTTGCATGCTTCCCCGCCTGCTTGCATGCTTCCCCGCCTGCTTGGTCGCTTCCGCGACTGCTTGGACGCTACCGCGCCTTCTTGGACGCTCCCACGCCTGCTTGGACGCTTCCGCGCCTGCTTGGACGCTTCCGCGCCTGCTTGGACTCTTCCGCGCCTGCTTGCAGGCTTCCCCGCCTGCTTGGACGTTTCCGCGCCAGCTTGGACGCTTCAGCGACTGCTTGGACGCTTCCGCGCCTGCTTGGACTCTTCTGCGCCTTCTTGCATGCTTCCGCGCCTACTTGGACGTTTCCGCGACTGCTTGGACGTTTCTGCGCCTTCTTGCATGCTTCCGCGCCTGCTTGGACGTTTCCGCGCCAGCTTGGACGCTTCCGCGCCTGCTAGGACGCTTTCGCACCTGCTTGCACGGTTCCGAGCCTGCTTGGACGCTTCCGCGACTGCTTGGACTCTTCTGCGCCTGCTTGGACTCTTTTGCGCCGTCTTGCATGCTTCCGCGCCTGCTTGGACGCTTACGCGCCTGCTTGGACGCTTCCGCGCCTGCTTGGACGCATCCGCGACTGCTTGGACGCTTCCGCGCCTGCTTGGACTCTTCTGCGCCTTCTTGCATGCTTCCGCGCCTGCTTGGACGCTTCCGCGCCTGGTTGGACGCTTCCGCGACTTCTTGCATGCTTCCGCGCCTACTTGGACGTTTCCGCGCCTGCTTGGATGCTTCCGCGCCTGCTTGCATGCTTCCCCGCCTGGTTGGACGCTTCCGCGCCTGCTTGGACGCTTCCGCGCCTGGTTGGACGCGGCCGCGCCTGCTTGGACGCTTCCGCGACTGCTTGGACGCTTCCCCGCCTGCTTGGACGCTTCCGCACCTTCTTGCATGCTTCCGCGCCTACTTGGACGTTTCCGCGCCTGCTTGGATGCTTCCGCGCCTGCTTGCATGCTTCCCCGCCTGCTTGGACGCTTCCGCGCCTGCTTGGACGCTTCCGCGCCTGCTTGGACTCTTCCGCGCCTGCTTGCAGGCTTCCCCGCCTGCTTGTGTCACGTCCCGTGTCCTCGATCGGGAGTAACGTATTTATTTTCCTGTTTTAGGCTTGCCCACTGTGCGCAGACTGTCGCCAGGGAACAGGGAGGAGAATCGACGCAGGTGATCTTATTCCGCAGAATTGGATGAAGTAAGTATCGCTAGTGATTCTTAGTTAGTGGAGGCGAATTTATTTATGTCTATAATGTTATTCGTTTTAGGTATCGCTTGGGAAAAAGGTACGACGAAGAGGGGAAACGCACGAAGATGAAATCAAGTTTATTATAACAAGTAGAAAACTTTAAGATTCACGAATGTACGAAAGAAACTGTCTGATAAAATAAAAGGAATTGCAAATTAATCAATCTTAAGTTATTTCAAGAACGTAACGGCGGAAATATTCTGGGCTGGTGCAAAGCGTGAGATGCAGCAAGTATTACCGCAAATTTTGTCAAGACAGCCACTGGGCGCTTTGACAATACCGCAATGCCAGTATAGCCACTCTAGGAATACTTCAACCGGATAATTTTCGCGTAAATATTATTACAGTTGTCACGGCGTGAGCTGCGGCTACTTAGCGCAGGCTTTATCGTGTCGGCCACTGGGCGCTACGATAAATCTCACAGTGATACTATAAGAATATAATTGATTTGTATTAAAATTAACACTTGGTATGTTTAATTGGTTTCGTGCGTTTTGAGGAATAGGGAATGACAGGTGAATAAGTAAAGAACAGATTTAACTATTCCAAATGTATTAAAATGATTAAAGTGGTTACAAGGTTTAAGGATTTGTTAATACAATTCGTTTTATAACGATGGGTGTGTCGCCGAAGCCCTCGGGCACAGCGGAGTCAAGGCCGATAATAGTTTAACGTACTCACTTGTTTAATAATAACGAAGATGTGCGACAGTGAGACACACGCTCGGAGGTCCACTGGTTTGCTGCACAACGAACGTAGTTCCACTTTGGAACGATCACGACAATGTATCGACTCGCGATGTAAATTGTAAGAGTACGTAGAGGCACTTAGGCTTTGCTTATTCTTTACGATGCGTATAGTTCGACGAGTGGCGCTTGACTAACGTTTACTTCGACGGTTGGCTCTTGACTGACTGCTGAGGCTCGGGAGCCCCTTCTTATACGGCTAAGTACGTGCCTTATCGCTTGAGATAAGAACTGCTGACTATGATGGAATCGTTGGTGGCCTCGAGCTCTCACGCTCTGTACTGGGTTTCTTAGGAATACTCGAGATAAGAATTGCTGACTATGATGGAATCGTTGGTGGCCTCGAGCTCTCACGCTCTGTACTGGGTCCACCAACTTTGTCAAGCGATAACGCAGGTGGGAACGAGGTACGTCGGGCGCTCCCGCACGTGCCTCACGTGGATGGTCCGCGTGACCATCTTCCAGAATGTTCCATGCTCTCTCACGTGGCTCACGTGTTTGTTACACGTGAGTGTCTTCAAGAATATATTATAGAATATTCTGGAAGTTACTTATTCTTAACGCTAAGATTATTTTAGGACTTCGGCTGGGGTCATCTGTTGGAATTAAAATATTTGATTGTTTGATTAGTAGTATAAGTTGTAGCTGTGCGGATGACCCGAACCGAATTTACATGCGTGTTCTCTGTTTCATTTTCTCTTAAATTCTCTCTCTCTTATATATATGGGTTCTCCTTTAGGATTGGTTTTGCGTATGAATTATGTTAACGAGGTAAAATCTTTTTGGTGCATCGCGTTCCTTATACAAAGTAATATTTTGGAAATAATTTTGGTCGCGGTTGAACTCGTTGCGTGACAGACGTCACACTTGGACGTTTCCGCGCCAGCTTGGATGCTTTGTCACGTCCCGTGTCCTCGATCGGGAGTAACTGAGTTTGTTTTCCTGTTTTAGGCTCGCCCGCTATGCGCAGACTATCGCCAGGGCACAGGGAGGAAAATTGGTGATTTTATGCCACGAGGGATTAAACGAAGTAAGTATAATATGGGGGTAATGGGGGCAAAGAAACCTTAATGATAATAATATTTCCTTTTCAGGTGCTCAACCGATGGAACGTAGCGGAGTAAGTGTAGAGAGAGAGAGACGGTAAGTATACGAGTGAGGTAAGTTGTAGCGAGAGAGAATCTACCGAAGGGAGGTTTCTTTTATATGTTACTAATTGATTTTATTTTCAGGGGTCGCGGCGAGGAACTGGTACGAAGAGACTGGATAACTAAGATGCGTCGAGTAAAAGGTAAGTATAATAATATAGAGTTTATTTCCTTTAGATTAAGTAAAGTACAATGTAAATTCAAATGAAGTGGAAGTATAATAAAATTCAAATAATAATAATATTCAAATAGAATCTTCAAAAAGATGTTGCATCGACCAGTTCGATGAGTCTGGGGATCGAGGGGAATCTAAGGTATAATCTGGGGAATCAGGAGATTGAGGGGAATCCGGGATGTCGGCAAGTGCTGTCTCAAGGTAGTTGGTTAACAGGGAAGAGGGGTATTCGGTAGGTTGTGGTGTAGAATAGTAATGGGTAGGTTCAGGATATACGGTGGAATCGGGTATAGGGTAATCGAAGGGTGTATAGGGTATGGGGTAGATGGGGTAGTCTGGAATTTGGATGAGGGGGCGACGAGTGTAGGTGGGGGGGTAGGTTGGTTCGACTAGGGTAGGGGATGAGGAGGATTCGGATGATTCCGGAATTATTAAATTCAGGGAAGGAGTAGGCTCCGGTGAGGGGGATCGCGGTAGGTTAGGGGATCCTGGCTGAATTTCAGGCGAGTAGGAGGGTTCCGGTCTGTAGTCGTCGTCGTAGCGTAGTCTTAAAGATATTTGTCGTAAAACTGGATGAATCCCGTAGGTGTCTAATAAGCGCTGTATTTCAGCGGCTTCTCTCTCTGCTCGGACACGGCGGCCGGCTCGTCTACCTCGGCGCCGATAGATGGGAGGATTGCGTATTCCCGAATTATTATCTGTCATCTAATGACAGACGAGAGGTGAGTCTAAAGTAGGGGAGACGATTTGTAAATGGAGAAATAAATTCACTGTACCTTGTCTGCGTATGTGTAGGACTCGCAGGTGAAAGGACAGCAGCAGGATTCTGCGCTTCAAGAAGGCGAAGGGGTTGGTGAAGCGCTATTCGTCGCTGCGCTCGCGTTGAATGAAGTAGCTGCTATTTATCAGCGCTATTGGATTTGAAAAATAAAGAAGGTAAGTTATAAGTTATGTATATTAAAATAATAAAATTAATACAATGTAGATAGTGTAAGAGTAACGAGGGATTTCAACTATCTGCGTACCTCGGTCGCAGGTTAAGTTGAAATCGAGTTTTATAAAATAATTACAGTCAGTGAGAGAATACAAAATATCCGCGTACCTCGGTCACGGGTTTTGGATTCACACGATCTGAGTGCTTGAGTTAACGTCGTACAATATTATTCGCGTAAAATACAATTAGTAAGTAAATGCAAAATGGTCCGCGTACCTCGGTCACGGGTTTTGAATTTACACTAAGAGTGTCGATGATAATTAGTCTGAGTGCCTAAGGTTATAAAGAATTAATATTTATGAAAGCGTACAAAATTATTCGCGTACCTCGGTCACGAGTTCTGAACACAATCAAAAAATATAGAAGGAGCAACGAGTGGCAATGGGTGTGTCGCCGTACGACCTCGGTAGTACAGCGGAGTCAGAGTGCAGCCGGAATAATTGAATACTCACTCGTTGGTATTGTAGTCGTAGTAGGTGTGGCACTTGTCGCTTCGTAGCACTTATTTAATTCGCGTACTTTACTTTCACTCGATGTTCACTGGTCGGCTGCTGCTGCTAGACTGACTAAAGCGGCGTTGCGCTGCTCCTTATATATTAAATTCATATCGCTAATTCTGAGAATGCTGAGCGGCGGGCGGCTTGCATTTTCCTATCTTTGCTGACATCCCCCGCCTTGCAATTTATTCTGCTGACCGTCTTACGCCTTGCAGTTTTAAACTGCTGACGGTCTTACGCCTTGCAGTTTCTTATCGCCGTGGGAAGGAAAACTGCTGACAGTCTTACGCCTTGCAGTTTCTTGAGCTTATCTTATCGCGGTGAGAGATAAGAAACTGCTGAGCGTGTACAATATTATATAGTCTTGAAATGAATAGATGTCGCATGCGCTTTTAATTATATAGTTGTGAAACGAATAGATGGCTCATACTGTTCGCAAATGAAATGATGTCTCGCGGAGTTTGATTTTAATGCTTTTATATAGCTGCGAGATGAAATGTTGTCCTATAGTTCTGAAACGTTGTGATGCTTTGCATCTTTCAATATTTATTACTTTTATGAGGCATCTAGACGTATTGCATCGATCACTAGTACGATTATTGTTCTTAAATATTACTTTTGCATGCCTTTACATACATATATATTTATTTTAACGGATTAATGTGTTTCGTACATATATACGTAATGTATATGTGTGTATGTATGTCTATGTATATATATATATGTAGGCATATGTCAGGACGCGCGCTTTCGCGAATTAGGGGGTGGGAGGTTTGAATACGCGATTTTAACAATAGTGACGTCAATTTCGGTTTGACGTTACAGCTTTCGCGCCTGCTTGGACTATTCTGCGCCTTCTTGCATGCTTCCGCGCCTGCTTGGACGTTTCCGCGCCTGCTTGGACGCTTCAGCGACTGCTTGGACGCTTCCGCGCCTGCTTGGACTCTTCTGCGCCTTCTTGCATGCTTCCGCGCCTACTTGGACGTTTCCGCGACTGCTTGGACGTTTCTGCGCCTTCTTGCATGCTTCCGCGCCTGCTTGGACGTTTCCGCGCCAGCTTGGACGCTTCCGCGCCTGCTTGGACTCTTCCGCGCCGGCTTGCATGCTTCCGCGCCTGCTAGGACGCTTTCGCGCCTGCTTGCACGGTTCCGAGCCTGCTTGGACGCTTCCGCGACTGCTTGGACTCTTCTGCGCCTGCTTGGACTCTTCTGCGCCGTCTTGCATGCTTCCGCGCCTGCTTGGACGCTTACGCGCCTGCTTGGACGCTTCCGCGCCTGCTTGGACGCTTCCGCGACTGCTTGGACGCTTCCGCGCCTGCTTGGACTCTTCTGCGCCTTCTTGCATGCTTCCGCGCCTGCTTGGACGCTTCCGCGCCTGGTTGGACGCTTCCGCGCCTTCTTGCATGCTTCCGCGCCTACTTGGACGTTTCCGCGCCTGCTTGGATGCTTCCGCGCCTGCTTGCATGCTTCCCCGCCTGGTTGGACGCTTCCGCGCCTGCTTGGACGCTTCCGCGCCTGCTTGGATGCTTCCGCGCCTGCTTGCATGCTTCCCCGCCTGCTTGCATGCTTCTCCGCCTGCTTGGTCGCTTCCGCGACTGCTTGGACGCTACCGCGCCTTCTTGGACGCTCCCACGCCTGCTTGGACGCTTCCGCGCCTGCTTGGACGCATCCGCGCCTGCTTGTATGCTTCCCCGCCTGCTTGGACGCTTCCGCGCCTGCTTGGATGCTTCCGCGCCTGCTTGCATGCTTCCCCGCCTGGTTGGACGCTTCCGCGCCTGCTTGGACGCTTCCGCGCCTGCTTGGATGCTTCCGCGCCTGCTTGCATGCTTCCCCGCCTGCTTGCATGCTTCTCCGCCTGCTTGGTCGCTTCCGCGACTGCTTGGACGCTACCGCGCCTTCTTGGACGCTCCCACGCCTGCTTGGACGCTTCCGCGCCTGCTTGCATGCTTCCCCGCCTGCTTGGTCGCTTCCGCGACTGCTTGGACGCTACCGCGCCTTCTTGGACGCTCCCACGCCTGCTTGGACGCTTCAGCGACTGCTTGGACGCTTCCGCGCCTGCTTGGACTCTTCTGCGCCTTCTTGCATGCTTCCGCGCCTACTTGGACGTTTCCGCGACTGCTTGGACGTTTCTGCGCCTTCTTGCATGCTTCCGCGCCTGCTTGGACGTTTCCGCGCCAGCTTGGACGCTTCCGCGCCTGCTTGGACTCTTCCGCGCCGGCTTCATGCTTCCGCGCCTGGTTGGACGCTTCCGCGCCTTCTTCCATGCTTCCGCGCCTGGTTGGACACTTCTGCGCCTGCTTGGACGCTACCGCGCCTGCTTGGAACCTTCCGCGCCTTCTTACATGCTTACGCGCCTGCTTGGACGTTTCCGCGCCTGCTTGGACGCTTCAGCGACTACTTGGACGCTTCCGCGCCTGCTTGGACTCTTCTGCGCCTTCTTGCATGCTTCCGCGCCTGCTTGGACGTTTCCGCGCCAGCTTGGACGCTTCCGCGCCTGCTTGGACTCTTCCGCGCCTGCTTGCATGCTTCCGCGCCTGCTAGGACGCTTTCGCGCCTGCTTGCACGGTACCGAGCCTGCTTGGACGCTTCCGCGACTGCTTGGACTCTTCTGCGCCTGCTTGGACTCTTCTGCGCCGTCTTGCATGCTTCCGCGCCTGCTTGGACGCTTCCGCGCCTGCTTGGACTCTTCTGCGCCTGCTTGGACTCTTCTGCGCCTTCTTGCATGCTTCCGCGCCTGCTTGGACGTTTCCGCGCCTGCTTGGACTCTTCCGCGCCTGCTTGGACGCTTCCGCGCCTGCTTGGACTCTTCTGCGTCTTCTTGCATACTTCCGCGCCTGCTTGGACGTTTCCGCGCCTGCTTGGACGCTTCCGCGCCTGATTGTATGCTTCCCCGCCTGCTTCGACGCTACCGCGCCTGCGTGGACGCTTCCGCGCCTGCTTGGACGCTTCCGCGCCTGCTTGTATGCTTCCCCGCCTGCTTGGACGCTTCCGCGCCTGCTTGGACACTTCTGCGCCTGTTTGGACTCTTCTGCGCCTTCTTGCATGCTTCCGCGCCTGCTTGGACGCTTCCGCCCCTGCTTGGCCACTTCCGCGACTGCTTGGACGCTACCGCGCCTGCTTGGACGCTTCCGCGACTGATTGGACGCTTCCGTGCCTGCTTGGACTCTTCTGCGCCTTCTTGCATGCTGCCGCGCCTACTTGGACGCTTCCGCGCCTGGTTGGACGCTACCGCGCCTGCTTGGACGTTTCCGCGCCTGCTTGGACGCTACCGCGCCTGCTTGGACGCTTCCGCGACTGCTTGGACGCCTCCGCGCCTGGTTGGACGCGACCGCGCCTGCTTGGACGCTTCCGCGACTGCTTGGACGCTTCCGCGCCTGCTTGGACTCTTCTGCGCCTGCTTGGACGCTTCCGTGACTGCTTGGACGCTTCAGCGCCTGCTTAGACTCTTCTGCGCCTTCTTGCATGCTGCCGCGCCTACTTGGACGTTTCCGCGCCTGCTTGGACGCTTCCGCGCCTGCTCGGACGCTTCCGCGACTGCTTGGTCGCTTCCGCGCCTGCTTGCATGCTTCCCCGCCTGCTTGGACGCTTCCGCGCCTGATTGGACGCTTCCGCGACTGCTTGGACGCTTCCGCGCCTGCTTGGACGCTTCCGCGCCTGCTTGGACTATTCTGCGTCTTCTTGCATGCTTCCGCGCCTGTTTGGACGCTTCCGCGACTTCTTGGACGCTTCCGCGCCTGGTTGGACGCTACCGCGACTGCTTGGACGCTTCCGCGCCTGCTTGGACGCTTCCGCGCCTGCTCGGACGCTTCCGCGACTGCTTGGTCGCTTCCGCGCCTGCTTGGACGCTACCGCGCCTGCTTGGACTCTTCTGCGTCTTCTTGCATGCTTCCGCGCCTGCTTGGACGCTTCCGCGCCTTCTTGGACGCTCCCACGCCTGCTTGGACGCTACCGCGCCTGCTTGGACGCTTCCGCGCCTGCTTGGACGCATCCGCGCCTGCTTGGACTCTTCTGCGTCTTCTTGCATGCTTCCGCGCCTGCTTGGACGTTTCCGCGCCTGCTTGGACGCTACCGCGACTGCTTGGACGCTTCCGCGACTGCTTGGACGCTTCCGCGCCTGCTTGGACGTTTCCGCGCCTACTTGGACGTTTCCGCGCCTGCTTGGACGCTTCCGCGCCTGCTTGCATGCTTCCCCGCCTGCTTGGACGCTTCCGCGCCTGCTTGGACGCTTCCGCGCCTGGTTGGACGCTACCGCGCCTGCTTGGACGCTTCCGCGCCTGCTTGCATGCTTCCCCGCCTGCTTGGACGCTACCGCGCCTGCTTGGACGCTTCCGCGCCTGCTTGGACGCATCCGCGCCTGCTTGGACTCTTCTGCGTCTTCTTGCATGCTTCCGCGCCTGCTTGGACGTTTCCGCGCCTGCTTGGACGCTACCGCGACTGCTTGGACGCTTCCGCGACTGCTTGGACGCTTCCGCGCCTGGTTGGACGCTACCGCGCCTGCTTGGACGCTTCCGCGACTGCTTGCACGCTTCCGCGCCTGCTTGGACGCTACCGCGCCTGCTTGGACGCTTCCGCGCCTGCTTGGACGCTACCGCGACTGCTTGGACGCTTCCGCGACTGCTTGGACGCTTCCGCGCCTGCTTGGACTGTTCTACGTCTTCTTGCATGCTTCCGCGCCTGCTTGGACGTTTCCGCGCCTGCTTGGACGCTACCGCGCCTGCTTGGACGCTTCCGCGACTGCTTGGACACATCCGCGCCTGGTTGGACGCTACCGCACCTGCTTGGACACTACCGCGCCTGCAAGGACGCTTCCGCGACTGCTTGGACGCTTCCGCGCCTGGTTGGACGCTACCGCGCCTGCTTGGACGCTTCCGCGACTGCTTGGACGCTACCGCGCCTGCTTGGACGCTTCCGCGACTGCTTGGACTCTTCCGCGCCTGCTTGGACTCTTCTGCGTCTTCTTGCATGCTTCCGCGCCTGCTTGGACGTTTCCGCGCCTGCTTGGACGCTGCCGCGCCTGCTTGGACTCTTCCGCGCCTGCTTGGACGCTACCGCGCCTGCTTGGACGCTTCCGCGACTGCTTGCACGCTTCCGCGCCTGCTTGGACTCTTCTGCGCCTTCTTGCATGCTTCCGCGCCTACTTGGACGTTTCCGCGCCTGCTTGGACGCTACCGCGCCTGCTTGGACGCTTCCGCGACTGCTTGGACGCTTCCGCGCCTGCTTGGACTCTTCTGCGTCTTCTTGCATGCTTCCGCGCCTGCTTGGACGCTTCCGCGCCTGCTTGGACGCTTCCGCGCCTGCCTGGAATCTTCTGCGCCTTCTTGCATGCTTCCGCGCCTGCTTGGACGTTTCCGCACCAGCTTGGACACTACCGCGCCTGCTTGGACGCTTCCGCGCCTGCTTGGACGCTTCCGCGACTGCTTGGACGCTTCCGCGACTGCTTGGACGCTTCCGCGACTGCTTGGACGCTTCCTCGCCTGCTTGGACCCTTCTGCGTCTTCTTGCATGCTTCCGCGCCTACTTGGACGTTTCCGCGCCTGCTTGGACGCTTCCGCGCCTGCTTGCATGCTTCCCCTCCTGCTTGGACGCTTCCGCGCCTGCTTGGAGTCTTCTGCGTCTTCTTGCATGCTTCCGCGCCTGCTTGGACGTTTCCGCGCATGCTTGGACGCTGCCGCGCCTGCTTGGACGCTTCCGCGACTGCTTGGACGCTTCCGCGCCTGCTTGGACGCTTCCGCGCCTGCTCGGACGCTTCCGCGACTGCTTGGTCGCTTCCGCGCCTGCTTGGACGCTACTGCGCCTGCTTGGACGCTTCCGCGACTGCTTGGACGCATCCGCGCCTGGTTGGACGCTGCCGCGCCTGCTTGGACGCTTCCGCGCCTGCTTGGACGCTTCCGCGCCTGCTTGGACGCTTCCGCGACTGCTTGGACTCTACCGCGACTGCTTGGACGCTTCCGCGCCTGCTTGGACGCTTCCGCGCATGCTTGCATGCTTCCCCACCTGCTTGGACGCTTCCGCGCCTGCTTGGACTCTTCTGCGACTGCTTGGACGCATCCGTGCCTGGTTGGACGCTACCGCGCCTGCTTGGACGCTTCCGCGACTGCTTGGACGCTACCGCGCCTGCTTGGACGCTTCCGCGACTGCTTGGACGCTTCCGCGCCTGCTTGGACTCTTCTGCGTCTTCTTGCATGCTTCCGCGCCTGCTTGGACGTTTCCGCGCCTGCCTGGACGTTTCCGTGCATGCTTGGACGCTGCCGCGCCTGCTTGGACGCTTCCGCGACTGCTTGGACGCTTCCGCGCCTGCTTGGACGCTTCCGCGCCTGCTTGGACTCTTCTGCGTCTTCTTGCAAGCTTCCGCGGCTGCTTGGACGTTTCCGCGACTGCTTGGACGCTTCCGCGCCTGGTTGGACGCTACCATGCCTGCTTGGACGCTACCGCGACTGCTTGGACGCTTCCGCACCTGCTTGGACGCGTCCGCGCCTGCTCGGACGCTTCCGCGACTGCTTGGTCGCTTCCGCGCCTGCTTGGACGCTACCGCGCCTGCTTGGACGCTTCCGCGACTGCTTGGACGCTTCCGCGCCTGGTTGGATGCTACCGCGCCTGCTTGGACGCTTCCGCGACTGCTTGCACGCTTCCGCGCCTGCTTGGACGCTACCGCGCCTGCTTGGACGCTTCCGCGACTGCTTGGACGCTACCGCGCCTGCTTGGACGCTTCCGCGCCTGCCTGGAATCTTCTGCGCCTTCTTGCATGCTTCCGCGCCTGCTTGGACGTTTCCGCACCAGCTTGGACACTACCGCGCCTGCTTGGACGCTTCCGCGCCTGCTTGGACGCTTCCGCGACTGCTTGGACGCTTCCGCGACTGCTTGGACGCTTCCGCGACTGCTTGGACGCTTCCTCGCCTGCTTGGACCCTTCTGCGTCTTCTTGCATGCTTCCGCGCCTACTTGGACGTTTCCGCGCCTGCTTGGACGCTGCCGCGACTGCTTGGACGCTTCCGCGCCTGCTTGGACTGTTCTGCGTCTTCTTGCATGCTTCCGCGCCTGCTTGGACGCTACCGCGCCTGCTTGGACGCTTCCGCGGCTGCTTGGACGCTACTGCGCCTGCTTGAACGCTTCCGCGACTGCTTGGACGCTTCCGCGCCTGGTTGGACGCTACCGCGCCTGCTTGGAAGCTTCCGCGACTGCTTGGACGCTACCGCGCCTGCTTGGACTGTTCTGCGTCTTCTTGCATGCTTCTGTCACGTCCCGTGTCCTCGATCGGGAGTAACTGAGTTTGTTTTCCTGTTTTAGGCTCGCCCGCTATGCGCAGACTATCGCCAGGGCACAGGGAGGAGATTCGGTGATTTTACGCCACGAGGGATTAAGCGAGGTAAGTATAATACGGGGGTAAGGGGGGGGCGAAGAAGCTTATTAATATGTTAATAATAATATTTCCTTTTCAGGTATTTACCCGATGGAGCGTAGGGGAGTAAGTATAGAGAGAGAGAGAGAGAGAGAGAGAGAGACGGTAAGTATAACGAGTAAGGTAAGATGTAGCGAGAGAGAGAATCTACAGTAGGGAGGTTTCTTTTCTATGTTACTAATTGATTTTATTTTCAGGGGTCGCGGCGAGGAAATGGTACGAAGAGACGGGATGACTTGAAGATGCGTCGATTAAAAGGTAAGTATAATAATAGAGTTTATTTGCTCTAGGTTAAGTAAGATACAAATTTAAATGGAATATAAGTATAATAAATTTCAAACAGAATCTTCAAAGAGATGTAGGAGGATTACGTATTCCCGAATTACTATCTGTCATCTAATGACAGACGAGAGGTGAGTATAAAGTAGGGGAGACGATTTGAAAATGATGAAATAGTTTCACTCTACCTTGACTGCGTATCTGTAGGACTCGCAGGTGAAAAGACAGCAGCAGGATTCTGCGCTTCAAGAAGGTGAAGGAGTGATGAAGCGCTATTCGTTGCTACGCTCGCGTTCGATGAAGCAGCTGCTGTTTGTCAGCGCTACTGGATTTGGAAAATAAGGAACGTAAGTTATAAACTTATGTATATTAAAATAAGAATTAGTACAATGTGGGTAGTATAAGAGTAACGAGGGATTTCAACTATCTGCGTACCTCGGTCGCAGGTTAAGATGAAATCGAGTTTTATAAAAGAAATACAATTAGTGAGAGAATACAAAATTATCCGCGTACCTCGGTCACGGGTTTTGGATTCACACGATCTGAGTGCTTGAGTTAACGTCGTACAATATTATTCGCGTAATATACAATTAGTGAGAAAATACAAAATGGTCCGCGTACCTCGGTCACGGGTTTTGAATTTACACTAAGAGTATCGACGATAGTTAATCTGAGTGCCTGAGTTTATAAAATGATTAATATAAATGAAAGTGTACAAAATTATTCGCGTACCTCGGTCACGAGTTCTGAACACAATCAAAAATATAAAAGGAGCAACGAGTGGCAATGGGTGTGTCGCCGTACGACCTCGGTAGTACAGCGGAGTCAGAGTGCAGCCGTAATAATTGAATACTCACTCGTTGGTATAATAGTCGTAGGAGATGTGGCACTTTGTAGTAGTTGCACTTATTCGCTTCGATGCACTAGTTTAATTCGCGTACTTTAACTTTCACTCGATGTTCGCGGGTCGGCTAGACTTTAACTTTCACGATGTTCGCGGTTCGGCTGCTCCTGCTGGACTGACTAAAGCGGCGTTGCGCTGCTCCTTATATATTAAATTCATATCGCTAATTCTAAGAATGCTGAGCGGCGGGCGGCTTGCATTTTCCTATCTTTGCTGACATCCTCCGCCTTGCATTTTATTCTGCTGACCGTCTTACGCCTTGCAGTTTTAAACTGCTGACGGTCTTACGCCTTGCAGTTTCTTATCGCCGTGGGAAGGAAAACTGCTGACGGTCTTACGCCTTGCAGTTTCTTGAGCTTATCTTATCGCGGTGAGAGATAAGAAACTGCTGAGCGTGTACAATATTATATAGTCTTGAAATGAATAGATGTCGCATGCGCTTTTAATTATATAGTTATGAAACGAATAGATGGCTCATACTGTTCGCAAATGAAATGATGTCTCGTGGAGTTTGATTTTAATGCTTTTTATATAGCTGCGAGATGAAATGTTGTCCTATCGTTCTGAAACGTTTAGATGCTTTACATCTTTTGATATTTATTACTTGTATGACTCATCTAGACGTATCGCGTTGATTATTAATACGGTTATTATTCTTAAGTATTACTTTTACGTGCCTTTACATATATATATATTTATTTTAATGGATTAATGTATTTTCGTACATATATACGGAATGTATATATGTGTATGTATGTCTATGTATATATATATATAGGCATATGTCAGGACGCGCGCTTTCGCGAATTAGGGGGTGGGAGGTTTGAATACGCGATTTTAACAATAGTGACGTCAATTTCGGTTTGACGTTACACCTCCCCCCTTTTTGTAGAACAAATTTATTCGGAAATTTGTTCTAAGCGGTCTATTCTATCTCTTAACTCGGAGAGACTTACTACTTTAGGACTTTGCGGCTGGCGAGAAAATGGTCTTGGCATCTGTCGGTTAATATCATCATCGTTCTCAGGGGCGTTCAATTCTGGGTTTTCTGGAGTCGAAGCTCGTTGTCGAGCACGTTGCAAGAGGCAGTAGGTGATGGATGTCCATACAGCTCCAAGTAATTCGATGCCACATCCGAATACGGCATACAGTGAGTAGCCGTGAATAATAGTATCAACGATGGTCTTCACGAATTTCACAATCACAAATATTGCTAGGCATCCTGCGCTGATGGAGCCAAACGTAATGAAATGGTCCCATATCTTCGATAGTGCTCCTTGGGCTAGTTTCTGCACGGCGTCTTCGTCTAACAGATGCGTGAGTTGGATAGTCCCGGGGATGATATCTTGTCCGGTGACGCCACGCGCTACGGAATTCAGAATGGCGGCTCTTTCTGCCGGGAACATGATATGGTCTCGTAGCTTGTCGATGTCTGCTTGCGTGTAGATTCCGCTTACGGCGAGTGTAGCTGGTACCGTATATTTCCAGGTTGGCTTGGTCATCGGTTTCAACTCTTGTGGTGGGACAGCTTCCACTGGATTCGGCAGTATTTTGTGCCATGATTCGTCGATGTTGTACATTATCGGCAGGATCGGGTTGCAGTCGCGGTGAGTACCTTGTTGTACTAATACTCTGGTTTTAGGCTTCATAAATTTCGAGGTGTTTCTGTGTAGAACGGGGAGTTCCACGAAACATTCTTGCGTGCGGCGTACTTTCACTTCTACGGGAATGCACCTGATTATATGGACGGCTTCTCCAGCGGTCGTGGCCATGTATCCCGGTCCTTTCATTAGGGACCAGGCAAATTCCTCAGGCAGTATCGATGCGATTGAGAGTGCGTTTTCGAGCACTTGCCTCTCCAAGGCGCATCTATGCGTAAGTGATGAGGTAAAGAGGGTAATTATCTGTCCTCGTATATGGCGTTCAACATATACGAATTTCGAATTCATATATGTAAAAATGTCGAGGTTATCAGGCGTAATTGTTCTTTTCCCAGTAAATGTACGTCCTTTTTGTGTTTCCAGAATGAACAGCTTAGGATGTTCTGTTCGTAGGAGCGTATATCCGCACACGTTTTGTTCCGAAACCTTGGTTAGAGCGAAGGTGATGTCGTCCCTGGTAAGTGCGTAAATTGTAGGTAAGGTTGAATTTTGTCCCGCTTCTGTGATCCGTTGTGCCAATCCTTCGTGAATGCTGGTGTTATACGAGAACATCGCGTTCTCTATCCATTCATCCCAATTGGAGGTGTCGTCGATATATTGTTTTAAGAATTCTATTAATACGTGATGGGATCTTTCGAGGGATCCATTTGCTTGAGGGTGATAGGCTGTCGTCTGGTATTGCTTAATTCGGCATTTCTTTGCCACGGCTTTAAATAAAGCTGATAAGAAGTTTGATCCCTGGTCTGTGAGTAATGCTCGTGGAGCTCCAAATCTGCATATGAAATTCTTAAGGAAGGCGTCGGCCACGCTACGTGAATCTGCTTTTTGCAATGGTACTGCGACACTGTATTTCGTTAAAAGGTCTTGGATGGTCAGTATGTATTCGTTTCCCATTTTTGTTACAGGGAGTGGTCCAACTATGTCGAGTGCTATTTTGTCGAAGGCTGCGCCAGGTGTATCGGTAAGTATCATTGGTTGGCGAGTTTTAATCCGTGTTAGCTTCCTCTTTTGACATTCGATGCATGTCCTTACATATTCAGTAATATCTTTCTTCATTCCATCCCAGAAATAACGCTGTCGAATGCGATTATAGGTTTTTGTAACTCCTTTATGTCCTGCGATTACGGAATCGTGGTTTTCTTCCATTATTTGTCTTCGTTGTTCCGTTGTCGGTATTGTGATGAGAGATCGACATATCGTGATAGTAAGTTGATATTCTTGGAGGGTTTGCTTGAGATAATTGAGGAAAAATTTCCATGGTATATCGTCGTAGTACGGGGTTTTAGAAATGCTGAAGCTCTTGATCCTTAATTCGTCGAGTACGTCTTTTATCGCGCGAATGCCGTTTTTTATGTTTTCTTTCGTAATGGGTATCCTATCGTGTTCTTTTATGGGGATTGCTATAATGTTGTAAGATTGTGTAGGTTTTATTTTAGCTCTCTCAAATGTTAGGTTTTCAAATTTCGGGAGCTCGCCGTATGAGAGTAGTTCGATTGCCCCTTTATCCTGGGGTTGCCCATTCATGTCGATGAAAATTATCTTATGGTCCTTTTGTATTCTTAAAGAGTCATTGCTTTCTTCAATCTTCAATGGTGCGTTGCGTAAAGTTGCGGGTACGAAAGTTCGTTCGAAAAGTGCATCTGAGTCCGATGATGTGAGCGGTGTATCTTCCATTTCAATACTCTGCGTTTCTTCAATGTCATTGCTTGATTCAAGTTGAGTGTTGGCATCTTCTTCATAGTCCAAAATCCGTGGAGTGAGTTGAAGTGTTTCGTCGCGAGGGGTTGAGTGGTGTATGGGTGAGGGAATTTCTTCCGGAGATGGGGAATGAGTGGGAGGAGGGCTTCGTGAGGGTGTATCGCAACTTTCGATGGGGGTAGGAGGGGAATCTGTGACGTCAGAGGTCGTAGAATCTTGTATTCTTGGGATACGTTTTCCTGGAGGAAGAGGGAAAGGACTAAAGGCTGTGGAAGGCGTTCGTTTTCTTGGACCTTTTGATTTAGTTTCTGATGACTGCTTGGAGGTAGTCGGTAGTTGTTTCTGTTCTACCGGGCTATGGAATCGCGGTTTGCTTGCGGGAAAGATTTCGAGGGAGTCAGAGGATGATGATTCGTCTTGTTGTCTTTTTCTTTTTATAGAGTAGATTGGTGCTGAAGGCTGTTCCTTTTCGTCGTTCTCCGGTGGGTTACGGGATAGTGCGTCGGCGTTTGCGTTTGCGCGACCTTCTTTGTAAAATATTTTGTATTCATATTCCGAGAGTTTTAGTTTCCATTTCCATAATCTCGAAGTAGGATCTTTAATTGAGTTTAGCCATACTAGGGGCTTGTGATCGGTAATAATTTTAAATTCTCTTCCGTACAAATATGGTCTGAAGTGATTTATACAATATACTATCGCGAGGCATTCTTTTTCGATTGTTGAATAATTTTTCTCCGCTTGGTTTAATAATCGCGACGCGTAGGCTATAGGGAGATCCTTTCCGATTGGTCCTTGACTTAGGACTCCTCCGATTGCATATCCGGATGCATCCGTTGTTAAATTGAAGGTCTCCGTGAAGTTAGGATATTGGAGAATAGGTTCAGTTATTAAGGCTTTCTTTAGTCTTTGAAATGCGCCTTCCTGCGTAGGTGTCCATTTGAATGCTACTTCTTTTCTTAATAGGTCGGTGAGAGGTTTCGCGGTTTTCGAGAAATTAGGAATGAATCTACGGTAATATCCGGCAAGGCCTAAAAATTGTTTTATGTTTTTTGAATTTTTGGGAATTGGGAAATGATCTACTGCCGTTATTTTCTTCGGATCCGGTTTGACTCCGTTTTCGCTAATAATATGCCCGAGGTAATTGACTTCATGTCGTAAGAATTCACATTTGTCCGGTTGTAGCTTGAGGTCTGCTTCTCGTAATCTTTTCATGAGTCGAGTGAATTTGATCTCGTGTTCTCGGAGTGAGCGAGCGTATAGGACTATGTCGTCGAGATAGACAAATAATTCTACTCCTTGTAGTCCGGTTAAAACGTTGTTCATTAATCGTTGGAACGTTGCTGGAGCGTTTTTTAATCCGAAGGGCATGCGTTTAAATTCGTAATGTCCGTATGGCGTAGAAAAAGCGGTTTTATGTGAATCTGTCGATTTCATGGGTATTTGGTGGAAACCAGATGCGAGGTCAAAAACTGAAAAATATTTGGCGCTACCTAGTTGATCTAGGATCTCATTTATATTAGGAAGTGGGTAAGCGTCTCCGATCGTTTTATCGTTGAGGGCGCGGTAATCGATTACCATACGCCATCTTTTGTTTCCTTGAGAGTCCGGTTTTTTCGGTACGATCCATAGAGGTGAGTTATATGGTGAAAGAGAGGGTTCAATTATTCCATTTTCAATGAGTTCAGTTACTTGTCTGTTTATTTCTTCTTTATGAACTGGAGGGAATCTATACTGTTTCGCGTTTACTGGAATGTCGTCGATAGTATGAATAGGATGTTCTATCGCGGTGGTTGCTCCAAAATGATCTCCGGGTAAATAAAATCTGTCCGCGTTTTCTTTTATTAATTCCGTAACGCTTTCTTCTTCCTCTGAATTTAAATGGTCTAACCTAAGGGCATCTTTAATTTCTTTTAGTCGCTGTTTGTTATAATTCGTCTGGGTAAGGAATACTCGTGCAGAATTTTCATTTTCTATAATTTCGTTTTGACTCGGCGCGGTTTGACTTGTGTTTTCTATTTCTCGAAGTACTAACGTCGGTATGACTATGCTTTCGTCCTTTTCCGTAGTATTGAAGATTGGAAGGTGTGCTCTTCCCTTTGTGTTGGTTACTACTGCGTTTCCAAGGAATATCCCGTCTTTCGTAAATAGGCGGGGTAAATAACCTATTTTAACTTCGGGGTTTGCTATCTTAATTTGAAATGGTGCGACCGATCTTTTAGGGATTGTTAAAAGTTCTTGCTCGAAAAAGGGGATATGTAGTTCTTCCCATTGGAGGCTTCGGCTCTTATAGTCGATCGTGACTGAGTTTTGTATCATGAATTCAGAACCTAAAATTCCGTCCTGGTCAATGGGGAATGAATCGTCAACTAGATGAAACTTTATTGGTCGTCCGGCGATCGCGATTTCTGCTGTTCCTCGAGTGGATATCGGCGTTGAGGTGATTCCTCTAATTTTTAAAATTATGTCATGATTAATTTTTTGGGCTGGTTTTGAAAATGATTCTTTTATAAGGTTGATTTCTGATCCCGAATCTATCATTAAATTTAGTTTTTCTTGGTCGTTGGTCGTGGCTACTTGTATAGTTGGTACAACAGAATCCTGTTTTAATTGGACCCTAGCGATTCGGAAACTTGGGTCATCGTATTCTGTTCCTCTGGTCCGTGCGTTTCCACGGTCGTTGTAAATGTTCGGTGCCCTGACTGGTTGGCTTCCCGGCGGACACCGGCTACCGGGTTGCGAGAACCGTTTCCCTGATTCGTGGAGTCATCTGCGTTTGTTCTTCTTTGCGAGTAGGGGGTTATTTCTCCGGATTCTACTTTCATTCGAAATTTCGCACAGTCGTCCATGCTGTGGCCTGGATTTTTGCAATATCGACACGTAACAGTCGGTGTATTGGGTGAGAATCTCGTTTGTTGGTAGGATCTTTGCGAAGGGGGCGAGGATCCTTGACTTCCGTAATAGCGTCGAGTGGGGGTTTCCTTTAATTGTCGCGGAGGTGCTCTATCCTCATATCGTCGCGGGGGTGGTCTATCTTCATATCGTCGCGGGGAAAATCTAAAATCGTTTCGTTGCGGCGGCGATCTATACTCGTTCCGACGCGGGGGGGATCTGTATTCATTTCGACGCGGAGGGGAACGATGTCTAACTTTAGTGCGCGCGCGTGATTCTTCCTTTTCGATTTGTCCAAAAATTTTGATCGCGGTACAATAATATTCTTCCAGGCTTCGGGGTGCTTCCATGCGTACCCGTATTCTAGCGTCCGGCGCGAGGCCATTCAAAAATGCTTGAATCACGTGTTCTTCTAATTCCAGTACTCTAATGTGGTCGAATGATCTGCCTTGCTTCATTTCGTCGTATACCGCTGCGTGTAGGTTCCGAACCTTTTCTATGTAGTCGAGTATGTGTTCATGCGGTCTCTTTTCTAGTTGTCCAAGTTCTCCTTGGTATTCGTATAGTGTTTTGTGCGCGGCGAAGGTTGATTTTAATCGGTTGCAAAATTGGTCGACGGTTGCAAATTGCGAGTTCGCGACGGTCATGTACGCATGACCCTGTAGTTTATTAACTAATAATTGCACGAGGTGCATTTCTTGCTCCGGGGCTATTATACTTCGTGCTCTTTCACACGCTCGTACAAATTGGAAGATCGGTATGTTCCTTCCATTGTAAATTGGAACAGATTCTAATGCGTCTTTTATACTTATCGCGGCGGTGCGGAAAAGCGGCGGTCGTTCTGGTGTGCTATGCACTTGCGGTGAAGGAGGGAGTCCTCCCGTGGTATTGTCGTGACCACCATTCATTCTTAATTCTTGTAACGCGTTTTCTAATCTTTGTAAGCGTTCTGGTAGTGGGAGTAATATATCGAATTCCCTATCCATGCGTTCGATTATTTGATGAACTTTATCAAGTTTAAGTTCAGTAGATCGCGGTACTTCTATAGTTCGTCGTATGTTCTGCTCGGCTAAATCGCGTTCTCGAGCCAAAACTCGTTCCTGTAGCCTTGCTACTTCTTCTTCTTGTTCTGCGTTTAATCGCGCTTCCGCCATGTCGATGGGGATGTAAAACTTGCTTTATGCTTTAGTAAGAGGGGTGGGGGTAAAATCACTCTTTTCCTGCTATCCCACCGGGGGTGGGGGGTAAAATCACTATTCTCCTTCTATCCCACCGCTGCCACCAAATTTATGTCACGTCCCGTGTCCTCGATCGGGAGTAACTGAGTTTGTTTTCCTGTTTTAGGCTCGCCCGCTATGCGCAGACTATCGCCAGGGCACAGGGAGGAGATTCGGTGATTTTACGCCACGAGGGATTAAGCGAGGTAAGTATAATACGGGGGTAAGGGGGGGGCGAAGAAGCTTATTAATATGTTAATAATAATATTTCCTTTTCAGGTATTTACCCGATGGAGCGTAGGGGAGTAAGTATAGAGAGAGAGAGAGAGAGAGAGAGAGAGACGGTAAGTATAACGAGTAAGGTAAGATGTAGCGAGAGAGAGAATCTACAGTAGGGAGGTTTCTTTTCTATGTTACTAATTGATTTTATTTTCAGGGGTCGCGGCGAGGAAATGGTACGAAGAGACGGGATGACTTGAAGATGCGTCGATTAAAAGGTAAGTATAATAATAGAGTTTATTTGCTCTAGGTTAAGTAAGATACAAATTTAAATGGAATATAAGTATAATAAATTTCAAACAGAATCTTCAAAGAGATGTAGGAGGATTACGTATTCCCGAATTACTATCTGTCATCTAATGACAGACGAGAGGTGAGTATAAAGTAGGGGAGACGATTTGAAAATGATGAAATAGTTTCACTCTACCTTGACTGCGTATCTGTAGGACTCGCAGGTGAAAAGACAGCAGCAGGATTCTGCGCTTCAAGAAGGTGAAGGAGTGATGAAGCGCTATTCGTTGCTACGCTCGCGTTCGATGAAGCAGCTGCTGTTTGTCAGCGCTACTGGATTTGGAAAATAAGGAAGGTAAGTTATAAACTTATGTATATTAAAATAAGAATTAGTACAATGTGGGTAGTATAAGAGTAACGAGGGATTTCAACTATCTGCGTACCTCGGTCGCAGGTTAAGATGAAATCGAGTTTTATAAAAGAAATACAATTAGTGAGAGAATACAAAATTATCCGCGTACCTCGGTCACGGGTTTTGGATTCACACGATCTGAGTGCTTGAGTTAACGTCGTACAATATTATTCGCGTAATATACAATTAGTGAGAAAATACAAAATGGTCCGCGTACCTCGGTCACGGGTTTTGAATTTACACTAAGAGTATCGACGATAGTTAATCTGAGTGCCTGAGTTTATAAAATGATTAATATAAATGAAAGTGTACAAAATTATTCGCGTACCTCGGTCACGAGTTCTGAACACAATCAAAAATATAAAAGGAGCAACGAGTGGCAATGGGTGTGTCGCCGTACGACCTCGGTAGTACAGCGGAGTCAGAGTGCAGCCGTAATAATTGAATACTCACTCGTTGGTATAATAGTCGTAGGAGATGTGGCACTTTGTAGTAGTTGCACTTATTCGCTTCGATGCACTAGTTTAATTCGCGTACTTTAACTTTCACTCGATGTTCGCGGGTCGGCTAGACTTTAACTTTCACGATGTTCGCGGTTCGGCTGCTCCTGCTGGACTGACTAAAGCGGCGTTGCGCTGCTCCTTATATATTAAATTCATATCGCTAATTCTAAGAATGCTGAGCGGCGGGCGGCTTGCATTTTCCTATCTTTGCTGACATCCTCCGCCTTGCATTTTATTCTGCTGACCGTCTTACGCCTTGCAGTTTTAAACTGCTGACGGTCTTACGCCTTGCAGTTTCTTATCGCCGTGGGAAGGAAAACTGCTGACGGTCTTACGCCTTGCAGTTTCTTGAGCTTATCTTATCGCGGTGAGAGATAAGAAACTGCTGAGCGTGTACAATATTATATAGTCTTGAAATGAATAGATGTCGCATGCGCTTTTAATTATATAGTTATGAAACGAATAGATGGCTCATACTGTTCGCAAATGAAATGATGTCTCGTGGAGTTTGATTTTAATGCTTTTTATATAGCTGCGAGATGAAATGTTGTCCTATCGTTCTGAAACGTTTAGATGCTTTACATCTTTTGATATTTATTACTTGTATGACTCATCTAGACGTATCGCGTTGATTATTAATACGGTTATTATTCTTAAGTATTACTTTTACGTGCCTTTACATATATATATATTTATTTTAATGGATTAATGTATTTTCGTACATATATACGGAATGTATATATGTGTATGTATGTCTATGTATATATATATATAGGCATATGTCAGGACGCGCGCTTTCGCGAATTAGGGGGTGGGAGGTTTGAATACGCGATTTTAACAATAGTGACGTCAATTTCGGTTTGACGTTACACTTCCGCGCCTGCTTGGACGCTACCGCGCCTGCTTGGACGCTTCCGCGACTGCTTGGACGCTTCCGCGGCAGCTTGGACGCTACTGCGCCTGCTTGAACGCTTCCGCGACTGCTTGGACGCTTCCGCGCCTGGTTGGACGCTACCGCGCCTGCTTGGAAGCTTCCGCGCCTGCTCGGACGCTTCCGCGACTGCTTGGTCGCTTCCGCGCCTGCTTGGACGCTACCGCGCCTGCTCGGACGCTTCCGCGACTGCTTGGTCGCTTCCGCGCCTGCTTGGACGCTACCGCGCCTGCTTGGACGCTTCCGCGACTGCTTGGACGCTTCCGCGGCTGCTTGGACGCTACTGCGCCTGCTTGAACGCTTCCGCGACTGCTTGGACGCTTCCGCGCCTGGTTGGACGCTATCGCGCCTGCTTGGAAGCTTCCGCGACTGCTTGGACGCTTCCGCGCCTGGTTGGACGCTACCGCGCCTGCTTGGAAGCTTCCGCGACTGCTTGGACGCTACCGCGCCTGCTTGGACGCTGCCGCGACTGCTTGGACGCTTCCGCGCCTGCTTGGACTGTTCTGCGTCTTCTTGCATGCTTCCGCGCCTGCTTGGACGTTTCCGCGCCTGCTTGGACGCTACCGCGCCTGCTTGGACGCTTCCGCGACTGCTTGGACACATCCGCGCCTGGTTGGACGCTACCGCACCTGCTTGGACACTACCGCGCCTGCAAGGACGCTTCCGCGACTGCTTGGACGCTTCCGCGCCTGGTTGGACGCTACCGCGCCTGCTTGGACGCTTCCGCGACTGCTTGGACGCTACGGCGCCTGCTTGGACTCTTCCGCGCCTGCCTGGAATCTTCTGCGCCTTCTTGCATGCTTCCGCGCCTGCTTGGACGTTTCCGCACCAGCTTGGACACTACCGCGCCTGCTTGGACGCTTCCGCGCCTGCTTGGACGCTTCCGCGGCTGCTTGGACGCTACTGCGCCTGCTTGAACGCTTCCGCGACTGCTTGGACGCTTCCGCGCCTGGTTGGACGCTACCGCGCCTGCTTGGAAGCTTCCGCGACTGCTTGGACGCTACCGCGCCTGCTTGGACGCTGCCGCGACTGCTTGGACTGTTCTGCGTCTTCTTGCATGCTTCCGCGCCTGCTTGGACGTTTCCGCGCCTGCTTGGACGCTACAGCGTCTGCTTGGACGCTTCCGCGACTGCTTGGACACATCCGCGCCTGGTTGGACGCTACCGCACCTGCTTGGACACTACCGCGCCTGCTTGGACGCTTCCGCGACTGCTTGGACGCTTCCGCGCCTGGTTGGACGCTACCGCGCCTGCTTGGACGCTTCCGCGTCTGCTTGGACGCTTCAGCGCCTGCTTGGACGCTACCGCGCCTGCTTGGACGCTTCCGCGACTGCTTGGACGCATCCGCGCCTGGTTGGACGCTACTGCGCCTGCTTGGACGCTTCCGCGCCTGCTTGGACGCTTCCGCGCCTGCTTGGACGCTTCCGCGACTGCTTGGACTCTACCGCGACTGCTTGGACGCTTCCGCGCCTGCTTGGACGCTTCCGCGCCTGCTTGGACTCTTCTGCGTCTCCTTGCATGCTTCCGCGCCTGCTTGGACGTTTCCGCGCCTGCTTGGACGTTTCCGCGCATGCTTGGACGCTGCCGCGCCTGCTTGGACGCTTCCGCGACTGCTTGGACGCTTCCGCGCCTGCTTGGACGCTTCCGCGCCTGCTTGGAAGCTGCCGCGCCTGCTTGGACGCTACCGCGCTTGCTTGGACGCTTCCGCGCCTGCTTGGACGCTTCCGCGCCTGCTTGGACGCTTCCGCGACTGCTTGGACTATTCTGCGTCTTCTTGCATGCTTCCGCGCCTGCTTGGACGCTACCGCGCCTGCTTGGACGCTTCCGCGACTGCTTGGACGCTTCCGCGGCTGCTTGGACGCTACTGCGCCTGCTTGAACGCTTCCGCGACTGCTTGGACGCTTCCGCGCCTGGTTGGACGCTACCGCGCCTGCTTGGAAGCTTCCGCGACTGCTTGGACGCTACCGCGCCTGCTTGGACGCTGCCGCGTCTTCTTGCATGCTTCCGCGCCTGCTTGGACTGTTCTGCGTCTTCTTGCATGCTTCCGCGCCTGCTTGGACGTTTCCGCGCCTGCTTGGACGCTACCGCGCCTGCTTGGACGCTTCCGCGACTGCTTGGACACATCCGCGCCTGGTTGGACGCTACCGCACCTGCTTGGACACTACCGCGCCTGCAAGGACGCTTCCGCGACTGCTTGGACGCTTCCGCGCCTGGTTGGACGCTACCGCGCCTGCTTGGACGCTTCCGCGCCTGGTTGGACGCTTCCGCGCCTGGTTGGACGCTACCGCGCCTGCTTGGACGCTTCCGCGCCTGGTTGGACGCTACCGCGCCTGCTTGGACGCTTCCGCGACTGCTTGCACGCTTCCGCGCCTGCTTGGACGCTACCGCGCCTGCTTGGACGCTTCCGCGACTGCTTGGACGCTACCGCGCCTGCTTGGACGCTTCCGCGACTGCTTGGACGCTTCCGCGCCTGCTTGGACTCTTCTGCGTCTTCTTGCATGCTTCCGCGCCTGCTTGGACGTTTCCGCGCCTGCTTGGACGCTGCCGCGCCTGTTTGGACGCTTCCGCGACTTCTTGGACGCTTCCGCGCCTGGTTGGACGCTACCGCGACTGCTTGGACGCTTCCGCGCCTGCTTGGACGCTTCCGCGCCTGCTCGGACGCTTCCGCGACTGCTTGGTCGCTTCCGCGCCTGCTTGGACGCTACCGCGCCTGCTTGGACGCTTCCGCGACTGCTTGGACGCTTCCGCGGCTGCTTGGACGCTACTGCGCCTGCTTGAACGCTTCCGCGACTGCTTGGACGCTTCCGCGCCTGGTTGGACGCTACCGCGCCTGCTTGGAAGCTTCCGCGACTGCTTGGACGCTACCGCGCCTGCTTGGACGCTGCCGCGACTGCTTGGACTGTTCTGCGTCTTCTTGCATGCTTCCGCGCCTGCTTGTGTCGCGTCCCGTGTACGTAAGTAGGAAGACTATGGGAAAATGGAAAATTTAAAATACGAGAGTTTCCTAAGCACGTTTTCACGAGATGATTGTCGGAAATTTGCCTTTACCCGCCTGGGCGGTTCGTTGGCTAAGGGACCCGACTTGTTAATAATTTCGTATTTCGACGGAGAATGAGATTCGAGCAAAGACGTTTGAAACAAAGTAGGAGCCAACTTACATTATTCGGCTTTTGTTGTTCCAGGTCGATGATCTCGAAGTCGGTGGTGGCTCTGGATCGCTGGTTGTCCCGTCGCAAACAGGAACCGGAACGGCGCCAACAGGTATACTGCTGTGGCTGAATAGGCGCTGTGATGCGCTCGATGTCGCTGAATTAGACGGATTCCTTCACGTCTACTGCGGTTCTGTTCGGTCGTCGATGATGGCGGCGTCGTTTGCGAGTTTTCGCAGGTGGAAGAGAGTCGTCCTGACTCGTACCATTATTCGGTACGTCTTTGGAGTTTGATTTAGAATATCGAAGCTACGCGTACTTGAATGAAATAGTAAGACTTGGAAATAGTAGAGGTACGCGTGCTGAGAAATAGTAATTATCTAATAGACGTACGATTTTGAAGATATAGAAAAATATTGGGCGTTGGAAAAATCTATCTGCCGTTTTCTACTTTGAGAGATTTGAATTTAGAGGAGTAAATATCTAAATTTGCAATGATTAAGAATTTGCAATAATTATAAGCGTTCGTTTACGCTCGTTCATCGCTCGCGTTGAGCGCAGGTAAGAAAGGTCAGTTTTATGACGGTCGCGCGCGGTCTTGCGCTGGTATGCTAATATGTACATCGAGTGAGACTTTCTAAAATAAACAAATTAAAATTATTAACGTACGAACGTTGCCTATCGATTAATAGTTAAGATTTAGAAACAATAATAATACTTGTAAAAATAGTAGAGATCGGAAGAAAAATGAATATATGTACATTTGCGATAAAAGAAAAAAGGAAAAATTTACGGCGCGTAATCGCGGGACGTAACACCTCCCTCCTAATGAGGAAAAATGTTACGATGTAACGTTTTTCTAAAGTACGCTGGTGTTCTTACGGTTAATATTTTTGTGTTTTTGTTTTTCGTTTTATCTATATCTATGTGCATCGCTTCCTTAATTTATACTTAGAATTAATACCTATTCGATAACGTCCATCGCATTTTGTTCGCACTACCACAGTTTTTCACACTTGTCTACGCTTACGTTAAATTCACTTGTTTAATGAATTATTTGTTTGTTGAACTCACGCACTGGGGTGAAAAGGGAGGGTATTCTTCCTCGTTCAGGGTAAGAGGGTCGTGCAGTACTCGTTTTTCAGCTTGGCTCTCCGACTTCTTCTTCTCCTAGGAGTGTTGAAGTGGCTCGTTGACATCTCTGTTGCTTATACGAACGTTGTTACTTATTCGAACTGCGTCGAAAGTTTCTTTTTCAGAAGGTTCCGTGGACGGTGTATTTTATTCTTCCGCTAGTTTCATCTTTACGATGGTATATCTCCGTTAAATAATCATATTTTCCCTAAGGTATGATTTTATATATAGGAGGTTTTGTAGCCTGGAGTAGAAATAAAATTTTCCTTTCTGAGTCTTCGGAGAATTTCCGATTATTCGTTCGGTGTTGGTTGTATAGAGATTTCGATGCCTGGTAGTTATCGCTTTTCCTTGCCAATTTTCAGAGATTTGGTACGTTGGGATGAGCGTCGCTGCTTGGCTGGTCCATCTCCTTGCTGAGAGGGGGTAGCTGCGGTGACGTTACTGCGTCGTAGCTGCGTTGTGCAGGCGAAGAGGGGTGGGGGTAAGGGGATCTTCGGTGCTGACTTCACCTTGGTGCTGCGTGCTGAGGCTGGCGCTTCGGCGGTCGCTTGACGTTGATGCGGAGTGGGGGTAAGCGTGCGTAGTATGGGTGGTCTTCATGCGTGTCGCGTGCGGCGCGCGCGTTATTATTACTATTACTTAACGATACTTAAATTAACAATATGGATAGGAATAAATTGTTGGTATTCCTACTTGTTTCTGCAAACTGAGCTTACTGTTACCTTTTACATATTTTTAATTTGTCCGTATGGACTGTTCTTTCGCCGTTCTTCGTTTGAATTTTCACATTATGGTTATCAAGAATTTTAGTAATACGATATGGTCCGGTATACTGGTCGGCGAATTTTCCGATTCTCGGTTCTTTTAATAAATAAACATTATCATTAATTTGGAAATTCTGCGGACGTTGTTTTCGGTCGTAATAATATTTCGATTTCCTTTTGGCTCGAATCAAGTTCTCTTTTGCGTAGTTTTGAACTTTATCTAACTGAATTTGAAGCGTATTTAAGTATTCGGTGTACGTAGGATCATTAGAATTCGTATTAAGATTAATTTCGGTAGGTACTCTAGCAATATCTCCAAATATTAGTTCGTGAGGCGTAAATTGCGTGCCTTCGTGTACACTCGTGTTGTAAGAAAATGTTGCTAAATCAAGTAGTTCGTCCCAATCTTTGTACTGCGTGACGAAGTGTTTCAAATATTCTGTTAAAACATGATGCGAACGTTCTATAGATCCGTTGGATTGCGGATGGAAAGCGGTCGTAGTAGTTTGAGATATCTTGAATCGTTTACAAATTTCACGCATAAGACTGCTGCAAAACGAAGAGCCTTGATCTGTTAAAATACTTTTCGGGGTTCCGAAGCGACAAATGAATTTTCGAACTAAACCGTCGGCAATTTCGGTAGATGTAGCACGTGATAATGGTATTGCAAGCGAATATTTAGTCAGTAAGTCTTGTACCGTTAAAATGTAATTGGAATTTTTCCGTGTTTCAGGTAAGGGACCTACTATATCCATAGCGATACGGTCGAAAGCTTTACCTGGGGTGTCCGTTAGTACCATCGGTTGTCGGGTTTTTAATCTAGTAAGTTTTTTCATCTGACAGCTCGAGCAACTCTGGATGAATTTTTGTATTTCTACCTTTAATGTTGGCCAATAAAAATTATGCCGTATTCGTTTGTAAGTCTTAGTAACACCTTTATGTCCTCCTAAGGTAGAACAATGATTTTCAATAATTATATCGTTCCTAAGGCTCGGTTCGGGGATAGTGACTAAATTTTTACAAATAAAAATCTTAACTTGTGACTCGAAAAATATATCTAGCAGATTTCTCTTTATATAAGACCAAGGGATGTTATCGATGCTATTCTCAGCAATGCTAATACTTTCAATTTGAAGTTCTCTCGTTACGTCAAGTAATGAGCGTAGTGCATCATCGAATATGTCGATATCTGTATTAATTGAAGAATGTTCCTTGATGGGGAGCGCGATTAAATATTTCGATCCTTTTTGCGTGACTTTAGCGCGACCTAATGTAAGATCTTTAATTTTCGGAAATAAATCGTGATCTTTTAACAATTTAGAGCCTTTATCACAAGGTTGTCCTTTAACTGTTGTAAAAAAAACTAAATTATCCTGTCGGATGTTTATACTGTCGCGTGTCTCTATTATCGTTGCGTTCCGAGGAGTTCGTGTTATAACTACGGGGTCGAAAATCTCTTCAGAGCTCGAACTATGTGGGGTCGGATTACTATCTTCACTTCTCGGATCGTCGGAGGATTCGGGGTCTTCGCGAGGGAAGAGTTCATAAGTCTCAGGTTCGTTTATGTTACGATTTCCGGAGTCGCTGTTTGTTACCTCTAAAGTTTCTTTGGAAGATTTTTCTATCGCGTCGTCGTGGTTTTTAGTCATCGTGTGTTGAGATTTATTTTTCTCTTTGAGTTCTCGGGCTTTTTGCTGAGCAGCTGATAAAAATAAAGATTCGTCTGAACTGGAGGATTCGTCGATAATATTTACTGTTACCGTTGGAGGATTCCGAGACAGGGCATCCGCGTTCACGTTTTGCTTTCCGGCTTTATATATAATTTCATAATCGTATTCGGCCAGTTTAAGCCTCCATCTTATTAATCGGGATGTTGGATCTTTTACGGAATTTAACCAAGTAAGGGGTTTATGATCCGTGACTAGGGTAAAACGGTGTCCGTATAGATAAGAGCGGAAATGATGTGTAGCGTAAACGATGGCTAACAATTCTTTTTCGGTGGTAGAGTAGTTTATCTCGGCACTATTCAAAAGGCGTGACGTATACGAAATTGGGAGATCCTTTCCAATAGGTCCCTGGCTTAAAATAGCTCCTATAGCATATCCCGATGCATCTGTCGTTAAAACGAATGGTTTCGTGAAATCCGGATATTGTAGAAGTGGTTCGGTACATAATAAATTGCGTAATGTATTAAATGAATCTTGCTGCGTCTGTGTCCACTCGAAAGTCGCGTCTTTCTTTAATAAATTTGTCAGCGGTTTCGCGATACGGGAAAAATTTTGTATAAACCGGCGGTAATATCCTGCAAGTCCAAGGAACTGTTTGATATTCTTACTATTCTTGGGAGTTGGAAAATTTTTCACTGAGGTTACTTTCGCGGGGTCTGGTTTTACGCCATTATCGCTAATTACATGGCCTAGATATACAACGTCGCGGCGTAGAAACTCACACTTGTCTGGCTGAAGTTTTAAATTTGCTTGTCGGAGGCGTTCTGCTAATTTCCGGAATTTGATCTCATGTTCGGCGAGGGAACTCGAATATAGCACAATGTCGTCTAAATAGACAAACAACTCATTTCCCTGAAGTCCACTAAGAACGTTATCCATGAGCCTTTGAAATGTAGCAGGGGCATTTTTTAAACCAAACGGCATTCGGACGAATTCGTAGTGTCCATGCGGGGTTGAAAACGCGGTTTTCGGACTATCGTTACTCGACATAGGGATCTGGTGAAATCCTGAAGCTAGATCAAATATACTGAAATACTTGGCACTACCGAGCTGATCTAAAATTTCAGTAATGTTGGGCAGCGGATAAGCGTCGCTTACAGTTTTATCGTTAAGGGAGCGGTAGTCGATAACCATACGCCATCTCTTGTTTCCTTTAGAGTCTGCCTTTTTTGGAACAATCCAAAGTGGACTGTTGTAGGGAGAAACAGAAGGTTTAATTATGTTATTTTTTAAGAGATCGTTAACTTGGCTTTCGATTTCCTGCTTGTGGATCGGTGGGTAACGATATTGTTTAGTATTAATTGGAATGTCGTCGACTGTAGGTATTGGATGGTTTATCGCGGAGGTCGAAGTTAATTTGTCGTTGGGCAATTGAAATAAATCCGAATAGTTCTTTACTATGCGAGATACACTTTCTTTCTCTTCCTGATTCAGGTGGCCTAAGCGTAAGAGATTCAGTGTTTGTTGTTCGCGAGTTTGCGTCTCTATAGGACGATTCGATGAAGACGTAGTAGAAATAGTAAGCGTTTTCGTAGAACTAGTAGAGGCGCTCGATAATTTCTCCGACCCTAAGGGGAAAGATTGTTCGAGGGCTTGCGCGCGTGTTTCTTTGTTTTCCGATGATTCGTCGTATGAATTAGAAATAGTAAGGACATTTGAATTTTCTGCATTCCCTAAGGTAGAGTCAATTTCAAATTCCTGAAGTTCGACGATGGGGTTCTCGAATTCGACATCTTCTTCCGTAGTATTAATACCGTTAATGTACGCGATACCGTTACGATTTGTAACGAGAGACTTTCCAATAATTACTCCGCGACCTGCTTCGATCAAATCTACGTATCCTTCCGGGATATCGTTCGTTATAGTGAGTTTTACCGGCGCTATACTTCGAGCGGGTATCTTATTGATAGGTTGTTTCTTAAAAGGAAAAATTACGTTATACCATTCTACACGAGATTCTATATAGTTAATTCTTGCGGCTGGTGAAAGAAAATCCGTACCTAAGATTCCGTCTTGCGGGATAGGAAAATCGTTTGGGACTAGGTAAAATTTTACAGGTATATCGTTAATGAAAACTTCGACGGACCCTAAGGTAGTCGCGGTCTCGGGAGTTATACCTTGCAAACGGATTATGTCCCAATCCAGGTAAGGTGTAGCCGGGTCTAACGCTTTTGGTTTAATTAAATTTGGTTCCGAACCAGAGTCTATCATGAATTCCGTGGGGTTTTTGAGAGTTGGTGAAGTTAATATAATCGATGGTATTTTAGCAAAATTCTTTGGGTTTACGGCGTAGGTGTTGACGGCGCGTCGAGGTTTTGAATCGCGTTCGACGGACGAATCGGCTGAATTTCTCGAGTTTCGTCCCTCTGTCTCGAGGCCGGTTCGGCGTTTCCCGAACTTCGATTATTTCTAATATTATATTCTCGCTTTCTACATTCGTCGATGGTATGCCCGACATTCTTACAATATGAACAATTTACTAGAGGTCTCGAAGAATAATTATTATTTTGTGGTCTAGTTTCGTAGGTATTTCTCGCAAAATTCGTATTACGCGGCGATTCGAAAGAGTTTCCCTGACGCGGTGGGGAGAAATAACGGGGATCGTAACGCGGTGGTGGGGAATTCCGTGCTTCGTACCGCGGTGGAGGGGAGTGGCGCGAATCTTGCCGATAATCGGTGCGTCTTTGTTGGTTTTCACGGGGAAAATCGCGATGAGGTGCCTCCCTCCAATTTCGTGAATCATTATTTCGTGAATAATCGTAATTAAAATTATTTTTCTCGCGGTTTGAGCGATTATCTTGTCTCTCGCGTTCGCGATCGAGATTTGCGCGTTGTGCTAAAATTCTAGACTGAGAACACGCGTCGGCGAATGTCTGACAATTTTGCATCAAGGGGTGCGTTCTAAGTTCGGCAGTCAGTCCATCCGTGAAACAACGCAAAGCGAAATCGTCTATCTCTTCGGCTTGATATCTAGATAAATCATCGTATCTACGTCGCGTTGCATCCAATATCGCAGCTTTAAGATCTCGGACTCTACTGATATAATTTAAAATCGATTCAGAACGGTGCATATATGTATTTGCTAATTCTCCACGGTAATGATCTACGGTTTTATGCGTCGAGAAAGAGTCTCGTAGAATATCACACAAATGAAATACGGTATAGCAATCCTCGTCTTCAACTGCCGTATATGCCTCTCCCTGTAGTCTACCAATTAATAAACGAACTAATGATCCTTCGTTCCCTGGTGGTAATACTTCTTTAACTTTCTTACACGCTCTAATGAAATTGAGAACTGGAATGTTATAACCGTTAAATCGCGGAATCGTATTTAAAGATTCTTGAACTAACGTGCGACTGTATACATCGTCTTCGAACGAACGGTGATGCGTCGGCGAACGATTTCGTCGATCTACGGGCGGAATAGGCATCGGAGATGTGGCTCGACTTTCTTTCATTCTATTCATTTCAGCGGTAGCTTCTTCGAGTCTACGTTTTAATTCGTCGGAACTCTGCTGAGAATTTCTAACGGCTTCGGCTTCCATTAAAACTTTTTCGCGTTGCTTATTTAATTCTAACTCCGCGGTTTTTATTCTTTCGGTCATTAATTCTAATTTCCTCTCTCTTTCGCGTAAGGCGGAACCAAGGCTAGTAAGCTCATCTTCGGTAAGGGTTTGCTTCTTTCCTCGAGTCTCCATTTTTGAATTTTAATACGAAAAATATAGAAATAGAAATATACGTAATTTTTAACTTGCGAAAAGAAAAGGAATTTATATACGAAATTATTAAGCTATCCCACCGCTGTCACCATTTTTGTGTCGCGTCCCGTGTACGTAAGTAGGAAGACTATGGGAAAATGGAAAATTTAAAATACGAGAGTTTCCTAAGCACGTTTTCACGAGATGATTGTCGGAAATTTGCCTTTACCCGCCTGGGCGGTTCGTTGGCTAAGGGACCCGACTTGTTAATAATTTCGTATTTCGACGGAGAATGAGATTCGAGCAAAGACGTTTGAAACAAAGTAGGAGCCAACTTACATTATTCGGCTTTTGTTGTTCCAGGTCGATGATCTCGAAGTCGGTGGTGGCTCTGGATCGCTGGTTGTCCCGTCGCAAACAGGAACCGGAACGGCGCCAACAGGTATACTGCTGTGGCTGAATAGGCGCTGTGATGCGCTCGATGTCGCTGAATTAGACGGATTCCTTCACGTCTACTGCGGTTCTGTTCGGTCGTCGATGATGGCGGCGTCGTTTGCGAGTTTTCGCAGGTGGAAGAGAGTCGTCCTGACTCGTACCATTATTCGGTACGTCTTTGGAGTTTGATTTAGAATATCGAAGCTACGCGTACTTGAATGAAATAGTAAGACTTGGAAATAGTAGAGGTACGCGTGCTGAGAAATAGTAATTATCTAATAGACGTACGATTTTGAAGATATAGAAAAATATTGGGCGTTGGAAAAATCTATCTGCCGTTTTCTACTTTGAGAGATTTGAATTTAGAGGAGTAAATATCTAAATTTGCAATGATTAAGAATTTGCAATAATTATAAGCGTTCGTTTACGCTCGTTCATCGCTCGCGTTGAGCGCAGGTAGGAAAGGTCAGTTTTATAACGGTCGCGCGCGGTCTTGCGCTGGTATGCTAATATGTACATCGAGTGAGACTTTCTAAAATAAACAAATTAAAATTATTAACGTACGAACGTTGCCTATCGATTAATAGTTAAGATTTAGAAACAATAATAATACTTGTAAAAATAGTAGAGATCGGAAGAAAAATGAATATATGTACATTTGCGATAAAAGAAAAAAGGAAAAATTTACGGCGCGTAATCGCGGGACGTAACACTTGGACGTTTCCGCGCCTGCTTGGACGCTACAGCGCCTGCTTGGACGCTTCCGCGACTGCTTGGACACATCCGCGCCTGGTTGGACGCTACCGCACCTGCTTGGACACTACCGCGCCTGCTTGGACGCTTCCGCGACTGCTTGGACGCTTCCGCGCCTGGTTGGACGCTACCGCGCCTGCTTGGACGCTTCCGCGTCTGCTTGGACGCTTCAGCGCCTGCTTGGACGCTACCGCGCCTGCTTGGACGCTTCCGCGACTGCTTGGACGCATCCGCGCCTGGTTGGACGCTACCGCGCCTGCTTGGACGCTTCCGCGCCTGCTTGGACGCTTCCGCGCCTGCTTGGACGCTTCCGCGACTGCTTGGACTCTACCGCGACTGCTTGGACGCTTCCGCGCCTGCTTGGACGCTTCCGCGCCTGCTTGGACTCTTCTGCGTCTCCTTGCATGCTTCCGCGCCTGCTTGGACGTTTCCGCGCCTGCTTGGACGTTTCCGCGCATGCTTGGACGCTGCCGCGCCTGCTTGGACGCTTCCGCGCCTGCTCGGACGCTTCCGCGACTGCTTGGTCGCTTCCGCGCCTGCTTGGACGCTACCGCGCCTGCTTGGACGCTTCCGCGACTGCTTGGACGCTTCCGCGGCTGCTTGGACGCTACTGCGCCTGCTTGAACGCTTCCGCGACTGCTTGGACGCTTCCGCGCCTGGTTGGACGCTACCGCGCCTGCTTGGAAGCTTCCGCGACTGCTTGGACGCTACCGCGCCTGCTTGGACGCTGCCGCGACTGCTTGGACTGTTCTGCGTCTTCTTGCATGCTTCCGCGCCTGCTTGGACGTTTCCGCGCCTGCTTGGACGCTACAGCGCCTGCTTGGACGCTTCCGCGACTGCTTGGACACATCCGCGCCTGGTTGGACGCTACCGCACCTGCTTGGACACTACCGCGCCTGCTTGGACGCTTCCGCGACTGCTTGGGCGCTTCCGCGCCTGGTTGGACGCTACCGCGCCTGCTTGGACGCTTCCGCGTCTGCTTGGACGCTTCAGCGCCTGCTTGGACGCTACCGCGCCTGCTTGGACGCTTCCGCGACTGCTTGGACGCATCCGCGCCTGGTTGGACGCTACCGCGCCTGCTTGGACGCTTCCGCGCCTGCTTGGACGCTTCCGCGCCTGCTTGGACGCTTCCGCGACTGCTTGGACTCTACCGCGACTGCTTGGACGCTTCCGCGCCTGCTTGGACGCTTCCGCGCCTGCTTGGACTCTTCTGCGTCTCCTTGCATGCTTCCGCGCCTGCTTGGACGTTTCCGCGCCTGCTTGGACGCATCCGCGCCTGGTTGGACGCTACCGCGCCTGCTTGGACGCTTCCGCGCCTGCTTGGACGCTTCCGCGCCTGCTTGGACGCTTCCGCGACTGCTTGCACGCTTCCGCGCCTGCTTGCACGTTTCCGCGCATGCTTGGACGCTGCCGCGCCTGCTTGGACGCTTCCGCGACTGCTTGGACGCATCCGCGCCTGGTTGGACGCTACCGCGCCTGCTTGGACGCTTCCGCGCCTGCTTGGACGCTTCCGCGCCTGCTTGGACGCTTCCGCGACTGCTTGCACGCTTCCGCGCCTGCTTGCACGCTTCCGCGACTGCTTGGACGCTTCCGCGCCTGCTTGGACGCTTCCGCGACTGCTTGGACGCTTCCGCGCCTGGTTGGACGCTTCCGCGCCTGCTTGGACGCTTCCGCGCCTGCTTGGACGCTTCCGCGCCTGCTTGGACGCTTCCGCGCCTGCTTGGACGCTTCCGCGCCTGCTTGGACGCTTCCGCGCCTGCTTGGACGCTACCGCGCCTGCTTGGACGCTTCCGCGCATTCTTGGACGCTTCCGCGCCTGCTTGGACGCTTCCGCGCATTCTTGGACGCTTCCGCGACTGCTTGGGCGCTTCCGCGCCTGCTTGGACGCTTCCGCGCCTGCTTGGACGCTTCCGCTGTAACGTCAAACCGAAATTGACGTCACTATTGTTAAAATCGCGTATTCAAACCTCCCACCCCCTAATTCGCGAAAGCTCGTGTCCTGACATATGCCTACATATATATATATATACATAGACATACATACACACATATACATTACGTATATATGTACGAAACACATTAATCCGTTAAAATAAATATATATGTATGTAAAGGCACGTAAAAGTAATATTTAAGAATAATAACCGAATTAATAATCAATGTAATACGTCTAGGTGACTCATAAAGGTAATAAATATCAAAAGATGTAAAGCATCTAAACATTTCAGAAGTATAGGACAACATTCCATCTCGCTACTATATAAAAGGTATTAAAATCAAATTCGCGAGACATCATTTTATTTGCGAACAGTATGAGACATCAATTCGTTTCCTAACTATATAATTAAAAGCGCATGCGACATCCTTTTATTTCAAGACTATATAATATTGTACACGCTCAGCAGTTTCTTATCTCTAACCCCGATAAGATAAGCTCGAGAAACTGCAAGGCGTAAGACCGTCAGCAGTTTAAAACTGCAAGGCGTAAGACGGTCAGCAGAATAAAATGCAAGGCGGGGGATGTCAGCAAAGATAGGAAAATGCAAGCCGCCCGCCGCTCAGCATTCTTAGAATTAGCGATATGAATTTAATATATAAGGAGCAGCGCAACGCCGCTTTAGTCAGTCCAGCAGTGGCAGCCGACCCGCGAACATCGAGTGAAAGTTAAAGTACGCGAATTAAACTAGTGCATCGAAGCGAATAAGTGCAACTACTACAAAGTGCCAATCTCCTACGACTACGATACCAACGAGTGAGTATTCAATTATTCCGGCTGCACTCTGACTCCGCTGTACTACCGAGGTCGTACGGCGACACACCCATTGCCACTCGTTGCTCCTTCTATATTTTTGATTGTGTTCAGAACTCGTGACCGAGGTACGCGAATAATTTTGTACGCTTTCATAAATATTAATTCTTTATAACCTTAGGCACTCAGACTAATTATCATCGACACTCTTAGTGTAAATTCAAAACCCGTGACCGAGGTACGCGGACCATTTTGCATTTACTTACTAATTGTATTTTACGCGAATAATATTGTACGACGTTAACTCAAGCACTCAGATCGTGTGAATCCAAAACCCGTGACCGAGGTACGCGGATATTTTGTATTCTCTCACTGACTGTAATTATTTTATAAAACTCGATTTCAACTTAACCTGCGACCGAGGTACGCAGATAGTTGAAATCCCTCGTTACTCTTACACTACCTACATTGTATTAATTTTATTATTTTAATATACTTAAGTTTATAACTTACCTTCTTTATTTTTCCAAATCCAATAGCGCTGATAAACAGCAGCTGTCTCATCGAACGCGAGCGCAGCTACGCATAGCGCTTCATCTCTTCTTCACTTTCTTGAAGCGCAGAATCCTGCTGCTGTCTTTTCACCTGCGAGTCCTACAGATACGCAGTCGAGGTACAGTGAAACAATTTCATCTTTCTCAAACCGTCTCCCCTACTTTATACTCACCTCTCATCTGTCATTAGATGACAGATAGTAATTCGGGAATACGCAATCCCCCGATTCTCCAGATTATACCCTAGATTCCCCTCGATCCCCTGACTCATCAAACTGGTCAATGCAACATCTTCTTGAAGATTCCATTTGAAATTTATTATATTTATACTCCATTTAAAATCACCGTTGTATTTTACTTAACCTAGAGGAAATAAAACTCCATTATTATACTTACCTTTTATTCGACGCATCTTAGTTATCCCGTCTCTTCGTACCAATTCCTCGCCGCGACCCTTGAAAATAAAATCAATTAGTAACATACAAAAGAAACCTCCATACTGTAGATTCTCTCTCTCGCTACAACTTGCCTTACTTGTTATACTTACCGTCTCTCTCTCTCTATACTTACTCCGCTACGTTCCATCAGGTGAATACCTGAAAAGGAAATATTATTATTAACATATTAATAACCTTCTTCGCCCCCCCCCCCCTTACCCCGCATTATACTTACCTCGCTTAATCCCTCGTGGCGTAAAATCACCGACTCTCCTCCCTGTGCCCTGGCGACAGTCTGCGCACAGTGGGCAAGCCTAAAACAGGAAAATAAATACGTTACTCCCGATCGAGGACACGGGACGTGACATTAATTTGGTGGCAGCGGTGGGATAGTAGGAGAAGAGTGATTTTATTCCCACCTCTTACTAAAAGTATAAATCAAGTTTTACATCCCCATCGACATGGCGGAAGCGCGATTAAACGCAGAACAAGAAGAAGAAGTAGCAAGGCTACAGGAAAGAGTTTTGACTCGAGAACGCGAATTAGCCGAGCAAAACATACGACGAACTATAGAAGTACCGCGATCTACTGAACTTAAACTTGATAAAGTTCATCAAATAATCGAACGCATGGATAGGGAATTCGATATATTACTCCCACTACCAGAACGCTTACAAAGATTAGAAAACGCGTTACAAGAATTAAGAATGAATGGTGGTCACGACAATACCACGGGAGGACTCCCTCCTTCACCGCAAGTGCATAGCACACCGGAACGACCGCCGCTTTTCCGCACCGCCGCAATAAGTATAAAAGACGCATTAGAATCTGTTCCAATTTACAATGGAAGGAACATACCGATCTTCCAATTCGTACGAGCGTGCGAAAGAGCACGAAGCATAATAGCCCCTGAGCAAGAAATGCACCTCGTGCAATTATTAGTTAATAAACTACAGGGTCATGCGTACATGACCGTCGCGAACTCGCAATTTGCAACCGTCGACCAATTTTGCAACCGATTAAAATCAACCTTCGCCGCGCACAAAACACTATACGAATACCAAGGAGAACTTGGACAACTAGAAAAGAGACCGCATGAACACATACTCGACTACATAGAAAAGGTTCGGAACCTACACGCAGCGGTATACGACGAAATGAAACAAGGCAGATCATTCGACCACATTAGAGTACTGGAATTAGAAGAACACGTGATTCAAGCATTTTTGAATGGCCTCGCGCCGGACGCTAGAATACGGGTACGCATGGAAGCACCCCGAAGCCTGGAAGAATATTATTGTACCGCGATCAAAATTTTTGGACAAATCGAAAAGGAAGAATCACGCGCGCGCACTAAAGTTAGACATCGTTCCCCTCCGCGTCGAAATGAATACAGATCCCCCCCGCGTCGGAACGAGTATAGATCGCCGCCGCAACGAAACGATTTTAGATTTTCCCCGCGACGATATGAAGATAGACCACCCCCGCGACGATATGAGGATAGAGCACCTCCGCGACAATTAAAGGAAACCCCCACTCGACGCTATTACGGAAGTCAAGGATCCTCGCCCCCTTCGCAAAGATCCTACCAACAAACGAGATTCTCACCCAATACACCGACTGTTACGTGTCGATATTGTAAAAATCCAGGCCACAGCATGGACGACTGTGCAAAATTTAGAATGAAGGTAGAATCCGGAGAAATAACCCCTTACTCGCAAAGGAGAGCAACCGCAGATAATTCCACGAATCAGGGAAACGGTTCTCGCAACCCGGTAGCAGGTGTCCGCCGGGAAGCCAACCAATCGGGGCACCGAACATTTACGACAACCGTGGAAACGCACGGACCAGAAGAGCAGAATACGACGACCCAAGTTTCCGAATCGCTAGGGTCCAATTAAAACGAGATTCTGTAGTACCGACCATACAAGTAGCCACAACGAACGACCAAGAAAAACTAAACTTAATGATAGACTCAGGATCAGAAATTAACCTTATAAAGGAATCATTTTCAAAGTCAGCTCAAGAAATTAACTATGATATAACTTTAGAAATTAGAGGAATCACTTCAACGCCAATATCCACTCGAGGAACAGCAGAAATCGCGATCGCCGGACGACCAATAACGTTTCATTTAGTTGACGATTCATTCCCCACCGACCAAGACGGAATTTTAGGTTCCGAATTTATGATACAAAATTCAGTCACGATCGACTATAAGAGTCGAAGCCTCCAATGGGAAAACCTAAACATCCCCTTTTTCGAGCAAGAATTATTAACAATCCCTAAAAGATCAGTCGCACCATTTCAAATTAAGATAGCAAACCCCGAAGTTAAAATAGGTTATTTACCCCGCCTATTTACAAAAGAAGGAATATTCCTTGGAAACGCAGTAGTAACCAACACAAAGGGAAGAGCACACCTTCCAATCTTCAATACTACGGAAAAAGACGAACGCATAGTCATACCAACGTTAGTACTTCGAGAGATAGAAAACACAAGTCAAACCGCGCCGAGTCAAAACGAAATTATAGAAAATGAAAATTCTGCACGAGTATTCCTTACCCAGACGAATTATAACAAACAGCGACTAAAAGAAATTAAAGATGCCCTTAGGTTAGACCATTTAAATTCAGAGGAAGAAGAAAGCGTTACGAAATTAATAAAAGAAAACGCGGACAGATTTTATTTACCCGGAGATCATTTTGGAGCAACCACCGCGATAGAACATCCTATTCATACTATCGACGACATTCCAGTAAACGCGAAACAGTATAGATTCCCTCCAGTTCATAAAGAAGAAATAAACAGACAAGTAACTGAACTCATTGAAAATGGAATAATTGAACCCTCTCTTTCACCATATAACTCACCTCTATGGATCGTACCGAAAAAACCGGACTCTCAAGGAAACAAAAGATGGCGTATGGTAATCGATTACCGCGCCCTCAACGATAAAACGATCGGAGACGCTTACCCACTTCCTAATATAAATGAGATCCTAGATCAACTAGGTAGCGCCAAATATTTTTCAGTTTTTGACCTCGCATCTGGTTTCCACCAAATACCCATGAAATCGACAGATGCTCATAAAACCGCTTTTTCTACGCCATACGGACATTACGAATTTAAACGTATGCCCTTCGGATTAAAAAACGCTCCAGCAACGTTCCAACGATTAATGAACAACGTTTTAACCGGACTACAAGGAATAGAATTATTTGTCTATCTCGACGACATAGTCCTATACGCTCGCTCACTCCGAGAACACGAGATTAAATTTACACGACTCATGAAAAGATTACGAGAAGCGGATCTCAAGCTACAACCGGACAAATGCGAATTTTTGCGACATGAAGTTAATTACCTCGGGCATATTATTAGTGAAAGCGGAGTCAAACCAGACCCGAAGAAGATAACAGCGGTAGATCATTTCCCAGTTCCCAAAAACTCAAAGAACATAAAACAATTTTTAGGCCTCGCCGGATATTACCGTAGATTCATACCTAATTTCTCGAAGACCGCGAAGCCTCTCACCGATCTATTAAGAAAAGAAGTGGCATTCAGATGGACACCTACGCAGGAAGACGCATTTCAAAAACTAAAGAAAGCCCTAATAACTGAACCTATTCTTCAATATCCTAATTTCACAGAAACCTTCAATTTAACAACGGATGCATCCGGATATGCAATCGGAGGAGTCCTAAGTCAAGGACCAATCGGAAAAGATCTCCCTATAGCCTACGCGTCGCGATTATTAAACCAAGCAGAGAAAAATTATTCAACGATCGAAAAAGAATGCCTCGCGATAGTATATTGTATAAACCACTTCAGACCATACTTATACGGGAGAGAATTTAAAATCATTACGGACCACAAACCACTAGTATGGCTAAACTCAATCAAAGATCCTACTTCAAGACTATGGAAATGGAAGTTAAAACTCTCAGAATATGAATATAAGATATATTACAAAGAAGGTCGAGCAAACGCAAACGCCGACGCACTATTGTAACGTCAACCCGAAATTGACGTCACTATTGTTAAAATCGCGTATTCAAACCTCCCACCCCCTAATTCGCGAAAGCGCGCGTCCTGACATATGCCTATGTATATATATATATATATATACATAGACAGACATACACATATATACATTACGTATATATGTACGAAAATACATTAATCCGTTAAAATAAACATATATATATGTAAAGGCACGTAAAAGTAATATTTAAGAATAATAACCGTATTAATAATCAACGCGATACGTCTAGATGAGTCATACAAGTAATAAATATCAAAAGATGCAATGCATCTAAACGTTTCAGAAGTATAGGACAACATTTCATCTCGCAGCTATATAAAAAGCATTAAAATCAAACTCCGCGAGACATCATTTCATTTGCGAACAGTATGAGCCATCTATTCGTTTCATAACTATATAATTAAAAGCGCATGCGACATCTATTCATTTCAAGACTATATAATATTGTACACGCTCAGCAGTTTCTTATCTCTCACCGCGATAAGACAAGCTCAACAAACTGCAAGGCGTAAGACCGTCAGCAGATTTCCTTCCCACGGCGATAAGAAACTGCAAGGCGTAAGACCGTCAGCAGTTTAAAACTGCAAGGCGTAAGACGGTCAGCAGAATAAATTGCAAGGCGGGGGATGTCAGCAAAGATAGGAAAATGCAAGCCGCCCGCCGCTCAGCATTCTCAGAATTAGCGATATGAATTTAATATATAAGGAGCAGCGCAACGCCGCTTTAGTCAGTCCAGCAGTGGCAGCCGACCAGTGAACATCGAGTAAAAGTAAAGTACGCGAATTAAACTAGTGCTACGAAGCGACAAGTGCCACATCTACTACGACTACAATACCAACGAGTGAGTATTCAATTATTCCGGCTGCACTCTGACTCCGCTGTACTACCGAGGTCGTACGGCGACACACCCATTGCCACTCGTTGCTCCTTTTATATTTTTGATTGTGTTCAGAACTCGTGACCGAGGTACGCGAATAATTTTGTACACTTTCATTAATATTAATTATTTTATAACCTTAGGCACTCAGACTAATTATCATCGACACTCTTAGTGTAAATTCAAAACCCGTGACCGAGGTACGCGGACCATTTTGCATTTACTTACTAATTGTATTTTACGCGAATAATATTGTACGACGTTAACTCAAGCACTCAGATCGTGTGAATCCAAAACCCGTGACCGAGGTACGCGGATATTTTGTATTCTCTCACTGACTGTAATTATTTTATAAAACTCGATTTCAACTTAACCTGCGACCGAGGTACGCAGATAGTTGAAATCCCTCGTTACTCTTATACTACCCACATTGTACTACTTCTTATTTTAATATACTTAAGTTTATAACTTACCTTCTTTATTTTTCCAAATCCAATAACGCTGATAAACAGCAGTTGTCTCATCGAACGCGAGCGCAGCTACGCATAGCGCTTCATCTCTTCTTCACTTTCTTGAAGCGCAGAATCCTGCTGCTGTCTTTTCACCTGCGAGTCCTACAGATATGCAGTCAAGGTACAGCGAAACTATTTCATCATTTTCAAATCGTCTCCCCTACTTTATACTCACCTCTCGTCTGTCATTAGATGACAGATAGTAATTCGGGAATACGCAATCCCCCGATTCTCCAGATTATACCCTAGATTCCCCTCGATCCCCTGACTCATCGAACTGGTCAATGCAACATCTTTTTGAAGATTCCATTTGAAATTTATTATACTTATATTACATTTAAAGTCACCGTTGTATTCTTACTTAACCTAGAGCAAATAAACTCTATTATTATACTTACCTTTTAATCGACGCATCTTCAAGTCATCCCGTCTCTTCGTACCATTTCCTCGCCGCGACCCCTGAAAATAAAATCAATTAGTAACATAGAAAAGAAACCTCCCTACTGTAGATTCTCTCTCTCGCTACAACTTACCTTACTCGTTATACTTACCGTCTCTCTCTCTCTATACTTACTCCGCTACGTTCCATCAGGTGAATACCTGAAAAGGAAATATTATTATTAACATAATAATAAGCTTCTTCGCCCCTTACCCCCATATTATACTCACCTCGCTTAATCTCTCGTGGCGTAAAATCACCGACTCTCCTCCCTGTGCCCTGGCGATAGTCTGCGCATAGCGGGCGAGCCTAAAACAGGAAAACAAACTCAGTTACTCCCGATCTAGGACACGGGACGTGACATATTAAATTTGGTGGCAGCGGTGGGATAGAAGGAGAAAAGTGATCTTATACCCACATCATATAATAATCGATCAACGAGCTCACCGACATGGCGGAACCGCGATTAAATCCTAACCAAGAGGACGAAGTAGCAAGGTTACAAGAACGGGTCTTAACCCGAGAACGCGAATTAGCCGAACAAAACGCGCGACGAACGATAGAAGTACCGCGCTCTACGGAACTCAAACTTGACAAAGTTCACCAAATAATCGAACGGATGGACAGAGAATTCGACATACTACTCCCACTACCAGAACGCCTAGAAAGATTAGAAAACGCGTTACAGGAATTAAGGTTAAACGGTGGCCATGATAACACCACGGGAGGACTCCCTCCCTCACCGCAAGTCCATAGCACACCGGAACGACCACCGATATTCCGCGCCGCTGCAATAAGCATAAAAGACGCGTTAGAATCCGTCCCAATCTACAATGGACGAAACATTCCGATCTTCCAATTTGTACGGGCTTGTGAAAGAGCACGAAGCATAATACACCCCGAGCAGGAAATGCACCTCGTGCAACTACTAGTGAACAAACTACAGGGTCACGCGTACATGACCGTCGCGAATTCACAATTTGCAACAGTAGATCAATTTTGCAACCGACTAAAATCAACGTTCGCCGCACACAAAACATTATATGAATACCAAGGAGAACTTGGACAACTAGAGAAAAGACCGCAAGAACATATACTCGATTATATAGAAAAGGTCCGGAATCTACACGCAGCGGTATACGACGAAATGAAACAAGGCAGATCATTTGACCACATTAGAGCACAGGAACTAGAAGAACATGTTATTCAAGCATTTTTGAACGGTCTCGCGCCAGACGCTAGAATACGAATACGTATGGAAGCGCCCCGAAACCTAGAAGAATATTATTGCACCGCTATTAAAATTTTCGGACAGATCGAAAAGGAGGAATCTCGAGCGCGCACCAGGGTTAGATATCGTTCCCCTCCGCGTCGAAATGCATACAGATCGCCGCCGCGACAAAACGAGTATAGATTTCCCCCACGACGTTATGAAGACAGGCCGTCTCAACGGCGATACGAGGATAGAGCACCTCCGCGTTCATCAAACGAATTTTCCCCACGACGCGATTACGAACCACAACGATCCTCACCGGTCACAACAAGAACCTACCAGCAACCCAAATTCCCTGCACCCTCGTCGGTAGTCACTTGTCGTTACTGTAAAAACCCGGGTCATAATATGGACGAATGCAGGAAATTTAAAGCAAAGGTTGATGCCGGAGAGATAACCCCGTATTCACAAAGGAGAACGAATGCTAATAACTCCATGAATCAGGGAAACGGTTCTCGCAACCCGGTAGCCGGTGTCCGCCGGGAAGCCAGCCAATCGGGGCACCGAACATTCACGACGATCGTAGAAACAAACGAACCGGAAGATCAGAACGCGATGACCCAAGTTTCCGAGTCGCCAGAGTCCAATTAAATCAAGATTCTGTAGTACCAACCATTCAAGTAGCTACAACAAATAATCAGGAAAAATTAAATTTAATGATAGACTCAGGATCTGAAATCAACCTCATAAAAGAATCATTTTCAGAATCGGCTCAAAAAATTAATCACGACATAACTTTGAAAATTAGGGGAATCACCTCAACGCCAATATCCACTCGAGGAACGGCAGAAATCGCGATTGCCGGACGACCAATAACATTTCATTTAGTTGACGATTCGTTCCCCATCGACCAAGACGGAATTTTAGGTTCCGAATTTATGACGCAAAATTCAGTCACGATTGATTACAAAAGCCGAAGCCTCCAATGGGAAGAATTACATATACCTTTTTTCGAACGCGAATTTTTAACGATCCCTAAAAGATCGGTTGCACCATTCCAAATCAAAATAGCAAATCCAGAAATTAAAATGGGTTACCTACCTCGTCTACTAACGAAAGAAGGGATATTCCTTGGCAATGCCGTAGTAACTAACACAAAGGGAAGAGCATACCTTCCGATCTTTAATACCACGGAGGAAGATGAACATATAATCATACCAACATTAGTACTCAGAGAAGTAGAAAATACAAGTCAAACTGCACCTAGTCAAAACGAAATTTTAGAAGACGAAAATTCCGCACGAGTATTCCTTACCCAGACAAACTGCGATAAACAACGACTAAAAGAAATCAAAGAAGCTCTCAGATTGGATCACTTAAATTCAGAAGAAGAACGAAGCGTGATGAAATTAATAGAAGAAAATGCAGACAGATTTTACTTACCCGGAGACCATTTCGGAGCAACAAGCGCAATAGAACATCCCATTCACACTACGGACGATATTCCAGTAAACGCAAAACAATATCGGTTTCCCCCGGTACACAAGGAAGAAATAAATAGACAAGTGACTGAACTTATAGAAAACGGAGTAATAGAACCCTCTCTTTCACCTTATAACTCACCTCTGTGGATCGTGCCGAAAAAACCAGACTCCCAAGGAAACAAACGATGGCGTATGGTAATAGATTACCGAACCCTCAATGACAAAACGATCGGAGACGCCTACCCACTTCCTAATATAAACGAAATTCTAGATCAATTGGGTAGTGCCAAATATTTTTCCGTTTTCGACCTAGCATCAGGTTTTCACCAAATTCCTATGAAATCGGCAGACGCCCATAAAACCGCCTTCTCTACACCATACGGACATTACGAATTCAAACGCATGCCGTTTGGACTCAAAAATGCCCCCGCAACGTTTCAAAGACTAATGAATAACGTTTTAACCGGACTACAAGGGATAGAATTGTTTGTCTACCTTGATGATATAGTCCTATACGCTCGCTCGCTCCGAGAACATGAGATTAAATTTACCCGACTCATGAAAAGATTACGGGAAGCAAATCTCCGCTTACAACCAGATAAGTGCGAGTTTTTGCGCCACGAAGTTAATTACCTCGGGCATATTATTAGCGAAAACGGAGTCAAACCAGATCCGAAGAAAATAACGGCAGTAGATCATTTCCCAATTCCCAAAAATTCAAAGAACATAAAACAATTTTTAGGCCTTGCCGGATATTACCGTAGATTCATACCTAATTTTTCAAAAACCGCGAAACCTCTCACCGATTTATTAAAAAAGGAAGTAGCATTCAGATGGACGCCTGCGCAAGAAGACGCATTTCAAAGACTCAAGAAAGCACTAATAACCGAACCGATTCTTCAATACCCTAACTTCACGGAAACCTTCAATCTAACCACAGATGCATCCGGATATGCAATTGGCGGAGTCCTAAGTCAAGGACCAATCGGGAAGGATCTTCCAATAGCATACGCATCGCGACTATTAAATCAAGCGGAAAAGAATTACTCAACAATCGAAAAAGAATGTCTCGCAATAGTTTGCTGCATAAATCATTTTAGACCATACTTATACGGGAGAGAATTTAAAATCATTACGGATCACAAACCACTGGTGTGGCTAAATTCAATTAAAGATCCCACATCAAGATTATGGAAATGGAAGTTAAAACTTTCGGAATACGAATACAAAATATTTTATAAAGAAGGTCGTGCAAACGCAAACGCCGACGCACTATCCCGAAATCCACCGGAGAACGACGAAGAAGAACAGCCTTCAGCGCCAATCCATGCAATAAAAAGGAAAAGACAACAGGATGAATCTTCATCCTCTGACTCTCTCGAGATCTTCCCTACAAGAAAGCCACGACTCCATGGCCCGGTAGAACAGAAGCAGCAAGCATCTACTTCAAAAAATCCATCAGAAACCAAAGGAAAAGGATCAAGGAAACGAACGCCATCCACAACATTCAGTCCTTTCCCTCTTCCCCCAGGAAAACGTATCCCAAAGCTACAAGATTCTACAATTCCTGATGTTGCAGACCCCTCTCCTACTTCCATTGAAAGTCGCGATATATCGAATGATTCCTCACAAAGCACTCCTCCCACCCATTCCCCCTCTCCAGAAGAAATCCCAATACCTATACACCACTCAACCCCTCGCAATAAAACACCTCATCTCACTCCACGGATTTTGAATTACGAAAATGAAGAAGAAGCTAATGTGCAAACTAAATCAAGCAACGACATCGAGGAAGAAACACACAGTTTTGAAATGGAAGACACACCTCTCACATCGTTGGATTCAGACGCACTTTTTGAGCGATCTTTCGTACCAGCAAGACTACACAACGCACCACTGAAGATTGAAGAATGCAACGACTCCCTAAGAATGCAGAAGGACCATAAAATCATTTTCATTGACATGAATGGGCAACCCCAGGATAAAGGAGCAATCGAACTACTCTCGTACGACGAACTTCCAAAATACGATGGCCTAACATTCGAAAGAGCTAAAGTAAAAACCACACAAGCTTACAACATTATAGCAATACCGATAAAAGAACACGACAGGATACCTATTACAAAGGAGAATATAAAAAACGGTATTCGAGCAATAAAAGACGTCCTCGATGAACTAAGGATAACAAGCTTCAGCATTTCTAAAACCCCGTACTATGACGACATACCATGGAAGTTCTTTCTCAATTACCTCAAGCAAACACTTCAAGATTACCAACTCACTATCACGATATGTCGATCCCTGATCACGATACCGACGACGGAACAACGAAAGCAAATAATGAGAGAAAACCATGATTCCGTAATCGCAGGACACAAAGGAGTTACAAAAACTTATAACCGAATCCGACAACGCTACTTCTGGGACGGAATGAAGAAAGATATCACCGAATACGTAAGGACATGCATCGAATGTCAAAAGAAGAAATTAACGCGCATCAAGACTCGCCAACCTATGGTTCTTACTGATACACCTGGCGCAGCCTTTGACAAAATAGCACTCGACATAGTTGGACCACTCCCTGTAACAAAAATGGGAAATGAATACATACTGACCATCCAAGACCTTTTAACGAAATACAGTGTCGCAGTACCACTGCAAAAAGCAGATTCACGTAGCGTGGCCGACGCCTTCCTTAAGAATTTCATATGCAGATTTGGAGCTCCACGAGCATTACTCACAGACCAGGGATCAAACTTCTTATCAGCTTTATTTAAAGCCGTGGCAAAGAAATGCCGAATTAAGCAATACCAGACGACAGCCTATCACCCTCAAGCAAATGGATCCCTCGAAAGATCCCATCACGTATTAATAGAATTCTTAAAACAATATATCAACGACACCTCTAATTGGGATGAATGGATAGAGAACGCGATGTTCTCATATAACACCAGCATTCACGAAGGAACGAAATTCTCACCGCACGAATTAGTGTTCGGAAAAATAGCACGAGCACCGTCCACCGACCCGCCGCTAGAAGAAAACCTCGACCCATCATATAAGGATTATTTAGAAGAACTCTTCATGAAGATCAACCATCTACAAAACATCGCCAGAGATAATTTAAAACAAGCTAAACAAAGATCAAAGGGATACTACGACCGAAGAGTAAACCCCCAAACATTTCACGTCGGCGACGATGTATTTTTACTCAAAGAACCCCGACAAGGAAAATTCGCGAGTCAATATTCCGGTCCCTACAAAATTCAGCAAATCCTTAATAACGGAAATATATCCATATTAATGAACGGCAAAAATCGTGTGGTGCACGCTAACAAGTTAAAATTAGCTCATCGTCGACCCACCATCACGGAACTTTAGAGGAAAATAAATATGTTAATCAAAATAAAAATAAAAATAATGCCTTACTAAACTACAAGTATACGAAGAAATAAAATAAAACAAAAAATAAACAAAAATAAATAATCACTATGTTACTAGATTTAAGCTTAGCTATTAATTAATATTACTTACGAAATGTTAGACCTCTGTTTCAGGATGAAGATCCTCATTGTATTTCTCCTATGCGTCAGCCCAATGGCTTACGGACTAATCGCATACGATTGCAGCGGCGAGAGGCTAAATATAACGACGATATCATTAGTAAAAGTAGGCGAATGTGACATCAACGTTCGAGGGGCGGAAACGGAAGAAACATACATACAACTATTGCAATTGGCAGAGTACAAACACGCGAACTACATACAGTGTAAAATCGAGATCAAGAGAACAGTCTTTTACTGTGGAATGCACTCCCATATATCAGCAGTTCACAATGGCTACGTGGAGTATATAGCAGATGTAAGCCACGAGACGTGTCTACGTCTACATCGAGAAGGAACTATATCTCTCGGAAACGGAGCAGTTTTAACCGGCATTCGAGCAAACACAACATCTACAAGAATGTTTACCTTCGCCGGAACAATCGCGAATGGTGGATCATGCACCGGAACCCAGTATGCGGACCCCTACGGATCCTGGGACAACGTAGTGGTACAAGGATTGGCCAAGATTACACTCCGCACAGGCAGCGCCGCAGTCAAGCTTAACGAGAATAAGATCATCCTCAAAAGTGGAACTACATGCTCATTTCAAGACGGATACTGTCTAGATGGAGAAGACGGATATACGAACTGGAAACCAACACCGGAGTCCACCTGCAAATTTGAACAATATGACGTCTTATACGAAGGATTGGCACAACGGATCACAGAAGCGGGACAAAATTCAACCCTACCTACAATTTACGCACTTACCAGGGACGACATCACCTTCGCCCTAACCAAGGTTTCGGAACAAAACGTGTGCGGATATACGCTCCTACGAACAGAACATCCTAAGCTGTTCATTCTGGAAACACAAAAAGGACGTACATTTACTGGGAAAAGAACAATTACGCCTGATAACCTCGACATCTTTACATATATGAATTCGAAATTCGTATATGTTGAACGCCATATACGAGGACAGATAATTACCCTCTTTACCTCATCACTTACGCATAGATGTGCCTTGGAGAGGCAAGTGCTCGAAAATGCACTCTCAATCGCATCGATACTGCCTGAGGAATTTGCCTGGTCCCTAATGAAAGGACCGGGATACATGGCCACGACCGCTGGAGAAGCCGTCCATATAATCAGGTGCATTCCCGTAGAAGTGAAAGTACGCCGCACGCAAGAATGTTTCGTGGAACTTCCCGTTCTACACAGAAACACATCAAAATTTATGAAGCCTAAAACCAGAGTATTAGTACAACAAGGAACTCACCGCGACTGCAACCCGATCCTGCCGATAATGTACAACATCGACGATTCATGGCACAAAATACTGCCGAATCCAGTGGAAGCTGTCCCACCACAAGAGTTGAAACCGATGACCAAGCCAACCTGGAAATATACGGTACCAGCTACACTCGCCGTAAGCGGAATCTACACGCAAGCAGACATCGACAAGCTACGAGACCATATCATGTTCCCGGCAGAAAGAGCCGCCATTCTGAATTCCGTAGCGCGTGGCGTCACCGGACAAGATATCATTCCCGGGACTATCCAACTCACGCATTTGTTAGACGAAGACGCCGTGCAGAAACTAGCACAGGGAGCACTATCGAAGATATGGGACCATTTCATCACGTTTGGCTCCATCAGCGCAGGATGCCTAGCAATATTTGTGATTGTGAAATTCGTAAAAACCATCGTTGATACTATTATTCACGGCTACTCACTGTATGCCGTATTCGGATGTGGCATCGAATTACTTGGAGCTGTATGGACATCCATCACCTACTGCCTCTTGCAACGTGCTCGACAACGAGCTTCGAATCCAGAAAACCCAGAATTGAACGCCCCTGAGAACGATGATGATATTAACCGACAGATGCCAAGACCGTTTTCTCGCCAGCCGCAAAGTCCTAAAGTAGTAAGTCTCTCCGAGTTAAGAGATAGAATAGACCGCTTAGAACAAATTTCCGAATAAATTTGTTCTACAAAAAGGGGGGAGGTGTAACGTCAACCCGAAATTGACGTCACTATTGTTAAAATCGCGTATTCAAACCTCCCACCCCCTAATTCGCGAAAGCGCGCGTCCTGACATATGCCTATGTATATATATATATATATATACATAGACAGACATACACATATATACATTACGTATATATGTACGAAAATACATTAATCCGTTAAAATAAACATATATATATGTAAAGGCACGTAAAAGTAATATTTAAGAATAATAACCGTATTAATAATCAACGCGATACGTCTAGATGAGTCATACAAGTAATAAATATCAAAAGATGCAATGCATCTAAACGTTTCAGAAGTATAGGACAACATTTCATCTCGCAGCTATATAAAAAGCATTAAAATCAAACTCCGCGAGACATCATTTCATTTGCGAACAGTATGAGCCATCTATTCGTTTCATAACTATATAATTAAAAGCGCATGCGACATCTATTCATTTCAAGACTATATAATATTGTACACGCTCAGCAGTTTCTTATCTCTCACCGCGATAAGACAAGCTCAACAAACTGCAAGGCGTAAGACCGTCAGCAGATTTCCTTCCCACGGCGATAAGAAACTGCAAGGCGTAAGACCGTCAGCAGTTTAAAACTGCAAGGCGTAAGACGGTCAGCAGAATAAATTGCAAGGCGGGGGATGTCAGCAAAGATAGGAAAATGCAAGCCGCCCGCCGCTCAGCATTCTCAGAATTAGCGATATGAATTTAATATATAAGGAGCAGCGCAACGCCGCTTTAGTCAGTCCAGCAGTGGCAGCCGACCAGTGAACATCGAGTAAAAGTAAAGTACGCGAATTAAACTAGTGCTACGAAGCGACAAGTGCCACATCTACTACGACTACAATACCAACGAGTGAGTATTCAATTATTCCGGCTGCACTCTGACTCCGCTGTACTACCGAGGTCGTACGGCGACACACCCATTGCCACTCGTTGCTCCTTTTATATTTTTGATTGTGTTCAGAACTCGTGACCGAGGTACGCGAATAATTTTGTACACTTTCATTAATATTAATTATTTTATAACCTTAGGCACTCAGACTAATTATCATCGACACTCTTAGTGTAAATTCAAAACCCGTGACCGAGGTACGCGGACCATTTTGCATTTACTTACTAATTGTATTTTACGCGAATAATATTGTACGACGTTAACTCAAGCACTCAGATCGTGTGAATCCAAAACCCGTGACCGAGGTACGCGGATATTTTGTATTCTCTCACTGACTGTAATTATTTTATAAAACTCGATTTCAACTTAACCTGCGACCGAGGTACGCAGATAGTTGAAATCCCTCGTTACTCTTATACTACCCACATTGTACTACTTCTTATTTTAATATACTTAAGTTTATAACTTACCTTCTTTATTTTTCCAAATCCAATAACGCTGATAAACAGCAGTTGTCTCATCGAACGCGAGCGCAGCTACGCATAGCGCTTCATCTCTTCTTCACTTTCTTGAAGCGCAGAATCCTGCTGCTGTCTTTTCACCTGCGAGTCCTACAGATATGCAGTCAAGGTACAGCGAAACTATTTCATCATTTTCAAATCGTCTCCCCTACTTTATACTCACCTCTCGTCTGTCATTAGATGACAGATAGTAATTCGGGAATACGCAATCCCCCGATTCTCCAGATTATACCCTAGATTCCCCTCGATCCCCTGACTCATCGAACTGGTCAATGCAACATCTTTTTGAAGATTCCATTTGAAATTTATTATACTTATATTACATTTAAAGTCACCGTTGTATTCTTACTTAACCTAGAGCAAATAAACTCTATTATTATACTTACCTTTTAATCGACGCATCTTCAAGTCATCCCGTCTCTTCGTACCATTTCCTCGCCGCGACCCCTGAAAATAAAATCAATTAGTAACATAGAAAAGAAACCTCCCTACTGTAGATTCTCTCTCTCGCTACAACTTACCTTACTCGTTATACTTACCGTCTCTCTCTCTCTATACTTACTCCGCTACGTTCCATCAGGTGAATACCTGAAAAGGAAATATTATTATTAACATAATAATAAGCTTCTTCGCCCCTTACCCCCATATTATACTCACCTCGCTTAATCTCTCGTGGCGTAAAATCACCGACTCTCCTCCCTGTGCCCTGGCGATAGTCTGCGCATAGCGGGCGAGCCTAAAACAGGAAAACAAACTCAGTTACTCCCGATCTAGGACACGGGACGTGACACTATCCCGGAACCCACCGGAGAACGACGAAAAGGAACAGCCTTCAGCACCAATCTACTCTATAAAAAGAAAAAGACAACAAGACGAACCATCATCCTCTGACTCCCTCGAAATCTTTCCCGCGAGCAAACCGCGACTCCATAGCCCGGTAGAACAGAAACAACTACCGACTACCTCCAAGCAACCATCAGAGACTAAATCAAAAGGTCCAAGAAAACGAACGCCTTCCACAGCCTTTAGTCCTTTCCCTCTTCCTCCAGGAAAACGTATCCCAAGAATACAAGATTCTACGACCTCTGACGTCACTGATTCCCCTCCTACCCCCATCGAAAGTCGCGATACACCCTCACGAAGCCCTCCTCTCACTCATTTCCCCTCTCCGGAAGAAATTCCCCCACCCATACACCACTCAACCCCTCGCAACGAAACACCTCATCTCACTCCACGGATTTTGGACTACGAAAACGAAGAAGATGCCAACACTCAACTGGAATCAAGCGACGACATCGAAGAAACACAGAGCATCGAAATGGAAGACACACCGCTCACATCATCGGACTCGGACACACTTTTTGAACGACCTTTCGTACCCGCAACTCTACGCAACGCACCATTGAAGATTGAAGAAAGCAACGACTCCTTAAGAATACAAAAGGACCACAAAATAATTTTCATCGACATGAATGGGCAACCCCAGGATAAAGGGGCAATCGAACTACTCTCATACGGTGAACTTCCGAAATTTGAAAACCTAACATTTGAGAGAGCTAAAATAAAACCTACACAATCTTACAACATTATAGCAATCCCCATAAAAGAACACGATAGGATACCCATTACGAAAGAAAACATAAAAAACGGCATTCGCGCGATAAAAGACGTACTCGACGAATTAAGGATCAAGAGCTTCAGCATTTCTAAAACCCCGTACTACGACGACATACCATGGAAATTTTTCCTCAATTATCTCAAGCAAACCCTCCAAGAATATCAACTTACTATCACGATATGTCGATCTCTCATCACAATACCGACAACGGAACAACGAAGACAAATAATGGAAGAAAACCACGATTCCGTAATCGCAGGACATAAAGGAGTTACAAAAACCTATAATCGCATTCGACAGCGTTATTTCTGGGATGGAATGAAGAAAGATATTACTGAATATGTAAGGACATGCATCGAATGTCAAAAGAGGAAGCTAACACGGATTAAAACTCGCCAACCAATGATACTTACCGATACACCTGGCGCAGCCTTCGACAAAATAGCACTCGACATAGTTGGACCACTCCCTGTAACAAAAATGGGAAATGAATACATACTGACCATCCAAGACCTTTTAACGAAATACAGTGTCGCAGTACCATTGCAAAAAGCAGATTCACGTAGCGTGGCCGACGCCTTCCTTAAGAATTTCATATGCAGATTTGGAGCTCCACGAGCATTACTCACAGACCAGGGATCAAACTTCTTATCAGCTTTATTTAAAGCCGTGGCAAAGAAATGCCGAATTAAGCAATACCAGACGACAGCCTATCACCCTCAAGCAAATGGATCCCTCGAAAGATCACATCACGTATTAATAGAATTCTTAAAACAATATATCGACGACACCTCCAATTGGGATGAATGGATAGAGAACGCGATGTTCTCATATAACACCAGCATCCACGAAGGAACGAAATTCTCACCGCACGAATTAGTGTTCGGAAAAATAGCACGAGCACCGTCCACCGACCCGCCGATAGAAGAAAACCTCGACCCATCATATAAGGATTATTTAGAAGAACTCTTCATGAAGATCAACCGTCTACAAAACATCGCCCGAGAGAACTTAAAACAAGCTAAACAAAAATCATAAGGATACTACGACCGAAGAGTAAACCCCCAAACATTCCACGTCGGCGACGATGTATTTTTACTCAAAGAACCCCGACAAGGAAAATTCGCGAGTCAATATTCCGGTCCCTACAAAATTCAGCAAATCCTTAATAACGGAAATATATCCATATTAATGAACGGCAAAAATCGTGTGGTGCACGCTAACAAGTTAAAAATAGCTCATCGTCGACCCACCATCACGGAACTTTAGAGGAAAATGATTATGTTAATCAAAATATTAATAAATAAATATGCCTTACTAAACTACAAGTAAACGAAGAAAAAAAATAAAACCAAAATAAACAAACTAAATAAAGGATAATCGATATGTTACTAGATTTAAGCTTAGTTATTAATTAATACTACTTACGAAATGTCAGACTTCTGTTTCAGGATGAAGGTCCTCATTGTATTTCTCCTATGCGTCAGCCCAATGGCTTACGGACTAATCGCATACGATTGCAGCGGCGAGAGGCTAAATATAACGACGATATCATTAGTAAAAGTAGGCGAATGTGACATCAACGTTCGAGGGGCGGAAACGGAAGAAACATACATACAATTATTGCAATTGGCAGAGTATGAGCACGCGGACTACATACAGTGCAAAATCGAGATCAAGAGAACAGTCTTTTACTGTGGAATGCACTCCCATATATCAGCAGTTCACAATGGCTACGTGGAGTATATAGCAGATGTAAGCCACGAGACGTGTCTACGTCTACATCGAGAAGGAACTATATCTCTCGGAAACGGAGCAGTTTTAACCGGCATTCGAGCAAACACAACATCTACAAGAATGTTTACCTTCGCTGGAACAATCGCAAATGATGGATCATGCACCGGAACACAGTATGCGGATCCCTACGGATCCTGGGACAACGTAGTGGTACAAGGATTGGCCAAGATTACACTCCGCACAGGCAGCGCCGCAGTCAAGCTTAACGAGAATAAGATCATCCTCAAAAGTGGAACTACCTGCTCATTTCAAGACGGATACTGTCTAGACGGAGAAGACGGATATACGTACTGGAAACCAACCCCGGAGTCCACCTGCAAATTTGAGCAATATGACGTTTTATACGAAGGATTGGCACAACGGATCACAGAAGCGGGACAAAATTCAACCTTACCTACAATTTACGCACTTACCAGGGACGACATCACCTTCGCCCTAACCAAGGTTTCGGAACAAAACGTGTGCGGATATACGCTCCTACGAACAGAACATCCTAAGCTGTTCATTCTGGAAACACAAAAAGGACGCACATTTACTGGGAAAAGAACAATTACGCCTGATAACCTCGACATCTTTACATATATGAATTCGAAATTCGTATATGTTGAACGCCATATACGAGGACAAATAATTACCCTCTTTACCTCATCACTTACGCATAGATGCGCCTTGGAGAGGCAAGTGCTCGAAAACGCACTCTCAATCGCATCAATACTGCCTGAGGAATTTGCCTGGTCCCTAATGAAAGGACCGGGATACATGGCCACGACCGCTGGAGAAGCCGTCCATATAATCAGGTGCATTCCCGTAGAAGTGAAAGTACGCCGCACGCAAGAATGTTTCGTGGAACTTCCCGTTCTACACAGAAACACATCAAAATTTATGAAGCCTAAAACCAGAGTATTAGTACTGTCACGTCCCGTGTCCTCGATCGGGAGTAACGTATTTATTTTCCTGTTTTAGGCTTGCCCACTGTGCGCAGACTGTCGCCAGGGAACAGGGAGGAGATGCAGGTGATCTTATTCCGCCGAATTGAATGAGGTAAGTATCGCTAGTGGTCCTTACTTAATGGAGGCGAACTTATTTATATCTATGTTAATAGTTTTATTCGTTTTAGGTATCGCTTGGGAAAAGGTACGACGAAAAGGGGAAACGCACGAAGATGAATTTGAGGTTAATATAACAAATAGAAAACTTTAAGATTCACAAATGTAGGAAAGAAACTGTCTGATAAAATAAAAGGATTTGCAAATTAATCAATCTTAAGTTATTTCAAGAACGTAACGGCGGAAATATTCTGGGCTGGTGCAAAGCGTGAGATGCAGCAAGTATTACCGCAAATTTTGTCAAGACAGCCACTGGGCGCTTTGACAATACCGCAATGCCAGTATAGCCACTCGAGGAATACTTCAACCGGATAATTTTCGCGTAAATATTGTTACAGTTATCACGGCGTGAGCTGCAGCTACTTAGCGCAGGCTTTATCGTGTCGGCCACTGGGCGCTACGATAAATCTCACAGTGATACTATAAAAATATAAATGACTTGTATTAAAATTGACACTAGGTATGTTTAATTGATTTCGTGCGTCTTGGGATGAGGAAATGACAGGTGAGTAAGTGAGCAACAGATTTAACTATTCTAAATGTATTAAAATGATTGAAGTGGTTACAAGGTTTAAATATTTGTTAATACAATTCGTTTTATAACGATGGGTGTGTCGCCGAAGCCCTCGGGCACAGCGGTTATGTTGAACGTCGTGTTTTATAAAATGAGTTACAATAGTGTACGAATACAAAATTATCCGCGTACCTCGGTCACGGGTTTTGAATATACACTAAGAGTAACGAATAATTAATTAGAGTGCGTTGAGTTATAGAAGAGTTAATATTAGTGAAAACGTACAAAGTTATCCGCGTACCTCGGTCACGGGTTTTGAACGTACACAAATATAAAAGGAGTAACGAGTGATAATGGGTGTGTCGCTGTACGACCTCGGTAATACAGCGGAGTCAGAGTGCAGCCGTAATGATTGAATACTCACTCGTTGGTATAATAGTCGTAGGAGATGTGGCACTGTATGCTTCGTTGCACTGTTTAACTAGTAACTTCGCGTGTTTAAGCTCGATGTACGCTGGTCGGCTGCTGCTGCTTGACTGACGTTTACTTCGACGGTTGGCTCTTGACTGACTGCTGAGGCTCGGGAGCCCCTTCTTATACGGCTAAGTACGTGCCTTATCGCTTGAGATAAGAACTGCTGACTCCGCAGGAGCCGCCGGTGGCCTCGAGCTCTCACGCTCTGTACCGGGGCTACTTAGGAATGCTTGAGATAAGAATTGCTGACTATGATGGAATCGTTGGTGGCCTCGAGCTCTCACGCTCTGTACTGGGTCCACCAACTTTGTCAAGCGATAACGCAGGTGGGAACGAGGTACGTCGGGCGCTCCCGCACGTGCCTCACGTGGATGGTCCGCGTGACCGTCTTCCAGAATGTTCCATGCTCTCTCACGTGGCTCACGTGTTTGTTACACGTGAGTGTCTTCAAGAATGTATTATAGAATATTCTGGAAGTTACTTATTCTAAATGCTAAGATTATTTTAGGACTTCGGCTGGGGTCATCTGTTGGAATTAAAATATTTGATTGTTTGAGTAATAGTATAAGTTGTAGCTATGCGGATGACCCAAACCGAATTTACATGTCGTGTTCTCTGTTTCATTTTCTCTTAAATTCTCTCTCTCTCTTATGTAAATATATGGGTTCTCCTTTAGGATTGGTTTTGCGTATGAATTATGTTAACGAGGTAAAATCTTTTCGGTGCATCGCGTTCCTTATACAAAAGTAATATTTGGAAATAATTTTGGTCGCGGATCAAATTACAAGATAGAATTGCTGATAAGGTCAATTTCTAGTATCTATCGATTACCGATATTGATTGATATTGGGTGTCAAATTACGCATGTAATTTGACACCTTTTTCAAAAATTTTCCAGCTGGACCCGCGGGGTGTTTGCGGTTAAATTCGCTGATGACTGAACTCGTTGCGTGACAGACGTCACACCTCCCCCCTTTTTGTAGAACAAATTTTAGTCTGAAATTTGTTCTAAACGGTCGATTCTGTCTCTTAATTCGGATAGACTTACTACTTTTGGGTTTTGGGGCTGGCGAGTAAGTGGCCTTGGTATCTGTCGGTTACTCTCATCAGCGTTCTCGGGGGCGGTCAGTTCTGGGTTTTCTGGATTCGAAGCTCGTTGTCGAGCGCGTTGCAAGAGGCAGTACGTTATTGATGTCCAAACGGCACCGAGCAGTTCAATGCCACATCCAAATGCGGCGTATAATGAATAGCCGTGAATAATGGTATCGACGATTGTCTGTATGAGTTTCACGATCACAAATATGGCCAGGAATCCAGCGCTGATGGAACCAAATGTGATGAAATGATCCCATATCTTTGCTAGTGCTCCCTGTGCTAGTTTCTGCACGGCGTCTTCGTCCAACAGGTGTGTTAGTTGGATGGTCCCGGGGATGATATCTTGTCCGGTGACGCCACGCGCTACGGAATTTAATATGGCGGCTCTTTCCGCCGGGAACATGATATGGTCTCGTAGCTTGTCGATGTCTGCTTGCGTGTATATTCCGCTTACGGCGAGTGTAGCTGGTACCGTATATTTCCAGGTTGGCTTGGTCATCGGTTTCAACTCTTGTGGTGGGACAGCTTCCACTGGGTTCGGCAGTATTTTGTGCCATGATTCGTCGATGTTGTACATTATCGGCAGGATCGGGTTGCAGTCGCGGTGAGTACCTTGTTGTACTAATACTCTGGTTTTAGGCTTCATAAATTTTGATGTGTTTCTGTGTAGAACGGGAAGTTCCACGAAACATTCTTGCGTGCGGCGTACTTTCACTTCTACGGGAATGCACCTGATTATATGGACGGCTTCTCCAGCGGTCGTGGCCATGTATCCCGGTCCTTTCATTAGGGACCAGGCAAATTCCTCAGGCAGTATCGATGCGATTGAGAGTGCATTTTCGAGCACTTGCCTCTCCAAGGCGCATCTATGCGTGAGTGACGAGGCAAAGAGAGTGATTATTTGTCCTCGTATATGGCGTTCGACGTATACGAATTTCGAATTCATTTAAGTAAAGATGTCGAGGTTATCAGGCGTAATTGTTCTTTTCCCAGTAAATGTACGTCCTTTTTGTGTTTCCAGAATGAACAGCTTAGGATGTTCTGTTCGTAGGAGCGTATATCCGCACACGTTCTGTTCCGAAACCTTCGTCAGGGCGAAGGTTATGTCGTCCCTGGTAAGTGCATAAATTGTAGGTAGGGTTGAATTTTGTCCCGCTTCTGTGATCCGTTGTGCCAATCCTTCGTATAAGACGTCATATTGTTCAAATTTGCAGGTGGACTCCGGTGTTGGTTTCCAGTACGTATATCCGTCTTCTCCATCTAGACAGTATCCGTCTTGAAATGAGCATGTAGTTCCACTTTTGAGGATGATTTTATTCTCGTTCAGCTTGACTGCGGCGCTGCCCGTGCGGAGTGTAATCTTGGCCAATCCTTGTACCACTACGTTGTCCCAGGATCCGTAGGGATCCGCATACTGTGTTCCGGTGCATGATCCATCATTTGCGATTGTTCCAGCGAAGGTAAACATTCTTGTAGATGTTGTGTTTGCTCGAATGCCGGTTAAAACTGCTCCGTTTCCGAGAGATATAGTTCCTTCTCGATGTAGACGTAGACACGTCTCGTGGCTTACATCTGCTAGATACTCCACGTAGCCATTGTGAACTGCTGATATGTGGGAGTGCATTCCACAGTAAAAGACTGTTCTCTTGATCTCGATTTTACATTGTATGTAGTTCGCGTGTTCGTACTCTGCCAATTGCAATAATTGTATGTATGTTTCTTCCGTTTCCGCCCCTCGAACGTTGATGTTACATTCGCCTACTTTTACTAATGATATCGTCGTTATATTTAGCCTCTCGCCACTGCAATCGTATGCAATTAGCCCATATGCCATCGGGCTGACACATAGGAGGAATATAAGGAGGATTCCCATTCTGAAACAGAGAGCTGGAGTTTGGTAAGTAATATTAATTATTAGCTAAGCTTAAATCTAATAATATATCGATTATCCTTTATTTATTTGTTTATTTTTGTTTTACTTTATTTCTTTGTTTATTTAATAAGGCGTATTGATTTATTTATATATTTTTTATTATTATATTTTTTGATTATTATTGGATACATATTTTGTATTATTCGTAGTTAGGGTTTCCGTGCTTCTTTAAGCGTATAACGCTCCGTCGATTATATATAATGTTTCCACGTTGAATTCCAAGTATAAGCCTCTGTGGAATATGTCCATGCAGGTCGTGCACTCTGCAAGGCTTCTCTCGATTAATAATGGAGTGCCGCATTCGTAACAATTTTTCTCGAAGTCTTCGCACGTGAAGGCATGTGCGTCTGTGAAGCTTCCTTCTATAGTGAGGTTAGATAAGTCGAAGCACGGTTCGCAGAATATTCTGTATGTATTTTCATCGTCGTAAGTTTCCATCATCTGTCCTTGTATGCAGCTGAATTGGCTTATCTGTATGTTAAGTAATGCAAGCTCTTCTTGCCCCGAAATTTTAGCTGTAGGTCGTGGATAGTAGCACATGGTAGTTGCGTATTTGAAATGGTCTGTAACATAATTATTTTCCTCTAAAGTTCCGTGACGGTGGGTCGACGATGAGCTAATTTTAACTTGTTAGCGTGCACTACGCGATTTTTGCCGTTTATTAGAATGGATATATTTCCGTTATTAAGGACTTGTTGAATTTTGTAGGGACCAGAATATTGACTCGCGAATTTCCCTTGTCGGGGTTCTTTTAATAAAAATACGTCGTCGCCGACGTGGAATGTTTGGGGGTTTACTCTTCGGTCGTAGTATCCTTTTGATTTTTGTTTAGCTTGTTTTAAGTTTTCTCGGGCGATGTTTTGTAGACGGTTGATCTTCATGAAGAGTTCTTCTAAATAATCCTTATATGATGGGTCGAGGTTTTCTTCCAACGGCGGGTCGGTGGACGGTGCTCGTGCTATTTTTCCGAACACTAATTCGTGCGGTGAGAATTTCGTTCCTTCGTGAATGCTGGTGTTATACGAGAACATCGCGTTCTCTATCCATTCATCCCAATTGGAGGTGTCGTCGATATATTGTTTTAAGAATTCTATTAATACGTGATGGGATCTTTCGAGGGATCCATTTGCTTGAGGGTGGTAGGCTGTCGTCTGGTATTGCTTAATTCGGCATTTCTTTGCCACGGCTTTAAATAAAGCTGATAAGAAGTTTGATCCCTGGTCTGTGAGTAATGCTCGTGGAGCTCCAAATCTGTATATGAAATTCTTAAGGAAGGCGTCGGCCACGCTACGTGAATCTGCTTTTTGCAATGGTACTGCGACACTGTATTTCGTTAAAAGGTCTTGGATGGTCAGTATGTATTCATTTCCCATTTTTGTTACAGGGAGTGGTCCAACTATGTCGAGTGCTATTTTGTCGAAGGCTGCGCCAGGTGTATCGGTAAGTATCATTGGTTGGCGAGTTTTAATCCGTGTTAGCTTCCTCTTTTGACATTCGATGCATGTCCTTACATATTCAGTAATATCTTTCTTCATTCCATCCCAGAAATAACGCTGTCGAATGCGATTATAGGTTTTTGTAACTCCTTTATGTCCTGCGATTACGGAATCGTGGTTTTCTTCCATTATTTGTCTTCGTTGTTCCGTTGTCGGTATTGTGATGAGAGATCGACATATCGTGATAGTAAGTTGATATTCTTGGAGGGTTTGCTTGAGGTAATTGAGAAAGAACTTCCATGGTATGTCGTCATAGTACGGGGTTTTAGAAATGCTGAAGCTTGTTATCCTTAGTTCATCGAGGACGTCTTTTATTGCTCGAATACCGTTTTTTATATTCTCCTTTGTAATGGGTATCCTGTCGTGTTCTTTTATCGGTATTGCTATAACGTTATAAGCTTGTGTGGTTTTTACTTTAGCTCTTTCGAATGTTAGGCCATCGTATTTTGGAAGTTCGTCGTACGAGAGTAGTTCGATTGCTCCTTTATCCTGGGGTTGCCCATTCATGTCAATGAAAATGATTTTATGGTCCTTCTGCATTCTTAGGGAGTCGTTGCATTCTTCAATCTTCAGTGGTGCGTTGTGTAGTCTTGCTGGTACGAAAGATCGCTCAAAAAGTGCGTCTGAATCCAACGATGTGAGAGGTGTGTCTTCCATTTCAAAACTGTGTGTTTCCTCCTCGATGTCGTTGCTTGATTTAGTTTGCACATTAGCTTCTTCTTCATTTTCGTAGTTCAAAATCCGTGGAGTGAGATGAGGTGTTTCATTGCGAGGGGTTGAGTGGTGTACGGGTAATGGGATTTCTTCTGGTGAGGGGGAATAAGTGGGAGGAGTTCTTTGTGAGGAATTGTTCGGTATATCACGACTTTCAATGGAAGTAGGAGAGGGGTCTGCAACATCAGGAATTGTAGAATCTTGTAGCTTTGGGATACGTTTTCCTGGGGGAAGAGGGAAAGGACTGAATGTTGTGGATGGCGTTCGTTTCCTTGATCCTTTTCCTTTGGTTTCTGATGGATTTTTTGAAGTAGATGCTTGCTGCTTCTGTTCTACCGGGCCATGGAGTCGTGGCTTTCTTGTAGGGAAGATCTCGAGAGAGTCAGAGGATGAAGATTCATCCTGTTGTCTTTTCCTTTTTATTGCATGGATTGGCGCTGAAGGCTGTTCTTCTTCGTCGTTCTCCGGTGGATTTCGGGATAGTGCGTCGGCGTTTGCGTTTGCACGACCTTCTTTATAAAATATTTTGTATTCGTATTCCGAAAGTTTTAACTTCCATTTCCATAATCTTGATGTGGGATCTTTAATTGAATTTAGCCACACCAGTGGTTTGTGATCCGTAATGATTTTAAATTCTCTCCCGTATAAGTATGGTCTAAAATGATTTATGCAGTAAACTATTGCGAGACATTCTTTTTCGATTGTTGAGTAATTCTTTTCCGCTTGATTTAATAGTCGCGATGCGTATGCTATTGGAAGATCCTTCCCGATTGGTCCTTGACTTAGGACTCCGCCAATTGCATATCCGGATGCATCTGTGGTTAGATTGAAGGTTTCCGTGAAGTTAGGGTATTGAAGAATCGGTTCGGTTATTAGTGCTTTCTTGAGTCTTTGAAATGCGTCTTCTTGCGCAGGCGTCCATCTGAATGCTACTTCCTTTTTTAATAAATCGGTGAGAGGTTTCGCGGTTTTTGAAAAGTTAGGTATGAATCTGCGGTAATATCCGGCAAGACCCAGAAATTGTTTTATATTCTTTGGATTTTTTGGAACTGGGAAGTGGTCCACCGCCGTTATTTTCTTCGGGTCTGGTTTAACTCCGTTCTCGCTAATAATGTGTCCGAGATAATTAACTTCGTGGCGCAAAAACTCGCACTTATCTGGTTGTAAGCGGAGATTTGCTTCCCGTAATCTTTTCATGAGTCGGGTAAATTTAATCTCATGTTCTCGGAGCGAGCGAGCGTATAGGACTATATCATCAAGGTAGACAAACAATTCTATCCCTTGTAGTCCGGTTAAAACGTTATTCATTAGTCTTTGAAACGTTGCGGGGGCATTTTTGAGTCCAAACGGCATGCGTTTGAATTCGTAATGTCCGTATGGTGTAGAGAAGGCGGTTTTATGAGCGTCTGCCGATTTCATAGGAATTTGGTGAAAACCTGATGCTAGGTCGAAAACGGAAAAATATTTGGCACTACCCAATTGATCTAGAATTTCGTTTATATTAGGAAGTGGGTAGGCGTCTCCGATCGTTTTGTCATTGAGGGCTCGGTAATCTATTACCATACGCCATCGTTTGTTTCCTTGGGAGTCTGGTTTTTTCGGCACGATCCACAGAGGTGAGTTATAAGGTGAAAGAGAGGGTTCTATTACTCCGTTTTCTATAAGTTCAGTCACTTGTCTATTTATTTCTTCCTTGTGTACCGGGGGAAACCGATATTGTTTTGCGTTTACTGGAATATCGTCCGTAGTGTGAATGGGATGTTCTATTGCGCTTGTTGCTCCGAAATGGTCTCCGGGTAAGTAAAATCTGTCTGCATTTTCTTCTATTAATTTCATCACGCTTCGTTCTTCTTCTGAATTTAAGTGATCCAATCTGAGAGCTTCTTTGATTTCTTTTAGTCGTTGTTTATCGCAGTTTGTCTGGGTAAGGAATACTCGTGCGGAATTTTCGTCTTCTAAAATTTCGTTTTGACTAGGTGCAGTTTGACTTGTATTTTCTACTTCTCTGAGTACTAATGTTGGTATGATTATATGTTCATCTTCCTCCGTGGTATTAAAGATCGGAAGGTATGCTGTCACGTCCCGTGTCCTCGATCGGGAGTAACTTAGTTTGTTTTCCTGTTTTAGGCTCGCCCGCTATGCGCAGACTATCGCCAGGGCACAGGGAGGAGATTCGGTGATTTTACGCCACGAGGGATTACGCGAGGTAAGTATAATACGGGGTTAAGGGGGGGCGAAGAAGCTTATTAATATGTTAATAATAATATTTCCTTTTCAGGTATTTACCCGATGGAGCGTAGGGGAGTAAGTATAGAGAGAGAGAGAGAGAGAGAGAGAGACGGTAAGTATAACGAGTAAGGTAAGATGTAGCGAGAGAGAGAATCTACAGTATGGAGGCTTCTTTTCTATATTACTAATTGATTTTATTTTCAGGGGTCTTGAAGATGATTTGATTAAAAGGTAAGTATAATAATAGAATTTATTTGCTCTAGGTTAAGTAAGAATACAACGGTGACTTTAAATGTAATATAAGTATAATAAATTTCAAACAGAATCTTCAAAGAGATGTAGGAGGATTACGTATTCCCGAATTACTATCTGTCATCTAATGACAGACGAGAGGTGAGTATAAAGTAGGGGAGACGATTTGAAAATGATGAAATAGTTTCACTCTACCTTGACTGCGTATCTGTAGGACTCGCAGGTGAAAAGACAGCAGCAGGATTCTGCGCTTCAAGAAAATGAAGAAGAGATGAAGCGCTATGCGTTGCTGCGCTCGCGTTCGATGAAGCAGCTGCTGTTTGTCAGCGCTATTGGAGTTAAAGGAAGAAATAAAGAAGGTAAGTTATAACTTAAGTATATTAAAATAAGAAGTAGTACAATGTGGGTAGTATAAGAGTAACGAGGGATTTCAACTATCTGCGTACCTCGGTCGCAGGTTAAGTTGAAATCGAGTTTTATAAAATAATTACAGTCAGTGAGAGAATACAAAATATCCGCGTACCTCGGTCACGGGTTTTGGATTCACACGATCTGAGTGCTTGAGTTAACGTCGTACAATATTATTCGCGTAAAATACAATTAGTAAGTAAATGCAAAATGGTCCGCGTACCTCGGTCACGGGTTTTGAATTTACACTAAGAGTGTCGATGATAATTAGTCTGAGTGCCTAAGGTTATAAAGAATTAATATTTATGAAAGCGTACAAAATTATTCGCGTACCTCGGTCACGAGTTCTGAACACAATCAAAATATAAAAGGAGCAACGAGTGGCAATGGGTGTGTCGCCGTACGACCTCGGTAGTACAGCGGAGTCAGAGTGCAGCCGGAATAATTGAATACTCACTCGTTGGTATTGTAGTCGTAGTAGATTGGCACTTTGTAGTAGTTGCACTTATTCGTTTCGATGCACTAGTTTAATTCACGTACTTTAACTTTCACTCGATGTTCGCGGGTCGGCTGCTCCTGCTGGACTGACTAAAGCGGCGTTGCGCTGCTCCTTATATATTAAATTCATATCGCTAATTCTGAGAATGCTGAGCGGCGGGCGGCTTGCATTTTCCTATCTTTGCTGACATCCCCCGCCTTGCAATTTATTCTGCTGACCGTCTTACGCCTTGCAGTTTTAAACTGCTGACGGTCTTACGCCTTGCAGTTTCTTATCGCCGTGGGAAGGGAAACTGCTGACGGTCTTACGCCTTGCAGTTTCTTGAGCTTATCTTATCGCGGTGAGAGATAAGAAACTGCTGAGCGTGTACAATATTATATAGTCTTGAAATGAATAGATGTCGCATGCGCTTTTAATTATATAGTTATGAAACGAATAGATGGCTCATACTGTTCGCAAATGAAATGATGTCTCGCGGAGTTTGATTTTAATGCTTTTTATATAGCTGCGAGATGAAAAGTTGTCCTATACTTCTGAAACGTTTAGATGCATTGCATCTTTTGATATTTATTACTTGTATGACTCATCTAGACGTATCGCGTTGATTATTAATACGGTTATTATTCTTAAGTATTACTTTTACGTGCCTTTACATATATATATATTTATTTTAATGGATTAATGTATTTTCGTACATATATACGTAATGTATATATGTGTATGTATGTCTATGTATATATATATATAGGCATATGTCAGGACGCGCGCTTTCGCGAATTAGGGGGTGGGAGGTTTGAATACGCGATTTTAACAATAGCGACGTCAATTTCGGGTTGACGTTACACCTCCCCCCTTTTTGTAGAACAAATTTATTCGGAAATTTGTTCTAAGCGGTCTATTCTATCTCTTAACTCGGAGAGACTTACTACTTTAGGACTTTGCGGCTGGCGAGAAAACGGTCTTGGCATCTGTCGGTTAATATCATCATCGTTCTCAGGGGCGTTCAATTCTGGGTTTTCTGGAGTCGAAGCTCGTTGTCGAGCACGTTGCAAGAGGCAGTAGGTGATGGATGTCCATACAGCTCCAAGTAATTCGATGCCACATCCGAATACGGCATACAGTGAGTAGCCGTGAATAATAGTATCAACGATGGTCTTCACGAATTTCACAATCACAAATATTGCTAGGCATCCTGCGCTGATGGAGCCAAACGTAATGAAATGGTCCCATATCTTCGATAGTGCTCCTTGGGCTAGTTTCTGCACGGCGTCTTCGTCTAACAGATGCGTGAGTTGGATAGTCCCGGGGATGATATCTTGTCCGGTGACGCCACGCGCCACGGAATTTAATATGGCGGCTCTTTCCGCCGGGAACATGATATGGTCTCGTAGCTTGTCGATGTCTGCTTGCGTGTAGATTCCGCTTACGGCGAGTGTAGCTGGTACCGTATATTTCCAGGTTGGCTTGGTCATCGGTTTCAACTCTTGTGGTGGGACAGCTTCCACTGGATTCGGCAGTATTTTGTGCCATGATTCGTCGATGTTGTACATTATCGGCAGGATCGGGTTGCAGTCGCGGTGAGTACCTTGTTGTACTAATACTCTGGTTTTAGGCTTCATAAATTTTGATGTGTTTCTGTGTAGAACGGGAAGTTCCACGAAACATTCTTGCGTGCGGCGTACTTTCACTTCTACGGGAATGCACCTGATTATATGGACGGCTTCTCCAGCGGTCGTGGCCATGTATCCCGGTCCTTTCATTAGGGACCAGGCAAATTCCTCAGGCAGTATTGATGCGATTGAGAGTGCGTTTTCGAGCACTTGCCTCTCCAAGGCGCATCTATGCGTAAGTGATGAGGTAAAGAGGGTAATTATTTGTCCTCGTATATGGCGTTCAACATATACGAATTTCGAATTCATATATGTAAAGATGTCGAGGTTATCAGGCGTAATTGTTCTTTTCCCAGTAAATGTGCGTCCTTTTTGTGTTTCCAGAATGAACAGCTTAGGATGTTCTGTTCGTAGGAGCGTATATCCGCACACGTTTTGTTCCGAAACCTTGGTTAGGGCGAAGGTGATGTCGTCCCTGGTAAGTGCGTAAATTGTAGGTAAGGTTGAATTTTGTCCCGCTTCTGTGATCCGTTGTGCCAATCCTTCGTATAAAACGTCATATTGCTCAAATTTGCAGGTGGACTCCGGGGTTGGTTTCCAGTACGTATATCCGTCTTCTCCATCTAGACAGTATCCGTCTTGAAATGAGCAGGTAGTTCCACTTTTGAGGATGATCTTATTCTCGTTAAGCTTGACTGCGGCGCTGCCCGTGCGGAGTGTAATCTTCGCCAATCCTTGTACCACTACGTTGTCCCAGGATCCGTAGGGATCCGCATACTGTGTTCTGGTGCATGATCCATCATTTGCGATTGTTCCAGCGAAGGTAAACATTCTTGTAGATGTTGTGTTTGCTCGAATGCCGGTTAAAACTGCTCCGTTTCCGAGAGATATAGTTCCTTCTCGATGTAGACGTAGACACGTCTCGTGGCTTACATCTGCTATATACTCCACGTAGCCATTGTGAACTGCTGATATATGGGAGTGCATTCCACAGTAAAAGACTGTTCTCTTGATCTCGATTTTGCACTGTATGTAGTCCGCGTGCTCATACTCTGCCAATTGCAATAATTGTATGTATGTTTCTTCCGTTTCCGCCCCTCGAACGTTGATGTCACATTCGCCTACTTTTACTAATGATATCGTCGTTATATTTAGCCTCTCGCCGCTGCAATCGTATGCAATTAGTCCATAAGCCATCGGGCTGACGCATAGGAGGAATACAATGAGGATCTTCATCCTGAAACAGAAGTCTGACATTTCGTAAGTAGCTTAAATCTAGTAACATATCGATTATCCTTTATTTTGTTTGTTTATTTTGGTTTTATTTTTATTTCTTTGTTTATTTAATAAGGCGTATTGATTTATTTATATATTTTTTTTTATTATATTTTTTGATTATTATTGGGTACATATTTAGTATTATTTGTAGTTATGATTTCCGTGCTTCTTTAAGCGTATAGCGCTCCGTCGATTATATATAATGTCTCTACGTTGAATTCCAAGTATAAGCCTCTGTGGAATATGTCCATGCAGGTCGTGCACTCTGCGAGGCTTCTCTCAATTAATAATGGAATGCCGCATTCGTAACAATTTTTCTCGAAGTCTTCGCACGTGAAGGCATGTGCGTCTGTGAAGCTTCCTTCTATAGTGAGGTCAGATAAGTCGAAGCACGGTTCGCAGAATATTCTGTATGTATTTTCATCGTCGTAAGTTTCCATCATCTGTCCTTGTATGCAGCTGAATTGGCTTATCTGTATGTTAAGTAATGCAAGCTCCTCTTGCCCCGAAATTTTAGCTGTAGGTCGTGGATAGTAGCACATGGTAGTTGCGTACTTGAAATGGTCTGTAACATAATTTATTTTCCTCTAAAGTTCCGTGACGGTGGGTCGACGATGAGCTAATTTTAACTTGTTAGCGTGCACCACACGATTTTTGCCGTTCATTAATATGGATATATTTCCGTTATTAAGGATTTGCTGAATTTTGTAGGGACCGGAATATTGACTCGCGAATTTTCCTTGTCGGGGTTCTTTGAGTAAAAATACATCGTCGCCGACGTGGAATGTTTGGGGGTTTACTCTTCGGTCGTAGTATCCTTTTGATTTTTGCTTAGCTTGCTTTAAGTTCTCTCGGGCGATGTCTTGTAAATGGTTGATCTTCATGAAGAGTTCTTCTAAATAATCCTTATATGATGGGTCGAGGTTTTCTTCTAGCGGCGGGTCGGTGGACGGTGCTCGTGCTATTTTTCCGAACACTAATTCGTGCGGTGAGAATTTCGTTCCTTCGTGAATGCTGGTGTTATACGAGAACATCGCGTTCTCTATCCATTCATCCCAATTGGAGGTGTCGTCGATATATTGTTTTAAGAATTCTATTAATACGTGATGGGATCTTTCGAGGGATCCATTTGCTTGAGGGTGGTAGGCTGTCGTCTGGTATTGCTTAATTCGGCATTTCTTTGCCACGGCTTTAAATAAAGCTGATAAGAAGTTTGATCCCTGGTCTGTGAGTAATGCTCGTGGAGCTCCAAATCTGCATATGAAATTCTTAAGGAAGGCGTCGGCCACGCTACGTGAATCTGCTTTTTGCAATGGTACTGCGACACTGTATTTCGTTAAAAGGTCTTGGATGGTCAGTATGTATTCATTTCCCATTTTTGTTACAGGGAGTGGTCCAACTATGTCGAGTGCTATTTTGTCGAAGGCTGCGCCAGGTGTATCGGTAAGTATCATTGGTTGGCGAGTTTTAATCCGTGTTAGCTTCCTCTTTTGACATTCGATGCATGTCCTTACATATTCAGTAATATCTTTCTTCATTCCATCCCAGAAATAACGCTGTCGAATGCGATTATAGGTTTTTGTAACTCCTTTATGTCCTGCGATTACGGAATCGTGGTTTTCTTCCATTATTTGTCTTCGTTGTTCCGTTGTCGGTATTGTGATGAGAGATCGACATATCGTGATAGTAAGTTGATATTCTTGGAGGGTTTGCTTGAGATAATTGAGGAAAAATTTCCATGGTATGTCGTCGTAGTACGGGGTTTTAGAAATGCTGAAGCTCTTGATCCTTAATTCGTCGAGTACGTCTTTTATCGCGCGAATGCCGTTTTTTATGTTTTCTTTCGTAATGGGTATCCTATCGTGTTCTTTTATGGGGATTGCTATAATGTTGTAAGATTGTGTAGGTTTTATTTTAGCTCTCTCAAATGTTAGGTCTTCAAACTTCGGGAGTTCGCCGTATGAGAGTAGTTCGATTGCCCCTTTATCCTGGGGTTGCCCATTCATGTCGATGAAAATTATTTTGTGGTCCTTTTGTATTCTTAAGGAGTCGTTGCTTTCTTCAATCTTCAATGGTGCGTTGCGTAGAGTTGCGGGTACGAAAGGTCGTTCAAAAAGTGTGTCCGAGTCCGATGATGTGAGCGGTGTGTCTTCCATTTCGATGCTCTGTGTTTCTTCGATGTCGTCGCTTGATTCCAGTTGAGTGTTGGCATCTTCTTCGTTTTCGTAGTCCAAAATCCGTGGAGTGAGATGAGGTGTTTCGTTGCGAGGGGTTGAGTGGTGTATGGGTGGGGGAATTTCTTCCGGAGAGGGGAAATGAGTGAGAGGAGGGCTTCGTGAGGGTGTATCGCGACTTTCGATGGGGGTAGGAGGGGAATCGGTGACGTCAGTGGTCGTAGAATCTTGTATTCTTGGGATACGTTTTCCTGGAGGAAGAGGGAATGGACTAAAGGCTGTGGAAGGCGTTCGTTTTCTTGGACCTTTTGATTTAGTCTCTGATGGCTGCTTGGAGGTAGTCGGTAGTTGTTTCTGTTCTACCGGGCTATGGAATCGCGGTTTGCTTGCGGGAAAGATTTCGAGGGAGTCAGAGGATGATGATTCGTCTTGTTGTCTTTTTCTTTTTATAGAGTAGATTGGTGCTGAAGGCTGTTCCTTTTCGTCGTTCTCCGGTGGGTTACGGGATAGTGCGTCGGCGTTTGCGTTTGCGCGACCTTCTTTGTAAAATATTTTGTATTCATATTCCGAGAGTTTTAGTTTCCATTTCCATAATCTCGAAGTAGGATCTTTAATTGAGTTTAGCCATACTAGGGGCTTGTGATCGGTAATAATTTTAAATTCTCTTCCGTACAAATATGGTCTGAAGTGATTTATACAATATACTATCGCGAGGCATTCCTTTTCGATTGTTGAATAATTTTTCTCCGCTTGGTTTAATAATCGCGACGCGTAGGCTATAGGGAGATCCTTTCCGATTGGTCCTTGACTTAGGACTCCTCCGATTGCATATCCGGATGCATCCGTTGTTAAATTGAAGGTCTCCGTGAAGTTAGGATATTGGAGAATAGGTTCAGTTATTAAGGCTTTCTTTAGTCTTTGAAATGCGTCTTCCTGCGTAGGTGTCCATTTGAATGCTACTTCTTTTCTTAATAGGTCGGTGAGAGGTTTCGCGGTTTTCGAGAAATTAGGAATGAATCTACGGTAATATCCGGCAAGGCCTAAAAATTGTTTTATGTTTTTTGAATTTTTGGGAATTGGGAAATGATCTACTGCCGTTATTTTTTTCGGATCTGGTTTGACTCCGTTTTCGCTAATAATATGCCCGAGGTAATTAACTTCATGTCGCAAAAATTCGCATTTGTCCGGTTGTAGCTTGAGGTCTGCTTCTCGTAATCTTTTCATGAGTCGAGTGAATTTGATCTCGTGTTCTCGGAGTGAGCGAGCGTATAGGACTATGTCGTCGAGATAGACAAATAATTCTACTCCTTGTAGTCCGGTTAAAACGTTGTTCATTAATCGTTGGAACGTTGCTGGAGCGTTTTTTAATCCGAAGGGCATGCGTTTAAATTCGTAATGTCCGTATGGCGTAGAAAAAACGGTTTTATGTGAATCTGTCGATTTCATGGGTATTTGGTGGAAACCAGATGCGAGGTCAAAAACTGAAAAATATTTGGCGCTACCTAGTTGATCTAGGATCTCATTTATATTAGGAAGTGGGTAAGCGTCTCCGATCGTTTTATCGTTGAGGGCGCGGTAATCGATTACCATACGCCATCTTTTGTTTCCTTGAGAGTCCGGTTTTTTCGGTACGATCCATAGAGGTGAGTTATATGGTGAAAGAGAGGGTTCAATTATTCCATTTTCAATGAGTTCAGTTACTTGTCTGTTTATTTCTTCTTTATGAACTGGAGGGAATCTATACTGTTTCGCGTTTACTGGAATGTCGTCGGTAGTATGAATAGGATGTTCTATCGCGGTGGTTGCTCCAAAATGATCTCCGGGTAAATAAAATCTGTCCGCGTTTTCTTTTATTAATTCCGTAACGCTTTCTTCTTCCTCTGAATTTAAATGGTCTAACCTAAGGGCATCTTTAATTTCTTTTAGTCGCTGTTTGTTATAATTCGTCTGGGTAAGGAATACTCGTGCAGAATTTTCATTTTCTATAATTTCGTTTTGACTCGGCGCGGTTTGACTTGTGTTTTCTATTTCTCGAAGTACTAACGTCGGTATGACTATGCTTTCGTCCTTTTCCGTAGTATTGAAGATTGGAAGGTGTGCTCTTCCCTTTGTGTTGGTTACTACTGCGTTTCCAAGGAATATCCCGTCTTTCGTAAATAGGCGGGGTAAATAACCTATTTTAACTTCGGGGTTTGCTATCTTAATTTGAAATGGTGCGACCGATCTTTTAGGGATTGTTAAAAGTTCTTGCTCGAAAAAGGGGATATGTAGTTCTTCCCATTGGAGGCTTCGGCTCTTATAGTCGATCGTGACTGAGTTTTGTATCATGAATTCAGAACCTAAAATTCCGTCCTGGTCAATGGGGAATGAATCGTCAACTAGATGAAACTTTATTGGTCGTCCGGCGATCGCGATTTCTGCTGTTCCTCGAGTGGATATCGGCGTTGAGGTGATTCCTCTAATTTTTAAAATTATGTCATGATTAATTTTTTGGGCTGATTTTGAAAATGATTCTTTTATAAGGTTGATTTCTGATCCGGAATCTATCATTAAATTTAGTTTTTCTTGGTCGTTGGTCGTGGCTACTTGTATAGTTGGTACAACAGAATCCTGTTTTAATTGGACCCTAGCGATTCGGAAACTTGGGTCATCGTATTCTGTTCCTCTGGTCCGTGCGTTTCCACGGTCGTTGTAAATGTTCGGTGCCCTGACTGGTTGGCTTCCCGGCGGACACCGGCTACCGGGTTGCGAGAACCGTTTCCCTGATTCGTGGAGTCATCTGCGTTTGTTCTTCTTTGCGAGTAGGGGGTTATTTCTCCGGATTCTACTTTCATTCGAAATTTCGCACAGTCATCCATGCTGTGGCCTGGATTTTTGCAATATCGACACGTAACAGTCGGTGTATTGGGTGAGAATCTCGTTTGTTGGTAGGATCTTTGCGAAGGGGGCGAGGATCCTTGACTTCCGTAATAGCGTCGAGTGGGGGTTTCGTTTAATTGTCGCGGAGATGCTCTATCCTCATATCGTCGCGGGGGTGGTCTATCTTCATATCGTCGCGGGGAAAATCTAAAATCGTTTCGTTGCGGCGGCGATCTATACTCGTTCCGACGCGGGGGGGATCTGTATTCATTTCGACGCGGAGGGGAACGATGTCTAACTTTAGTGCGCGCGCGTGATTCTTCCTTTTCGATTTGTCCAAAAATTTTGATCGCGGTACAATAATATTCTTCCAGGCTTCGGGGTGCTTCCATGCGTACCCGTATTCTAGCGTCCGGCGCGAGGCCATTCAAAAATGCTTGAATCACGTGTTCTTCTAATTCCAGTACTCTAATGTGGTCGAATGATCTGCCTTGTTTCATTTCGTCGTATACCGCTGCGTGTAGGTTCCGAACCTTTTCTATGTAGTCGAGTATGTGTTCATGCGGTCTCTTTTCTAGTTGTCCAAGTTCTCCTTGGTATTCGTATAGTGTTTTGTGCGCGGCGAAGGTTGATTTTAATCGGTTGCAAAATTGGTCGACGGTTGCAAATTGCGAGTTCGCGACGGTCATGTACGCATGACCCTGTAGTTTATTAACTAATAATTGCACGAGGTGCATTTCTTGCTCCGGGGCTATTATACTTCGTGCTCTTTCACACGCTCGTACAAATTGGAAGATCGGTATGTTCCTTCCATTGTAAATTGGAACAGATTCTAATGCGTCTTTTATACTTATCGCGGCGGTGCGGAAAAGCGGCGGTCGTTCTGGTGTGCTATGCACTTGCGGTGAAGGAGGGAGTCCTCCCGTGGTATTGTCGTGACCACCATTCATTCTTAATTCTTGTAACGCGTTTTCTAATCTTTGTAAGCGTTCTGGTAGTGGGAGTAATATATCGAATTCCCTATCCATGCGTTCGATTATTTGATGAACTTTATCAAGTTTAAGTTCAGTAGATCGCGGTACTTCTATAGTTCGTCGTATGTTCTGCTCGGCTAAATCGCGTTCTCGAGCCAAAACTCGTTCCTGTAGCCTTGCTACTTCTTCTTCTTGTTCTGCGTTTAATCGCGCTTCCGCCATGTCGATGGGGATGTAAAACTTGCTTTATGCTTTAGTAAGAGGGGTGGGGGTAAAATCACTCTTTTCCTGCTATCCCACCGGGGGTGGGGGGTAAAATCACTATTCTCCTTCTATCCCACCGCTGCCACCAAATTTATGTCACGTCCCGTGTCCTCGATCGGGAGTAACTTAGTTTGTTTTCCTGTTTTAGGCTCGCCCGCTATGCGCAGACTATCGCCAGGGCACAGGGAGGAGATTCGGTGATTTTACGCCACGAGGGATTACGCGAGGTAAGTATAATACGGGGTTAAGGGGGGGCGAAGAAGCTTATTAATATGTTAATAATAATATTTCCTTTTCTGGTATTTACCCGATGGAGCGTAGGGGAGTAAGTATAGAGAGAGAGAGAGAGAGAGAGAGAGACGGTAAGTATAACGAGTAAGGTAAGATGTAGCGAGAGAGAGAATCTACAGTATGGAGGCTTCTTTTCTATATTACTAATTGATTTTATTTTCAGGGGTCTTGAAGATGATTTGATTAAAAGGTAAGTATAATAATAGAATTTATTTGCTCTAGGTTAAGTAAGAATACAACGGTGACTTTAAATGTAATATAAGTATAATAAATTTCAAACAGAATCTTCAAAGAGATGTAGGAGGATTACGTATTCCCGAATTACTATCTGTCATCTAATGACAGACGAGAGGTGAGTATAAAGTAGGGGAGACGATTTGAAAATGATGAAATAGTTTCACTCTACCTTGACTGCGTATCTGTAGGACTCGCAGGTGAAAAGACAGCAGCAGGATTCTGCGCTTCAAGAAAATGAAGAAGAGATGAACCGCTATGCGTTGCTGCGCTCGCGTTCGATGAAGCAGCTGCTGTTTGTCAGCGCTATTGGAGTTAAAGGAAGAAATAAAGAAGGTAAGTTATAACTTAAGTATATTAAAATAAGAAGTAGTACAATGTGGGTAGTATAAGAGTAACGAGGGATTTCAACTATCTGCGTACCTCGGTCGCAGGTTAAGTTGAAATCGAGTTTTATAAAATAATTACAGTCAGTGAGAGAATACAAAATATCCGCGTACCTCGGTCACGGGTTTTGGGTTCACACGATCTGAGTGCTTGAGTTAACGTCGTACAATATTATTCGCGTAAAATACAATTAGTAAGTAAATGCAAAATGGTCCGCGTACCTCGGTCACGGGTTTTGAATTTACACTAAGAGTGTCGATGATAATTAGTCTGAGTGCCTAAGGTTATAAAGAATTAATATTTATGAAAGCGTACAAAATTATTCGCGTACCTCGGTCACGAGTTCTGAACACAATCAAAATATAAAAGGAGCAACGAGTGGCAATGGGTGTGTCGCCGTACGACCTCGGTAGTACAGCGGAGTCAGAGTGCAGCCGGAATAATTGAATACTCACTCGTTGGTATTGTAGTCGTAGTAGATTGGCACTTTGTAGTAGTTGCACTTATTCGTTTCGATGCACTAGTTTAATTCACGTACTTTAACTTTCACTCGATGTTCGCGGGTCGGCTGCTCCTGCTGGACTTTAACTATAACGATGTTCGCGGTTCGGCTGCTCCTGCTGGACTGACTAAAGCGGCGTTGCGCTGCTCCTTATATATTAAATTCATATCGCTAATTCTGAGAATGCTGAGCGGCGGGCGGCTTGCATTTTCCTATCTTTGCTGACATCCCCCGCCTTGCAATTTATTCTGCTGACCGTCTTACGCCTTGCAGTTTTAAACTGCTGACGGTCTTACGCCTTGCAGTTTCTTATCGCCGTGGGAAGGGAAACTGCTGACGGTCTTACGCCTTGCAGTTTCTTGAGCTTATCTTATCGCGGTGAGAGATAAGAAACTGCTGAGCGTGTACAATATTATATAGTCTTGAAATGAATAGATGTCGCATGCGCTTTTAATTATATAGTTATGAAACGAATAGATGGCTCATACTGTTCGCAAATGAAATGATGTCTCGCGGAGTTTGATTTTAATGCTTTTTATATAGCTGCGAGATGAAATGTTGTCCTATAGTTCTGAAACGTTGTGATGCTTTGCATCTTTCAATATTTATTACTTTTATGAGGCATCTAGACGTATTGCATCGATCACTAGTACGATTATTGTTCTTAAATATTACTTTTGCATGCCTTTACATACATATATATTTATTTTAACGGATTAATGTGTTTCGTACATATATACGTAATGTATATGTGTGTATGTATGTCTATGTATATATATATATATGTAGGCATATGTCAGGACGCGCGCTTTCGCGAATTAGGGGGTGGGAGGTTTGAATACGCGATTTTAACAATAGTGACGTCAATTTCGGTTTGACGTTACAACGCGCCTGCTTGGACGCTTCCGCGCCTGCTTGGACGCTTCCGCGACTGCTTGGACGCTTCCGCGCCTGCTTGGACGCTTCCGCGACTGCTTGGACGCTTCCGCGCCTGCTTGGACTCTTCTGCGCCTTCTTGCATGCTTCCGCGCCTGCTTGGACGCTTCCGCGCCTGGTTGGACGCTTCCGCGCCTTCTTGCATGCTTCCGCGCCTACTTGGACGTTTCCGCGCCTGCTTGGATGCTTCCGCGCCTGCTTGCATGCTTCCCCGCCTGGTTGGACGCTTCCGCGCCTGCTTGGACGCTTCCGCGCCTGCTTGGATGCTTCCGCGCCTGCTTGCATGCTTCCCCGCCTGCTTGCATGCTTCCCCGCCTGCTTGGTCGCTTCCGCGACTGCTTGGACGCTACCGCACCTTCTTGGACGCTCCCACGCCTGCTTGGACGCTTCCGCGCCTGCTTGGACGCATCCGCGCCTGCTTGGACTCTTCCGCGCATGCTTGGACGCTTCCGCGCCTGCTTGCATGCTTCCGCGACTGCTTGGACGCTTCCGCGCCTGGTTGGACGCTTCCGCGCCTTCTTGCATGCTTCCGCGCCTGGTTGGACACTTCTGCGCCTGCTTGGATGCTTCCGCGCCTGCTTGGTCGCTTCCGCGCATGCTTGGACGCTTCCGCGCCTCCTTGGACGCTTCCGCGCCTGCTTGGACGCTTCCGCGCCTGCTTGCACGCTTCCGCACCTGCTTGGACTCTTCTGCGCCTTCTTAAAAGATTCCGCGCCTGCTTGCATGCTTCCCCGCCTCCTTGGACGCTTCCGCGCCTGCTTGGACTCTTCTGCGTCTTCTTGCATGCTTCCGCGCCTGCTTGGACGTTTCCGCGCCTGCTTGGACGCTACCGCGCCTGCTTGGACGCTTCCGCGACTGCTTGGACGCTTCCGCGCCTGCTTGGAATCTTCTGCGTCTTCTTGCATGCTTCCGCGCCTGCTTGGACGTTTCCGCGCCTGCTTGGACGCTACCGCGCCTGCTTGGACGCTTCCGCGACTGCTTGGACGCTTCCGCGCCTACTTGGACGTTTCCGCGCCTGCTTGGACGCTTCCGTGACTGCTTGGACGCTTCCGCGCCTGCTTGCATGCTTCCCCGCCTGCTTGGACGCTTCCGCGCCTGCTTGGACTCTTCTGCGCCTTCTTGCATGCTTCCGCGCCTGCTTGGACGGATCCGCGCCTGCTTGAACACTTCCGCGCCTGGTTGCACGCTTCCGCGCCTGCTTGGACGCTTCCGCGCCAGCTTGGACGATTCCGCGCCTGCTTGAACGCTTCCGCGCCTGCTTGGACGCTTCCGCGCCTGCTTGGACGGATCCGCGCCTTCTTGGACGCTTCCGCGCCTGCTTGGACGCTTCCGCGCCTGCTTGGACGCTTCCGCGCCTGCTTGGACGCTTCCGCGCATGCTTGAACGCTTCCGCGCCTGCTTGCACGCTTCCGCGCCTGCTTGGACGCTTCCGCGCCTGCTTGGACTCTTCCGCGCCTTCTTGCATGCTTCCGCGCCTGCTTGGACGCTTCCGCGCCTTCTTGCATGCTTCCGCGCCTACTTGGACGTTTCCGCGCCTGCTTGGATGCTTCCGCGCCTTCTTGCATGTTTCCGCGCCTGCTTGGACGCTACCGCGCCTGCTTGAACGCTTCCGCGCCTGCTTGGACGGATCCGCGCCTGCTTGAACACTTCCGCGCCTGGTTGCACGCTTCCGCGCCTGCTTGGACGCTTCCGCGCCAGCTTGGACGATTCCGCGCCTGCTTGAACGCTTCCGCGCCTGCTTGGACGCTTCCGCGCCTGCTTGGACGGATCCGCGCCTTCTTGGACGCTTCCGCGCCTGCTTGGACGCTTCCGCGCCTGCTTGGACGCTTCCGCGCCTGCTTGGACGCTTCCGCGCCTGCTTGGACGCTTCCGCGCCTGCTTGGACGCTTCCGCGCCTGCTTGGACGCTTCCGCGCCTGCTTGGACGCTTCCGCGCATGCTTGAACGCTTCCGCGCCTGCTTGCACGCTTCCGCGCCTGCTTGGACGCTTCCGCGCCTGCTTGGACTCTTCCGCGCATGCTTGGAGGTTTCCGCGCCTGCTTGGACTCTTCCACGCATGCTTGGACGCTTCCGCGCCTGCTTGCACGCTTCCGCGCCTGCTTGCACGCTTCCGCGCCTGCTTGGACTCTTCCGCGCCTGCTTGGACTCTTCTGCGTCTTCTTGCATGCTTCCGCGCCTGCTTGGACGTTTCCGCGCCTGCTTGGACGCTGCCGCGCCTGCTTGGACTCTTCCGCGCCTGCTTGGACGCTACCGCGCCTGCTTGGACGCTTCCGCGACTGCTTGCACGCTTCCGCGCCTGCTTGGAATCTTCTGCGCTTTCTTGCATGTGTTACGTCCAGCGATTACGCGCTATAATTTTTTCTTTTTTCTTTTTCTACAAATGTACATACGTTAGATTCTTTTCGATCTCTACTATACTTATGAATATTGTTCAGTTCCTAAATTCATTTACGAGCTTATTTTGCAAAGTCTATATTTAAATATTGTTAGTTAGAATATTTTCACTCTTAAAAAGTCTCGCTCTATGTATATATTAGTGTAACAGCAGATAGCTCAGGCGCAACCGCCATAAAACCGACCCTTTCTACCTGCGCTCGACGCGAGCGACGAACATACGCAAATTCGAACTTAAAAGTAATGTAAATATTTTCACACGTTAAAATCAAGATAGTATATCCTCCTCTCAAATTCGAAACTCTCAATTCAAAACACGGTAGATAAGAATTTTCCAAAGCCTATTAATTTTCCAAATCTATAAATTGTACGTCTATATTATTATTACTAATTCTCGGCACGCGTACCATTCTATTTCCAAATCATTCTATTTCTTACAAGTACGCGTAGCCTCGACGACATACTATTTCCAAATTCAAAGAGACGTACCAATTTACCAAACTTCTATATCAAAATAAGGCAAAGGAACTTTACCGTATAGAGTAATGAGAGCGAGAGAGAAAATATACGATAGAAAAGGACAGGTAGAGAGTGAGAGAAAGGTCTCGAAGAAAAGGACAGGTAGAGAGTGAGAGAGAGATCTCAGTAGAAAGAGACAGGTAGACAAGAGTGAGAGGTCCCGCGCTAGACAGAGATAGACATAGTACAGGAGAGAGGGAACCGCCGAGCGCGCTTCACGCGTTCGCCGCACGCGCCACGGTTGAGGCATCCCTACCTCGACGCCGTCCCCTCCATAGTCCGGAAGACGGATATAAAAAACGTAGCTTTAGCCAAGCGAAAGCAGTTGCCGAAATATCAGCCAGAATCAGGACGATTCTACCTCGCAGCCGACGACAAAGAAGCGCCGACGCCATCATCGCAGAACCCGAAAATCTGCAGTAGACGTGACGGATCCGTCTAAATCTTCGTCGACAAGCGTGACATCGAGCGCTTAATCAACCCCAACGGCGTACCTGTCAGCGCCTTTCTTCCGGTACCTGCTACGACGGGACCACCAGCGAGCCGGAACTACTACCCGTACGGAGAGCATCGACCTGGAACAGCAAGAAGCCGAAATATGTGAGTTGGTCTTTACTTGTTTCCAGTCCCTCTCTTTTCGAATCTCCGTTTTTCTACAAAAAGTGCGAAATTATTAGACGTCGGGTCCCCAGCCAACGAACCGCCCAGGCGGGTAAAGGCAAATTCCGACAATTATCTTGTGAAATCGTTCTTAGAGAAATTTTTTACTTTCTTAAAATCCTTCCATTTCACGGTTTCTCTACTTACGCTCACGAGACGTGACACAAAAATGGTGACAGCGGTGGGATAGGCTAATAATTTCGTGAAAAAAAAATTAATTTTTTCCATTATTTAAAATTCAATGTCTTACATTTTTCTTGACTACTATTTCTTATAAAATTAAATATGGAGACTCGAGGAAAGAAACAGACTCTTACCGAGGATGAGCTTACGCATTTAAATACCGCTTTGCGCGAACGGGAAAGGAAATTGGAAATAATGGCCGACAAAATTAAAAACGCGGAAACGGAATTACATAAACAACGCGAAAAGGTCTTGATGGAGGCCGCCGCCGTACGAAATTCAGACGAATTGCAACGTCGACTCGAAGAAGCTAACGCCGAAATTAATCGCATAAAAGAAAGTCGAGCCACTTCTCCAATTCCGAATCCGTCCGGAAGTCAACGAAATCGTTCACCATCTTATCACCGATCTTTTGAGGACGATGTTTATAGTCGAACACTGGTTCAAGAATCTTTGAATATGATACCGCGATTTAATGGATACAATATTCCGGTTCTAAATTTTATAAGAGCATGTAAAAAGGTTAGAGAAATTTTGCCGCCGGGTAACGAAGGATCATTAGTCAGATTATTAATTGGTAGACTTCAAGGAGAAGCTTATACGGCAGTCGAAGATGAAGATTGCACAACCGTATTTCACTTATGCGATATCTTACGCGACTCGTTCTCTACTCATAAGACTGTAGATCACTATCGAGGAGAATTGGCGAGTACATATATGCACCGTTCAGAATCTATATTGCATTATATAAGTAGAGTTCGCGACCTCAAAACTGCTATAATCGACGCAACAAGACGTAGATACGACGATCTATCGCGATACCAGATCGAAGAGATAGACGATTTCACACTTCGATGTTTTGCGGATGGATTAACCGCCGAGCTCAGAACGCATCCTTTAATGCAAAATTGTCAAACTTTCGCTGACGCCTGTTCTCAATCGCGAACTTTAGCTCAACGCGCTAGTCTCGACCGCGAACGTGAAAAATATGATAATCGGTCAAATCGCGGAAATACTAATTTTAATGCCGATAATTTTAAAAATGATAAACCACGAAATTGGAGGGAGGCACCACATGCAGAATTTTCTCGTGAAAATCAGCAGACCCGTTATAATTACCGCCAAGACACGCGTCTCTCCCCTCCACCGCGTTATGAATCGAGGAACTCCCCTCCACCGCGCTACGATTCCCGCTACTACTCTCCGCCGCGCCAGGGAAATACTTTCGACCAACCGCGTAATGCTAATTTCCCTAGGAATACGTATGAAACTAGGCCGCGAAACGAAACTTTCCCTAGATCAACCCTAAACTGCACTTATTGCAAAAATGTAGGACACACTATCGACGAGTGTAGAAAACGCGAGTACAATCTCAGAAATAATAGGAGTTCGGGAAACGCCGAACCGGCCTCGAGAGAAAGGGACGGATCTCGGGAAATTCCGCCGACACGTCCAACGAACGTAGTACAAACTCTCGACGCGCCGTCAACACATACACAGTGAACCCTAGGAACTTTACGAAAATCCCTTCAGTAGTTTTAACGTCACCGACTCTCAGAAATCCAACAGAATTTATGGTAGATTCGGGTTCGGAACCGAATTTGATAAAACCGAAAGCTTTAGATCCGATGACGCCTTATTTAGATTGGGATATTATAAATTTGCAAGGCATAACTCCCGAAACAGCAACTACCCTAGGGTCCGTTGAAGTTTTCATTAAAGAAATGCCAGTTAAATTTTATTTAGTTCCAAATGATTTCCCTATTCCTTACGATGGAATTTTAGGCACTGATTTCTTGTCACCCGCAGCGAAAATTAACTATGTAAAATCACGCGTAGAATGGCACGATACTATATTTCCATTTAAAAAGCAGCCGGTAAATAAAATTCCTGCTCGCAGCATAGCTCCGGTAAAGTTAACCGTAGTGAATAACGTCGCAGAAGGATACGTAGACTTATTAGAAGCAGGTCGCGGAATAATTATCGGTAAATCGCTCGTAACAAATTGCAACGGCATCGCGTATATAAATGGTATAAATACAACAGACGAAGATGTTGAATTCGAAAATCCAATCGTCGAACTCCAAGAATTCGAAACAATTTCAACCTTAGGGAATGAAGGAAGTTCGAATATCTTTTCTAATTCAAACGACGAATCGACGAAAAACGAAGCAACGCGCGCGCAAGCACTCGGGCAGTCTTTCCCCCTAGGGTCGGAAAAACCCTCGAGCGCCTCCTCTGAATCTACGAAAATATTTACTATTTCTTCTAATTCTTCGTCAAATCACGTCTTCGAAACGCAAACCCGCGAGCAACAAACGCTAAGTCTCTTACGCCTAGGCCACCTTAACGAGGAAGAGAAAGAAAGCGTATCGCGTATAGTAAAAAATTATTCCGATCTTTTTCAGTTACCGACTGACATACTAACTTCTACCTCCGCGATAAGTCATCCTATACCGACGGTCGACGATATACCTATCAATACGAAGCAGTATAGGTACCCACCGATTCACAAACAAGAAATTGAAAATCAGGTCAACGATCTTTTAAAGAATGAAATTATTAAACCGTCTCTATCACCTTACAACAGTCCACTTTGGATTGTTCCCAAAAAAGCGGATTCCAAAGGGAATAAACGATGGAGGATGGTCATTGATTATTGCTCTCTTAACGACAAAACTATAAGTGACGCTTATCCACTTCCCAATATCACAGAGATTCTAGACCAACTTGGTAGCGCTAAATATTTCAGTATATTCGACTTAGCCTCCGGATTTCACCAGAATCCAATGTCAGATAAAGATAGTTCGAAGACCGCATTTTCAACTCCTCACGGGCACTACGAATTCGTCCGCATGCCATTCGGTTTGAAGAACGCTCCCGCAACTTTTCAGCGACTCATGGATAACGTCCTGAGTGGACTCCAAGGAAATGAGTTATTCGTTTATTTAGACGATATTGTATTGTATTCGAGTTCCCTTGCAGAACATGAAATCAAATTTCGTAAACTAGCAGAACGCCTCCGACAGGCAAATTTAAAATTACAACCGGATAAATGTGAGTTTTTACGCCGCGACGTAGTATATTTAGGGCACGTAATTAGCGACAGTGGTGTGAAACCAGATCCTGCAAAAATTACGTCTGTAAAAAACTTCCCGGTTCCCCGAAACAGCAAAAATATTAAACAATTTCTTGGCCTTGCAGGGTATTACCGACGCTTTATACAGAATTTTTCTCGCATTGCAAAACCGTTAACGAATTTATTAAAGAAAGATGCAACTTTTGAATGGACTGAAACACAGCAGGACTCTTTCAATACGCTACGCGATTTACTATGTACAGAACCACTGTTGCAATATCCAGATTTTTCGAAACCTTTTGTATTAACGACTGATGCTTCGGGATATGCTATAGGAGCTATTTTAAGTCAGGGACCGATAGGAAAAGATCTCCCAATTTCATACACCTCACGACTTTTAAATAGTGCTGAAATTAATTATTCTACCACGGAAAAAGAACTATTAGCTATTGTTTATGCGACGCATCACTTCCGTTCTTATCTATACGGACACCGATTCACTTTAGTTACGGATCACAAACCTCTTACCTGGTTGAATTCTGTAAAGGATCCTACATCGCGATTAATCAGATGGAGACTTAAACTCGCTGAATACGACTACGAGATAGTATATAAAGCCGGAAAACAAAATGTAAATGCCGACGCTTTATCTCGCAATCCTCCGACCGCGATAGTAAATATTATTAACGAATCTTCTAGTTCAGATGAATGCTTATTCCTCTCATCCGCCGAACAAAAATTGCGAGCAAATAAAGAAAAAATTTCTCAATCTATAAATATTAATAATCAAGACGACGCAGTAGAAACGTTAGAGTCAATGAATAACGATACCGGAAATTCTAATGTAAACGAACCCGAGACGAATAAACTATCCTCTCGCGAAGACCCCGAATCCTCTTCCGACGAACCGAGAAGCGAGAGTAGTAACCTGACCCCTCAAAGTTCAAGTTCTGAAGAGTTGTTTGATCACAGTTCTATGCCACGAACGCCTTGGAATGCGACCATGATAGAAACGCGTGACAGCATAAACATTCGACAAGATAATTTAGTTTTTTTCACAACAATAAAAGGACAACCTTGCGACAAGGGCTCAAAAATATTAGCTGACAACGGTCTACTTCCTAAAATTGAAAACGCTATGTTAGGTCGCGTTAAAATCACGCGTAAAGGAACGAAATATTTAATCGCGCTTCCCATTAAAGAACATTTGTCAATGAATACGGATATCGACATATTCAATGATGCATTACACTCTTTACTCGATGCAACAAGAGAACTACAAATTGAAAGTTTCAGTATCGCTGAGAATAATATCGATAATATTCAATGGTCTTATATAAAGAGAACCCTATTAGATATTTTCTTTGAATCCCAAATTAAAATTTTTATCTGCAAAAATTTAGTTTCAATCCCAGAATTAAATTTACGAAACGACATAATTATAGAAAACCACTATACCACATTGGCAGGACACAAGGGTGTTACAAAAACGTACAAACGTATAAGGCATAATTTTTATTGGCCAACATTGAAATCGGATATACAAAAATTTATTCAGAATTGTTCAAGCTGTCAAACAAAAAAGCTCACACGGTTAAAAACACGACAACCGATGATACTCACCGATACTCCCGGAAAATCTTTCGATCGGATAGCCATGGATATAGTAGGCCCTTTGCCTGAAACTCGGAAAAATTCTAACTATATTCTAACAATACAAGATTTACTAACCAAATACTCGCTCGCAATTCCTTTAACACGCGCTACGTCTACCGAAATCGCCGACGCTCTAGTACGAAAATTTATTTGTAGATTCGGTACGCCGAAAAGTATTCTGACCGACCAGAGTACTTCGTTCTGTAGCAGCCTTATGCGCGAAATTTGCAAACGTTTTAAAATCTCACAGACTACTACTACCGCATTTCATCCGCAATCGAACGGATCCATAGAACGATCGCATCACGTCTTAACTGAATATTTAAAACATTTCGTTACGCAGTACAAAGATTGGGACGACCTGCTGGAACTCGCCACATTCTCGTATAACACTAGTGTACATGAAGGCACACAGTTTACACCGCATGAATTGATATTTGGAGAAATCGCACGAGTGCCTACGGAAATTAATTTACACACAGAGTCGAATGATCCTACGTATACGGAATATTTAAATTTATTACAGAACCAATTGAATAGAGTACAAGATCACGCGAAAGAAAATTTAATTCGAGCGAAAAAGAAATCAAAGTATTATTATGACCGCAAACGACGACCTCAAAATTTCCAAGTCAACGATAATGTATATTTACTCAAAGAACCAAGAATAGGAAAGTTTTCCGACCAATATACGGGTCCATACCGAATTATTAAAATACTCGATAGACACAACGTTAGATTACAAGTCAAAAATGGTGAACGAACGGTACATACAGACAAGCTGAAAATCTGTAAAAGGTAAATGAGCTCAAATATGGAAACATGTAAGAAATCCAACAGTTTTTTTTATTATTTTGAATTGTTAGAATTAATTAACATAAGAATAGTAGTAAGATAACGCGCGCGCCGCACGCGACACGCACAAGAAACCACCAATCAACACGCTCTCCCCCCCACTCTTCGCACCATCGCCACGCGACAAGCTAAGCGCCAGCTCCAGCCAGCGGTACTACGACGAAGACACCGCCGAAGCTCCCCTTACCCCCACCCCTTCTACTGCACATCACAGCTACGACGCAGCAACGCTCCTGAAATCACCCCTCTCAGCAAGGAGATGGACCAACCAAACAGTGATGCTCATCCCAAGGTCCAGATCTCTGGAAACCAGGCAGAAATTACATCAACTCGACATCAAAATTTTTCCACACAATTTCTATGAACGAGATTATCGAAAATTACTCTGACTCAAAAAGGAAAAATTTTATCTCTATTCAAGCTATAATCCTCCTACATAATCACGCCTTAGGGAAAACTGATTATTAAATACGGAGATGCAACATCGTAAAGATGAAGAAATAGCAGATGAATAAAATTAATTTTCTAATGGAACCTTTTAAACGAGTCTTCGACGAAGTTCGAAAATAAGCGATAGCTTCGCATAAATATCGAGATGTCAACGAGCCACTTCAACACTTCTGGGAGAAGAAAAGCAAAGAGCCAAGCTGAAACGAAGACCTGCAGTTTCCCCTATACCCTGGTACGAGGAAGAAAACCCTCCCACTTACCCAACAGTGCGCGAGTTAATAAACAAATAATTCATCGAACAAGTGAATTTTAAAATGAGCTTTGATACATATAAAAACTGTGGTAGTGCTAAAATGCGATGAACGTTATCGAATACGTGATAATTATAAACATAAATTAAGAAAACGAAATGTATATATATATATATAGTCACACAAAACGAAAAACAAAAACACAAAAAAATAATAGCTATAAGACCGCCGATGTACTATAGAAAAACGTTACATTGTAACATTTTTCCTCATTAGGAGGGAGGTGTTACGTCCAGCGATTACGCGCTATAATTTTTTCTTTTTTCTTTTTCTACAAATGTACATACGTTAGATTCTTTTCGATCTCTACTATACTTATGAATATTGTTCAGTTCCTAAATTCATTTACGAGCTTATTTTGCAAAGTCTATATTTAAATATTGTTAGTTAGAATATTTTCACTCTTAAAAAGTCTCGCTCTATGTATATATTAGTGTAACAGCAGATAGCTCAGGCGCAACCGCCATAAAACCGACCCTTTCTACCTGCGCTCGACGCGAGCGACGAACATACGCAAATTCGAACTTAAAAGTAATGTAAATATTTTCACACGTTAAAATCAAGATAGTATATCCTCCTCTCAAATTCGAAACTCTCAATTCAAAACACGGTAGATAAGAATTTTCCAAAGCCTATTAATTTTCAAAATCTATAAATTGTACGTCTATATTATTATTACTAATTCTCGGCACGCGTACCATTCTATTTCCAAATCATTCTATTTCTTACAAGTACGCGTAGCCTCGACGACATACTATTTCCAAATTCAAAGAGACGTACCAATTTACCAAACTTCTATATCAAAATAAGGCAAAGGAACTTTACCGTATAGAGTAATGAGAGCGAGAGAGAAAATATACGATAGAAAAGGACAGGTAGAGAGTGAGAGAAAGGTCTCGAAGAAAAGGACAGGTAGAGAGTGAGAGAGAGATCTCAGTAGAAAGAGACAGGTAGACAAGAGTGAGAGGTCCCGCGCTAGACAGTGATAGACATAGTACAGGAGAGAGGGAACCGCCGAGCGCGCTTCACGCGTTCGCCGCACGCGCCACGGTTGAGGCATCCCTACCTCGACGCCGTCCCCTCCATAGTCCGGAAGACGGATATAAAAAACGTAGCTTTAGCCAAGCGAAAGCAGTTGCCGAAATATCAGCCAGAATCAGGACGATTCTACCTCGCAGCCGACGACAAAGAAGCGCCGACGCCATCATCGCAGAACCCGAAAATCTGCAGTAGACGTGACGGATCCGTCTAAATCTTCGTCGACAAGCGTGACATCGAGCGCTTAATCAACCCCAACGGCGTACCTGTCAGCGCCTTTCTTCCGGTACCTGCTACGACGGGACCACCAGCGAGCCGGAACTACTACCCGTACGGAGAGCATCGACCTGGAACAGCAAGAAGCCGAAATATGTGAGTTGGTCTTTACTTGTTTCCAGTCCCTCTCTTTTCGAATCTCCGTTTTTCTACAAAAAGTGCGAAATTATTAGACGTCGGGTCCCCAGCCAACGAACCGCCCAGGCGGGTAAAGGCAAATTCCGACAATTATCTTGTGAAATCGTTCTTAGAGAAATTTTTTACTTTCTTAAAATCCTTCCATTTCACGGTTTCTCTACTTACGCTCACGAGACGTGACACATGCTTCCGCGCCTACTTGTACGTTTCCGCGCCTGCTTGGACGCTTCCGCGCCTGCTTGCATGCTTCCCCGCCTGCTTGGACGCTTCCGCGCCTGCTTGGAATCTTCTGCGCCTTCTTGCATGCTGCCGCGCCTACTTGGACGTTTCCGCGCCTGCTTGGATGCTTCCGCGCCTGCTTGGACGTTTCCACGCCTGCTTGGACGCTACCGCGCCTGCTTGGACGCTTCCGCGACTGCTTGAACGCTACCGCGCCTGCTTGGACGCTTCCGCGACTGCTTGGACGCTTCCGCGCCTGCTAGGACTCTTCTGCGCCTTCTTGCATGCTGCCGCGCCTACTTGGACGCTTCCGCGCCTGGTTGGACGCTACCGCGCCTGCTTGGACGCTTCCGCGACAGCTTGGACGCTTCCGCGCCTGCTTGGACTCTTCTGCGCCTTCTTGCATGCTGCCGCGCCTACTTGGACGTTTCCGCGCCTGCTTGGACGTTTCCACGCCTGCTTGGACGCTTCCGCGCCTGCTTGCATGCTTCCCCGCCTGCTTGGACGCTTCCGCGCCTGCTTGGACTCTTCTGCGCCTTCTTGCATGCTTCCGCGCCTGCTTGGACGTTTCCGCGCCTGCTTGGACGCTACCGCGCCTGCTTCTACGCTTCCGCGCCTTCTTGCATGCTTCCGCGCCTACTTGTACGTTTCCGCGCCTGCTTGGACGCTTCCGCGCCTGCTTGCATGCTTCCCCGCCTGCTTGGACGCTTCCCCGCCTGCTTGGACTCTTCTGCGTCTTCTTGCATACTTCCGCGCCTGCTTGGACGTTTCCGCGCCTGCTTGGACGCTACCGCGCCTGCTTGGACGCTTCCGTGACTGCTTGGACGCTTCCGCGCCTGCTTGGACTCTTCTGCGCCTTCTTGCATGCTGCCGCGCCTACTTGGACGTTTCCGCGCCTGCTTGGACGCTTCCGCGCCTGCTTGCATGCTTCCCCGCCTGCTTGGACGCTTCCGCGCCTGCTTGGACTCTTCTGCGACTTCTTGCATGCTTCCGCGCCTGCTTGGACGTTTCCGCGCCTGCTTGGACGCTACCGCGCCTGCTTGGACGCTTCCGCACCTTCTTGCATGCTTCCGCGCCTACTTGGACGTTTCCGCGCCTGCTTGGACGCTTCCGCGCCTGCTTGCATGCTTCCCCGCCTGCTTGGACTCTTCCGCGCCTGCTTGGACTCTTCTGCGGCTGCTTGCATGCTTCCGCGCCTGCTTGGACGCTTCCGCGCCTGCTAGGACTCTTCTGCGTCTTCTTGCATGCTTCCGCGCCTGCTTGGACGTTTCCGCGCCTGCTTGGACGCGGCCGCGCCTGCTTGGACGCTTCCGCGACTGCTTGGACGCTTCCGCGCCTGCTTGGACGCTTCCGCGCCTGCTTGGACTCTTCCACGCCTGCTTGGACGTTTCCGCGCCTGCTTGGGCGCTACCGCGCCTGCTTGGACGCTTCCGCGACTGCTTGGACTCTACCGCGCCTGCTTGAACGCTTCCGCGACTGCTTGGACGCTTCCGCACCTGCTTGGACTCTTCTGCGTCTTCTTGCATGCTGCCGCGCCTACTTGGACGTTTCCACGCCTGCTTGGACGCTTCCGCACCTGCTTGCATGCTTCCCCGCCTGCTTGGACGCTTCCGCGCCTGCTTGGACTCTTCTGCGCCTTCTTGCATGCTTCCGCGCCTGCTGGGACGCTACCGAGCCTGCTTGGACGCTTCCGCGACTGCTTGAACGCTACCGCGCCTGCTTGGACGCTTCCGCGACTGCTTGGACGCTTCCGCGCCTGCTAGGACTCTTCTGCGCCTTCTTGCATGCTGCCGCGCCTACTTGGACGCTTCCGCGCCTGGTTGGACGCTACCGCGCCTGCTTGGACGCTTCCGCGACTGCTTGGACGCTTCCGCGCCTGCTTGGACTCTTCTGCGCCTTCTTGCATGCTGCCGCGCCTACTTGGACGTTACTGCGCCTGCTTGGACGTTTCCACGCCTGCTTGGACGCTTCCGCGCCTGCTTGCATGCTTCCCCGCCTGCTTGGACGCTTCCGCGCCTCCTTGGACTCTTCTGCGCCTTCTTGCATGCTTCCGCGCCTGCTTGGACGTTTCCGCGCCTGCTTGGACGCTACCGCGCCTGCTTCTACGCTTCCGCGCCTCCTTGGACTCTTCTGCGCCTTCTTGCATGTGTCACGTCTCGTGAGCGTAAGTAGAGAAACCGTGAAATGGAAGGATTTTAAGAAAGTAAAAAATTTCTCTAAGAACGATTTCACAAGATAATTGTCGGAATTTGCCTTTACCCGCCTGGGCGGTTCGTTGGCTGGGGACCCGACGTCTAATAATTTCGCACTTTTTTTGTAGAAAAACGGAGATTCGAAAAGAGAGGGACTGGAAACAAGTAAAGACCAACTCACATATTTCGGCTTCTTGCTGTTCCAGGTCGATGCTCTCCGTACGGGTAGTAGTTCCGGCTCGCTGGTGGTCCCGTCGTAGCAGGTACCGGAAGAAAGGCGCTGACAGGTACGCCGTCGGGGTTGATTAAGCGCTCGATGTCACGCTTGTCGACGAAGATTTAGACGGATCCGTCACGTCTACTGCAGATTTTCGGGTTCTGCGATGATGGCGTCGGCGCTTCTTTGTCGTCGGCTGCGAGGTAGAATCGTCCTGATTCTGGCTGTTGGACCCAGTGGAAGTAGGAGTAGTATTTGTTGAAATCTCCTCTCGTAGTCATTTACGCGATTCGAAGTCGCGAAGTCGTGGCTCTTCAATAATCTTACGCGGCGCGGAGAGAGGAGTCAGCCTCCAAGGGAGGGACTCGTCGATCGCGATGATGGGAGAAAATTCGTAAGGAGTCGGCGAAGGATATGGAATATGCGTTAAGTCAATGATTTTAGAACTAGAAGGGATGGAAGCGGGCTTCTCGACGGAAGTAACGGTTCCAAGGAAGGGGTCGAAAGGGGCTGGAGCGTTATGAAATTGGTAAAGAAGACGGCGGAGCTGGAGGTCACGACCGCCTCTTCGGGGACGACTAGGCATAAGGGATGGAATTTGAATTTAAAAGGATTCGAAAATGTAACGTAGGAAAATTTCCTGACTATCCAGAATCATCCGCAGAGTCCAAGCCAGGCGCGGTGTCGTCGCGAGTGGGTTGGTCCACGGGGAGAAACCGAGAAATAGCCAGTAGGCGAAACAACACACCGGCACTTTCTTGCCTGCACGGTATCGTCGCGAGGGCAAGTGCGTCTCGGTATGCTGAGTCGTCGGAATAATGGATGCGCAATCGACAGGTTCTCAAAAACTCGGCTGAGGATGAGGGATCCGCTGTCGATTGAACTTGAGGTAGAAGGTTTAAAATTTGGAAATACGATGAATCTTGAAGTATGTTTTAGCACGACGTTGAATTTGAAGATTTAGGAAATGTTGTTCGAGGAGTCACTCACTTGATAGACTTGGTTACTTTAAAACAAAATAAAATATATTCTAATAAAAACTTGGAAATAATACACTTGGTTACACTTGAAACTTAGAAAATTAACGATTCGATACAGAGCTTAGTTACGACTTGGAAATAGTAACGACTTAGAAAATAGTAACGACTTAGAAAACTCGTAGCGGTGGCTTTTTGATAACTCGTCGGAGATTTTTCGGCAACTGCCTTCGCTTGGCTAAAGCTACGTTTTTTATATCCGTCTTCCGGACTATGGAGGGGACGGCGTCGAGGTAGGGATGCCTCAACCGTGGCGCGTGCGGCGAACGCGTGAAGCGCGCTCGGCGGTTCCCTCTCTCCTGTACTATGTCTATCTCTGTCTAGCGCGGGACCTCTCACTCTTGTCTACCTGTCTCTTTCTACTGAGATCTCTCTCTCACTCTCTACCTGTCCTTTTCTTCGAGACCTTTCTCTCACTCTCTACCTGTCCTTTTCTATCGTATATTTTCTCTCTCGCTCTCATTACTCTATACGGTAAAGTTCCTTTGCCTTATTTTGATATAGAAGTTTGGTAAATTGGTACGTCTCTTTGAATTTGGAAATAGTATGTCGTCGAGGCTACGCGTACTTGTAAGAAATAGAATGATTTGGAAATAGAATGGTACGCGTGCCGAGAATTAGTAATAATAATATAGACGTACAATTTATAGATTTGGAAAATTAATAGGCTTTGGAAAATTCTTATCTACCGTGTTTTGAATTGAGAGTTTCGAATTTGAGAGGAGGATATTCTATCTTGATTTTAACGTGTGAAAATATTTACATTACTTTTAAGTTCGAATTTGCGTATGTTCGTCGCTCGCGTCGAGCGCAGGTAGAAAGGGTCGGTTTTATGGCGGTTGCGCCTGAGCTATCTGCTGTTACACTAATATATACATAGAGCGAGACTTTTTAAGAGTGAAAATATTCTAACTAACAATATTTAAATATAGACTTTGCAAAATAAGCTCGTAAGTGAATTTAGGAACTGAACAATATTCATAAGTATAGTAGAGATCGAAAAGAATCTAACGTATGTACATTTGTAGAAAAAGAAAAAAGAAAAAATTATAGCGCGTAATCGCTGGACGTAACACATGCTTCCGCGCCTGTTTGGAGTCTTCCGCGCATGCTTGGACGCTTCCGCGACTGCTTGGACGCTTCCGCGCCTGGTTGGACGCTACCGCGCCTGCTTGGACGCTTCCGCGTCTGCTTGGACGCTTCAGCGCCTGCTTGGACGCTACCGCGCCTGCTTGGACGCTTCCGCGACTGCTTGGACGCATCCGCGCCTGGTTGGACGCTTCCGCGACTGCTTGGACGCTTCCGCGCCTGGTTGGACGCTACCGCGCCTGCTTGGACGCTTCCGCGTCTGCTTGGACGCTTCAGCGCCTGCTTGGACGCTACCGCGCCTGCTTGGACGCTTCCGCGACTGCTTGGACGCATCCGCGCCTGGTTGGACGCTACCGCGCCTGCTTGGACGCTTCCGCGCCTGCTTGGACGCTTCCGCGCCTGCTTGGACACATCCGCGCCTGGTTGGACGCTACCGCACCTGCTTGGACACTACCGCGCCTGCAAGGACGCTTCCGCGACTGCTTGGACGCTTCCGCGCCTGGTTGGACGCTACCGCGCCTGCTTGGACGCTTCCGCGCCTGTTTGGACGCTACCGCGCCTGCTTGGACGCTTCCGCGACTGCTTGCACGCTTCCGCGCCTGCTTGGACGCTACCGCGCCTGCTTGGACGCTTCCGCGACTGCTTGGACGCTACCGCGCCTGCTTGGACGCTTCCGCGACTGCTTGGACGCTTCCGCGCCTGCTTGGACTCTTCTGCGTCTTCTTGCATGCTTCCGCGCCTGCTTGGACGTTTCCGCGCCTGCTTGGACGCTGCCGCGCCTGTTTGGACGCTTCCGCGACTTCTTGGACGCTTCCGCGCCTGGTTGGACGCTACCGCGACTGCTTGGACGCTTCCGCGCCTGCTTGGACGCTTCCGCGCCTGCTCGGACGCTTCCGCCACTGCTTGGTCGCTTCCGCGCCTGCTTGGACGCTACCGCGCCTGCTTGGACGCTTCCGCGACTGCTTGGACGCTTCCGCGGCTGCTTGGACGCTACTGTGCCTGCTTGAACGCTTCCGCGACTGCTTGGACGCTTCCGCGCCTGGTTGGACGCTACCGCGCTTGCTTGGAAGCTTCCGCGACTGCTTGGACGCTACCGCGCCTGCTTGGACGCTGCCGCGACTGCTTGGACTGTTCTGCGTCTTCTTGCATGCTTCCGCGCCTGCTTGGACGTTTCCGCGCCTGCTTGGACGCTACAGCGCCTGCTTGGACGCTTCCGCGACTGCTTGGACACATCCGCGCCTGGTTGGACGCTACCGCACCTGCTTGGACACTACCGCGCCTGCTTGGACGCTTCCGCGACTGCTTGGACGCTTCCGCGCCTGGTTGGACGCTCCCGCGCCTGCTTGGACGCTTCCGCGTCTGCTTGGACGCTTCAGCGCCTGCTTGGACGCTACCGCGCCTGCTTGGACGCTTCCGCGACTGCTTGGACGCATCCGCGCCTGGTTGGACGCTACCGCGCCTGCTTGGACGCTTCCGCGCCTGCTTGGACGCTTCCGCGACTGCTTGGACGCTTCCGCGCCTGGTTGGACGCTACCGCGCCTGCTTGGACGCTTCCGCGCCTGTTTGGACGCTACCGCGCCTGCTTGGACGCTTCCGCGACTGCTTGCACGCTTCCGCGCCTGCTTGGACGCTACCGCGCCTGCTTGGACGCTTCCGCGACTGCTTGGACGCTACCGCGCCTGCTTGGACGCTTCCGCGACTGCTTGGACGCTTCCGCGCCTGCTTGGACTCTTCTGCGTCTTCTTGCATGCTTCCGCGCCTGCTTGGACGTTTCCGCGCCTGCTTGGACGCTGCCGCGCCTGTTTGGACGCTTCCGCGACTTCTTGGACGCTTCCGCGCCTGGTTGGACGCTACCGCGACTGCTTGGACGCTTCCGCGCCTGCTTGGACGCTTCCGCGCCTGCTCGGACGCTTCCGCCACTGCTTGGTCGCTTCCGCGCCTGCTTGGACGCTACCGCGCCTGCTTGGACGCTTCCGCGACTGCTTGGACGCTTCCGCGGCTGCTTGGACGCTACTGCGCCTGCTTGAACGCTTCCGCGACTGCTTGGACGCTTCCGCGCCTGGTTGGACGCTACCGCGCTTGCTTGGAAGCTTCCGCGACTGCTTGGACGCTACCGCGCCTGCTTGGACGCTGCCGCGACTGCTTGGACTGTTCTGCGTCTTCTTGCATGCTTCCGCGCCTGCTTGGACGTTTCCGCGCCTGCTTGGACGCTACAGCGCCTGCTTGGACGCTTCCGCGACTGCTTGGACACATCCGCGCCTGGTTGGACGCTACCGCACCTGCTTGGACACTACCGCGCCTGCTTGGACGCTTCCGCGACTGCTTGGACGCTTCCGCGCCTGGTTGGACGCTCCCGCGCCTGCTTGGACGCTTCCGCGTCTGCTTGGACGCTTCAGCGCCTGCTTGGACGCTACCGCGCCTGCTTGGACGCTTCCGCGACTGCTTGGACGCATCCGCGCCTGGTTGGACGCTACCGCGCCTGCTTGGACGCTTCCGCGCCTGCTTGGACGCTTCCGCGCCTGCTTGGACGCTACCGCGCCTGCTTGGACGCTTCCGCGCCTGCTTGGACGCTTCCGCGCCTGCTTGGACGCTTCCGCGACTGCTTGGACTCTACCGCGACTGCTTGGACGCTTCCGCGCCTGCTTGGACGCTTCCGCGCCTGCTTGGACTCTTCTGCGTCTCCTTGCATGCTTCCGCGCCTGCTTGGACGCTACCGCGCCTGCTTGGACGCTTCCGCGCCTGCTTGGACGCTTCCGCGCCTGCTTGGACGCTTCCGCGACTGCTTGCACGCTTCCGCGCCTGCTTGCACGCTTCCGCGACTGCTTGGACGCTTCCGCGCCTGCTTGGACACTTCCGCGACTGCTTGGACGCTTCCGCGCCTGGTTGGACGCTTCCGCGCCTGCTTGGACGCTACCGCGCCTGCTTGGACGCTTCCGCGACTGCTTGGACGCTACCGCGCCTGCTTGGATGCTTCCGCGACTGCTTGCACGCTTCCGCGCCTGCTTGGACGCTTCCGCGACTGCTTGGACGCTTCCGCGCCTGGTTGGACGCTACCGCGTCTGCTTGGACGCTTCCGCGACTGCTTGGACGCTTCCGCGCCTGCTTGGACGCTACCGCGCCTGCTTGGACGCTTCCGCGACTGCTTGGACGCTACCGCGCCTGCTTGGACGCTTCAGCGACTGCTTGGACGCTTCCGCGCCTGCTTGGACTCTTCTGCGTCTTCTTGCATGCTTCCGCGCCTGCTTGGACGTTTCCGCGCCTGCTTGGACGCTACCCCGCCTGCTTGGACGCTTCCGCGACTGCTTGGACGCATCCGCGCCTGGTTGGACGCTACCGCGCCTGCTTGCACGCTTCCGCGCCTGCTTGCACGCTTCCGCGCCTGCTTGGACTCTTCTGCGTCTTCTTGCATGCTTCCGCGCCTGCTTGGACGTTTCCGCGCCTGCTTGGACGCTTCCGCGACTGCTTGGACGCTTCCGCGCCTGGTTGGACGCTTCCGCGCCTGCTTCGACGCTACCGCGCCTGCTTGGACGCTTCCGCGCCTGCTTGGACTCTTCTGCGTCTTCTTGCATGCTTCCGCGTCTGCTTGGACGTTTCCGCGCCTGCTTGGACGCTACCGCGCCTGCTTGGAAGCTTCCGCGACTGCTTGGACGCTTCCGCGCCTGCTTGGACTATTCTGCGTCTTCTTGCATTCTTCCGCGCCTGTTTGGACGCTTCCGCGACTTCTTGGACGCTTCCGCGCCTGGTTGGACGCTACCGCGACTGCTTGGACGCTTCCGGGCCTGCTTGGACTATTCTGCGTCTTCTTGCATTCTTCCGCGCCTGTTTGGACGCTTCCGCGACTGCTTGGACGCTACCGCGCCTGCTTGGACGCTTACGCGACTGCTTGGACGCATCCGCGCCTGTTTGGACGCTACCGCGCCTGCTTGGACACTACCGCGCCTGGTTGGAAGCTACCGCGCCTGCTTGGACGCTTCCGCGACTGCTTGGACGCTTCCGCGCCTGCTTGGACGCTACCGCGCCTGCTTGGACGCTTCCGCGCCTGCTTGGACGCTTCCGCGCCTTCTTGGACGCTTCCGCGCCTGCTTGCACGCTTCCGCGCCTGCTTGGACGCTTCCGCGCCTGCTTGGACTCCTCTGCGCCTTCTTGCATGTTTCCGCGCCTGCTTGGACGCTACCGCGCCTGCTTGAACGCTTCCGCGCCTGCTTGGATGGATCCGCGAATGCTTGAACGCTTCCGCGCCTGGTTGCACGCTTCCGCGCCTGCTTGGACGCTTCCGCGCCTGCTTGGACTCTTCTGCGTCTTCTTGCATGCTTCCGCGCCTGCTTGCATGCTTCCCCGCCTGCTTGGACGCTTCCGCGCCTGCTTGGACTCTTCTGCGCCTTCTTGCATGCTGCCGCGCCTGCTTGGACACTTCCGCGCCTGCTTGGACGCTTCCGCGCCTGCTTGGACGCTTTCGCGCCTGCTTGGTCGCTTCCGCGCCTATATGGATGCTTCCGCGCCTGCGTGGACGCTTCCGCGCCTGCGTGGACGCTTCCGCGCCTGCTTGGACTCCTCTGCGCCTTCTTGCATGCTTCCGCGCCTGCTTGGACGCTACCGCGCCTGCTTGGACGCTTCCGCGCATTCTTGGACGCTTCCGCGACTGCTTGGGCGCTTCCGCGCCTGCTTGGACGCTTCCGCGCCTGCTTGGACGCTTCCGCGCCTGCTTGGACGCTTCCGCTCCTGCTTGGACGCTACCGCGCTTGCTTGGACGCTTCCGCGCATTCTTGGACGTTTCCGCGACTGCTTGGGCGCTTCCGCGCCTGCTTGGACTCCTCTGCGCCTTCTTGCATGTTTCCGCGCCTGCTTGGACGCTACCGCGCCTGCTTGAACGCTTCCGCGCCTGCTTGGACGGATCCGCGCCTGCTTGAACGCTTCCGCGCCTGGTTGCACGCTTCCGCGCCTGCTTGGACGCTTCCGCGCCTGCTTGGACGCTTCCGCGCCTGCTTGGACGCTTCCGCGCCTGCTTGGACGCTTCCGCGCCTGCTTGGACGCTTCCGCGCCTGCTTGGACGCTTCCGCGCCTGCTTGGACTCTTCCACGCCTGCTTGGACGCTACCGCGCCTGCTTGGACGCTTCCGCGCCTGCTTGGACGCTTCCGCGCCTGCTTGGACGTTTCCGCGCCTGCTCGGATGCTTCCGCGCCTGCTTGCACGCTTCCGCGCCTGCTTGCAAGCTTCCGCGCCTGCTTGCACGCTTCCGCGACTGCTTGGGCGCTTCCGCGCCTGCTTGGACGCTTCCGCGCCTGCTTGGACGCCTCCGCGCCTGCTTGGACGCTTCCGCGCCTGCTTGGACGCTTCCGCGCCTGCTTGGACGCTTCCGCGCCATCTTGCACGATTCCGCGCCTGCTTGGACGCTTCCGCGCCTGCTTGGACTCTTCCACGCATGCTTGGACGCTTCCGCGCCTGCTTGGACGCTTCCGCTCCCGCTTGGACGCTTCGGCGCCTTCTTGCATGCTTCCGCGCCTGCTTGGACGCTTCCGCGCCTGCTTGGACGCTTCCGCGCCTGCTTGGACGCTTCCGCGCCTGCTTGGACGCTTCCGCGCCTGCTTGGACGCTACCGCGCCTGCTTGGACGCTTCCGCGCATTCTTGGACGCTTCCGCGCCTGCTTGGACGCTTCCGCGCATTCTTGGACGCTTCCGCGACTGCTTGGGCGCTTCCGCGCCTGCTTGGACGCTTCCGCGCCTGCTTGGACGCTTCCGCGCCTGCTTGGACGCTTCCGCTCCTGCTTGGACGCTACCGCGCTTGCTTGGACGCTTCCGCGCATTCTTGGACGTTTCCGCGACTGCTTGGGCGCTTCCGCGCCTGCTTGGACTCCTCTGCGCCTTCTTGCATGTTTCCGCGCCTGCTTGGACGCTACCGCGCCTGCTTGAACGCTTCCGCGCCTGCTTGGACGGATCCGCGCCTGCTTGAACGCTTCCGCGCCTGGTTGCACGCTTCCGCGCCTGCTTGGACGCTTCCGCGCCTGCTTGGACGCTTCCGCGCCTGCTTGGACGCTTCCGCGCCTGCTTGGACGCTTCCGCGCCTGCTTGGACGCTACCGCGCCTGCTTGGACGCTTCCGCGCCTGTTTGGACGCTACCGCGCCTGCTTGGACGCTTCCGCGACTGCTTGCACGCTTCCGCGCCTGCTTGGACGCTACCGCGCCTGCTTGGACGCTTCCGCGACTGCTTGGACGCTACCGCGCCTGCTTGGACGCTTCCGCGACTGCTTGGACGCTTCCGCGCCTGGTTGGACGCTACCGCGCCTGCTTGGACACTACCGCGCCTGCTTGGACGCTTCCGCGACTGCTTGGACGCTTCCGCGCCTGGTTGGACGCTTCCGCGCCTGCTTGGACGCTACCGCGCCTGCTTGGACGCTTCCGCGACTGCTTGGACGCTACCGCGCCTGCTTGGACGCTTCAGCGACTGCTTGGACGCTTCCGCGCCTGCTTGGACTCTTCTGCGTCTTCTTGCATGCTTCCGCGCCTGCTTGGACGTTTCCGCGCCTGCTTGGACGCTACCCCGCCTGCTTGGACGCTTCCGCGACTGCTTGGACGCATCCGCGCCTGGTTGGACGCTACCGCGCCTGCTTGCACGCTTCCGCGCCTGCTTGCACGCTTCCGCGCCTGCTTGGACTCTTCTGCGTCTTCTTGCATGCTTCCGCGCCTGCTTGGACGTTTCCGCGCCTGCTTGGACGCTTCCGCGACTGCTTGGACGCTTCCGCGCCTGGTTGGACGCTTCCGCGCCTGCTTCGACGCTACCGCGCCTGCTTGGACGCTTCCGCGCCTGCTTGGACTCTTCTGCGTCTTCTTGCATGCTTCCGCGTCTGCTTGGACGTTTCCGCGCCTGCTTGGACGCTACCGCGCCTGCTTGGAAGCTTCCGCGACTGCTTGGACGCTTCCGCGCCTGCTTGGACTATTCTGCGTCTTCTTGCATTCTTCCGCGCCTGTTTGGACGCTTCCGCGACTTCTTGGACGCTTCCGCGCCTGGTTGGACGCTACCGCGACTGCTTGGACGCTTCCGGGCCTGCTTGGACTATTCTGCGTCTTCTTGCATTCTTCCGCGCCTGTTTGGACGCTTCCGCGACTGCTTGGACGCTACCGCGCCTGCTTGGACGCTTACGCGACTGCTTGGACGCATCCGCGCCTGTTTGGACGCTACCGCGCCTGCTTGGACACTACCGCGCCTGGTTGGAAGCTACCGCGCCTGCTTGGACGCTTCCGCGACTGCTTGGACGCTTCCGCGCCTGCTTGGACGCTACCGCGCCTGCTTGGACGCTTCCGCGCCTGCTTGGACGCTTCCGCGCCTTCTTGGACGCTTCCGCGCCTGCTTGCACGCTTCCGCGCCTGCTTGGACGCTTCCGCGCCTGCTTGGACTCCTCTGCGCCTTCTTGCATGTTTCCGCGCCTGCTTGGACGCTACCGCGCCTGCTTGAACGCTTCCGCGCCTGCTTGGATGGATCCGCGAATGCTTGAACGCTTCCGCGCCTGGTTGCACGCTTCCGCGCCTGCTTGGACGCTTCCGCGCCTGCTTGGACTCTTCTGCGTCTTCTTGCATGCTTCCGCGCCTGCTTGCATGCTTCCCCGCCTGCTTGGACGCTTCCGCGCCTGCTTGGACTCTTCTGCGCCTTCTTGCATGCTGCCGCGCCTGCTTGGACACTTCCGCGCCTGCTTGGACGCTTCCGCGCCTGCTTGGACGCTTTCGCGCCTGCTTGGTCGCTTCCGCGCCTATATGGATGCTTCCGCGCCTGCGTGGACGCTTCCGCGCCTGCGTGGACGCTTCCGCGCCTGCTTGGACTCCTCTGCGCCTTCTTGCATGCTTCCGCGCCTGCTTGGACGCTACCGCGCCTGCTTGGACGCTTCCGCGCATTCTTGGACGCTTCCGCGACTGCTTGGGCGCTTCCGCGCCTGCTTGGACGCTTCCGCGCCTGCTTGGACGCTTCCGCGCCTGCTTGGACGCTTCCGCTCCTGCTTGGACGCTACCGCGCTTGCTTGGACGCTTCCGCGCATTCTTGGACGTTTCCGCGACTGCTTGGGCGCTTCCGCGCCTGCTTGGACTCCTCTGCGCCTTCTTGCATGTTTCCGCGCCTGCTTGGACGCTACCGCGCCTGCTTGAACGCTTCCGCGCCTGCTTGGACGGATCCGCGCCTGCTTGAACGCTTCCGCGCCTGGTTGCACGCTTCCGCGCCTGCTTGGACGCTTCCGCGCCTGCTTGGACGCTTCCGCGCCTGCTTGGACGCTTCCGCGCCTGCTTGGACGCTTCCGCGCCTGCTTGGACGCTTCCGCGCCTGCTTGGACGCTTCCGCGCCTGCTTGGACTCTTCCACGCCTGCTTGGACGCTACCGCGCCTGCTTGGACGCTTCCGCGCCTGCTTGGACGCTTCCGCGCCTGCTTGGACGTTTCCGCGCCTGCTCGGATGCTTCCGCGCCTGCTTGCACGCTTCCGCGCCTGCTTGCAAGCTTCCGCGCCTGCTTGCACGCTTCCGCGACTGCTTGGGCGCTTCCGCGCCTGCTTGGACGCTTCCGCGCCTGCTTGGACGCCTCCGCGCCTGCTTGGACGCTTCCGCGCCTGCTTGGACGCTTCCGCGCCTGCTTGGACGCTTCCGCGCCATCTTGCACGATTCCGCGCCTGCTTGGACGCTTCCGCGCCTGCTTGGACTCTTCCACGCATGCTTGGACGCTTCCGCGCCTGCTTGGACGCTTCCGCTCCCGCTTGGACGCTTCGGCGCCTTCTTGCATGCTTCCGCGCCTGCTTGGACGCTTCCGCGCCTGCTTGGACGCTTCCGCGCCTGCTTGGACGCTTCCGCGCCTGCTTGGACGCTTCCGCGCCTGCTTGGACGCTACCGCGCCTGCTTGGACGCTTCCGCGCATTCTTGGACGCTTCCGCGCCTGCTTGGACGCTTCCGCGCATTCTTGGACGCTTCCGCGACTGCTTGGGCGCTTCCGCGCCTGCTTGGACGCTTCCGCGCCTGCTTGGACGCTTCCGCGCCTGCTTGGACGCTTCCGCTCCTGCTTGGACGCTACCGCGCTTGCTTGGACGCTTCCGCGCATTCTTGGACGTTTCCGCGACTGCTTGGGCGCTTCCGCGCCTGCTTGGACTCCTCTGCGCCTTCTTGCATGTTTCCGCGCCTGCTTGGACGCTACCGCGCCTGCTTGAACGCTTCCGCGCCTGCTTGGACGGATCCGCGCCTGCTTGAACGCTTCCGCGCCTGGTTGCACGCTTCCGCGCCTGCTTGGACGCTTCCGCGCCTGCTTGGACGCTTCCGCGCCTGCTTGGACGCTTCCGCGCCTGCTTGGACGCTTCCGCGCCTGCTTGGACGCTTCCGCGCCTGCTTGGACGCTTCCGCGCCTGCTTGGACGCTTCCGCGCCTGCTTGGACGCTTCCGCGCCTGCTTGGACGCTTCCGCGCCTGCTTGGACGCTTCCGCGCATGCTTGCACGCTTCCGCGCCTGCTTGCACGCTTCCGCGCCTGCTTGGACGCTTCCGCGCCTGCTTGGACTCTTCCGCGCATGCTTGGAGGTTTCCGCGCCTGCTTGGACTCTTCCACGCATGCTTGGACGCTTCCGCGCCTGCTTGCACGCTTCCGCGCCTGCTTGCACGCTTCCGCGCCTGCTTGGACACTTCCGCGCCTGCTTGGACTCTTCTGCGTCTTCTTGCATGCTTCCGCGCCTGCTTGGACGTTTCCGCGCCTGCTTGGACGCTGCCGCGCCTGCTTGGACTCTTCCGCGCCTGCTTGGACGCTACCGCGCCTGCTTGGACGCTTCCGCGACTGCTTGCACGCTTCCGCGCCTGCTTGGACTCTTCTGCGCCTTCTTGCATGCTTCCGCGCATACTTGGACGTTTCCGCGCCTGCTTGGACGCTACCGCGCCTGCTTGGACGCTTCCGCGACTGCTTGGACGCTTCCGCGCTTGCTTGGACTCTTCTGCGTCTTCTTGCATGCTTCCGCGCCTGCTTGGACGCTTCCGCGCCTGCTTGCATGCTTCCCCGCCTGTTTGGACGCTTTCGCGCCTGCTTGGACGCTTCCGCGACTGCTTGGACGCTTCCGCGCCTGCTTGGACGCTTCCGCGCCTGCTTGGACTATTCTGCGTCTTCTTGCATGCTTCCGCGCCTGTTTGGACGCTTCCGCGACTTCTTGGACGCTTCCGCGCCTGGTTGGACGCTACCGCGACTGCTTGGACGCTTCCGCGACTACTTGGACGCTTCCGCGACTGCTTGGACGCTTCCGCGCCTGGTTGGACGCTACCGCGCCTGCTTGGACACTACCGCGCCTGCTTGGACGCTTCCGCGACTGCTTGGACGCTTCCGCGCCTGGTTGGACGCTTCCGCGCCTGCTTGGACGCTTCCGCGCCTGCTTGGACGCTTCCGCGCCTGCTTGGACGCTTCCGCGCCTGCTTGGACGCTTCCGCGCCTGCTTGGACGCTTCCGCGCATGCTTGCACGCTTCCGTGCCTGCTTGCACGCTTCCGCGCCTGCTTGGACGCTTCCGCGCCTGCTTGGACTCTTCCGCGCATGCTTGGAGGTTTCCGCGCCTGCTTGGACTCTTCCACGCATGCTTGGACGCTTCCGCGCCTGCTTGCACGCTTCCGCGCCTGCTTGCACGCTTCCGCGCCTGCTTGGACTCTTCCGCGCCTGCTTGGACTCTTCTGCGTCTTCTTGCATGCTTCCGCGCCTGCTTGGACGTTTCCGCGCCTGCTTGGACGCTGCCGCGCCTGCTTGGACTCTTCCGCGCCTGCTTGGACGCTACCGCGCCTGCTTGGACGCTTCCGCGACTGCTTGCACGCTTCCGCGCCTGCTTGGACTCTTCTGCGCCTTCTTGCATGCTTCCGCGCATACTTGGACGTTTCCGCGCCTGCTTGGACGCTACCGCGCCTGCTTGGACGCTTCCGCGACTGCTTGGACGCTTCCGCGCTTGCTTGGACTCTTCTGCGTCTTCTTGCATGCTTCCGCGCCTGCTTGGACGCTTCCGCGCCTGCTTGCATGCTTCCCCGCCTGTTTGGACGCTTTCGCGCCTGCTTGGACGCTTCCGCGACTGCTTGGACGCTTCCGCGCCTGCTTGGACGCTTCCGCGCCTGCTTGGACTATTCTGCGTCTTCTTGCATGCTTCCGCGCCTGCTTGGACGCTTCCGCGCCTGCTTGCATGCTTCCCCGCCTGCTTGGACGCTTCCGCGCCTGCTTGGACGCTACCGCGCCTGCTTGGACGCTTCCGCGCATTCTTGGACGCTTCCGCGCCTGCTTGGACGCTTCCGCGCATTCTTGGACGCTTCCGCGACTGCTTGGGCGCTTCCGCGCCTGCTTGGACGCTTCCGCGCCTGCTTGGACGCTTCCGCGCCTGCTTGGACGCTTCCGCTCCTGCTTGGACGCTACCGCGCTTGCTTGGACGCTTCCGCGCATTCTTGGACGTTTCCGCGACTGCTTGGGCGCTTCCGCGCCTGCTTGGACTCCTCTGCGCCTTCTTGCATGTTTCCGCGCCTGCTTGGACGCTACCGCGCCTGCTTGAACGCTTCCGCGCCTGCTTGGACGGATCCGCGCCTGCTTGAACGCTTCCGCGCCTGGTTGCACGCTTCCGCGCCTGCTTGGACGCTTCCGCGCCTGCTTGGACGCTTCCGCGCCTGCTTGGACGCTTCCGCGCCTGCTTGGACGCTTCCGCGCCTGCTTGGACTCTTCCACGCCTGCTTGGACACTACCGCGCCTGCTTGGACGCTTCCGCGCCTGCTTGGACGCTTCCGCGCCTGCTTGGACTCTTCTGCGCCTTCTTGCATGCTTCCGCCCCTTCTTGGACGCTTCCGTGCCTACTTGCACGGTTCTGCGCCTGCTTGGACGCTTCCGCACCTGCTTGTACTCTTCCACGCCTGCTTGAACGTTTCCGCGCCTGCCTGGTCGTTTCCGCGCCTGCTTAGACGCTACCGCGCCTGCTTGGACATTTCCGCGCCTGCTTGGACGCTTCCGCGCCTGCTTGGACGCTTCCGCGCCTGCTTGGACGCTTCCGCGCCTGCTTGGACGCTTCCGCGCCTGCTTGGACTCTTCCACGCCTGCTTGGACGCTACCGCGCCTGCTTGGACGCTTCCGCGCCTGCTTGGACGCTTCCGCGCCTGCTTGGACTCTTCTGCGCCTTCTTGCATGCTTCCGCCCCTTCTTGGACGCTTCCGTGCCTACTTGCACGGTTCTGCGCCTGCTTGGACGCTTCCGCACCTGCTTGTACTCTTCCACGCCTGCTTGAACGTTTCCGCGCCTGCCTGGTCGTTTCCGCGCCTGCTTAGACGCTACCGCGCCTGCTTGGACATTTCCGCGCCTGCTTGGACGCTTCCGCGCCTGCTTGGACGCTTCCGCGCCTGCTTGGACGGATCCGCGCCTGCTTGAACGCTTCCGCGCCTGGTTGCACGCTTCCGCGCCTGCTTGGACGCTTCCGCGCCTGCTTGGACGCTTCCGCGCCTGCTTGGACGCTTCCGCGCCTGCTTGGACGCTTCCGCGCCTGCTTGGACGCTTCCGCGCCTGCTTGGACGCTTCCGCGCCTGCTTGGACTCTTCCACGCCTGCTTGGACGCTACCGCGCCTGCTTGGACGCTTCCGCGCCTGCTTGGACGCTTCCGCGCATGCTTGCACGCTTCCGCGCCTGCTTGCACGTTTCCGCGCCTGCTTGGACGCTTCAGCGACTGCTTGGACGCTTCCGCGCCTGCTTGGACTCTTCTGCGCCTTCTTGCATGCTTCCGCGCCTACTTGGACGTTTCCGCGACTGCTTGGACGTTTCTGCGCCTTCTTGCATGCTTCCGCGCCTGCTTGGACGTTTCCGCGCCAGCTTGGACGCTTCCGCGCCTGCTTGGACTCTTCCGCGCCGGCTTGCATGCTTCCGCGCCTGCTAGGACGCTTTCGCGCCTGCTTGCACGGTTCCGAGCCTGCTTGGACGCTTCCGCGACTGCTTGGACTCTTCTGCGCCTGCTTGGACTCTTCTGCGCCGTCTTGCATGCTTCCGCGCCTGCTTGGACGCTTACGCGCCTGCTTGGACGCTTCCGCGCCTGCTTGGACGCTTCCGCGACTGCTTGGACGCTTCCGCGCCTGCTTGGACTCTTCTGCGCCTTCTTGCATGCTTCCGCGCCTGCTTGGACGCTTCCGCGCCTGGTTGGACGCTTCCGCGCCTTCTTGCATGCTTCCGCGCCTTCTTGGACGTTTCCGCGCCTGCTTGGATGCTTCCGCGCCTGCTTGCATGCTTCCCCGCCTGGTTGGACGCTTCCGCGCCTGCTTGGACGCTTCCGCGCCTGCTTGGATGCTTCCGCGCCTGCTTGCATGCTTCTCCGCCTGCTTGGTCGCTTCCGCGACTGCTTGGACGCTACCGCGCCTTCTTGGACGCTCCCACGCCTGCTTGGACGCTTCCGCGCCTGCTTGGACGCATCCGCGCCTGCTTGGATGCTTCCGCGCCTGCTTGCATGCTTCCCCGCCTGGTTGGACGCTTCCGCGCCTGCTTGGACGCTTCCGCGCCTGCTTGGATGCTTCCGCGCCTGCTTGCATGCTTCCCCGCCTGCTTGCATGCTTCCCCGCCTGCTTGGTCGCTTCCGCGACTGCTTGGACGCTACCGCGCCTTCTTGGACGCTCCCACGCCTGCTTGGACGCTTCAGCGACTGCTTGGACGCTTCCGCGCCTGCTTGGTCTCTTCTGCGCGTTCTTGGATGCTTCCGCGCCTACTTGGACGTTTCCGCGACTGCTTGGACGTTTCTGCGCCTTCTTGCATGCTTCCGCGCCTGCTTGGACGTTTCCGCGCCAGCTTGGACGCTTCCGCGCCTGCTTGGACTCTTCCGCGCCGGCTTGCATGCTTCCGCGCCTGGTTGGACGCTTCCGCGCCTTCTTCCATGCTTCCGCGCCTGGTTGGACACTTCTGCGCCTGCTTGGACGCTACCGCGCCTGCTTGGAACCTTCCGCGCCTTCTTACATGCTTACGCGCCTGCTTGGACGTTTCCGCGCCTGCTTGGACGCTTCAGCGACTACTTGGACGCTTCCGCGCCTGCTTGGACTCTTCTGCGCCTTCTTGCATGCTTCCGCGCCTACTTGGACGTTTCCGCGACTGCTTGGACGTTTCTGCGCCTTCTTGCATGCTTCCGCGCCTGCTTGGACGTTTCCGCGCCAGCTTGGACGCTTCCGCGCCTGCTTGGACTCTTCCGCGCCTGCTTGCATGCTTCCGCGCCTGCTAGGACGCTTTCGCGCCTGCTTGCACGGTACCGAGCCTGCTTGGACGCTTCCGCGACTGCTTGGACTCTTCTGCGCCTGCTTGGACTCTTCTGCGCCGTCTTGCATGCTTCCGCGCCTGCTTGGACGCTTACGCGCCTGTTGGACGCTTCCGCGCCTGCTTGGACGCTTCCGCGACTGCTTGGACGCTTCCGCGCCTGCTTGGACTCTTCTGCGCCTTCTTGCATGCTTCCGCGCCTGCTTGGACGCTTCCGCGCCTGGTTGGACGCTTCCGCGCCTTCTTGCATGCTTCCGCGCCTACTTGGACGTTTCCGCGCCTGCTTGGATGCTTCCGCGCCTGCTTGCATGCTTCCCCGCCTGGTTGGACGCTTCCGCGCCTGCTTGGACGCTTCCGCGACTGCTTGGACGCTTCCGCGCCTGCTTGGACTCTTCTGCGCCTTCTTGCATGCTTCCGCGCCTGCTTGGACGCTTCCGCGCCTGGTTGGACGCTTCCGCGACTTCTTGCATGCTTCCGCGCCTACTTGGACGTTTCCGCGCCTGCTTCGATGCTTCCGCGCCTGCTTGCATGCTTCCCCGCCTGGTTGGACGCTTCCGCGCCTGCTTGGACGCTTCCGCGCCTGCTTGGACTCTTCTGCGTCTTCTTGCATGCTTCCGCGCCTGCTTGGACGCTTCCGCGACTGCTTGGACGCTTCCGCGCCTGCTTGGACGCTTCCGCGTCTGCTTGGACTCTTCTGCGTCTTCTTGCATGCTTCCGCGCCTGCTTGGACTCTTCCGCGCCGGCTTGCATGCTTCCGCGCCTGGTTGGACGCTTCCGCGCCTTCTTCCATGCTTCCGCGCCTGGTTGGACACTTCTGCGCCTGCTTGGACGCTACCGCGCCTGCTTGGACGCTTCCGCGACTGCTTGGACGCTTCCGCGGCTGCTTGGACGCTACTGCGCCTGCTTGAACGCTTCCGCGACTGCTTGGACGCTTCCGCGCCTGGTTGGACGCTACCGCGCCTGCTTGGAAGCTTCCGCGACTGCTTGGACGCTACCGCGCCTGCTTGGACGCTGCCGCGACTGCTTGGACGCTTCCGCGCCTGCTTGGACTGTTCTGCGTCTTCTTGCATGCTTCCGCGCCTGCTTGGACGTTTCCGCGCCTGCTTGAACGCTACCGCGCCTGCTTGGACGCTTCCGCGACTGCTTGGACACATCCGCGCCTGGTTGGACGCTACCGCACCTGCTTGGACACTACCGCGCCTGCAAGGACGCTTCCGCGACTGCTTGGACGCTTCCGCGCCTGGTTGGACGCTACCGCGCCTGCTTGGACGCTTCCGCGACTGCTTGGACGCTACCGCGCCTGCTTGGACGCTTCCGCGACTGCTTGGACTCTTCCGCGCCTGCTTGGACTCTTCTGCGTCTTCTTGCATGCTTCCGCGCCTGCTTGGACGTTTCCGCGCCTGCTTGGACGCTGCCGCGCCTGCTTGGACTCTTCCGCGCCTGCTTGGACGCTACCGCGCCTGCTTGGACGCTTCCGCGACTGCTTGCACGCTTCCGCGCCTGCTTGGACTCTTCTGCGCCTTCTTGCATGCTTCCGCGCCTACTTGGACGTTTCCGCGCCTGCTGGGACGCTACCGCGCCTGCTTGGACGCTTCCGCGACTGCTTGGACGCTTCCGCGCCTGCTTGGACTCTTCTGCGTCTTCTTGCATGCTTCCGCGCCTGCTTGGACGCTTCCGCGCCTGCTTGCATGCTTCCCCGCCTGCTTGGACGCTTCCGCGCCTGCCTGGACGCTTCCGCGACTGCTTGGACGCTTCCGCGCCTGCTTGGACGCTTCCGCGCCTGCTTGGACTATTCTGCGTCTTCTTGCATGCTTCCGCGCCTGTTTGGACGCTTCCGCGACTTCTTGGACGCTTCCGCGCCTGCTTGGAAGCTGCCGCGCCTGCTTGGACGCTACCGCGCCTGCTTGGACGCTTCCGCGCCTGCTTGGACGCTTCCGCGCCTGCTTGGACGCTTCCGCGACTGCTTGGACTATTCTGCGTCTTCTTGCATGCTTCCGCGCCTGCTTGGATGCTACCGCGCCTGCTTGGACGCTTCCGCGACTGCTTGGACGCTTCCGCGGCTGCTTGGACGCTACTGCGCCTGCTTGAACGCTTCCGCGACTGCTTGGACGCTTCCGCGCCTGGTTGGACGCTACCGCGCCTGCTTGGAAGCTTCCGCGACTGCTTGGACGCTACCGCGCCTGCTTGGACGCTGCCGCGACTGCTTGGACGCTTCCGCGCCTGCTTGGACTGTTCTGCGTCTTCTTGCATGCTTCCGCGCCTGCTTGGACGTTTCCGCGCCTGCTTGGACGCTACCGCGCCTGCTTGGACGCTTCCGCGACTGCTTGGACGCTTCCGCGCCTGCTTGGACTGTTCTGCGTCTTCTTGCATGCTTCCGCGCCTGCTTGGACTGTTCTGCGTCTTCTTGCATGCTTCCGCGCCTGCTTGGACGTTTCCGCGCCTGCTTGGACGCTACCGCGCCTGCTTGGACGCTTCCGCGACTGCTTGGACACATCCGCGCCTGGTTGGACGCTACCGCACCTGCTTGGACACTACCGCGCCTGCAAGGACGCTTCCGCGACTGCTTGGACGCTTCCGCGCCTGGTTGGACGCTACCGCGCCTGCTTGGACGCTTCCGCGCCTGGTTGGACGCTACCGCGCCTGCTTGGACGCTTCCGCGACTGCTTGCACGCTTCCGCGCCTGCTTGGACGCTACCGCGCCTGCTTGGACGCTTCCGCGACTGCTTGGACGCTTCCGCGCCTGGTTGGACGCTACCGCGCCTGCTTGGAAGCTTCCGCGACTGCTTGGACGCTACCGCGCCTGCTTGGACGCTGCCGCGACTGCTTGGACGCTTCCGCGCCTGCTTGGACTGTTCTGCGTCTTCTTGCATGCTTCCGCGCCTGCTTGGACGTTTCCGCGCCTGCTTGGACGCTACCGCGCCTGCTTGGACGCTTCCGCGCCTGCTTGGACGCTTTCGCGCCTGCTTGGTCGCTTCCGCGCCTATATGGATGCTTCCGCGCCTGCGTGGACGCTTCCGCGCCTGCTTGGACTCCTCTGCGCCTTCTTGCATGCTTCCGCGCCTGCTTGGACGCTACCGCGCCTGCTTGGACGCTTCCGCGCATTCTTGGACGCTTCCGCGACTGCTTGGGCGCTTCCGCGCCTGCTTGGACGCTTCCGCGCCTGCTTGGACGCTTCCGCTCCTGCTTGGACGCTACCGCGCTTGCTTGGACGCTTCCGCGCATTCTTGGACGTTTCCGCGACTGCTTGGGCGCTTCCGCGCCTGCTTGGACTCCTCTGCGCCTTCTTGCATGTTTCCGCGCCTGCTTGGACGCTACCGCGCCTGCTTGAACGCTTCCGCGCCTGCTTGGACGGATCCGCGCCTGCTTGAACGCTTCCGCGCCTGGTTGCACGCTTCCGCGCCTGCTTGGACGCTTCCGCGCCTGCTTGGACGCTTCCGCGCCTGCTTGGACGCTTCCGCGCCTGCTTGGACGCTTCCGCGCCTGCTTGGACGCTTCCGCGCCTGCTTGGACGCTTCCGCGCCTGCTTGGACTCTTCCACGCCTGCTTGGACGCTACCGCGCCTGCTTGGACGCTTCCGCGCCTGCTTGGACGCTTCCGCGCCTGCTTGGACGTTTCCGCGCCTGCTCGGATGCTTCCGCGCCTGCTTGCACGCTTCCGCGCCTGCTTGCAAGCTTCCGCGCCTGCTTGCACGCTTCCGCGACTGCTTGGGCGCTTCCGCGCCTGCTTGGACGCTTCCGCGCCTGCTTGGACGCCTCCGCGCCTGCTTGGACGCTTCCGCACCTGCTTGGACGCTTCCGCGCCTGCTTGGACGCTTCCGCGCCATCTTGCACGATTCCGCGCCTGCTTGGACGCTTCCGCGCCTGCTTGGACTCTTCCACGCATGCTTGGACGCTTCCGCGCCTGCTTGGACGCTTCCGCTCCCGCTTGGACGCTTCGGCGCCTTCTTGCATGCTTCCGCGCCTGCTTGGACGCTTCCGCGCCTGCTTGGACGCTTCCGCGCCTGCTTGGACGCTTCCGCGCCTGCTTGGACGCTTCCGCGCCTGCTTGGACGCTACCGCGCCTGCTTGGACGCTTCCGCGCATTCTTGGACGCTTCCGCGCCTGCTTGGACGCTTCCGCGCATTCTTGGACGCTTCCGCGACTGCTTGGGCGCTTCCGCGCCTGCTTGGACGCTTCCGCGCCTGCTTGGACGCTTCCGCGCCTGCTTGGACGCTTCCGCTCCTGCTTGGACGCTACCGCGCTTGCTTGGACGCTTCCGCGCATTCTTGGACGTTCCGCGACTGCTTGGGCGCTTCCGCGCCTGCTTGGACTCCTCTGCGCCTTCTTGCATGTTTCCGCGCCTGCTTGGACGCTACCGCGCCTGCTTGAACGCTTCCGCGCCTGCTTGACGGATCCGCGCCTGCTTGAACGCTTCCGCGCCTGGTTGCACGCTTCCGCGCCTGCTTGGACGCTTCCGCGCCTGCTTGGACGCTTCCGCGCCTGCTTGGACGCTTCCGCGCCTGCTTGGACGCTTCCGCGCCTGCTTGGACGCTTCCGCGCCTGCTTGGACGCTTCCGCGCCTGCTTGGACTATTCTGCGTCTTCTTGCATGCTTCCGCGCCTGTTTGGACGCTTCCGCGACTTCTTGGACGCTTCCGCGCCTGGTTGGGACGCTACCGCGCCTGCTTGGACGCTTCCGCGACTGCTTGCACGCTTCCGCGCCTGCTTGGACTCTTCTGCGCCTTCTTGCATGCTTCCGCGCATACTTGGACGTTTCCGCGCCTGCTTGGACGCTACCGCGCCCTGCTTGGACTCTTCCGCGACTGCTTGGACGCTTCCGCGCTTGCTTGGACTCTTCTGCGTCCTTCTTGCATGCTTCCGCGCCTGCTTGGACGCTTCCGCGCCTGCTTGCATGCTTCCCCGCCTGTTTGGACGCTTTCGCGCCTGCTTGGACGCTTCCGCGACTGCTTGGACGCTTCCGCGCCTGCTTGGACGCTTCCGCGCCTGCTTGGACTATTCTGCGTCTTCTTGCATGCTTCCGCGCCTGCTTGGACGCTTCCCATGCTTGGACGCTTCCGCGCCTGCTTGCACGCTTCCGCGCCTACTTGCACGCTTCCGCGCCTGCTTGGACTCTTCCGCGCCTGCTTGGACTCTTCTGCGTCTTCTTGCATGCTTCCGCGCCTGCTTGGACGTTTCCGCGCCTGCTTGGACGCTGCCGCGCCTGCTTGGACTCTTCCGCGCCTGCTTGGACGCTACCGCGCCTGCTTGGACGCTTCCGCGACTGCTTGCACGCTTCCGCGCCTGCTTGGACTCTTCTGCGCCTTCTTGCATGCTTCCGCGCATACTTGGACGTTTCCGCGCCTGCTTGGACGCTACCGCGCCTGCTTGGACGCTTCCGCGACTGCTTGGACGCTTCCGCGCTTGCTTGGACTCTTCTGCGTCTTCTTGCATGCTTCCGCGCCTGCTTGGACGCTTCCGCGCCTGCTTGCATGCTTCCCCGCCTGTTTGGACGCTTTCGCGCCTGCTTGGACGCTTCCGCGACTGCTTGGACGCTTCCGCGCCTGCTTGGACGCTTCCGCGCCTGCTTGGACTATTCTGCGTCTTCTTGCATGCTTCCGCGCCTGCTTGGACGCTTCCGCGCCTGCTTGCATGCTTCCCCGCCTGCTTGGACGCTTCCGCGCCTGCTTGGACGCTACCGCGCCTGCTTGGACGCTTCCGCGCATTCTTGGACGCTTCCGCGCCTGCTTGGACGCTTCCGCGCATTCTTGGACGCTTCCGCGACTGCTTGGGCGCTTCCGCGCCTGCTTGGACGCTTCCGCGCCTGCTTGGACGCTTCCGCGCCTGCTTGGACGCTTCCGCTCCTGCTTGGACGCTACCGCGCTTGCTTGGACGCTTCCGCGCATTCTTGGACGTTTCCGCGACTGCTTGGGCGCTTCCGCGCCTGCTTGGAATCCTCTGCGCCTTCTTGCATGTTTCCGCGCCTGCTTGGACGCTACCGCGCCTGCTTGAACGCTTCCGCGCCTGCTTGGACGGATCCGCGCCTGCTTGAACGCTTCCGCGCCTGGTTGCACGCTTCCGCGCCTGCTTGGACGCTTCCGCGCCTGCTTGGACGCTTCCGCGCCTGCTTGGACGCTTCCGCGCCTGCTTGGACGCTTCCGCGCCTGCTTGGACGCTTCCGCGCCTGCTTGGACGCTTCCGCGCCTGCTTGGACTCTTCCACGCCTGCTTGGACGCTACCGCGCCTGCTTGGACGCTTCCGCGCCTGCTTGGACGCTTCCGCGCCTGCTTGGACTCTTCTGCGCCTTCTTGCATGCTTCCGCCCCTTCTTGGACGCTTCCGTGCCTACTTGCACGGTCCTGCGCCTGCTTGGACGCTTCCGCACCTGCTTGTACTCTTCCACGCCTGCTTGAACGTTTCCGCGCCTGCCTGGTCGTTTCCGCGCCTGCTTAGACGCTACCGCGCCTGCTTGGACATTTCCGCGACTGCTTGGACGCTTCCGCGACTGCTTGAACGCTTCCGCGCCTGCTTGGACGGATCCGCGCCTGCTTGAACGCTTCCGCGCCTGGTTGCACGCTTCCGCGCCTGCTTGGACGCTTCCGCGCCTGCTTGGACGCTTCCGCGCCTGCTTGGACGCTACTGCGCCTGCTTGAACGCTTCCGCGCCTGGTTGGACGCTACCGCGCCTGCTTGGAAGCTTCCGCGACTGCTTGGACGCTACCGCGCCTGCTTGGACGCTGCCGCGACTGCTTGGACGCTTCCGCGCCTGCTTGGACTGTTCTGCGTCTTCTTGCATGCTTCCGCGCCTGCTTGGACGTTTCCGCGCCTGCTTGGACGCTACCGCGCCTGCTTGGACGCTTCCGCGACTGCTTGGACGCTTCCGCGCCTGCTTGGACTGTTCTGCGTCTTCTTGCATGCTTCCGCGCCTGCTTGGACTGTTCTGCGTCTTCTTGCATGCTTCCGCGCCTGCTTGGACGTTTCCGCGCCTGCTTGGACGCTACCGCGCCTGCTTGGACGCTTCCGCGACTGCTTGGACACATCCGCGCCTGGTTGGACGCTACCGCACCTGCTTGGACACTACCGCGCCTGCAAGGACGCTTCCGCGACTGCTTGGACGCTTCCGCGCCTGGTTGGACGCTACCGCGCCTGCTTGGACGCTTCCGCGCCTGGTTGGACGCTACCGCGCCTGCTTGGACGCTTCCGCGACTGCTTGCACGCTTCCGCGCCTGCTTGGACGCTACCGCGCCTGCTTGGACGCTTCCGCGACTGCTTGGACGCTACCGCGCCTGCTTGGACGCTTCCGCGACTGCTTGGACGCTTCCGCGCCTGCTTGGACTCTTCTGCGTCTTCTTGCATGCTTCCGCGCCTGCTTGGACGTTTCCGCGCCTGCTTGGACGCTGCCGCGCCTGTTTGGACGCTTCCGCGACTTCTTGGACGCTTCCGCGCCTGGTTGGACGCTACCGCGACTGCTCGGACGCTTCCGCGCCTGCTTGGACGCTTCCGCGCCTGCTCGGACGCTTCCGCGACTGCTTGGTCGCTTCCGCGCCTGCTTGGACGCTACCGCGCCTGCTTGGACGCTTCCGCGACTGCTTGGACGCTTCCGCGGCTGCTTGGACGCTACTGCGCCTGCTTGAACGCTTCCGCGACTGCTTGGACGCTTCCGCGCCTGGTTGGACGCTACCGCGCCTGCTTGGAAGCTTCCGCGACTGCTTGGACGCTACCGCGCCTGCTTGGACGCTGCCGCGACTGCTTGGACTGTTCTGCGTCTTCTTGCATGCTTCCGCGCCTGCTTGGACGTTTCCGCGCCTGCTTGGACGCTACAGCGCCTGCTTGGACGCTTCCGCGACTGCTTGGACGCTGCCGCGCCTGCTTGGACTCCTCTGCGCCTTCTTGCATGTTTCCGCGCCTGCTTGGACGCTACCGCGCCTGCTTGAACGCTTCCGCGCCTGCTTGGATGGATCCGCGAATGCTTGAACGCTTCCGCGCCTGGTTGCACGCTTCCGCGCCTGCTTGGACGCTTCCGCGCCTGCTTGGACTCTTCTGCGTCTTCTTGCATGCTTCCGCGCCTGCTTGCATGCTTCCCCGCCTGCTTGGACGCTTCCGCGCCTGCTTGGACTCTTCTGCGCCTTCTTGCATGCTGCCGCGCCTGCTTGGACACTTCCGCGCCTGCTTGGACGCTTCCGCGCCTGCTTGGACGCTTTCGCGCCTGCTTGGTCGCTTCCGCGCCTATATGGATGCTTCCGCGCCTGCGTGGACGCTTCCGCGCCTGCTTGGACTCCTCTGCGCCTTCTTGCATGCTTCCGCGCCTGCTTGGACGCTACCGCGCCTGCTTGGACGCTTCCGCGCATTCTTGGACGCTTCCGCGACTGCTTGGGCGCTTCCGCGCCTGCTTGGACGCTTCCGCGCCTGCTTGGACGCTTCCGCTCCTGCTTGGACGCTACCGCGCTTGCTTGGACGCTTCCGCGCATTCTTGGACGTTTCCGCGACTGCTTGGGCGCTTCCGCGCCTGCTTGGACTCCTCTGCGCCTTCTTGCATGTTTCCGCGCCTGCTTGGACGCTACCGCGCCTGCTTGAACGCTTCCGCGCCTGCTTGGACGGATCCGCGCCTGCTTGAACGCTTCCGCGCCTGGTTGCACGCTTCCGCGCCTGCTTGGACGCTTCCGCGCCTGCTTGGACGCTTCCGCGCCTGCTTGGACGCTTCCGCGCCTGCTTGGACGCTTCCGCGCCTGCTTGGACGCTTCCGCGCCTGCTTGGACGCTTCCGCGCCTGCTTGGACTCTTCCACGCCTGCTTGGACGCTACCGCGCCTGCTTGGACGCTTCCGCGCCTGCTTGGACGCTTCCGCGCCTGCTTGGACGTTTCCGCGCCTGCTCGGATGCTTCCGCGCCTGCTTGCACGCTTCCGCGCCTGCTTGCAAGCTTCCGCGCCTGCTTGCACGCTTCCGCGACTGCTTGGGCGCTTCCGCGCCTGCTTGGACGCTTCCGCGCCTGCTTGGACGCCTCCGCGCCTGCTTGGACGCTTCCGCGCCTGCTTGGACGCTTCCGCGCCTGCTTGGACGCTTCCGCGCCATCTTGCACGATTCCGCGCCTGCTTGGACGCTTCCGCGCCTGCTTGGACTCTTCCACGCATGCTTGGACGCTTCCGCGCCTGCTTGGACGCTTCCGCTCCCGCTTGGACGCTTCGGCGCCTTCTTGCATGCTTCCGCGCCTGCTTGGACGCTTCCGCGCCTGCTTGGACGCTTCCGCGCCTGCTTGGACGCTTCCGCGCCTGCTTGGACGCTTCCGCGCCTGCTTGGACGCTACCGCGCCTGCTTGGACGCTTCCGCGCATTCTTGGACGCTTCCGCGCCTGCTTGGACGCTTCCGCGCATTCTTGGACGCTTCCGCGACTGCTTGGGCGCTTCCGCGCCTGCTTGGACGCTTCCGCGCCTGCTTGGACGCTTCCGCGCCTGCTTGGACGCTTCCGCTCCTGCTTGGACGCTACCGCGCTTGCTTGGACGCTTCCGCGCATTCTTGGACGTTTCCGCGACTGCTTGGGCGCTTCCGCGCCTGCTTGGACTCCTCTGCGCCTTCTTGCATGTTTCCGCGCCTGCTTGGACGCTACCGCGCCTGCTTGAACGCTTCCGCGCCTGCTTGGACGGATCCGCGCCTGCTTGAACGCTTCCGCGCCTGGTTGCACGCTTCCGCGCCTGCTTGGACGCTTCCGCGCCTGCTTGGACGCTTCCGCGCCTGCTTGGACGCTTCCGCGCCTGCTTGGACGCTTCCGCGCCTGCTTGGACGCTTCCGCGCCTGCTTGGACGCTTCCGCGCCTGCTTGGACTATTCTGCGTCTTCTTGCATGCTTCCGCGCCTGTTTGGACGCTTCCGCGACTTCTTGGACGCTTCCGCGCCTGGTTGGACGCTACCGCGACTGCTTGGACGCTTCCGCGACTACTTGGACGCTTCCGCGACTGCTTGGACGCTTCCGCGCCTGGTTGGACGCTACCGCGCCTGCTTGGACACTACCGCGCCTGCTTGGACGCTTCCGCGACTGCTTGGACGCTTCCGCGCCTGGTTGGACGCTTCCGCGCCTGCTTGGACGCTTCCGCGCCTGCTTGGACGCTTCCGCGCCTGCTTGGACGCTTCCGCGCCTGCTTGGACGCTTCCGCGCCTGCTTGGACGCTTCCGCGCATGCTTGCACGCTTCCGTGCCTGCTTGCACGCTTCCGCGCCTGCTTGGACGCTTCCGCGCCTGCTTGGACTCTTCCGCGCATGCTTGGAGGTTTCCGCGCCTGCTTGGACTCTTCCACGCATGCTTGGACGCTTCCGCGCCTGCTTGCACGCTTCCGCGCCTGCTTGCACGCTTCCGCGCCTGCTTGGACTCTTCCGCGCTGCTTGGACTCTTCTGCGTCTTCTTGCATGCTTCCGCGCCTGCTTGGACGTTTCCGCGCCTGCTTGGACGCTGCCGCGCCTGCTTGGACTCTTCCGCGCCTGCTTGGACGCTACCGCGCCTGCTTGGACGCTTCCGCGACTGCTTGCACGCTTCCGCGCCTGCTTGGACTCTTCTGCGCCTTCTTGCATGCTTCCGCGCATACTTGGACGTTTCCGCGCCTGCTTGGACGCTACCGCGCCTGCTTGGACGCTTCCGCGACTGCTTGGACGCTTCCGCGCTTGCTTGGACTCTTCTGCGTCTTCTTGCATGCTTCCGCGCCTGCTTGGACGCTTCCGCGCCTGCTTGCATGCTTCCCCGCCTGTTTGGACGCTTTCGCGCCTGCTTGGACGCTTCCGCGACTGCTTGGACGCTTCCGCGCCTGCTTGGACGCTTCCGCGCCTGCTTGGACTATTCTGCGTCTTCTTGCATGCTTCCGCGCCTGCTTGGACGCTTCCGCGCCTGCTTGCATGCTTCCCCGCCTGCTTGGACGCTTCCGCGCCTGCTTGGACGCTACCGCGCCTGCTTGGACGCTTCCGCGCATTCTTGGACGCTTCCGCGCCTGCTTGGACGCTTCCGCGCATTCTTGGACGCTTCCGCGACTGCTTGGGCGCTTCCGCGCCTGCTTGGACGCTTCCGCGCCTGCTTGGACGCTTCCGCGCCTGCTTGGACGCTTCCGCTCCTGCTTGGACGCTACCGCGCTTGCTTGGACGCTTCCGCGCATTCTTGGACGTTTCCGCGACTGCTTGGGCGCTTCCGCGCCTGCTTGGAATCCTCTGCGCCTTCTTGCATGTTTCCGCGCCTGCTTGGACGCTACCGCGCCTGCTTGAACGCTTCCGCGCCTGCTTGGACGGATCCGCGCCTGCTTGAACGCTTCCGCGCCTGGTTGCACGCTTCCGCGCCTGCTTGGACGCTTCCGCGCCTGCTTGGACGCTTCCGCGCCTGCTTGGACGCTTCCGCGCCTGCTTGGACGCTTCCGCGCCTGCTTGGACGCTTCCGCGCCTGCTTGGACGCTTCCGCGCCTGCTTGGACTCTTCCACGCCTGCTTGGACGCTACCGCGCCTGCTTGGACGCTTCCGCGCCTGCTTGGACGCTTCCGCGCCTGCTTGGACTCTTCTGCGCCTTCTTGCATGCTTCCGCCCCTTCTTGGACGCTTCCGTGCCTACTTGCACGGTCCTGCGCCTGCTTGGACGCTTCCGCACCTGCTTGTACTCTTCCACGCCTGCTTGAACGTTTCCGCGCCTGCCTGGTCGTTTCCGCGCCTGCTTAGACGCTACCGCGCCTGCTTGGACATTTCCGCGACTGCTTGGACGCTTCCGCGACTGCTTGAACGCTTCCGCGCCTGCTTGGACGGATCCGCGCCTGCTTGAACGCTTCCGCGCCTGGTTGCACGCTTCCGCGCCTGCTTGGACGCTTCCGCGCCTGCTTGGACGCTTCCGCGCCTGCTTGGGCGCTTCCGCGCCTGCTTGGACGCTTCCGCGCCTGCTTGGACGCTTCCGCGCCTGCTTGGACGCTTCCGCGCCTGCTTGGACTCTTCCACGCCTGCTTGGACGCTACCGCGCCTGCTTGGACGCTTCCGCGCCTGCTTGGACGCTTCCGCGCCTGCTTGGATTCTTCTGCGCCTTCTTGCATGCTTCCGCCCCTTCTTGGACGCTTCCGTGCCTACTTGCACGGTTCTGCGCCTGCTTGGACGCTTCCGCACCTGCTTGTACTCTTCCACGCCTGCTTGAACGTTTCCGCGCCTGCCTGGTCGTTTCCGCGCCTGCTTAGACGCTACCGCGCCTGCTTGGACATTTCCGCGCCTGCTTGGACGCTTCCGCGCCTGCTTGGACGCTTCCGCGCCTGCTTGGACGCTTCCGCGCCTGCTTGGACGCTTCCGCGCCTGCTTGGACTCTTCCACGCCTGCTTGGACGCTACCGCGCCTGCTTGGACGCTTCCGCGCCTGCTTGGGCGCTTCCGCGCCTGCTTGGACGCTTCCGCGCCTGCTTGGACGCTTCCGCGCCTGCTTGGACGCTTCCGCGCCTGCTTGGACTCTTCCACGCCTGCTTGGACGCTACCGCGCCTGCTTGGACGCTTCCGCGCCTGCTTGGACGCTTCCGCGCCTGCTTGGACTCTTCTGCGCCTTCTTGCATGCTTCCGCCCCTTCTTGGACGCTTCCGTGCCTACTTGCACGGTTCTGCGCATGCTTGGACGCTTCCGCACCTGCTTGTACTCTTCCACGCCTGCTTGAACGTTTCCGCGCCTGCCTGGTCGTTTCCGCGCCTGCTTAGACGCTACCGCGCCTGCTTGGACATTTCCGCGCCTGCTTGGACGCTTCCGCGCCTGCTTGGACGCTTCCGCGCCTGCTTGGACGCTTCCGCGCCTGCTTGGACGCTTCCGCGCCTGCTTGGACTCTTCCACGCCTGCTTGGACGCTACCGCGCCTGCTTGGACGCTTCCGCGCCTGCTTGGACGCTTCCGCGCCTGCTTGGACTCTTCTGCGCCTTCTTGCATGCTTCCGCCCCTTCTTGGACGCTTCCGTGCCTACTTGCACGGTTCTGCGCCTGCTTGGACGCTTCCGCACCTGCTTGTACTCTTCCACGCCTGCTTGAACGTTTCCGCGCCTGCCTGGTCGTTTCCGCGCCTGCTTAGACGCTACCGCGCCTGCTTGGACATTTCCGCGCCTGCTTGGACGCTTCCGCGCCTGCTTGGACGCTTCCGCGCCTGCTTGGACGGATCCGCGCCTCCTTGAACGCTTCCGCGCCTGGTTGCACGCTTCCGCGCCTGCTTGGACGCTTCCGCGCCTGCTTGGACGCTTCCGCGCCTGCTTGGACGCTTCCGCGCCTGCTTGGACGCTTCCGCGCCTGCTTGGACGCTTCCGCGCCTGCTTGGACGCTTCCGCGCCTGCTTGGACTCTTCCACGCCTGCTTGGACGCTACCGCGCCTGCTTGGACGCTTCCGCGCCTGCTTGGACGCTTCCGCGCATGCTTGCACGCTTCCGCGCCTGCTTGCACGTTTCCGCGCCTGCTTGGACGCTTCAGCGACTGCTTGGACGCTTCCGCGCCTGCTTGGACTCTTCTGCGCCTTCTTGCATGCTTCCGCGCCTACTTGGACGTTTCCGCGACTGCTTGGACGTTTCTGCGCCTTCTTGCATGCTTCCGCGCCTGCTTGGACGTTTCCGCGCCAGCTTGGACGCTTCCGCGCCTGCTTGGACTCTTCCGCGCCGGCTTGCATGCTTCCGCGCCTGCTAGGACGCTTTCGCGCCTGCTTGCACGGTTCCGAGCCTGCTTGGACGCTTCCGCGACTGCTTGGACTCTTCTGCGCCTGCTTGGACTCTTCTGCGCCGTCTTGCATGCTTCCGCGCCTGCTTGGACGCTTACGCGCCTGCTTGGACGCTTCCGCGCCTGCTTGGACGCTTCCGCGACTGCTTGGACGCTTCCGCGCCTGCTTGGACTCTTCTGCGCCTTCTTGCATGCTTCCGCGCCTGCTTGGACGCTTCCGCGCCTGGTTGGACGCTTCCGCGCCTTCTTGCATGCTTCCGCGCCTTCTTGGACGTTTCCGCGCCTGCTTGGATGCTTCCGCGCCTGCTTGCATGCTTCCCCGCCTGGTTGGACGCTTCCGCGCCTGCTTGGACGCTTCCGCGCCTGCTTGGATGCTTCCGCGCCTGCTTGCATGCTTCCCCGCCTGCTTGCATGCTTCTCCGCCTGCTTGGTCGCTTCCGCGACTGCTTGGACGCTACCGCGCCTTCTTGGACGCTCCCACGCCTGCTTGGACGCTTCCGCGCCTGCTTGGACGCATCCGCGCCTGCTTGGATGCTTCCGCGCCTGCTTGCATGCTTCCCCGCCTGGTTGGACGCTTCCGCGCCTGCTTGGACGCTTCCGCGCCTGCTTGGATGCTTCCGCGCCTGCTTGCATGCTTCCCCGCCTGCTTGCATGCTTCCCCGCCTGCTTGGTCGCTTCCGCGACTGCTTGGACGCTACCGCGCCTTCTTGGACGCTCCCACGCCTGCTTGGACGCTTCAGCGACTGCTTGGACGCTTCCGCGCCTGCTTGGACTCTTCTGCGCGTTCTTGCATGCTTCCGCGCCTACTTGGACGTTTCCGCGACTGCTTGGACGTTTCTGCGCCTTCTTGCATGCTTCCGCGCCTGCTTGGACGTTTCCGCGCCAGCTTGGACGCTTCCGCGCCTGCTTGGACTCTTCCGCGCCGGCTTGCATGCTTCCGCGCCTGGTTGGACGCTTCCGCGCCTTCTTCCATGCTTCCGCGCCTGGTTGGACACTTCTGCGCCTGCTTGGACGCTACCGCGCCTGCTTGGAACCTTCCGCGCCTTCTTACATGCTTACGCGCCTGCTTGGACGTTTCCGCGCCTGCTTGGACGCTTCAGCGACTACTTGGACGCTTCCGCGCCTGCTTGGACTCTTCTGCGCCTTCTTGCATGCTTCCGCGCCTACTTGGACGTTTCCGCGACTGCTTGGACGTTTCTGCGCCTTCTTGCATGCTTCCGCGCCTGCTTGGACGTTTCCGCGCCAGCTTGGACGCTTCCGCGCCTGCTTGGACTCTTCCGCGCCTGCTTGCATGCTTCCGCGCCTGCTAGGACGCTTTCGCGCCTGCTTGCACGGTACCGAGCCTGCTTGGACGCTTCCGCGACTGCTTGGACTCTTCTGCGCCTGCTTGGACTCTTCTGCGCCGTCTTGCATGCTTCCGCGCCTGCTTGGACGCTTACGCGCCTGTTGGACGCTTCCGCGCCTGCTTGGACGCTTCCGCGACTGCTTGGACGCTTCCGCGCCTGCTTGGACTCTTCTGCGCCTTCTTGCATGCTTCCGCGCCTGCTTGGACGCTTCCGCGCCTGGTTGGACGCTTCCGCGACTTCTTGCATGCTTCCGCGCCTACTTGGACGTTTCCGCGCCTGCTTCGATGCTTCCGCGCCTGCTTGCATGCTTCCCCGCCTGGTTGGACGCTTCCGCGCCTGCTTGGACGCTTCCGCGCCTGCTTGGACTCTTCTGCGTCTTCTTGCATGCTTCCGCGCCTGCTTGGACGCTTCCGCGACTGCTTGGACGCTTCCGCGCCTGCTTGGACGCTTCCGCGTCTGCTTGGACTCTTCTGCGTCTTCTTGCATGCTTCCGCGCCTGCTTGGACTCTTCCGCGCCGGCTTGCATGCTTCCGCGCCTGGTTGGACGCTTCCGCGCCTTCTTCCATGCTTCCGCGCCTGGTTGGACACTTCTGCGCCTGCTTGGACGCTACCGCGCCTGCTTGGAACCTTCCGCGCCTTCTTACATGCTTACGCGCCTGCTTGGACGTTTCCGCGCCTGCTTGGACGTTTCCGCGCCTGCTTGGACGCTGCCGCGCCTGCTTGGACGCTTCCGCACCTTCTTGGATGCTTCCGCGCCTACTTGGACGTTTCCGCGCCTGCATGGACGCTTCCGCGCCTGCTTGCATGCTTCCCCGCCTGCCTGGACGCTTCCGCGCCTGCTTGGACTCTTCTGCGCCTTCTTGCATGCTTCCGCGCCTGCTTGGACGTTTCCGCGCCTGCTTGGACGCTACCGCGCCTGCTTGGACGCTTCCGCACCTTGTTGCATGCTTCCGCGCCTACTTGGACGTTTCCGCGCCTGCTTGGACGCTTCCGCGCCTGCTTGCATGCTTCCCCGCCTGCTTGGACTCTTCTGCGCCTTCTTGCATGCTTCCGCGCCTGCTTGGACGTTTCCACGCCTGCTTGGACGCTACCGCGCCTACTTGGACGCTTCCGCGCCTGGTTGGACGCTACCGCGCCTGCTTGGACGCTTCCGCGACTGCTTGGACGCTTCCGCGCCTGCTTGGACTCTTCTGCGCCTTCTTGCATGCTGCCGCGCCTACTTGGACGTTACTGCGCCTGCTTGGACGTTTCCACGCCTGCTTGGACGCTTCCGCGCCTGCTTGCATGCTTCCCCGCCTGCTTGGACGCTTCCGCGCCTCCTTGGACTCTTCCGCGCCTGCTTGCATGCTTCCCCGCCTGCTTGGACGCTTCCGCGCCTCCTTGGACTCTTCTGCGCCTTCTTGCATGCTTCCGCGCCTGCTTGGACGCTTCCGCGCCTGCTTGCATGCTTCCCCGCCTGCTTGGACGCTTCCGCGCCTGCTTGGACTCTTCTGCGCCTTCTTGCATGCTTCCGCGCCTACTTGGACGTTTCCGCGCCTGCTTGGACGCTTCCGCGCCTGCTTGCATGCTTCCCCGCCTGCTTGGACGCTTCCGCGCCTGCTTGGACTCTTCTGCGTCTTCTTGCATACTTCCGCGCCTGCTTGGACGTTTCCGCGCCTGCTTCGATGTTTCCGCGCCTGATTGGACGCTACCGCGCCTGCTTGGACGCTTCCGCGCCTTCTTCCATGCTTCCGCGCCTACTTGGACGTTTCCGCGCCTGCTTGGACGCTTCCCCGCCTGCTTGGACGCTTCCGCGCCTGCTTGGACTCTTCTGCGTCTTCTTGCATGCTTCCGCGCCTGCTTGGACGTTTCCGCGCCTGCTTGGACGTTTCCGCGCCTGCTTGGACGCTACCGCGCCTGCTTGGACGCTTCCGCGCCTGCTTGCATGCTTCCCCGCCTGCTTGGACGCTACCGCGCCTGCTTGGACGCTTCCGCGTCTGCTTGGACGCTACCGCGCCTGCTTGGACGCTTCCGCGACTGCTTGGACTCTTCTGCGCCTTCTTGCATGCTTCCGCGCCTGGTTGGACGCTACCGCGCCTGCTTGGACGCTTCCGCGACTGCTTGGACGCTTCCGCGCCTGCTTGGACTCTTCTGCGCCTTCTTGCATGCTGCCGCGCCTACTTGGACGTTTCCGCGCCTGCTTAGACGTTTCCACGCCTGCTTGGACGCTTCCGCGCCTGCTTGGACGCTTCCGCGCCTTCTTGCATGCTTCCGCGCCTACTTGGACGTTTCCGCGCCTGCTTGGACGCTTCCCCGCCTGCTTGGACGCTACCGCGCCTGCTTGGACGCTTCCGCGCCTGCTTGCATGCTTCCGCGACTGCTTCGACGCTTCCGCGCCTGTGTGGACTCTTCTGCGCCTGCTTGGACTCTTCTGCGTCTTCTTGCATGCTGCCGCGCCTACTTGGACGCCTCCGCGCCTGCTTGGACGTTTCCGCGCCTGCTTGGACGCTACCGCGCCTGCTTGGACGCTTCCGCGCCTGCTTGCATGCTTCCCCGCCTGCTTGGACGCTACCGCGCCTGCTTGGACGCTTCCGCGCCTGCTTGGACGCTTCCGCGACTGCTTCGACGCTTCCGAGCCTGGTTGGACGCTACCGCGCCTGCTTGGACGCTACCGCGACTGCTTGGACGCTTCCGCGCCTGCTTGGACTCCTCTGCGTCTTCTTGCATGCTTCCGCGCCTGCTTGGACGTTTCCGCGCCTGCTTGGACGCTACCGCGCCTGCTTCGATGTTTCCGCGCCTGATTGGACGCTACCGCGCCTGCTTGGACGCTACCGCGCCTGCTTGGACGTTTCCACGCCTGCTTGGACGCTTCCGCGCCTGCGTGGACGCTTCCGCGCCTTCTTGCATGCTTCCGCGCCTACTTGGACGTTTCCGCGCCTGCTTGGACGCTTCCCCGCCTGCTTGGACGCTACCGCGCCTGCTTGGACGCTTCCGCGCCTGCTTGCATGCTTCCCCGCCTGCTTGGACGCTTCCGCGTCTGCTTGGACTCTTCTGCGTCTTCTTGCATGCTTCCGCGCCTGCTTGGACGTTTCCGCGCCTGCTTGGACGTTTCCGCGCCTGCTTGGACTCTTCTGCGTCTTCTTGCATGCTTCCGCGCCTGCTTGGACGCTTCCGCGACTGCTTGGACGCTTCCGCGCCTGCTTGGACTCTTCTGCGCCTGCTTGGACTCTTCCACGCCTGCTTGGACGCTTCCGCGCCTGGTTGGACGCTACCGCGCCTGCTTGGACGCTTCCGCGCCTACTTGGACGTTTCCGCGCCTGCTTGGACGCTTCCCCGCCTGCTTGGACGCTTCCGCGCCTGCTTGGACTCTTCTGCGTCTTCTTGCATGCTTCCGCGCCTGCTTGGACGTTTCCGCGCCTGCTTGGACGTTTCCGCGCCTGCTTGGACTCTTCTGCGTCTTCTTGCATGCTTCCGCGCCTGCTTGGACGTTTCCGCGCCTGCTTGGACGCTACCGCGCCTGCTTGGACTCTTCTGCGCCTTGTTGCATGCTTCCGCGCCTGGTTGGACGCTACTGCGCCTGCTTGGACGCTTCCGCGACTGCTTGCACGCTTCCGCGCCTGCTTGGACGCTACCGCGCCTGCTTGGACGCTTCCGCGACTGCTTGGACGCTACCGCGCCTGCTTGGACGCTTCCGCGACTGCTTGGACGCTTCCGCGCCTGCTTGGACTCTTCTGCGTCTTCTTGCATGCTTCCGCGCCTGCTTGGACGTTTCCGCGCCTGCTTGGACGCTGCCGCGCCTGCTTGGACACTTCCGCGCCTGCTTGGACGCTACAGCGCCTGCTTGGACGCTTCCGCGACTGCTTGCACGCTTCCGCGCCTGCTTGGACGCTTCCTCGCCTGCTTGGACCCTTCTGCGTCTTCTTGCATGCTTCCGCGCCTACTTGGACGTTTCCGCGCCTGCTTGGACGCTTCCGCGCCTGCTTGCATGCTTCCCCGCCTGCTTGGACGCTTCCGCGCCTGCTTGGACGCTTCCGCGCCTGGTTGGACGCTACCGCACCAGCTTGACACTACCGCGCCTGCTTGCATGCTTCCCCGCCTGCTTGGACGCTTCCGCGCCTGCTTGGACTCTTCTGCGCCTGCTTGCATGCTTCCGCGCCTGCTTGGACGCTTCCGCGCCTGCTTGGACTCTTCTGCGTCTTCTTGCATGCTTCCGCGCCTGCTTGGACGTTTCCGCGCCTGCTTGGACTCTTCTGCGCCTGCTTGCATGCTTCCCCGCCTGCTTGGACGCTTCCGCGACTGCTTGGACGCTTCCGCGCCTGCTTGGACTCTTCTGCGTCTTCTTGCATGCTTCCGCGCCTGCTTGGACGTTTCCGCGCCTGCTTGGACGCTGCCGCGCCTGCTTGGACTCTTCCGCGCCTGCTTGGACGCTACCGCGCCTGCTTGGACGCTTCCGCGACTGCTTGGACACTACCGCGCCTGCTTGGACGCTTCCGCGCCTGCTTGGACGCTTCCGCGACTGCTTGGACGCTTCCGCGAATGCTTGGACGCTTCCGCGACTGCTTGGGCGCTTCCTCGCCTGCTTGGACCCTTCTGCGTCTTCTTGCATGCTTCCGCGCCTACTTGGACGTTTCCGCGCCTGCCTGGACGCTTCCGCGCCTGCTTGCATGCTTCCCCTCCTGCTTGGACGCTTCCGCGCCTGCTTGGAGTCTTCTGCGTCTTCTTGCATGCTTCCGCGCCTGCTTGGACGTTTCCGCGCATGCTTGGACGCTGCCGCGCCTGCTTGGACGCTTCCGCGACTGCTTGGACGCTTCCGCGCCTGCTTGGACGCTTCCGCGCCTGCTCGGACGCTTCCGCGACTGCTTGGTCGCTTCCGCGCCTGCTTGGACGCTACCGCGCCTGCTTGGACGCTTCCGCGACTGCTTGGACGCTTCCGCGGCTGCTTGGACGCTACTGCGCCTGCTTGAACGCTTCCGCGACTGCTTGGACGCTTCCGCGCCTGGTTGGACGCTACCGCGCCTGCTTGGAAGCTTCCGCGACTGCTTGGACGCTACCGCGCCTGCTTGGACGCTGCCGCGACTGCTTGGACGCTTCCGCGCCTGCTTGGACTGTTCTGCGTCTTCTTGCATGCTTCCGCGCCTGCTTGGACGTTTCCGCGCCTGCTTGGACGCTACCGCGCCTGCTTGGACGCTTCCGCGACTGCTTGGACACATCCGCGCCTGGTTGGACGCTACCGCACCTGCTTGGACACTACCGCGCCTGCAAGGACGCTTCCGCGACTGCTTGGACGCTTCCGCGCCTAGTTGGACGCTACCGCGCCTGCTTGGACGCTTCCGCGACTGCTTGGACGCTACCGCGCCTGCTTGGACGCTTCCGCGACTGCTTGGACTCTTCCGCGCCTGCTTGGACTCTTCTGCGTCTTCTTGCATGCTTCCGCGCCTGCTTGGACGTTTCCGCGCCTGCTTGGACGCTGCCGCGCCTGCTTGGACTCTTCCGCGCCTGCTTGGACGCTACCGCGCCTGCTTGGACGCTTCCGCGACTGCTTGCACGCTTCCGCGCCTGCTTGGACTCTTCTGCGCCTTCTTGCATGCTTCCGCGCCTACTTGGACGTTTCCGCGCCTGCTTGGACGCTACCGCGCCTGCTTGGACGCTTCCGCGACTGCTTGGACGCTTCCGCGCCTGCTTGGACTCTTCTGCGTCTTCTTGCATGCTTCCGCGCCTGCTTGGACGCTTCCGCGCCTGCTTGCATGCTTCCCCGCCTGCTTGGACGCTTCCGCGCCTGCCTGGACGCTTCCGCGACTGCTTGGACGCTTCCGCGCCTGCTTGGACGCTTCCGCGCCTGCTTGGACTATTCTGCGTCTTCTTGCATGCTTCCGCGCCTGTTTGGACGCTTCCGCGACTTCTTGGACGCTTCCGCGCCTGCTTGGAAGCTGCCGCGCCTGCTTGGACGCTACCGCGCCTGCTTGGACGCTTCCGCGCCTGCTTGGACGCTTCCGCGCCTGCTTGGACGCTTCCGCGACTGCTTGGACTATTCTGCGTCTTCTTGCATGCTTCCGCGCCTGCTTGGATGCTACCGCGCCTGCTTGGACGCTTCCGCGACTGCTTGGACGCTTCCGCGGCTGCTTGGACGCTACTGCGCCTGCTTGAACGCTTCCGCGACTGCTTGGACGCTTCCGCGCCTGGTTGGACGCTACCGCGCCTGCTTGGAAGCTTCCGCGACTGCTTGGACGCTACCGCGCCTGCTTGGACGCTGCCGCGACTGCTTGGACGCTTCCGCGCCTGCTTGGACTGTTCTGCGTCTTCTTGCATGCTTCCGCGCCTGCTTGGACGTTTCCGCGCCTGCTTGGACGCTACCGCGCCTGCTTGGACGCTTCCGCGACTGCTTGGACGCTTCCGCGCCTGCTTGGACTGTTCTGCGTCTTCTTGCATGCTTCCGCGCCTGCTTGGACTGTTCTGCGTCTTCTTGCATGCTTCCGCGCCTGCTTGGACGTTTCCGCGCTGCTTGGACGCTACCGCGCCTGCTTGGACGCTTCCGCGACTGCTTGGACACATCCGCGCCTGGTTGGACGCTACCGCACCTGCTTGGACACTACCGCGCCTGCAAGGACGCTTCCGCGACTGCTTGGACGCTTCCGCGCCTGGTTGGACGCTACCGCGCCTGCTTGGACGCTTCCGCGCCTGGTTGGACGCTACCGCGCCTGCTTGGACGCTTCCGCGACTGCTTGCACGCTTCCGCGCCTGCTTGGACGCTACCGCGCCTGCTTGGACGCTTCCGCGACTGCTTGGACGCTACCGCGCCTGCTTGGACGCTTCCGCGACTGCTTGGACGCTTCCGCGCCTGCTTGGACTCTTCTGCGTCTTCTTGCATGCTTCCGCGCCTGCTTGGACGTTTCCGCGCCTGCTTGGACGCTGCCGCGCCTGTTTGGACGCTTCCGCGACTTCTTGGACGCTTCCGCGCCTGGTTGGACGCTACCGCGACTGCTCGGACGCTTCGCGCCTGCTTGGACGCTTCCGCGCCTGCTCGGACGCTTCCGCGACTGCTTGGTCGCTTCCGCGCCTGCTTGGACGCTACCGCGCCCTGCTTGGACGCTTCCGCGACTGCTTGGACGCTTCCGCGGCTGCTTGGACGCTACTGCGCCTGCTTGAACGCTTCCGCGACTGCTTGGACGCTTCCGCGCCTGGTTGGACGCTACCGCGCCTGCTTGGAAGCTTCCGCGACTGCTTGGACGCTACCGCGCCTGCTTGGACGCTGCCGCGACTGCTTGGACTGTTTCTGCGTCTTCTTGCATGCTTCCGCGCCTGCTTGGACGTTTCCGCGCCTGCTTGGACGCTACAGCGCCTGCTTGGACGCTTCCGCGACTGCTTGGACGCTGCCGCGCCTGCTTGGACTCCTCTGCGCCTTCTTGCATGTTTCCGCGCCTGCTTGGACGCTACCGCGCCTGCTTGAACGCTTCCGCGCCTGCTTGGATGGATCCGCGAATGCTTGAACGCTTCCGCGCCTGGTTGCACGCTTCCGCGCCTGCTTGGACGCTTCCGCGCCTGCTTGGACTCTTCTGCGTCTTCTTGCATGCTTCCGCGCCTGCTTGCATGCTTCCCCGCCTGCTTGGACGCTTCCGCGCCTGCTTGGACTCTTCTGCGCCTTCTTGCATGCTGCCGCGCCTGCTTGGACACTTCCGCGCCTGCTTGGACGCTTCCGCGCCTGCTTGGACGCTTTCGCGCCTGCTTGGTCGCTTCCGCGCCTATATGGATGCTTCCGCGCCTGCGTGGACGCTTCCGCGCCTGCTTGGACTCCTCTGCGCCTTCTTGCATGCTTCCGCGCCTGCTTGGACGCTACCGCGCCTGCTTGGACGCTTCCGCGCATTCTTGGACGCTTCCGCGACTGCTTGGGCGCTTCCGCGCCTGCTTGGACGCTTCCGCGCCTGCTTGGACGCTTCCGCGCCTGCTTGGACGCTTCCGCTCCTGCTTGGACGCTACCGCGCTTGCTTGGACGCTTCCGCGCATTCTTGGACGTTTCCGCGACTGCTTGGGCGCTTCCGCGCCTGCTTGGACTCCTCTGCGCCTTCTTGCATGTTTCCGCGCCTGCTTGGACGCTACCGCGCCTGCTTGAACGCTTCCGCGCCTGCTTGGACGGATCCGCGCCTGCTTGAACGCTTCCGCGCCTGGTTGCACGCTTCCGCGCCTGCTTGGACGCTTCCGCGCCTGCTTGGACGCTTCCGCGCCTGCTTGGACGCTTCCGCGCCTGCTTGGACGCTTCCGCGCCTGCTTGGACGCTTCCGCGCCTGCTTGGACGCTTCCGCGCCTGCTTGGACTCTTCCACGCCTGCTTGGACGCTACCGCGCCTGCTTGGACGCTTCCGCGCCTGCTTGGACGCTTCCGCGCCTGCTTGGACGTTTCCGCGCCTGCTCGGATGCTTCCGCGCCTGCTTGCACGCTTCCGCGCCTGCTTGCAAGCTTCCGCGCCTGCTTGCACGCTTCCGCGACTGCTTGGGCGCTTCCGCGCCTGCTTGGACGCTTCCGCGCCTGCTTGGACGCCTCCGCGCCTGCTTGGACGCTTCCGCGCCTGCTTGGACGCTTCCGCGCCTGCTTGGACGCTTCCGCGCCATCTTGCACGATTCCGCGCCTGCTTGGACGCTTCCGCGCCTGCTTGGACTCTTCCACGCATGCTTGGACGCTTCCGCGCCTGCTTGGACGCTTCCGCTCCCGCTTGGACGCTTCGGCGCCTTCTTGCATGCTTCCGCGCCTGCTTGGACGCTTCCGCGCCTGCTTGGACGCTTCCGCGCCTGCTTGGACGCTTCCGCGCCTGCTTGGACGCTTCCGCGCCTGCTTGGACGCTACCGCGCCTGCTTGGACGCTTCCGCGCATTCTTGGACGCTTCCGCGCCTGCTTGGACGCTTCCGCGCATTCTTGGACGCTTCCGCGACTGCTTGGGCGCTTCCGCGCCTGCTTGGACGCTTCCGCGCCTGCTTGGACGCTTCCGCGCCTGCTTGGACGCTTCCGCTCCTGCTTGGACGCTACCGCGCTTGCTTGGACGCTTCCGCGCATTCTTGGACGTTTCCGCGACTGCTTGGGCGCTTCCGCGCCTGCTTGGACTCCTCTGCGCCTTCTTGCATGTTTCCGCGCCTGCTTGGACGCTACCGCGCCTGCTTGAACGCTTCCGCGCCTGCTTGGACGGTTCCGCGCCTGCTTGAACGCTTCCGCGCCTGGTTGCACGCTTCCGCGCCTGCTTGGACGCTTCCGCGCCTGCTTGACGCTTCCGCGCCTGCTTGGACGCTTCCGCGCCTGCTTGGACGCTTCCGCGCCTGCTTGGACGCTTCCGCGCCTGCTTGGACGCTTCCGCGCCTGCTTGGACTCTTCCACGCCTGCTTGGACGCTACCGCGCCTGCTTGGACGCTTCCGCGCCTGCTTGGACGCTTCCGCGCCTGCTTGGACGCTTCCGCGCCTGCTTGGACGCTTCCGCGCCTGCTTGAACGCTTCCGCGCCTGCTTGGACGCTTCCGCGCCTGCTTGGACGCTTCCGCGCCTGCTTGGACGCTTCCGCGCATGCTTGCACGCTTCCGCGCCTGCTTGCACGCTTCCGCGCCTGCTTGGACGCTTCCGCGTCTGCTTGGACGCTTCCGCGCCTGCTTGGACGCTTCCGCGCCTGCTTGGACTCTTCCGCGCATGCTTGGAGGTTTCCGCGCCTGCTTGGACTCTTCCACGCATGCTTGGACGCTTCCGCGCCTGCTTGCACGCTTCCGCGCCTGCTTGCACGCTTCCGCGCCTGCTTGGACGCTTCCGCGCCTGCTTGGACGCTTTCACGCCTGCTTGCACGGATCCGCGCCTGCTTGGACGCTTCCGCGCCTGGTTGCACGCTTCCGCGCCTGCTTGGACGCTTCCGCGCCTGCTTGGACGCTTCCGCGCCTGCTTGGACGCTTCCGCGCCTGCTTGGACTCTTCCGCGCATGCTTGGAGGTTTCCGCGCCTGCTTGGACTCTTCCACGCATGCTTGGACGCTTCCGCGCCTGCTTGCACGCTTCCGCGCCTGCTTGCACGCTTCCGCGCCTGCTTGGACGCTTCCGCGCCTGCTTGGACGCTTCCGCGCCTGCTTGGACGCTTCCGCGCCTGCTTGGACGCTTCCGCGCCTGGTTGGACGCTACCGCGCCTGCTTGGACGCTTCCGCGACTGCTTGCACGCTTCCGCTCCTGCTTGGACGCTACCGCGCCTGCTTGGACGCTTCCGCGACTGCTTGGACGCTACCGCGCCTGCTTGGACGATTCCGCGCCTGCTTGGACGCTTCCGCGACTGCTTGGACGCTTCCGCGCCTGCTTAGACGCTGCCGCGCCTGCTTGGACTCTTCCACGCCTCCTTGGACGTTTCCGCGCCTGCTTGGACGCTTCCGCGCCTGCTTGGACTCTTCCACGCCTGCTTGGACGCTTCCGCGCCTGCTTGGGCGCTTCCGCGCCTGCTTGGACGCTTCCGCGCCTGCTTGGACGCTTCCGCGCCTGCTTGGACGCTTCCGCGCCTGCTTGGACGCTTCCGCGCCTGCTTGGACGCTTCCGCGCCATCTTGCACGATTCCGCGCCTGCTTGGACGCTTCCGCGCCTGCTTGGACTCTTCCACGCATGCTTGGACGCTTCCGCGCCTGCTTGGACGCTTCCGCTCCCGCTTGGACGCTTCGGCGCCTTCTTGCATGCTTCCGCGCCTGCTTGGACGCTTCCGCGCCTGCTTGGACGCTTCCGCGCCTGCTTGGACGCTTCCGCGCCTGCTTGGACGCTTCCGCGCCTGCTTGGACGCTTCCGCGCCTGCTTGGACGCTTCCGCGCCTGCTTGGACGCTTCCGCGCCTGCTTGAACGCTTCCGCGCCTGCTTGGACGCTTCCGCGCCTGCTTGGACGCTTCCGCGCCTGCTTGGACGCTTCCGCGCATGCTTGCACGCTTCCGCGCCTGCTTGCACGCTTCCGCGCCTGCTTGGACGCTTCCGCGTCTGCTTGGACGCTTCCGCGCCTGCTTGGACGCTTCCGCGCCTGCTTGGACGCTTCCGCGCCTGCTTGGACTCTTCCGCGCATGCTTGGAGGTTTCCGCGCCTGCTTGGACTCTTCCACGCATGCTTGGACGCTTCCGCGCCTGCTTGCACGCTTCCGCGCCTGCTTGGACTCCTCTGCGCCTTCTTGCATGTTTCCGCGCCTGCTTGGACGCTACCGCGCCTGCTTGAACGCTTCCGCGCCTGCTTGGACGGTTCCGCGCCTGCTTGAACGCTTCCGCGCCTGGTTGCACGCTTCCGCGCCTGCTTGGACGCTTCCGCGCCTGCTTGGACGCTTCCGCGCCTGCTTGGACGCTTCCGCGCCTGCTTGGACGCTTCCGCGCCTGCTTGGACGCTTCCGCGCCTGCTTGGACGCTTCCGCGCCTGCTTGGACTCTTCCACGCCTGCTTGGACGCTACCGCGCCTGCTTGGACGCTTCCGCGCCTGCTTGGACGCTTCCGCGCCTGCTTGGACGCTTCCGCGCCTGCTTGGACGCTTCCGCGCCTGCTTGAACGCTTCCGCGCCTGCTTGGACGCTTCCGCGCCTGCTTGGACGCTTCCGCGCCTGCTTGGACGCTTCCGCGCATGCTTGCACGCTTCCGCGCCTGCTTGCACGCTTCCGCGCCTGCTTGGACGCTTCCGCGTCTGCTTGGACGCTTCCGCGCCTGCTTGGACGCTTCCGCGCCTGCTTGGACGCTTCCGCGCCTGCTTGGACTCTTCCGCGCATGCTTGGAGGTTTCCGCGCCTGCTTGGACTCTTCCACGCATGCTTGGACGCTTCCGCGCCTGCTTGCACGCTTCCGCGCCTGCTTGCACGCTTCCGCGCCTGCTTGGACGCTTCCGCGCCTGCTTGGACGCTTTCACGCCTGCTTGCACGGATCCGCGCCTGCTTGGACGCTTCCGCGCCTGGTTGCACGCTTCCGCGCCTGCTTGGACGCTTCCGCGCCTGCTTGGACGCTTCCGCGCCTGCTTGGACGCTTCCGCGCCTGCTTGGACTCTTCCGCGCATGCTTGGAGGTTTCCGCGCCTGCTTGGACTCTTCCACGCATGCTTGGACGCTTCCGCGCCTGCTTGCACGCTTCCGCGCCTGCTTGCACGCTTCCGCGCCTGCTTGGACGCTTCCGCGCCTGCTTGGACGCTTCCGCGCCTGCTTGGACGCTTCCGCGCCTGCTTGGACGCTTCCGCGCCTGGTTGGACGCTACCGCGCCTGCTTGGACGCTTCCGCGACTGCTTGCACGCTTCCGCTCCTGCTTGGACGCTACCGCGCCTGCTTGGACGCTTCCGCGACTGCTTGGACGCTACCGCGCCTGCTTGGACGATTCCGCGCCTGCTTGGACGCTTCCGCGACTGCTTGGACGCTTCCGCGCCTGCTTAGACGCTGCCGCGCCTGCTTGGACTCTTCCACGCCTCCTTGGACGTTTCCGCGCCTGCTTGGACGCTTCCGCGCCTGCTTGGACTCTTCCACGCCTGCTTGGACGCTTCCGCGCCTGCTTGGGCGCTTCCGCGCCTGCTTGGACGCTTCCGCGCCTGCTTGGACGCTTCCGCGCCTGCTTGGACGCTTCCGCGCCTGCTTGGACGCTTCCGCGCCTGCTTGGACGCTACCGCGCCTGCTTGGACGCTTCCGCGCATTCTTGGACGCTTCCGCGACTGCTTGGGCGCTTCCGCGCCTGCTTGGACTCCTCTGCGCCTTCTTGCATGTTTCCGCGCATGCTTGGACGCTACCGCGCCTGCTTGAACGCTTCCGCGCCTGCTTGGACGGATCCGCGCCTGCTTGAACGCTTCCGCGCCTGGTTGCACGCTTCCGCGCCTGCTTGGACGCTTCCGCGCCAGCTTGGACGCTTCCGCGCCTGCTTGAACGCTTCCGCGCCTGCTTGGACGCTACCGCGCCTGCTTGGACGATTCCGCGCCTGCTTGGACGCTTCCGCGACTGCTTGGACGCTTCCGCGCCTGCTTAGACGCTGCCGCGCCTGCTTGGACTCTTCCACGCCTCCTTGGACGTTTCCGCGCCTGCTTGGACGCTTCCGCGCCTGCTTGGACTCTTCCACGCCTGCTTGGACGCTTCCGCGCCTGCTTGGGCGCTTCCGCGCCTGCTTGGACGCTTCCGCGACTGCTTGCACGCTTCCGCTCCTGCTTGGACGCTACCGCGCCTGCTTGGACGCTTCCGCGACTGCTTGGACGCTACCGCGCCTGCTTGGACGATTCCGCGCCTGCTTGGACGCTTCCGCGACTGCTTGGACGCTTCCGCGCCTGCTTAGACGCTGCCGCGCCTGCTTGGACTCTTCCACGCCTCCTTGGACGTTTCCGCGCCTGCTTGGACGCTTCCGCGCCTGCTTGGACTCTTCCACGCCTGCTTGGACGCTTCCGCGCCTGCTTGGGCGCTTCCGCGCCTGCTTGGACGCTTCCGCGCCTGCTTGGACGCTTCCGCGCCTGCTTGGACGCTTCCGCGCCTGCTTGGACGCTTCCGCGCCTGCTTGGACGCTTCCGCGCCATCTTGCACGATTCCGCGCCTGCTTGGACGCTTCCGCGCCTGCTTGGACTCTTCCACGCATGCTTGGACGCTTCCGCGCCTGCTTGGACGCTTCCGCTCCCGCTTGGACGCTTCGGCGCCTTCTTGCATGCTTCCGCGCCTGCTTGGACGCTTCCGCGCCTGCTTGGACGCTTCCGCGCCTGCTTGGACGCTTCCGCGCCTGCTTGGACGCTTCCGCGCCTGCTTGGACGCTTCCGCGCCTGCTTGGACGCTTCCGCGCCTGCTTGGACGCTTCCGCGCCTGCTTGAACGCTTCCGCGCCTGCTTGGACGCTTCCGCGCCTGCTTGGACGCTTCCGCGCCTGCTTGGACGCTTCCGCGCATGCTTGCACGCTTCCGCGCCTGCTTGCACGCTTCCGCGCCTGCTTGGACGCTTCCGCGTCTGCTTGGACGCTTCCGCGCCTGCTTGGACGCTTCCGCGCCTGCTTGGACGCTTCCGCGCCTGCTTGGACTCTTCCGCGCATGCTTGGAGGTTTCCGCGCCTGCTTGGACTCTTCCACGCATGCTTGGACGCTTCCGCGCCTGCTTGCACGCTTCCGCGCCTGCTTGGACTCCTCTGCGCCTTCTTGCATGTTTCCGCGCCTGCTTGGACGCTACCGCGCCTGCTTGAACGCTTCCGCGCCTGCTTGGACGGTTCCGCGCCTGCTTGAACGCTTCCGCGCCTGGTTGCACGCTTCCGCGCCTGCTTGGACGCTTCCGCGCCTGCTTGGACGCTTCCGCGCCTGCTTGGACGCTTCCGCGCCTGCTTGGACGCTTCCGCGCCTGCTTGGACGCTTCCGCGCCTGCTTGGACGCTTCCGCGCCTGCTTGGACTCTTCCACGCCTGCTTGGACGCTACCGCGCCTGCTTGGACGCTTCCGCGCCTGCTTGGACGCTTCCGCGCCTGCTTGGACGCTTCCGCGCCTGCTTGGACGCTTCCGCGCCTGCTTGAACGCTTCCGCGCCTGCTTGGACGCTTCCGCGCCTGCTTGGACGCTTCCGCGCCTGCTTGGACGCTTCCGCGCATGCTTGCACGCTTCCGCGCCTGCTTGCACGCTTCCGCGCCTGCTTGGACGCTTCCGCGTCTGCTTGGACGCTTCCGCGCCTGCTTGGACGCTTCCGCGCCTGCTTGGACGCTTCCGCGCCTGCTTGGACTCTTCCGCGCATGCTTGGAGGTTTCCGCGCCTGCTTGGACTCTTCCACGCATGCTTGGACGCTTCCGCGCCTGCTTGCACGCTTCCGCGCCTGCTTGCACGCTTCCGCGCCTGCTTGGACGCTTCCGCGCCTGCTTGGACGCTTTCACGCCTGCTTGCACGGATCCGCGCCTGCTTGGACGCTTCCGCGCCTGGTTGCACGCTTCCGCGCCTGCTTGGACGCTTCCGCGCCTGCTTGGACGCTTCCGCGCCTGCTTGGACGCTTCCGCGCCTGCTTGGACTCTTCCGCGCATGCTTGGAGGTTTCCGCGCCTGCTTGGACTCTTCCACGCATGCTTGGACGCTTCCGCGCCTGCTTGCACGCTTCCGCGCCTGCTTGCACGCTTCCGCGCCTGCTTGGACGCTTCCGCGCCTGCTTGGACGCTTCCGCGCCTGCTTGGACGCTTCCGCGCCTGCTTGGACGCTTCCGCGCCTGGTTGGACGCTACCGCGCCTGCTTGGACGCTTCCGCGACTGCTTGCACGCTTCCGCTCCTGCTTGGACGCTACCGCGCCTGCTTGGACGCTTCCGCGACTGCTTGGACGCTACCGCGCCTGCTTGGACGATTCCGCGCCTGCTTGGACGCTTCCGCGACTGCTTGGACGCTTCCGCGCCTGCTTAGACGCTGCCGCGCCTGCTTGGACTCTTCCACGCCTCCTTGGACGTTTCCGCGCCTGCTTGGACGCTTCCGCGCCTGCTTGGACTCTTCCACGCCTGCTTGGACGCTTCCGCGCCTGCTTGGGCGCTTCCGCGCCTGCTTGGACGCTTCCGCGCCTGCTTGGACGCTTCCGCGCCTGCTTGGACGCTTCCGCGCCTGCTTGGACGCTTCCGCGCCTGCTTGGACGCTACCGCGCCTGCTTGGACGCTTCCGCGCATTCTTGGACGCTTCCGCGACTGCTTGGGCGCTTCCGCGCCTGCTTGGACTCCTCTGCGCCTTCTTGCATGTTTCCGCGCATGCTTGGACGCTACCGCGCCTGCTTGAACGCTTCCGCGCCTGCTTGGACGGATCCGCGCCTGCTTGAACGCTTCCGCGCCTGGTTGCACGCTTCCGCGCCTGCTTGGACGCTTCCGCGCCAGCTTGGACGCTTCCGCGCCTGCTTGAACGCTTCCGCGCCTGCTTGGACTCTTCTGCGCCTTCTTGCATGCTTCCGCCCCTTCTTGGACGCTTCCGTGCCTACTTGCACGGTTCTGCGCCTGCTTGGACACTTCCGCACCTGCTTGTACTCTTCCACGCCTGCTTGAACGTTTCCGCGCCTGCCTGGTCGTTTCCGCGCCTGCTTAGACGCTACCGCGCCTGCTTGGACATTTCCGCGACTGCTTGGACGCTTCCGCGACTGCTTGGACGCTTCCGCGACTGCTTGGACTCCTCTGCGCCTTCTTGCATGTTTCCGCGCCTGCTTGGACGCTACCGCGCCTGCTTGAACGCTTCCGCGCCTGCTTGGACGGATCCGCGCCTGCTTGAACACTTCCGCGCCTGGTTGCACGCTTCCGCGCCTGCTTGGACGCTTCCGCGCCAGCTTGGACGATTCCGCGCCTGCTTGAACGCTTCCGCGCCTGCTTGGACGCTTCCGCGCCTGCTTGGACGGATCCGCGCCTTCTTGGACGCTTCCGCGCCTGCTTGGACGCTTCCGCGCCTGCTTGGACGCTTCCGCGCCTGCTTGGACGCTTCCGCGCCTGCTTGGACGCTTCCGCGCCTGCTTGGACGCTTCCGCGCATGCTTGCACGCTTCCGCGCCTGCTTGCACGCTTCCGAGCCTGCTTGGACGCTTCCGCGACTGCTTGGACGCTTCCGCGCCAGCTTGGACGCTTCCGCGACTGCTTGGATTCTTCCGCGCCTGCTTGGACGCTTCCGCGCCGGCTTGGAAGCTTCCGCGCCTGCTTGGACGCTTCCGCGCCTGCTTGGACGCTTCCGCGCCAGCTTGGACGCTTCCGCGCCTTCTTGGACGCTTCCGCGCCGGCTTGGAAGCTTCCGCGCCTGCTTGGACTCTTCCGCGCCTGCTTGGACAATTCCGCGCCGGCTTGGACGCTTCCGCGTCTACTTGGACGCTTCCGCGCCTTCTTGGACGATTCCGCGTCAGCTTGGACGCTTCCGCGCCTGCTTTGACGCTACCGCGCCTGCTTGGACGCTTCCGCGACTGCTTGGACGCTTCCGCGCCTGCCTGGACGCTTCCGCGACTGCTTGGACGCTTCCGCGCCTGCTTGGACGCTACCGCGACTGCTTGGACGCTTCCGCGCCTGCTTGGACTCTTCTGCGTCTTCTTGCATGCTTCCGCGCCTGCTTGGACGTTTCCGCGCCTGATTGGACGCTACCGCGCCTGCTTGGACGCTTCCGCGACTGCTTGGACGCATCCGCGCCTGGTTGGACGCTACCGCGCCTGCTTGGACGCTTCCGCGCCTGCTTGCATGCTTCCGCGCCTGCTTGGACGTTTCCGCGCCTGCTTGGACTCTTCTGCGCCTTCTTGCATGCTTCCGCGCCTACTTGGACGTTTCCGCGCCTGCTTGGACGCTTCCGCGCCTGCTTGGACTCTTCTGCGTGTTCTTGCATGCTTCTGCGACTGCTTGGACGCTTCCGCGCCTGCTTGGACTCTTCTGCGCCTTCTTGCATGCTTCCGCGCCTACTTGGACGCTTCCGCGCCTGCTTGGACTCTTCTGCGCCTTCTTGCATGCTTCCGCGCCTACTTGGACGCATCCGCGCCTGGTTGGACGCTTCTGCAACTGCGTGGACGCTTCCGCGCCTGCTTGGACTCTTCTGCGCCTTCTTGCATGCTTCCGCGCCTAATTGGATGTTTCCGCGCCTGCTTGGACGCTTCCGCGCCTGCTTGGACTCTTCTGCGTCTTCTTGCATGCTTCCGCGCCTGCTTGGACGCTTCCGCGACTGCTTGGACGCTTCCGCGCCTGCTTGGACTCTTCTGCGTCTTCTTGCATGCTTCCGCGCCTGCTTGGACGCTTCCGCGCTTGCTTGGACGCTACCGCGCCAGCTTGCACGGTTCCGTGCCTGCTTGGACGCTTCCGCGCCTGCATGGACGCTTCCGCGCCTTCTTGGACGCTTCCGCGCCTGCTTGCACGGTTCTGCGCCTGCTTGGACGCTTCCGCGCCTGCTTGGACGCTTCCACGCCTTCGTGCACGCCTCCGTGCCTCCTTGCACGGTTCCGAGCCTGCTTGGACGCTTCCGCGTCTGCTTGGACGCTTCCGCGCCTGCTTGGACGCTTCCGCGCCTGCTTGCACTGTTCCGCGCCTGCTTGGACGCTACCGCGCCTGCTTGGACTCTTCCGCGGCTGCTTGGACGCTTCAGCGACTGCTTGGACGCTTCCGCGCCTGCTTGGACTCTTCTGTGTGACGTCTGTCACGCAACGAGTTCAACCGCGACCAAAATTATTACTTTTGCATAAGGAACGCAATGCACCTGAAAGATTTTCCATATCCTAACTCGGTAACTTAATTTATACGCAAAACCAATCCTAAAGGAGAACCCATATATAAGAGACAGAGAATTTAAGAGAAAACGGAACAGAGAACACGACATGTAAATTCGGTTTGGGTCATCCGCATAGCTACAACTTATACTATTACTCAAACAATCAAATATTTTAATTCCAACAGATGACCCCAGCCGAAGTCCTAAAATAATCTTAGCATTAAGAATAAGTAACTTCCAGAATATTCTATAATACATTCTTGAAGACACTCACGTGTAACAAACACGTGAGCCACGTGAGAGAGCATGGAACATTCTGGAAGACGGTCACGCGGACCATCCACGTGAGGCACGTGCGGGAGCGCCCGACGTACCTCGTTCCCACCTGCGTTATCGCTTGACAAAGTTGGTGGACCCAGTACAGAGCGTGAGAGCTCGAGGCCACCAACGATTCCATCATAGTCAGCAATTCTTATCTCAAGCATTCCTAAGTAGCCCCGGTACAGAGCGTGAGAGCTCGAGGCCACCGGCGGCTCCTGCGGAGTCAGCAGCTCTTATCTCAAGCGATAAGGCACGTACTTAGCCGTATAAGAAGGGGCTCCCGAGCCTCAGCAGTCAGTCAAGAGCCAACCGTCGAAGTAAACGTTAGTCAAGCGCCCGGAGACAAGTCAGTCTACAACCTACCTTCGAAGTGAACAGTCGCACTTTCAAATCGCTCTCGCTATCACTCCCAAGTGGGACTTAGAATATTTTCGCGAGTGCTCAAGAGTGAGTGACACTCTACTACCTCAACGCTATTCAAGCGACGTAAGTAACAATTATTTAGGCCTTGACTCCGCTGTGCCCGAGGGCTTCGGCGACACACCCATTGTTATACAACGAATTGTATTAACAAATCCTTAAACCTTGTAACCACCTTAATCATTTTAATACATTTAGAATAGTTAAATCTGTTCTTTACTTATTCACCTGTCATTCACTATTCCTCAAAACGCACGAAACCAATTATACATACCACGTGTTAATTCTAATACAAATCTTTTACATTCTTATAGTATCACTGTGAGATTTATCGTAGCGCCCAGTGGCCGACACGATAAAGCCTGCGCTAAGTAGCTGCAGCTCACGCCGTGATAACTGTAACAATATTTACGCGAAAATTATCCGGTTGAAGTATTCCTCGAGTGGCTATACTGGCATTGCGGTATTGTCAAAGCGCCCAGTGGCTGTCTTGACAAAATTTGCGGTAATACTTGCTGCATCTCACGCTTTGCACCAGCCCAGAATATTTCCGCCGTTACGTTCTTGAAATAACTTAAGATTGATTAATTTGCAAATCCTTTTATTTTATCAGACAGTTTCTTTCGTACATTTGTGAATCTTAAAGTTTTCTATTTGTTATATTAACCTCAAATTCATCTTCGTGCGTTTCCCCTCTTCGTCGTACCTTTTTCCCAAGCGATACCTAAAACGAATAACATTATAGACATAAATAAATTCGCCTCCACTAACTGAGAATCACTAGCGATACTTACTTCATCCAATTCTGCGGAATAAGATCACCTGCGTCGATTCTCCTCCCTGTTCCCTGGCGACAGTCTGCGCACAGTGGGCAAGCCTAAAACAGGAAAATAAATACGTTACTCCCGATCGAGGACACGGGACGTGACATAAATTTGGTGGCAGCGGTGGGATAGAAGGAGAAAAGTGATCTTATACCCACATCATATAATAATCGATCAACGAGCTCACCGACATGGCGGAACCGCGATTAAATCCTAACCAAGAGGACGAAGTAGCAAGGTTACAAGAACGGGTCTTAACCCGAGAACGCGAATTAGCCGAACAAAACGCGCGACGAACGATAGAAGTACCGCGCTCTACGGAACTCAAACTTGACAAAGTTCACCAAATAATCGAACGGATGGACAGAGAATTCGACATACTACTCCCACTACCAGAACGCCTAGAAAGATTAGAAAACGCGTTACAGGAATTAAGGTTAAACGGTGGCCATGATAACACCACGGGAGGACTCCCTCCCTCACCGCAAGTCCATAGCACACCGGAACGACCACCGATATTCCGCGCCGCTGCAATAAGCATAAAAGACGCGTTAGAATCCGTCCCAATCTACAATGGACGAAACATTCCGATCTTCCAATTTGTACGGGCTTGTGAAAGAGCACGAAGCATAATACACCCCGAGCAGGAAATGCACCTCGTGCAACTACTAGTGAACAAACTACAGGGTCACGCGTACATGACCGTCGCGAATTCACAATTTGCAACAGTAGATCAATTTTGCAACCGACTAAAATCAACGTTCGCCGCACACAAAACACTATATGAATACCAAGGAGAACTTGGACAACTAGAGAAAAGACCGCAAGAACATATACTCGATTATATAGAAAAGGTCCGGAATCTACACGCAGCGGTATACGACGAAATGAAACAAGGCAGATCATTTGACCACATTAGAGCACAGGAACTAGAAGAACATGTTATTCAAGCATTTTTGAACGGTCTCGCGCCAGACGCTAGAATACGAATACGTATGGAAGCGCCCCGAAACCTAGAAGAATATTATTGCACCGCTATTAAAATTTTCGGACAGATCGAAAAGGAGGAATCTCGAGCGCGCACCAGGGTTAGATATCGTTCCCCTCCGCGTCGAAATGCATACAGATCGCCGCCGCGACAAAACGAGTATAGATTTCCCCCACGACGTTATGAAGACAGGCCGTCTCAACGGCGATACGAGGATAGAGCACCTCCGCGTTCATCAAACGAATTTTCCCCACGACGCGATTACGAACCACAACGATCCTCACCGGTCACAACAAGAACCTACCAGCAACCCAAATTCCCTGCACCCTCATCGGTAGTCACTTGTCGTTACTGTAAAAACCCGGGTCATAATATGGACGAATGCAGGAAATTTAAAGCAAAGGTTGATGCCGGAGAGATAACCCCGTATTCACAAAGGAGAACGAATGCTAATAACTCCATGAATCAGGGAAACGGTTCTCGCAACCCGGTAGCCGGTGTCCGCCGGGAAGCCAGCCAATCGGGGCACCGAACATTCACGACGATCGTAGAAACAAACGAACCGGAAGATCAGAACGCGATGACCCAAGTTTCCGAGTCGCCAGAGTCCAATTAAATCAAGATTCTGTAGTACCAACCATTCAAGTAGCTACAACAAATAATCAGAAAAAATTAAATTTAATGATAGACTCAGGATCTGAAATCAACCTCATAAAAGAATCATTTTCAGAATCGGCTCAAAAAATTAATCACGACATAACTTTGAAAATTAGGGGAATCACCTCAACGCCAATATCCACTCGAGGAACGGCAGAAATCGCGATTGCCGGACGACCAATAACATTTCATTTAGTTGACGATTCGTTCCCCATCGACCAAGACGGAATTTTAGGTTCCGAATTTATGACGCAAAATTCAGTCACGATTGATTACAAAAGCCGAAGCCTCCAATGGGAAGAATTACATATACCTTTTTTCGAACGCGAATTTTTAACGATCCCTAAAAGATCGGTTGCACCATTCCAAATCAAAATAGCAAATCCAGAAATTAAAATGGGTTACCTACCTCGTCTACTAACGAAAGAAGGGATATTCCTTGGCAATGCCGTAGTAACTAACACAAAGGGAAGAGCATACCTTCCGATCTTTAATACCACGGAGGAAGATGAACATATAATCATACCAACATTAGTACTCAGAGAAGTAGAAAATACAAGTCAAACTGCACCTAGTCAAAACGAAATTTTAGAAGACGAAAATTCCGCACGAGTATTCCTTACCCAGACAAACTGCGATAAACAACGACTAAAAGAAATCAAAGAAGCTCTCAGATTGGATCACTTAAATTCAGAAGAAGAACGAAGCGTGATGAAATTAATAGAAGAAAATGCAGACAGATTTTACTTACCCGGAGACCATTTCGGAGCAACAAGCGCAATAGAACATCCCATTCACACTACGGACGATATTCCAGTAAACGCGAAACAATATCGGTTTCCCCCGGTACACAAGGAAGAAATAAATAGACAAGTGACTGAACTTATAGAAAACGGAGTAATAGAACCCTCTCTTTCACCTTATAACTCACCTCTGTGGATCGTGCCGAAAAAACCAGACTCCCAAGGAAACAAACGATGGCGTATGGTAATAGATTACCGAACCCTCAATGACAAAACGATCGGAGACGCCTACCCACTTCCTAATATAAACGAAATTCTAGATCAATTGGGTAGTGCCAAATATTTTTCCGTTTTCGACCTAGCATCAGGTTTTCACCAAATTCCTATGAAATCGGCAGACGCTCATAAAACCGCCTTCTCTACACCATACGGACATTACGAATTCAAACGCATGCCGTTTGGACTCAAAAATGCCCCCGCAACGTTTCAAAGACTAATGAATAACGTTTTAACCGGACTACAAGGGATAGAATTGTTTGTCTACCTTGATGATATAGTCCTATACGCTCGCTCGCTCCGAGAACATGAGATTAAATTTACCCGACTCATGAAAAGATTACGGGAAGCAAATCTCCGCTTACAACCAGATAAGTGCGAGTTTTTGCGCCACGAAGTTAATTATCTCGGACACATTATTAGCGAGAACGGAGTTAAACCAGACCCGAAGAAAATAACGGCGGTGGACCACTTCCCAGTTCCAAAAAATCCAAAGAATATAAAACAATTTCTGGGTCTTGCCGGATATTACCGCAGATTCATACCTAATTTTTCAAAAACCGCGAAACCTCTCACCGATTTATTAAAAAAGGAAGTAGCATTCAGATGGACGCCTGCGCAAGAAGACGCATTTCAAAGACTCAAGAAAGCACTAATAACCGAACCGATTCTTCAATACCCTAACTTCACGGAAACCTTCAATCTAACCACAGATGCATCCGGATATGCAATTGGCGGAGTCCTAAGTCAAGGACCAATCGGGAAGGATCTTCCAATAGCATACGCATCGCGACTATTAAATCAAGCGGAAAAGAATTACTCAACAATCGAAAAAGAATGTCTCGCAATAGTTTACTGCATAAATCATTTTAGACCATACTTATACGGGAGAGAATTTAAAATCATTACGGATCACAAACCACTGGTGTGGCTAAATTCAATTAAAGATCCCACATCAAGATTATGGAAATGGAAGTTAAAACTTTCGGAATACGAATACAAAATATTTTATAAAGAAGGTCGTGCAAACGCAAACGCCGACGCACTATCCCGAAATCCACCGGAGAACGACGAAGAAGAACAGCCTTCAGCGCCAATCTATGCAATAAAAAGGAAAAGACAACAGGATGAATCTTCATCCTCTGACTCTCTCGAGATCTTCCCTACAAGAAAGCCACGACTCCATGGCCCAGTAGGACAGAAGCAGCAAGCATCTACTTCAAAAAATCCATCAGAAACCAAAGGAAAAGGATCAAGGAAACGAACGCCATCCACAACATTCAGTCCTTTCCCTCTTCCCCCAGGAAAACGTATCCCAAAGCTACAAGATTCTACAATTCCTGATGTTGCAGACCCCTCTCCTACTTCCATTGAAAGTCGCGATATATCGAATGATTCCTCACAAAGCACTCCTCCCACCCATTCCCCCTCTCCAGAAGAAATCCCAATACCTATACACCACTCAACCCCTCGCAATAAAACACCTCATCTCACTCCACGGATTTTGAATTACGAAAATGAAGAAGAAGCTAATGTGCAAACTAAATCAAGCAACGACATCGAGGAAGAAACACACAGTTTTGAAATGGAAGACACACCTCTCACATCGTTGGATTCAGACGCACTTTTTGAGCGATCTTTCGTACCAGCAAGACTACACAACGCACCACTGAAGATTGAAGAATGCAACGACTCCCTAAGAATGCAGAAGGACCATAAAATCATTTTCATTGACATGAATGGGCAACCCCAGGATAAAGGAGCAATCGAACTACTCTCGTACGACGAACTTCCAAAATACGATGGCCTAACATTCGAAAGAGCTAAAGTAAAAACCACACAAGCTTACAACATTATAGCAATACCGATAAAAGAACACGACAGGATACCTATTACAAAGGAGAATATAAAAAACGGTATTCGAGCAATAAAAGACGTCCTCGATGAACTAAGGATAACAAGCTTCAGCATTTCTAAAACCCCGTACTATGACGACATACCATGGAAGTTCTTTCTCAATTACCTCAAGCAAACACTTCAAGATTACCAACTCACTATCACGATATGTCGATCCCTGATCACGATACCGACGACGGAACAACGAAAGCAAATAATGAGAGAAAACCATGATTCCGTAATCGCAGGACACAAAGGAGTTACAAAAACTTATAACCGAATCCGACAACGCTACTTCTGGGACGGAATGAAGAAAGATATCACCGAATACGTAAGGACATGCATCGAATGTCAAAAGAAGAAATTAACGCGCATCAAGACTCGCCAACCTATGGTTCTTACTGATACACCTGGCGCAGCCTTTGACAAAATAGCACTCGACATAGTTGGACCACTGCCTGTAACAAAAATGGGAAACGAATATATACTGACCATCCAAGATCTCTTAACGAAATACAGTGTCGCAGTACCACTACAAAAAGCGGATTCACGTAGCGTGGCCGACGCCTTCCTTAAGAATTTCATATGCAGATTTGGAGCTCCACGAGCATTACTCACAGACCAGGGATCAAACTTCTTATCAGCTTTATTTAAAGCCGTGGCAAAGAAATGCCGAATTAAGCAATACCAGACGACAGCCTACCACCCTCAAGCAAATGGATCCCTCGAAAGATCACATCACGTATTAATAGAATTCTTAAAACAATATATCGACGACACCTCCAATTGGGATGAATGGATAGAGAACGCGATGTTCTCGTATAACACCAGCATTCACGAAGGAACGAAATTCTCACCGCACGAATTAGTGTTCGGAAAAATAGCACGAGCACCGTCCACCGACCCGCCGCTAGAAGAAAACCTCGACCCATCATATAAGGATTATTTAGAAGAACTCTTCATGAAGATCAACCGTCTACAAAACATCGCCCGAGAGAACTTAAAACAAGCTAAACAAAAATCAAAAGGATACTACGACCGCAGAGTAAACCCCCAAACATTCCACGTCGGCGACGATGTATTTTTACTAAAAGAACCCCGACAAGGGAAATTCGCGAGTCAATATTCCGGTCCCTACAAAATTCAGCAAGTCCTTAATAACGGAAACATATCCATACTAATGAACGGCAAAAATCGCGTGGTGCACGCCAACAAGATAAAACTAGCTCATCGTCGACCCACCATCACGGAACTTTAGAGGAAAATAAATATGTTAATCAAAATAAAAATAAAAATAATGCCTTACTAAACTACAAGTAAACGAAGAAATAAAATAAAACAAAAAATAAACAAAAATAAATAATCACTATGTTACTAGATTTAAGCTTAGCTATTAATTAATATTACTTACGAAATGTTAGACCTCTGTTTCAGGATGAAGATCCTCATTGTATTTCTCCTATGCGTCAGCCCAATGGCTTACGGACTAATTGCATACGATTGCAGCGGCGAGAGGCTAAATATAACGACGATATCATTAGTAAAAGTAGGCGAATGTGACATCAACGTTCGAGGGGCGGAAACGGAAGAAACATACATACAATTATTGCAATTGGCAGAGTACGAACACGCGAACTACATACAATGTAAAATCGAGATCAAGAGAACAGTCTTTTACTGTGGAATGCACTCCCACATATCAGCAGTTCACAATGGCTACGTGGAGTATCTAGCAGATGTAAGCCACGAGACGTGCCTACGTCTACATCAAGAAGGAACTATATCTCTCGGGAACGGAGCAGTTCTAACCAGCATTCGAGCTAATACAACATCTACAAGAATGTTTACCTTCGCCGGAACAATCGCAAATGACGGAACATGCACCGGAACCCAGTATGCGGACCCCTACGGATCCTGGGACAACGTAGTGGTACAAGGATTGGCCAAGATTACACTTCGCACGGGCAGCGCCGCAGTCAAGCTGAACGAGAATAAGATCATCCTCAAAAGTGGAACTACCTGCTCGTTTCAAGACGGATACTGTCTAGATGGAGAAGACGGATATACGTACTGGAAACCAACACCGGAGTCCACCTGTAAATTCGAGCAATATGACGTTTTGTACGAAGGATTGGCACAACGGATCACAGAAGCGGGACAAAATTCAACCCTACCTACAATTTATGCACTTACCAGGGACGACATAACCTTCGCCCTGACGAAGGTTTCGGAACAGAACGTGTGCGGATATACGCTCCTACGAACAGAACATCCTAAGCTGTTCATTCTGGAAACACAAAAAGGACGTACATTTACTGGGAAAAGAACAATTACGCCTGATAACCTCGACATCTTTACTTATATGAATTCGAAATTCGTATACGTCGAACGCCATATACGAGGACAAATAATCACTCTCTTTGCCTCGTCACTCACGCATAGATGCGCCTTGGAGAGGCAAGTGCTCGAAAATGCACTCTCAATCGCATCGATACTGCCTGAGGAATTTGCCTGGTCCCTAATGAAAGGACCGGGATACATGGCCACGACCGCTGGAGAAGCCGTCCATATAATCAGGTGCATTCCCGTAGAAGTGAAAGTACGCCGCACGCAAGAATGTTTCGTGGAACTTCCCGTTCTACACAGAAACACATCAAAATTTATGAAGCCTAAAACCAGAGTATTAGTACAACAAGGTACTCACCGCGACTGCAACCCGATCCTGCCGATAATGTACAACATCGACGAATCATGGCACAAAATACTGCCGAACCCAGTGGAAGCTGTCCCACCACAAGAGTTGAAACCGATGACCAAGCCAACCTGGAAATATACGGTACCAGCTACACTCGCCGTGAGCGGAATATACACGCAAGCAGACATCGACAAGCTACGAGACCATATCATGTTCCCGGCGGAAAGAGCCGCCATATTAAATTCCGTAGCGCGTGGCGTCACCGGACAAGATATCATCCCCGGGACCATCCAACTCACACACCTGTTGGACGAAGACGCCGTGCAGAAACTAGCACAGGGAGCACTAGCAAAGATATGGGATCATTTCATCACATTTGGTTCCATCAGCGCTGGATTCCTGGCCATATTTGTGATCGTGAAACTCATACAGACAATCGTCGATACCATTATTCACGGCTATTCATTATACGCCGCATTTGGATGTGGCATTGAACTGCTCGGTGCCGTTTGGACATCAATAACGTACTGCCTCTTGCAACGCGCTCGACAACGAGCTTCGAATCCAGAAAACCCAGAACTGACCGCCCCCGAGAACGCTGATGAGAGTAACCGACAGATACCAAGGCCACTTACTCGCCAGCCCCAAAACCCAAAAGTAGTAAGTCTATCCGAATTAAGAGACAGAATCGACCGTTTAGAACAAATTTCAGACTAAAATTTGTTCTACAAAAAGGGGGGAGGTGTGACGTCTGTCACGCAACGAGTTCAACCGCGACCAAAATTATTTCCAAAATATTACTTTTGTATAAGGAACGCGATGCACCAAAAAGATTTTACCTCGTTAACATAATTCATACGCAAAACCAATCCTAAAGGAGAACCCATATATATAAGAGAGAGAGAATTTAAGAGAAAATGAAACAGAGAACACGCATGTAAATTCGGTTCGGGTCCATCCGCACAGCTACAACTTATACTACTAATCAAACAATCAAATATTTTAATTCCAACAGATGACCCCAGCCGAAGTCCTAAAATAATCTTAGCGTTAAGAATAAGTAACTTCCAGAATATTCTATAATATATTCTTGAAGACACTCACGTGTAACAAACACGTGAGCCACATGAGAGAGCATGGAACATTCTGGAAGATGGTCACGCGGACCATCCACGTGAGGCACGTGCGGGAGCGCCCGACGTACCTCGTTCCCACCTGCGTTATCGCTTGACAAAGTTGGTGGACCCAGTACAGAGCGTGAGAGCTCGAGGCCACCAACGATTCCATCATAGTCAGCAATTCTTATCTCGAGTATTCCTAAGAAACCCAGTACAGAGCGTGAGAGCTCGAGGCCACCAACGATTCCATCATAGTCAGCAGTTCTTATCTCAAGCGATAAGGCACGTACTTAGCCGTATAAGAAGGGGCTCCCGAGCCTCAGCAGTCAGTCAAGCGCCCGGAGACAAGTCAGTCTACAACCTACCTTCGAAGTGAACAGTCGCACTTTCAAATCGCTCTCGCTATCACTCCCAAGTGGGACTTAGAATATTTTCGCGAGTGCTCAAGAGTGAGTGACACTCTACTACCTCAACGCTATTCAAGCGACGTAAGTAACAATTATTTAGGCCTTGACTCCGCTGTGCCCGAGGGCTTCGGCGACACACCCATTGTTATACAACGAATTGTATTAACAAATCCTTAAACCTTGTAACCACCTTAATCATTTTAATACATTTAGAATAGTTAAATCTGTTCTTTACTTATTCACCTGTCATTCCCTATTCCTCAAAACGCACGAAACCAATTATACATACCACGTGTTAATTCTAATACAAATCTTTTACATTCTTATAGTTTTGCTGTGAGATTTATCGTAGCGCCCAGTGGCCGACACGATAAAGCCTGCGCTAAGTAGCTGCAGCTCGCAAAAGCAAACACTTATTTTCGGCTGGAATATTCTACCAAAGGCCTCCACGGCACTGCGGGTTCGTCAAAGCGCCCAGTGGCTGATTTGACGGAGTTTGCGCTATAACTGCTGCATCCTACGCTGCGCCATCGCCCGAATATTTCCGCCATATTTTCCATCATTTAATATAAAGATGCCGAAACCAATGAACATGGTATGTACAATTTAATTGCACCTTTCGAACTACATTAATTATTTCAAGATTATAAATCTTATTTTCGGGTTCCGTTAAACAGAAACCTCGGTCGACCAAACGCGGCAAACGCTCCGGCCGACAATCTCGTGAAAAGAAACAGACGGCGATAGTCAACGAATTTCTCGACATTATTGGACGAGAGAATCTCATCCAGTTCATTCTACGCAATAACGACGTGTTCTACACTCCTACCTCTCCACCATCTTTCTCTCCAACCACCTCCAGTGATAACCTCATCCCATTCCCCGAGGTTTCCAATATAGTGTGCCGACCCAAAAGTCCCATTCTCTCTTTTGATCACTACAGAAATTCCCCTGCTTTTGCATATTGGAACGTCCAATCCCCTATTCATTCCGAACAACCGAATTCCACTCAAACGAACGAAGTACTTAGATCCACCAACGTTCCTGTCCCCTCCCAACCACCAATAATAACCGAAATTCCTTTTTCCCGACCACCTTCAGTGTATGCACCGCTGCATACAGTAAACTCCCTACTCCAATCAATTGATCTATCTAATCCTTCTCCATCCTCTCCATCCCCCGATATTATAGAATATCCCCTCACCGCAAACCCTCAAACCAACGTCCCTGAAATCTACCCTAATTTCGGCTCCCCCAGCTCAACCCTAGCTGAGCCGCCTTCCCCTACTCCTTCTCTCGCCAATACTATTCTTCCATCCGAAATCCACGATTTATTACCCCAACCAGAAATTCCCTTTAATCGACCATCTTCCGTGCATTCCCCTTTGTACGCGGCTGTTCCGCAAATCAATTCCGTATTAGATTCCCTCGCACAATCTCCCCCTTCATCACCTCGAGCCCTACCCCCTCCAACATCTTCCGAGCAAGAATCTCCTGAATTTCGTTCCACCTCTTTTATAAATTCCCCACTCCCGTCGGAGTACGAGATTTCTGACGATTTCCTCGATTTCCTCAACGACTATCCTAACTCTGAAACCAACCCCCCAAGCCCCTCACCACCTCAGACACCCAGACCTAACCGCCCACGCATCATCTCTGAGATTCGAATAGGACAGGACTACGCCACTTTTCACGAAAACGGTAAACCAGATAAAGTCGTCATCTGGGAAAATAACGAACCCCGTGTTTTCGATTTCGGTCTTCCCCCGCGAGAGGAAGTAACTCCAGCGAACACGGAACCAGCTGTTATTACCCTCGACTAAAATTATAACAATCTTTATTTTACCACACGTTTATAGAAACCACATTTTTCATACATTTCAATAAATATTATTATATAATACAAAGTCATCTTCGTGCGTTTCCCCTCTTCGTCGTACCTTTTCCCAAGCGATACCTAAAACGAATAACATTATTAACATAGACATAAATAAATTCGCCTCCACTAACCTAGAATCACTAGCGATACTTACCTCATCCAATTCAGCGGAATAAGATCACCTGCGTCGATTCTCCTCCCTGTTCCCTGGCGACAGTCTGCGCATAGTAGGCAAGCCTAAAACAGGAAAATAAATACGTTACTCCCGATCGAGGACACGGGACGTGACATAAATTTGGTGGCAGCGGTGGGATAGAAGGAGAAAAGTGATCTTATACCCACATCATATAATAATCGATCAACGAGCTCACCGACATGGCGGAACCGCGATTAAATCCTAACCAAGAGGACGAAGTAGCAAGGTTACAAGAACGGGTCTTAACCCGAGAACGCGAATTAGCCGAACAAAACGCGCGACGAACGATAGAAGTACCGCGCTCTACGGAACTCAAACTTGACAAAGTTCACCAAATAATCGAACGGATGGACAGAGAATTCGACATACTACTCCCACTACCAGAACGCCTAGAAAGATTAGAAAACGCGTTACAGGAATTAAGGTTAAACGGTGGCCATGATAACACCACGGGAGGACTCCCTCCCTCACCGCAAGTCCATAGCACACCGGAACGACCACCGATATTCCGCGCCGCTGCAATAAGCATAAAAGACGCGTTAGAATCCGTCCCAATCTACAATGGACGAAACATTCCGATCTTCCAATTTGTACGGGCTTGTGAAAGAGCACGAAGCATAATACACCCCGAGCAGGAAATGCACCTCGTGCAACTACTAGTGAACAAACTACAGGGTCACGCGTACATGACCGTCGCGAATTCACAATTGGCAACAGTAGATCAATTTTGCAACCGACTAAAATCAACGTTCGCCGCACACAAAACATTATATGAATACCAAGGAGAACTTGGACAACTAGAGAAAAGACCGCAAGAACATATACTCGATTATATAGAAAAAGTACGAAACCTACATGCAGCGGTATACGACGAAATGAAACAAGGCAGATCATTTGACCACATTAGAGCACAGGAACTAGAAGAACATGTTATTCAAGCATTTTTGAACGGTCTCGCGCCAGACGCTAGAATACGAATACGTATGGAAGCGCCCCGAAACCTAGAAGAATATTATTGCACCGCTATTAAAATTTTCGGACAGATCGAAAAAGAGGAATCTCGAGCGCGCACCAGGGTTAGATATCGTTCCCCTCCGCGTCGAAATGCATACAGATCGCCGCCGCGACAAAACGATTATAGATTTCCCCCACGACGTTATGAAGACAGGCCGTCTCAACGGCGATACGAGGATAGAGCACCTCCGCGACAATCAAACGAATTTTCCCCACGACGCGATTACGAACCACAACGATCCTCACCGGTCACAACAAGAACCTACCAGCAACCCAGATTCCCTGCACCCTCATCGGTAGTCACTTGCCGTTACTGTAAAAACCCGGGTCATAATATGGACGAATGCAGGAAATTTAAAGCAAAGGTTGATGCCGGAGAGATAACCCCGTATTCACAAAGGAGAACGAATGCTAATAACTCCATGAATCAGGGAAACGGTTCTCGCAACCCGGTAGCCGGTGTCCGCCGGGAAGCCAGCCAATCGGGGCACCGAACATTCACGACGATCGTAGAAACAAACGAACCGGAAGATCAGAACGCGATGACCCAAGTTTCCGAGTCGCCAGAGTCCAATTAAATCAAGATTCTGCAGTACCAACCATACAAGTAGCCACAACGAACGACCAAGAAAAACTAAACTTAATGATAGACTCAGGATCAGAAATTAACCTTATAAAAGAATCATTTTCAGAATCGGCTCAAAAAATTAATCACGACATAACTTTGAAAATTAGGGGAATCACCTCAACGCCAATAGCCACTCGAGGAACGGCAGAAATCGCGATTGCCGGACGACCAATAACATTTCATTTAGTTGACGATTCGTTCCCCATCGACCAAGACGGAATTTTAGGTTCCGAATTTATGACGCAAAATTCAGTCACGATTGATTACAAAAGCCGAAGCCTCCAATGGGAAGAATTACATATACCTTTTTTCGAACGCGAATTTTTAACGATCCCTAAAAGATCGGTTGCACCATTCCAAATCAAAATAGCAAATCCAGAAATTAAAATGGGTTACCTACCTCGTCTACTAACGAAAGAAGGGATATTCCTTGGCAATGCCGTAGTAACTAACACAAAGGGAAGAGCATACCTTCCGATCTTTAATACCACGGAGGAAGATGAACATATAATCATACCAACATTAGTACTCAGAGAAGTAGAAAATACAAGTCAAACTGCACCTAGTCAAAACGAAATTTTAGAAGACGAAAATTCCGCACGAGTATTCCTTACCCAGACAAACTGCGATAAACAACGACTAAAAGAAATCAAAGAAGCTCTCAGATTGGATCACTTAAATTCAGAAGAAGAACGAAGCGTGATGAAATTAATAGAAGAAAATGCAGACAGATTTTACTTACCCGGAGACCATTTCGGAGCAACAAGCGCAATAGAACATCCCATTCACACTACGGACGATATTCCAGTAAACGCGAAACAATATCGGTTTCCCCCGGTACACAAGGAAGAAATAAATAGACAAGTGACTGAACTTATAGAAAACGGAGTAATAGAACCCTCTCTTTCACCTTATAACTCACCTCTGTGGATCGTGCCGAAAAAACCAGACTCCCAAGGAAACAAACGATGGCGTATGGTAATAGATTACCGAACCCTCAATGACAAAACGATCGGAGACGCCTACCCACTTCCTAATATAAACGAAATTCTAGATCAATTGGGTAGTGCCAAATATTTTTCCGTTTTCGACCTAGCATCAGGTTTTCACCAAATTCCTATAAAATCGGCAGACGCTCATAAAACCGCCTTCTCTACACCATACGGACATTACGAATTCAAACGCATGCCGTTTGGACTCAAAAATGCCCCCGCAACGTTTCAAAGACTAATGAATAACGTTTTAACCGGACTACAAGGGATAGAATTGTTTGTCTACCTTGATGATATAGTCCTATACGCTCGCTCGCTCCGAGAACATGAGATTAAATTTACCCGACTCATGAAAAGATTACGGGAAGCAAATCTCCGCTTACAACCAGATAAGTGCGAGTTTTTGCGCCACGAAGTTAATTATCTCGGACACATTATTAGCGAGAACGGAGTTAAACCAGACCCGAAGAAAATAACGGCGGTGGACCACTTCCCAGTTCCAAAAAATCCAAAGAATATAAAACAATTTCTGGGTCTTGCCGGATATTACCGCAGATTCATACCTAATTTTTCAAAAACCGCGAAACCTCTCACCGATTTATTAAAAAAGGAAGTAGCATTCAGATGGACGCCTGCGCAAGAAGACGCATTTCAAAGACTCAAGAAAGCACTAATAACCGAACCGATTCTTCAATACCCTAACTTCACGGAAACCTTCAATCTAACCACAGATGCATCCGGATATGCAATTGGCGGAGTCCTAAGTCAAGGACCAATCGGGAAGGATCTTCCAATAGCATACGCATCGCGACTATTAAATCAAGCGGAAAAGAATTACTCAACAATCGAAAAAGAATGTCTCGCAATAGTTTACTGCATAAATCATTTTAGACCATACTTATACGGGAGAGAATTTAAAATCATTACGGATCACAAACCACTGGTGTGGCTAAATTCAATTAAAGATCCCACATCAAGATTATGGTGTCACGTCCCGTGTCCTCGATCGGGAGTAACTTATTTATTTTCCTGTTTTAGGCTTGCCCACTGTGCGCAGACTGTCGCCAGGGAACAGGGAGGAGAATCGACGCAGGTGATCTTATTCCGCAGAATTGGATGAGGTAAGTATCGCTAGTGATTCTTAGTTAGTGGAGGCGAATTTATTTATGTCTAGGTTAATCGTTTTAGGTATCGCTTGGGAAAAAGGTACGACGAAGAGGGGAAACGCACGAAGATGAATTTGAGGTTAATATAACAAATAGAAAACTTTATGATTCACAAATGTACGAAAGAAACTGTCTGATAAAATGAAAGGATTTGCAAATTAATCAATCTTAAGTTATTTCAAGAACGTAACGGCGGAAATATTCTGGGCTGGTGCAAAGCGTGAGATGCAGCAAGTATTACCGCAAATTTTGTCAAGACAGCCACTGGGCGCTTTGACAATACCGCAATGCCAGTATAGCCACTCGAGGAATACTTCAACCGGATAATTTTCGCGTAAATATTGTTACAGTTATCACGGCGTGAGCTGCAGCTACTTAGCGCAGGCTTTATCGTGTCGGCCACTGGGCGCTACGATAAATCTCACAGTGATACTATAAGAATATAATTGATTTGTATTAAAATTAACACTTGGTATGTTTAATTGGTTTCGTGCGTTTTGAGGAATAGGGAATGACAGGTGAATAAGTAAAGAACAGATTTAACTATTCTAAATGTATTAAAATGATTAAAGTGGTTACAAGGTTTAAGGATTTGTTAATACAATTCGTTGTATAACAATGGGTGTGTCGCCGAAGCCCTCGGGCACAGCGGTTATGTTGAACGTCGTGTTTTATAAAATGAGTTACAATAGTGTACGAATACAAAATTATCCGCGTACCTCGGTCACGGGTTTTGAATATACACTAAGAGTGTCGATGATAATTAGTCTGAGTGCCTAAGGTTATAAAGAATTAATATTTATGAAAGCGTACAAAATTATTCGCGTACCTCGGTCACGAGTTCTGAACACAATCAAAAATATAGAAGGAGCAACGAGTGGCAATGGGTGTGTCGCCGTACGACCTCGGTAATACAGCGGAGTCAGAGTGCAGCCGTAATAATTGAATACTCACTCGTTGGTATCGTAGTCGTAGGAGATGTGGCACTGTATGCTTCGTTGCACTGTTTAACTAGTAACTTCGCGTGTTTAAGCTCGATGTACGCTGGTCGGCTGCTGCTGCTTGACTTTAACTTTAACGATGTTCGCGGTTCGGCTGCCACTGCTGGACTGACTAAAGCGGCGTTGCGCTGCTCCTTATATATTAAATTCATATCGCTAATTCTGAGAATGCTGAGCGGCGAGCGGCTTGCATTTTCCTATCTTTGCTGACATCCTCCGCCTTGCAATTTATTCTGCTGACCGTCTTACGCCTTGCAGTTTTAAACTGCTGACGGTCTTACGCCTTGCAGTTTCTTATCGCCGTGGGAAGGGAAACTGCTGACGGTCTTACGCCTTGCAGTTTCTTGAGCTTATCTTATCGCGGTGAGAGATAAGAAACTGCTGAGCGTGTACAATATTATATAGTCTTGAAATGAATAGATGTCGCATGCGCTTTTAATTATATAGTTGTGAAACGAATAGATGGCTCATACTGTTCGCAAATGAAATGATGTCTCGCGGAGTTTGATTTTAATGCTTTTTATATAGCTGCGAGATGAAATGTTGTCCTATATTTCTGAAACGTTTAGATGCATTGCATCTTTTGATATTTATTACTTGTATGACTCATCTAGACGTATCGCGTTGATTATTAATACGGTTATTACTCTTAAGTATTACTTTTACGTGCCTTTACATATATATATATTTATTTTAATGGATTAATGTATTTTCGTACATATATACGTAATGTATATATGTGTGTGTATGGCTATGTATATATATATATATATAGGCAAATGTCAGGACGCGCGCTTTCGCGAATTAGGGGGTGGGAGGTTTGAATACGCGATTTTAACAATAGTGACGTCAATTTCGGGTTGACGTTACACCTCCCCCCTTTTTGTAGAACAAATTTATTCGGAAATTTGTTCTAAGCGGTCTATTCTATCTCTTAACTCGGAGAGACTTACTACTTTAGGACTTTGCGGCTGGCGAGAAAACGGTCTTGGCATCTGTCGGTTAATATCATCATCGTTCTCAGGGGCGTTCAATTCTGGGTTTTCTGGACTCGAAGCTCGTTGTCGAGCACGTTGCAAGAGGCAGTAGGTGATGGATGTCCATACAGCTCCAAGTAATTCGATGCCACATCCGAATACGGCATACAGTGAGTAGCCGTGAATAATAGTATCAACGATGGTTTTTACGAGTTTCACAATCACAAATATTGCTAGGCATCCTGCGCTGATGGAGCCAAACGTGATGAAATGGTCCCATATCTTCGATAGTGCTCCTTGGGCTAGTTTCTGCACAGCGTCTTCGTCTAACAGATGCGTGAGTTGGATAGTCCCGGGGATGATATCTTGTCCGGTGACGCCACGCGCCACGGAATTTAATATGGCGGCTCTTTCCGCCGGGAACATGATATGGTCTCGTAGCTTGTCGATGTCTGCTTGCGTGTAGATTCCGCTTACGGCGAGTGTAGCTGGTACCGTATATTTCCAGGTTGGCTTGGTCATCGGTTTCAACTCTTGTGGTGGGACAGCTTCCACTGGATTCGGCAGTATTTTGTGCCATGATTCGTCGATGTTGTACATTATCGGCAGGATCGGGTTGCAGTCGCGGTGAGTACCTTGTTGTACTAATACTCTGGTTTTAGGCTTCATAAATTTCGATGTGTTTCTGTGTAGAACGGGAAGTTCCACGAAACATTCTTGCGTGCGGCGTACTTTCACTTCTACGGGAATGCACCTGATTATATGGACGGCTTCTCCAGCGGTCGTGGCCATGTATCCCGGTCCTTTCATTAGGGACCAGGCAAATTCCTCAGGCAGTATTGATGCGATTGAGAGTGCGTTTTCGAGCACTTGCCTCTCCAAGGCGCATCTATGCGTAAGTGATGAGGTAAAGAGGGTAATTATTTGTCCTCGTATATGGCGTTCAACATATACGAATTTCGAATTCATATATGTAAAGATGTCGAGGTTATCAGGCGTAATTGTTCTTTTCCCAGTAAATGTACGTCCTTTTTGTGTTTCCAGAATGAACAGCTTAGGATGTTCTGTTCTTAGGAGCGTATATCCGCACACGTTTTGTTCCGAAACCTTGGTTAGGGCGAAGGTGATGTCGTCCCTGGTAAGTGCGTAAATTGTAGGTAGGGTTGAATTTTGTCCCGCTTCTGTGATCCGTTGTGCCAATCCTTCGTATAAGACGTCATATTGTTCAAATTTGCAGGTGGACTCCGGTGTTGGTTTCCAGTACGTATATCCGTCTTCTCCATCTAGACAGTATCCGTCTTGAAATGAGCATGTAGTTCCACTTTTGAGGATGATTTTATTCTCGTTCAGCTTGACTGCGACGCTGCCCGTGCGGAGTGTAATCTTCGCCAATCCTTGTACCACTACGTTGTCCCAGGATCCGTAGGGATCCGCATACTGTGTTCCGGTGCATGATCCATCATTTGCGATTGTTCCAGCGAAGGTAAACATTCTTGTAGATGTTGTGTTTGCTCGAATGCCGGTTAAAACTGCTCCGTTTCCGAGAGATATAGTTCCTTCTCGATGTAGACGTACACACGTCTCGTGGCTTACATCTGCTATATACTCCACGTAGCCATTGTGAACTGCTGATATATGGGAGTGCATTCCACAGTAAAAGACTGTTCTCTTGATCTCGATTTTACACTGTATGTAGTTCGCGTGTTCGTACTCTGCCAATTGCAATAGTTGTATGTATGTTTCTTCCGTTTCCGCCCCTCGAACGTTGATGTCACATTCGCCTACTTTTACTAATGATATCGTCGTTATATTTAGCCTCTCGCCGCTGCAATCGTATGCGATTAGTCCGTAAGCCATTGGGCTGACGCATAAGAGAAATACAATGAGGATCTTCATCCTGAAACAGAAGTCTGACATTTCGTAAGTAATATTAATTAATAGCTAAGCTTAAATCTAGTAACATAGTGATTATTTATTTTTGTTTATTTTGTTTTATTTTATTTCTTCGTTTACTTGTAGTTTAGTAAGGCATTATTTTTATTTTATTTTGATTAACATAATTATTTTCCTCTAAAGTTCCGTGATGGTGGGTCGACGATGAGCTAATTTTAACTTGTTAGCGTGCACTACGCGATTTTTGCCGTTTATTAGAATGGATGTATTTCCGTTATTAAGGATTTGCTGAATTTTGTAGGGACCGGAATATTGACTTGCGAATTTTCCTTGGCGGGGTTCCTTCAATAGGATCACGTCATCGCCAACGTGGAACACTTGGGGATTTATTCTGCTGTCGTAGTACCCCTTTGATCTTTGCTTGGCTTCCTTCAAGTTTTCTCGGGCGGTGTTTTGTAATTTATTGATCTTCATAAATAGATCCTCCAAATATTCTTTATATGATGGGTCCAGGTTTTCTTCCAGCGGCGGGTCGGTGGACGGTGCTCGTGCTATTTTTCCGAACACTAATTCGTGCGGTGAGAATTTCGTTCCTTCGTGAATGCTGGTGTTATATGAGAACATCGCGTTCTCTATCCATTCATCCCAATTGGAGGTGTCGTCGATATACTGTTTTAAGAATTCTATTAGCACGTGATGTGATCTTTCGAGGGATCCATTGGCTTGTGGGTGATAAGCTGTCGTCTGGTACTGCTTTATTCGGCATTTCTTTGCCACGGCTTTAAATAAAGCTGATAAGAAGTTTGATCCCTGGTCTGTGAGTAATGCTCGTGGAGCTCCAAATCTGCATATGAAATTCTTAAGGAAAGCGTCGGCCACGCTGCGTGAATCCGCTTTTTGTAGTGGTACTGCGACACTGTATTTCGTTAAGAGATCTTGGATGGTCAGTATATATTCGTTTCCCATTTTTGTTACAGGCAGTGGTCCAACTATGTCGAGTGCTATTTTGTCAAAGGCTGCGCCAGGTGTATCAGTAAGAACCATAGGTTGGCGAGTCTTGATGCGCGTTAATTTCTTCTTTTGACATTCGATGCATGTCCTTACGTATTCGGTGATATCTTTCTTCATTCCGTCCCAGAAGTAGCGTTGTCGGATACGGTTATAAGTTTTTGTAACTCCTTTGTGTCCTGCGATTACGGAATCATGGTTTTCTTCCATTATTTGTTTTCGTTGCTCCGTCGTTGGTATTGTGATGAGAGATCGACATATCGTGATAGTGAGTTGGTAATCTTGAAGTGTTTGCTTGAGGTAATTGAGAAAGAACTTCCATGGTATGTCGTCATAGTACGGGGTTTTAGAAATGCTGAAGCTTGTTATCCTTAGTTCATCGAGGACGTCTTTTATTGCTCGAATACCGTTTTTTATATTCTCATTTGTAATAGGTATCCTGTCGTGTTCTTTTATCGGTATTGCTATAATGTTGTAAGCTTGTGTGGTTTTTACTTTAGCTCTTTCGAATGCTAGGCCATCGTATTTTGGAAGTTCGTCGTACGAGAGTAGTTCGATTGCTCCTTTATCCTGGGGTTGCCCATTCATGTCAATGAAAATGATTTTATGGTCCTTCCGCATTCTCAGGGAGTCGTTGCATTCTTCAATCTTCAGTGGTGCGTTGTGTAGTCTTGCTGGTACGAAAGATCGCTCAAAAAGTGCGTCTGAATCCAACGATGTGAGAGGTGTGTCTTCCATTTCAAAACTGTGTGTTTCTTCCTCGATGTCGTTGCTTGATTTAGTTTGCACATTAGCTTCTTCCTCATTTTCGTAATTCAAAATCCGTGGAGTGAGATGAGGTGTTTCATTGCGAGGGGTTGAGTGGTGTACGGGTAATGGGATTTCTTCTGGTGAGGGGGAATAAGCGGGAGGAGTTCTTTCTGAGGAATTGTTCGGTATATCACGACTTTCAATGGAAGTAGGAGAGGGGTCTGCAACATCAGGAATTGTAGAATCTTGTAGCTTTGGGATACGTTTTCCTGGGGGAAGAGGGAAAGGACTGAATGTTGTGGATGGCGTTCGTTTCCTTGTTCCTTTTCCTTTGGTTTCTGATGGATTTTTTGAAGTAGATGCTTGCTGCTTCTGTTCTACCGGGCCATGGAGTCGTGGCTTTCTTGTAGGGAAGATCTCGAGAGAGTCAGAGGATGAAGATTCATCCTGTTGTCTTTTCCTCTTTATTGCATAGATTGGTGCTGAAGGCTCTTCTTCTTCGTTGTTCTCCGGTGGATTTCGGGATAGTGCGTCGGCGTTTGCGTTTGCACGACCTTCTTTGTAAAATATTTTGTATTCATATTCCGAAAGTTTTAACTTCCATTTCCATAGTCTTGATGTGGGATCTTTAATTGAATTTAGCCACACCAGTGGTTTGTGATCCGTAATGATTTTAAATTCTCTCCCGTATAAGTATGGTCGAAAATGATTTATGCAGTAAACTATTGCGAGACATTCTTTTTCGATCGTTGAGTAGTTCTTTTCCGCTTGGTTCAATAATCGCGATGCGTATGCTATAGGGAGATCCTTCCCGATTGGTCCTTGACTTAGGACTCCGCCAATTGCATATCCGGATGCATCTGTGGTTAAGTTGAAGGTTTCTGTGAAGTTGGGGTATTGAAGAATTGGTTCGGTTATTAGTGCTTTCTTGAGTTTTTGAAACGCGTCTTCTTGCGTTGGCGTCCATCTGAATGCTACTTCCTTTTTTAATAAATCGGTAAGAGGTTTTGCGGTTTTTGAAAAGTTGGGTATGAACCTTCGGTAGTATCCGGCAAGACCCAGAAATTGTTTTATATTCTTTGGATTTTTTGGAACTGGGAAGTGGTCCACCGCCGTTATTTTCTTCGGGTCTGGTTTAACTCCGTTCTCGCTAATAATGTGTCCGAGATAATTAACTTCGTGGCGCAAAAACTCGCACTTATCTGGTTGTAAGCGGAGATTTGCTTCCCGTAATCTTTTCATGAGTCGGGTAAATTTAATCTCATGTTCTCGGAGCGAGCGAGCGTATAGGACTATATCATCAAGGTAGACAAACAATTCTATCCCTTGTAGTCCGGTTAAAACGTTATTCATTAGTCTTTGAAACGTTGCGGGGGCATTTTTGAGTCCAAACGGCATGCGTTTGAATTCGTAATGTCCGTATGGTGTAGAGAAGGCGGTTTTATGAGCGTCTGCCGATTTCATAGGAATTTGGTGAAAACCTGATGCTAGGTCGAAAACGGAAAAATATTTGGCACTACCCAATTGATCTAGAATTTCGTTTATATTAGGAAGTGGGTAGGCGTCTCCGATCGTTTTGTCATTGAGGGTTCGGTAATCTATTACCATACGCCATCGTTTGTTTCCTTGGGAGTCTGGTTTTTTCGGCACGATCCACAGAGGTGAGTTATAAGGTGAAAGAGAGGGTTCTATTACTCCGTTTTCTATAAGTTCAGTCACTTGTCTATTTATTTCTTCCTTGTGTACCGGGGGAAACCGATATTGTTTCGCGTTTACCGGAATATCGTCCGTAGTGTGAATGGGATGTTCTATTGCGCTTGTTGCTCCGAAATGGTCTCCGGGTAAGTAAAATCTGTCTGCATTTTCTTCTATTAACTTCATCACGCTTCGTTCTTCTTCCGAATTTAAGTGATCCAATCTGAGAGCTTCTTTGATTTCTTTTAGTCGTTGTTTATCGCAGTTTGTCTGGGTAAGGAATACTCGTGCGGAATTTTCGTCTTCTAAAATTTCGTTTTGACTAGGTGCAGTTTGACTTGTATTTTCTACTTCTCTGAGTACTAATGTTGGTATGATTATATGTTCATCTTCCTCCGTGGTATTAAAGATCGGAAGGTATGCTCTTCCCTTTGTATTAGTTACTACGGCGTTGCCAAGGAATATCCCTTCTTTCGTTAGTAGACGAGGTAGGTAACCCATTTTAATTTCTGGATTTGCTATTTTGATTTGGAATGGTGCAACCGATCTTTTAGTGATCGTTAAAAATTCGCGTTCGAAAAAAGGTATATGTAATTCTTCCCATTGGAGGCTTCGGCTTTTGTAATCAATCGTGACTGAATTTTGCGTCATAAATTCGGAACCTAAAATTCCGTCTTGGTCGATGGGGAACGAATCGTCAACTAAATGAAATGTTATTGGTCGTCCGGCAATCGCGATTTCTGCCGTTCCTCGAGTGGATATTGGCGTTGAGGTGATTCCCCTAATTTTCAAAGTTATGTCGTGATTAATTTTTTTGAGCCGATTCTGAAAATGATTCCTTTATGAGGTTGATTTCAGATCCGGAGTCTATCATTAGATTCAATTTTTCCTGATTATTCGTTGTAGCCACTTGGATGGTTGGTACTACAGAATCTCGATTTAATTGGACTCTGGCGATTCGGAAACTTGGGTCAACGCGTTTTGATCTTCTGGTTCGTTCGTTTCTACGATCGTCGTGAATGTGCGGTGCCCCGATTGGCTGGCTTCCCGGCGGACACCGGCTACCGGGTTGCGAGAACCGTTTCCCTGATTCATGGAATTATTAGCATTCGTTCTCCTTTGTGAATACGGGGTTATCTCTCCGGCCTCAACCTTCGCTTTAAATTTCCTGCATTCGTCCATATTATGACCGGGATTTTTACAGTAGCGGCAGGTGATGAGCGATGTGGGTGCAGGGAATCTTGATTGTTGGTAGGGTCTTGGTGTGACCGGTGAGGACCGTTGCGGCTCGTAATCGCGTCGTGGGGAGAATTCGTTTGATGAACGCGGAGGTGCTCTATCCTCGTATCGCCGTGGAGACGGCCTGTCTTCATAACGTCGTTGGGGAAATCCATACTCGTTTTGTCGCGGCGGCGATCTGTATGCATTTCGACGCGGAGGGGAACGATATCTAACCCTGGTGCGCGCTCGAGATTCCTCCTTTTCGATCTGTCCGAAAATTTTAATAGCTGTGCAATAGTACTCTTCTAAGTTTCGGGGTGCTTCCATGCGTACTCGTATTCTAGCGTCTGGCGCGAGGCCGTTCAAAAATGCTTGAATCACGTGTTCCTCTAATTCCTGTGCTCTAATATGGTCAAATGATCTACCTTGTTTCATTTCGTCGTATACTGCTGCATGTAGGTTTCGTACTTTTTCTATATAATCGAGTATGTGTTCCTGTGGTCTTTTCTCTAACTGCCCGAGTTCTCCTTGGTATTCGTACAACGTTTTGTGCGCGGCGAAAGTTGATTTCAGTCGGTTGCAAAATTGATCTACTGTTGCGAATTGTGAATTCGCGACGGTCATGTATGCGTGACCCTGTAGTTTGTTTACTAGCAACTGCACGAGATGCATTTCTTGTTCAGGGTATATTATGCTTCGCGCTCTTTCACAAGCCCGTACAAATTGGAAAACAGGGATATTTCGTCCATTATAGGTTGGAACGGATTCTAGTGCGTCTTTTATGCTAATTGCGGCGGTGCGGAAGGTCGGTGGTCGCTCAGGAGTGCTATGGACTTGCGGCGAGGGAGGGAGTCCCCCCGTGGTGTTATCATGGCCACCGTTTAACCTTAATTCTTGTAACGCGTTTTCTAATCTTTCCAGGCGTTCTGGTAGTGGGAGTAGTATGTCGAATTCCCTATCCATTCGTTCGATTATTTGGTGAACTTTATCAAGTTTGAGTTCAGTAGAACGCGGTACTTCTATCGTTCGTCGCGCGTTTTGTTCGGCTAATTCGCGCTCTCGAGACAAGACTCGTTCTTGTAACCTTGCAACTTCATCCTCTTGGTTAGGGTTTAACCGCGGTTCCGCCATGTTGGTAAGTTCGTTGATCGGTTATTATATGATGTGGGTATAAGATCACTTTTCTCCTTCTATCCCACCGCTGCCACCAAATTTATGTCACGTCCCGTGTCCTCGATCGGGAGTAACTTATTTATTTTCCTGTTTTAGGCTTGCCCACTGTGCGCAGACTGTCGCCAGGGAACAGGGAGGAGAATCGACGCAGGTGATCTTATTCCGCAGAATTGGATGAGGTAAGTATCGCTAGTGATTCTTAGTTAGTGGAGGCGAATTTATTTATGTCTAGGTTAATCGTTTTAGGTATCGCTTGGGAAAAAGGTACGACGAAGAGGGGAAACGCACGAAGATGAATTTGAGGTTAATATAACAAATAGAAAACTTTATGATTCACAAATGTACGAAAGAAACTGTCTGATAAAATGAAAGGATTTGCAAATTAATCAATCTTAAGTTATTTCAAGAACGTAACGGCGGAAATATTCTGGGCTGGTGCAAAGCGTGAGATGCAGCAAGTATTACCGCAAATTTTGTCAAGACAGCCACTGGGCGCTTTGACAATACCGCAATGCCAGTATAGCCACTCGAGGAATACTTCAACCGGATAATTTTCGCGTAAATATTGTTACAGTTATCACGGCGTGAGCTGCAGCTACTTAGCGCAGGCTTTATCGTGTCGGCCACTGGGCGCTACGATAAATCTCACAGTGATACTATAAGAATATAATTGATTTGTATTAAAATTAACACTTGGTATGTTTAATTGGTTTCGTGCGTTTTGAGGAATAGGGAATGACAGGTGAATAAGTAAAGAACAGATTTAACTATTCTAAATGTATTAAAATGATTAAAGTGGTTACAAGGTTTAAGGATTTGTTAATACAATTCGTTGTATAACAATGGGTGTGTCGCCGAAGCCCTCGGGCACAGCGGTTATGTTGAACGTCGTGTTTTATAAAATGAGTTACAATAGTGTACGAATACAAAATTATCCGCGTACCTCGGTCACGGGTTTTGAATATACACTAAGAGTGTCGATGATAATTAGTCTGAGTGCCTAAGGTTATAAAGAATTAATATTTATGAAAGCGTACAAAATTATTCGCGTACCTCGGTCACGAGTTCTGAACACAATCAAAAATATAGAAGGAGCAACGAGTGGCAATGGGTGTGTCGCCGTACGACCTCGGTAATACAGCGGAGTCAGAGTGCAGCCGTAATAATTGAATACTCACTCGTTGGTATCGTAGTCGTAGGAGATGTGGCACTGTATGCTTCGTTGCACTGTTTAACTAGTAACTTCGCGTGTTTAAGCTCGATGTACGCTGGTCGGCTGCTGCTGCTTGACTTTAACTTTAACGATGTTCGCGGTTCGGCTGCCACTGCTGGACTGACTAAAGCGGCGTTGCGCTGCTCCTTATATATTAAATTCATATCGCTAATTCTGAGAATGCTGAGCGGCGAGCGGCTTGCATTTTCCTATCTTTGCTGACATCCTCCGCCTTGCAATTTATTCTGCTGACCGTCTTACGCCTTGCAGTTTTAAACTGCTGACGGTCTTACGCCTTGCAGTTTCTTATCGCCGTGGGAAGGGAAACTGCTGACGGTCTTACGCCTTGCAGTTTCTTGAGCTTATCTTATCGCGGTGAGAGATAAGAAACTGCTGAGCGTGTACAATATTATATAGTCTTGAAATGAATAGATGTCGCATGCGCTTTTAATTATATAGTTGTGAAACGAATAGATGGCTCATACTGTTCGCAAATGAAATGATGTCTCGCGGAGTTTGATTTTAATGCTTTTTATATAGCTGCGAGATGAAATGTTGTCCTATATTTCTGAAACGTTTAGATGCATTGCATCTTTTGATATTTATTACTTGTATGACTCATCTAGACGTATCGCGTTGATTATTAATACGGTTATTACTCTTAAGTATTACTTTTACGTGCCTTTACATATATATATATTTATTTTAATGGATTAATGTATTTTCGTACATATATACGTAATGTATATATGTGTGTGTATGGCTATGTATATATATATATATATAGGCAAATGTCAGGACGCGCGCTTTCGCGAATTAGGGGGTGGGAGGTTTGAATACGCGATTTTAACAATAGTGACGTCAATTTCGGGTTGACGTTACAATGGAAATGGAAGTTAAAACTTTCGGAATACGAATACAAAATATTTTATAAAGAAGGTCGTGCAAACGCAAACGCCGACGCACTATCCCGAAATCCACCGGAGAACGACGAAGAAGAACAGCCTTCAGCGCCAATCTATGCAATAAAAAGGAAAAGACAACAGGATGAATCTTCATCCTCTGACTCTCTCGAGATCTTCCCTACAAGAAAGCCACGACTCCATGGCCCAGTAGGACAGAAGCAGCAAGCATCTACTTCAAAAAATCCATCAGAAACCAAAGGAAAAGGATCAAGGAAACGAACGCCATCCACAACATTCAGTCCTTTCCCTCTTCCCCCAGGAAAACGTATCCCAAAGCTACAAGATTCTACAATTCCTGATGTTGCAGACCCCTCTCCTACTTCCATTGAAAGTCGCGATATATCGAATGATTCCTCACAAAGCACTCCTCCCACCCATTCCCCCTCTCCAGAAGAAATCCCAATACCTATACACCACTCAACCCCTCGCAATAAAACACCTCATCTCACTCCACGGATTTTGAATTACGAAAATGAAGAAGAAGCTAATGTGCAAACTAAATCAAGCAACGACATCGAGGAAGAAACACACAGTTTTGAAATGGAAGACACACCTCTCACATCGTTGGATTCAGACGCACTTTTTGAGCGATCTTTCGTACCAGCAAGACTACACAACGCACCACTGAAGATTGAAGAATGCAACGACTCCCTAAGAATGCAGAAGGACCATAAAATCATTTTCATTGACATGAATGGGCAACCCCAGGATAAAGGAGCAATCGAACTACTCTCGTACGACGAACTTCCAAAATACGATGGCCTAACATTCGAAAGAGCTAAAGTAAAAACCACACAAGCTTACAACATTATAGCAATACCGATAAAAGAACACGACAGGATACCTATTACAAAGGAGAATATAAAAAACGGTATTCGAGCAATAAAAGACGTCCTCGATGAACTAAGGATAACAAGCTTCAGCATTTCTAAAACCCCGTACTATGACGACATACCATGGAAGTTCTTTCTCAATTACCTCAAGCAAACACTTCAAGATTACCAACTCACTATCACGATATGTCGATCCCTGATCACGATACCGACGACGGAACAACGAAAGCAAATAATGAGAGAAAACCATGATTCCGTAATCGCAGGACACAAAGGAGTTACAAAAACTTATAACCGAATCCGACAACGCTACTTCTGGGACGGAATGAAGAAAGATATCACCGAATACGTAAGGACATGCATCGAATGTCAAAAGAAGAAATTAACGCGCATCAAGACTCGCCAACCTATGGTTCTTACTGATACACCTGGCGCAGCCTTTGACAAAATAGCACTCGACATAGTTGGACCACTGCCTGTAACAAAAATGGGAAACGAATATATACTGACCATCCAAGATCTCTTAACGAAATACAGTGTCGCAGTACCACTACAAAAAGCGGATTCACGTAGCGTGGCCGACGCCTTCCTTAAGAATTTCATATGCAGATTTGGAGCTCCACGAGCATTACTCACAGACCAGGGATCAAACTTCTTATCAGCTTTATTTAAAGCCGTGGCAAAGAAATGCCGAATTAAGCAATACCAGACGACAGCCTACCACCCTCAAGCAAATGGATCCCTCGAAAGATCACATCACGTATTAATAGAATTCTTAAAACAATATATCGACGACACCTCCAATTGGGATGAATGGATAGAGAACGCGATGTTCTCGTATAACACCAGCATTCACGAAGGAACGAAATTCTCACCGCACGAATTAGTGTTCGGAAAAATAGCACGAGCACCGTCCACCGACCCGCCGCTAGAAGAAAACCTCGACCCATCATATAAGGATTATTTAGAAGAACTCTTCATGAAGATCAACCGTCTACAAAACATCGCCCGAGAGAACTTAAAACAAGCTAAACAAAAATCAAAAGGATACTACGACCGCAGAGTAAACCCCCAAACATTCCACGTCGGCGACGATGTATTTTTACTAAAAGAACCCCGACAAGGGAAATTCGCGAGTCAATATTCCGGTCCCTACAAAATTCAGCAAGTCCTTAATAACGGAAACATATCCATACTAATGAACGGCAAAAATCGCGTGGTGCACGCCAACAAGATAAAACTAGCTCATCGTCGACCCACCATCACGGAACTTTAGAGGAAAATAAATATGTTAATCAAAATAAAAATAAAAATAATGCCTTACTAAACTACAAGTAAACGAAGAAATAAAATAAAACAAAAAATAAACAAAAATAAATAATCACTATGTTACTAGATTTAAGCTTAGCTATTAATTAATATTACTTACGAAATGTTAGACCTCTGTTTCAGGATGAAGATCCTCATTGTATTTCTCCTATGCGTCAGCCCAATGGCTTACGGACTAATTGCATACGATTGCAGCGGCGAGAGGCTAAATATAACGACGATATCATTAGTAAAAGTAGGCGAATGTGACATCAACGTTCGAGGGGCGGAAACGGAAGAAACATACATACAATTATTGCAATTGGCAGAGTACGAACACGCGAACTACATACAATGTAAAATCGAGATCAAGAGAACAGTCTTTTACTGTGGAATGCACTCCCACATATCAGCAGTTCACAATGGCTACGTGGAGTATCTAGCAGATGTAAGCCACGAGACGTGCCTACGTCTACATCAAGAAGGAACTATATCTCTCGGGAACGGAGCAGTTCTAACCAGCATTCGAGCTAATACAACATCTACAAGAATGTTTACCTTCGCCGGAACAATCGCAAATGACGGAACATGCACCGGAACCCAGTATGCGGACCCCTACGGATCCTGGGACAACGTAGTGGTACAAGGATTGGCCAAGATTACACTTCGCACGGGCAGCGCCGCAGTCAAGCTGAACGAGAATAAGATCATCCTCAAAAGTGGAACTACCTGCTCGTTTCAAGACGGATACTGTCTAGATGGAGAAGACGGATATACGTACTGGAAACCAACACCGGAGTCCACCTGTAAATTCGAGCAATATGACGTTTTGTACGAAGGATTGGCACAACGGATCACAGAAGCGGGACAAAATTCAACCCTACCTACAATTTATGCACTTACCAGGGACGACATAACCTTCGCCCTGACGAAGGTTTCGGAACAGAACGTGTGCGGATATACGCTCCTACGAACAGAACATCCTAAGCTGTTCATTCTGGAAACACAAAAAGGACGTACATTTACTGGGAAAAGAACAATTACGCCTGATAACCTCGACATCTTTACTTATATGAATTCGAAATTCGTATACGTCGAACGCCATATACGAGGACAAATAATCACTCTCTTTGCCTCGTCACTCACGCATAGATGCGCCTTGGAGAGGCAAGTGCTCGAAAATGCACTCTCAATCGCATCGATACTGCCTGAGGAATTTGCCTGGTCCCTAATGAAAGGACCGGGATACATGGCCACGACCGCTGGAGAAGCCGTCCATATAATCAGGTGCATTCCCGTAGAAGTGAAAGTACGCCGCACGCAAGAATGTTTCGTGGAACTTCCCGTTCTACACAGAAACACATCAAAATTTATGAAGCCTAAAACCAGAGTATTAGTACAACAAGGTACTCACCGCGACTGCAACCCGATCCTGCCGATAATGTACAACATCGACGAATCATGGCACAAAATACTGCCGAACCCAGTGGAAGCTGTCCCACCACAAGAGTTGAAACCGATGACCAAGCCAACCTGGAAATATACGGTACCAGCTACACTCGCCGTGAGCGGAATATACACGCAAGCAGACATCGACAAGCTACGAGACCATATCATGTTCCCGGCGGAAAGAGCCGCCATATTAAATTCCGTAGCGCGTGGCGTCACCGGACAAGATATCATCCCCGGGACCATCCAACTCACACACCTGTTGGACGAAGACGCCGTGCAGAAACTAGCACAGGGAGCACTAGCAAAGATATGGGATCATTTCATCACATTTGGTTCCATCAGCGCTGGATTCCTGGCCATATTTGTGATCGTGAAACTCATACAGACAATCGTCGATACCATTATTCACGGCTATTCATTATACGCCGCATTTGGATGTGGCATTGAACTGCTCGGTGCCGTTTGGACATCAATAACGTACTGCCTCTTGCAACGCGCTCGACAACGAGCTTCGAATCCAGAAAACCCAGAACTGACCGCCCCCGAGAACGCTGATGAGAGTAACCGACAGATACCAAGGCCACTTACTCGCCAGCCCCAAAACCCAAAAGTAGTAAGTCTATCCGAATTAAGAGACAGAATCGACCGTTTAGAACAAATTTCAGACTAAAATTTGTTCTACAAAAAGGGGGGAGGTGTGACGTCTGTCACGCAACGAGTTCAACCGCGACCAAAATTATTTCCAAAATATTACTTTTGTATAAGGAACGCGATGCACCAAAAAGATTTTACCTCGTTAACATAATTCATACGCAAAACCAATCCTAAAGGAGAACCCATATATATAAGAGAGAGAGAATTTAAGAGAAAATGAAACAGAGAACACGCATGTAAATTCGGTTCGGGTCCATCCGCACAGCTACAACTTATACTACTAATCAAACAATCAAATATTTTAATTCCAACAGATGACCCCAGCCGAAGTCCTAAAATAATCTTAGCGTTAAGAATAAGTAACTTCCAGAATATTCTATAATATATTCTTGAAGACACTCACGTGTAACAAACACGTGAGCCACATGAGAGAGCATGGAACATTCTGGAAGATGGTCACGCGGACCATCCACGTGAGGCACGTGCGGGAGCGCCCGACGTACCTCGTTCCCACCTGCGTTATCGCTTGACAAAGTTGGTGGACCCAGTACAGAGCGTGAGAGCTCGAGGCCACCAACGATTCCATCATAGTCAGCAATTCTTATCTCGAGTATTCCTAAGAAACCCAGTACAGAGCGTGAGAGCTCGAGGCCACCAACGATTCCATCATAGTCAGCAGTTCTTATCTCAAGCGATAAGGCACGTACTTAGCCGTATAAGAAGGGGCTCCCGAGCCTCAGCAGTCAGTCAAGCGCCCGGAGACAAGTCAGTCTACAACCTACCTTCGAAGTGAACAGTCGCACTTTCAAATCGCTCTCGCTATCACTCCCAAGTGGGACTTAGAATATTTTCGCGAGTGCTCAAGAGTGAGTGACACTCTACTACCTCAACGCTATTCAAGCGACGTAAGTAACAATTATTTAGGCCTTGACTCCGCTGTGCCCGAGGGCTTCGGCGACACACCCATTGTTATACAACGAATTGTATTAACAAATCCTTAAACCTTGTAACCACCTTAATCATTTTAATACATTTAGAATAGTTAAATCTGTTCTTTACTTATTCACCTGTCATTCCCTATTCCTCAAAACGCACGAAACCAATTATACATACCACGTGTTAATTCTAATACAAATCTTTTACATTCTTATAGTTTTGCTGTGAGATTTATCGTAGCGCCCAGTGGCCGACACGATAAAGCCTGCGCTAAGTAGCTGCAGCTCGCAAAAGCAAACACTTATTTTCGGCTGGAATATTCTACCAAAGGCCTCCACGGCACTGCGGGTTCGTCAAAGCGCCCAGTGGCTGATTTGACGGAGTTTGCGCTATAACTGCTGCATCCTACGCTGCGCCATCGCCCGAATATTTCCGCCATATTTTCCATCATTTAATATAAAGATGCCGAAACCAATGAACATGGTATGTACAATTTAATTGCACCTTTCGAACTACATTAATTATTTCAAGATTATAAATCTTATTTTCGGGTTCCGTTAAACAGAAACCTCGGTCGACCAAACGCGGCAAACGCTCCGGCCGACAATCTCGTGAAAAGAAACAGACGGCGATAGTCAACGAATTTCTCGACATTATTGGACGAGAGAATCTCATCCAGTTCATTCTACGCAATAACGACGTGTTCTACACTCCTACCTCTCCACCATCTTTCTCTCCAACCACCTCCAGTGATAACCTCATCCCATTCCTCGAGGTTTCCAATATAGTGTGCCGACCCAAAAGTCCCATTCTCTCTTTTGATCACTACAGAAATTCCCCTGCTTTTGCATATTGGAACGTCCAATCCCCTATTCATTCCGAACAACCGAATTCCACTCAAACGAACGAAGTACTTAGATCCACCAACGTTCCTGTCCCCTCCCAACCACCAATAATAACCGAAATTCCTTTTTCCCGACCACCTTCAGTGTATGCACCGCTGCATACAGTAAACTCCCTACTCCAATCAATTGATCTATCTAATCCTTCTCCATCCTCTCCATCCCCCGATATTATAGAATATCCCCTCACCGCAAACCCTCAAACCAACGTCCCTGAAATCTACCCTAATTTCGGCTCCCCCAGCTCAACCCTAGCTGAGCCGCCTTCCCCTACTCCTTCTCTCGCCAATACTATTCTTCCATCCGAAATCCACGATTTATTACCCCAACCAGAAATTCCCTTTAATCGACCATCTTCCGTGCATTCCCCTTTGTACGCGGCTGTTCCGCAAATCAATTCCGTATTAGATTCCCTCGCACAATCTCCCCCTTCATCACCTCGAGCCCTACCCCCTCCAACATCTTCCGAGCAAGAATCTCCTGAATTTCGTTCCACCTCTTTTATAAATTCCCCACTCCCGTCGGAGTACGAGATTTCTGACGATTTCCTCGATTTCCTCAACGACTATCCTAACTCTGAAACCAACCCCCCAAGCCCCTCACCACCTCAGACACCCAGACCTAACCGCCCACGCATCATCTCTGAGATTCGAATAGGACAGGACTACGCCACTTTTCACGAAAACGGTAAACCAGATAAAGTCGTCATCTGGGAAAATAACGAACCCCGTGTTTTCGATTTCGGTCTTCCCCCGCGAGAGGAAGTAACTCCAGCGAACACGGAACCAGCTGTTATTACCCTCGACTAAAATTATAACAATCTTTATTTTACCACACGTTTATAGAAACCACATTTTTCATACATTTCAATAAATATTATTATATAATACAAAGTCATCTTCGTGCGTTTCCCCTCTTCGTCGTACCTTTTCCCAAGCGATACCTAAAACGAATAACATTATTAACATAGACATAAATAAATTCGCCTCCACTAACCTAGAATCACTAGCGATACTTACCTCATCCAATTCAGCGGAATAAGATCACCTGCGTCGATTCTCCTCCCTGTTCCCTGGCGACAGTCTGCGCATAGTAGGCAAGCCTAAAACAGGAAAATAAATACGTTACTCCCGATCGAGGACACGGGACGTGACACCGCGCCTGCTTGGACTCTTCCGTGCCTGCTTGGACGTTTCCGCGCCAGCTTGGATGCTTTCGCGCCTGCTTGGACTATTCTGCGCCTTCTTGCATGCTTCCGCGCCTGCTTGGACGTTTCCGCGCCTGCTTGGACGCTTCAGCGACTGCTTGGACGCTTCCGCGCCTGCTTGGACTCTTCTGCGCCTTCTTGCATGCTTCCGCGCCTGCTTGGACGCTTCCGCGACTGCTTGGACGCTTCCGCGCCTGCTTGGACTCTTCTGCGCCTTCTTGCATGCTTCCGCGCCTGCTTGGACGCTTCCGCGCCTGGTTGGACGCTTCCGCGCCTTCTTGCATGCTTCCGCGCCTACTTGGACGTTTCCGCGCCTGCTTGGACGCTACCGCGCCTGCTTGGACGCTTCCGCGACTGCTTGGACGCTTCCGCGCCTGGTTGGACGCTTCCGCGCCTTCTTCCATGCTTCCGCGCCTGGTTGGACACTTCTGCGCCTGCTTGGACGCTACCGCGCCTGCTTGGAACCTTCCGCGCCTTCTTACATGCTTACGCGCCTGCTTGGACGTTTCCGCGCCTGCTTGGACGCTTCAGCGACTGCTTGGACGCTTCCGCGCCTGCTTGGACTCTTCTGCGCCTTCCTGCATGCTTCCGCGCCTACTTGGACGTTTCCGCGACTGCTTGGACGTTTCTGCGCCTTCTTGCATGCTTCCGCGCCTGCTTGGACGTTTCCGCGCCAGCTTGGACGCTTCCGCGCCTGCTTGGACTCTTCCGCGCCTGCTTGCATGCTTCCGCGCCTGCTAGGACGCTTTCGCGCCTGCTTGCACGGTTCCGAGCCTGCTTGGACGCTTCCACGACTGCTTGGACTCTTCTGCGCCTGCTTGGACTCTTCTGCGCCGTCTTGCATGCTTCCGCGCCTGCTTGGACGCTTACGCGCCTGCTTGGACGCTTCCGCGCCTGCTTGGACGCTTCCGCGACTGCTTGGACGCTTCCGCGCCTGCTTGGACTCTTCTGCGCCTTCTTGCATGCTTCCGCGCCTGCTTGGACGCTTCCGCGCCTTCTTGCATGCTTCCGCGCCTACTTGGACGTTTCCGCGCCTGCTTGGATGCTTCCGCGCCTGCTTGCATGCTTCCCCGCCTGGTTGGACGCTTCCGCGCCTGCTTGGACGCTTCCGCGCCTGATTGGATGCTTCCGCGCCTGCTTGCATGCTTCCCCGCCTGCTTGCATGCTTCCCCGCCTGCTTGGTCGCTTCCGCGACTGCTTGGACGCTACCGCGCCTTCTTGGACGCTCCCACGCCTGCTTGGACGCTTCCGCGCCTGCTTGGACGCTTCCGCGCCTGCTTGGACTCTTCCGCGCCTGCTTGCAGGCTTCCCCGCCTGCTTGGACGTTTCCGCGCCAGCTTGAATGCTTTCGCGCCTGCTTGGACTATACTGCGCCTTCTTGCATGCTTCCGCGCCTGCTTGGACGTTTCCGCGCCTGCTTGGACGCTTCAGCGACTGCTTGGACGCTTCCGCGCCTGCTTGGACTCTTCTGCGCCTTCTTGCATGCTTCCGCGCCTACTTGGACGTTTCCGCGCCTGGTTGGACGCTTCCGCGCCTTCTTGCATGCTTCCGCGCCTACTTGGACGTTTCCGCGCCTGCTTCGATGCTTCCGCGCCTGCTTGCATGCTTCCCCGCCTGGTTGGACGCTTCCGCGCCTGCTTGGACGCTTCCGCGCCTGCTTGGACGCATCCGCGCCTGCTTGGATGCTTCCGCGCCTGCTTGGATGCTTCCGCGCCTGCTTGGACTCTTCTGCGCCTTCTTGCATGCTGCCGCGCCTACTTGGACGTTTCCGCGCCTGCTTAGACGTTTCCACGCCTGCTTGGACGCTTCCGCGCCTGCTTGGACGCTTCCGCGCCTTCTTGCATGCTTCCGCGCCTGCTTGGACGCTTCCGCGCCTGGTTGGACGCTTCCGCGCCTTCTTGCATGCTTCCGCGCCTACTTGGACGCTTCCGCACCTTCTTGGATGCTTCCGCGCCTACTTGGACGTTTCCGCGCCTGCATGGACGCTTCCGCGCCTGCTTGCATGCTTCCCCGCCTGCCTGGACGCTTCCGCGCCTGCTTGGACTCTTCTGCGCCTTCTTGCATGCTTCCGCGCCTGCTTGGACGTTTCCGCGCCTGCTTGGACGCTACCGCGCCTGCTTGGACGCTTCCGCGACTGCTTGGACGCTTCCGCGCCTGCTTGGACTCTTCTGCGCCTTCTTGCATGCTGCCGCGCCTACTTGGACGTTTCCGCGCCTGCTTAGACGTTTCCACGCCTGCTTGGACGCTTCCGCGCCTGCTTGGACGCTTCCGCGCCTTCTTGCATGCTTCCGCGCCTGCTTGGACGCTTCCGCGCCTGGTTGGACGCTTCCGCGCCTTCTTGCATGCTTCCGCGCCTACTTGGACGTTTCCGCGCCTGCTTGGATGCTTCCGCGCCTGCTTGCATGCTTCCCCGCCTGGTTGGACGCTTCCGCGCCTGCTTGGACGCTTCCGCGCCTGCTTGGATGCTTCCGCGCCTGCTTGCATGCTTCCCCGCCTGCTTGCATGCTTCCCCGCCTGCTTGGTCGCTTCCGCGACTGCTTGGACGCTACCGCGCCTTCTTGGACGCTCCCACGCCTGCTTGGACGCTTCCGCGCCTGCTTGCATGCTTCCCCGCCTGCTTGCATGCTTCTCCGCCTGCTTGGTCGCTTCCGCGACTGCTTGGACGCTACCGCGCCTTCTTGGACGCTCCCACGCCTGCTTGGACGCTTCCGCGCCTGCTTGGACGCATCCGCGCCTGCTTGGATGCTTCCGCGCCTGCTTGGATGCTTCCGCGCCTGCTTGCATGCTTCCCCGCCTGCTTGCATGCTTCCCCGCCTGCTTGGTCGCTTCCGCGACTGCTTGGACGCTACCGCGCCTTCTTGGACGCTCCCACGCCTGCTTGGACGCTTCCGCGCCTGCTTGCATGCTTCCCCGCCTGCCTGGACGCTTCCGCGCCTGCTTGGACTCTTCTGCGCCTTCTTGCATGCTTCCGCGCCTGCTTGGACGTTTCCGCGCCTGCTTGGACGCTACCGCGCCTGCTTGGACGCTTCCGCACCTTGTTGCATGCTTCCGCGCCTACTTGGACGTTTCCGCGCCTGCTTGGACGCTTCCGCGCCTGCTTGCATGCTTCCCCGCCTGCTTGGACTCTTCTGCGCCTTCTTGCATGCTTCCGCGCCTGCTTGGACGTTTCCACGCCTGCTTGGACGCTACCGCGCCTACTTGGACGCTTCCGCGCCTGGTTGGACGCTACCGCGCCTGCTTGGACGCTTCCGCGACTGCTTGGACGCTTCCGCGCCTGCTTGGACTCTTCTGCGCCTTCTTGCATGCTGCCGCGCCTACTTGGACGTTACTGCGCCTGCTTGGACGTTTCCACGCCTGCTTGGACGCTTCCGCGCCTGCTTGCATGCTTCCCCGCCTGCTTGGACGCTTCCGCGCCTCCTTGGACTCTTCCGCGCCTGCTTGCATGCTTCCCCGCCTGCTTGGACGCTTCCGCGCCTCCTTGGACTCTTCTGCGCCTTCTTGCATGCTTCCGCGCCTGCTTGGACGCTTCCGCGCCTGCTTGCATGCTTCCCCGCCTGCTTGGACGCTTCCGCGCCTGCTTGGACTCTTTTGCGCCTTCTTGCATGCTTCCGCGCCTACTTGGACGTTTCCGCGCCTGCTTGGACGCTTCCGCGCCTGCTTGCATGCTTCCCCGCCTGCTTGGACGCTTCCGCGCCTGCTTGGACTCTTCTGCGTCTTCTTGCATACTTCCGCGCCTGCTTGGACGTTTCCGCGCCTGCTTGGACGCTACCGCGCCTGCTTGGACGCTTCCGCGCCTTCTTGCATGCTTCCGCGCCTACTTGGACGTTTCCGCGCCTGCTTGGACGCTTCCGCGCCTGCTTGCATGCTTCCCCGCCTGCTTGGACGCTTCCGCGCCTGCTTGGACTCTTCTGCGTCTTCTTGCATACTTCCGCGCCTGCTTGGACGTTTCCGCGCCTGCTTGGACGCTTCCGCGCCTGATTGTATGCTTCCCCGCCTGCTTGGACGCTACCGCGACTGCTTGGACGCTTCCGCGCCTGCTTGGACTCCTCTGCGTCTTCTTGCATGCTTCCGCGCCTGCTTGGACGTTTCCGCGCCTGCTTGGACGCTACCGCGCCTGCTTCGATGTTTCCGCGCCTGATTGGACGCTACCGCGCCTGCTTGGACGCTTCCGCGTCTGCTTGGACGCTTCCGAGCCTGGTTGGACGCTACCGCGCCTGCTTGGACGCTACCGCGACTGCTTGGACGCTTCCGCGCCTGCTTAGACTCCTCTGCGTCTTCTTGCATGCTTCCGCGCCTGCTTGGACGTTTCCGCGCCTGCTTGGACGCTTCCGCGCCTGCTTGCATGCTTCCCCGCCTGCTTGGACGCTTCCGCGCCTCCTTGGACTCTTCTGCGCCTTCTTGCATGCTTCCGCGCCTGCTTGGACGCTTCCGCGCCTGCTTGGACGTTTCCGCGCCTGCTTGGACGCTACCGCGCCTGCTTCGATGTTTCCGCGCCTGATTGGACGCTACCGCGCCTGCTTGGACGCTTCCGCGTCTGCTTGGACGCTTCCGAGCCTGGTTGGACGCTACCGCGCCTGCTTGGACGCTACCGCGACTGCTTGGACGCTTCCGCGCCTGCTTGGACTCTTCTGCGTCTTCTTGCATGCTTCCGCGCCTGCTTGGACGTTTCCGCGCCTGCTTGGACGCTACCGCGACTACTTGGACGCTTCCGCGACTGCTTGGACGCTTCCGCGCCTGGTTGGACGCTACTGCGCCTGCTTGGACGCTTCCGCGACTGCTTGCACGCTTCCGCGCCTGCTTGGACGCTACCGCGCCTGCTTGGACGCTACCGCGCCTGCTTGGACGCTACCGCGCCTGCTTCGATGTTTCCGCGCCTGATTGGACGCTACCGCGCCTGCTTGGACGCTTCCGCGCCTGCTTGCATGCTTCCCCGCCTGCTTGGACGCTTCCGCGCCTGCTTGGACTCTTTTGCGCCTTCTTGCATGCTTCCGCGCCTACTTGGACGTTTCCGCGCCTGCTTGGACGCTTCCGCGCCTGCTTGCATGCTTCCCCGCCTGCTTGGACGCTTCCGCGCCTGCTTGGACTCTTCTGCGTCTTCTTGCATACTTCCGCGCCTGCTTGGACGTTTCCGCGCCTGCTTGGACGCTACCGCGCCTGCTTGGACGCTTCCGCGCCTTCTTGCATGCTTCCGCGCCTACTTGGACGTTTCCGCGCCTGCTTGGACGCTTCCGCGCCTGCTTGCATGCTTCCCCGCCTGCTTGGACGCTTCCGCGCCTGCTTGGACTCTTCTGCGTCTTCTTGCATACTTCCGCGCCTGCTTGGACGTTTCCGCGCCTGCTTGGACGCTTCCGCGCCTGATTGTATGCTTCCCCGCCTGCTTGGACGCTACCGCGACTGCTTGGACGCTTCCGCGCCTGCTTGGACTCCTCTGCGTCTTCTTGCATGCTTCCGCGCCTGCTTGGACGTTTCCGCGCCTGCTTGGACGCTACCGCGCCTGCTTCGATGTTTCCGCGCCTGATTGGACGCTACCGCGCCTGCTTGGACGCTTCCGTGACTGCTTGGACGCTTCAGCGCCTGCTTAGACTCTTCTGCGCCTTCCTGCATGCTGCCGCGCCTACTTGGACGTTTCCGCGCCTGCTTGGACGCTTCCGCGCCTGCTTGGACGCTTCCGCGTCTGCTTGGACGCTTCCGAGCCTGGTTGGACGCTACCGCGCCTGCTTGGACGCTACCGCGACTGCTTGGACGCTTCCGCGCCTGCTTAGACTCCTCTGCGTCTTCTTGCATGCTTCCGCGCCTGCTTGGACGTTTCCGCGCCTGCTTGGACGCTTCCGCGCCTGCTTGGACGCTTCCGCGCCTTCTTGCATGCTTCCGCGCCTACTTGGACGTTTCCGCGCCTGCTTGGACGCTTCCCCGCCTGCTTGGACGCTACCGCGCCTGCTTGGACGCTTCCGCGCCTGCTTGCATGCTTCCGCGACTGCTTCGACGCTTCCGCGCCTGTGTGGACTCTTCTGCGCCTGCTTGGACTCTTCTGCGTCTTCTTGCATGCTGACGCGCCTACTTGGACGCCTCCGCGCCTGCTTGGACGTTTCCGCGCCTGCTTGGACGCTACCGCGCCTGCTTGGACGCTTCCGCGCCTGCTTGCATGCTTCCCCGCCTGCTTGGACGCTACCGCGCCTGCTTGGACGCTTCCGCGCCTGCTTGGACGCTTCCGCGACTGCTTCGACGCTTCCGAGCCTGGTTGGACGCTACCGCGCCTGCTTGGACGCTACCGCGACTGCTTGGACGCTTCCGCGCCTGCTTGGACTCCTCTGCGTCTTCTTGCATGCTTCCGCGCCTGCTTGGACGTTTCCGCGCCTGCTTGGACGCTACCGCGCCTGCTTCGATGTTTCCGCGCCTGATTGGACGCTACCGCGCCTGCTTGGACGCTACCGCGCCTGCTTGGACGTTTCCACGCCTGCTTGGACGCTTCCGCGCCTGCGTGGACGCTTCCGCGCCTTCTTGCATGCTTCCGCGCCTACTTGGACGTTTCCGCGCCTGCTTGGACGCTTCCCCGCCTGCTTGGACGCTACCGCGCCTGCTTGGACGCTTCCGCGCCTGCTTGCATGCTTCCCCGCCTGCTTGGACGCTTCCGCGTCTGCTTGGACTCTTCTGCGTCTTCTTGCATGCTTCCGCGCCTGCTTGGACGTTTCCGCGCCTGCTTGGACGCTTCCGCGACTGCTTGGACTCTTCTGCGTCTTCTTGCATGCTTCCGCGCCTGCTTGGACGTTTCCGCGCCTGCTTGGACTCTTCTGCGCCTGCTTGGACGCGACCGCGACTGCTTGGACGCTTCCGCGACTGCTTGGACGCTTCCGCGTCTGGTTGGACGCGACCGCGCCTGCTTGGACGCTTCCGCGACTGCTTGGACGCTTCCGCGCCTGCTTGGACTCTTCTGCGCCTGCTTGGACTCTTCCACGCCTGCTTGGACGCTTCCGCGCCTGGTTGGACGCTACCGCGCCTGCTTGGACGCTTCCGCGCCTGGTTGGACGCTACCGCGCCTGCTTGGACGCTTCCGCGCCTGCTTGGACTCTTCTGCGCCTGCTTGCATGCTTCCGCGCCGGCTTGGACGCTTCCGCGCCTGCTTGGACTCTTCTGCGTCTTCTTGCATGCTTCCGCGCCTGCTTGGACGTTTCCGCGCCTGCTTGGACTCTTCTGCGCCTGCTTGCATGCTTCCGCGCCTGGTTGGACTCTTCTGCGCCTGCTTGGACTCTTCTGCGTCTTCTTGCATGCTTCCGCGCCTGCTTGGACGTTTCCGCGCCTACTTGGACGTTTCCGCGCCTGCTTGGACGCTTCCGCGCCTGCTTGCATGCTTCCCCGCCTGCTTGGACGCTTCCGCGCCTGCTTGGACGCTTCCGCGCCTGGTTGGACGCTACCGCGCCTGCTTGGACGCTTCCGCGCCTGCTTGCATGCTTTCCCGCCTGCTTGGACGCTACCGCGCCTGCTTGGACGCTTCCGCGCCTGCTTGGACGCTTCCGCGCCTGCTTGGACTCTTCTGCGTCTTCTTGCATGCTTCCGCGCCTGCTTGGACGTTTCCGCGCCTGCTTGGACGCTACCGCGACTACTTGGACGCTTCCGCGACTGCTTGGACGCTTCCGCGCCTGGTTGGACGCTACTGCGCCTGCTTGGACGCTTCCGCGACTGCTTGCACGCTTCCGCGCCTGCTTGGACGCTACCGCGCCTGCTTGGACGCTTCCGCGACTGCTTGGACGCTACCGCGCCTGCTTGGACGCTTCCGCGACTGCTTGGACGCTTCCGCGCCTGCTTGGACTCTTCTGCGTCTTCTTGCATGCTTCCGCGCCTGCTTGGACGTTTCCGCGCCTGCTTGGACGCTTCCGCGACTGCTTGGACGCTTCCCCGCCTGCTTGGACGCTTCCGCACCTTCTTGCATGCTTCCGCGCCTACTTGGACGTTTCCGCGCCTGCTTGGATGCTTCCGCGCCTGCTTGCATGCTTCCCCGCCTGCTTGGACGCTTCCGCGCCTGCTTGGACGCTTCCGCGACTGCTTGGACTCTTCTGCGTCTTCTTGCATGCTTCCGCGCCTGCTTGGACGTTTCCGCGCCTGCTTGGACTCTTCTGCGCCTTCTTGCATGCTGCCGCGCCTACTTGGACGTTTCCGCGCCTGCTTAGACGTTTCCACGCCTGCTTGGACGCTTCCGCGCCTGCTTGGACTCTTCTGCGTCTTCTTGCATGCTTCCGCGCCTGCTTGGACGTTTCCGCGCCTGCTTGGACGCTTCTGTGACTGCTTGGACGCTTCCGCGCCTGCTTAGACTCTTCTGCGCCTTCTTGCATGCTGCCGCGCCTACTTGGACGTTTCCGCGCCTGCATGGACGCTTCCGCGCCTGCTTGCATGCTTCCCCGCCTGCCTGGACGCTTCCGCGCCTGCTTGGACTCTTCTGCGCCTTCTTGCATGCTTCCCCGCCTGCTTGGACGCTTCCGCGCCTCCTTGGACTCTTCTGCGCCTTCTTGCATGCTTCCGCGCCTGCTTGGACGTTTCCGCGCCTGCTTGGACGCTTCAGCGACTGCTTGGACGCTTCCGCGCCTGCTTGGACTCTTCTGCGCCTTCTTGCATGCTTCCGCGCCTACTTGGACGTTTCCGCGCCTGGTTGGACGCTTCCGCGCCTTCTTGCATGCTTCCGCGCCTACTTGGACGTTTCCGCGCCTGCTTCGATGCTTCCGCGCCTGCTTGCATGCTTCCCCGCCTGGTTGGACGCTTCCGCGCCTGCTTGGACGCTTCCGCGCCTGCTTGGACGCATCCGCGCCTGCTTGGATGCTTCCGCGCCTGCTTGGATGCTTCCGCGCCTGCTTGGACTCTTCTGCGCCTTCTTGCATGCTGCCGCGCCTACTTGGACGTTTCCGCGCCTGCTTAGACGTTTCCACGCCTGCTTGGACGCTTCCGCGCCTGCTTGGACGCTTCCGCGCCTTCTTGCATGCTTCCGCGCCTGCTTGGACGCTTCCGCGCCTGGTTGGACGCTTCCGCGCCTTCTTGCATGCTTCCGCGCCTACTTGGACGCTTCCGCACCTTCTTGGATGCTTCCGCGCCTACTTGGACGTTTCCGCGCCTGCATGGACGCTTCCGCGCCTGCTTGCATGCTTCCCCGCCTGCCTGGACGCTTCCGCGCCTGCTTGGACTCTTCTGCGCCTTCTTGCATGCTTCCGCGCCTGCTTGGACGTTTCCGCGCCTGCTTGGACGCTACCGCGCCTGCTTGGACGCTTCCGCGACTGCTTGGACGCTTCCGCGCCTGCTTGGACTCTTCTGCGCCTTCTTGCATGCTGCCGCGCCTACTTGGACGTTTCCGCGCCTGCTTAGACGTTTCCACGCCTGCTTGGACGCTTCCGCGCCTGCTTGGACGCTTCCGCGCCTTCTTGCATGCTTCCGCGCCTGCTTGGACGCTTCCGCGCCTGGTTGGACGCTTCCGCGCCTTCTTGCATGCTTCCGCGCCTACTTGGACGTTTCCGCGCCTGCTTGGATGCTTCCGCGCCTGCTTGCATGCTTCCCCGCCTGGTTGGACGCTTCCGCGCTTGCTTGGACGCTTCCGCGCCTGCTTGGATGCTTCCGCGCCTGCTTGCATGCTTCCCCGCCTGCTTGCATGCTTCCCCGCCTGCTTGGTCGCTTCCGCGACTGCTTGGACGCTACCGCGCCTTCTTGGACGCTCCCACGCCTGCTTGGACGCTTCCGCGCCTGCTTGCATGCTTCCCCGCCTGCTTGCATGCTTCTCCGCCTGCTTGGTCGCTTCCGCGACTGCTTGGACGCTACCGCGCCTTCTTGGACGCTCCCACGCCTGCTTGGACGCTTCCGCGCCTGCTTGGACGCATCCGCGCCTGCTTGGATGCTTCCGCGCCTGCTTGGATGCTTCCGCGCCTGCTTGCATGCTTCCCCGCCTGCTTGCATGCTTCCCCGCCTGCTTGGTCGCTTCCGCGACTGCTTGGACGCTACCGCGCCTTCTTGGACGCTCCCACGCCTGCTTGGACGCTTCCGCGCCTGCTTGCATGCTTCCCCGCCTGCCTGGACGCTTCCGCGCCTGCTTGGACTCTTCTGCGCCTTCTTGCATGCTTCCGCGCCTGCTTGGACGTTTCCGCGCCTGCTTGGACGCTACCGCGCCTGCTTGGACGCTTCCGCACCTTGTTGCATGCTTCCGCGCCTACTTGGACGTTTCCGCGCCTGCTTGGACGCTTCCGCGCCTGCTTGCATGCTTCCCCGCCTGCTTGGACTCTTCTGCGCCTTCTTGCATGCTTCCGCGCCTGCTTGGACGTTTCCACGCCTGCTTGGACGCTACCGCGCCTACTTGGACGCTTCCGCGCCTGGTTGGACGCTACCGCGCCTGCTTGGACGCTTCCGCGACTGCTTGGACGCTTCCGCGCCTGCTTGGACTCTTCTGCGCCTTCTTGCATGCTGCCGCGCCTACTTGGACGTTACTGCGCCTGCTTGGACGTTTCCACGCCTGCTTGGACGCTTCCGCGCCTGCTTGCATGCTTCCCCGCCTGCTTGGACGCTTCCGCGCCTCCTTGGACTCTTCCGCGCCTGCTTGCATGCTTCCCCGCCTGCTTGGACGCTTCCGCGCCTCCTTGGACTCTTCTGCGCCTTCTTGCATGCTTCCGCGCCTGCTTGGACGCTTCCGCGCCTGCTTGCATGCTTCCCCGCCTGCTTGGACGCTTCCGCGCCTGCTTGGACTCTTTTGCGCCTTCTTGCATGCTTCCGCGCCTACTTGGACGTTTCCGCGCCTGCTTGGACGCTTCCGCGCCTGCTTGCATGCTTCCCCGCCTGCTTGGACGCTTCCGCGCCTGCTTGGACTCTTCTGCGTCTTCTTGCATACTTCCGCGCCTGCTTGGACGTTTCCGCGCCTGCTTGGACGCTACCGCGCCTGCTTGGACGCTTCCGCGCCTTCTTGCATGCTTCCGCGCCTACTTGGACGTTTCCGCGCCTGCTTGGACGCTTCCGCGCCTGCTTGCATGCTTCCCCGCCTGCTTGGACGCTTCCGCGCCTGCTTGGACTCTTCTGCGTCTTCTTGCATACTTCCGCGCCTGCTTGGACGTTTCCGCGCCTGCTTGGACGCTTCCGCGCCTGATTGTATGCTTCCCCGCCTGCTTGGACGCTACCGCGACTGCTTGGACGCTTCCGCGCCTGCTTGGACTCCTCTGCGTCTTCTTGCATGCTTCCGCGCCTGCTTGGACGTTTCCGCGCCTGCTTGGACGCTACCGCGCCTGCTTCGATGTTTCCGCGCCTGATTGGACGCTACCGCGCCTGCTTGGACGCTTCCGCGTCTGCTTGGACGCTTCCGAGCCTGGTTGGACGCTACCGCGCCTGCTTGGACGCTACCGCGACTGCTTGGACGCTTCCGCGCCTGCTTAGACTCCTCTGCGTCTTCTTGCATGCTTCCGCGCCTGCTTGGACGTTTCCGCGCCTGCTTGGACGCTTCCGCGCCTGCTTGCATGCTTCCCCGCCTGCTTGGACGCTTCCGCGCCTCCTTGGACTCTTCTGCGCCTTCTTGCATGCTTCCGCGCCTGCTTGGACGCTTCCGCGCCTGCTTGCATGCTTCCCCGCCTGCTTGGACGCTTCCGCGCCTGCTTGGACTCTTTTGCGCCTTCTTGCATGCTTCCGCGCCTGCTTGGACGTTTCCGCGCCTGCTTGGACGCTACCGCGCCTGCTTCGATGTTTCCGCGCCTGATTGGACGCTACCGCGCCTGCTTGGACGCTTCCGCGCCTGCTTGCATGCTTCCCCGCCTGCTTGGACGCTTCCGCGCCTGCTTGGACGCTTTTGCGCCTTCTTGCATGCTTCCGCGCCTACTTGGACGTTTCCGCGCCTGCTTGGACGCTTCCGCGCCTGCTTGCATGCTTCCCCGCCTGCTTGGACGCTTCCGCGCCTGCTTGGACTCTTCTGCGTCTTCTTGCATACTTCCGCGCCTGCTTGGACGTTTCCGCGCCTGCTTGGACGCTACCGCGCCTGCTTGGACGCTTCCGCGCCTTCTTGCATGCTTCCGCGCCTACTTGGACGTTTCCGCGCCTGCTTGGACGCTTCCGCGCCTGCTTGCATGCTTCCCCGCCTGCTTGGACGCTTCCGCGCCTGCTTGGACTCTTCTGCGTCTTCTTGCATACTTCCGCGCCTGCTTGGACGTTTCCGCGCCTGCTTGGACGCTTCCGCGCCTGATTGTATGCTTCCCCGCCTGCTTGGACGCTACCGCGACTGCTTGGACGCTTCCGCGCCTGCTTGGACTCCTCTGCGTCTTCTTGCATGCTTCCGCGCCTGCTTGGACGTTTCCGCGCCTGCTTGGACGCTACCGCGCCTGCTTCGATGTTTCCGCGCCTGATTGGACGCTACCGCGCCTGCTTGGACGCTTCCGTGACTGCTTGGACGCTTCAGCGCCTGCTTAGACTCTTCTGCGCCTTCCTGCATGCTGCCGCGCCTACTTGGACGTTTCCGCGCCTGCTTGGACGCTTCCGCGCCTGCTTGGACGCTTCCGCGTCTGCTTGGACGCTTCCGAGCCTGGTTGGACGCTACCGCGCCTGCTTGGACGCTACCGCGACTGCTTGGACGCTTCCGCGCCTGCTTAGACTCCTCTGCGTCTTCTTGCATGCTTCCGCGCCTGCTTGGACGTTTCCGCGCCTGCTTGGACGCTTCCGCGCCTGCTTGGACGCTTCCGCGCCTTCTTGCATGCTTCCGCGCCTACTTGGACGTTTCCGCGCCTGCTTGGACGCTTCCCCGCCTGCTTGGACGCTACCGCGCCTGCTTGGACGCTTCCGCGCCTGCTTGCATGCTTCCGCGACTGCTTCGACGCTTCCGCGCCTGTGTGGACTCTTCTGCGCCTGCTTGGACTCTTCTGCGTCTTCTTGCATGCTGCCGCGCCTACTTGGACGCCTCCGCGCCTGCTTGGACGTTTCCGCGCCTGCTTGGACGCTACCGCGCCTGCTTGGACGCTTCCGCGCCTGCTTGCATGCTTCCCCGCCTGCTTGGACGCTACCGCGCCTGCTTGGACGCTTCCGCGCCTGCTTGGACGCTTCCGCGACTGCTTCGACGCTTCCGAGCCTGGTTGGACGCTACCGCGCCTGCTTGGACGCTACCGCGACTGCTTGGACGCTTCCGCGCCTGCTTGGACTCCTCTGCGTCTTCTTGCATGCTTCCGCGCCTGCTTGGACGTTTCCGCGCCTGCTTGGACGCTACCGCGCCTGCTTCGATGTTTCCGCGCCTGATTGGACGCTACCGCGCCTGCTTGGACGCTACCGCGCCTGCTTGGACGTTTCCACGCCTGCTTGGACGCTTCCGCGCCTGCGTGGACGCTTCCGCGCCTTCTTGCATGCTTCCGCGCCTACTTGGACGTTTCCGCGCCTGCTTGGACGCTTCCCCGCCTGCTTGGACGCTACCGCGCCTGCTTGGACGCTTCCGCGCCTGCTTGCATGCTTCCCCGCCTGCTTGGACGCTTCCGCGTCTGCTTGGACTCTTCTGCGTCTTCTTGCATGCTTCCGCGCCTGCTTGGACGTTTCCGCGCCTGCTTGGACGCTTCCGCGACTGCTTGGACTCTTCTGCGTCTTCTTGCATGCTTCCGCGCCTGCTTGGACGTTTCCGCGCCTGCTTGGACTCTTCTGCGCCTGCTTGGACGCGACCGCGACTGCTTGGACGCTACCGCGCCTGCTTGGACGCTTCCGCGCCTGCTTGCATGCTTTCCCGCCTGCTTGGACGCTACCGCGCCTGCTTGGACGCTTCCGCGCCTGCTTGGACGCTTCCGCGCCTGCTTGGACTCTTCTGCGTCTTCTTGCATGCTTCCGCGCCTGCTTGGACGTTTCCGCGCCTGCTTGGACGCTACCGCGACTACTTGGACGCTTCCGCGACTGCTTGGACGCTTCCGCGCCTGGTTGGACGCTACTGCGCCTGCTTGGACGCTTCCGCGACTGCTTGCACGCTTCCGCGCCTGCTTGGACGCTACCGCGCCTGCTTGGACGCTACCGCGCCTGCTTGGACGCTACCGCGCCTGCTTCGATGTTTCCGCGCCTGATTGGACGCTACCGCGCCTGCTTGGACGCTTCCGCGCCTGCTTGCATGCTTCCCCGCCTGCTTGGACGCTTCCGCGCCTGCTTGGACTCTTTTGCGCCTTCTTGCATGCTTCCGCGCCTACTTGGACGTTTCCGCGCCTGCTTGGACGCTTCCGCGCCTGCTTGCATGCTTCCCCGCCTGCTTGGACGCTTCCGCGCCTGCTTGGACTCTTCTGCGTCTTCTTGCATACTTCCGCGCCTGCTTGGACGTTTCCGCGCCTGCTTGGACGCTACCGCGCCTGCTTGGACGCTTCCGCGCCTTCTTGCATGCTTCCGCGCCTACTTGGACGTTTCCGCGCCTGCTTGGACGCTTCCGCGCCTGCTTGCATGCTTCCCCGCCTGCTTGGACGCTTCCGCGCCTGCTTGGACTCTTCTGCGTCTTCTTGCATACTTCCGCGCCTGCTTGGACGTTTCCGCGCCTGCTTGGACGCTTCCGCGCCTGATTGTATGCTTCCCCGCCTGCTTGGACGCTACCGCGACTGCTTGGACGCTTCCGCGCCTGCTTGGACTCCTCTGCGTCTTCTTGCATGCTTCCGCGCCTGCTTGGACGTTTCCGCGCCTGCTTGGACGCTACCGCGCCTGCTTCGATGTTTCCGCGCCTGATTGGACGCTACCGCGCCTGCTTGGACGCTTCCGTGACTGCTTGGACGCTTCAGCGCCTGCTTAGACTCTTCTGCGCCTTCCTGCATGCTGCCGCGCCTACTTGGACGTTTCCGCGCCTGCTTGGACGCTTCCGCGCCTGCTTGGACGCTTCCGCGTCTGCTTGGACGCTTCCGAGCCTGGTTGGACGCTACCGCGCCTGCTTGGACGCTACCGCGACTGCTTGGACGCTTCCGCGCCTGCTTAGACTCCTCTGCGTCTTCTTGCATGCTTCCGCGCCTGCTTGGACGTTTCCGCGCCTGCTTGGACGCTTCCGCGCCTGCTTGGACGCTTCCGCGCCTTCTTGCATGCTTCCGCGCCTACTTGGACGTTTCCGCGCCTGCTTGGACGCTTCCCCGCCTGCTTGGACGCTACCGCGCCTGCTTGGACGCTTCCGCGCCTGCTTGCATGCTTCCGCGACTGCTTCGACGCTTCCGCGCCTGTGTGGACTCTTCTGCGCCTGCTTGGACTCTTCTGCGTCTTCTTGCATGCTGCCGCGCCTACTTGGACGCCTCCGCGCCTGCTTGGACGTTTCCGCGCCTGCTTGGACGCTACCGCGCCTGCTTGGACGCTTCCGCGCCTGCTTGCATGCTTCCCCGCCTGCTTGGACGCTACCGCGCCTGCTTGGACGCTTCCGCGCCTGCTTGGACGCTTCCGCGACTGCTTCGACGCTTCCGAGCCTGGTTGGACGCTACCGCGCCTGCTTGGACGCTACCGCGACTGCTTGGACGCTTCCGCGCCTGCTTGGACTCCTCTGCGTCTTCTTGCATGCTTCCGCGCCTGCTTGGACGTTTCCGCGCCTGCTTGGACGCTACCGCGCCTGCTTCGATGTTTCCGCGCCTGATTGGACGCTACCGCGCCTGCTTGGACGCTACCGCGCCTGCTTGGACGTTTCCACGCCTGCTTGGACGCTTCCGCGCCTGCGTGGACGCTTCCGCGCCTTCTTGCATGCTTCCGCGCCTACTTGGACGTTTCCGCGCCTGCTTGGACGCTTCCCCGCCTGCTTGGACGCTACCGCGCCTGCTTGGACGCTTCCGCGCCTGCTTGCATGCTTCCCCGCCTGCTTGGACGCTTCCGCGTCTGCTTGGACTCTTCTGCGTCTTCTTGCATGCTTCCGCGCCTGCTTGGACGTTTCCGCGCCTGCTTGGACGCTTCCGCGACTGCTTGGACTCTTCTGCGTCTTCTTGCATGCTTCCGCGCCTGCTTGGACGTTTCCGCGCCTGCTTGGACTCTTCTGCGCCTGCTTGGACGCGACCGCGACTGCTTGGACGCTTCCGCGACTGCTTGGACGCTTCCGCGTCTGGTTGGACGCGACCGCGCCTGCTTGGACGCTTCCGCGACTGCTTGGACGCTTCCGCGCCTGCTTGGACTCTTCTGCGCCTGCTTGGACTCTTCCACGCCTGCTTGGACGCTTCCGCGCCTGGTTGGACGCTACCGCGCCTGCTTGGACGCTTCCGCGCCTGCTTGGACTCTTCTGCGCCTGCTTGCATGCTTCCGCGCCGGCTTGGACGCTTCCGCGCCTGCTTGGACTCTTCTGCGTCTTCTTGCATGCTTCCGCGCCTGCTTGGACGTTTCCGCGCCTGCTTGGACTCTTCTGCGCCTGCTTGCATGCTTCCGCGCCTGCTTGGACTCTTCTGCGTCTTCTTGCATGCTTCCGCGCCTGCTTGGACGTTTCCGCGCCTGCTTGGACGTTTCCGCGCCTACTTGGACGTTTCCGCGCCTGCTTGGACGCTTCCGCGCCTGCTTGCATGCTTCCCCGCCTGCTTGGACGCTTCCGCGCCTGCTTGGACGCTTCCGCGCCTGGTTGGACGCTACCGCGCCTGCTTGGACGCTTCCGCGCCTGCTTGCATGCTTTCCCGCCTGCTTGGACGCTACCGCGCCTGCTTGGACGCTTCCGCGCCTGCTTGGACGCTTCCGCGCCTGCTTGGACTCTTCTGCGTCTTCTTGCATGCTTCCGCGCCTGCTTGGACGTTTCCGCGCCTGCTTGGACGCTACCGCGACTACTTGGACGCTTCCGCGACTGCTTGGACGCTTCCGCGCCTGGTTGGACGCTACTGCGCCTGCTTGGACGCTTCCGCGACTGCTTGCACGCTTCCGCGCCTGCTTGGACGCTACCGCGCCTGCTTGGACGCTTCCGCGACTGCTTGGACGCTACCGCGCCTGCTTGGACGCTTCCGCGACTGCTTGGACGCTTCCGCGCCTGCTTGGACTCTTCTGCGTCTTCTTGCATGCTTCCGCGCCTGCTTGGACGTTTCCGCGCCTGCTTGGACGCTTCCGCGACTGCTTGGACGCTTCCCCGCCTGCTTGGACGCTTCCGCACCTTCTTGCATGCTTCCGCGCCTACTTGGACGTTTCCGCGCCTGCTTGGATGCTTCCGCGCCTGCTTGCATGCTTCCCCGCCTGCTTGGACGCTTCCGCGCCTGCTTGGACGCTTCCGCGACTGCTTGGACTCTTCTGCGTCTTCTTGCATGCTTCCGCGCCTGCTTGGACGTTTCCGCGCCTGCTTGGACTCTTCTGCGCCTTCTTGCATGCTGCCGCGCCTACTTGGACGTTTCCGCGCCTGCTTAGACGTTTCCACGCCTGCTTGGACGCTTCCGCGCCTGCTTGGACTCTTCTGCGTCTTCTTGCATGCTTCCGCGCCTGCTTGGACGTTTCCGCGCCTGCTTGGACGCTTCTGTGACTGCTTGGACGCTTCCGCGCCTGCTTAGACTCTTCTGCGCCTTCTTGCATGCTGCCGCGCCTACTTGGACGTTTCCGCGCCTGCTTAGACGTTTCCACGCCTGCTTGGACGCTTCTGCGCCTGCTTGCATGCTTCCCCGCCTGCTTGGACGCTTCCGCGCCTGCTTGGACTCTTCTGCGCCTTCTTGCATGCTTCCGCGCCTGCTTGGACGTTTCCGCGCCAGCTTGGACGCTACCGCGCCTGCTTGGACGCTTCTGTGACTGCTTGGACGCTTCCGCGCCTGCTTAGACTCTTCTGCGCCTTCTTGCATGCTGCCGCGCCTACTTGGACGTTTCCGCGCCTGCTTGGACGTTTCTGCGCCTGCTTGGACGCTACCGCGCCTGCTTGGACGCTTCCGCGCCTACTTGGACGTTTCCGCGCCTGCTTGGACGCTTCCCCGCCTGCTTGGACGCTTCCGCGCCTGCTTGGACTCTTCTGCGTCTTCTTGCATGCTTCCGCGCCTGCTTGGACGTTTCCGCGCCTGCTTGGACGTTTCCGCGCCTGCTTGGACTCTTCTGCGTCTTCTTGCATGCTTCCGCGCCTGCTTGGACGTTTCCGCGCCTGCTTGGACGCTACCGCGCCTGCTTGGACTCTTCTGCGCCTTGTTGCATGCTTCCGCGACTGCTTGAACGCTACCGCGCCTGCTTGGACGCTTCCGCGACTGCTTGGACTCTTCTGCGTCTTCTTGCATGCTTCCGCGCCTGCTTGGACGTTTCCGCGCCTGCTTGGACTCTTCTGCGCCTGCTTGGACGCGACCGCGACTGCTTGGACGCTTCCGCGACTGCTTGGACGCTTCCGCGTCTGGTTGGACGCGACCGCGCCTGCTTGGACGCTTCCGCGACTGCTTGGACGCTTCCGCGCCTGCTTGGACTCTTCTGCGCCTGCTTGGACTCTTCCACGCCTGCTTGGACGCTTCCGCGCCTGGTTGGACGCTACCGCGCCTGCTTGGACGCTTCCGCGCCTGCTTGGACTCTTCTGCGCCTGCTTGCATGCTTCCGCGCCTGCTTGGACGCTTCCGCGCCTGCTTGGACTCTTCTGCGTCTTCTTGCATGCTTCCGCGCCTGCTTGGACGTTTCCGCGCCTGCTTGGACTCTTCTGCGCCTGCTTGCATGCTTCCGCGCCTGGTTGGACTCTTCTGCGCCTGCTTGGACTCTTCTGCGTCTTCTTGCATGCTTCCGCGCCTGCTTGGACGTTTCCGCGCCTACTTGGACGTTTCCGCGCCTGCTTGGACGCTTCCGCGCCTGCTTGCATGCTTCCCCGCCTGCTTGGACGCTTCCGCGCCTGCTTGGACGCTTCCGCGCCTGGTTGGACGCTACCGCGCCTGCTTGGACGCTTCCGCGCCTGGTTGGACGCTACCGCGACTGCTTGGACGCTTCCGCGCCTGCTTGGACGCTTCCGCGCCTGCTCGGACGCTTCCGCGACTGCTTGGTCGCTTCCGCGCCTGCTTGGACGCTACCGCGCCTGCTTGGACTCTTCTGCGTCTTCTTGCAAGCTTCCGCGCCTGCTTGGACGTTTCCGCGCCTGCTTGGACGCTTCCGCGCCTGCCTGGAATCTTCTGCGCCTTCTTGCATGCTTCCGCGCCTGCTTGGACGTTTCCGCACCAGCTTGGACACTACCGCGCCTGCTTGGACGCTTCCGCGCCTGCTTGGACGCTTCCGCGACTGCTTGGACGCTTCCGCGACTGCTTGGACGCTTCCGCGACTGCTTGGACGCTTCCTCGCCTGCTTGGACCCTTCTGCGTCTTCTTGCATGCTTCCGCGCCTACTTGGACGTTTCCGCGCCTGCTTGGACGCTTCCGCGCCTGCTTGCATGCTTCCCCGCCTGCTTGGACGCTTCCGCGCCTGCTTGGACGCTTCCGCGCCTGGTTGGACGCTACCGCGCCTGCTTGGACGCTTCCGCGCCTGCTTGCATGCTTCCCCGCCTGCTTGGACGCTTCCGCGCCTGCTTGGACTCTTCTGCGCCTGCTTGCATGCTGCCGCGCCTGCTTGGACGCTTCCGCGCCTGCTTGGACTCTTCTGCGTCTTCTTGCATGCTTCCGCGCCTGCTTGGACGTTTCCGCGCCTGCTTGGACTCTTCTGCGCCTGCTTGCATGCTTCCGCGCCTGGTTGGACTCTTCTGCGCCTGCTTGGACTCTTCTGCGTCTTCTTGCATGCTTCCGCGCCTGCTTGGACGTTTCCGCGCCTACTTGGACGTTTCCGCGCCTGCTTGGACGCTTCCGCGCCTGCTTGCATGCTTCCCCGCCTGCTTGGACGCTTCCGCGCCTGCTTGTACGCTTCCGCGCCTGGTTGGACGCTACCGCGCCTGCTTGGACGCTTCCGCGCCTGCTTGCATGCTTCCCCGCCTGCTTGGACGCTACCGCGCCTGCTTGGACGCTTCCGCGCCTGCTTGGACGCATCCGCGCCTGCTTGGACTCTTCGGCGTCTTCTTGCATGCTTCCGCGCCTGCTTGGACGTTTCCGCGCCTGCTTGGACGCTACCGCGACTGCTTGGACGCTTCCGCGACTGCTTGGACGCTTCCGCGCCTGGTTGGACGCTACCGCGCCTGCTTGGACGCTTCCGCGACTGCTTGCACGCTTCCGCGCCTGCTTGGACGCTACCGCGCCTGCTTGGACGCTTCCGCGACTGCTTGGACGCTACCGCGCCTGCTTGGACGCTTCCGCGACTGCTTGGACGCTTCCGCGCCTGCTTGGACTCTTCTGCGTCTTCTTGCATGCTTCCGCGCCTGCTTGGCGTTTCCGCGCCTGCTTGGACGCTGCCGCGCCTGCTTGGACTCTTCCGCGCCTGCTTGGACGCTACCGCGCCTGCTTGGACGCTTCCGCGACTGCTTGGACACTACCGCGCCTGCTTGGACGCTTCCGCGCCTGCTTGGACGCTTCCGCGACTGCTTGGACGCTTCCGCGACTGCTTGGACGCTTCCGCGACTGCTTGGGCGCTTCCTCGCCTGCTTGGACCCTTCTGCGTCTTCTTGCATGCTTCCGCGCCTACTTGGACGTTTCCGCGCCTGCTTGGACGCTTCCGCGCCTGCTTGCATGCTTCCCCTCCTGCTTGGACGCTTCCGCGCCTGCTTGGACTCTTCTGCGTCTTCTTGCATGCTTCCGCGCCTGCTTGGACGCTTCCGCGCCTGCTTGGACTCTTCTGCGCCTTCTTGCATGCTTCCGCGCCTGCTTGGACGTTTCCGCGCCAGCTTGGACGCTACCGCGCCTGCTTGGACGCTTCTGTGACTGCTTGGACGCTTCCGCGCCTGCTTAGACTCTTCTGCGCCTTCTTGCATGCTGCCGCGCCTACTTGGACGTTTCCGCGCCTGCTTGGACGTTTCCGCGCCTGCTTGGACGCTACCGCGCCTGCTTGGACGCTTCCGCGCCTACTTGGACGTTTCCGCGCCTGCTTGGACGCTTCCCCGCCTGCTTGGACGCTTCCGCGCCTGCTTGGACTCTTCTGCGTCTTCTTGCATGCTTCCGCGCCTGCTTGGACGTTTCCGCGCCTGCTTGGACGTTTCCGCGCCTGCTTGGACTCTTCTGCGTCTTCTTGCATGCTTCCGCGCCTGCTTGGACGTTTCCGCGCCTGCTTGGACGCTACCGCGCCTGCTTGGACTCTTCTGCGCCTTGTTGCATGCTTCCGCGACTGCTTGAACGCTACCGCGCCTGCTTGGACGCTTCCGCGACTGCTTGGACTCTTCTGCGTCTTCTTGCATGCTTCCGCGCCTGCTTGGACGTTTCCGCGCCTGCTTGGACTCTTCTGCGCCTGCTTGGACGCGACCGCGCCTGCTTGGACGCTTCCGCGACTGCTTGGACGCTTCCGCGCCTGCTTGGACTCTTCTGCGCCTGCTTGGACTCTTCCACGCCTGCTTGGACGCTTCCGCGCCTGGTTGGACGCTACCGCGCCTGCTTGGACGCTTCCGCGCCTGCTTGGACTCTTCTGCGCCTGCTTGCATGCTTCCGCGCCTGCTTGGACGCTTCCGCGCCTGCTTGGACTCTTCTGCGTCTTCTTGCATGCTTCCGCGCCTGCTTGGACGTTTCCGCGCCTGCTTGGACTCTTCTGCGCCTGCTTGCATGCTTCCGCGCCTGGTTGGACTCTTCTGCGCCTGCTTGGACTCTTCTGCGTCTTCTTGCATGCTTCCGCGCCTGCTTGGACGTTTCCGCGCCTACTTGGACGTTTCCGCGCCTGCTTGGACGCTTCCGCGCCTGCTTGCATGCTTCCCCGCCTGCTTGGACGCTTCCGCGCCTGCTTGGACGCTTCCGCGCCTGGTTGGACGCTACCGCGCCTGCTTGGACGCTTCCGCGCCTGGTTGGACGCTACCGCGACTGCTTGGACGCTTCCGCGCCTGCTTGGACGCTTCCGCGCCTGCTCGGACGCTTCCGCGACTGCTTGGTCGCTTCCGCGCCTGCTTGGACGCTACCGCGCCTGCTTGGACTCTTCTGCGTCTTCTTGCAAGCTTCCGCGCCTGCTTGGACGTTTCCGCGCCTGCTTGGACGCTTCCGCGCCTGCCTGGAATCTTCTGCGCCTTCTTGCATGCTTCCGCGCCTGCTTGGACGTTTCCGCACCAGCTTGGACACTACCGCGCCTGCTTGGACGCTTCCGCGCCTGCTTGGACGCTTCCGCGACTGCTTGGACGCTTCCGCGACTGCTTGGACGCTTCCGCGACTGCTTGGACGCTTCCTCGCCTGCTTGGACCCTTCTGCGTCTTCTTGCATGCTTCCGCGCCTACTTGGACGTTTCCGCGCCTGCTTGGACGCTTCCGCGCCTGCTTGCATGCTTCCCCGCCTGCTTGGACGCTTCCGCGCCTGCTTGGACGCTTCCGCGCCTGGTTGGACGCTACCGCGCCTGCTTGGACGCTTCCGCGCCTGCTTGCATGCTTCCCCGCCTGCTTGGACGCTTCCGCGCCTGCTTGGACTCTTCTGCGCCTGCTTGCATGCTCCCGCGCCTGCTTGGACGCTTCCGCGCCTGCTTGGACTCTTCTGCGTCTTCTTGCATGCTTCCGCGCCTGCTTGGACGTTTCCGCGCCTGCTTGGACTCTTCTGCGCCTGCTTGCATGCTTCCGCGCCTGGTTGGACTCTTCTGCGCCTGCTTGGACTCTTCTGCGTCTTCTTGCATGCTTCCGCGCCTGCTTGGACGTTTCCGCGCCTACTTGGACGTTTCCGCGCCTGCTTGGACGCTTCCGCGCCTGCTTGCATGCTTCCCCGCCTGCTTGGACGCTTCCGCGCCTGCTTGGACGCTTCCGCGCCTGGTTGGACGCTACCGCGCCTGCTTGGACGCTTCCGCGCCTGCTTGCATGCTTCCCCGCCTGCTTGGACGCTACCGCGCCTGCTTGGACGCTTCCGCGCCTGCTTGGACGCATCCGCGCCTGCTTGGACTCTTCTGCGTCTTCTTGCATGCTTCCGCGCCTGCTTGGACGTTTCCGCGCCTGCTTGGACGCTACCGCGACTGCTTGGACGCTTCCGCGACTGCTTGGACGCTTCCGCGCCTGGTTGGACGCTACCGCGCCTGCTTGGACGCTTCCGCGACTGCTTGCACGCTTCCGCGCCTGCTTGGACGCTACCGCGCCTGCTTGGACGCTTCCGCGACTGCTTGGACGCTACCGCGCCTGCTTGGACGCTTCCGCGACTGCTTGGACGCTTCCGCGCCTGCTTGGACGCTTCCGCGCCTGCTTGGACTCTTCTGCGTCTTCTTGCATGCTTCCGCGCCTGCTTGGACGCTTCCGCGCCTGCTTGCATGCTTCCCCGCCTGCTTGGACGCTTCCGCGCCTGCTTGGACGCTTCCGCGACTGCTTGGACGCTTCCGCGCCTGCTTGGACGCTTCCGCGCCTGCTTGGACTATTCTGCGTCTTCTTGCATGCTTCCGCGCCTGTTTGGACGCTTCCGCGACTTCTTGGACGCTTCCGCGCCTGGTTGGACGCTACCGCGAATGCTTGGACGCTTCCGCGCCTGCTTGGACGCTTCCGCGCCTGCTCGGACGCTTCCGCGACTGCTTGGTCGCTTCCGCGCCTGCTTGGACGCTACCGCGCCTGCTTGGACTCTTCTGCGTCTTCTTGCAAGCTTCCGCAACTGCTTGGACGCTTCCGCGCCTGCTTGCATGCTTCCCCGCCTGCTTGGACGCTTCCGCGCCTGCTTGGACGCTTCCGCGACTGCTTGGACGCTTCCGCGCCTGCTTGGACGCTACCGCGCCTGCTTGGACTCTTCTGCGTCTTCTTGCAAGCTTCCGCGCCTGCTTGGACGTTTCCGCGCCTGCTTGGACGCTTCCGCGCCTGCCTGGAATCTTCTGCGCCTTCTTGCATGCTTCCGCGCCTGCTTGGACGTTTCCGCACCGGCTTGGACACTACCGCGCCTGCTTGGACGCTTCCGCGCCTGCTTGGACGCTTCCGCGACTGCTTGGACGCTTCCGCGACTGCTTGGACGCTTCCGCGACTGCTTGGACGCTTCCTCGCCTGCTTGGACCCTTCTGCGTCTTCTTGCATGCTTCCGCGCCTACTTGGACGTTTCCGCGCCTGCTTGGACGCTTCCGCGCCTGCTTGCATGCTTCCCCTCCTGCTTGGACGCTTCCGCGCCTGCTTGGAGTCTTCTGCGTCTTCTTGCATGCTTCCGCGCCTGCTTGGACGTTTCCGCGCATGCTTGGACGCTGCCGCGCCTGCTTGGACGCTTCCGCGACTGCTTGGACGCTTCCGCGCCTGCTTGGACGCTTCCGCGCCTGCTCGGACGCTTCCGCGACTGCTTGGTCGCTTCCGCGCCTGCTTGGACGCTACTGCGCCTGCTTGGACGCTTCCGCGACTGCTTGGACGCATCCGCGCCTGGTTGGACGCTGCCGCGCCTGCTTGGACGCTTCCGCGCCTGCTTGGACGCTTCCGCGCCTGCTTGGACGCTTCCGCGCCTGCTCGGACGCTTCCGCGACTGCTTGGTCGCTTCCGCGCCTGCTTGGACGCTACTGCGCCTGCTTGGACGCTTCCGCGACTGCTTGGACGCTTCCGCGCCTGGTTGGACGCTACCGCGCCTGCTTGGACGCTTCCGCGCCTGGTTGGACGCTACCGCGCCTGCTTGGACGCTTCCGCGACTGCTTGCACGCTTCCGCGCCTGCTTGGACGCTACCGCGCCTGCTTGGACGCTTCCGCGACTGCTTGGACGCTACCGCGCCTGCTTGGACGCTTCCGCGACTGCTTGGACGCATCCGCGCCTGGTTGGACGCTGCCGCGCCTGCTTGGACGCTTCCGCGCCTGCTTGGACGCTTCCGCGCCTGCTTGGACGCTTCCGCGCCTGCTCGGACGCTTCCGCGACTGCTTGGTCGCTTCCGCGCCTGCTTGGACGCTACTGCGCCTGCTTGGACGCTTCCGCGACTGCTTGGACGCTTCCGCGCCTGGTTGGACGCTACCGCGCCTGCTTGGACGCTTCCGCGCCTGGTTGGACGCTACCGCGCCTGCTTGGACGCTTCCGCGACTGCTTGCACGCTTCCGCGCCTGCTTGGACGCTACCGCGCCTGCTTGGACGCTTCCGCGACTGCTTGGACGCTACCGCGCCTGCTTGGACGCTTCCGCGACTGCTTGGACGCTTCCGCGCCTGCTTGGACTGTTCTGCGTCTTCTTGCATGCTTCCGCGCCTGCTTGGACTGTTCTGCGTCTTCTTGCATGCTTCCGCGCCTGCTTGGACGTTTCCGCGCCTGCTTGGACGCTACCGCGCCTGCTTGGACGCTTCCGCGACTGCTTGGACACATCCGCGCCTGGTTGGACGCTACCGCACCTGCTTGGACACTACCGCGCCTGCAAGGACGCTTCCGCGACTGCTTGGACGCTTCCGCGCCTGGTTGGACGCTACCGCGCCTGCCTGGAATCTTCTGCGCCTTCTTGCATGCTTCCGCGCCTGCTTGGACGTTTCCGCACCGGCTTGGACACTACCGCGCCTGCTTGGACGCTTCCGCGCCTGCTTGGACGCTTCCGCGACTGCTTGGACGCTTCCGCGACTGCTTGGACGCTTCCGCGACTGCTTGGACGCTTCCTCGCCTGCTTGGACCCTTCTGCGTCTTCTTGCATGCTTCCGCGCCTACTTGGACGTTTCCGCGCCTGCTTGGACGCTTCCGCGCCTGCTTGCATGCTTCCCCTCCTGCTTGGACGCTTCCGCGCCTGCTTGGAGTCTTCTGCGTCTTCTTGCATGCTTCCGCGCCTGCTTGGACGTTTCCGCGCATGCTTGGACGCTGCCGCGCCTGCTTGGACGCTTCCGCGACTGCTTGGACGCTTCCGCGCCTGCTTGGACGCTTCCGCGCCTGCTCGGACGCTTCCGCGACTGCTTGGTCGCTTCCGCGCCTGCTTGGACGCTACTGCGCCTGCTTGGACGCTTCCGCGACTGCTTGGACGCATCCGCGCCTGGTTGGACGCTGCCGCGCCTGCTTGGACGCTTCCGCGCCTGCTTGGACGCTTCCGCGCCTGCTTGGACGCTTCCGCGCCTGCTCGGACGCTTCCGCGACTGCTTGGTCGCTTCCGCGCCTGCTTGGACGCTACTGCGCCTGCTTGGACGCTTCCGCGACTGCTTGGACGCTTCCGCGCCTGGTTGGACGCTACCGCGCCTGCTTGGACGCTTCCGCGCCTGGTTGGACGCTACCGCGCCTGCTTGGACGCTTCCGCGACTGCTTGCACGCTTCCGCGCCTGCTTGGACGCTACCGCGCCTGCTTGGACGCTTCCGCGACTGCTTGGACGCTACCGCGCCTGCTTGGACGCTTCCGCGACTGCTTGGACGCATCCGCGCCTGGTTGGACGCTGCCGCGCCTGCTTGGACGCTTCCGCGCCTGCTTGGACGCTTCCGCGCCTGCTTGGACGCTTCCGCGCCTGCTCGGACGCTTCCGCGACTGCTTGGTCGCTTCCGCGCCTGCTTGGACGCTACTGCGCCTGCTTGGACGCTTCCGCGACTGCTTGGACGCTTCCGCGCCTGGTTGGACGCTACCGCGCCTGCTTGGACGCTTCCGCGCCTGGTTGGACGCTACCGCGCCTGCTTGGACGCTTCCGCGACTGCTTGCACGCTTCCGCGCCTGCTTGGACGCTACCGCGCCTGCTTGGACGCTTCCGCGACTGCTTGGACGCTACCGCGCCTGCTTGGACGCTTCCGCGACTGCTTGGACGCTTCCGCGCCTGCTTGGACTGTTCTGCGTCTTCTTGCATGCTTCCGCGCCTGCTTGGACTGTTCTGCGTCTTCTTGCATGCTTCCGCGCCTGCTTGGACGTTTCCGCGCCTGCTTGGACGCTACCGCGCCTGCTTGGACGCTTCCGCGACTGCTTGGACACATCCGCGCCTGGTTGGACGCTACCGCACCTGCTTGGACACTACCGCGCCTGCAAGGACGCTTCCGCGACTGCTTGGACGCTTCCGCGCCTGGTTGGACGCTACCGCGCCTGCTTGGACGCTTCCGCGCCTGGTTGGACGCTACCGCGCCTGCTTGGACGCTTCCGCGACTGCTTGCACGCTTCCGCGCCTGCTTGGACGCTACCGCGCCTGCTTGGACGCTTCCGCGACTGCTTGGACGCTTCCGCGCCTGCTTGGACGCTTCCGCGCCTGCTTGGACGCTTCCGCGCCTGCTTGGACGCTTCCGCGCCTGCTTGGACGCTTCCGCGCCTGCTTGGACGCTTCCGCGCATGCTTGCACGCTTCCGCGCCTGCTTGCACGCTTCCGCGCCTGCTTGGACGCTTCCGCGCCTGCTTGGACTCTTCCGCGCATGCTTGGAGGTTTCCGCGCCTGCTTGGACTCTTCCACGCATGCTTGGACGCTTCCGCGCCTGCTTGCACGCTTCCGCGCCTGCTTGCACGCTTCCGCGCCTGCTTGGACTCTTCCGCGCCTGCTTGGACTCTTCTGCGTCTTCTTGCATGCTTCCGCGCCTGCTTGGACGTTTCCGCGCCTGCTTGGACGCTGCCGCGCCTGCTTGGACTCTTCCGCGCCTGCTTGGACGCTACCGCGCCTGCTTGGACGCTTCCGCGACTGCTTGCACGCTTCCGCGCCTGCTTGGACTCTTCTGCGCCTTCTTGCATGCTTCCGCGCATACTTGGACGTTTCCGCGCCTGCTTGGACGCTACCGCGCCTGCTTGGACGCTTCCGCGACTGCTTGGACGCTTCCGCGCTTGCTTGGACTCTTCTGCGTCTTCTTGCATGCTTCCGCGCCTGCTTGGACGCTTCCGCGCCTGCTTGCATGCTTCCCCGCCTGTTTGGACGCTTTCGCGCCTGCTTGGACGCTTCCGCGACTGCTTGGACGCTTCCGCGCCTGCTTGGACGCTTCCGCGCCTGCTTGGACTATTCTGCGTCTTCTTGCATGCTTCCGCGCCTGTTTGGACGCTTCCGCGACTTCTTGGACGCTTCCGCGCCTGGTTGGACGCTACCGCGACTGCTTGGACGCTTCCGCGACTACTTGGACGCTTCCGCGACTGCTTGGACGCTTCCGCGCCTGGTTGGACGCTACCGCGCCTGCTTGGACACTACCGCGCCTGCTTGGACGCTTCCGCGACTGCTTGGACGCTTCCGCGCCTGGTTGGACGCTTCCGCGCCTGCTTGGACGCTTCCGCGCCTGCTTGGACGCTTCCGCGCCTGCTTGGACGCTTCCGCGCCTGCTTGGACGCTTCCGCGCCTGCTTGGACGCTTCCGCGCATGCTTGCACGCTTCCGCGCCTGCTTGCACGCTTCCGCGCCTGCTTGGACGCTTCCGCGCCTGCTTGGACTATTCTGCGTCTTCTTGCATGCTTCCGCGCCTGCTTGGACGCTTCCGCGCCTGCTTGCATGCTTCCCCGCCTGTTTGGACGCTTTCGCGCCTGCTTGGACGCTTCCGCGACTGCTTGGACGCTTCCGCGCCTGCTTGGACGCTTCCGCGCCTGCTTGGACTATTCTGCGTCTTCTTGCATGCTTCCGCGCCTGTTTGGACGCTTCCGCGACTTCTTGGACGCTTCCGCGCCTGGTTGGACGCTACCGCGACTGCTTGGACGCTTCCGCGACTACTTGGACGCTTCCGCGACTGCTTGGACGCTTCCGCGCCTGGTTGGACGCTACCGCGCCTGCTTGGACACTACCGCGCCTGCTTGGACGCTTCCGCGACTGCTTGGACGCTTCCGCGCCTGGTTGGACGCTACCGCGCCTGCTTGGACGCTTCCGCGACTGCTTGGACGCTACCGCGCCTGCTTGGACGCTTCCGCGACTGCTTGGACGCTTCCGCGCCTGCTTGGACTATTCTGCGTCTTCTTGCATGCTTCCGCCCCTACATGGACGTTTCCGCCCTGCTTGGACGCTTCCGCGCCTGCTTGGACTCTTCTGCGCCTTCTTGCATGCTTCCGCCCCTTCATGGACGCTTCCGTGCCTACTTGCACGGTTCTGCGCCTGCTTGGACGTTTCCGCGCCTGCTTGGACGCTGCCGCGCCTGCTTGGACTCTTCCGCGCCTGCTTGGACGCTACCGCGCCTGCTTGGACGCTTCCGCGACTGCTTGCACGCTTCCGCGCCTGCTTGGACTCTTCTGCGCCTTCTTGCATGCTTCCGCGCATACTTGGACGTTTCCGCGCCTGCTTGGACGCTACCGCGCCTGCTTGGACGCTTCCGCGACTGCTTGGACGCTTCCGCGCTTGCTTGGACTCTTCTGCGTCTTCTTGCATGCTTCCGCGCCTGCTTGGACGCTTCCGCGCCTGCTTGCATGCTTCCCCGCCTGCTTGGACGCTTTCGCGCCTGCTTGGACGCTTCCGCGACTGCTTGGACGCTTCCGCGCCTGCTTGGACGCTTCCGCGCCTGCTTGGACTATTCTGCGTCTTCTTGCATGCTTCCGCGCCTGTTTGGACGCTTCCGCGACTTCTTGGACGCTTCCGCGCCTGGTTGGACGCTACCGCGACTGCTTGGACGCTTCCGCGACTACTTGGACGCTTCCGCGACTGCTTGGACGCTTCCGCGCCTGGTTGGACGCTACCGCGCCTGCTTGGACACTACCGCGCCTGCTTGGACGCTTCCGCGACTGCTTGGACGCTTCCGCGCCTGCTTGGACGCTACCGCGCCTGCTTGGACGCTTCCGCGACTGCTTGGACGCTACCGCGCCTGCTTGGACGCTTCCGCGACTGCTTGGACGCTTCCGCGCCTGCTTGGACTATTCTGCGTCTTCTTGCATGCTTCCGCCCCTACATGGACGTTTCCGCCCTGCTTGGACGCTTCCGCGCCTGCTTGGACTCTTCTGCGCCTTCTTGCATGCTTCCGCCACTTCATGGACGCTTCCGTGCCTACTTGCACGGTTCTGCGCCTGCTTGGACGCTTCCGCACCTGCTTGTACTCTTCCACGCCTGCTTGAACGTTTCCGCGCCTGCTTGGACGCTTCCGCGACTGCTTGGACGCTTCCGCGCCTGCTTGGACAATTCTGCGTCTTCTTGCATGCTCCCGCGCCTGTTTGGACGCTTCCGCGCCTGCATGGACGCTTCCGCGCCTGCATGGACGCTTCCGCGCCTGCATGGACGCTTCCGCGCCTGCTTGGACTCTTCTGCGCCTTCTTGCATGCTTCCGCCCCTTCTTGGACGCTTCCGTGCCTACTTGCACGGTTCTGCGCCTGCTTGGACGCTTCCGCACCTGCTTGTACTCTTCCACGCCTGCTTGAACGTTTCCGCGCCTGCTTGGTCGTTTCCGCGCCTGCTTAGACGCTACCGCGCCTGCTTGGACATTTCCGCGACTGCTTGGACGCTTCCGCGACTGCTTGGACTCTTCTGCGAATTCTTGCATGCTGCCGCGCCTACTTGGATGTTTCCGCGCCTGCTTGGACGCTTCCGCGACTGCTTGGACGCTTCCTCGCCTGCTTGGACTCTTCTGCGTCTTCTTGCATGCTTCCGCGCCTGCTTGGACGCTTCCGCGACTGCTTGGACGCTTCCGCGCCTGCTTGGACTCTTCTGCGCCTTCTTGCATGCTTCCGCGCCTGCTTGGACGTTTCCGCGCCAGCTTGGACACTACCGCGCCTGCTCGGACGCTTCCGCGACTGCTTGGACGCTTCCGCGCCTGGTTGGACGCTACCGCGCTTGCTTGGACGCTTCCGCGACTGCTTGCACGCTTCCGCTCCTGCTTGGACGCTACCGCGCCTGCTTGGACGCTTCCGCGACTGCTTGGACGCTACCGCGCCTGCTTGGACGCTTCCGCGACTGCTTGGACGCTTCCGCGCCTGCTTGGACTCTTCTGCGTCTTCTTGCATGCTTCCGCGCCTGTTTGGACGCTTCCGCGACTTCTTGGACGCTTCCGCGCCTGGTTGGACGCTACCGCGACTGCTTGGACGCTTCCGCGACTACTTGGACGCTTCCGCGACTGCTTGGACGCTTCCGCGCCTGGTTGGACGCTACCGCGCCTGCTTGGACACTACCGCGCCTGCTTGGACGCTTCCGCGCATGCTTGCACGCTTCCGCGCCTGCTTGCACGCTTCCGCGCCTGCTTGGACGCTTCCGCGCCTGCTTGGACTCTTCCGCGCATGCTTGGAGGTTTCCGCGCCTGCTTGGACTCTTCCACGCATGCTTGGACGCTTCCGCGCCTGCTTGCACGCTTCCGCGCCTGCTTGCACGCTTCCGCGCCTGCTTGGACTCTTCCGCGCCTGCTTGGACTCTTCTGCGTCTTCTTGCATGCTTCCGCGCCTGCTTGGACGTTTCCGCGCCTGCTTGGACGCTGCCGCGCCTGCTTGGACTCTTCCGCGCCTGCTTGGACGCTACCGCGCCTGCTTGGACGCTTCCGCGACTGCTTGCACGCTTCCGCGCCTGCTTGGACTCTTCTGCGCCTTCTTGCATGCTTCCGCGCATACTTGGACGTTTCCGCGCCTGCTTGGACGCTACCGCGCCTGCTTGGACGCTTCCGCGACTGCTTGGACGCTTCCGCGCTTGCTTGGACTCTTCTGCGTCTTCTTGCATGCTTCCGCGCCTGCTTGGACGCTTCCGCGCCTGCTTGCATGCTTCCCCGCCTGTTTGGACGCTTTCGCGCCTGCTTGGACGCTTCCGCGACTGCTTGGACGCTTCCGCGCCTGCTTGGACGCTTCCGCGCCTGCTTGGACTATTCTGCGTCTTCTTGCATGCTTCCGCGCCTGTTTGGACGCTTCCGCGACTTCTTGGACGCTTCCGCGCCTGGTTGGACGCTACCGCGACTGCTTGGACGCTTCCGCGACTACTTGGACGCTTCCGCGACTGCTTGGACGCTTCCGCGCCTGGTTGGACGCTACCGCGCCTGCTTGGACACTACCGCGCCTGCTTGGACGCTTCCGCGACTGCTTGGACGCTTCCGCGCCTGGTTGGACGCTTCCGCGCCTGCTTGGACGCTTCCGCGCCTGCTTGGACGCTTCCGCGCCTGCTTGGACGCTTCCGCGCCTGCTTGGACGCTTCCGCGCCTGCTTGGACGCTTCCGCGCATGCTTGCACGCTTCCGCGCCTGCTTGCACGCTTCCGCGCCTGCTTGGACGCTTCCGCGCCTGCTTGGACTATTCTGCGTCTTCTTGCATGCTTCCGCGCCTGCTTGGACGCTTCCGCGCCTGCTTGCATGCTTCCCCGCCTGTTTGGACGCTTTCGCGCCTGCTTGGACGCTTCCGCGACTGCTTGGACGCTTCCGCGCCTGCTTGGACGCTTCCGCGCCTGCTTGGACTATTCTGCGTCTTCTTGCATGCTTCCGCGCCTGTTTGGACGCTTCCGCGACTTCTTGGACGCTTCCGCGCCTGGTTGGACGCTACCGCGACTGCTTGGACGCTTCCGCGACTACTTGGACGCTTCCGCGACTGCTTGGACGCTTCCGCGCCTGGTTGGACGCTACCGCGCCTGCTTGGACACTACCGCGCCTGCTTGGACGCTTCCGCGACTGCTTGGACGCTTCCGCGCCTGGTTGGACGCTACCGCGCCTGCTTGGACGCTTCCGCGACTGCTTGGACGCTACCGCGCCTGCTTGGACGCTTCCGCGACTGCTTGGACGCTTCCGCGCCTGCTTGGACTATTCTGCGTCTTCTTGCATGCTTCCGCCCCTACATGGACGTTTCCGCCCTGCTTGGACGCTTCCGCGCCTGCTTGGACTCTTCTGCGCCTTCTTGCATGCTTCCGCCCCTTCATGGACGCTTCCGTGCCTACTTGCACGGTTCTGCGCCTGCTTGGACGTTTCCGCGCCTGCTTGGACGCTGCCGCGCCTGCTTGGACTCTTCCGCGCCTGCTTGGACGCTACCGCGCCTGCTTGGACGCTTCCGCGACTGCTTGCACGCTTCCGCGCCTGCTTGGACTCTTCTGCGCCTTCTTGCATGCTTCCGCGCATACTTGGACGTTTCCGCGCCTGCTTGGACGCTACCGCGCCTGCTTGGACGCTTCCGCGACTGCTTGGACGCTTCCGCGCTTGCTTGGACTCTTCTGCGTCTTCTTGCATGCTTCCGCGCCTGCTTGGACGCTTCCGCGCCTGCTTGCATGCTTCCCCGCCTGCTTGGACGCTTTCGCGCCTGCTTGGACGCTTCCGCGACTGCTTGGACGCTTCCGCGCCTGCTTGGACGCTTCCGCGCCTGCTTGGACTATTCTGCGTCTTCTTGCATGCTTCCGCGCCTGTTTGGACGCTTCCGCGACTTCTTGGACGCTTCCGCGCCTGGTTGGACGCTACCGCGACTGCTTGGACGCTTCCGCGACTACTTGGACGCTTCCGCGACTGCTTGGACGCTTCCGCGCCTGGTTGGACGCTACCGCGCCTGCTTGGACACTACCGCGCCTGCTTGGACGCTTCCGCGACTGCTTGGACGCTTCCGCGCCTGCTTGGACGCTACCGCGCCTGCTTGGACGCTTCCGCGACTGCTTGGACGCTACCGCGCCTGCTTGGACGCTTCCGCGACTGCTTGGACGCTTCCGCGCCTGCTTGGACTATTCTGCGTCTTCTTGCATGCTTCCGCCCCTACATGGACGTTTCCGCCCTGCTTGGACGCTTCCGCGCCTGCTTGGACTCTTCTGCGCCTTCTTGCATGCTTCCGCCACTTCATGGACGCTTCCGTGCCTACTTGCACGGTTCTGCGCCTGCTTGGACGCTTCCGCACCTGCTTGTACTCTTCCACGCCTGCTTGAACGTTTCCGCGCCTGCTTGGACGCTTCCGCGACTGCTTGGACGCTTCCGCGCCTGCTTGGACAATTCTGCGTCTTCTTGCATGCTCCCGCGCCTGTTTGGACGCTTCCGCGCCTGCATGGACGCTTCCGCGCCTGCATGGACGCTTCCGCGCCTGCATGGACGCTTCCGCGCCTGCTTGGACTCTTCTGCGCCTTCTTGCATGCTTCCGCCCCTTCTTGGACGCTTCCGTGCCTACTTGCACGGTTCTGCGCCTGCTTGGACGCTTCCGCACCTGCTTGTACTCTTCCACGCCTGCTTGAACGTTTCCGCGCCTGCTTGGTCGTTTCCGCGCCTGCTTAGACGCTACCGCGCCTGCTTGGACATTTCCGCGACTGCTTGGACGCTTCCGCGACTGCTTGGACTCTTCTGCGAATTCTTGCATGCTGCCGCGCCTACTTGGATGTTTCCGCGCCTGCTTGGACGCTTCCGCGACTGCTTGGACGCTTCCTCGCCTGCTTGGACTCTTCTGCGTCTTCTTGCATGCTTCCGCGCCTGCTTGGACGCTTCCGCGACTGCTTGGACGCTTCCGCGCCTGCTTGGACTCTTCTGCGCCTTCTTGCATGCTTCCGCGCCTGCTTGGACGTTTCCGCGCCAGCTTGGACACTACCGCGCCTGCTCGGACGCTTCCGCGACTGCTTGGACGCTTCCGCGCCTGGTTGGACGCTACCGCGCTTGCTTGGACGCTTCCGCGACTGCTTGCACGCTTCCGCTCCTGCTTGGACGCTACCGCGCCTGCTTGGACGCTTCCGCGACTGCTTGGACGCTACCGCGCCTGCTTGGACGCTTCCGCGACTGCTTGGACGCTTCCGCGCCTGCTTGGACTCTTCTGCGTCTTCTTGCATGCTTCCGCGCCTGCTTGGACGTTTCCGCGCCTGCTTGGACGCTGCCGCGCCTGCTTGGACTCTTCCGCGCCTGCTTGGACGCTACCGCGCCTGCTTGGACGCTTCCGCGACTGCTTGCACGCTTCCGCGCCTGCTTGGACGCTTCCGCGACTGCTTGGACGCTACCGCGCCTGCTTGGACGCTTCCGCGACTGCTTGGACGCTTCCGCGCCTGCTTGGACTCTTCTGCGTCTTCTTGCATGCTTCCGCGCCTGCTTGGACGTTTCCGCGCCTGCCTGGACGTTTCCGCGCATGCTTGGACGCTGCCGCGCCTGTTTGGACGCTTCCGCGACTGCTTGGACGCTTCAGCGCCTGCTTGGACGCTTCCGCGCCTGCTTGGACTCTTCTGCGTCTTCTTGCAAGCTTCCGCGCCTGCTTGGACGTTTCCGCGACTGCTTGGACGCTTCCGCGCCTGGTTGGACGCTACCATGCCTGCTTGGACGCTACCGCGACTGCTTGGACGCTTCCGCGCCTGCTTGGACGCGTCCGCGCCTGCTCGGATGCTTCCGCGACTGCTTGGTCGCTTCCGCGCCTGCTTGGACGCTACCGCGCCTGCTTGGACGCTTCCGCGACTGCTTGGACGCTTCCGCGCCTGGTTGGACGCTACCGCGCCTGCTTGGACGCTTCCGCGACTGCTTGCACGCTTCCGCGCCTGCTTGGACGCTTCCGCGCCTGCTTGGACGCTTCCGCGTCTGCTTGGACGCTTCCGCAACTGCTTGGACGCATCCGCGACTGCTTGGACGCTTCCTCGCCTGCTTGGACCCTTCTGCATCTTCTTGCATGCTTCCGCGCCTACTTGGACGTTTCCGCGCCTGCTTGGACGCTTCCGCGCCTGCTTGCATGCTTCCCCTCCTGCTTGGACGCTTCCGCGCCTGCTTGGAGTCTTCTGCGTCTTCTTGCATGCTTCCGCGCCTGCTTGGACGTTTCCGCGCATGCTTGGACGCTGCCGCGCCTGCTTGGACGCTTCCGCGACTGCTTGGACGCTTCCGCGCCTGCTCGGACGCTTCCGCGACTGCTTGGTCGCTTCCGCGCCTGCTTGGACGCTACCGCGCCTGCTTGGACGCTTCCGCGACTGCTTGGACGCTTCCGCGCCTGGTTGGACGCTACCGCGCCTGCTTGGACGCTTCCGCGACTGCTTGCACGCTTCCGCGCCTGCTTGGACGCTACCGCGCCTGCTTGGACGCTTCCGCGACTGCTTGGACGCTACGGCGCCTGCTTGGACGCTTCCGCGCCTGCCTGGAATCTTCTGCGCCTTCTTGCATGCTTCCGCGCCTGCTTGGACGTTTCCGCACCAGCTTGGACACTACCGCGCCTGCTTGGACGCTTCCGCGCCTGCTTGGACGCTTCCGCGACTGCTTGGACGTTTCCGCGCCTGCTTGGACGTTTCCGCGCATGCTTGGACGCTGCCGCGCCTGCTTGGACGCTTCCGCGACTGCTTGGACTCTTCCGCGCCTGCTTGGACGCGTCCGCGCCTGCTCGGACGCTTCCGCGACTGCTTGGTCGCTTCCGCGCCTGCTTGGACGCTACCGCGCCTGCTTGGACGCTTCCGCGACTGCTTGGACGCTACCCCGCCTGCTTGGACGCTTCCGCGACTGCTTGGACGCATCCGCGCCTGGTTGGACGCTACCGCGCCTGCTTGCACGCTTCCGCGCCTGCTTGCACGCTTCCGCGCCTGCTTGGACTCTTCTGCGTCTTCTTGCATGCTTCCGCGCCTGCTTGGACGTTTCCGCGCCTGCTTGGACGCTTCCGCGACTGCTTGGACGCTTCCGCGCCTGGTTGGACGCTTCCGCGCCTGCTTCGACGCTACCGCGCCTGCTTGGACGCTTCCGCGCCTGCTTGGACTCTTCTGCGTCTTCTTGCATGCTTCCGCGTCTGCTTGGACGTTTCCGCGCCTGCTTGGACGCTACCGCGCCTGCTTGGAAGCTTCCGCGACTGCTTGGACGCTTCCGCGCCTGCTTGGACTATTCTGCGTCTTCTTGCATTCTTCCGCGCCTGTTTGGACGCTTCCGCGACTTCTTGGACGCTTCCGCGCCTGGTTGGACGCTACCGCGACTGCTTGGACGCTTCCGGGCCTGCTTGGACTATTCTGCGTCTTCTTGCATTCTTCCGCGCCTGTTTGGACGCTTCCGCGACTGCTTGGACGCTACCGCGCCTGCTTGGACGCTTACGCGACTGCTTGGACGCATCCGCGCCTGTTTGGACGCTACCGCGCCTGCTTGGACACTACCGCGCCTGGTTGGAAGCTACCGCGCCTGCTTGGACGCTTCCGCGACTGCTTGGACGCTTCCGCGCCTGCTTGGACGCTACCGCGCCTGCTTGGACGCTTCCGCGCCTGCTTGGACGCTTCCGCGCCTTCTTGGACGCTTCCGCGCCTGCTTGCACGCTTCCGCGCCTGCTTGGACGCTTCCGCGCCTGCTTGGACTCCTCTGCGCCTTCTTGCATGTTTCCGCGCCTGCTTGGACGCTACCGCGCCTGCTTGAACGCTTCCGCGCCTGCTTGGATGGATCCGCGAATGCTTGAACGCTTCCGCGCCTGGTTGCACGCTTCCGCGCCTGCTTGGACGCTTCCGCGCCTGCTTGGACTCTTCTGCGTCTTCTTGCATGCTTCCGCGCCTGCTTGCATGCTTCCCCGCCTGCTTGGACGCTTCCGCGCCTGCTTGGACTCTTCTGCGCCTTCTTGCATGCTGCCGCGCCTGCTTGGACACTTCCGCGCCTGCTTGGACGCTTCCGCGCCTGCTTGGACGCTTTCGCGCCTGCTTGGTCGCTTCCGCGCCTATATGGATGCTTCCGCGCCTGCGTGGACGCTTCCGCGCCTGCGTGGACGCTTCCGCGCCTGCTTGGACTCCTCTGCGCCTTCTTGCATGCTTCCGCGCCTGCTTGGACGCTACCGCGCCTGCTTGGACGCTTCCGCGCATTCTTGGACGCTTCCGCGACTGCTTGGGCGCTTCCGCGCCTGCTTGGACGCTTCCGCGCCTGCTTGGACGCTTCCGCGCCTGCTTGGACGCTTCCGCTCCTGCTTGGACGCTACCGCGCTTGCTTGGACGCTTCCGCGCATTCTTGGACGTTTCCGCGACTGCTTGGGCGCTTCCGCGCCTGCTTGGACTCCTCTGCGCCTTCTTGCATGTTTCCGCGCCTGCTTGGACGCTACCGCGCCTGCTTGAACGCTTCCGCGCCTGCTTGGACGGATCCGCGCCTGCTTGAACGCTTCCGCGCCTGGTTGCACGCTTCCGCGCCTGCTTGGACGCTTCCGCGCCTGCTTGGACGCTTCCGCGCCTGCTTGGACGCTTCCGCGCCTGCTTGGACGCTTCCGCGCCTGCTTGGACGCTTCCGCGCCTGCTTGGACGCTTCCGCGCCTGCTTGGACTCTTCCACGCCTGCTTGGACGCTACCGCGCCTGCTTGGACGCTTCCGCGCCTGCTTGGACGCTTCCGCGCCTGCTTGGACGTTTCCGCGCCTGCTCGGATGCTTCCGCGCCTGCTTGCACGCTTCCGCGCCTGCTTGCAAGCTTCCGCGCCTACTTGCACGCTTCCGCGACTGCTTGGGCGCTTCCGCGCCTGCTTGGACGCTTCCGCGCCTGCTTGGACGCCTCCGCGCCTGCTTGGACGCTTCCGCGCCTGCTTGGACGCTTCCGCGCCTGCTTGGACGCTTCCGCGCCATCTTGCACGATTCCGCGCCTGCTTGGACGCTTCCGCGCCTGCTTGGACTCTTCCACGCATGCTTGGACGCTTCCGCGCCTGCTTGGACGCTTCCGCTCCCGCTTGGACGCTTCGGCGCCTTCTTGCATGCTTCCGCGCCTGCTTGGACGCTTCCGCGCCTGCTTGGACGCTTCCGCGCCTGCTTGGACGCTTCCGCGCCTGCTTGGACGCTTCCGCGCCTGCTTGGACGCTACCGCGCCTGCTTGGACGCTTCCGCGCATTCTTGGACGCTTCCGCGCCTGCTTGGACGCTTCCGCGCATTCTTGGACGCTTCCGCGACTGCTTGGGCGCTTCCGCGCCTGCTTGGACGCTTCCGCGCCTGCTTGGACGCTTCCGCGCCTGCTTGGACGCTTCCGCTCCTGCTTGGACGCTACCGCGCTTGCTTGGACGCTTCCGCGCATTCTTGGACGTTTCCGCGACTGCTTGGGCGCTTCCGCGCCTGCTTGGACTCCTCTGCGCCTTCTTGCATGTTTCCGCGCCTGCTTGGACGCTACCGCGCCTGCTTGAACGCTTCCGCGCCTGCTTGGACGGATCCGCGCCTGCTTGAACGCTTCCGCGCCTGGTTGCACGCTTCCGCGCCTGCTTGGACGCTTCCGCGCCTGCTTGGACGCTTCCGCGCCTGCTTGGACGCTTCCGCGCCTGCTTGGACGCTTCCGCGCCTGCTTGGACGCTTCCGCGCCTGCTTGGACGCTTCCGCGCCTGCTTGGACGCTTCCGCGCCTGCTTGGACGCTTCCGCGCCTGCTTGGACGCTTCCGCGCCTGCTTGGACGCTTCCGCGCATGCTTGCACGCTTCCGCGCCTGCTTGCACGCTTCCGCGCCTGCTTGGACGCTTCCGCGCCTGCTTGGACTCTTCCGCGCATGCTTGGAGGTTTCCGCGCCTGCTTGGACTCTTCCACGCATGCTTGGACGCTTCCGCGCCTGCTTGCACGCTTCCGCGCCTGCTTGCACGCTTCCGCGCCTGCTTGGACTCTTCCGCGCCTGCTTGGACTCTTCTGCGTCTTCTTGCATGCTTCCGCGCCTGCTTGGACGTTTCCGCGCCTGCTTGGACGCTGCCGCGCCTGCTTGGACTCTTCCGCGCCTGCTTGGACGCTACCGCGCCTGCTTGGACGCTTCCGCGACTGCTTGCACGCTTCCGCGCCTGCTTGGACTCTTCTGCGCCTTCTTGCATGCTTCCGCGCATACTTGGACGTTTCCGCGCCTGCTTGGACGCTACCGCGCCTGCTTGGACGCTTCCGCGACTGCTTGGACGCTTCCGCGCTTGCTTGGACTCTTCTGCGTCTTCTTGCATGCTTCCGCGCCTGCTTGGACGCTTCCGCGCCTGCTTGCATGCTTCCCCGCCTGTTTGGACGCTTTCGCGCCTGCTTGGACGCTTCCGCGACTGCTTGGACGCTTCCGCGCCTGCTTGGACGCTTCCGCGCCTGCTTGGACTATTCTGCGTCTTCTTGCATGCTTCCGCGCCTGTTTGGACGCTTCCGCGACTTCTTGGACGCTTCCGCGCCTGGTTGGACGCTACCGCGACTGCTTGGACGCTTCCGCGACTACTTGGACGCTTCCGCGACTGCTTGGACGCTTCCGCGCCTGGTTGGACGCTACCGCGCCTGCTTGGACACTACCGCGCCTGCTTGGACGCTTCCGCGACTGCTTGGACGCTTCCGCGCCTGGTTGGACGCTTCCGCGCCTGCTTGGACGCTTCCGCGCCTGCTTGGACGCTTCCGCGCCTGCTTGGACGCTTCCGCGCCTGCTTGGACGCTTCCGCGCCTGCTTGGACGCTTCCGCGCATGCTTGCACGCTTCCGCGCCTGCTTGCACGCTTCCGCGCCTGCTTGGACGCTTCCGCGCCTGCTTGGACTCTTCCGCGCATGCTTGGAGGTTTCCGTGCCTGCTTGGACTCTTTCACGCATGCTTGGACGCTTCCGCGCCTGCTTGCACGCTTCCGCGCCTGCTTGCACGCTTCCGCGCCTGCTTGGACTCTTCCGCGCCTGCTTGGACTCTTCTGCGTCTTCTTGCATGCTTCCGCGCCTGCTTGGACGTTTCCGCGCCTGCTTGGACGCTGCCGCGCCTGCTTGGACTCTTCCGCGCCTGCTTGGACGCTACCGCGCCTGCTTGGACGCTTCCGCGACTGCTTGCACGCTTCCGCGCCTGCTTGGACTCTTCTGCGCCTTCTTGCATGCTTCCGCGCATACTTGGACGTTTCCGCGCCTGCTTGGACGCTACCGCGCCTGCTTGGACGCTTCCGCGACTGCTTGGACGCTTCCGCGCTTGCTTGGACTCTTCTGCGTCTTCTTGCATGCTTCCGCGCCTGCTTGGACGCTTCCGCGCCTGCTTGCATGCTTCCCCGCCTGTTTGGACGCTTTCGCGCCTGCTTGGACGCTTCCGCGACTGCTTGGACGCTTCCGCGCCTGCTTGGACGCTTCCGCGCCTGCTTGGACTATTCTGCGTCTTCTTGCATGCTTCCGCGCCTGCTTGGACGCTTCCGCGCCTGCTTGCATGCTTCCCCGCCTGCTTGGACGCTTCCGCGCCTGCTTGGACGCTACCGCGCCTTCTTGGACGCTTCCGCGCATTCTTGGACGCTTCCGCGCCTGCTTGGACGCTTCCGCGCATTCTTGGACGCTTCCGCGACTGCTTGGGCGCTTCCGCGCCTGCTTGGACGCTTCCGCGCCTGCTTGGACGCTTCCGCGCCTGCTTGGACGCTTCCGCTCCTGCTTGGACGCTACCGCGCTTGCTTGGACGCTTCCGCGCATTCTTGGACGTTTCCGCGACTGCTTGGGCGCTTCCGCGCCTGCTTGGACTCCTCTGCGCCTTCTTGCATGTTTCCGCGCCTGCTTGGACGCTACCGCGCCTGCTTGAACGCTTCCGCGCCTGCTTGGACGGATCCGCGCCTGCTTGAACGCTTCCGCGCCTGGTTGCACGCTTCCGCGCCTGCTTGGACGCTTCCGCGCCTGCTTGGACGCTTCCGCGCCTGCTTGGACGCTTCCGCGCCTGCTTGGACGCTTCCGCGCCTGCTTGGACGCTTCCGCGCCTGCTTGGACGCTTCCGCGCCTGCTTGGACTCTTCCACGCCTGCTTGGACGCTACCGCGCCTGCTTGGACGCTTCCGCGCCTGCTTGGACGCTTCCGCGCCTGCTTGGACTCTTCTGCGCCTTCTTGCATGCTTCCGCCCCTTCTTGGACGCTTCCGTGCCTACTTGCACGGTTCTGCGCCTGCTTGGACGCTTCCGCACCTGCTTGTACTCTTCCACGCCTGCTTGAACGTTTCCGCGCCTGCCTGGTCGTTTCCGCGCCTGCTTAGACGCTACCGCGCCTGCTTGGACATTTCCGCGACTGCTTGGACGCTTCCGCGACTGCTTGGACGCTTCCGCGCCTGCTTGGACGGATCCGCGCCTGCTTGAACGCTTCCGCGCCTGGTTGCACGCTTCCGCGCCTGCTTGGACGCTTCCGCGCCTGCTTGGACGCTTCCGCGCCTGCTTGGACGCTTCCGCGCCTGCTTGGACGCTTCCGCGCCTGCTTGGACGCTTCCGCGCCTGCTTGGACGCTTCCGCGCCTGCTTGGACTCTTCCACGCCTGCTTGGACGCTACCGCGCCTGCTTGGACGCTTCCGCGCCTGCTTGGACGCTTCCGCGCCTGCTTGGACTCTTCTGCGCCTTCTTGCATGCTTCCGCCCCTTCTTGGACGCTTCCGTGCCTACTTGCACGGTTCTGCGCCTGCTTGGACGCTTCCGCACCTGCTTGTACTCTTCCACTCCTGCTTGAACGTTTCCGCGCCTGCCTGGTCGTTTCCGCGCCTGCTTAGACGCTACCGCGCCTGCTTGGACATTTCCGCGCCTGCTTGGACGCTTCCGCGCCTGCTTGGACGCTTCCGCGCCTGCTTGGACGGATCCGCGCCTGCTTGAACACTTCCGCGCCTGGTTGCACGCTTCCGCGCCTGCTTGGACGCTTCCGCGCCAGCTTGGACGATTCCGCGCCTGCTTGAACGCTTCCGCGCCTGCTTGGACGCTTCCGCGCCTGCTTGGACGGATCCGCGCCTTCTTGGACGCTTCCGCGCCTGCTTGGACGCTTCCGCGCATGCTTGCACGCTTCCGCGCCTGCTTGCACGCTTCCGCGCCTGCTTGGACGCTTCCGCGCCTGCTTGGACTCTTCCGCGCATGCTTGGAGGTTTCCGCGCCTGCTTGAACGCTTCCGCGCCTGCTTGGACGCTTCCGCGCCTGCTTGGACGGATCCGCGCCTTCTTGGACGCTTCCGCGCCTGCTTGGACGCTTCCGCGCCTGCTTGGACGCTTCCGCGCCTGCTTGGACGCTTCCGCGCCTGCTTGGACGCTTCCGCGCCTGCTTGGACGCTTCCGCGCATGCTTGCACGCTTCCGCGCCTGCTTGCACGCTTCCGCGCCTGCTTGGACGCTTCCGCGCCTGCTTGGACTCTTCCGCGCATGCTTGGAGGTTTCCGCGCCTGCTTGGACTCTTCCACGCATGCTTGGACGCTTCCGCGCCTGCTTGCACGCTTCCGCGCCTGCTTGCACGCTTCCGCGCCTGCTTGGACTCTTCCGCGCCTGCTTGGACTGTTCTGCGTCTTCTTGCATGCTTCCGCGCCTGCTTGGACGCTTCCGTGCCTACTTGCACGGTTCTGCGCCTGCTTGGACGTTTCCGCGCCTGCTTGGACGCTGCCGCGCCTGCTTGGACTCTTCCGCGCCTGCTTGGACGCTACCGCGCCTGCTTGGACGCTTCCGCGACTGCTTGCACGCTTCCGCGCCTGCTTGGACTCTTCTGCGCCTTCTTGCATGCTTCCGCGCATACTTGGACGTTTCCGCGCCTGCTTGGACGCTACCGCGCCTGCTTGGACGCTTCCGCGACTGCTTGGACGCTTCCGCGCTTGCTTGGACTCTTCTGCGTCTTCTTGCATGCTTCCGCGCCTGCTTGGACGCTTCCGCGCCTGCTTGCATGCTTCCCCGCCTGTTTGGACGCTTTCGCGCCTGCTTGGACGCTTCCGCGACTGCTTGGACGCTTCCGCGCCTGCTTGGACGCTTCCGCGCCTGCTTGGACTATTCTGCGTCTTCTTGCATGCTTCCGCGCCTGTTTGGACGCTTCCGCGACTTCTTGGACGCTTCCGCGCCTGGTTGGACGCTACCGCGACTGCTTGGACGCTTCCGCGACTACTTGGACGCTTCCGCGACTGCTTGGACGCTTCCGCGCCTGGTTGGACGCTACCGCGCCTGCTTGGACACTACCGCGCCTGCTTGGACGCTTCCGCGACTGCTTGGACGCTTCCGCGCCTGGTTGGACGCTACCGCGCCTGCTTGGACGCTTCCGCGACTGCTTGGACGCTACCGCGCCTGCTTGGACGCTTCCGCGACTGCTTGGACGCTTCCGCGCCTGCTTGGACTATTCTGCGTCTTCTTGCATGCTTCCGCCCCTACATGGACGTTTCCGCCCTGCTTGGACGCTTCCGCGCCTGCTTGGACTCTTCTGCGCCTTCTTGCATGCTTCCGCCCCTTCATGGACGCTTCCGTGCCTACTTGCACGGTTCTGCGCCTGCTTGGACGTTTCCGCGCCTGCTTGGACGCTGCCGCGCCTGCTTGGACTCTTCCGCGCCTGCTTGGACGCTACCGCGCCTGCTTGGACGCTTCCGCGACTGCTTGCACGCTTCCGCGCCTGCTTGGACTCTTCTGCGCCTTCTTGCATGCTTCCGCGCATACTTGGACGTTTCCGCGCCTGCTTGGACGCTACCGCGCCTGCTTGGACGCTTCCGCGACTGCTTGGACGCTTCCGCGCTTGCTTGGACTCTTCTGCGTCTTCTTGCATGCTTCCGCGCCTGCTTGGACGCTTCCGCGCCTGCTTGCATGCTTCCCCGCCTGCTTGGACGCTTTCGCGCCTGCTTGGACGCTTCCGCGACTGCTTGGACGCTTCCGCGCCTGCTTGGACGCTTCCGCGCCTGCTTGGACTATTCTGCGTCTTCTTGCATGCTTCCGCGCCTGTTTGGACGCTTCCGCGACTTCTTGGACGCTTCCGCGCCTGGTTGGACGCTACCGCGACTGCTTGGACGCTTCCGCGACTACTTGGACGCTTCCGCGACTGCTTGGACGCTTCCGCGCCTGGTTGGACGCTACCGCGCCTGCTTGGACACTACCGCGCCTGCTTGGACGCTTCCGCGACTGCTTGGACGCTTCCGCGCCTGCTTGGACGCTACCGCGCCTGCTTGGACGCTTCCGCGACTGCTTGGACGCTACCGCGCCTGCTTGGACGCTTCCGCGACTGCTTGGACGCTTCCGCGCCTGCTTGGACTCTTCTGCGTCTTCTTGCATGCTTCCGCGCCTGCTTGGACGTTTCCGCGCCTGCCTGGACGTTTCCGCGCATGCTTGGACGCTGCCGCGCCTGTTTGGACGCTTCCGCGACTGCTTGGACGCTTCAGCGCCTGCTTGGACGCTTCCGCGCCTGCTTGGACTCTTCTGCGTCTTCTTGCAAGCTTCCGCGCCTGCTTGGACGTTTCCGCGACTGCTTGGACGCTTCCGCGCCTGGTTGTACTCTTCCACGCCTGCTTGAACGTTTCCGCGCCTGCTTGGTCGTTTCCGCGCCTGCTTAGACGCTACCGCGCCTGCTTGGACATTTCCGCGACTGCTTGGACGCTTCCGCGACTGCTTGGACTCTTCTGCGAATTCTTGCATGCTGCCGCGCCTACTTGGATGTTTCCGCGCCTGCTTGGACGCTTCCGCGACTGCTTGGACGCTTCCTCGCCTGCTTGGACTCTTCTGCGTCTTCTTGCATGCTTCCGCGCCTGCTTGGACGCTTCCGCGACTGCTTGGACGCTTCCGCGCCTGCTTGGACTCTTCTGCGCCTTCTTGCATGCTTCCGCGCCTGCTTGGACGTTTCCGCGCCAGCTTGGACACTACCGCGCCTGCTCGGACGCTTCCGCGACTGCTTGGACGCTTCCGCGCCTGGTTGGACGCTACCGCGCTTGCTTGGACGCTTCCGCGACTGCTTGCACGCTACCGCTCCTGCTTGGACGCTACCGCGCCTGCTTGGACGCTTCCGCGACTGCTTGGACGCTACCGCGCCTGCTTGGACGCTTCCGCGACTGCTTGGACGCTTCCGCGCCTGCTTGGACTCTTCTGCGTCTTCTTGCATGCTTCCGCGCCTGCTTGGACGTTTCCGCGCCTGCTTGGACGCTGCCGCGCCTGCTTGGACTCTTCCGCGCCTGCTTGGACGCTACCGCGCCTGCTTGGACGCTTCCGCGACTGCTTGCACGCTTCCGCGCCTGCTTGGACGCTTCCGCGACTGCTTGGACGCTACCGCGCCTGCTTGGACGCTTCCGCGACTGCTTGGACGCTTCCGCGCCTGCTTGGACTCTTCTGCGTCTTCTTGCATGCTTCCGCGCCTGCTTGGACGTTTCCGCGCCTGCCTGGACGTTTCCGCGCATGCTTGGACGCTGCCGCGCCTGTTTGGACGCTTCCGCGACTGCTTGGACGCTTCAGCGCCTGCTTGGACGCTTCCGCGCCTGCTTGGACTCTTCTGCGTCTTCTTGCAAGCTTCCGCGCCTGCTTGGACGTTTCCGCGACTGCTTGGACGCTTCCGCGCCTGGTTGGACGCTACCATGCCTGCTTGGACGCTACCGCGACTGCTTGGACGCTTCCGCGCCTGCTTGGACGCGTCCGCGCCTGCTCGGACGCTTCCGCGACTGCTTGGTCGCTTCCGCGCCTGCTTGGACGCTACCGCGCCTGCTTGGACGCTTCCGCGACTGCTTGGACGCTTCCGCGCCTGGTTGGACGCTACCGCGCCTGCTTGGACGCTTCCGCGACTGCTTGCACGCTTCCGCGCCTGCTTGGACGCTTCCGCGCCTGCTTGGACGCTTCCGCGTCTGCTTGGACGCTTCCGCAACTGCTTGGACGCATCCGCGACTGCTTGGACGCTTCCTCGCCTGCTTGGACCCTTCTGCATCTTCTTGCATGCTTCCGCGCCTACTTGGACGTTTCCGCGCCTGCTTGGACGCTTCCGCGCCTGCTTGCATGCTTCCCCTCCTGCTTGGACGCTTCCGCGCCTGCTTGGAGTCTTCTGCGTCTTCTTGCATGCTTCCGCGCCTGCTTGGACGCTTCCGCGACTGCTTGGACGCTTCCGCGACTGCTTGGACGCTTCCGCGACTGCTTGGACGCTTCCGCGACTGCTTGGACGCTTCCTCGCCTGCTTGGACCCTTCTGCGTCTTCTTGCATGCTTCCGCGCCTACTTGGACGTTTCCGCGCCTGCTTGGACGCTTCCGCGCCTGCTTGCATGCTTCCCCTCCTGCTTGGACGCTTCCGCGCCTGCTTGCACGGTTCCGAGCCTGCTTGGACGCTTCCGCGACTGCTTGGACTCTTCTGCGCCTGCTTGGACTCTTCTGCGCCGTCTTGCATGCTTCCGCGCCTGCTTCGACGCTTACGCGCCTGCTTGGACGCTTCCGCGCCTGCTTGGACGCTTCCGCGACTGCTTGGACGCTTCCGCGCCTGCTTGGACTCTTCTGCGCCTTCTTGCATGCTTCCGCGCCTGCTTGGACGCTTCCGCGCCTGGTTGGACGCTTCCGCGCCTTCTTGCATGCTTCCGCGCCTACTTGGACGTTTCCGCGCCTGCTTGGATGCTTCCGCGCCTGCTTGCATGCTACCCCGCCTGGTTGGACGCTTCCGCGCCTGCTTGGACGCTTCCGCGCCTGCTTGGACGCTTCCGCGCCTGCTTGCATGCTTCCCCGCCTGCTTGCATGCTTCCCCGCCTGCTTGGTCGCTTTCGCGACTGCTTGGACGCTACCGCGCCTTCTTGGACGCTCCCACGCCTGCTTGGACGCGACCGCGCCTGCTTGGACGCTTCCGCGACTGCTTGGACGCTTCCGCGCCTGGTTGGACGCGGCCGCGCCTGCTTGGACGCTTCCGCGACTGCTTGGACGCTTCCGCGCCTGCTTGGACTCTTCCGCGCCTGCTTGCATGCTTCCGCGCCTGCTAGGACGCTTTCGCGCCTGCTTGCACGGTTCCGAGCCTGCTTGGACGCTTCCGCGACTGCTTGGACTCTTCTGCGCCTGCTTGGACTCTTCTGCGCCGTCTTGCATGCTTCCGCGCCTGCTTCGACGCTTACGCGCCTGCTTGGACGCTTCCGCGCCTGCTTGGACGCTTCCGCGACTGCTTGGACGCTACTGCGCCTGCTTGAACGCTTCCGCGACTGCTTGGACGCTTCCGCGCCTGGTTGGACGCTACCGCGCCTGCTTGGAAGCTTCCGCGCCTGCTCGGACGCTTCCGCGACTGCTTGGTCGCTTCCGCGCCTGCTTGGACGCTACCGCGCCTGCTCGGACGCTTCCGCGACTGCTTGGTCGCTTCCGCGCCTGCTTGGACGCTACCGCGCCTGCTTGGACGCTTCCGCGACTGCTTGGACGCTTCCGCGGCTGCTTGGACGCTACTGCGCCTGCTTGAACGCTTCCGCGACTGCTTGGACGCTTCCGCGCCTGGTTGGACGCTATCGCGCCTGCTTGGAAGCTTCCGCGACTGCTTGGACGCTACCGCGCCTGCTTGGACGCTGCCGCGACTGCTTGGACGCTTCCGCGCCTGCTTGGACTGTTCTGCGTCTTCTTGCATGCTTCCGCGCCTGCTTGGACGCTACCGCGCCTGCTTGGACGCTTCCGCGACTGCTTGGACGCTTCCGCGCCTGCTTGGACTCTTCTGCGTCTTCTTGCATGCTTCCGCGCCTGGTTGGACGCTACCGCGACTGCTTGGACGCTTCCGGGCCTGCTTGGACTATTCTGCGTCTTCTTGCATTCTTCCGCGCCTGTTTGGACGCTTCCGCGACTGCTTGGACGCTACCGCGCCTGCTTGGACGCTTACGCGACTGCTTGGACGCATCCGCGCCTGTTTGGACGCTACCGCGCCTGCTTGGACACTACCGCGCCTGGTTGGAAGCTACCGCGCCTGCTTGGACGCTTCCGCGACTGCTTGGACGCTTCCGCGCCTGCTTCGACGCTACCGCGCCTGCTTGGACGCTTCCGCGCCTGCTTGGACGCTTCCGCGCCTTCTTGGACGCTTCCGCGCCTGCTTGCACGCTTCCGCGCCTGCTTGGACGCTTCCGCGCCTGCTTGGACTCCTCTGCGCCTTCTTGCATGTTTCCGCGCCTGCTTGGACGCTACCGCGCCTGCTTGAACGCTTCCGCGCCTGCTTGGATGGATCCGCGAATGCTTGAACGCTTCCGCGCCTGGTTGCACGCTTCCGCGCCTGCTTGGACGCTTCCGCGCCTGCTTGGACTCTTCTGCGTCTTCTTGCATGCTTCCGCGCCTGCTTGCATGCTTCCCCGCCTGCTTGGACGCTTCCGCGCCTGCTTGGACTCTTCTGCGCCTTCTTGCATGCTGCCGCGCCTGCTTGGACACTTCCGCGCCTGCTTGGACGCTTCCGCGCCTGCTTGGACGCTTTCGCGCCTGCTTGGTCGCTTCCGCGCCTATATGGATGCTTCCGCGCCTGCGTGGACGCTTCCGCGCCTGCGTGGACGCTTCCGCGCCTGCTTGGACTCCTCTGCGCCTTCTTGCATGCTTCCGCGCCTGCTTGGACGCTACCGCGCCTGCTTGGACGCTTCCGCGCATTCTTGGACGCTTCCGCGACTGCTTGGGCGCTTCCGCGCCTGCTTGGACGCTTCCGCGCCTGCTTGGACGCTTCCGCGCCTGCTTGGACGCTTCCGCTCCTGCTTGGACGCTACCGCGCTTGCTTGGACGCTTCCGCGCATTCTTGGACGTTTCCGCGACTGCTTGGGCGCTTCCGCGCCTGCTTGGACTCCTCTGCGCCTTCTTGCATGTTTCCGCGCCTGCTTGGACGCTACCGCGCCTGCTTGAACGCTTCCGCGCCTGCTTGGACGGATCCGCGCCTGCTTGAACGCTTCCGCGCCTGGTTGCACGCTTCCGCGCCTGCTTGGACGCTTCCGCGCCTGCTTGGACGCTTCCGCGCCTGCTTGGACGCTTCCGCGCCTGCTTGGACGCTTCCGCGCCTGCTTGGACGCTTCCGCGCCTGCTTGGACGCTTCCGCGCCTGCTTGGACTCTTCCACGCCTGCTTGGACGCTACCGCGCCTGCTTGGACGCTTCCGCGCCTGCTTGGACGCTTCCGCGCCTGCTTGGACGTTTCCGCGCCTGCTCGGATGCTTCCGCGCCTGCTTGCACGCTTCCGCGCCTGCTTGCAAGCTTCCGCGCCTACTTGCACGCTTCCGCGACTGCTTGGGCGCTTCCGCGCCTGCTTGGACGCTTCCGCGCCTGCTTGGACGCCTCCGCGCCTGCTTGGACGCTTCCGCGCCTGCTTGGACGCTTCCGCGCCTGCTTGGACGCTTCCGCGCCATCTTGCACGATTCCGCGCCTGCTTGGACGCTTCCGCGCCTGCTTGGACTCTTCCACGCATGCTTGGACGCTTCCGCGCCTGCTTGGACGCTTCCGCTCCCGCTTGGACGCTTCGGCGCCTTCTTGCATGCTTCCGCGCCTGCTTGGACGCTTCCGCGCCTGCTTGGACGCTTCCGCGCCTGCTTGGACGCTTCCGCGCCTGCTTGGACGCTTCCGCGCCTGCTTGGACGCTACCGCGCCTGCTTGGACGCTTCCGCGCATTCTTGGACGCTTCCGCGCCTGCTTGGACGCTTCCGCGCATTCTTGGACGCTTCCGCGACTGCTTGGGCGCTTCCGCGCCTGCTTGGACGCTTCCGCGCCTGCTTGGACGCTTCCGCGCCTGCTTGGACGCTTCCGCTCCTGCTTGGACGCTACCGCGCTTGCTTGGACGCTTCCGCGCATTCTTGGACGTTTCCGCGACTGCTTGGGCGCTTCCGCGCCTGCTTGGACTCCTCTGCGCCTTCTTGCATGTTTCCGCGCCTGCTTGGACGCTACCGCGCCTGCTTGAACGCTTCCGCGCCTGCTTGGACGGATCCGCGCCTGCTTGAACGCTTCCGCGCCTGGTTGCACGCTTCCGCGCCTGCTTGGACGCTTCCGCGCCTGCTTGGACGCTTCCGCGCCTGCTTGGACGCTTCCGCGCCTGCTTGGACGCTTCCGCGCCTGCTTGGACGCTTCCGCGCCTGCTTGGACGCTTCCGCGCCTGCTTGGACGCTTCCGCGCCTGCTTGGACGCTTCCGCGCCTGCTTGGACGCTTCCGCGCCTGCTTGGACGCTTCCGCGCATGCTTGCACGCTTCCGCGCCTGCTTGCACGCTTCCGCGCCTGCTTGGACGCTTCCGCGCCTGCTTGGACTCTTCCGCGCATGCTTGGAGGTTTCCGCGCCTGCTTGGACTCTTCCACGCATGCTTGGACGCTTCCGCGCCTGCTTGCACGCTTCCGCGCCTGCTTGCACGCTTCCGCGCCTGCTTGGACTCTTCCGCGCCTGCTTGGACTCTTCTGCGTCTTCTTGCATGCTTCCGCGCCTGCTTGGACGTTTCCGCGCCTGCTTGGACGCTGCCGCGCCTGCTTGGACTCTTCCGCGCCTGCTTGGACGCTACCGCGCCTGCTTGGACGCTTCCGCGACTGCTTGCACGCTTCCGCGCCTGCTTGGACTCTTCTGCGCCTTCTTGCATGCTTCCGCGCATACTTGGACGTTTCCGCGCCTGCTTGGACGCTACCGCGCCTGCTTGGACGCTTCCGCGACTGCTTGGACGCTTCCGCGCTTGCTTGGACTCTTCTGCGTCTTCTTGCATGCTTCCGCGCCTGCTTGGACGCTTCCGCGCCTGCTTGCATGCTTCCCCGCCTGTTTGGACGCTTTCGCGCCTGCTTGGACGCTTCCGCGACTGCTTGGACGCTTCCGCGCCTGCTTGGACGCTTCCGCGCCTGCTTGGACTATTCTGCGTCTTCTTGCATGCTTCCGCGCCTGTTTGGACGCTTCCGCGACTTCTTGGACGCTTCCGCGCCTGGTTGGACGCTACCGCGACTGCTTGGACGCTTCCGCGACTACTTGGACGCTTCCGCGACTGCTTGGACGCTTCCGCGCCTGGTTGGACGCTACCGCGCCTGCTTGGACACTACCGCGCCTGCTTGGACGCTTCCGCGACTGCTTGGACGCTTCCGCGCCTGGTTGGACGCTTCCGCGCCTGCTTGGACGCTTCCGCGCCTGCTTGGACGCTTCCGCGCCTGCTTGGACGCTTCCGCGCCTGCTTGGACGCTTCCGCGCCTGCTTGGACGCTTCCGCGCATGCTTGCACGCTTCCGCGCCTGCTTGCACGCTTCCGCGCCTGCTTGGACGCTTCCGCGCCTGCTTGGACTCTTCCGCGCATGCTTGGAGGTTTCCGTGCCTGCTTGGACTCTTTCACGCATGCTTGGACGCTTCCGCGCCTGCTTGCACGCTTCCGCGCCTGCTTGCACGCTTCCGCGCCTGCTTGGACTCTTCCGCGCCTGCTTGGACTCTTCTGCGTCTTCTTGCATGCTTCCGCGCCTGCTTGGACGTTTCCGCGCCTGCTTGGACGCTGCCGCGCCTGCTTGGACTCTTCCGCGCCTGCTTGGACGCTACCGCGCCTGCTTGGACGCTTCCGCGACTGCTTGCACGCTTCCGCGCCTGCTTGGACTCTTCTGCGCCTTCTTGCATGCTTCCGCGCATACTTGGACGTTTCCGCGCCTGCTTGGACGCTACCGCGCCTGCTTGGACGCTTCCGCGACTGCTTGGACGCTTCCGCGCTTGCTTGGACTCTTCTGCGTCTTCTTGCATGCTTCCGCGCCTGCTTGGACGCTTCCGCGCCTGCTTGCATGCTTCCCCGCCTGTTTGGACGCTTTCGCGCCTGCTTGGACGCTTCCGCGACTGCTTGGACGCTTCCGCGCCTGCTTGGACGCTTCCGCGCCTGCTTGGACTATTCTGCGTCTTCTTGCATGCTTCCGCGCCTGCTTGGACGCTTCCGCGCCTGCTTGCATGCTTCCCCGCCTGCTTGGACGCTTCCGCGCCTGCTTGGACGCTACCGCGCCTTCTTGGACGCTTCCGCGCATTCTTGGACGCTTCCGCGCCTGCTTGGACGCTTCCGCGCATTCTTGGACGCTTCCGCGACTGCTTGGGCGCTTCCGCGCCTGCTTGGACGCTTCCGCGCCTGCTTGGACGCTTCCGCGCCTGCTTGGACGCTTCCGCTCCTGCTTGGACGCTACCGCGCTTGCTTGGACGCTTCCGCGCATTCTTGGACGTTTCCGCGACTGCTTGGGCGCTTCCGCGCCTGCTTGGACTCCTCTGCGCCTTCTTGCATGTTTCCGCGCCTGCTTGGACGCTACCGCGCCTGCTTGAACGCTTCCGCGCCTGCTTGGACGGATCCGCGCCTGCTTGAACGCTTCCGCGCCTGGTTGCACGCTTCCGCGCCTGCTTGGACGCTTCCGCGCCTGCTTGGACGCTTCCGCGCCTGCTTGGACGCTTCCGCGCCTGCTTGGACGCTTCCGCGCCTGCTTGGACGCTTCCGCGCCTGCTTGGACGCTTCCGCGCCTGCTTGGACTCTTCCACGCCTGCTTGGACGCTACCGCGCCTGCTTGGACGCTTCCGCGCCTGCTTGGACGCTTCCGCGCCTGCTTGGACTCTTCTGCGCCTTCTTGCATGCTTCCGCCCCTTCTTGGACGCTTCCGTGCCTACTTGCACGGTTCTGCGCCTGCTTGGACGCTTCCGCACCTGCTTGTACTCTTCCACGCCTGCTTGAACGTTTCCGCGCCTGCCTGGTCGTTTCCGCGCCTGCTTAGACGCTACCGCGCCTGCTTGGACATTTCCGCGACTGCTTGGACGCTTCCGCGACTGCTTGGACGCTTCCGCGCCTGCTTGGACGGATCCGCGCCTGCTTGCATGCTACCCCGCCTGGTTGGACGCTTCCGCGCCTGCTTGGACGCTTCCGCGCCTGCTTGGACGCTTCCGCGCCTGCTTGCATGCTTCCCCGCCTGCTTGCATGCTTCCCCGCCTGCTTGGTCGCTTTCGCGACTGCTTGGACGCTACCGCGCCTTCTTGGACGCTCCCACGCCTGCTTGGACGCGACCGCGCCTGCTTGGACGCTTCCGCGACTGCTTGGACGCTTCCGCGCCTGGTTGGACGCGGCCGCGCCTGCTTGGACGCTTCCGCGACTGCTTGGACGCTTCCGCGCCTGCTTGGACTCTTCCGCGCCTGCTTGCATGCTTCCGCGCCTGCTAGGACGCTTTCGCGCCTGCTTGCACGGTTCCGAGCCTGCTTGGACGCTTCCGCGACTGCTTGGACTCTTCTGCGCCTGCTTGGACTCTTCTGCGCCGTCTTGCATGCTTCCGCGCCTGCTTCGACGCTTACGCGCCTGCTTGGACGCTTCCGCGCCTGCTTGGACGCTTCCGCGACTGCTTGGACGCTACTGCGCCTGCTTGAACGCTTCCGCGACTGCTTGGACGCTTCCGCGCCTGGTTGGACGCTACCGCGCCTGCTTGGAAGCTTCCGCGCCTGCTCGGACGCTTCCGCGACTGCTTGGTCGCTTCCGCGCCTGCTTGGACGCTACCGCGCCTGCTCGGACGCTTCCGCGACTGCTTGGTCGCTTCCGCGCCTGCTTGGACGCTACCGCGCCTGCTTGGACGCTTCCGCGACTGCTTGGACGCTTCCGCGGCTGCTTGGACGCTACTGCGCCTGCTTGAACGCTTCCGCGACTGCTTGGACGCTTCCGCGCCTGGTTGGACGCTATCGCGCCTGCTTGGAAGCTTCCGCGACTGCTTGGACGCTACCGCGCCTGCTTGGACGCTGCCGCGACTGCTTGGACGCTTCCGCGCCTGCTTGGACTGTTCTGCGTCTTCTTGCATGCTTCCGCGCCTGCTTGGACGCTACCGCGCCTGCTTGGACGCTTCCGCGACTGCTTGGACGCTTCCGCGCCTGCTTGGACTCTTCTGCGTCTTCTTGCATGCTTCCGCGCCTGGTTGGACGCTACCGCGACTGCTTGGACGCTTCCGGGCCTGCTTGGACTATTCTGCGTCTTCTTGCATTCTTCCGCGCCTGTTTGGACGCTTCCGCGACTGCTTGGACGCTACCGCGCCTGCTTGGACGCTTACGCGACTGCTTGGACGCATCCGCGCCTGTTTGGACGCTACCGCGCCTGCTTGGACACTACCGCGCCTGGTTGGAAGCTACCGCGCCTGCTTGGACGCTTCCGCGACTGCTTGGACGCTTCCGCGCCTGCTTGGACGCTACCGCGCCTGCTTGGACGCTTCCGCGCCTGCTTGGACGCTTCCGCGCCTTCTTGGACGCTTCCGCGCCTGCTTGCACGCTTCCGCGCCTGCTTGGACGCTTCCGCGCCTGCTTGGACTCCTCTGCGCCTTCTTGCATGTTTCCGCGCCTGCTTGGACGCTACCGCGCCTGCTTGAACGCTTCCGCGCCTGCTTGGATGGATCCGCGAATGCTTGAACGCTTCCGCGCCTGGTTGCACGCTTCCGCGCCTGCTTGGACGCTTCCGCGCCTGCTTGGACTCTTCTGCGTCTTCTTGCATGCTTCCGCGCCTGCTTGCATGCTTCCCCGCCTGCTTGGACGCTTCCGCGCCTGCTTGGACTCTTCTGCGCCTTCTTGCATGCTGCCGCGCCTGCTTGGACACTTCCGCGCCTGCTTGGACGCTTCCGCGCCTGCTTGGACGCTTTCGCGCCTGCTTGGTCGCTTCCGCGCCTATATGGATGCTTCCGCGCCTGCGTGGACGCTTCCGCGCCTGCGTGGACGCTTCCGCGCCTGCTTGGACTCCTCTGCGCCTTCTTGCATGCTTCCGCGCCTGCTTGGACGCTACCGCGCCTGCTTGGACGCTTCCGCGCATTCTTGGACGCTTCCGCGACTGCTTGGGCGCTTCCGCGCCTGCTTGGACGCTTCCGCGCCTGCTTGGACGCTTCCGCGCCTGCTTGGACGCTTCCGCTCCTGCTTGGACGCTACCGCGCTTGCTTGGACGCTTCCGCGCATTCTTGGACGTTTCCGCGACTGCTTGGGCGCTTCCGCGCCTGCTTGGACTCCTCTGCGCCTTCTTGCATGTTTCCGCGCCTGCTTGGACGCTACCGCGCCTGCTTGAACGCTTCCGCGCCTGCTTGGACGGATCCGCGCCTGCTTGAACGCTTCCGCGCCTGGTTGCACGCTTCCGCGCCTGCTTGGACGCTTCCGCGCCTGCTTGGACGCTTCCGCGCCTGCTTGGACGCTTCCGCGCCTGCTTGGACGCTTCCGCGCCTGCTTGGACGCTTCCGCGCCTGCTTGGACGCTTCCGCGCCTGCTTGGACTCTTCCACGCCTGCTTGGACGCTACCGCGCCTGCTTGGACGCTTCCGCGCCTGCTTGGACGCTTCCGCGCCTGCTTGGACGTTTCCGCGCCTGCTCGGATGCTTCCGCGCCTGCTTGCACGCTTCCGCGCCTGCTTGCAAGCTTCCGCGCCTACTTGCACGCTTCCGCGACTGCTTGGGCGCTTCCGCGCCTGCTTGGACGCTTCCGCGCCTGCTTGGACGCCTCCGCGCCTGCTTGGACGCTTCCGCGCCTGCTTGGACGCTTCCGCGCCTGCTTGGACGCTTCCGCGCCATCTTGCACGATTCCGCGCCTGCTTGGACGCTTCCGCGCCTGCTTGGACTCTTCCACGCATGCTTGGACGCTTCCGCGCCTGCTTGGACGCTTCCGCTCCCGCTTGGACGCTTCGGCGCCTTCTTGCATGCTTCCGCGCCTGCTTGGACGCTTCCGCGCCTGCTTGGACGCTTCCGCGCCTGCTTGGACGCTTCCGCGCCTGCTTGGACGCTTCCGCGCCTGCTTGGACGCTACCGCGCCTGCTTGGACGCTTCCGCGCATTCTTGGACGCTTCCGCGCCTGCTTGGACGCTTCCGCGCATTCTTGGACGCTTCCGCGACTGCTTGGGCGCTTCCGCGCCTGCTTGGACGCTTCCGCGCCTGCTTGGACGCTTCCGCGCCTGCTTGGACGCTTCCGCTCCTGCTTGGACGCTACCGCGCTTGCTTGGACGCTTCCGCGCATTCTTGGACGTTTCCGCGACTGCTTGGGCGCTTCCGCGCCTGCTTGGACTCCTCTGCGCCTTCTTGCATGTTTCCGCGCCTGCTTGGACGCTACCGCGCCTGCTTGAACGCTTCCGCGCCTGCTTGGACGGATCCGCGCCTGCTTGAACGCTTCCGCGCCTGGTTGCACGCTTCCGCGCCTGCTTGGACGCTTCCGCGCCTGCTTGGACGCTTCCGCGCCTGCTTGGACGCTTCCGCGCCTGCTTGGACGCTTCCGCGCCTGCTTGGACGCTTCCGCGCCTGCTTGGACGCTTCCGCGCCTGCTTGGACGCTTCCGCGCCTGCTTGGACGCTTCCGCGCCTGCTTGGACGCTTCCGCGCCTGCTTGGACGCTTCCGCGCATGCTTGCACGCTTCCGCGCCTGCTTGCACGCTTCCGCGCCTGCTTGGACGCTTCCGCGCCTGCTTGGACTCTTCCGCGCATGCTTGGAGGTTTCCGCGCCTGCTTGGACTCTTCCACGCATGCTTGGACGCTTCCGCGCCTGCTTGCACGCTTCCGCGCCTGCTTGCACGCTTCCGCGCCTGCTTGGACTCTTCCGCGCCTGCTTGGACTCTTCTGCGTCTTCTTGCATGCTTCCGCGCCTGCTTGGACGTTTCCGCGCCTGCTTGGACGCTGCCGCGCCTGCTTGGACTCTTCCGCGCCTGCTTGGACGCTACCGCGCCTGCTTGGACGCTTCCGCGACTGCTTGCACGCTTCCGCGCCTGCTTGGACTCTTCTGCGCCTTCTTGCATGCTTCCGCGCATACTTGGACGTTTCCGCGCCTGCTTGGACGCTACCGCGCCTGCTTGGACGCTTCCGCGACTGCTTGGACGCTTCCGCGCTTGCTTGGACTCTTCTGCGTCTTCTTGCATGCTTCCGCGCCTGCTTGGACGCTTCCGCGCCTGCTTGCATGCTTCCCCGCCTGTTTGGACGCTTTCGCGCCTGCTTGGACGCTTCCGCGACTGCTTGGACGCTTCCGCGCCTGCTTGGACGCTTCCGCGCCTGCTTGGACTATTCTGCGTCTTCTTGCATGCTTCCGCGCCTGTTTGGACGCTTCCGCGACTTCTTGGACGCTTCCGCGCCTGGTTGGACGCTACCGCGACTGCTTGGACGCTTCCGCGACTACTTGGACGCTTCCGCGACTGCTTGGACGCTTCCGCGCCTGGTTGGACGCTACCGCGCCTGCTTGGACACTACCGCGCCTGCTTGGACGCTTCCGCGACTGCTTGGACGCTTCCGCGCCTGGTTGGACGCTTCCGCGCCTGCTTGGACGCTTCCGCGCCTGCTTGGACGCTTCCGCGCCTGCTTGGACGCTTCCGCGCCTGCTTGGACGCTTCCGCGCCTGCTTGGACGCTTCCGCGCATGCTTGCACGCTTCCGCGCCTGCTTGCACGCTTCCGCGCCTGCTTGGACGCTTCCGCGCCTGCTTGGACTCTTCCGCGCATGCTTGGAGGTTTCCGTGCCTGCTTGGACTCTTTCACGCATGCTTGGACGCTTCCGCGCCTGCTTGCACGCTTCCGCGCCTGCTTGCACGCTTCCGCGCCTGCTTGGACTCTTCCGCGCCTGCTTGGACTCTTCTGCGTCTTCTTGCATGCTTCCGCGCCTGCTTGGACGTTTCCGCGCCTGCTTGGACGCTGCCGCGCCTGCTTGGACTCTTCCGCGCCTGCTTGGACGCTACCGCGCCTGCTTGGACGCTTCCGCGACTGCTTGCACGCTTCCGCGCCTGCTTGGACTCTTCTGCGCCTTCTTGCATGCTTCCGCGCATACTTGGACGTTTCCGCGCCTGCTTGGACGCTACCGCGCCTGCTTGGACGCTTCCGCGACTGCTTGGACGCTTCCGCGCTTGCTTGGACTCTTCTGCGTCTTCTTGCATGCTTCCGCGCCTGCTTGGACGCTTCCGCGCCTGCTTGCATGCTTCCCCGCCTGTTTGGACGCTTTCGCGCCTGCTTGGACGCTTCCGCGACTGCTTGGACGCTTCCGCGCCTGCTTGGACGCTTCCGCGCCTGCTTGGACTATTCTGCGTCTTCTTGCATGCTTCCGCGCCTGCTTGGACGCTTCCGCGCCTGCTTGCATGCTTCCCCGCCTGCTTGGACGCTTCCGCGCCTGCTTGGACGCTACCGCGCCTTCTTGGACGCTTCCGCGCATTCTTGGACGCTTCCGCGCCTGCTTGGACGCTTCCGCGCATTCTTGGCCGCTTCCGCGACTGCTTGGGCGCTTCCGCGCCTGCTTGGACGCTTCCGCGCCTGCTTGGACGCTTCCGCGCCTGCTTGGACGCTTCCGCTCCTGCTTGGACGCTACCGCGCTTGCTTGGACGCTTCCGCGCATTCTTGGACGTTTCCGCGACTGCTTGGGCGCTTCCGCGCCTGCTTGGACTCCTCTGCGCCTTCTTGCATGTTTCCGCGCCTGCTTGGACGCTACCGCGCCTGCTTGAACGCTTCCGCGCCTGCTTGGACGGATCCGCGCCTGCTTGAACGCTTCCGCGCCTGGTTGCACGCTTCCGCGCCTGCTTGGACGCTTCCGCGCCTGCTTGGACGCTTCCGCGCCTGCTTGGACGCTTCCGCGCCTGCTTGGACGCTTCCGCGCCTGCTTGGACGCTTCCGCGCCTGCTTGGACGCTTCCGCGCCTGCTTGGACTCTTCCACGCCTGCTTGGACGCTACCGCGCCTGCTTGGACGCTTCCGCGCCTGCTTGGACGCTTCCGCGCCTGCTTGGACTCTTCTGCGCCTTCTTGCATGCTTCCGCCCCTTCTTGGACGCTTCCGTGCCTACTTGCACGGTTCTGCGCCTGCTTGGACGCTTCCGCACCTGCTTGTACTCTTCCACGCCTGCTTGAACGTTTCCGCGCCTGCCTGGTCGTTTCCGCGCCTGCTTAGACGCTACCGCGCCTGCTTGGACATTTCCGCGACTGCTTGGACGCTTCCGCGACTGCTTGGACGCTTCCGCGCCTGCTTGGACGGATCCGCGCCTGCTTGAACGCTTCCGCGCCTGGTTGCACGCTTCCGCGCCTGCTTGGACGCTTCCGCGCCTGCTTGGACGCTTCCGCGCCTGCTTGGACGCTTCCGCGCCTGCTTGGACGCTTCCGCGCCTGCTTGGACGCTTCCGCGCCTGCTTGGACGCTTCCGCGCCTGCTTGGACTCTTCCACGCCTGCTTGGACGCTACCGCGCCTGCTTGGACGCTTCCGCGCCTGCTTGGACGCTTCCGCGCCTGCTTGGACTCTTCTGCGCCTTCTTGCATGCTTCCGCCCCTTCTTGGACGCTTCCGTGCCTACTTGCACGGTTCTGCGCCTGCTTGGACGCTTCCGCACCTGCTTGTACTCTTCCACTCCTGCTTGAACGTTTCCGCGCCTGCCTGGTCGTTTCCGCGCCTGCTTAGACGCTACCGCGCCTGCTTGGACATTTCCGCGCCTGCTTGGACGCTTCCGCGCCTGCTTGGACGCTTCCGCGCCTGCTTGGACGGATCCGCGCCTGCTTGAACACTTCCGCGCCTGGTTGCACGCTTCCGCGCCTGCTTGGACGCTTCCGCGCCAGCTTGGACGATTCCGCGCCTGCTTGAACGCTTCCGCGCCTGCTTGGACGCTTCCGCGCCTGCTTGGACGGATCCGCGCCTTCTTGGACGCTTCCGCGCCTGCTTGGACGCTTCCGCGCATGCTTGCACGCTTCCGCGCCTGCTTGCACGCTTCCGCGCCTGCTTGGACGCTTCCGCGCCTGCTTGGACTCTTCCGCGCATGCTTGGAGGTTTCCGCGCCTGCTTGAACGCTTCCGCGCCTGCTTGGACGCTTCCGCGCCTGCTTGGACGGATCCGCGCCTTCTTGGACGCTTCCGCGCCTGCTTGGACGCTTCCGCGCCTGCTTGGACGCTTCCGCGCCTGCTTGGACGCTTCCGCGCCTGCTTGGACGCTTCCGCGCCTGCTTGGACTCTTCCGCGCATGCTTGGAGGTTTCCGCGCCTGCTTGGACTCTTCCACGCATGCTTGGACGCTTCCGCGCCTGCTTGCACGCTTCCGCGCCTGCTTGCACGCTTCCGCGCCTGCTTGCACGCTTCCGCGCCTGCTTGCACGCTTCCGCGCCTGCTTGGACGCTTCCGCGCCTGCTTGGACTCTTCCGCGCATGCTTGGAGGTTTCCGCGCCTGCTTGGACTCTTCCACGCATGCTTGGACGCTTCCGCGCCTGCTTGCACGCTTCCGCGCCTGCTTGCACGCTTCCGCGCCTGCTTGGACTCTTCCGCGCCTGCTTGGACTGTTCTGCGTCTTCTTGCATGCTTCCGCGCCTGCTTGGACGCTTCCGTGCCTACTTGCACGGTTCTGCGCCTGCTTGGACGTTTCCGCGCCTGCTTGGACGCTGCCGCGCCTGCTTGGACTCTTCCGCGCCTGCTTGGACGCTACCGCGCCTGCTTGGACGCTTCCGCGACTGCTTGCACGCTTCCGCGCCTGCTTGGACTCTTCTGCGCCTTCTTGCATGCTTCCGCGCATACTTGGACGTTTCCGCGCCTGCTTGGACGCTACCGCGCCTGCTTGGACGCTTCCGCGACTGCTTGGACGCTTCCGCGCTTGCTTGGACTCTTCTGCGTCTTCTTGCATGCTTCCGCGCCTGCTTGGACGCTTCCGCGCCTGCTTGCATGCTTCCCCGCCTGTTTGGACGCTTTCGCGCCTGCTTGGACGCTTCCGCGACTGCTTGGACGCTTCCGCGCCTGCTTGGACGCTTCCGCGCCTGCTTGGACTATTCTGCGTCTTCTTGCATGCTTCCGCGCCTGTTTGGACGCTTCCGCGACTTCTTGGACGCTTCCGCGCCTGGTTGGACGCTACCGCGACTGCTTGGACGCTTCCGCGACTACTTGGACGCTTCCGCGACTGCTTGGACGCTTCCGCGCCTGGTTGGACGCTACCGCGCCTGCTTGGACACTACCGCGCCTGCTTGGACGCTTCCGCGACTGCTTGGACGCTTCCGCGCCTGGTTGGACGCTACCGCGCCTGCTTGGACGCTTCCGCGACTGCTTGGACGCTACCGCGCCTGCTTGGACGCTTCCGCGACTGCTTGGACGCTTCCGCGCCTGCTTGGACTATTCTGCGTCTTCTTGCATGCTTCCGCCCCTACATGGACGTTTCCGCCCTGCTTGGACGCTTCCGCGCCTGCTTGGACTCTTCTGCGCCTTCTTGCATGCTTCCGCCCCTTCATGGACGCTTCCGTGCCTACTTGCACGGTTCTGCGCCTGCTTGGACGTTTCCGCGCCTGCTTGGACGCTGCCGCGCCTGCTTGGACTCTTCCGCGCCTGCTTGGACGCTACCGCGCCTGCTTGGACGCTTCCGCGACTGCTTGCACGCTTCCGCGCCTGCTTGGACTCTTCTGCGCCTTCTTGCATGCTTCCGCGCATACTTGGACGTTTCCGCGCCTGCTTGGACGCTACCGCGCCTGCTTGGACGCTTCCGCGACTGCTTGGACGCTTCCGCGCTTGCTTGGACTCTTCTGCGTCTTCTTGCATGCTTCCGCGCCTGCTTGGACGCTTCCGCGCCTGCTTGCATGCTTCCCCGCCTGCTTGGACGCTTTCGCGCCTGCTTGGACGCTTCCGCGACTGCTTGGACGCTTCCGCGCCTGCTTGGACGCTTCCGCGCCTGCTTGGACTATTCTGCGTCTTCTTGCATGCTTCCGCGCCTGTTTGGACGCTTCCGCGACTTCTTGGACGCTTCCGCGCCTGGTTGGACGCTACCGCGACTGCTTGGACGCTTCCGCGACTACTTGGACGCTTCCGCGACTGCTTGGACGCTTCCGCGCCTGGTTGGACGCTACCGCGCCTGCTTGGACACTACCGCGCCTGCTTGGACGCTTCCGCGACTGCTTGGACGCTTCCGCGCCTGCTTGGACGCTACCGCGCCTGCTTGGACGCTTCCGCGACTGCTTGGACGCTACCGCGACTGCTTGGACGCTTCCTCGCCTGCTTGGACTCTTCTGCGTCTTCTTGCATGCTTCCGCGCCTGCTTGGACGCTTCCGCGACTGCTTGGACGCTTCCGCGCCTGCTTGGACTCTTCTGCGCCTTCTTGCATGCTTCCGCGCCTGCTTGGACGTTTCCGCGCCAGCTTGGACACTACCGCGCCTGCTCGGACGCTTCCGCGACTGCTTGGACGCTTCCGCGCCTGGTTGGACGCTACCGCGCTTGCTTGGACGCTTCCGCGACTGCTTGCACGCTACCGCTCCTGCTTGGACGCTACCGCGCCTGCTTGGACGCTTCCGCGACTGCTTGGACGCTACCGCGCCTGCTTGGACGCTTCCGCGACTGCTTGGACGCTTCCGCGCCTGCTTGGACTCTTCTGCGTCTTCTTGCATGCTTCCGCGCCTGCTTGGACGTTTCCGCGCCTGCTTGGACGCTGCCGCGCCTGCTTGGACTCTTCCGCGCCTGCTTGGACGCTACCGCGCCTGCTTGGACGCTTCCGCGACTGCTTGCACGCTTCCGCGCCTGCTTGGACGCTTCCGCGACTGCTTGGACGCTACCGCGCCTGCTTGGACGCTTCCGCGACTGCTTGGACGCTTCCGCGCCTGCTTGGACTCTTCTGCGTCTTCTTGCATGCTTCCGCGCCTGCTTGGACGTTTCCGCGCCTGCCTGGACGTTTCCGCGCATGCTTGGACGCTGCCGCGCCTGTTTGGACGCTTCCGCGACTGCTTGGACGCTTCAGCGCCTGCTTGGACGCTTCCGCGCCTGCTTGGACTCTTCTGCGTCTTCTTGCAAGCTTCCGCGCCTGCTTGGACGTTTCCGCGACTGCTTGGACGCTTCCGCGCCTGGTTGGACGCTACCATGCCTGCTTGGACGCTACCGCGACTGCTTGGACGCTTCCGCGCCTGCTTGGACGCGTCCGCGCCTGCTCGGACGCTTCCGCGACTGCTTGGTCGCTTCCGCGCCTGCTTGGACGCTACCGCGCCTGCTTGGACGCTTCCGCGACTGCTTGGACGCTTCCGCGCCTGGTTGGACGCTACCGCGCCTGCTTGGACGCTTCCGCGACTGCTTGCACGCTTCCGCGCCTGCTTGGACGCTTCCGCGCCTGCTTGGACGCTTCCGCGTCTGCTTGGACGCTTCCGCAACTGCTTGGACGCATCCGCGACTGCTTGGACGCTTCCTCGCCTGCTTGGACCCTTCTGCATCTTCTTGCATGCTTCCGCGCCTACTTGGACGTTTCCGCGCCTGCTTGGACGCTTCCGCGCCTGCTTGCATGCTTCCCCTCCTGCTTGGACGCTTCCGCGCCTGCTTGGAGTCTTCTGCGTCTTCTTGCATGCTTCCGCGCCTGCTTGGACGCTTCCGCGACTGCTTGGACGCTTCCGCGACTGCTTGGACGCTTCCGCGACTGCTTGGACGCTTCCGCGACTGCTTGGACGCTTCCTCGCCTGCTTGGACCCTTCTGCGTCTTCTTGCATGCTTCCGCGCCTACTTGGACGTTTCCGCGCCTGCTTGGACGCTTCCGCGCCTGCTTGCATGCTTCCCCTCCTGCTTGGACGCTTCCGCGCCTGCTTGCACGGTTCCGAGCCTGCTTGGACGCTTCCGCGACTGCTTGGACTCTTCTGCGCCTGCTTGGACTCTTCTGCGCCGTCTTGCATGCTTCCGCGCCTGCTTCGACGCTTACGCGCCTGCTTGGACGCTTCCGCGCCTGCTTGGACGCTTCCGCGACTGCTTGGACGCTTCCGCGCCTGCTTGGACTCTTCTGCGCCTTCTTGCATGCTTCCGCGCCTGCTTGGACGCTTCCGCGCCTGGTTGGACGCTTCCGCGCCTTCTTGCATGCTTCCGCGCCTACTTGGACGTTTCCGCGCCTGCTTGGATGCTTCCGCGCCTGCTTGCATGCTACCCCGCCTGGTTGGACGCTTCCGCGCCTGCTTGGACGCTTCCGCGCCTGCTTGGACGCTTCCGCGCCTGCTTGCATGCTTCCCCGCCTGCTTGCATGCTTCCCCGCCTGCTTGGTCGCTTTCGCGACTGCTTGGACGCTACCGCGCCTTCTTGGACGCTCCCACGCCTGCTTGGACGCGACCGCGCCTGCTTGGACGCTTCCGCGACTGCTTGGACGCTTCCGCGCCTGGTTGGACGCGGCCGCGCCTGCTTGGACGCTTCCGCGACTGCTTGGACGCTTCCGCGCCTGCTTGGACTCTTCCGCGCCTGCTTGCATGCTTCCGCGCCTGCTAGGACGCTTTCGCGCCTGCTTGCACGGTTCCGAGCCTGCTTGGACGCTTCCGCGACTGCTTGGACTCTTCTGCGCCTGCTTGGACTCTTCTGCGCCGTCTTGCATGCTTCCGCGCCTGCTTCGACGCTTACGCGCCTGCTTGGACGCTTCCGCGCCTGCTTGGACGCTTCCGCGACTGCTTGGACGCTTCCGCGCCTGCTTGGACTCTTCTGCGCCTTCTTGCATGCTTCCGCGCCTGCTTGGACGCTTCCGCGCCTGGTTGGACGCTTCCGCGCCTTCTTGCATGCTTCCGCGCCTACTTGGACGTTTCCGCGCCTGCTTGGATGCTTCCGCGCCTGCTTGCATGCTTCCCCGCCTGGTTGGTCGCTTCCGCGCCTGCTTGGACGCTTCCGCGCCTGCTTGGATGCTTCCGCGCCTGCTTGCATGCTTCCCCGCCTGCTTGCATGCTTCCCCGCCTGCTTGGTCGCTTCCGCGACTGCTTGGACGCTACCGCACCTTCTTGGACGCTCCCACGCCTGCTTGGACGCTTCCGCGCCTGCTTGGACGCATCCGCGCCTGCTTGGACTCTTCCGCGACTGCTTGAACGCTACCGCGCCTGCTTGGACGCTTCCGCGACTACTTGGACGCTTCCGCGCCTGCTAGGACTCTTCTGCGCCTTCTTGCATGCTGCCGCGCCTACTTGGACGCTTCCGCGCCTGGTTGGACGCTACCGCGCCTGCTTGGACGCTTCCGCGACTGCTTGGACGCTTCCGCGCCTGCTTGCACTCTTCTGCGCCTTCTTGCATGCTGCCGCGCCTACTTGGACGTTACTGCGCCTGCTTGGACGTTTCCACGCCTGCTTGGACGCTTCCGCGCCTGCTTGCATGCTTCCCCGCCAGCTTGGACGCTTCCGCGCCTCCTTGGACTCTTCTGCGCCTTCTTGCATGCTTCCGCGCCTGCTTGGACGTTTCCGCGCCTGCTTGGACGCTACCGCGCCTGCTTCTACGCTTCCGCGCCTTCTTGCATGCTTCCGCGCCTACTTGGACGTTTCCGCGCCTGCTTGGACGCTTCCGCGCCTGCTTGCATGCTTCCCCGCCTGCTTGGACGCTTCCCCGCCTGCTTGGACGCTTCCGCGACTGCTTGGACGCTTCCGCGCCTGGTTGGACGCGGCCGCGCCTGCTTGGACGCTTCCGCGACTGCTTGGACGCTTCCCCGCCTGCTTGGACGCTTCCGCACCTTCTTGCATGCTTCCGCGCCTACTTGGACGTTTCTGCGCCTGCTTGGATGCTTCCGCGCCTGCTTGCATGCTTCCCCGCCTGGTTGGACGCTTCCGCGCCTGCTTGGACGCTTCCGCGCCTGCTTGGATGCTTCCGCGCCTGCTTGCATGCTTCCCCGCCTGCTTGCATGCTTCCCCGCCTGCTTGGTCGCTTCCGCGACTGCTTGGACGCTACCGCGCCTTCTTGGACGCTCCCACGCCTGCTTGGACGCTTCCGCGCCTGCTTGGACGCTTCCGCGCCTGCTTGGACTCTTCCGCGCCTGCTTGCAGGCTTCCCCGCCTGCTTGGACGTTTCCGCGCCAGCTTGGATGCTTTCGCGCCTGCTTGGACTATTCTGCGCCTTCTTGCATGCTTCCGCGCCTGCTTGGACGTTTCCGCGCCTGCTTGGACGCTTCAGCGACTGCTTGGACGCTTCCGCGCCTGCTTGGACTCTTCTGCGCCTTCTTGCATGCTTCCGCGCCTACTTGGACGTTTCCGCGACTGCTTGGACGTTTCTGCGCCTTCTTGCATGCTTCCGCGCCTGCTTGGACTCTTCTGCGCCTGCTTGGACTCTTCTGCGCCGTCTTGCATGCTTCCGCGCCTGCTTGGACGCTTACGCGCCTGCTTGGACGCTTCCGCGCCTGCTTGGACGCTTCCGCGACTGCTTGGACGCTTCCGCGCCTGCTTGGACTCTTCTGCGCCTTCTTGCATGCTTCCGCGCCTGCTTGGACGCTTCCGCGCCTGGTTGGACGCTTCCGCGCCTTCTTGCATGCTTCCGCGCCTACTTGGACGTTTCCGCGCCTGCTTGGATGCTTCCGCGCCTGCTTGCATGCTTCCCCGCCTGGTTGGACGCTTCCGCGCCTGCTTGGACGCTTCCGCGCCTGCTTGGATGCTTCCGCGCCTGCTTGCATGCTTCCCCGCCTGCTTGCATGCTTCTCCGCCTGCTTGGTCGCTTCCGCGACTGCTTGGACGCTACCGCGCCTTCTTGGACGCTCCCACGCCTGCTTGGACGCTTCCGCGCCTGCTTGGACGCATCCGCGCCTGCTTGGACTCTTCCGCGACTGCTTGAACGCTACCGCGCCTGCTTGGACGCTTCCGCGACTACTTGGACGCTTCCGCGCCTGCTAGGACTCTTCTGCGCCTTCTTGCATGCTGCCGCGCCTACTTGGACGCTTCCGCGCCTGGTTGGACGCTACCGCGCCTGCTTGGACGCTTCCGCGACTGCTTGGACGCTTCCGCGCCTGCTTGCACTCTTCTGCGCCTTCTTGCATGCTGCCGCGCCTACTTGGACGTTACTGCGCCTGCTTGGACGTTTCCACGCCTGCTTGGACGCTTCCGCGCCTGCTTGCATGCTTCCCCGCCTGCTTGGACGCTTCCGCGCCTCCTTGGACTCTTCTGCGCCTTCTTGCATGCTTCCGCGCCTGCTTGGACGTTTCCGCGCCTGCTTGGACGCTACCGCGCCTGCTTCTACGCTTCCGCGCCTTCTTGCATGCTTCCGCGCCTACTTGGACGTTTCCGCGCCTGCTTGGACGCTTCCGCGCCTGCTTGCATGCTTCCCCGCCTGCTTGGACGCTTCCCCGCCTGCTTGGACGCTTCCGCGACTGCTTGGACGCTTCCGCGCCTGGTTGGACGCGGCCGCGCCTGCTTGGACGCTTCCGCGACTGCTTGGACGCTTCCCCGCCTGCTTGGACGCTTCCGCACCTTCTTGCATGCTTCCGCGCCTACTTGGACGTTTCTGCGCCTGCTTGGATGCTTCCGCGCCTGCTTGCATGCTTCCCCGCCTGGTTGGACGCTTCCGCGCCTGCTTGGACGCTTCCGCGCCTGCTTGGATGCTTCCGCGCCTGCTTGCATGCTTCCCCGCCTGCTTGCATGCTTCCCCGCCTGCTTGGTCGCTTCCGCGACTGCTTGGACGCTACCGCGCCTTCTTGGACGCTCCCACGCCTGCTTGGACGCTTCCGCGCCTGCTTGGACGCTTCCGCGCCTGCTTGGACTCTTCCGCGCCTGCTTGCAGGCTTCCCCGCCTGCTTGGACGTTTCCGCGCCAGCTTGGATGCTTTCGCGCCTGCTTGGACTATTCTGCGCCTTCTTGCATGCTTCCGCGCCTGCTTGGACGTTTCCGCGCCTGCTTGGACGCTTCAGCGACTGCTTGGACGCTTCCGCGCCTGCTTGGACTCTTCTGCGCCTTCTTGCATGCTTCCGCGCCTACTTGGACGTTTCCGCGACTGCTTGGACGTTTCTGCGCCTTCTTGCATGCTTCCGCGCCTGCTTGGACTCTTCTGCGCCTGCTTGGACTCTTCTGCGCCTTCTTACATGCTTCCGCGCCTGCTTGGACGTTTCCGCACCAGCTTGGACACTACCGCGCCTGCTTGGACGCTTCCGCGCCTGCTTGGACGCTTCCGCGACTGCTTGGACGCTTCCGCGACTGCTTGGACGCTTCCGCGACTGCTTGGACGCTTCCTCGCCTGCTTGGACCCTTCTGCGTCTTCTTGCATGCTTCCGCGCCTACTTGGACGTTTCCGCGCCTGCTTGGACGCTGCCGCGACTGCTTGGACGCTTCCGCGCCTGCTTGGACTGTTCTGCGTCTTCTTGCATGCTTCCGCGCCTGCTTGGACGCTACCGCGCCTGCTTGGACGCTTCCGCGGCTGCTTGGACGCTACTGCGCCTGCTTGAACGCTTCCGCGACTGCTTGGACGCTTCCGCGCCTGGTTGGACGCTACCGCGCCTGCTTGGAAGCTTCCGCGCCTGCTCGGACGCTTCCGCGACTGCTTGGTCGCTTCCGCGCCTGCTTGGACGCTACCGCGCCTGCTCGGACGCTTCCGCGACTGCTTGGTCGCTTCCGCGCCTGCTTGGACGCTACCGCGCCTGCTTGGACGCTTCCGCGACTGCTTGGACGCTTCCGCGGCTGCTTGGACGCTACTGCGCCTGCTTGAACGCTTCCGCGACTGCTTGGACGCTTCCGCGCCTGGTTGGACGCTATCGCGCCTGCTTGGAAGCTTCCGCGACTGCTTGGACGCTACCGCGCCTGCTTGGACGCTGCCGCGACTGCTTGGACGCTTCCGCGCCTGCTTGGACTGTTCTGCGTCTTCTTGCATGCTTCCGCGCCTGCTTGGACGCTACCGCGCCTGCTTGGACGCTTCCGCGACTGCTTGGACGCTTCCGCGCCTGCTTGGACTCTTCTGCGTCTTCTTGCATGCTTCCGCGCCTGCTTGGACGTTTCCGCGCCTGCTTGGACGTTTCCGCGCATGCTTGGACGCTGCCGCGCCTGCTTGGACGCTACCGCGCCTGCTTGGACGCTTCCGCGCCTGCTTGGACGCTTCCGCGCCTGCTTGGACGCTTCCGCGACTGCTTGGACTATTCTGCGTCTTCTTGCATGCTTCCGCGCCTGCTCGGACGCTACCGCGCCTGCTTGGACGCTTCCGCGACTGCTTGGACGCTTCCGCGGCTGCTTGGACGCTACTGCGCCTGCTTGAACGCTTCCGCGACTGCTTGGACGCTTCCGCGCCTGCTTGGACTCTTCTGCGTCTTCTTGCATACTTCCGCGCCTGCTTGGACGTTTCCGCGCCTGCTTGGACGCTACCGCGCCTGCTTGGACGCTTCCGCGCCTTCTTGCATGCTTCCGCGCCTACTTGGAAGTTTCCGCGCCTGCTTGGACGCTTCCGCGCCTGCTTGCATGCTTCCCCGCCTGCTTGGACGCTTCCGCGCCTGCTTGGACTCTTCTGCGTCTTCTTGCATACTTCCGCGCCTGCTTGGACGTTTCCGCGCCTGCTTGGACGCTTCCGCGCCTGATTGTATGCTTCCCCGCCTGCTTGGACGCTACCGCGACTGCTTGGACGCTTCCGCGCCTGCTTGGACTCCTCTGCGTCTTCTTGCATGCTTCCGCGCCTGCTTGGACGTTTCCGCGCCTGCTTGGACGCTACCGCGCCTGCTTCGATGTTTCCGCGCCTGATTGGACGCTACCGCGCCTGCTTGGACGCTTCCGTGACTGCTTGCACGCTTCAGCGCCTGCTTAGACTCTTCTGCGCCTTCTTGCATGCTGCCGCGCCTACTTGGACGTTTCCGCGCCTGCTTGGACGCTTCCGCGCCTGCTTGGACGCTTCCGCGACTGCTTGGACGCTTCCGAGCCTGGTTGGACGCTACCGCGCCTGCTTGGACGCTACCGCGACTGCTTGGACGCTTCCGCGCCTGCTTAGACTCCTCTGCGTCTTCTTGCATGCTTCCGCGACTGCTTGGACGCTTCCGCGCCTGGTTGGACGCTATCGCGCCTGCTTGGAAGCTTCCGCGACTGCTTGGACGCTACCGCGCCTGCTTGGACGCTGCCGCGACTGCTTGGACGCTTCCGCGCCTGCTTGGACTGTTCTGCGTCTTCTTGCATGCTTCCGCGACTGCTTGGACGCTTCCGCGCCTGCTTAGACTCCTCTGCGTCTTCTTGCATGCTTCCGCGACTGCTTGGACGCTTCCGCGCCTGGTTGGACGCTATCGCGCCTGCTTGGAAGCTTCCGCGACTGCTTGGACGCTACCGCGCCTGCTTGGACGCTGCCGCGACTGCTTGGACGCTTCCGCGCCTGCTTGGACTGTTCTGCGTCTTCTTGCATGCTTCCGCGCCTGCTTGGACGCTACCGCGCCTGCTTGGACGCTTCCGCGACTGCTTGGACGCTTCCGCGCCTGCTTGGACTCTTCTGCGTCTTCTTGCATGCTTCCGCGCCTGCTTGGACGTTTCCGCGCCTGCTTGGACGTTTCCGCGCATGATTGGACGCTACCGCGCCTGCTTGGACGCTTCCGCGCCTTCTTCCATGCTTCCGCGCCTACTTGGACGTTTCCGCGCCTGCTTGGACGCTTCCGCGCCTGCTTGGACGCTTCCGCGCCTGCTTGGACTCTTCTGCGTCTTCTTGCATGCTTCCGCGCCTGCTTGGACTTTTCCGCGCCTGCTTGGACGTTTCCGCGCCTGCTTGGACGCTACCGCGCCTGCTTGGACGCTTCCGCGCCTGCTTGCATGCTTCCCCGCCTGCTTGGACGCTACCGCGCCTGCTTGGACGCTTCCGCGACTGCTTGGACGCTACCGCGCCTGCTTGGACGCTTCCGCGACTGCTTGGACTCTTCCGCGCCTTCTTGCATGCTTCCGCGCCTACTTGGAAGTTTCCGCGCCTGCTTGGACGCTTCCGCGCCTGCTTGCATGCTTCCCCGCCTGCTTGGACGCTTCCGCGCCTGCTTGGACTCTTCTGCGTCTTCTTGCATACTTCCGCGCCTGCTTGGACGCTTCCCCGCCTGCTTGGACGCTTCCGCGCCTGCTTGGACTCTTCTGCGTCTTCTTGCATGCTTCCGCGCCTGCTTGGACGTTTCCGCGCCTGCTTGGACGTTTCCGCGCCTGCTTGGACGCTACCGCGCCTGCTTGGACGCTTCCGCGCCTGCTTGCATGCTTCCCCGCCTGCTTGGACGCTTCCGCGACTGCTTGGACTCTTCTGCGCCTTCTTGCATGCTTCCGCGCCTGGTTGGACGCTACCGCGCCTGCTTGGACGCTTCCGCGACTGCTTGGACGCTTCCGCGCCTGCTTGGACTCTTCTGCGCCTTCTTGCATGCTGCCGCGCCTACTTGGACGTTTCCGCGCCTGCTTAGACGTTTCCACGCCTGCTTGGACGCTTCCGCGCCTGCTTGGACGCTTCCGCGCCTTCTTGCATGCTTCCGCGCCTACTTGGACGTTTCCGCGCCTGCTTGGACGCTTCCCCGCCTGCTTGGACGCTACCGCGCCTGCTTGGACGCTTCCGCGCCTGCTTGCATGCTTCCGCGACTGCTTCGACGCTTCCGCGCCTGTGTGGACTCTTCTGCGCCTGCTTGGACTCTTCTGCGTCTTCTTGCATGCTGCCGCGCCTACTTGGACGCCTCCGCGCCTGCTTGGACGTTTCCGCGCCTGCTTGGACGCTACCGCGCCTGCTTGGACGCTTCCGCGCCTGCTTGCATGCTTCCCCGCCTGCTTGGACGCTACCGCGCCTGCTTGGACGCTTCCGCGCCTGCTTGGACGCTTCCGCGACTGCTTCGACGCTTCCGAGCCTGGTTGGACGCTACCGCGCCTGCTTGGACGCTACCGCGACTGCTTGGACGCTTCCGCGCCTGCTTGGACTCCTCTGCGTCTTCTTGCATGCTTCCGCGCCTGCTTGGACGTTTCCGCGCATGCTTGGACGCTGCCGCGCCTGCTTGGACGCTTCCGCGACTGCTTGGACGCTTCCGCGCCTGCTTGGACGCTTCCGCGCCTGCTCGGACGCTTCCGCGACTGCTTGGTCGCTTCCGCGCCTGCTTGGACGCTACTGCGCCTGCTTGGACGCTTCCGCGACTGCTTGGACGCATCCGCGCCTGGTTGGACGCTGCCGCGCCTGCTTGGACGCTTCCGCGCCTGCTTGGACGCTTCCGCGCCTGCTTGGACGCTTCCGCGACTGCTTGGACTCTACCGCGACTGCTTGGACGCTTCCGCGCCTGCTTGGACGCTTCCGCGCCTGCTTGCATGCTTCCCCACCTGCTTGGACGCTTCCGCGCCTGCTTGGACTCTTCTGCGACTGCTTGGACGCATCCGTGCCTGGTTGGACGCTACCGCGCCTGCTTGGACGCTTCCGCGACTGCTTGGACGCTACCGCGCCTGCTTGGACGCTTCCGCGACTGCTTGGACGCTTCCGCGCCTGCTTGGACTCTTCTGCGTCTTCTTGCATGCTTCCGCGCCTGCTTGGACGTTTCCGCGCCTGCCTGGACGTTTCCGTGCATGCTTGGACGCTGCCGCGCCTGCTTGGACGCTTCCGCGACTGCTTGGACGCTTCCGCGCCTGCTTGGACGCTTCCGCGCCTGCTTGGACTCTTCTGCGTCTTCTTGCAAGCTTCCGCGCCTGCTTGGACGTTTCCGCGACTGCTTGGACGCTTCCGCGCCTGGTTGGACGCTACCATGCCTGCTTGGACGCTACCGCGACTGCTTGGACGCTTCCGCACCTGCTTGGACGCGTCCGCGCCTGCTCGGACGCTTCCGCGACTGCTTGGTCGCTTCCGCGCCTGCTTGGACGCTACCGCGCCTGCTTGGACGCTTCCGCGACTGCTTGGACGCTTCCGCGCCTGGTTGGATGCTACCGCGCCTGCTTGGACGCTTCCGCGACTGCTTGCACGCTTCCGCGCCTGCTTGGACGCTACCGCGCCTGTTGGACGCTTCCGCGACTGCTTGGACGCTACCGCGCCTGCTTGGACGCTTCCGCGCCTGCCTGGAATCTTCTGCGCCTTCTTACATGCTTCCGCGCCTGCTTGGACGTTTCCGCACCAGCTTGGACACTACCGCGCCTGCTTGGACGCTTCCGCGCCTGCTTGGACGCTTCCGCGACTGCTTGGACGCTTCCGCGACTGCTTGGACGCTTCCGCGACTGCTTGGACGCTTCCTCGCCTGCTTGGACCCTTCTGCGTCTTCTTGCATGCTTCCGCGCCTACTTGGACGTTTCCGCGCCTGCTTGGACGCTGCCGCGACTGCTTGGACGCTTCCGCGCCTGCTTGGACTGTTCTGCGTCTTCTTGCATGCTTCCGCGCCTGCTTGGACGCTACCGCGCCTGCTTGGACGCTTCCGCGGCTGCTTGGACGCTACTGCGCCTGCTTGAACGCTTCCGCGACTGCTTGGACGCTTCCGCGCCTGGTTGGACGCTACCGCGCCTGCTTGGAAGCTTCCGCGACTGCTTGGACGCTACCGCGCCTGCTTGGACTGTTCTGCGTCTTCTTGCATGCTTCCGCGCCTGCTTGGACGCTACCGCGCCTGCTTGGACGCTTCCGCGACTGCTTGGACGCTTCCGCGGCTGCTTGGACGCTACTGCGCCTGCTTGAACGCTTCCGCGACTGCTTGGACGCTTCCGCGCCTGGTTGGACGCTACCGCGCCTGCTTGGAAGCTTCCGCGACTGCTTGGTCGCTTCCGCGCCTGCTTGGACGCTACCGCGCCTGCTCGGACGCTTCCGCGACTGCTTGGTCGCTTCCGCGCCTGCTTGGACGCTACCGCGCCTGCTTGGACGCTTCCGCGACTGCTTGGACGCTTCCGCGGCTGCTTGGACGCTACTGCGCCTGCTTGAACGCTTCTGCGACTGCTTGGACGCTTCCGCGCCTGGTTGGACGCTATCGCGCCTGCTTGGAAGCTTCCGCGACTGCTTGGACGCTACCGCGCCTGCTTGGACGCTGCCGCGACTGCTTGGACGCTTCCGCGCCTGCTTGGACGCTACTGCGCCTGCTTGGACGCTTCCGCGACTGCTTGGACGCATCCGCGCCTGGTTGGACGCTGCCGCGCCTGCTTGGACGCTTCCGCGCCTGCTTGGACGCTTCCGCGCCTGCTTGGACGCTTCCGCGACTGCTTGGACTCTACCGCGACTGCTTGGACGCTTCCGCGCCTGCTTGGACGCTTCCGCGCCTGCTTGCATGCTTCCCCACCTGCTTGGACGCTTCCGCGCCTGCTTGGACTCTTCTGCGACTGCTTGGACGCATCCGTGCCTGGTTGGACGCTACCGCGCCTGCTTGGACGCTTCCGCGACTGCTTGGACGCTACCGCGCCTGCTTGGACGCTTCCGCGACTGCTTGGACGCTTCCGCGCCTGCTTGGACTCTTCTGCGTCTTCTTGCATGCTTCCGCGCCTGCTTGGACGTTTCCGCGCCTGCCTGGACGTTTCCGTGCATGCTTGGACGCTGCCGCGCCTGCTTGGACGCTTCCGCGACTGCTTGGACGCTTCCGCGCCTGCTTGGACGCTTCCGCGCCTGCTTGGACTCTTCTGCGTCTTCTTGCAAGCTTCCGCGCCTGCTTGGACGTTTCCGCGACTGCTTGGACGCTTCCGCGCCTTTTTGGACGCTACCATGCCTGCTTGGACGCTACCGCGACTGCTTGGACGCTTCCGCACCTGCTTGGACGCGTCCGCGCCTGCTCGGACGCTTCCGCGACTGCTTGGTCGCTTCCGCGCCTGCTTGGACGCTACCGCGCCTGCTTGGACGCTTCCGCGACTGCTTGGACGCTTCCGCGCCTGGTTGGATGCTACCGCGCCTGCTTGGACGCTTCCGCGACTGCTTGCACGCTTCCGCGCCTGCTTGGACGCTACCGCGCCTGCTTGGACGCTTCCGCGACTGCTTGGACGCTACCGCGCCTGCTTGGACGCTTCCGCGCCTGCCTGGAATCTTCTGCGCCTTCTTACATGCTTCCGCGCCTGCTTGGACGTTTCCGCTGTCACGTCCCGTGTCCTCGATCGGGAGTAACTGGGTTTGTTTTCCTGTTTTAGGCTCGCCCGCTATGCGCAGACTATCGCCAGGGCACAGGGAGGAGAGTCAGTGATTTTATGCCACGAGGGATTAAGCGAGGTGAGTATAATATGGGGGTAAGGGGGGGGGGCGAAGAAGCTTATTAATATGTTAATAATAATATTTCCTTTTCAGGTATTCACCCGATGGAGCGTAGCGGAGTAAGTATAGAGAGAGAGACGGTAAGTGTAACGAGTAAGGTAAGATGTAGCGAGAGAGAGAATCTACAGTATGGAGGTTTCTTTTCTATGTTACTAATTGATTTTATTTTCAGGAGTCGCGGCGAGGAAATGGTACGAAGAGACGGGATGACTTGAAGATGCTGTGATTAAAAGGGTAAGTATAATAATAGAGTTTATTTGCTCTAGGTTAAGTAAGATACAAATTTAAATGGAATATAAGTATAATAAATTTCAAACAGAATCTTCAAAGAGATGTAGGAGGATTACGTATTCCCGAATTACTATCTGTCATCTAATGACAGACGAGAGGTGAGTATAAAGTAGGAGAGACGATTTGAAAATGATGAAATAGTTTCGCTGTACCTTGACTGCGTATCTGTAGGACTCGCAGGTGAAAGACAGCAGCAGGATTCTGCGCTTCAAGAAGGCGAAGGGGTTGGTGAAGCGCTATTCGTCGCTGCGCTCGCGTTGAATGAAGTAGCTGCTATTTATCAGCGCTATTGGATTTGAAAAATAAAGAAGGTAAGTTATAAGTTATGTATATTAAAATAATAAAATTAATACAATGTAGGTAGTGTAAGAGTAACGAGGGATTTCAACTATCTGCGTACCTCGGTCGCAGGTTAAGTTGAAATCGAGTTTTATAAAATAATTACAGTCAGTGAGAGCATACAAAATATCCGCGTACCTCGGTCACGGGTTTTGGATTCACACGATCTGAGTGCTTGAGTTAACGTCGTACAATATTATTCGCGTAAAATACAATTAGTAAGTAAATGCAAAATGGTCCGCGTACCTCGGTCACGGGTTTTGAATTTACACTAAGAGTGTCGATGATAATTAGTCTGAGTGCCTAAGGTTATAAAGAATTAATATTTATGAAAGCGTACAAAATTATTCGCGTACCTCGGTCACGAGTTCTGAACACAATCAAAAAATATAGAAGGAGCAACGAGTGGCAATGGGTGTGTCGCCGTACGACCTCGGTAGTACAGCGGAGTCAGAGTGCAGCCGGAATAATTGAATACTCACTCGTTGGTATTGTAGTCGTAGTAGATGTGGCACTTGTCGCTTCGTAGCACTTATTTAATTCGCGTACTTTACTTTCACTCGATGTTCACTGGTCGGCTGCTGCTGCTAGACTGACTAAAGCGGCGTTGCGCTGCTCCTTATATATTAAATTCATATCGCTAATTCTGAGAATGCTGAGCGGCGGGCGGCTTGCATTTTCCTATCTTTGCTGACATCCCCCGCCTTGCAATTTATTCTGCTGACCGTCTTACGCCTTGCAGTTTTAAACTGCTGACGGTCTTACGCCTTGCAGTTTCTTATCGCCGTGGGAAGGAAAACTGCTGACAGTCTTACGCCTTGCAGTTTCTTGAGCTTATCTTATCGCGGTGAGAGATAAGAAACTGCTGAGCGTGTACAATATTATATAGTCTTGAAATGAATAGATGTCGCATGCGCTTTTAATTATATAGTTGTGAAACGAATAGATGGCTCATACTGTTCGCAAATGAAATGATGTCTCGCGGAGTTTGATTTTAATGCTTTTATATAGCTGCGAGATGAAATGTTGTCCTATAGTTCTGAAACGTTGTGATGCTTTGCATCTTTCAATATTTATTACTTTTATGAGGCATCTAGACGTATTGCATCGATCACTAGTACGATTATTGTTCTTAAATATTACTTTTGCATGCCTTTACATACATATATATTTATTTTAACGGATTAATGTGTTTCGTACATATATACGTAATGTATATGTGTGTATGTATGTCTATGTATATATATATATGTAGGCATATGTCAGGACGCGCGCTTTCGCGAATTAGGGGGTGGGAGGTTTGAATACGCGATTTTAACAATAGTGACGTCAATTTCGGTTTGACGTTACACCGCACCAGCTTGGACACTACCGCGCCTGCTTGGACGCTTCCGCGCCTGCTTGGACGCTTCCGCGACTGCTTGGACGCTTCCGCGACTGCTTGGACGCTTCCGCGACTGCTTGGACGCTTCCTCGCCTGCTTGGACCCTTCTGCGTCTTCTTGCATGCTTCCGCGCCTACTTGGACGTTTCCGCGCCTGCTTGGACGCTGCCGCGACTGCTTGGACGCTTCCGCGCCTGCTTGGACTGTTCTGCGTCTTCTTGCATGCTTCCGCGCCTGCTTGGACGCTACCGCGCCTGCTTGGACGCTTCCGCGGCTGCTTGGACGCTACTGCGCCTGCTTGAACGCTTCCGCGACTGCTTGGACGCTTCCGCGCCTGGTTGGACGCTACCGCGCCTGCTTGGAAGCTTCCGCGACTGCTTGGACGCTACCGCGCCTGCTTGGACTGTTCTGCGTCTTCTTGCATGCTTCCGCGCCTGCTTGGACGCTACCGCGCCTGCTTGGACGCTTCCGCGACTGCTTGGACGCTTCCGCGGCTGCTTGGACGCTACTGCGCCTTCTTGAACGCTTCCGCGACTGCTTGGACGCTTCCGCGCCTGGTTGGACGCTACCGCGCCTGCTTGGACGTTTCCGCACCAGCTTGGACACTACCGCGCCTGCTTGGACGCTTCCGCGCCTGCTTGGACGCTTCCGCGACTGCTTGGACGCTTCCGCGACTGCTTGGACGCTTCCGCGACTGCTTGGACGCTACCGCGCCTGCTTGGACGCTTCCGCGCCTGCCTGGAATCTTCTGCGCCTTCTTACATGCTTCCGCGCCTGCTTGGACGTTTCCGCACCAGCTTGGACACTACCGCGCCTGCTTGGACGCTTCCGCGCCTGCTTGGACGCTTCCGCGACTGCTTGGACGCTTCCGCGACTGCTTGGACGCTTCCGCGACTGCTTGGACGCTTCCTCGCCTGCTTGGACCCTTCTGCGTCTTCTTGCATGCTTCCGCGCCTACTTGGACGTTTCCGCGCCTGCTTGGACGCTGCCGCGACTGCTTGGACGCTTCCGCGCCTGCTTGGACTGTTCTGCGTCTTCTTGCATGCTTCCGCGCCTGCTTGGACGCTACCGCGCCTGCTTGGACGCTTCCGCGGCTGCTTGGACGCTACTGCGCCTGCTTGAACGCTTCCGCGACTGCTTGGACGCTTCCGCGCCTGGTTGGACGCTACCGCGCCTGCTTGGAAGCTTCCGCGACTGCTTGGACGCTACCGCGCCTGCTTGGACTGTTCTGCGTCTTCTTGCATGCTTCCGCGCCTGCTTGGACGCTACCGCGCCTGCTTGGACGCTTCCGCGACTGCTTGGACGCTTCCGCGGCTGCTTGGACGCTACTGCGCCTTCTTGAACGCTTCCGCGACTGCTTGGACGCTTCCGCGCCTGGTTGGACGCTACCGCGCCTGCTTGGAAGCTTCCGCGCCTGCTCGGACGCTTCCGCGACTGCTTGGTCGCTTCCGCGCCTGCTTGGACGCTACCGCGCCTGCTCGGACGCTTCCGCGACTGCTTGGTCGCTTCCGCGCCTGCTTGGACGCTACCGCGCCTGCTTGGACGCTTCCGCGACTGCTTGGACGCTTCCGCGGCTGCTTGGACGCTACTGCGCCTGCTTGAACGCTTCCGCGACTGCTTGGACGCTTCCGCGCCTGGTTGGACGCTATCGCGCCTGCTTGGAAGCTTCCGCGACTGCTTGGACGCTACCGCGCCTGCTTGGACGCTGCCGCGACTGCTTGGACGCTTCCGCGCCTGCTTGGACTGTTCTGCGTCTTCTTGCATGCTTCCGCGCCTGCTTGGACGCTACCGCGCCTGCTTGGACGCTTCCGCGACTGCTTGGACTATTCTGCGTCTTCTTGCATGCTTCCGCGCCTGCTCGGACGCTACCGCGCCTGCTTGGACGCTTCCGCGACTGCTTGGACGCTTCCGCGGCTGCTTGGACGCTACTGCGCCTGCTTGAACGCTTCCGCGACTGCTTGGACGCTTCCGCGCCTGCTTGGACTCTTCTGCGTCTTCTTGCATACTTCCGCGCCTGCTTGGACGTTTCCGCGCCTGCTTGGACGCTACCGCGCCTGCTTGGACGCTTCCGCGCCTTCTTGCATGCTTCCGCGCCTACTTGGAAGTTTCCGCGCCTGCTTGGACGCTTCCGCGCCTGCTTGCATGCTTCCCCGCCTGCTTGGACGCTTCCGCGCCTGCTTGGACTCTTCTGCGTCTTCTTGCATACTTCCGCGCCTGCTTGGACGTTTCCGCGCCTGCTTGGACGCTTCCGCGCCTGATTGTATGCTTCCCCGCCTGCTTGGACGCTACCGCGACTGCTTGGACGCTTCCGCGCCTGCTTGGACTCCTCTGCGTCTTCTTGCATGCTTCCGCGCCTGCTTGGACGTTTCCGCGCCTGCTTGGACGCTACCGCGCCTGCTTCGATGTTTCCGCGCCTGATTGGACGCTACCGCGCCTGCTTGGACGCTTCCGTGACTGCTTGGACGCTTCAGCGCCTGCTTAGACTCTTCTGCGCCTTCTTGCATGCTGCCGCGCCTACTTGGACGTTTCCGCGCCTGCTTGGACGCTTCCGCGCCTGCTTGGACGCTTCCGCGACTGCTTGGACGCTTCCGAGCCTGGTTGGACGCTACCGCGCCTGCTTGGACGCTACCGCGACTGCTTGGACGCTTCCGCGCCTGCTTAGACTCCTCTGCGTCTTCTTGCATGCTTCCGCGCCTGCTTGGACGTTTCCGCGCCTGCTTGGACGCTACCGCGCCTGCTTGGACGCTTCCGCACCTTCTTGGATGCTTCCGCGCCTACTTGGACGTTTCCGCGCCTGCATGGACGCTTCCGCGCCTGCTTGCATGCTTCCCCGCCTGCCTGGACGCTTCCGCGCCTGCTTGGACTCTTCTGCGCCTTCTTGCATGCTTCCGCGCCTGCTTGGACGTTTCCGCGCCTGCTTGGACGCTACCGCGCCTGCTTGGACGCTTCCGCGACTGCTTGGACGCTTCCGCGCCTGCTTGGACTCCTCTGCGTCTTCTTGCATGCTTCCGCGCCTGCTTGGACGTTTCCGCGCCTGCTTGGACGCTACCGCGCCTGCTTCGATGATTCCGCGCCTGATTGGACGCTACCGCGCCTGCTTGGACGCTACCGCGCCTGCTTGGACGTTTCCACGCCTGCTTGGACGCTTCCGCGCCTGCGTGGACGCTTCCGCGCCTTCTTGCATGCTTCCGCGCCTACTTGGACGTTTCCGCGCCTGCTTGGACGCTTCCCCGCCTGCTTGGACGCTACCGCGCCTGCTTGGACGCTTCCGCGCCTGCTTGCATGCTTCCCCGCCTGCTTGGACGCTTCCGCGTCTGCTTGGACTCTTCTGCGTCTTCTTGCATGCTGCCGCGCCTACTTGGACGCCTCCGCGCCTGCTTGGACGCTTCCGTGACTGCTTGGACGCTTCCGCGCCTGCTTGGAAGCTTCCGCGACTGCTTGGACGCTACCGCGCCTGTTTGGACGCTGCCGCGACTGCTTGGACGCTTCCGCGCCTGCTTGGACTGTTCTGCGTCTTCTTGCATGCTTCCGCGCCTGCTTGGACGCTACCGCGCCTGCTTGGACGCTTCCGCGACTGCTTGGACACATCCGCGCCTGGTTGGACGCTACCGCACCTGCTTGGACACTACCGCGCCTGCAAGGACGCTTCCGCGACTGCTTGGACGCTTCCGCGCCTGCTCGGACGCTTCCGCGACTGCTTGGTCGCTTCCGCGCCTGCTTGGACGCTACCGCGCCTGCTTGGACGCTTCCGCGACTGCTTGGACGCTTCCGCGCCTGCTTGGACGCTACCGCGCCTGCTCGGACGCTTCCGCGACTGCTTGGTCGCTTCCGCGCCTGCTTGGACGCTACCGCGCCTGCTTGGACGCTTCCGCGACTGCTTGGACGCTTCCGCGGCTGCTTGGACGCTTCCGCGCCTGCTTGGACTCTTCTGCGTCTTCTTGCATGCTTCCGCGCCTGCTTGGACGTTTCCGCGCCTGCCTGGACGTTTCCGTGCATGCTTGGACGCTGCCGCGCCTGCTTGGACGCTTCCGCGACTGCTTGGACGCTTCCGCGCCTGCTTGGACGCTTCCGCGCCTGCTTGGACGCGTCCGCGCCTGCTCGGACGCTTCCGCGACTGCTTGGTCGCTTCCGCGCCTGCTCGGACGCTTCCGCGACTGCTTGGTCGCTTCCGCGCCTGCTTGGACGCTACCGCGCCTGCTTGGACGCTTCCGCGACTGCTTGGACGCTTCCGCGCCTGCTTGGACGCTACCGCGCCTGCTCGGACGCTTCCGCGACTGCTTGGTCGCTTCCGCGCCTGCTTGGACGCTACCGCGCCTGCTTGGACGCTTCCGCGACTGCTTGGACGCTTCCGCGGCTGCTTGGACGCTTCCGCGCCTGCTTGGACTCTTCTGCGTCTTCTTGCATGCTTCCGCGCCTGCTTGGACGTTTCCGCGCCTGCCTGGACGTTTCCGTGCATGCTTGGACGCTGCCGCGCCTGCTTGGACGCTTCCGCGACTGCTTGGACGCTTCCGCGCCTGCTTGGACGCTTCCGCGCCTGCTTGGACTCTTCTGCGTCTTCTTGCAAGCTTCCGCGCCTGCTTGGACGTTTCCGCGACTGCTTGGACGCTTCCGCGCCTGGTTGGACGCTACTATGCCTGCTTGGACGCTACCGCGACTGCTTGGACGCTTCCGCACCTGCTTGGACGCGTCCGCGCCTGCTCGGACGCTTCCGCGACTGCTTGGTCGCTTCCGCGCCTGCTTGGACGCTACCGCGCCTGCTTGGACGCTTCCGCGACTGCTTGGACGCTTCCGCGCCTGGTTGGATGCTACCGCGCCTGCTTGGACGCTTCCGCGACTGCTTGCACGCTTCCGCGCCTGCTTGGACGCTACCGCGCCTGCTTGGACGCTTCCGCGACTGCTTGGACGCTACCGCGCCTGCTTGGACGTTTCCGCGCCTGCCTGGAATCTTCTGCGCCTTCTTACATGCTTCCGCGCCTGCTTGGACGTTTCCGCACCAGCTTGGACACTACCGCGCCTGCTTGGACGCTTCCGCGCCTGCTTGGACGCTTCCGCGACTGCTTGGACGCTTCCGCGACTGCTTGGACGCTTCCGCGACTGCTTGGACGCTTCCTCGCCTGCTTGGACCCTTCTGCGTCTTCTTGCATGCTTCCGCGCCTACTTGGACGTTTCCGCGCCTGCTTGGACGCTGCCGCGACTGCTTGGACGCTTCCGCGCCTGCTTGGACTGTTCTGCGTCTTCTTGCATGCTTCCGCGCCTGGTTGGACGCTACCGCGCCTGCTTGGACGCTTCCGCGGCTGCTTGGACGCTACTGCGCCTGCTTGAACGCTTCCGCGACTGCTTGGACGCTTCCGCGCCTGGTTGGACGCTACCGCGCCTGCTTGGAAGCTTCCGCGACTGCTTGGACGCTACCGCGCCTGCTTGGACTGTTCTGCGTCTTCTTGCATGCTTCCGCGCCTGCTTGGACGCTACCGCGCCTGCTTGGACGCTGCCGCGACTGCTTGGACGCTTCCGCGCCTGCTTGGACTGTTCTGCGTCTTCTTGCATGCTTCCGCGCCTGCTTGGACGCTACCGCGCCTGCTTGGACGCTTCCGCGGCTGCTTGGACGCTACTGCGCCTGCTTGAACGCTTCCGCGACTGCTTGGACGCTTCCGCGCCTGGTTGGACGCTACCGCGCCTGCTTGGAAGCTTCCGCGACTGCTTGGACGCTACCGCGCCTGCTTGGACTGTTCTGCGTCTTCTTGCATGCTTCCGCGCCTGCTTGGACGCTACCGCGCCTGCTTGGACGCTTCCGCGACTGCTTGGACGCTTCCGCGGCTGCTTGGACGCTACTGCGCCTGCTTGAACGCTTCCGCGACTGCTTGGACGCTTCCGCGCCTGGTTGGACGCTACCGCGCCTGCTTGGAAGCTTCCGCGCCTGCTCGGACGCTTCCGCGACTGCTTGGTCGCTTCCGCGCCTGCTTGGACGCTACCGCGCCTGCTCGGACGCTTCCGCGACTGCTTGGTCGCTTCCGCGCCTGCTTGGACGCTACCGCGCCTGCTTGGACGCTTCCGCGACTGCTTGGACGCTTCCGCGGCTGCTTGGACGCTACTGCGCCTGCTTGAACGCTTCCGCGACTGCTTGGACGCTTCCGCGCCTGGTTGGACGCTATCGCGCCTGCTTGGAAGCTTCCGCGACTGCTTGGACGCTACCGCGCCTGCTTGGACGCTGCTGCGACTGCTTGGACGCTTCCGCGCCTGCTTGGACTGTTCTGCGTCTTCTTGCATGCTTCCGCGCCTGCTTGGACGCTACCGCGCCTGCTTGGACGCTTCCGCGACTGCTTGGACGCTTCCGCGCCTGCTTGGACTCTTCTGCGTCTTCTTGCATGCTTCCGCGCCTGCTTGGACGTTTCCGCGCCTGCTTGGACGTTTCCGCGCATGCTTGGACGCTGCCGCGCCTGCTTGGACGCTACCGCGCCTGCTTGGACGCTTCCGCGCCTGCTTGGACGCTTCCGCGCCTGCTTGGACGCTTCCGCGACTGCTTGGACTATTCTGCGTCTTCTTGCATGCTTCCGCGCCTGCTCGGACGCTACCGCGCCTGCTTGGACGCTTCCGCGACTGCTTGGACGCTTCCGCGGCTGCTTGGACGCTACTGCGCCTGCTTGAACGCTTCCGCGACTGCTTGGACGCTTCCGCGCCTGCTTGGACTCTTCTGCGTCTTCTTGCATACTTCCGCGCCTGCTTGGACGTTTCCGCGCCTGCTTGGACGCTACCGCGCCTGCTTGGACGCTTCCGCGCCTTCTTGCATGCTTCCGCGCCTACTTGGAAGTTTCCGCGCCTGCTTGGACGCTTCCGCGCCTGCTTGCATGCTTCCCCGCCTGCTTGGACGCTTCCGCGCCTGCTTGGACTCTTCTGCGTCTTCTTGCATACTTCCGCGCCTGCTTGGACGTTTCCGCGCCTGCTTGGACGCTTCCGCGCCTGATTGTATGCTTCCCCGCCTGCTTGGACGCTACCGCGACTGCTTGGACGCTTCCGCGCCTGCTTGGACTCCTCTGCGTCTTCTTGCATGCTTCCGCGCCTGCTTGGACGTTTCCGCGCCTGCTTGGACGCTACCGCGCCTGCTTCGATGTTTCCGCGCCTGATTGGACGCTACCGCGCCTGCTTGGACGCTTCCGTGACTGCTTGGACGCTTCAGCGCCTGCTTAGACTCTTCTGCGCCTTCTTGCATGCTGCCGCGCCTACTTGGACGTTTCCGCGCCTGCTTGGACGCTTCCGCGCCTGCTTGGACTCTTCTGCGCCTTCTTGCATGCTGCCGCGCCTACTTGGACGTTTCCGCGCCTGCTTAGACGTTTCCACGCCTGCTTGGACGCTTCCGCGCCTGCTTGGACGCTTCCGCGCCTTCTTGCATGCTTCCGCGCCTACTTGGACGTTTCCGCGCCTGCTTGGACGCTTCCCCGCCTGCTTGGACGCTACCGCGCCTGCTTGGACGCTTCCGCGCCTGCTTGCATGCTTCCGCGACTGCTTCGACGCTTCCGCGCCTGTGTGGACTCTTCTGCGCCTGCTTGGACTCTTCTGCGTCTTCTTGCATGTTGCCGCGCCTACTTGGACGCCTCCGCGCCTGCTTGGACGTTTCCGCGCCTGCTTGGACGCTACCGCGCCTGCTTGGACGCTTCCGCGCCTGCTTGCATGCTTCCCCGCCTGCTTGGACGCTACCGCGCCTGCTTGGACGCTTCCGCGCCTGCTTGGACGCTTCCGCGACTGCTTCGACGCTTCCGAGCCTGGTTGGACGCTACCGCGCCTGCTTGGACGCTACCGCGACTGCTTGGACGCTTCCGCGCCTGCTTGGACTCCTCTGCGTCTTCTTGCATGCTTCCGCGCCTGCTTGGACGTTTCCGCGCCTGCTTGGACGCTACCGCGCCTGCTTCGATGATTCCGCGCCTGATTGGACGCTACCGCGCCTGCTTGGACGCTACCGCGCCTGCTTGGACGTTTCCACGCCTGCTTGGACGCTTCCGCGCCTGCGTGGACGCTTCCGCGCCTTCTTGCATGCTTCCGCGCCTACTTGGACGTTTCCGCGCCTGCTTGGACGCTTCCCCGCCTGCTTGGACGCTACCGCGCCTGCTTGGACGCTTCCGCGCCTGCTTGCATGCTTCCCCGCCTGCTTGGACGCTTCCGCGTCTGCTTGGACTCTTCTGCGTCTTCTTGCATGCTGCCGCGCCTACTTGGACGCCTCCGCGCCTGCTTGGACGCTTCCGTGACTGCTTGGACGCTTCCGCGACTGCTTGGACGCTTCCGCGCCTGCTTGGACTCTTCTGCGCCTTCTTGCATGCTGCCGCGCCTACTTGGACGTTTCCGCGCCTGCTTAGACGTTTCCACGCCTGCTTGGACGCTTCCGCGCCTGCTTGGACGCTTCCGCGCCTTCTTGCATGCTTCCGCGCCTACTTGGACGTTTCCGCGCCTGCTTGGACGCTTCCCCGCCTGCTTGGACGCTACCGCGCCTGCTTGGACGCTTCCGCGCCTGCTTGCATGCTTCCGCGACTGCTTCGACGCTTCCGCGCCTGTGTGGACTCTTCTGCGCCTGCTTGGACTCTTCTGCGTCTTCTTGCATGCTGCCGCGCCTACTTGGACGCCTCCGCGCCTGCTTGGACGTTTCCGCGCCTGCTTGGACGCTACCGCGCCTGCTCGGACGCTTCCGCGCCTGCTTGCATGCTTCCCCGCCTGCTTGGACGCTACCGCGCCTGCTTGGACGCTTCCGCGCCTGCTTGGACGCTTCCGCGACTGCTTCGACGCTTCCGAGCCTGGTTGGACGCTACCGCGCCTGCTTGGACGTTTCCGCGCCTGCTTGGACGCTACCGCGCCTGCTTCGATGTTTCCGCGCCTGATTGGACGCTACCGCGCCTGCTTGGACGCTACCGCGCCTGCTTGGACGTTTCCACGCCTGCTTGGACGCTTCCGCGCCTTCGTGGACGCTTCCGCGCCTTCTTGCATGCTTCCGCGCCTACTTGGACGTTTCCGCGCCTGCTTGGACGCTTCCCCGCCTGCTTGGACGCTACCGCGCCTGCTTGGACGCTTCCGCGCCTGCTTGCATGCTTCCCCGCCTGCTTGGACGTTTCCACGCCTGCTTGGACGCTTCCGCGCCTGCGTGGACGCTTCTGCGTCTTCTTGCATGCTGCCGCGCCTACTTGGACGCCTCCGCGCCTGCTTGGACGCTTCCGTGACTGCTTGGACGCTTCCGCGCCTGCTTGGACTCTTCTGCGCCTTCTTGCATGCTGCCGCGCCTACTTGGACGCTTCCGCGCCTGCTTGTATGCTTCCCCGCCTGCTTGGACGCTACCGCGCCTGCTTGGACGCTTCCGCGCCTGCTTGGACTCCTCTGCGTCTTCTTGCATGCTTCCGCGCCTGCTTGGACGCTTCCGCGCCTGCTTGGACTCTTCTGCGCCTGCTTGGACTCTTCTGCGCCTTCTTGCATGCTTCCGCGCCTGCTTGGACGTTTCCGCGCCTGCTTGGACTCTTCCGCGCCTGCTTGGACGCTTCCGCGCCTGCTTGGACTCTTCTGCGTCTTCTTGCATACTTCCGCGCCTGCTTGGACGTTTCCGCGCCTGCTTGGACGCTTCCGCGCTTGATTGTATGCTTCCCCGCCTGCTTCGACGCTACCGCGCCTGCGTGGACGCTTCCGCGCCTGCTTGGACGCTTCCGCGCCTGCTTGTATGCTTCCCCGCCTGCTTGGACGCTTCCGCGCCTGCTTGGACACTTCTGCGCCTGTTTGGACTCTTCTGCGCCTTCTTGCATGCTTCCGCGCCTGCTTGGACGCTTCCGCCCCTGCTTGGCCACTTCCGCGACTGCTTGGACGCTACCGCGCCTGCTTGGACGCTTCCGCGACTGATTGGACGCTTCCGTGCCTGCTTGGACTCTTCTGCGCCTTCTTGCATGCTGCCGCGCCTACTTGGACGCTTCCGCGCCTGGTTGGACGCTACCGCGCCTGCTTGGACGTTTCCGCGCCTGCTTGGACGCTACCGCGCCTGCTTGGACGCTTCCGCGACTGCTTGGACGCCTCCGCGCCTGGTTGGACGCGACCGCGCCTGCTTGGACGCTTCCGCGACTGCTTGGACGCTTCCGCGCCTGCTTGGACTCTTCTGCGCCTGCTTGGACGCTTCCGTGACTGCTTGGACGCTTCAGCGCCTGCTTAGACTCTTCTGCGCCTTCTTGCATGCTGCCGCGCCTACTTGGACGTTTCCGCGCCTGCTTGGACGCTTCCGCGCCTGCTTGGACGCTTCCGCGTCTGCTTGGACGCTTCCGAGCCTGGTTGGACGCTACCGCGCCTGATTGGACGCTACCGCGCCTGATTGGACGCTACCGCGACTGCTTGGACGCTTCCGCGCCTGCTTGGACTCCTCTGCGTCTTCTTGCATGCTTCCGCGCCTGCTTGGACGTTTCCGCGCCTGCTTGGACGCTACCGCGCCTGCTTGGACGCTTCCGCGCCTGCTTGCATGCTTCCCCGCCTGCTTGGACGCTACCGCGCCTGCTTGGACGCTTCCGCGACTGCTTGGACGCTACCGCGCCTGCTTGGACGCTTCCGCGACTGCTTGGACTCTTCTGCGCCTTCTTGCATGCTTCCGCGCCTGGTTGGACGCTACCGCGCCTGCTTGGACGCTTCCGCGACTGCTTGGACGCTTCCGCGCCTGCTTGGACTCTTCTGCGCCTTCTTGCATGCTGCCGCGCCTACTTGGACGTTTCCGCGCCTGCTTAGACGTTTCCACGCCTGCTTGGACGCTTCCGCGCCTGCTTGGACGCTTCCGCGCCTTCTTGTATGCTTCCGCGCCTACTTGGACGTTTCCGCGCCTGCTTGGACGCTTCTCCGCCTGCTTGGACGCTACCGCGCCTGCTTGGACGCTTCCGCGCCTGCTTGCATGCTTCCCCGCCTGCTTGGACTCTTCCGCGTCTGCTTGGACTCTTCTGCGTCTTCTTGCATGCTGCCGCGCCTACTTGGACGCCTCCGCGCCTGCTTGGACGCTTCCGTGACTGCTTGGACGCTTCCGCGCCTGCTTGGACTCTTCTGCGCCTTCTTGCATGCTGCCGCGCCTACTTGGACGTTTCCGCGCCTGCTTGGACGCTTCCGCGCCTGCTTGTATGCTTCCCCGCCTGCTTGGACGCTACCGCGCCTGCTTGGACGCTTCCGCGCCTGCTTGGACGCTTCCGCGCCTGCTTGTATGCTTCCCCGCCTGCTTGGACGCTACCGCGCCTGCTTGGACGCTTCCGCGACTGCTTGGACGCTTCCGCGCCTGCTTGGACTCTTCTGCGGCTTCTTGCATGCTGCCGCGCCTGCTTGGACGTTTCCGCGCCAGCTTGGACGCTACCGCGCCTGCTTGGACGCTTCTGTGACTGCTTGGACGCTTCCGCGCCTGCTTAGACTCTTCTGCGCCTTCTTGCATGCTGCCGCGCCTACTTGGACGTTTCCGCGCCTGCTTAGACGTTTCCACGCCTGCTTGGACGCTTCTGCGCCTGCTTGCATGCTTCCCCGCCTGCTTGGACGCTTCCGCGCCTGCTTGGACTCTTCTGCGCCTTCTTGCATGCTTCCGCGCCTGCTTGGACGTTTCCGCGCCAGCTTGGACGCTACCGCGCCTGCTTGGACGCTTCTGTGACTGCTTGGACGCTTCCGCGCCTGCTTAGACTCTTCTGCGCCTTCTTGCATGCTGCCGCGCCTACTTGGACGTTTCCGCGCCTGCTTGGACGTTTCCGCGCCTGCTTGGACGCTACCGCGCCTGCTTGGACGCTTCCGCCCCTGCTTGGCCACTTCCGCGACTGCTTGGACGCTACCGCGCCTGCTTGGACGCTTCCGCGACTGATTGGACGCTTCCGTGCCTGTTTGGACTCTTCTGCGCCTTCTTGCATGCTGCCGCGCCTACTTGGACGCTTCCGCGCCTGGTTGGACGCTACCGCGCCTGCTTGGACGTTTCCGCGCCTGCTTGGACGCTTCCGCGACTGATTGGACGCTTCCGTGCCTGCTTGGACTCTTCTGCGCCTTCTTGCATGCTGCCGCGCCTACTTGGACGCTTCCGCGCCTGGTTGGACGCTACCGCGCCTGCTTGGACGTTTCCGCGCCTGCTTGGACGCTACCGCGCCTGCTTGGACGCTTCCGCGACTGCTTGGACGCCTCCGCGCCTGGTTGGACGCGACCGCGCCTGCTTGGACGCTTCCGCGACTGCTTGGACGCTTCCGCGCCTGCTTGGACTCTTCTGCGCCTGCTTGGACGCTTCCGTGACTGCTTGGACGCTTCAGCGCCTGCTTAGACTCTTCTGCGCCTTCTTGCATGCTGCCGCGCCTACTTGGACGTTTCCGCGCCTGCTTGGACGCTTCCGCGCCTGCTTGGACGCTTCCGCGTCTGCTTGGACGCTTCCGAGCCTGGTTGGACGCTACCGCGCCTGATTGGACGCTACCGCGCCTGATTGGACGCTACCGCGACTGCTTGGACGCTTCCGCGCCTGCTTGGACTCCTCTGCGTCTTCTTGCATGCTTCCGCGCCTGCTTGGACGTTTCCGCGCCTGCTTGGACGCTACCGCGCCTGCTTGGACGCTTCCGCGCCTGCTTGCATGCTTCCCCGCCTGCTTGGACGCTACCGCGCCTGCTTGGACGCTTCCGCGACTGCTTGGACGCTACCGCGCCTGCTTGGACGCTTCCGCGACTGCTTGGACTCTTCTGCGCCTTCTTGCATGCTTCCGCGCCTGGTTGGACGCTACCGCGCCTGCTTGGACGCTTCCGCGACTGCTTGGACGCTTCCGCGCCTGCTTGGACTCTTCTGCGCCTTCTTGCATGCTGCCGCGCCTACTTGGACGTTTCCGCGCCTGCTTAGACGTTTCCACGCCTGCTTGGACGCTTCCGCGCCTGCTTGGACGCTTCCGCGCCTTCTTGTATGCTTCCGCGCCTACTTGGACGTTTCCGCGCCTGCTTGGACGCTTCTCCGCCTGCTTGGACGCTACCGCGCCTGCTTGGACGCTTCCGCGCCTGCTTGCATGCTTCCCCGCCTGCTTGGACTCTTCCGCGTCTGCTTGGACTCTTCTGCGTCTTCTTGCATGCTGCCGCGCCTACTTGGACGCCTCCGCGCCTGCTTGGACGCTTCCGTGACTGCTTGGACGCTTCCGCGCCTGCTTGGACTCTTCTGCGCCTTCTTGCATGCTGCCGCGCCTACTTGGACGTTTCCGCGCCTGCTTGGACGCTTCCGCGCCTGCTTGTATGCTTCCCCGCCTGCTTGGACGCTACCGCGCCTGCTTGGACGCTTCCGCGCCTGCTTGGACGCTTCCGCGCCTGCTTGTATGCTTCCCCGCCTGCTTGGACGCTACCGCGCCTGCTTGGACGCTTCCGCGACTGCTTGGACGCTTCCGCGCCTGCTTGGACTCTTCTGCGGCTTCTTGCATGCTGCCGCGCCTGCTTGGACGTTTCCGCGCCAGCTTGGACGCTACCGCGCCTGCTTGGACGCTTCTGTGACTGCTTGGACGCTTCCGCGCCTGCTTAGACTCTTCTGCGCCTTCTTGCATGCTGCCGCGCCTACTTGGACGTTTCCGCGCCTGCTTAGACGTTTCCACGCCTGCTTGGACGCTTCTGCGCCTGCTTGCATGCTTCCCCGCCTGCTTGGACGCTTCCGCGCCTGCTTGGACTCTTCTGCGCCTTCTTGCATGCTTCCGCGCCTGCTTGGACGTTTCCGCGCCAGCTTGGACGCTACCGCGCCTGCTTGGACGCTTCTGTGACTGCTTGGACGCTTCCGCGCCTGCTTAGACTCTTCTGCGCCTTCTTGCATGCTGCCGCGCCTACTTGGACGTTTCCGCGCCTGCTTGGACGTTTCCGCGCCTGCTTGGACGCTACCGCGCCTGCTTGGACGCTTCCGCGCCTACTTGGACGTTTCCGCGCCTGCTTGGACGCTTCCCCGCCTGCTTGGACGCTTCCGCGCCTGCTTGGACTCTTCTGCGTCTTCTTGCATGCTTCCGCGCCTGCTTGGACGTTTCCGCGCCTGCTTGGACTCTTCTGCGTCTTCTTGCATGCTTCCGCGCCTGCTTGGACGTTTCCGCGCCTGCTTGGACGCTACCGCGCCTGCTTGGACTCTTCTGCGCCTTGTTGCATGCTTCCGCGACTGCTTGAACGCTACCGCGCCTGCTTGGACGCTTCCGCGACTGCTTGGACTCTTCTGCGTCTTCTTGCATGCTTCCGCGCCTGCTTGGACGTTTCCGCGCCTGCTTGGACTCTTCTGCGCCTGCTTGGACGCGACCGCGACTGCTTGGACGCTTCCGCGACTGCTTGGACGCTTCCGCGACTGCTTGGACGCTTCCGCGCCTGCTTGGACTCTTCTGCGCCTGCTTGGACTCTTCCACGCCTGCTTGGACGCTTCCGCGCCTGGTTGGACGCTACCGCGCCTGCTTGGACGCTTCCGCGCCTGCTTGGACTCTTCTGCGCCTGCTTGCATGCTTCCGCGCCTGCTTGGACGCTTCCGCGCCTGCTTGGACTCTTCTGCGTCTTCTTGCATGCTTCCGCGCCTGCTTGGACGTTTCCGCGCCTGCTTGGACTCTTCTGCGCCTGCTTGCATGCTTCCGCGCCTGGTTGGACTCTTCTGCGCCTGCTTGGACTCTTCTGCGTCTTCTTGCATGCTTCCGCGCCTGCTTGGACGTTTCCGCGCCTACTTGGACGTTTCCGCGCCTGCTTGGACGCTTCCGCGCCTGCTTGCATGCTTCCCCGCCTGCTTGGACGCTTCCGCGCCTGCTTGGACGCTTCCGCGCCTGGTTGGACGCTACCGCGCCTGCTTGGACGCTTCCGCGCCTGCTTGCATGCTTCCCCGCCTGCTTGGACGCTACCGCGCCTGCTTGGACGCTTCCGCGCCTGCTTGGACGCTTCCGCGCCTGCTTGGACTCTTCTGCGTCTTCTTGCATGCTTCCGCGCCTGCTTGGACGTTTCCGCGCCTGCTTGGACGCTACCGCGACTACTTGGACGCTTCCGCGACTGCTTGGACGCTTCCGCGCCTGGTTGGACGCTACCGCGCCTGCTTGGACGCTTCCGCGACTGCTTGCACGCTTCCGCGCCTGCTTGGACGCTACCGCGCCTGCTTGGACGCTTCCGCGACTGCTTGGACGCTACCGCGCCTGCTTGGACGCTTCCGCGACTGCTTGGACGCTTCCGCGCCTGCTTGGACTCTTCTGCGTCTTCTTGCATGCTTCCGCGCCTGCTTGGACGTTTCCGCGCCTGCTTGGACGCTGCCGCGCCTGCTTGGACACTTCCGCGCCTGCTTGGACGCTACCGCGCCTGCTTGGACGCTTCCGCGACTGCTTGCACGCTTCCGCGCCTGCTTGGACTCTTCTGCGCCTTCTTGCATGCTTCCGCGCCTACTTGGACGTTTCCGCGCCTGCTTGGACGCTACCGCGCCTGCTTGGACGTTTCCGCGCCTGCTTGGACGCTTCCGCGCCTGCCTGGAATCTTCTGCGTCTTCTTGCATGCTTCCGCGCCTGCTTGGACGTTTCCGCGCCTGCTTGGACGCTGCCGCGCCTGCTTGGACTCTTCCGCGCCTGCTTGGACGCTACCGCGCCTGCTTGGACGCTTCCGCGCCTGCTTGCATGCTTCCCCGCCTGCTTGGACGCTTCCGCGCCTGATTGGACGCTTCCGCGACTGCTTGGACGCTTCCGCGCCTGCTTGGACGCTTCCGCGCCTGCTTGGACTATTCTGCGTCTTCTTGCATGCTTCCGCGCCTGTTTGGACGCTTCCGCGACTTCTTGGACGCTTCCGCGCCTGGTTGGACGCTACCGCGACTGCTTGGACGCTTCCGCGCCTGCTTGGACGCTTCCGCGCCTGCTCGGACGCTTCCGCGACTGCTTGGTCGCTTCCGCGCCTGCTTGGACGCTACCGCGCCTGCTTGGACTCTTCTGCGTCTTCTTGCAAGCTTCCGCGCCTGCTTGGACGTTTCCGCGCCTGCTTGGACGCTTCCGCGCCTGCCTGGAATCTTCTGCGCCTTCTTGCATGCTTCCGCGCCTGCTTGGACGTTTCCGCACCAGCTTGGACACTACCGCGCCTGCTTGGACGCTTCCGCGCCTGCTTGGACGCTTCCGCGACTGCTTGGACGCTTCCGCGACTGCTTGGACGCTTCCGCGACTGCTTGGACGCTTCCTCGCCTGCTTGGACCCTTCTGCGTCTTCTTGCATGCTTCCGCGCCTACTTGGACGTTTCCGCGCCTGCTTGGACGCTTCCGCGCCTGCTTGCATGCTTCCCCGCCTGCTTGGACGCTTCCGCGCCTGCTTGGACGCTTCCGCGCCTGGTTGGACGCTACCGCGCCTGCTTGGACGCTTCCGCGCCTGCTTGCATGCTTCCCCGCCTGCTTGGACGCTTCCGCGCCAGCTTGGACTCTTCTGCGCCTGCTTGCATGCTTCCGCGCCTGCTTGGACGCTTCCGCGCCTGCTTGGACTCTTCTGCGTCTTCTTGCATGCTTCCGCGCCTGCTTGGACGTTTCCGCGCCTGCTTGGACTCTTCTGCGCCTGCTTGCATGCTTCCGCGCCTGGTTGGACTCTTCTGCGCCTGCTTGGACTCTTCTGCGTCTTCTTGCATGCTTCCGCGCCTGCTTGGACGTTTCCGCGCCTACTTGGACGTTTCCGCGCCTGCTTGGACGCTTCCGCGCCTGCTTGCATGCTTCCCCGCCTGCTTGGACGCTTCCGCGCCTGCTTGGACGCTTCCGCGCCTGGTTGGACGCTACCGCGCCTGCTTGGACGCTTCCGCGCCTGCTTGCATGCTTCCCCGCCTGCTTGGACGCTACCGCGCCTGCTTGGACGCTTCCGCGCCTGCTTGGACGCATCCGCGCCTGCTTGGACTCTTCTGCGTCTTCTTGCATGCTTCCGCGCCTGCTTGGACGTTTCCGCGCCTGCTTGGACGCTACCGCGACTGCTTGGACGCTTCCGCGACTGCTTGGACGCTTCCGCGCCTGGTTGGACGCTACCGCGCCTGCTTGGACGCTTCCGCGACTGCTTGCACGCTTCCGCGCCTGCTTGGACGCTACCGCGCCTGCTTGGACGCTTCCGCGACTGCTTGGACGCTACCGCGCCTGCTTGGACGCTTCCGCGACTGCTTGGACGCTTCCGCGCCTGCTTGGACTCTTCTGCGTCTTCTTGCATGCTTCCGCGCCTGCTTGGACGCTGCCGCGCCTGCTTGGACTCTTCCGCGCCTGCTTGGACGCTACCGCGCCTGCTTGGACGCTTCCGCGACTGCTTGGACACTACCGCGCCTGCTTGGACGCTTCCGCGCCTGCTTGGACGCTTCCGCGACTGCTTGGACGCTTCCGCGACTGCTTGGACGCTTCCGCGACTGCTTGGGCGCTTCCTCGCCTGCTTGGACCCTTCTGCGTCTTCTTGCATGCTTCCGCGCCTACTTGGACGTTTCCGCGCCTGCTTGGACGCTTCCGCGCCTGCTTGCATGCTTCCCCTCCTGCTTGGACGCTTCCGCGCCTGCTTGGAGTCTTCTGCGTCTTCTTGCATGCTTCCGCGCCTGCTTGGACGTTTCCGCGCATGCTTGGACGCTGCCGCGCCTGCTTGGACGCTTCCGCGACTGCTTGGACGCTTCCGCGCCTGCTTGGACGCTTCCGCGCCTGCTCGGACGCTTCCGCGACTGCTTGGTCGCTTCCGCGCCTGCTTGGACGCTACCGCGCCTGCTTGGACGCTTCCGCGACTGCTTGGACGCTTCCGCGGCTGCTTGGACGCTACTGCGCCTGCTTGAACGCTTCCGCGACTGCTTGGACGCTTCCGCGCCTGGTTGGACGCTACCGCGCCTGCTTGGAAGCTTCCGCGACTGCTTGGACGCTACCGCGCCTGCTTGGACGCTGCCGCGACTGCTTGGACGCTTCCGCGCCTGCTTGGACGTTTCCGCGCCTGCTTGGACGCTACCGCGCCTGCTTGGACGCTTCCGCGCCTGCTTGCATGCTTCCCCGCCTGCTTGGACGCTACCGCGCCTGCTTGGACGCTTCCGCGCCTGCTTGGACGCATCCGCGCCTGCTTGGACTCTTCTGCGTCTTCTTGCATGCTTCCGCGCCTGCTTGGACGTTTCCGCGCCTGCTTGGACGCTACCGCGACTGCTTGGACGCTTCCGCGACTGCTTGGACGCTTCCGCGCCTGGTTGGACGCTACCGCGCCTGCTTGGACGCTTCCGCGACTGCTTGCACGCTTCCGCGCCTGCTTGGACGCTACCGCGCCTGCTTGGACGCTTCCGCGACTGCTTGGACGCTACCGCGCCTGCTTGGACGCTTCCGCGACTGCTTGGACGCTTCCGCGCCTGCTTGGACTCTTCTGCGTCTTCTTGCATGCTTCCGCGCCTGCTTGGCGTTTCCGCGCCTGCTTGGACGCTGCCGCGCCTGCTTGGACTCTTCCGCGCCTGCTTGGACGCTACCGCGCCTGCTTGGACGCTTCCGCGACTGCTTGGACACTACCGCGCCTGCTTGGACGCTTCCGCGCCTGCTTGGACGCTTCCGCGACTGCTTGGACGCTTCCGCGACTGCTTGGACGCTTCCGCGACTGCTTGGGCGCTTCCTCGCCTGCTTGGACCCTTCTGCGTCTTCTTGCATGCTTCCGCGCCTACTTGGACGTTTCCGCGCCTGCTTGGACGCTTCCGCGCCTGCTTGCATGCTTCCCCTCCTGCTTGGACGCTTCCGCGCCTGCTTGGAGTCTTCTGCGTCTTCTTGCATGCTTCCGCGCCTGCTTGGACGTTTCCGCGCATGCTTGGACGCTGCCGCGCCTGCTTGGACGCTTCCGCGACTGCTTGGACGCTTCCGCGCCTGCTTGGACGCTTCCGCGCCTGCTCGGACGCTTCCGCGACTGCTTGGTCGCTTCCGCGCCTGCTTGCATGCTTCCGCGCCTGGTTGGACTCTTCTGCGCCTGCTTGGACTCTTCTGCGTCTTCTTGCATGCTTCCGCGCCTGCTTGGACGTTTCCGCGCCTACTTGGACGTTTCCGCGCCTGCTTGGACGCTTCCGCGCCTGCTTGCATGCTTCCCCGCCTGCTTGGACGCATCCGCGCCTGCTTGGACGCTTCCGCGCCTGGTTGGACGCTACCGCGCCTGCTTGGACGCTTCCGCGCCTGCTTGCATGCTTCCCCGCCTGCTTGGACGCTACCGCGCCTGCTTGGACGCTTCCGCGCCTGCTTGGACGCATCCGCGCCTGCTTGGACTCTTCTGCGTCTTCTTGCATGCTTCCGCGCCTGCTTGGACGTTTCCGCGCCTGCTTGGACGCTACCGCGACTGCTTGGACGCTTCCGCGACTGCTTGGACGCTTCCGCGCCTGGTTGGACGCTACCGCGCCTGCTTGGACGCTTCCGCGACTGCTTGCACGCTTCCGCGCCTGCTTGGACGCTACCGCGCCTGCTTGGACGCTTCCGCGACTGCTTGGACGCTACCGCGCCTGCTTGGACGCTTCCGCGACTGCTTGGACGCTTCCGCGCCTGCTTGGACTCTTCTGCGTCTTCTTGCATGCTTCCGCGCCTGCTTGGCGTTTCCGCGCCTGCTTGGACGCTGCCGCGCCTGCTTGGACTCTTCCGCGCCTGCTTGGACGCTACCGCGCCTGCTTGGACGCTTCCGCGACTGCTTGGACACTACCGCGCCTGCTTGGACGCTTCCGCGCCTGCTTGGACGCTTCCGCGACTGCTTGGACGCTTCCGCGCCTGCTTGGACGCTTCTGCGTCTTCTTGCATGCTTCCGCGCCTGCTTGGACGTTTTCGCGCCTGCTTGGACGCTACCGCGCCTACTTGGACGCTTCCGCGACTGCTTGGACGCATCCGCGCCTGGTTGGACGCTACCGCGCCTGCTTGGACGCTTCCGCGACTGCTTGGACGCATCCGCGCCTGGTTGGACGCTACCGCGCCTGCTTGGACGCTTCCGCGCCTGCTTGGACGTTTCCGCACCTGCTTGGACTCTTCTGCGCCATCTTGCATTCTTCCGCGCCTGCTTGGACGTTTCCGCGCCTGCTTGGACGCTACCGCGCCTGCTTGGACGCTTCCGCGCCTTCTTGCATGCTTCCGCGCCTACTTGGACGCTTCCGCGCCTGGTTGGACGCTACCGCACCTGCTTGGACACTACCGCGCCTGCTTGGACGCTTCCGCGACTGCTTGGACGCTTCCGCGCCTGGTTGGACGCTACCGCGCCTGCTTGGACACTACCGCGCCTGCTTGGACGCTTCCGCGCCTGCTTGGACTCTTCTGCGTCTTCTTGCATGCTTCCGCGCCTGCTTGGACGTTTCCGCGCCTGCTTGGACGCTACCGCGCCTGCTTGGACGCTTCCGCGACTGCTTGGACGCTTCCGCGCCTGGTTGGACGCTACCGCGCCTGCTTGGACGCTTCCGCGAGTGCTTGGACGCTTCCGCGACTGCTTGGACGTTTCCGCGCCTGCTTGGACGCTACCGCGCCTGCTTGGACGCTTCCGCGACTGCTTGGACGCATCCGCGCCTGGTTGGACGCTTCCGCGCCTGCTTGGACGCTTCCGCGACTGCTTGGACGCTTCCGCGACTGCTTGGACGCTTCCGCGACTGCTTGGACTCTTCTGCGCCTTCTTGCATGCTGCCGCGCCAACTTGGATGTTTCCGCGCCTGCTTGGACGGTTCAGCGACTGCTTGGACGTTTACGCGCCTGCTTGGACGCTACCGCGCCTGCTTGGACGCTTCCGCGACTGCTTGGACGCATCCGCGCCTGGTTGGACGCTTCCGCGCCTGCTTGGACGCTTCCGCGACTGCTTGGACGCTTCCGCGACTGCTTGGACGCTTCCGCGACTGCTTGGACGCATCCGCGCCTGGTTGGACGCTACCGCGCCTGCTTGGACGCTACCGCGCCTACTTGGACGCTTCCGCGACTGCTTGGACGTTTCCGCGCCTGCTTGGACGCTACCGCGCCTGCTTGGACGCTTCCGCGACTGCTTGGACGCATCCGCGCCTGGTTGGACGCTTCCGCGCCTGCTTGGACGCTTCCGCGACTGCTTGGACGCTTCCGCGACTGCTTGGACGCTTCCGCGACTGCTTGGACTCTTCTGCGTCTTCTTGCATGCTGCCGCGCCTGCTTGGACGCTACCGCGCCTGCTTGGACGCTTCCGCGAGTGCTTGGACGCTTCCGCGCCTGATTGGACGCTACCGCGCCTGCTTGGACGCTTCCGCGCCTGCTTGGACTCTTCTGCGTCTTCTTGCATGCTTCCGCGTCTGCTTGGACGTTTCCGCGCCTGCTTGGACGCTGCCGCGCCTGCTTGGACGCTTACGCGACTGCTTGGACGCATCCGCGCCTGGTTGGACGCTACCGCGCCTGCTTGGACACTACCGCGCCTGCTTGGACGCTACCGCGCCTGCTTGGACGCTTACGCGACTGCTTGGACGCATCCGCGCCTGGTTGGACGCTACCGCGCCTGCTTGGACGCTACCGCGCCTACTTGGACGCTTCCGCGACTGCTTGGACGCTTTCGCGCCTGCTTGGTCGCTTCCGCGACTGCTTGGACGCATCCGCGCCTGGTTGGACGCTACCGCGCCTGCTTGGACGCTACCGCGCCTACTTGGACGCTTCCGCGACTGCTTGGACGTTTCCGCGCCTGCTTGGACGCTACCGCGCCTGCTTGGACGCTTCCGCGACTGCTTGGACGCATCCGCGCCTGGTTGGACGCTTCCGCGCCTGCTTGGACGCTTCCGCGACTGCTTGGGCGCTTCCGCGCCTGCTTGGACGCTACCACGCCTGCTTGGACGCTTCCGCGACTGCTTGGACGCTACCGCGCCTGCTTGGACGCTACCGCGACTGCTTGGACGCTTCCGCGCCTGCTTGGACTCTTCTGCGTCTTCTTGCATGCTTCCGGGCCTGCTTGGACGTTTCCGCGCCAGCTTGGACACTACCGCGCCTGCTTGGACGCTTCCGCGACTGCTTGGACGCTTCCGCGCCTGGTTGGACGCTACCGCGCCTGCTTGGACGCCTCCGCGACTGCTTGGACGTTTCCGCGCCTGCTTGGACGCTACCGCGCCTGCTTGGACACTTCCGCGACTGCTTGGACGCATCCGCGCCTGGTTGGACGCTACCGCGCCTGCTTGGACACTACCGCGCCTGCTTGAACGCTTCCGCGACTGCTTGGACGCTTCCGCGCCTGCTTGGACGCTACTGCGCCTGCTTGGACGCTTCCGCGACTGCTTGGACGCTACCGCGCCTGCATGGACGCTTCCGCGACTGCTTGGACGATCCGCGCCTGCTTGGACGCTACCACGCCTGCTTGGACGCTTCCGCGACTGCTTGGACGCTACCGCGCCTGCTTGGACGCTACCGCGTCTGCTTGGACGCTTCCGCGCCTGCTTGGACTCTTCTGCGTCTTCTTGCATGCTTCCGCGCCTGCTTGGACGTTTCCGCGCCTGCTTGGTCGCTTCCGCGACTGCTTGGACGCTTCCGCGCCTGGTTGGACGCTACCGCGCCTGCTTGGACGCTTCCGCGACTGCTTGGACGCTTCCGCGCCTGCTTGGACGTTTTCGCGCCTGCTTGGACGCTACCGCGCCTACTTGGACGCTTCCGCGACTGCTTGGACGCATCCGCGCCTGGTTGGACGCTACCGCGCCTGCTTGGACGCTTCCGCGACTGCTTGGACGCATCCGCGCCTGGTTGGACGCTACCGCGCCTGCTTGGACGCTTCCGCGCCTGCTTGGACGTTTCCGCACCTGCTTGGACTCTTCTGCGCCATCTTGCATTCTTCCGCGCCTGCTTGGACGTTTCCGCGCCTGCTTGGACGCTACCGCGCCTGCTTGGACGCTTCCGCGCCTTCTTGCATGCTTCCGCGCCTACTTGGACGCATCCGCGCCTGGTTGGACGCTACCGCGCCTGCTTGGACGCTTCCGCGCCTACTTGGACGTTTCCGCGCCTGCTTGGACGCTTCCGCGCCTGCTTGGACGTTTCCGCGCCAGTTTGGACACTACCGCGCCTGCTTGGACGCTTCCGCGACTGCTTGGACGCTTCCGCGCCTGCTTGGACGCTACCGCGCCTGCTTGGACGCTTCCGCGCCTGCTTGGACGATACCGCGCCTGCTTGGACGCTACTGCGCCTGCTTGGACGCTTCCGCGACTGCTTGGACGCTTCCGCGCCTGCTTGGACGCTACCGCGCCTGCTTGGACGCTTCCGCGACTGCTTGGACGCTTCCGCGCCTGGTTGGACGCTACCGCGCCTGCTTGGACATTACCGCGCCTGGATGGACGCTACCACGCCTGCTTGGACGGTTCCGCGACTGCTTGGACGCTTCCGCGCCTGCTTGGACGCTACCGCGCCTGCTTGGACGCTTCCGCGACTGCTTGGACGCTTCCGCGCCTGGTTGGACGCTACCGCGCCTGCTTGGACATTACCGCGCCTGCTTGGACGCTTCCGCGACTGCTTGGACGCTTCCGCGCCTGGTTGGACGCTACCGCACCTGCTTGGACATTACCGCGCCTGGATGGACGCTACCACGCCTGCTTGGACGCTTCCGCGACTGCTTGGACGCTTCCGCGCCTGCTTGGACGCTTCCGCGACTGCTTGGACGCATCCGCGCCTGGTTGGACGCTTCCGCGCCTGCTTGGACGCTTCCGCGACTGCTTGGACGCTTCCGCGACTGCTTGGACGCTTCCGCGACTGCTTGGACTCTTCTGCGTCTTCTTGCATGCTGCCGCGCCTGCTTGGACGCTACCGCGCCTGCTTGGACGCTTCCGCGAGTGCTTGGACGCTTCCGCGCCTGATTGGACGCTACCGCGCCTGCTTGGACGCTTCCGCGCCTGCTTGGACTCTTCTGCGTCTTCTTGCATGCTTCCGCGTCTGCTTGGACGTTTCCGCGCCTGCTTGGACGCTGCCGCGCCTGCTTGGACGCTTACGCGACTGCTTGGACGCATCCGCGCCTGGTTGGACGCTACCGCGCCTGCTTGGACACTACCGCGCCTGCTTGGACGCTACCGCGCCTGCTTGGACGCTTACGCGACTGCTTGGACGCATCCGCGCCTGGTTGGACGCTACCGCGCCTGCTTGGACGCTACCGCGCCTGCTTGGACGCTACCGCGCCTACTTGGACGCTTCCGCGACTGCTTGGACGCTTTCGCGCCTGCTTGGTCGCTTCCGCGACTGCTTGGACGCATCCGCGCCTGGTTGGACGCTACCGCGCCTGCTTGGACGCTACCGCGCCTACTTGGACGCTTCCGCGACTGCTTGGACGTTTCCGCGCCTGCTTGGACGCTACCGCGCCTGCTTGGACGCTTCCGCGACTGCTTGGACGCATCCGCGCCTGGTTGGACGCTTCCGCGCCTGCTTGGACGCTTCCGCGACTGCTTGGGCGCTTCCGCGCCTGCTTGGACGCTACCACGCCTGCTTGGACGCTTCCGCGACTGCTTGGACGCTACCGCGCCTGCTTGGACGCTACCGCGACTGCTTGGACGCTTCCGCGCCTGCTTGGACTCTTCTGCGTCTTCTTGCATGCTTCCGGGCCTGCTTGGACGTTTCCGCGCCAGCTTGGACACTACCGCGCCTGCTTGGACGCTTCCGCGACTGCTTGGACGCTTCCGCGCCTGGTTGGACGCTACCGCGCCTGCTTGGACGCCTCCGCGACTGCTTGGACGTTTCCGCGCCTGCTTGGACGCTACCGCGCCTGCTTGGACACTTCCGCGACTGCTTGGACGCATCCGCGCCTGGTTGGACGCTACCGCGCCTGCTTGGACACTACCGCGCCTGCTTGAACGCTTCCGCGACTGCTTGGACGCTTCCGCGCCTGCTTGGACGCTACTGCGCCTGCTTGGACGCTTCCGCGACTGCTTGGACGCTACCGCGCCTGCATGGACGCTTCCGCGACTGCTTGGACGATCCGCGCCTGCTTGGACGCTACCACGCCTGCTTGGACGCTTCCGCGACTGCTTGGACGCTACCGCGCCTGCTTGGACGCTACCGCGTCTGCTTGGACGCTTCCGCGCCTGCTTGGACTCTTCTGCGTCTTCTTGCATGCTTCCGCGCCTGCTTGGACGTTTCCGCGCCTGCTTGGTCGCTTCCGCGACTGCTTGGACGCTTCCGCGCCTGGTTGGACGCTACCGCGCCTGCTTGGACGCTTCCGCGACTGCTTGGACGCTTCCGCGCCTGCTTGGACGTTTTCGCGCCTGCTTGGACGCTACCGCGCCTACTTGGACGCTTCCGCGACTGCTTGGACGCATCCGCGCCTGGTTGGACGCTACCGCGCCTGCTTGGACGCTTCCGCGACTGCTTGGACGCATCCGCGCCTGGTTGGACGCTACCGCGCCTGCTTGGACGCTTCCGCGCCTGCTTGGACGTTTCCGCACCTGCTTGGACTCTTCTGCGCCATCTTGCATTCTTCCGCGCCTGCTTGGACGTTTCCGCGCCTGCTTGGACGCTACCGCGCCTGCTTGGACGCTTCCGCGCCTTCTTGCATGCTTCCGCGCCTACTTGGACGCATCCGCGCCTGGTTGGACGCTACCGCGCCTGCTTGGACGCTTCCGCGCCTACTTGGACGTTTCCGCGCCTGCTTGGACGCTTCCGCGCCTGCTTGGACGTTTCCGCGCCAGTTTGGACACTACCGCGCCTGCTTGGACGCTTCCGCGACTGCTTGGACGCTTCCGCGCCTGCTTGGACGCTACCGCGCCTGCTTGGACGCTTCCGCGCCTGCTTGGACGATACCGCGCCTGCTTGGACGCTACTGCGCCTGCTTGGACGCTTCCGCGACTGCTTGGACGCTTCCGCGCCTGCTTGGACGCTACCGCGCCTGCTTGGACGCTTCCGCGACTGCTTGGACGCTTCCGCGCCTGGTTGGACGCTACCGCGCCTGCTTGGACATTACCGCGCCTGGATGGACGCTACCACGCCTGCTTGGACGCTTCCGCGACTGCTTGGACGCTTCCGCGCCTGCTTGGACGCTACCGCGCCTGCTTGGACGCTTCCGCGACTGCTTGGACGCTTCCGCGCCTGGTTGGACGCTACCGCGCCTGCTTGGACATTACCGCGCCTGCTTGGACGCTTCCGCGACTGCTTGGACGCTTCCGCGCCTGGTTGGACGCTACCGCACCTGCTTGGACATTACCGCGCCTGGATGGACGCTACCACGCCTGCTTGGACGCTTCCGCGACTGCTTGGACGCTTCCGCGCCTGCTTGGACGCTACCGCGCCTGCTTGGACGCTTCCGCGACTGCTTGGACGCTTCCGCGCCTGGTTGGACGCTACCGCGCCTGCTTGGACATTACCGCGCCTGCTTGGACGCTTCCGCGACTGCTTGGACGCTTCCGCGCCTGGTTGGACGCTACCGCACCTGCTTGGACACTACCGCGCCTGCTTGGACGCTTCCGCGACTGCTTGGACGCTTCCGCGCCTGGTTGGACGCTACCGCGCCTGCTTGGACACTACCGCGCCTGCTTGGACGCTTCCGCGCCTGCTTGGACTCTTCTGCGTCTTCTTGCATGCTTCCGCGCCTGCTTGGACGTTTCCGCGCCTGCTTGGACGCTACCGCGCCTGCTTGGACGCTTCCGCGACTGCTTGGACGCTTCCGCGCCTGGTTGGACGCTACCGCGCCTGCTTGGACGCTTCCGCGAGTGCTTGGACGCTTCCGCGACTGCTTGGACGTTTCCGCGCCTGCTTGGACGCTACCGCGCCTGCTTGGACGCTTCCGCGACTGCTTGGACGCATCCGCGCCTGGTTGGACGCTTCCGCGCCTGCTTGGACGCTTCCGCGACTGCTTGGACGCTTCCGCGACTGCTTGGACGCTTCCGCGACTGCTTGGACTCTTCTGCGCCTTCTTGCATGCTGCCGCGCCAACTTGGATGTTTCCGCGCCTGCTTGGACGCTTCAGCGACTGCTTGGACGTTTACGCGCCTGCTTGGACGCTACCGCGCCTGCTTGGACGCTTCCGCGACTGCTTGGACGCATCCGCGCCTGGTTGGACGCTTCCGCGCCTGCTTGGACGCTTCCGCGACTGCTTGGACGCTTCCGCGACTGCTTGGACGCTTCCGCGACTGCTTGGACGCATCCGCGCCTGGTTGGACGCTACCGCGCCTGCTTGGACGCTACCGCGCCTACTTGGACGCTTCCGCGACTGCTTGGACGTTTCCGCGCCTGCTTGGACGCTACCGCGCCTGCTTGGACGCTTCCGCGACTGCTTGGACGCATCCGCGCCTGGTTGGACGCTTCCGCGCCTGCTTGGACGCTTCCGCGACTGCTTGGACGCTTCCGCGACTGCTTGGACGCTTCCGCGACTGCTTGGACTCTTCTGCGTCTTCTTGCATGCTGCCGCGCCTGCTTGGACGCTACCGCGCCTGCTTGGACGCTTCCGCGAGTGCTTGGACGCTTCCGCGCCTGATTGGACGCTACCGCGCCTGCTTGGACGCTTCCGCGCCTGCTTGGACTCTTCTGCGTCTTCTTGCATGCTTCCGCGTCTGCTTGGACGTTTCCGCGCCTGCTTGGACGCTGCCGCGCCTGCTTGGACGCTTACGCGACTGCTTGGACGCATCCGCGCCTGGTTGGACGCTACCGCGCCTGCTTGGACACTACCGCGCCTGCTTGGACGCTACCGCGCCTGCTTGGACGCTTACGCGACTGCTTGGACGCATCCGCGCCTGGTTGGACGCTACCGCGCCTGCTTGGACGCTACCGCGCCTACTTGGACGCTTCCGCGACTGCTTGGACGCTTTCGCGCCTGCTTGGTCGCTTCCGCGACTGCTTGGACGCATCCGCGCCTGGTTGGACGCTACCGCGCCTGCTTGGACGCTACCGCGCCTACTTGGACGCTTCCGCGACTGCTTGGACGTTTCCGCGCCTGCTTGGACGCTACCGCGCCTGCTTGGACGCTTCCGCGACTGCTTGGACGCATCCGCGCCTGGTTGGACGCTTCCGCGCCTGCTTGGACGCTTCCGCGACTGCTTGGGCGCTTCCGCGACTGCTTGGACGCTTCCGCGACTGCTTGGACTCTTCTGCGCCTTCTTGCATGCTGCCGCGCCAACTTGGATGTTTCCGCGCCTGCTTGGACGATTCCGCGCCTGCTTGGACGCTACCGCGCCTGCTTGGACGCTTCCGCGTCTGCTTGGACTCTTCTGCGTCTTCTTGCATGCTGCCGCGCCTGCTTGGACGCTTCCGCAACTGCTTGGACGCTACCGCGCCTACTTGGACGCTTCCGCGACTGCTTGGACGCTTTCGCGCCTGCTTGGACGCTTCCGCGCCTGCTTGGACGCTTCCGCGCCTGCTTGGACGCTTCCGCGCCTGCTTGGACGCTTCCGCGCCTGCTTGGACGCTTCCGCGCCTGCTCGGACGCTTCCGCGACTGCTTGGTCGCTTCCGCGCCTGCTTGGACGCTACCGCGCCTGCTTGGACGCTTCCGCGACTGCTTGGACGCTTCCGCGCCTGCTTGGACGCTACTGCGCCTGCTTGAACGCTTCCGCGATTGCTTGGACGCTTCCGCGCCTGGTTGGACGCTACCGCGCCTGCTTGGACGCTTCCGCGACTGCTTGGACACATCCGCGCCTGGTTGGACGCTACCGCGCCTGCTTGGACGCTTCCGCGACTGCTTGGACGCTTCCGCGCCTGGTTGGACGCTACCGCGCCTGCTTGGACGCTTCCGCGAGTGCTTGGACGCTTCCGCGACTGCTTGGACGTTTCCGCGCCTGCTTGGACGCTACCGCGCCTGCTTGGACGCTTCCGCGACTGCTTGGACGCATCCGCGCCTGGTTGGACGCTTCCGCGCCTGCTTGGACGCTTCCGCGACTGCTTGGACGCTTCCGCGACTGCTTGGACGCTTCCGCGACTGCTTGGACTCTTCTGCGCCTTCTTGCATGCTGCCGCGCCAACTTGGATGTTTCCGCGCCTGCTTGGACGCTTCAGCGACTGCTTGGACGTTTACGCGCCTGCTTGGACGCTACCGCGCCTGCTTGGACGCTTCCGCGACTGCTTGGACGCATCCGCGCCTGGTTGGACGCTTCCGCGCCTGCTTGGACGCTTCCGCGACTGCTTGGACGCTTCCGCGACTGCTTGGACGCTTCCGCGACTGCTTGGACGCATCCGCGCCTGGTTGGACGCTACCGCGCCTGCTTGGACGCTACCGCGCCTACTTGGACGCTTCCGCGACTGCTTGGACGTTTCCGCGCCTGCTTGGACGCTACCGCGCCTGCTTGGACGCTTCCGCGACTGCTTGGACGCATCCGCGCCTGGTTGGACGCTTCCGCGCCTGCTTGGACGCTTCCGCGACTGCTTGGACGCTTCCGCGACTGCTTGGACGCTTCCGCGACTGCTTGGACTCTTCTGCGTCTTCTTGCATGCTGCCGCGCCTGCTTGGACGCTACCGCGCCTGCTTGGACGCTTCCGCGAGTGCTTGGACGCTTCCGCGCCTGATTGGACGCTACCGCGCCTGCTTGGACGCTTCCGCGCCTGCTTGGACTCTTCTGCGTCTTCTTGCATGCTTCCGCGTCTGCTTGGACGTTTCCGCGCCTGCTTGGACGCTGCCGCGCCTGCTTGGACGCTTACGCGACTGCTTGGACGCATCCGCGCCTGGTTGGACGCTACCGCGCCTGCTTGGACACTACCGCGCCTGCTTGGACGCTACCGCGCCTGCTTGGACGCTTACGCGACTGCTTGGACGCATCCGCGCCTGGTTGGACGCTACCGCGCCTGCTTGGACGCTACCGCGCCTACTTGGACGCTTCCGCGACTGCTTGGACGCTTTCGCGCCTGCTTGGTCGCTTCCGCGACTGCTTGGACGCATCCGCGCCTGGTTGGACGCTACCGCGCCTGCTTGGACGCTACCGCGCCTACTTGGACGCTTCCGCGACTGCTTGGACGTTTCCGCGCCTGCTTGGACGCTACCGCGCCTGCTTGGACGCTTCCGCGACTGCTTGGACGCATCCGCGCCTGGTTGGACGCTTCCGCGCCTGCTTGGACGCTTCCGCGACTGCTTGGACGCTTCCGCGACTGCTTGGACGCTTCCGCGACTGCTTGGACTCTTCTGCGCCTTCTTGCATGCTGCCGCGCCAACTTGGATGTTTCCGCGCCTGCTTGGACGATTCCGCGCCTGCTTGGACGCTACCGCGCCTGCTTGGACGCTTCCGCGTCTGCTTGGACTCTTCTGCGTCTTCTTGCATGCTGCCGCGCCTGCTTGGACGCTTCCGCAACTGCTTGGACGCTACCGCGCCTACTTGGACGCTTCCGCGACTGCTTGGACGCTTTCGCGCCTGCTTGGACGCTTCCGCGCCTGCTTGGACGCTTCCGCGCCTGCTTGGACGCTTCCGCGCCTGCTTGGACGCTTCCGCGCCTGCTTGGACGCTTCCGCGCCTGCTCGGACGCTTCCGCGACTGCTTGGTCGCTTCCGCGCCTGCTTGGACGCTACCGCGCCTGCTTGGACGCTTCCGCGACTGCTTGGACGCTTCCGCGCCTGCTTGGACGCTACTGCGCCTGCTTGAACGCTTCCGCGATTGCTTGGACGCTTCCGCGCCTGGTTGGACGCTACCGCGCCTGCTTGGACGCTTCCGCGACTGCTTGGACGCTTCCGCGCCTGGTTTGACGCTACCGCGCCTGCTTGGACGCTTCCGCGACTGCTTGGACGCTTCCGCGCCTGCTTGGACGCTTCCGCGCCTGCTTGCACGCTTCCGCGACTGCTTGGACGCTTCCGCGCCTGCTTGCACGCTTCCGCGCCTGCTTGCACGCTTCCGCGCCTGCTTGGACTCTTCTGCGTCTTCTTGCATGCTTCCGCGCCTGCTTGGACGTTTCCGCGCCTGCTTGGACGCTTCCGCGACTGCTTGGACGCTTCCGCGCCTGGTTGGACGCTTCCGCGCCTGCTTCGACGCTACCGCGCCTGCTTGGACGCTTCCGCGCCTGCTTGGACTCTTCTGCGTCTTCTTGCATGCTTCCGCGTCTGCTTGGACGTTTCCGCGCCTGCTTGGACGCTACCGCGCCTGCTTGGAAGCTTCCGCGACTGCTTGGACGCTTCCGCGCCTGCTTGGACTATTCTGCGTCTTCTTGCATTCTTCCGCGCCTGTTTGGACGCTTCCGCGACTTCTTGGACGCTTCCGCGCCTGGTTGGACGCTACCGCGACTGCTTGGTCGCTTCCGCGCCTGCCTGGACGCTTCTGCGTCTTCTTGCATGCTTCCGCGCCTGCTTGAACGCTTCCGCGATTGCTTGGACGCTTCCGCGCCTGGTTGGACGCTACCGCGCCTGCTTGGACGCTTCCGCGACTGCTTGGACACATCCGCGCCTGGTTGGACGCTACCGCGCCTGCTTGGACACTACCGCGCCTGCTTGGACGCTTCCGCGACTGCTTGGACGCTTCCGCGCCTGGTTTGACGCTACCGCGCCTGCTTGGACGCTTCCGCGACTGCTTGGACGCTTCCGCGACTGCTTGGACGCTACCGCGCCTGCTTGGACGCTTCCGCGACTGCTTGGACGCTACCGCGCCTGCTTGGACGATTCCGCGACTGCTTGCACGCTTCCGCGCCTGCTTGCACGCTTCCGCGACTGCTTGGACGCTTCCGCGCCTGCTTGGACGCTTCCGCGCCTTCTTGCATGCTTCCGCGCCTACTTGGACGCATCCGCGCCTGGTTGGACGCTACCGCGCCTGCTTGGACGCTTCCGCGCCTACTTGGACGTTTCCGCGCCTGCTTGGACGCTTCCGCGCCTGCTTGGACGTTTCCGCGCCAGTTTGGACACTACCGCGCCTGCTTGGACGCTTCCGCGACTGCTTGGACGCTTCCGCGCCTGCTTGGACGCTACCGCGCCTGCTTGGACGCTTCCGCGCCTGCTTGGACGATACCGCGCCTGCTTGGACGCTACTGCGCCTGCTTGAACGCTTCCGCGATCCCTTGGACGCTTCCGCGCCTGGTTGGACGCTACTGCGCCTGCTTGAACGCTTCCGCGATCCCTTGGACGCTTCCGCGCCTGGTTGGACGCTACCGCGCCTGCTTGGACGCTTCCGCGACTGCTTGGACACATCCGCGCCTGGTTGGACGCTACCGCGCCTGCTTGGACACTACCGCGCCTGCTTGGACGCTTCCGCGCCTGCTTGGACGCTACCGCGCCTGCTTGGACGCTTCCGCGCCTGCTTGGACGCTTCCGCGACTGCTTGGACGCTTCCGCGCCTGCTTGGACGCTACCGCGCCTGCTTGGACGCTTCCGCGACTGCTTGGACGCTACCGCGCCTGCTTGGACGCTTCCGCGACTGCTTGGACGCATCCGCGCCTGGTTGGACGCTACCGCGCCTGCTTGCACGCTTCCGCGCCTGGTTGCACGCTACCGCGCCTGGTTGGACGCTTCCGCGCCTGCTTGGACGCTACCGCGCCTGCTTGGACACATCCGCGCCTGGTTGGACGCTACCGCGCCTGCTTGGACACTACCGCGCCTGCTTGGACGCTTCCGCGCCTGCTTGGACGCTACCGCGCCTGCTTGGACGCTTCCGCGCCTGGTTTGACGCTACCGCGCCTGCTTGGACGCTTCCGCGACTGCTTGGACGCTTCCGCGCCTGCTTGGACGCTACCGCGCCTGCTTGGACGCTTCCGCGACTGCTTGGACGCTACCGCGCCTGCTTGGACGCTTCCGCGACTGCTTGCACGCTTCCGCGCCTGCTTGCACGCTTCCGCGACTGCTTGGACGCTTCCGCGCCTGCTTGGACGCTTCCGCGACTGCTTGGACGCTTCCGCGCCTGTTTGGACGCTTCCGCGACTTCTTGGACGCTTCCGCGCCTGGTTGGACGCTACCGCGACTGCTTGGTCGCTTCCGCGCCTGCCTGGACGCTTCTGCGTCTTCTTGCATGCTTCCGCGCCTGCTTGGACGTTTCCGCGCCTGTTTGGACGCTACCGCGCCTGCTTGGACGCTTCCGCGACTGCTTGGACGCTTCCGCGCCTGGTTGGACGCTACCGCGCCTGCTTGGACGCTTCCGCGAGTGCTTGGACGCTTCCGCGCCTGATTGGACGCTACCGCGACTGCTTGGACGCTACCGCGCCTGCTTGGACGCTTCCGCGACTGCTTGGACGCTTCCGCGCCTGCTTGGACGCTTCCGCGCCTGCTTGCACGCTTCCGCGCCTGCTTGCACGCTTCCGCGCCTGCTTGCACGCTTCCGCGACTGCTTGGACGCTTCCGCGCCTGGTTGGACGCTACCGCGCCTGCTTGGACGCTTCCGCGAGTGCTTGGACGCTTCCGCGAGTGCTTGGACGCTTCGGCGCCTGGTTGGACGCTACCGCGCCTGCTTGGACGCTTCCGCGACTGCTTGGACGCTTCCGCGCCTGCTTGGACGCTTCCGCGCCTGCTTGCACGCTTCCGCGCCTGCTTGCACGCTTCCGCGCCTGCTTGCACGCTTCCGCGACTGCTTGGACGCTTCCGCGCCTGCTTGGACGCTTCCGCGACTGCTTGGACGCTTCCGCGCCTGGTTGGAAGCTACCGCGCCTGCTTGGACGCTTCCGCGACTGCTTGGACGCTTCCGCGCCTGCTTGGACGTTTCCGCGCCTGCTTGGACGCTTCCGCGACTGCTTGGACGCTTCCGCGCCTGCTTGGACGCTTCCGCGCCTGCTTGGACGCTTCCGCGCCTGCTTGGACGCTTCCGCGCCTGCTTGGAGGCTTCCGCGCCTGCTTGGACGCTTCCGCGCCTGCTTGGACGCTTCCGCGCCTGGTTGCACGTTTCCGCGCCTGCTTGGACGCTTCCGCGCCTGCTTGGACGCTTCCGCGCCTGCTCGGACGCTTCCGCGCCTGCTTGCACGCTTCCGCGCCTGCTAGGACGTTTCCGCGCCTGCTCGGACGCTTCCGCGCCTGCTTGCACGCTTCCGCGCCTGCTTGCAAGCTTCCGCGCCTGCTTGCACGCTTCCGCGCCTGCTTGCAAGCTTCCGCGTCTGCTTGGACGCTTCCGCGCCTGCTTGGACGCTTCCGCGCCTGCTTGGACTCTTCCACGCCTGCTTGGACGCTTCCGCGCCTGCTTGGACGCTTCCGCGCCTGCTTGGACGATTCCGCGCCTGCTTGGACGCTTCCGCGACTGCTTGGACGCTTCCGCGCCTGCTTAGACGCTGCCGCGCCTGCTTGGACTCTTCCACGCCTCCTTGGACGTTTCCGCGCCTGCTTGGACGCTTCCGCGCCTGCTTGGACGCTTCCGCGCCTGCTTGGACTCTTCCACGCCTGCTTGGACGCTTCCGCGCCTGCTTGGACGCTTCCGCGCCTGCTTGGACGATTCCGCGCCTGCTTGGACGCTTCCGCGACTGCTTGGACGCTTCCGCGCCTGCTTAGACGCTGCCGCGCCTGCTTGGACTCTTCCACGCCTCCTTGGACGTTTCCGCGCCTGCTTGGACGCTTCCGCGCCTGCTTGGACTCTTCCACGCCTGCTTGGACGCTTCCGCGCCTGCTTGGACGCTTCCGCGCCTGCTTGGACGCTTCCGCGCCTGCTTGGACGCTACCGCGCCTGCTTGGACGCTTCCGCGCATTCTTGGACGCTTCCGCGACTGCTTGGGCGCTTCCGCGCCTGCTTGGACTCCTCTGCGCCTTCTTGCATGTTTCCGCGCCTGCTTGGACGCTACCGCGCCTGCTTGAACGCTTCCGCGCCTGCTTGGACGGATCCGCGCCTGCTTGAACGCTTCCGCGCCTGGTTGCACGCTTCCGCGCCTGCTTGGACGCTTCCGCGCCAGCTTGGACGCTTCCGCGCCTGCTTGGACGCTTCTGCGCCTGCTTGGACGCTTCCGCGCCTGCTTGGACGGATCCGCGCCTTCTTGGACGCTTCCGCGCCTGCTTGGACGCTTCCGCGCCTGCTTGGACGCTTCCGCGCCTGCTTGGACGCTTCCGCGCATGCTTGCACGCTTCCGCGCCTGCTTGCACGCTTCCGCGCCTGCTTGGACGCTTCCGCGTCTGCTTGGACGCTTCCGCGCCTGCTTGGACGCTTCCGCGCCTGCTTGGACGCTTCCGCGCCTGCTTGGACTCTTCCGCGCATGCTTGGAGGTTTCCGCGCCTGCTTGGACTCTTCCACGCATGCTTGGACGCTTCCGCGCCTGCTTGCACGCTTCCGCGCCTGCTTGCACGCTTCCGCGCCTGCTTGGACGCTTCATGCCAGCTTGGACGCTTCCGCGCCTGCTTGGACGCTTCCGCGCCTGCTTGGACGCTTCCGCGCCTGCTTGGACGCTTCCGCGCCTGCTTGGACGCTACCGCGCCTGCTTGGACGCTTCCGCGCATTCTTGGACGCTTCCGCGACTGCTTGGGCGCTTCCGCGCCTGCTTGGACTCCTCTGCGCCTTCTTGCATGTTTCCGCGCCTGCTTGGACGCTACCGCGCCTGCTTGAACGCTTCCGCGCCTGCTTGGACGCTTCCGCGCCTGCTTGGACGCTTCCGCGCCTGCTTGGACGCTTCCGCGCCTGCTTGCACGCTTCCGCGCCTGCTTGGACGCTTCCGCGCCTGCTTGGACGCTTCCGCGCATGCTTGCACGCTTCCGCGCCTGCTTGCACGCTTCCGCGCCTGCTTGGACGCTTCCGCGTCTGCTTGGACGCTTCCGCGCCTGCTTGGACGCTTCCGCGCCTGCTTGGACGCTTCCGCGCCTGCTTGGACTCTTCCGCGCAGGCTTGGAGGTTTCCGCGTCTGCTTGGACTCTTCCACGCATGCTTGGACGCTTCCGCGCCTGCTTGCACGCTACCGCGCCTGCTTGCACGCTTCCGTGCCTGCTTGGACGCTTCCGCGCCTGCTTGGACGCTTCCACGCCTGCTTGCACGGATCCGCGCCTGCTTGGACGCTTCCGCGCCTGGTTGCACGCTTCCGCGCCTGCTTGGACGCTTCCGCGCCTGCTTGGACGCTTCCGCGCCTGCTTGGACGCTTCCGCGTCTGCTTGGACTCTTCCACGCATGCTTGGACGCTTCCGCGCCTGCTTGCACGCTACCGCGCCTGCTTGCACGCTTCCGTGCCTGCTTGGACGCTTCCGCGCCTGCTTGGACGCTTCCACGCCTGCTTGCACGGATCCGCGCCTGCTTGGACGCTTCCGCGCCTGGTTGCACGCTTCCGCGCCTGCTTGGACGCTTCCGCGCCTGCTTGAACGTTTCCGCGCCTGCTCGGACGCTTCCGCGCCTGCTTGCACGCTTCCGCGCCTGCTTGCAAGCTTCCGCGCCTGCTTGCACGCTTCCGCGACTGCTTGGGCGCTTCCGCGCCTGCTTGGACGCTTCCGCGCCTGCTTGGACGCCTCCGCGCCAGCTTGGACGCTTCCGCGCCTGCTTGGACGCTTCCGCGCCTGCTTGGACGCTTCCGCGCTTGCATGGACTCTTCCACGCCTGCTTGGACGCTTCCGCGCCTGCTTGGACGCTTCCGCGCCTGCTTGGACGCTTCCGCGCCTGCTTGGACGCTTCCGCGCCTGCTTGGACTCTTCTACGCCTGCTTGGACGCTACCGCGCCTGCTTGGACGCTTCCGCGCCTGCTTGGACGCTTCCGCGCCTGCTTGGACGTTTCCGCGCCTGCTCGGACGCTTCCGCGCCTGCTTGCACGCTTCCGCGCCTGCTTGCAAGCTTCCGCGCCTGCTTGCACGCTTCCGCGACTGCTTGGGCGCTTCCGCGCCTGCTTGGACGTTTCCGCGCCTGCTTGGACGCTTCCGCGCCTGCTTGGACGCTACCGCGCCTGCTTGGACGCCTCCGCGCCAGCTTGGACGCTTCCGCGCCTGCTTGGACGCTTCCGCGCCTGCTTGGACGCTTCCGCGACTGCTTGGATGCTTCCGCGCCTACTTGGACGTTTCCGCGCCTGCTTGGACGCTACCGCGCCAGCTTGGACGCTTCAGCGGCTGCTTGGACGCTTCCGCGCCTGCTTGGACGCTTCCGCGCCTGCTTGGACGCTTCCGCGACTGCTTGAACGCTTCCGCGCCTGCTTGGACGCTTCCGCGCCTGCTTGGACGCTTCCGCGACTGCTTGGATGCTTCCGCGCCTACTTGGACGTTTCCGCGCTTGCTTGGACGCTACCGCGCCAGCTTGGACGCTTCAGCGGCTGCTTGGACGCTTCCGCGCCTGCTTGGACTCTTCCACGCCTGCTTGGACGCTTCCGGGCCTGCTTGGGCGCTTCCGCGCCTGCTTGCACGCTTCCGCGCCTGCTTGCACGCTTCCGCGCCTGCTTGGACGCTTCATGCCAGCTTGGACGCTTCCGCGCCTGCTTGGACGCTTCCGCGCCTGCTTGGACGCTTCAGCGCCTGCTTGGACGCTTCCGCGCCTGCTTGGACGCTTCCGCGCCTGCTTGGACGCTACCGCGCCTGCTTGGACGCTTCCGCGCATTCTTGGACGCTTCCGCGACTGCTTGGGCGCTTCCGCGCCTGCTTGGACTCCTCTGCGCCTTCTTGCATGTTTCCGCGCCTGCTTGGACGCTACCGCGCCTGCTTGAACGCTTCCGCGCCTGCTTGGACGCTTCCGCGCCTGCTTGGACGCTTCCGCGCCTGCTTGGACGCTTCCGCGCCTGCTTGGACGCTTCCGCGCCTGCTTGGACGCTTCCGCGCCTGCTTGGACGCTTCCGCGCATGCTTGCACGCTTCCGCGCCTGCTTGCACGCTTCCGCGCCTGCTTGGACGCTTCCGCGTCTGCTTGGACGCTTCCGCGCCTGCTTGGACGCTTCCGCGCCTGCTTGGACGCTTCCGCGCCTGCTTGGACTCTTCCGCGCATGCTTGGAGGTTTCCGCGCCTGCTTGGACTCTTCCACGCATGCTTGGACGCTTCCGCGCCTGCTTGCACGCTTCCGCGCCTGCTTGCACGCTTCCGCGCCTGCTTGGACGCTTCCGCGCCTGCTTGGACGCTTCCACGCCTGCTTGCACGGATCCGCGCCTGCTTGGACGCTTCCTCGCCTGGTTGCACGCTTCCGCGCCTGCTTGGACGCTTCCGCGCCTGCTTGGACGCTTCCGCGCCTGCTTGGACGCTTCCGCGCCTGCTTGGACGCTTCCGCGCCTGCTTGGACGCTTCTGCGCCTGCTTGCACGGATCCGCGCATGCTTGGACGTTTCCGCGCCTGCTTGGACTCTTCCACGCATGCTTGGACGCTTCCGCGCCTGCTTGCACGCTTCCGCGCCTGCTTGCACGCTTCCGCGCCTGCTTGGACGCTTCCGCGTCTGCTTGGACGCTTCCGCGCCTGCTTGGACGCTTCCGCGCCTGCTTGGACTCTTCCACGCCTGCTTGGACGCTTCCGCGCCTGCTTGGACGCTTCCGCGCCTGCTTGGACGCTTCCGCGCCTGCTTGGACGCTTCCGCGCCTGCTTGGACGCTACCGCGCCTGCTTGGACGCTTCCGCGCATTCTTGGACGCTTCCGCGCCTGCTTGCACGCTTCCGCGCCTGCTTGCACGCTTCCGCGCCTGCTTGGACGCTTCCGCGCCTGCTTGGACGCTTCCACGCCTGCTTGCACGGATCCGCGCCTGCTTGGACGCTTCCGCGACTGCTTGGACTCTTCCACGCCTGCTTGGACGCTTCCGCGCCTGCTTGGACGCTTCCGCGCCTGCTTGAACGCTTCCGCGCCTGCTTGGACGCTTCCGCGCCTGCTTGGACGCTTCCGCGTCTGCTTGGACGCTTCCGCGCCTGCTTGGACGCTTCCGCGCCTGCTTGGACTCTTCCACGCCTGCTTGGACGCTTCCGCGCCTGCTTGGACGCTTCCGCGCCTGCTTGGACTCTTCCCCGCCTGCTTGGACGCTTCCGCGCCTGCTTGGACGCTTCCGCGCCTGCTTGGACGCTTCCGCGGCTGCTTGGACTCTTCTACGCCTGCTTGGACGCTACCGCGCCTGCTTGGACGCTTCCGCGCCTGCTTGGACGCTTCCGCGCCTGCTTGAACGTTTCCGCGCCTGCTCGGACGCTTCCGCGCCTGCTTGCACGCTTCCGCGCCTGCTTGCAAGCTTCCGCGCCTGCTTGCACGCTTCCGCGACTGCTTGGGCGCTTCCGCGCCTGCTTGGACGCTTCCGCGCCTGCTTGGACGCCTCCGCGGCTGCTTGGACTCTTCTACGCCTGCTTGGACGCTACCGCGCCTGCTTGGACGCTTCCGCGCCTGCTTGGACGCTTCCGCGCCTGCTTGAACGTTTCCGCGCCTGCTCGGACGCTTCCGCGCCTGCTTGCACGCTTCCGCGCCTGCTTGCAAGCTTCCGCGCCTGCTTGCACGCTTCCGCGACTGCTTGGGCGCTTCCGCGCCTGCTTGGACGCTTCCGCGCCTGCTTGGACGCCTCCGCGCCAGCTTGGACGCTTCCGCGCCTGCTTGGACGCTTCCGCGCCTGCTTGGACGCTTCCGCGCTTGCATGGACTCTTCCACGCCTGCTTGGACGCTTCCGCGCCTGCTTGGACGCTTCCGCGCCTGCTTGGACGCTTCCGCGCCTGCTTGGACGCTTCCGCGCCTGCTTGGACTCTTCTACGCCTGCTTGGACGCTACCGCGCCTGCTTGGACGCTTCCGCGCCTGCTTGGACGCTTCCGCGCCTGCTTGGACGTTTCCGCGCCTGCTCGGACGCTTCCGCGCCTGCTTGCACGCTTCCGCGCCTGCTTGCAAGCTTCCGCGCCTGCTTGCACGCTTGCGCGACTGCTTGGGCGCTTCCGCGCCTGCTTGGACGTTTCCGCGCCTGCTTGGACGCTTCCGCGCCTGCTTGGACGCTACCGCGCCTGCTTGGACGCCTCCGCGCCAGCTTGGACGCTTCCGCGCCTGCTTGGACGCTTCCGCGCCTGCTTGGACGCTTCCGCGACTGCTTGGATGCTTCCGCGCCTACTTGGACGTTTCCGCGCCTGCTTGGACGCTACCGCGCCAGCTTGGACGCTTCAGCGGCTGCTTGGACGCTTCCGCGCCTGCTTGGACGCTTCCGCGCCTGCTTGGACGCTTCCGCGACTGCTTGAACGCTTCCGCGCCTGCTTGGACGCTTCCGCGCCTGCTTGGACGCTTCCGCGACTGCTTGGATGCTTCCGCGCCTACTTGGACGTTTCCGCGCTTGCTTGGACGCTACCGCGCCAGCTTGGACGCTTCAGCGGCTGCTTGGACGCTTCCGCGCCTGCTTGGACTCTTCCACGCCTGCTTGGACGCTTCCGGGCCTGCTTGGGCGCTTCCGCGCCTGCTTGCACGCTTCCGCGCCTGCTTGCACGCTTCCGCGCCTGCTTGGACGCTTCATGCCAGCTTGGACGCTTCCGCGCCTGCTTGGACGCTTCCGCGCCTGCTTGGACGCTTCAGCGCCTGCTTGGACGCTTCCGCGCCTGCTTGGACGCTTCCGCGCCTGCTTGGACGCTACCGCGCCTGCTTGGACGCTTCCGCGCATTCTTGGACGCTTCCGCGACTGCTTGGGCGCTTCCGCGCCTGCTTGGACTCCTCTGCGCCTTCTTGCATGTTTCCGCGCCTGCTTGGACGCTACCGCGCCTGCTTGAACGCTTCCGCGCCTGCTTGGACGCTTCCGCGCCTGCTTGGACGCTTCCGCGCCTGCTTGGACGCTTCCGCGCCTGCTTGGACGCTTCCGCGCCTGCTTGGACGCTTCCGCGCCTGCTTGGACGCTTCCGCGCATGCTTGCACGCTTCCGCGCCTGCTTGCACGCTTCCGCGCCTGCTTGGACGCTTCCGCGTCTGCTTGGACGCTTCCGCGCCTGCTTGGACGCTTCCGCGCCTGCTTGGACGCTTCCGCGCCTGCTTGGACTCTTCCGCGCATGCTTGGAGGTTTCCGCGCCTGCTTGGACTCTTCCACGCATGCTTGGACGCTTCCGCGCCTGCTTGCACGCTTCCGCGCCTGCTTGCACGCTTCCGCGCCTGCTTGGACGCTTCCGCGCCTGCTTGGACGCTTCCACGCCTGCTTGCACGGATCCGCGCCTGCTTGGACGCTTCCGCGCCTGGTTGCACGCTTCCGCGCCTGCTTGGACGCTTCCGCGCCTGCTTGGACGCTTCCGCGCCTGCTTGGACGCTTCCGCGCCTGCTTGGACGCTTCCGCGCCTGCTTGGACGCTTCTGCGCCTGCTTGCACGGATCCGCGCATGCTTGGACGTTTCCGCGCCTGCTTGGACTCTTCCACGCATGCTTGGACGCTTCCGCGCCTGCTTGCACGCTTCCGCGCCTGCTTGCACGCTTCCGCGCCTGCTTGGACGCTTCCGCGCCTGCTTGGACGCTTCCGCGCCTGCTTGGACGGATCCGCGCCTGCTTGGTCGCTTCCGCGCCTGCTTGGACTCTTCCGCGCATGCTTGGAGGTTTCCGCGCCTGCTTGGACTCTTCCACGCATGCTTGGACGCTTCCGCGCCTGCTTGCACGCTTCCGCGCCTGCTTGCACGCTTCCGCGCCTGCTTGGACGCTTCCGCGCCTGCTTGGACGCTTCCGCGCATGCTTGCACGCTTCCGCGCCTGCTTGCACGCTTCCGCTCCTGCTTGGACGCTACCGCGCCTGCTTGGACGCTTCCGCGCATTCTTGGACGCTTCCGCGACTGCTTGGGCGCTTCCGCGCCTGCTTGGACTCCTCTGCGCCTTCTTGCATGTTTCCGCGCCTGCTTGGACGCTACCGCGCCTGCTTGGACGGATCCGCGCCTGCTTGAACGCTTCAGCGGCTGCTTGGACGCTTCCGCGCCTGCTTGGACTCTTCCACGCCTGCTTGGACGCTTCCGCGCCTGCTTGGACGCTTCAGCGGCTGCTTGGACGCTTCCGCGCCTGCTTGGACGCTTCCGCGCCTGCTTGGACTCTTCCACGCCTGCTTGGACGCTTCCGCGCCTGCTTGGACGCTTCCGCGCCTGCTTGGACGCTTCCGCGCCTGCTTGGACGCTTCCGCGCCTGCTTGGACGCTTCCGCGCCTGCTTGGACGCTTCCGCGCCTGCTTGGACGCTTCCGCGCATTCTTGGACGCTTTCGCGACTGCTTGGGCGCTTCCGCGCCTGCTTGGACTCCTCTGCGCCTTCTTGCATGTTTCCGCGCCTGCTTGGACGCTACCGCGCCTGCTTGGACGCTTCCGCGCCTGCTTGGACTCTTCCGCGCCTGCTTGGACGCTTCAGCGGCTGCTTGGACGCTTCCGCGCCTGCTTGGACGCTTCCGCGCTTGCTTGGACTCTTCCACGCCTGCTTGGACGCTTCCGCGCCTGCTTGCACGCTTCCGCGCCTGCTTGCACGCTTCCGCGCCTGCTTGGACGCTTCCGCGCCAGCTTGGACTCTTCTACGCCTGCTTGGACGCTACCTCGCCTGCTTGGACGCTACCGCGCCTGCTTGGACGCTTCCGTGCCTGCTCGGACGCTTCCGCGCCTGCTTGGACGCTTCAGCGGCTGCTTGGACGCTTCCGCGCCTGCTTGGACGCTTCCGCGCCTGCTTGGACTCTTCCACGCCTGCTTGGACGCTTCCCTGCCTGCTTGGACGCTTCCGCGCCTGCTTGGACGCTTCCGCGCCTGCTTGGACGCTTCCGCGCCTGCTTGGACTCTTCCGCGCCTGCTTGGACGCTTCCGCGACTGCTTGGACGCTTCCGCGCCTGCTTAGACGCTGCCGCGCCTGCTTGGACTCTTCCACGCCTCCTTGGACGTTTCCGCGCCTGCTTGGACGCTTCCGCGTCTGCTTGGACGCTTCCGCGCCTGCTTGCACGCTTCCGCACCTGCTTGAACGCTTCCGCGTCTGCTTGGACGCTTCCGCGCCTGCTTGGACGCTTCCGCGCCTGCTTCGACTCTTCCACGCCTGCTTGGACGCTTCCGCGCCTGCTTGGGCGCTTCCGCGCCTGCTTGGACTCCTCTGCGCCTTCTTGCATGTTTCCGCGCCTGCTTGGACGCTACCGCGCCTGCTTGGACTCTTCCACGCCTGCTTGGACGCTTCCCTGCCTGCTTGGACGCTTCCGCGCCTGCTTGGACGCTTCCGCGCCTGCTTGGACGCTTCCGCGCCTGCTTGGACTCTTCCGCGTCTGCTTGGACGCTTCCGCGCCTACTTGGACGCTTCCGCGCCTGCTTGGACTCTTCCACGCCTGCTGGGACGCTTCCGCGCCTGCTTGGACGCTTCCGCGCCTGCTTGGACTCCTCTGCGCCTGCTTGCACGCTTCCGCGCCTGCTTGGACTCTTCCCCGCCTGCTTGGACGCTTCCGCGCCTACTTGGACGCTTCCGCGCCTGCTTGGACGCTTCCGCGCCTACTTGGACGCTTCCGCGCCTGCTTGGACGCTTCCGCGCCTGCTTGGAAGCTTCCACGCCTGCTTGGACGCTTCCGCGACCGCTTGGACGCTTCCGCGCCTGCTTAGACGCTGCCGCGCCTGCTTGGACGCTTCCGCGCCTGCTTGGACTCTTCCACGCCTGCTTGGACGCTTCCGCGCCTGCTTGGACGCTTCCGCGCCTGCTTGGGCGCTTCCGCGCTTGCTTGGACTCTTCCACGCCTGCTTGGACGCTTCCGCGCCTGCTTGCACGCTTCCGCGCCTGCTTGCACGCTTCCGCGCCTGCTTGGACGCTTCCGCGCCAGCTTGGACTCTTCTACGCCTGCTTGGACGCTTCAGCGGCTGCTTGGACGCTTCCGCGCCTGCTTGGACGCTTCCGCGCTTGCTTGGACTCTTCCACGCCTGCTTGGACGCTTCAGCGGCTGCTTGGACGCTTCCGCGCCTGCTTGGACGCTTCCGCGCCTACTTGGACGCTTCCGCGACTGCTTGGGCGCTTCCGCGCCTGCTTGGACGCTTCCGCGCCTGCTTGGACGCTTCCACGCCTGCTTGGACGCTTCCGCGTGCTTGGACGCTTCCGCGCCTGCTTGGACGCTTCCGCGCCTGCTTGGACGCTTCCGCGCCTGCTTGGACTCTTCCACGCCTGCTTGGACGCTTCAGCGGCTGCTTGGACGCTTCCGCGCCTGCTTGGACGCTTCCGCGCTTGCTTGGACTCTTCCACGCCTGCTTGGACGCTTCAGCGGCTGCTTGGACGCTTCCGCGCCTGCTTGGACGCTTCCGCGCCTACTTGGACGCTTCCGCGACTGCTTGGGCGCTTCCGCGCCTGCTTGGACGCTTCCGCGGCTGCTTGCACGCTTCCGCGCCTGCTTGGACGCTTCCGCGCCTGCTTGGACGCTTCCGCGCCAGCTTGGACTCTTCTACGCCTGCTTGGACGCTTCAGCGGCTGCTTGGACGCTTCCGCGCCTGCTTGGACGCTTCCGCGCTTGCTTGGACTCTTCCACGCCTGCTTGGACGCTTCAGCGGCTGCTTGGACGCTTCCGCGCCTGCTTGGACGCTTCCGCGCCTACTTGGACGCTTCCGCGACTGCTTGGGCGCTTCCGCGCCTGCTTGGACGCTTCCGCGGCTGCTTGCACGCTTCCGCGCCTGCTTGGACGCTTCCGCGCCTCCTTGGACGCTTCCGCGCCTGCTTGGACGCTTCCGCGTCTGCTTGGACGCTTCCGCGCCTGCTTGGACGCTTCCGCGCCTGCTTGAACGCTTCCGCGACTGCTTGGACGCTTCCGCGCCTGTTTGGACGCTTCCGCGCCTGCTTGGACGCTTCCGCGCCTGCTTGGACGCTTCCGCGCCTGCTTGGACGCTTCCGCTCCTGCTTGGACGCTACCGCGCCTGCTTGGACGCTTCCGCGCATTCTTGGACGCTTCCGCGACTGCTTGGGCGCTTCCGCGCCTGCTTGGACTCCTCTGCGCCTTCTTGCATGTTTCCGCGCCTGCTTGGACGCTACCGCGCCTGCTTGGACGCTACCGCGCCTGCTTGGACGCTTCCGCGCCTGCTTGGACGCTTCCCTGCCTGCTTGGACGCTTCCGCGCCTGCTTGGACGCTTCCGCGCCTGCTTGGACGCTTCCGCGCCTGCTTGCACGCTTCCGCGCCTGCTTGGACTCTTCCGCGCCTGCTTGGAAGCTTCAGCGGCTGCTTGGACGCTTCCGCGCCTGCTTGGACGCTTCCGCGCCTGCTTGGACGCTTCCGCGCCTGCTTGGACTCTTCCACGCCTGCTTGGACGCTTCCGCGCCTGCTTGGACGCTTCCGCGCCTGCTTGGACGCTTCCGCGCCTGCTTGGACGCTTCCCCGCCTGCTTGGACGCTTCCGCGCCTGCTTGGACGCTTCCGCGCCTGCTTGGACGCTTCCGCGCCTGCTTGGACGCTTCCGCGCCTGCTTGGACTCTTCCACGCCTGCTTGGACGCTTCCGCGCCTGCTTGGACGCATCCGCGCCTGCTTGCACGCTTCCGCGCCCGCTTGGACGCTTCGGCGCCTTCTTGCATGCTTCCGCGCCTGCTTGGACGCTTCCGCGCCTGCTTGGACGCTTCCGCGCATTCTTGGACGCTTCCGCGACTGCTTGGGCGCTTCCGCGCCTGCTTGGACTCCTCTGCGCCTTCTTGCATGTTTCCGCGCCTGCTTGGACGCTACCGCGCCTGCTTGAACGCTTCCGCGCCTGCTTGGACGCTTCCGCGGCTGCTTGCACGCTTCCGCGCCTGCTTGGACGCTTCCGCGTCTGCTTGGACGCTTCCGCGCCTGCTTGGACGCTTCCGCGCCTGCTTGGACGCTTCCGCGACTGCTTGGACGCTTCCGCGCCTGCTTGGACGCTTCCGCGCCTGCTTGGACGCTTCCGCGCCTGCTTGGACTCTTCCGCGCCTGCTTGGACGCTTCAGCGGCTGCTTGGACGCTTCCGGGCCTGCTTGGACGCTTCCGCGCCTGCTTGGACTCTTCCACGCCTGCTTGGACGCTTCCGCGCCTGCTTGGACTCTTCCACGCCTGCTTGGACGCTTCCGCGCCTGCTTAGATGCTGCCGCGCCTGCTTGCACGCTTCCGCGCCTGCTTGCACGCTTCCGCGCCTGCTTGGACGCTTGCGCGTCTGCTTGGACGCTTCCGCGCCTGCTTGGACGCTTCCGCGCCTGCGTGGACTCTTCCACGCCTGCTTGGACGCTTCCGCGCCTGCTTGGACTCTTCCACGCCTGCTTGGACGCTTCCGCGCCTGCTTGGACGCTTCCGCGCCTGCTTGGACGCTTCCGCGCCTGCTTGGACGCTTCCGCGCCTTCTTGGACGCCTCCGCGCCTGCTTGGACGCTTCCGCGCCTGCTTGCACGGATCCGCGCCTGCTTGGACGCTTCCGCGCCTGGTTGCATGCTTCCGCGCCTGCTTGGACGCTTCCGCGCCTGCTTGGACGCTTCCGCGCCTGCTTGGACGCTTCCGCGCCTGCTTGGACGCTTCCGCGCCTGCTTGGACGCTACCGCGCCTGCTTGGACGCTTCCGCGCATTCTTGGACGCTTCCGCGCCTGCTTGGACGTTTCCGCGCCTGCTCGGACGCTTCCGCGCCTGCTTGCACGCTTCCGCGCCTGCTTGCAAGCTTCCGCGCCTGCTTGCACGCTTCCGCGACTGCTTGGGCGCTTCCGCGCCTGCTTGGACGCTTCCGCGCCTGCTTGCACGCTTCCGCGCCTGCTTGCACGCTTCCGCGACTGCTTGGGCACTTCCGCGCATTCTTGGACGCTTCCGCGACTGCTTGGGCGCTTCCGCGCCTGCTTGGACTCCCCTGCGCCTTCTTGCATGTTTCCGCGCCTGCTTGGACGCTACCGCGCCTGCTTGAACGCTTCCGCGCCTGCTTGGATGGATCCGCGAATGCTTGAACGCTTCCGCGCCTGGTTGCACGCTTCCGCGCCTGCTTGGACGCTTCCGCTCCCGCTCGGACGCTTCGGCGCCTTCTTGCATGCTTCCGCGCCTGCTTGGACGCTTCCGCGCCTGCTTGGACGCTTCCGCGCCAGCTTGGACGCTACCGCGCCTGCTTGGACGCTTCCGCGCATTCTTGGACGCTTCCGCGACTGCTTGGGCGCTTCCGCGCCTGCTTGGACGCTTCCGCGCCTGCTTGGACGCTTCCGCGCCTGCTTGGACGCTTCCGCTCCTGCTTGGACGCTACCGCGCCTGCTTGGACGCTTCCGCGCATTCTTGGACGCTTCCGCGACTGCTTGGGCGCTTCCGCGCCTGCTTGGACTCCTCTGCGCCTTCTTGCATGTTTCCGCGCCTGCTTGGACGCTACCGCGCCTGCTTGGACGGATCCGCGCCTGCTTGAACGCTTCAGCGGCTGCTTGGACGCTTCCGCGCCTGCTTGGACTCTTCCACGCCTGCTTGGACGCTTCCGCGCCTGCTTGGACGCTTCAGCGGCTGCTTGGACGCTTCCGCGCCTGCTTGGACGCTTCCGCGCCTGCTTGGACTCTTCCACGCCTGCTTGGACGCTTCCGCGCCTGCTTGGACGCTTCCGCGCCTGCTTGGACGCTTCCGCGCCTGCTTGGACGCTTCCGCGCCTGCTTGGACGCTTCCGCGCCTGCTTGGACGCTTCCGCGCCTGCTTGGACGCTTCCGCGCATTCTTGGACGCTTTCGCGACTGCTTGGGCGCTTCCGCGCCTGCTTGGACTCCTCTGCGCCTTCTTGCATGTTTCCGCGCCTGCTTGGACGCTTCCGCGCCTGCTTGCACGCTTCCGCGCCTGCTTGCACGCTTCCGCGCCTGCTTGGACGCTTCCGCGCCAGCTTGGACTCTTCTACGCCTGCTTGGACGCTTCAGCGGCTGCTTGGACGCTTCCGCGCCTGCTTGGACGCTTCCGCGCTTGCTTGGACTCTTCCACGCCTGCTTGGACGCTTCAGCGGCTGCTTGGACGCTTCCGCGCCTGCTTGGACGCTTCCGCGCCTACTTGGACGCTTCCGCGACTGCTTGGGCGCTTCCGCGCCTGCTTGGACGCTTCCGCGCCTGCTTGGACGCTTCCACGCCTGCTTGGACGCTTCCGCGTGCTTGGACGCTTCCGCGCCTGCTTGGACGCTTCCGCGCCTGCTTGGACGCTTCCGCGCCTGCTTGGACTCTTCCACGCCTGCTTGGACGCTTCAGCGGCTGCTTGGACGCTTCCGCGCCTGCTTGGACGCTTCCGCGCTTGCTTGGACTCTTCCACGCCTGCTTGGACGCTTCAGCGGCTGCTTGGACGCTTCCGCGCCTGCTTGGACGCTTCCGCGCCTACTTGGACGCTTCCGCGACTGCTTGGGCGCTTCCGCGCCTGCTTGGACGCTTCCGCGGCTGCTTGCACGCTTCCGCGCCTGCTTGGACGCTTCCGCGCCTGCTTGGACGCTTCCGCGCCAGCTTGGACTCTTCTACGCCTGCTTGGACGCTTCAGCGGCTGCTTGGACGCTTCCGCGCCTGCTTGGACGCTTCCGCGCTTGCTTGGACTCTTCCACGCCTGCTTGGACGCTTCAGCGGCTGCTTGGACGCTTCCGCGCCTGCTTGGACGCTTCCGCGCCTACTTGGACGCTTCCGCGACTGCTTGGGCGCTTCCGCGCCTGCTTGGACGCTTCCGCGGCTGCTTGCACGCTTCCGCGCCTGCTTGGACGCTTCCGCGCCTCCTTGGACGCTTCCGCGCCTGCTTGGACGCTTCCGCGTCTGCTTGGACGCTTCCGCGCCTGCTTGGACGCTTCCGCGCCTGCTTGAACGCTTCCGCGACTGCTTGGACGCTTCCGCGCCTGTTTGGACGCTTCCGCGCCTGCTTGGACGCTTCCGCGCCTGCTTGGACGCTTCCGCGCCTGCTTGGACGCTTCCGCTCCTGCTTGGACGCTACCGCGCCTGCTTGGACGCTTCCGCGCATTCTTGGACGCTTCCGCGACTGCTTGGGCGCTTCCGCGCCTGCTTGGACTCCTCTGCGCCTTCTTGCATGTTTCCGCGCCTGCTTGGACGCTACCGCGCCTGCTTGGACGCTACCGCGCCTGCTTGGACGCTTCCGCGCCTGCTTGGACGCTTCCCTGCCTGCTTGGACGCTTCCGCGCCTGCTTGGACGCTTCCGCGCCTGCTTGGACGCTTCCGCGCCTGCTTGCACGCTTCCGCGCCTGCTTGGACTCTTCCGCGCCTGCTTGGAAGCTTCAGCGGCTGCTTGGACGCTTCCGCGCCTGCTTGGACGCTTCCGCGCCTGCTTGGACGCTTCCGCGCCTGCTTGGACTCTTCCACGCCTGCTTGGACGCTTCCGCGCCTGCTTGGACGCTTCCGCGCCTGCTTGGACGCTTCCGCGCCTGCTTGGACGCTTCCCCGCCTGCTTGGACGCTTCCGCGCCTGCTTGGACGCTTCCGCGCCTGCTTGGACGCTTCCGCGCCTGCTTGGACGCTTCCGCGCCTGCTTGGACTCTTCCACGCCTGCTTGGACGCTTCCGCGCCTGCTTGGACGCATCCGCGCCTGCTTGCACGCTTCCGCGCCCGCTTGGACGCTTCGGCGCCTTCTTGCATGCTTCCGCGCCTGCTTGGACGCTTCCGCGCCTGCTTGGACGCTTCCGCGCATTCTTGGACGCTTCCGCGACTGCTTGGGCGCTTCCGCGCCTGCTTGGACTCCTCTGCGCCTTCTTGCATGTTTCCGCGCCTGCTTGGACGCTACCGCGCCTGCTTGAACGCTTCCGCGCCTGCTTGGACGCTTCCGCGGCTGCTTGCACGCTTCCGCGCCTGCTTGGACGCTTCCGCGTCTGCTTGGACGCTTCCGCGCCTGCTTGGACGCTTCCGCGCCTGCTTGGACGCTTCCGCGACTGCTTGGACGCTTCCGCGCCTGCTTGGACGCTTCCGCGCCTGCTTGGACGCTTCCGCGCCTGCTTGGACTCTTCCGCGCCTGCTTGGACGCTTCAGCGGCTGCTTGGACGCTTCCGGGCCTGCTTGGACGCTTCCGCGCCTGCTTGGACTCTTCCACGCCTGCTTGGACGCTTCCGCGCCTGCTTGGACTCTTCCACGCCTGCTTGGACGCTTCCGCGCCTGCTTAGATGCTGCCGCGCCTGCTTGCACGCTTCCGCGCCTGCTTGCACGCTTCCGCGCCTGCTTGGACGCTTGCGCGTCTGCTTGGACGCTTCCGCGCCTGCTTGGACGCTTCCGCGCCTGCGTGGACTCTTCCACGCCTGCTTGGACGCTTCCGCGCCTGCTTGGACTCTTCCACGCCTGCTTGGACGCTTCCGCGCCTGCTTGGACGCTTCCGCGCCTGCTTGGACGCTTCCGCGCCTGCTTGGACGCTTCCGCGCCTTCTTGGACGCCTCCGCGCCTGCTTGGACGCTTCCGCGCCTGCTTGCACGGATCCGCGCCTGCTTGGACGCTTCCGCGCCTGGTTGCATGCTTCCGCGCCTGCTTGGACGCTTCCGCGCCTGCTTGGACGCTTCCGCGCCTGCTTGGACGCTTCCGCGCCTGCTTGGACGCTTCCGCGCCTGCTTGGACGCTACCGCGCCTGCTTGGACGCTTCCGCGCATTCTTGGACGCTTCCGCGCCTGCTTGGACGTTTCCGCGCCTGCTCGGACGCTTCCGCGCCTGCTTGCACGCTTCCGCGCCTGCTTGCAAGCTTCCGCGCCTGCTTGCACGCTTCCGCGACTGCTTGGGCGCTTCCGCGCCTGCTTGGACGCTTCCGCGCCTGCTTGCACGCTTCCGCGCCTGCTTGCACGCTTCCGCGACTGCTTGGGCACTTCCGCGCATTCTTGGACGCTTCCGCGACTGCTTGGGCGCTTCCGCGCCTGCTTGGACTCCCCTGCGCCTTCTTGCATGTTTCCGCGCCTGCTTGGACGCTACCGCGCCTGCTTGAACGCTTCCGCGCCTGCTTGGATGGATCCGCGAATGCTTGAACGCTTCCGCGCCTGGTTGCACGCTTCCGCGCCTGCTTGGACGCTTCCGCTCCCGCTCGGACGCTTCGGCGCCTTCTTGCATGCTTCCGCGCCTGCTTGGACGCTTCCGCGCCTGCTTGGACGCTTCCGCGCCAGCTTGGACGCTACCGCGCCTGCTTGGACGCTTCCGCGCATTCTTGGACGCTTCCGCGACTGCTTGGGCGCTTCCGCGCCTGCTTGGACGCTTCCGCGCCTGCTTGGACGCTTCCGCGCCTGCTTGGACGCTTCCGCTCCTGCTTGGACGCTACCGCGCCTGCTTGGACGCTTCCGCGCATTCTTGGACGCTTCCGCGACTGCTTGGGCGCTTCCGCGCCTGCTTGGACTCCTCTGCGCCTTCTTGCATGTTTCCGCGCCTGCTTGGACGCTACCGCGCCTGCTTGGACGGATCCGCGCCTGCTTGAACGCTTCAGCGGCTGCTTGGACGCTTCCGCGCCTGCTTGGACTCTTCCACGCCTGCTTGGACGCTTCCGCGCCTGCTTGGACGCTTCAGCGGCTGCTTGGACGCTTCCGCGCCTGCTTGGACGCTTCCGCGCCTGCTTGGACTCTTCCACGCCTGCTTGGACGCTTCCGCGCCTGCTTGGACGCTTCCGCGCCTGCTTGGACGCTTCCGCGCCTGCTTGGACGCTTCCGCGCCTGCTTGGACGCTTCCGCGCCTGCTTGGACGCTTCCGCGCCTGCTTGGACGCTTCCGCGCATTCTTGGACGCTTTCGCGACTGCTTGGGCGCTTCCGCGCCTGCTTGGACTCCTCTGCGCCTTCTTGCATGTTTCCGCGCCTGCTTGGACGCTACCGCGCCTGCTTGGACGCTTCCGCGCCTGCTTGGACGCTTCGGCGCCTGCTTGGACGCTTCCGCGCCTGCTTGGACTCTTCCGCGCCTGCTTGGACGCTTCAGCGGCTGCTTGGACGCTTCCGCGCCTGCTTGGACGCTTCCGCGCTTGCTTGGACTCATCCACGCCTGCTTGGACGCTTCCGCGCCTGCTTGCACGCTTCCGCGCCTGCTTGCACGCTTCCGCGCCTGCTTGGACGCTTCCGCGCCAGCTTGGACGCTTCCGCGCCTGGTTGCACGCTTCCGCGCCTGCTTGGACGCTTCCGCGCCTGCTTGGACGCTTCCGCGCCTGCTTGCACGCTTCCGCGCCTGCTTGGACGCTTCCGCGCCAGCTTGGACGCTTCCGCGCCTGGTTGCACGCTTCCGCGCCTGCTTGGACGCTTCCGCGCCTGCTTGGACGCTTCCACGCCTGCTTGGACGCTTCCGCGCCTGCTTGGACGCTTCCGCGCCTGCTTGGACGCTTCCACGCCTGCTTGCACGGGTCCGCGCCTGCTTGGACGCTTCCGCGCCTGGTTGCACGCTTCCGCGCCTGCTTGGACGCTTCCGCGCCTGCTTGGACGCTTCCGCGCCTGCTTGGACGCTTCCGCGCCTGCTTGGACGCTTCCGCGCCTGCTTGGACGCTTCTGCGCCTGCTTGCACGGATCCGCGCATGCTTGGACGTTTCCGCGCCTGCTTGGACTCTTCCACGCATGCTTGGACGCTTCCGCGCCTGCTTGCACGCTTCCACGCCTGCTTGCACGCTTCCGCGCCTGCTTGGACGCTTCCGCGTCTGCTTGGACGCTTCCGCGCCTGCTTGGACGCTTCCGCGCCTGCTTGGACGATTCCGCGCCTGCTTGGACGCTTCCGCGACTGCTTGGACGCTTCCGCGCCTGCTTAGACGCTGCCGCGCCTGCTTGGACTCTTCCACGCCTCCTTGGACGTTTCCGCGCCTGCTTGGACGCTTCCGCGCCTGCTTGGACTCTTCCACGCCTGCTTGGACGCTTCCGCACCTGCTTGGACGCTTCCGCGCCTGCTTGGACGCTTCCGCGCCTGCTTGGACGCTTCCGCGCCTGCTTGGACGCTTCCGCGCCTGCTTGGACGCTACCGCGCCTGCTTGGACGCTTCCGCGCATTCTTGGACGCTTCCGCGCCTGCTTGCACGCTTCCGCGCCTGCTTGCACGCTTCCGCGCCTGCTTGGACGCTTCCGCGCCTGCTTGGACGCTTCCACGCCTGCTTGCACGGATCCGCGCCTGCTTGGACGCTTCCGCGACTGCTTGGACTCTTCCACGCCTGCTTGGACGCTTCCGCGCCTGCTTGGACGCTTCCGCGCCTGCTTGAACGCTTCCGCGCCTGCTTGGACGCTTCCGCGCCTGCTTGGACGCTTCCGCGCCTGCTTGGACGCTTCCGCGCCTGCATGGACTCTTCCGCGCATGCTTGGACGTGTCCGCGCCTGCTTGGACTCTTCCACGCATGCTTGGACGCTTCCGCGCCTGCTTGCACGCTTCCGCGCCTGCTTGCACGCTTCCGCGCCTGCTTGCACGCTTCCGCGACTGCTTGGGCGCTTCCGCGCATTCTTGGACGCTTCCACGACTGCTTGGGCGCTTCCGCGCCTGCTTGGACTCCTCTGCGCCTTCTTGCATGTTTCCGCGCCTGCTTGGACGCTACCGCGCCTGCTTGAACGCTTCCGCGCCTGCTTGGATGGATCCGCGAATGCTTGAACGCTTCCGCGCCTGGTTGCACGCTTCCGCGCCTGCTTGGACGCTTCCGCTCCCGCTCGGACGCTTCGGCGCCTTCTTGCATGCTTCCGCGCCTGCTTGGACGCTTCCGCGCCTGCTTGGACGCTTCCGCGCCAGCTTGGACGCTACCGCGCCTGCTTGGACGCTTCCGCGCATTCTTGGACGCTTCCGCGACTGCTTTGGCGCTTCCGCGCCTGCTTGGACGCTTCCGCGCCTGCTTGGACGCTTCCGCGCCTGCTTGGACGCTTCCGCGCCTGCTTGGACGGATCCGCGCCTGCTTGAACGCCTCCGCGCGTGGTTGCACGCTTCCGCGCCTGCTTGGACGCTTCCGCGCCTGCTTGGACGCTTCCGCGCCTGCTTAGACGCTGCCGCGCCTGCTTGGACTCTTCCACGCCTCCTTGGACGTTTCCGCGCCTGCTTGGACGCTTCCGCGCGTACTTGGACGCTTCCGCGCCTGGTTGGACGCTTCCGCGCCTGCTTGGACGCTTCCGCGCCTGCTTGGACGCTTCCGCCCCTGCTTGGACGCTTCCGCACCTGCTTGGACGCTTCCGCGCCTGCTTGGACGCTTCCGCGCCTGCTTGGACGCTTCCGCGCCAGCTTGGACGCTACCGCGCCTGCTTGGACGCTTCCGCGCATTCTTGGACGCTTCCGCGACTGCTTTGGCGCTTCCGCGCCTGCTTGGACGCTTCCGCGCCTGCTTGGACGCTTCCGCGCCTGCTTGGACGCTTCCGCGCCTGCTTGGACGGATCCGCGCCTGCTTGAACGCCTCCGCGCGTGGTTGCACGCTTCCGCGCCTGCTTGGACGCTTCCGCGCCTGCTTGGACTCTTCCACGCCTCCTTGGACGTTTCCGCGCCTGCTTGGACGCTTCCGCGCCTGCTTGGACTCTTCCACGCCTGCTTGGACGCTTCCGCGCCTTCTTGGACGCTTCCGCGCCTGCTTGGACGCTTCCGCGCCTACTTGGACGCTTCCGCGCCTGCTTGGACGCTTCCGCGCCTGCTAGGACGCTTCCGCGACTGCTTGGACGCTTCCGCGCCTGCTTAGACGCTGCCGCGCCTGCTTGGACTCTTCCACGCCTCCTTGGACGTTTCCGCGCCTGCTTGGACGCTTCCGCGCCTACTTGGACGCTTACGCGCCTGCTTGGACGCTTCCGCGCCTGCTTGGACGCTTCCGCGCCTGCTTGGACGCTTCCGCGACTGCTTGGACGCTTCCGCGCCTGCTTAGACGCTGCCGCGCCTGCTTGGACTCTTCCACGCCTCCTTGGACGTTTCCGCGCCTGCTTGGACGCTTCCGCGCGTACTTGGACGCTTCCGCGCCTGGTTGGACGCTTCCGCGCCTGCTTGGACGCTTCCGCGCCTGCTTGGACGCTTCCGCCCCTGCTTGGACGCTTCCGCACCTGCTTGGACGCTTCCGCGCCTGCTTGGACGCTTCCGCGCCTGCTTGGACGCTACCGCGCCTGCTTGGACGCTTCCGCGCATTCTTGGACGCTACCGCGACTGCTTGGGCGCTTCCGCGCCTGCTTGGACTCCTCTGCGCCTTCTTGCATGTTTCCGCGCATGCTTGGACGCTACCGCGCCTGCTTGGACGCTTCCGCGCCTGCTTGGACGCTTCGGCGCCTGCTTGGACGCTTCCGCGCCTGCTTGGACACTTCCGCGACTGCTTGAGCGCTTCCGCGCCTGCTTGGACTCCTCTGCGCCTTCTTGCATGTTTCCGCGCCTGCTTGGACGCTACCGCGCCCGCTTGGACGCTTCCGCGCCTGCTTGGACGCTTCGGCGCCTGCTTGGACGCTTCCGCGCCTGCTTGGACTCTTCCGCGCCTGCTTGGACGCTTCAGCGGCTGCTTGGACGCTTCCGCGCCTGCTTGGACGCTTCCGCGCCTGCTTGGACTCTTCCACGCCTGCTTGGACGCTTCCGCGCCTGCTTGGACGCTTCCGCGCCTGCTTGGACTCTTCCACGCCTGCTTGGACGCTTCCCTGCCTGCTTGGACGCTTCCGCGCCTGCTTGGACGCTTCCACGCCTGCTTGGACGCTTCCCTGCCTGCTTGGACGCTTCCGCGCCTGCTTGGACGCTTCCGCGCCTGCTTGGACGCTTTGGCGCCTGCTTGGACGCTTCCGCGCCTGCTTGGACGCTTCCGCGCCTGCTTGGACGCTTCCGCGCCTGCTTGGACGCTTCCGCGCCTGCTTGGACGCTTCCGCGCCTGCTTGGACGCTTCCGCGCCTGCTTGGACGCTTCCGCGACTGCTTGGACGCTTCCGCGCCAGCTTGGACGCTACCGCGCCTGCTTGGACGCTTCCGCGCATTCTTGGACGCTTCCGCGACTGCTTTGGCGCTTCCGCGCCTGCTTGGACGCTTCCGCGCCTGCTTGGACGCTTCCGCGCCTGCTTGGACGCTTCCGCGCCTGCTTGGACGGATCCGCGCCTGCTTGAACGCCTCCGCGCGTGGTTGCACGCTTCCGCGCCTGCTTGGACGCTTCCGCGCCTGCTTGGACTCTTCCACGCCTCCTTGGACGTTTCCGCGCCTGCTTGGACGCTTCCGCGCCTGCTTGGACTCTTCCACGCCTGCTTGGACGCTTCCGCGCCTTCTTGGACGCTTCCGCGCCTGCTTGGACGCTTCCGCGCCTACTTGGACGCTTCCGCGCCTGCTTGGACGCTTCCGCGCCTGCTAGGACGCTTCCGCGACTGCTTGGACGCTTCCGCGCCTGCTTAGACGCTGCCGCGCCTGCTTGGACTCTTCCACGCCTCCTTGGACGTTTCCGCGCCTGCTTGGACGCTTCCGCGCCTACTTGGACGCTTACGCGCCTGCTTGGACGCTTCCGCGCCTGCTTGGACGCTTCCGCGCCTGCTTGGACGCTTCCGCGACTGCTTGGACGCTTCCGCGCCTGCTTAGACGCTGCCGCGCCTGCTTGGACTCTTCCACGCCTCCTTGGACGTTTCCGCGCCTGCTTGGACGCTTCCGCGCGTACTTGGACGCTTCCGCGCCTGGTTGGACGCTTCCGCGCCTGCTTGGACGCTTCCGCGCCTGCTTGGACGCTTCCGCCCCTGCTTGGACGCTTCCGCACCTGCTTGGACGCTTCCGCGCCTGCTTGGACGCTTCCGCGCCTGCTTGGACGCTACCGCGCCTGCTTGGACGCTTCCGCGCATTCTTGGACGCTACCGCGACTGCTTGGGCGCTTCCGCGCCTGCTTGGACTCCTCTGCGCCTTCTTGCATGTTTCCGCGCATGCTTGGACGCTACCGCGCCTGCTTGGACGCTTCCGCGCCTGCTTGGACGCTTCGGCGCCTGCTTGGACGCTTCCGCGCCTGCTTGGACACTTCCGCGACTGCTTGAGCGCTTCCGCGCCTGCTTGGACTCCTCTGCGCCTTCTTGCATGTTTCCGCGCCTGCTTGGACGCTACCGCGCCCGCTTGGACGCTTCCGCGCCTGCTTGGACGCTTCGGCGCCTGCTTGGACGCTTCCGCGCCTGCTTGGACTCTTCCGCGCCTGCTTGGACGCTTCAGCGGCTGCTTGGACGCTTCCGCGCCTGCTTGGACGCTTCCGCGCCTGCTTGGACTCTTCCACGCCTGCTTGGACGCTTCCGCGCCTGCTTGGACGCTTCCGCGCCTGCTTGGACTCTTCCACGCCTGCTTGGACGCTTCCCTGCCTGCTTGGACGCTTCCGCGCCTGCTTGGACGCTTCCACGCCTGCTTGGACGCTTCCCTGCCTGCTTGGACGCTTCCGCGCCTGCTTGGACGCTTCCGCGCCTGCTTGGACGCTTTGGCGCCTGCTTGGACGCTTCCGCGCCTGCTTGGACGCTTCCGCGCCTGCTTGGACGCTTCCGCGCCTGCTTGGACGCTTCCGCGCCTGCTTGGACGCTTCCGCGCCTGCTTGGACGCTTCCGCGCCTGCTTGGACGCTTCCGCGACTGCTTGGACGCTTCCGCGCCTGCTTGGACGCTTCCGCGCATTCTTGGACGCTTCCGCGACTGCTTGGGCGCTTCCGCGCCTGCTTGGACTCCTCTGCGCCTTCTTGCATGTTTCCGCGTCTGCTTGGACGCTTCCGCGCCTGCTTGGACGCTTCCGCGCCTGCTTGGACTCTTCCACGCCTGCTTGGACGCTTCCGCGCCTGCTTGGGCGCTTCCGCGCCTGCTTGGACTCCTCTGCGCCTTCTTGCATGTTTCCGCGCCTGCTTGGACGCTACCGCGCCTACTTGGACGCTACCGCGCCTGCTTGCACGGTTCCGCGCCAGCTTGGACGCTTCCGCGCCTGCTTGGACGCTTCCGCGCCTGCTTGCACGCTTCCGCGCCTGCTTGGACGCTTCCGCGTCTGCTTGGACGCTTCCGCGCCTGCTTGGACGCTTCCGCGTCTGCTTGGACGCTTCCGCGCCTGCTTGGACGCTTCCGCGCCTGCTTGGACTCTTCCACGCCTGCTGGGACGCTTCCGCGCCTGCTTGGACGCTTCCGCGCCTGCTTGGACTCCTCTGCGCCTGCTTGCACGCTTCCGCGCCTGCTTGGACTCTTCCCCGCCTGCTTGGACGCTTCCGCGCCTGCTTGGACGCTTCCGCGCCTGCTTGGACTCTTCCACGCCTGCTGGGACGCTTCCGCGCCTGCTTGGACGCTTCCGCGCCTGCTTGGACTCTTCCACGCCTGCTTGGACGCTTCCGCGCCTGCTTGGACGCTTCCGCGCCTGCTTGGAAGCTTCCACGCCTGCTTGGACGCTTCCGCGACCGCTTGGACGCTTCCGCGCCTGCTTGGACTCCTCTGCGCCTTCTTGCATGTTTCCGCGCCTGCTTGGACGCTACCGCGCCCGCTTGGACGCTTCCGCGCCTGCTTGGACGCTTCGGCGCCTGCTTGGACGCTTCCGCGCCTGCTTGGACTCTTCCGCGGCTGCTTGGACGCTTCAGCGGCTGCTTGGACGCTTCCGCGCCTGCTTGGACGCTTCCGCGCCTGCTTGGACTCTTCCACGCCTGCTTGGACGCTTCCCTGCCTGCTTGGACGCTTCCGCGCCTGCTTGGACGCTTCCGCGCCTGCTTGGACGCTTCCGCGCCTGCTTGGACGCTTCCGCGCCTGCTTGGACGCTTCCGCGCCTGCTTGGACGCTTCCGCGCATTCTTGGACGCTTCCGCGACTGCTTGAGCGCTTCCGCGCCTGCTTGGACTCCTCTGCGCCTTCTTGCATGTTTCCGCGCCTGCTTGGACGCTACCGCGCCCGCTTGGACGCTTCCGCGCCTGCTTGGACGCTTCGGCGCCTGCTTGGACGCTTCCGCGCCTGCTTGGACTCTTCCGCGCCTGCTTGGACGCTTCAGCGGCTGCTTGGACGCTTCCGCGCCTGCTTGGACGCTTCCGCGCCTGCTTGGACTCTTCCACGCCTGCTTGGACGCTTCCCTGCCTGCTTGGACGCTTCCGCGCCTGCTTGGACGCTTCCGCGCCTGCTTGGACGCTTCCGCGCCTGCTTGGACTCTTCCGCGCCTGCTTGGACGCTTCCGCGACTGCTTGGACGCTTCCGCGCCTGCTTAGACGCTGCCGCGCCTGCTTGGACTCTTCCACGCCTCCTTGGACGTTTCCGCGCCTGCTTGGACGCTTCCGCGTCTGCTTGGACGCTTCCGCGCCTGCTTGCACGCTTCCGCACCTGCTTGGACGCTTCCGCGTCTGCTTGGACGCTTCCGCGCCTGCTTGGACGCTTCCGCGCCTGCTTCGACTCTTCCACGCCTGCTTGGACGCTTCCGCGCCTGCTTGGGCGCTTCCGCGCCTGCTTGGACTCCTCTGCGCCTTCTTGCATGTTTCCGCGCCTGCTTGGACGCTACCGCGCCTGCTTGGACTCTTCCACGCCTCCTTGGACGTTTCCGCGCCTGCTTGGACGCTTCCGCGTCTGCTTGGACGCTTCCGCGCCTGCTTGCACGCTTCCGCGCCTGCTTGGACTCTTCCGCGCCTGCTTGGACGCTTCAGCGGCTGCTTGGACTCTTCCGCGCCTGCTTGGACGCTTCCGCGCCTGCTTGGACGCTTCCGCGCCTGCTCGGACTCTTCCGCGCCTGCTTGGACGCTTCCGCGCCTGCTTGGACGCTTCCGCGCCTGCTTCGACTCTTCCGCGCCTGCTTGGACGCTTCAGCGGCTGCTTGGACGCTTCCGCGCCTGCTTGGACGCTTCCGCGCCTGCTTGGACTCTTCCACGCCTGCTTGGACGCTTCCGCGCCTGCTTGGACGCTTCCGCGCCTGCTTGGAAGCTTCCACGCCTGCTTGGACGCTTCCGCGACCGCTTGGACGCTTCCGCGCCTGCTTAGACGCTGCCGCGCCTGCTTGGACTCTTCCACGCCTCCTTGGATGTTTCCGCGCCTGCTTGGACGCTTCCGCGCCTACTTGGACGCTTCCGCGCCTGCTTGGACGCTTCCGCGCCTGCTTGGACGCTTCCGCGACTGCTTGCACGCTTCCGCGCCTGCTTGGACGCTTCCGCGCATTCTTGGACGCTTCCGCGACTGCTTGGGCGCTTCCGCGCCTGCTTGGACTCCTCTGCGCCTTCTTGCATGTTTACGCGCCTGCTTGGACGCTACCGCGCCTGCTTGGACGCTTCCGCGCCTGCTTGGACGCTTCCGCGCCTGCTTGGACGCTTCCGCGCCTGCTTGGACGCTTCCGCGCCTGCTTGGACGCTTCCGCGCCTGCTTGGACGCTTCCGCGCCTGCTTGGACGCTTCCGCGACTGCTTGGACGCTTCCGCGCCTGCTTGGACGCTTCCGCGCATTCTTGGACGCTTCCGCGACTGCTTGGGCGCTTCCGCGCCTGCTTGGACTCCTCTGCGCCTTCTTGCATGTTTCCGCGTCTGCTTGGACGCTTCCGCGCCTGCTTGGACGCTTCCGCGCCTGCTTGGACTCTTCCACGCCTGCTTGGACGCTTCCGCGCCTGCTTGGGCGCTTCCGCGCCTGCTTGGACTCCTCTGCGCCTTCTTGCATGTTTCCGCGCCTGCTTGGACGCTACCGCGCCTACTTGGACGCTACCGCGCCTGCTTGCACGGTTCCGCGCCAGCTTGGACGCTTCCGCGCCTGCTTGGACGCTTCCGCGCCTGCTTGCACGCTTCCGCGCCTGCTTGGACGCTTCCGCGTCTGCTTGGACGCTTCCGCGCCTGCTTGGACGCTTCCGCGTCTGCTTGGACGCTTCCGCGCCTGCTTGGACGCTTCCGCGCCTGCTTGGACTCTTCCACGCCTGCTGGGACGCTTCCGCGCCTGCTTGGACGCTTCCGCGCCTGCTTGGACTCCTCGGCGCCTGCTTGCACGCTTCCGCGCCTGCTTGGACTCTTCCCCGCCTGCTTGGACGCTTCCGCGCCTGCTTGCACGGTTCCGCGCCAGCTTGGACGCTTCCGCGCCTGCTTGGACGCTTCCGCGCCTGCTTGCACGCTTCCGCGCCTGCTTGGACGCTTCCGCGTCTGCTTGGACGCTTCCGCGCCTGCTTGGACGCTTCCGCGTCTGCTTGGACGCTCCCGCGCCTGCTTGGACGCTTCCGCGCCTGCTTGGACTCTTCCACGCCTGCTTGGACGCTTCCGCGCCTGCTTGGGCGCTTCCGCGCCTGCTTGGACTCTTCAGCGCCTGCTTGGACGCTTCCGCGTCTGCTTGGACGCTTCCGCGCCTGCTTGGACGCTTCCGCGCCTGCTTGGACTCTTCCACGCCTGCTGGGACGCTTCCGCGCCTGCTTGGACGCTTCCGCGCCTGCTTGGACTCCTTTGCGCCTGCTTGCACGCTTCCGCGCCTGCTTGGACTCTTCCCCGCCTGCTTGGACGCTTCCGCGCCTACTTGGACGCTTCCGCGCCTGCTTGGACGCTTCCGCGCATTCTTGGACGCTTCCGCGACTGCTTGGGCGCTTCCGCGCCTGCTTGGACTCCTCTGCGCCTTCTTGCATGTTTACGCGCCTGCTTGGACGCTACCGCGCCTGCTTGGACGCTTCCGCGCCTGCTTGGACGCTTTGGCGCCTGCTTGGACGCTTCCGCGCCTGCTTGGACGCTTCCGCGCCTGCTTGGACGCTTCCGCGCCTGCTTGGACGCTTCCGCGCCTGCTTGGACGCTTCCGCGCCTGCTTGGACGCTTCCGCGCCAGCTTGGACGCTTCCGCGCCTGCTTGGACGCTTCGGCGCCTGCTTGGACGCTTCCGCGCCTGCTTGGACTCTTCCGCGCCTGCTTGGAAGCTTCAGCGGCTGCTTGGACGCTTCCGCGCCTGCTTGGACGCTTCCGCGCCTGCTTGGACGCTTCCGCGCCTGCTTGGACTCTTCCACGCCTGCTTGGACGCTTCCGCGCCTGCTTGGACGCTTCCGCGCCTGCTTGGACGCTTCCGCGCCTGCTTGGACGCTTCCACGCCTGCTTGGACGCTTCCGCGCCTGCTTGGACGCTTCCGCGCCTGCTTGGACGCTTCCGCGCCTGCTTCGACGCTTCCGCGCCTGCTTGGACTCTTCCACGCCTGCTTGGACGCTTCCGCGCCTGCTTGGACGCATCCGCGCCTGCTTGCACGCTTCCGCGCCCGCTTGGACGCTTCGGCGCCTTCTTGCATGCTTCCGCGCCTGCTTGGACGCTTCCGCGCCTGCTTGGACGCTTCCGCGCCTGCTTGGACGCTTCCGCGCATTCTTGGACGCTTCCGCGACTGCTTGGGCGCTTCCGCGCCTGCTTGGACTCCTCTGCGCCTTCTTGCATGTTTCCGCGCCTGCTTGGACGCTACCGCGCCTGCTTGAACGCTTCCGCGCCTGCTTGGACGCTTCCGCGGCTGCTTGCACGCTTCCGCGCCTGCTTGGACGCTTCCGCGTCTGCTTGGACGCTTCCGCGCCTGCTTGGACGCTTCCGCGCCTGCTTGGACGCTTCCGCGACTGCTTGGACGCTTCCGCGCCTGCTTGGACGCTTCCGCGCCTGCTTGGACGCTTCCGCGCCTGCTTGGACTCTTCCGCGCCTGCTTGGACGCTTCAGCGGCTGCTTGGACGCTTCCGGGCCTGCTTGGACGCTTCCGCGCCTGCTTGGACTCTTCCACGCCTGCTTGGACGCTTCCGCGCCTGCTTGGACTCTTCCACGCCTGCTTGGACGCTTCCGCGCCTGCTTAGACGCTGCCGCGCCTGCTTGCACGCTTCCGCGCCTGCTTGCACGCTTCCGCGCCTGCTTGGACGCTTGCGCGTCTGCTTGGACGCTTCCGCGCCTGCTTGGACGCTTCCGCGCCTGCGTGGACTCTTCCACGCCTGCTTGGACGCTTCCGCGCCTGCTTGGACGCTTCCGCGCCTGCTTGGACGCTTCCGCGCCTGCTTGGACTTCTCTGCGCCTTCTTGCATGTTTCCGCGCCTGCTTGGACGCTACCGCGCCTGCTTGGACGCTTCCGTGCCTGCTTGGACGCTTCGGCGCCTGCTTGGACGCTTCCGCGCCTGCTTGGACTCTTCCGCGCCTGCTTGGACGCTTCAGCGGCTGCTTGGACGCTTCCGCGCCTGCTTGGACGCTTCCGCGCCTGCTTGGACGCTTCCGCGCCTGCTTGGACTCTTCCACGCCTGCTTGGACGCTTCCGCGCCTGCTTGGACGCTTCCGCGCCTGCTTGGACGCTTCCGCGCCTGCTTGGACGCTTCCGCGCCTTCTTGGACGCCTCCGCGCCTGCTTGGACGCTTCCGCGCCTGCTTGCACGGATCCGCGCCTGCTTGGACGCTTCCGCGCCTGGTTGCATGCTTCCGCGCCTGCTTGGACGCTTCCGCGCCTGCTTGGACGCTTCCGCGCCTGCTTGGACGCTTCCGCGCCTGCTTGGACGCTTCCGCGCCTGCTTGGACGCTTCCGCGCCTGCTTGCACGCTTCCGCGCCTGCTTGGACGCTTGCGCGTCTGCTTGGACGCTTCCGCGCCTGCTTGGACGCTTCCGCGCCTGCGTGGACTTTTCCACGCCTGCTTGGACGCTTCCGCGCCTGCTTGGACGCTTCCGCGCCTGCTTGGACGCTTCCGCGCCTGCTTGGACTTCTCTGCGCCTTCTTGCATGTTTCCGCGCCTGCTTGGACGCTACCGCGCCTGCTTGGACGCTTCCGTGCCTGCTTGGACGCTTCGGCGCCTGCTTGGACTCTTCCACGCCTGCTTGGACGCTTCCGCGCCTGCTTGGACGCTTCCGCGCCTGCTTGGACGCTTCCGCGCCTGCTTGGACGCTTCCACGCCTGCTTGGACGCTTCCGCGCCTGCTTGGACGCTTCCGCGCCTGCTTGGACGCTTCCGCGCCTGCTTGGACGCTTCCGCGCCTGCTTGGACTCTTCCACGCCTGCTTGGACGCTTCCGCGCCTGCTTGGACGCATCCGCGCCTGCTTGCACGCTTCCGCGCCCGCTTGGACGCTTCGGCGCCTTCTTGCATGCTTCCGCGCCTGCTTGGACGCTTCCGCGCCTGCTTGGACGCTTCCGCGCCTGCTTGGACGCTTCCGCGCATTCTTGGACGCTTCCGCGACTGCTTGGGCGCTTCCGCGCCTGCTTGGACGCTTCCACGCCTGCTTGGACGCTTCCGCGCCTGCTTGGACGCTTCCGCGCCTGCTTGGACGCTTCCGCGCCTGCTTGGACGCTTCCGCGCCTGCTTGGACTCTTCCACGCCTGCTTGGACGCTTCCGCGCCTGCTTGGACGCATCCGCGCCTGCTTGCACGCTTCCGCGCCCGCTTGGACGCTTCGGCGCCTTCTTGCATGCTTCCGCGCCTGCTTGGACGCTTCCGCGCCTGCTTGGACGCTTCCGCGCCTGCTTGGACGCTTCCGCGCCTGCTTGGACGCTTCCGCGCCTGCTTGAACGCTTCCGCGACTGCTTGGACGCTTCCGCGCCTGTTTGGACGCTTCCGCGCCTGCTTGGACGCTTCCGCGCCAGCTTGGACGCTTCCGCGCCTGCTTGGACGCTTCGGCGCCTGCTTGGACGCTTCCGCGCCTGCTTGGACGCTTCCGCGACTGCTTGGACGCTTCCGCGCCTGCTTGGACGCTACCGCGCCTGCTTGGACGCTTCCGCGACTGCTTGGACGCTACCGCGCCTGCTTGGACGCTTCCGCGACTGCTTGGACGCATCCGCGCCTGGTTGGACGCTACCGCGCCTGCTTGCACGCTTCCGCGCCTGGTTGCACGCTTCCGCGCCTGCTTGGACGCTTCCGCGCCTGCTTGGACGCTTCCGCGCCTGCTTGGACGCTTCCGCGCCTGCTTGGACACTTCCGCGCCTGCTTGGACGCTTCTGCGCCTGCTTGCACGGATCCGCGCATGCTTGGACGTTTCCGCGCCTGCTTGGACTCTTCCACGCATGCTTGGACGCTTCCGCGCCTGCTTGCACGCTTCCGCGCCTGCTTGCACGCTTCCGCGCCTGCTTGGACGCTTCCGCGTCTGCTTGGACGCTTCCGCGCCTGGTTGCACGCTTCCGCGCCTGCTTGGACGCTTCCGCGCCTGCTTGGACGCTTCCGCGCCTGCTTGGACGCTTCTGCGCCTGCTTGCACGGATCCGCGCATGCTTGGACGTTTCCGCGCCTGCTTGGACTCTTCCACGCATGCTTGGACGCTTCCGCGCCTGCTTGCACGCTTCCGCGCCTGCTTGCACGCTTCCGCGCCTGCTTGGACGCTTCCGCGTCTGCTTGGACGCTTCCGCGCCTGCTTGGACGCTTCCGCGCCTGCTTGGACTCTTCCACGCCTGCTTGGACGCTTCCGCGCCTGCTTGGACGCTTCCGCGCCTGCTTGGACGATTCCGCGCCTGCTTGGACGCTTCCGCGACTGCTTGGACGCTTCCGCGCCTGCTTAGACGCTGCCGCGCCTGCTTGGACTCTTCCACGCCTCCTTGGACGTTTCCGCGCCTGCTTGGACGCTTCCGCGCCTGCTTGGACGCTTCCGCGCCTGCTTGGACTCTTCCACGCCTGCTTGGACGCTTCCGCGCCTGCTTGGACGCTTCCGCGCCTGCTTGGACGATTCCGCGCCTGCTTGGACGCTTCCGCGACTGCTTGGACGCTTCCGCGCCTGCTTAGACGCTGCCGCGCCTGCTTGGACTCTTCCACGCCTCCTTGGACGTTTCCGCGCCTGCTTGGACGCTTCCGCGCCTGCTTGGACTCTTCCACGCCTGCTTGGACGCTTCCGCGCCTGCTTGGACGCTTCCGCGCCTGCTTGGACGCTTCCGCGCCTGCTTGGACGCTTCCGCGCCTGCTTGGACGCTACCGCGCCTGCTTGGACGCTTCCGCGCATTCTTGGACGCTTCCGCGACTGCTTGGGCGCTTCCGCGCCTGCTTGGACTCCTCTGCGCCTTCTTGCATGTTTCCGCGCCTGCTTGGACGCTACCGCGCCTGCTTGAACGCTTCCGCGCCTGCTTGGACGGATCCGCGCCTGCTTGAACGCTTCCGCGCCTGGTTGCACGCTTCCGCGCCTGCTTGGACGCTTCCGCGCCAGCTTGGACGCTTCCGCGCCTGCTTGGACGCTTCTGCGCCTGCTTGGACGCTTCCGCGCCTGCTTGGACGGATCCGCGCCTTCTTGGACGCTTCCGCGCCTGCTTGGACGCTTCCGCGCCTGCTTGGACGCTTCCGCGCCTGCTTGGACGCTTCCGCGCATGCTTGCACGCTTCCGCGCCTGCTTGCACGCTTCCGCGCCTGCTTGGACGCTTCCGCGTCTGCTTGGACGCTTCCGCGCCTGCTTGGACGCTTCCGCGCCTGCTTGGACGCTTCCGCGCCTGCTTGGACTCTTCCGCGCATGCTTGGAGGTTTCCGCGCCTGCTTGGACTCTTCCACGCATGCTTGGACGCTTCCGCGCCTGCTTGCACGCTTCCGCGCCTGCTTGCACGCTTCCGCGCCTGCTTGGACGCTTCATGCCAGCTTGGACGCTTCCGCGCCTGCTTGGACGCTTCCGCGCCTGCTTGGACGCTTCCGCGCCTGCTTGGACGCTTCCGCGCCTGCTTGGACGCTACCGCGCCTGCTTGGACGCTTCCGCGCATTCTTGGACGCTTCCGCGACTGCTTGGGCGCTTCCGCGCCTGCTTGGACTCCTCTGCGCCTTCTTGCATGTTTCCGCGCCTGCTTGGACGCTACCGCGCCTGCTTGAACGCTTCCGCGCCTGCTTGGACGCTTCCGCGCCTGCTTGGACGCTTCCGCGCCTGCTTGGACGCTTCCGCGTCTGCTTGGACGCTTCCGCGCCTGCTTGGACGCTTCCGCGCCTGCTTGGACTCTTCCACGCCTGCTTGGACGCTTCCGCGCCTGCTTGGACGCTTCCGCGCCTGCTTGGACTCTTCCCCGCCTGCTTGGACGCTTCCGCGCCTGCTTGGACGCTTCCGCGCCTGCTTGGACGCTTCCGCGGCTGCTTGGACTCTTCTACGCCTGCTTGGACGCTACCGCGCCTGGTTGGACGCTTCCGCGCCTGCTTGGACGCTTCCGCGCCTGCTTGAACGTTTCCGCGCCTGCTCGGACGCTTCCGCGCCTGCTTGCACGCTTCCGCGCCTGCTTGCAAGCTTCCGCGCCTGCTTGCACGCTTCCGCGACTGCTTGGGCGCTTCCGCGCCTGCTTGGACGCTTCCGCGCCTGCTTGGACGCCTCCGCGCCAGCTTGGACGCTTCCGCGCCTGCTTGGACGCTTCCGCGCCTGCTTGGACGCTTCCGCGCTTGCATGGACTCTTCCACGCCTGCTTGGACGCTTCCGCGCCTGCTTGGACGCTTCCGCGCCTGCTTGGACGCTTCCGCGCCTGCTTGGACGCTTCCGCGCCTGCTTGGACTCTTCTACGCCTGCTTGGACGCTACCGCGCCTGCTTGGACGCTTCCGCGCCTGCTTGGACGCTTCCGCGCCTGCTTGGACGTTTCCGCGCCTGCTCGGACGCTTCCGCGCCTGCTTGCACGCTTCCGCGCCTGCTTGCAAGCTTCCGCGCCTGCTTGCACGCTTCCGCGACTGCTTGGGCGCTTCCGCGCCTGCTTGGACGTTTCCGCGCCTGCTTGGACGCTTCCGCGCCTGCTTGGACGCTACCGCGCCTGCTTGGACGCCTCCGCGCCAGCTTGGACGCTTCCGCGCCTGCTTGGACGCTTCCGCGCCTGCTTGGACGCTTCCGCGCCTGCTTGGACGCTTCCGCGACTGCTTGGATGCTTCCGCGCCTACTTGGACGTTTCCGCGCCTGCTTGGACGCTACCGCGCCAGCTTGGACGCTTCAGCGGCTGCTTGGACGCTTCCGCGCCTGCTTGGACGCTTCCGCGCCTGCTTGGACGCTTCCGCGACTGCTTGAACGCTTCCGCGCCTGCTTGGACGCTTCCGCGCCTGCTTGGACGCTTCCGCGACTGCTTGGATGCTTCCGCGCCTACTTGGACGTTTCCGCGCTTGCTTGGACGCTACCGCGCCAGCTTGGACGCTTCAGCGGCTGCTTGGACGCTTCCGCGCCTGCTTGGACTCTTCCACGCCTGCTTGGACGCTTCCGGGCCTGCTTGGGCGCTTCCGCGCCTGCTTGAACGCTTCCGCGCCTGCTTGCACGCTTCCGCGCCTGCTTGGACGCTTCATGCCAGCTTGGACGCTTCCGCGCCTGCTTGGACGCTTCCGCGCCTGCTTGGACGCTTCAGCGCCTGCTTGGACGCTTCCGCGCCTGCTTGGACGCTTCCGCGCCTGCTTGGACGCTACCGCGCCTGCTTGGACGCTTCCGCGCATTCTTGGACGCTTCCGCGACTGCTTGGGCGCTTCCGCGCCTGCTTGGACTCCTCTGCGCCTTCTTGCATGTTTCCGCGCCTGCTTGGACGCTACCGCGCCTGCTTGAACGCTTCCGCGCCTGCTTGGACGCTTCCGCGCCTGCTTGGACGCTTCCGCGCCTGCTTGGACGCTTCCGCGCCTGCTTGGACGCTTCCGCGCCTGCTTGGACGCTTCCGCGCCTGCTTGGACGCTTCCGCGCATGCTTGCACGCTTCCGCGCCTGCTTGCACGCTTCCGCGCCTGCTTGGACGCTTCCGCGTCTGCTTGGACGCTTCCGCGCCTGCTTGGACGCTTCCGCGCCTGCTTGGACGCTTCCGCGCCTGCTTGGACTCTTCCGCGCATGCTTGGAGGTTTCCGCGCCTGCTTGGACTCTTCCACGCATGCTTGGACGCTTCCGCGCCTGCTTGCACGCTTCCGCGCCTGCTTGCACGCTTCCGCGCCTGCTTGGACGCTTCCGCGCCTGCTTGGACGCTTCCACGCCTGCTTGCACGGATCCGCGCCTGCTTGGACGCTTCCGCGCCTAGTTGCACGCTTCCGCGCCTGCTTGGACGCTTCCGCGCCTGCTTGGACGCTTCCGCGCCTGCTTGGACGCTTCCGCGCCTGCTTGGACGCTTCCGCGCCTGCTTGGACGCTTCTGCGCCTGCTTGCACGGATCCGCGCATGCTTGGACGTTTCCGCGCCTGCTTGGACTCTTCCACGCATGCTTGGACGCTTCCGCGCCTGCTTGCACGCTTCCGCGCCTGCTTGCACGCTTCCGCGCCTGCTTGGACGCTTCCGCGTCTGCTTGGACGCTTCCGCGCCTGCTTGGACGCTTCCGCGCCTGCTTGGACTCTTCCACGCCTGCTTGGACGCTTCCGCGCCTGCTTGGACGCTTCCGCGCCTGCTTGGACGCTTCCGCGCCTGCTTGGACGCTTCCGCGCCTGCTTGGACGCTACCGCGCCTGCTTGGACGCTTCCGCGCATTCTTGGACGCTTCCGCGCCTGCTTGCACGCTTCCGCGCCTGCTTGCACGCTTCCGCGCCTGCTTGGACGCTTCCGCGCCTGCTTGGACGCTTCCACGCCTGCTTGCACGGATCCGCGCCTGCTTGGACGCTTCCGCGCCTGCTTGGACGCTTCCGCGCCTGCTTGAACGCTTCCGCGCCTGCTTGGACGCTTCCGCGCCTGCTTGGACGCTTCCGCGTCTGCTTGGACGCTTCCGCGCCTGCTTGGACGCTTCCGCGCCTGCTTGGACTCTTCCACGCCTGCTTGGACGCTTCCGCGCCTGCTTGGACGCTTCCGCGCCTGCTTGGACTCTTCCCCGCCTGCTTGGACGCTTCCGCGCCTGCTTGGACGCTTCCGCGCCTGCTTGGACGCTTCCGCGGCTGCTTGGACTCTTCTACGCCTGCTTGGACGCTACCGCGCCTGCTTGGACGCTTCCGCGCCTGCTTGGACGCTTCCGCGCCTGCTTGAACGTTTCCGCGCCTGCTCGGACGCTTCCGCGCCTGCTTGCACGCTTCCGCGCCTGCTTGCAAGCTTCCGCGCCTGCTTGCACGCTTCCGCGACTGCTTGGGCGCTTCCGCGCCTGCTTGGACGCTTCCGCGCCTGCTTGGACGCCTCCGCGCCAGCTTGGACGCTTCCGCGCCTGCTTGGACGCTTCCGCGCCTGCTTGGACGCTTCCGCGCTTGCTTGGACTCTTCCACGCCTGCTTGGACGCTTCCGCGCCTGCTTGGACGCTTCCGCGCCTGCTTGGACGCTTCCGCGCCTGCTTGGACGCTTCCGCGCCTGCTTGGACGCTTCCGCGCCTGCTTGGACGCTTCAGCGGCTGCTTGGACGCTTCCGCGCCTGCTTGGACTCTTCCACGCCTGCTTGGACGCTTCCGGGCCTGCTTGGGCGCTTCCGCGCCTGCTTGCACGCTTCCGCGCCTGCTTGCACGCTTCCGCGCCTGCTTGGACGCTTCATGCCAGCTTGGACGCTTCCGCGCCTGCTTGGACGCTTCCGCGCCTGCTTGGACGCTTCCGCGCCAGCTTGGACGCTACCGCGCCTGCTTGGACGCTTCCGCGCATGCTTGCACGCTTCCGCGACTGCTTGCACGCTTCCGCGCCTGCTTGGACGCTTCCGCGTCTGCTTGGACGCTTCCGCGCCTGCTTGGACGCTTCCGCGCCTGCTTGGACGCTTCCGCGCCTGCTTGGACGCTTCCGCGCCAGCTTGGACGCTACCGCGCCTGCTTGGACGCTTCCGCGCATTCTTGGACGCTTCCGCGACTGCTTGGGCGCTTCCGCGCCTGCTTGGACGCTTCCGCGCCTGCTTGGACGCTTCCGCGCCTGCTTGGACGCTTCCGCTCCTGCTTGGACGCTACCGCGCCTGCTTGGACGCTTCCGCGCATTCTTGGACGCTTCCGCGACTGCTTGGGCGCTTCCGCGCCTGCTAGGACTCCTCTGCGACTTCTTGCATGTTTCCGCGCCTGCTTGGACGCTACCGCGCCTGCTTGGACGGATCCGCGCCTGCTTGGTCGCTTCCGCGCCTGCTTGGACTCTTCCGCGCATGCTTGGAGGTTTCCGCGCCTGCTTGGACTCTTCCACGCATGCTTGGACGCTTCCGCGCCTGCTTGCACGCTTCCGCGCCTGCTTGCACGCTTCCGCGCCTGCTTGGACGCTTCCGCGCCTGCTTGGACGCTTCCACGCCTGCTTGCACGGATCCGCGCCTGCTTGGACGCTTCCGCGCCTGGTTGCACGCTTCCGCGCCTGCTTGGACGCTTCCGCGCCTGCTTGGACGCTTCCGCGCCTGCTTGGACGCTTCCGCGCCTGCTTGGACGCTTCCGCGCCTGCTTGGACGCTTCTGCGCCTGCTTGCACGGATCCGCTCATGCTTGGACGTTTCCGCGCCTGCTTGGACTCTTCCACGCATGCTTGGACGCTTCCGCGCCTGCTTGCACGCTTCCGCGCCTGCTTGCACGCTTCCGCGCCTGCTTGGACGCTTCCGCGTCTGCTTGGACGCTTCCGCGCCTGCTTGGACGCTTCCGCTCCCGCTCGGACGCTTCGGCGCCTTCTTGCATGCTTCCGCGCCTGCTTGGACCCTTCCGCGCCTGCTTGGACGCTTCCGCGCCTGCTTGGACGCTACCGCGCCTGCTTGGACGCTTCCGCGCATTCTTGGACGCTTCCGCGACTGCTTGGGCGCTTCCGCGCCTGCTTGGACGCTTCCGCGCCTGCTTGGACGCTTCCGCGCCAGCTTGGACGCTACCGCGCCTGCTTGGACGCTTCCGCGCATTCTTGGACGCTTCCGCGCCTGCTTGGACTCCTCTGCGCCTTCTTGCATGTTTCCGCGCCTGCTTGGACGCTACCGCGCCTGCTTGGACGGATCCGCGCCTGCTTGAACGCTTCAGCGGCTGCTTGGACGCTTCCGCGCCTGCTTGGACTCTTCCACGCCTGCTTGGACGCTTCCGCGCCTGCTTGGACGCTTCAGCGGCTGCTTGGACGCTTCCGCGCCTGCTTGGACGCTTCCGCGCCTGCTTGGACTCTTCCACGCCTGCTTGGACGCTTCCGCGCCTGCTTGGACGCTTCCGCGCCTGCTTGGACGCTTCCGCGCCTGCTTGGACGCTTCCGCGCCTGCTTGGACGCTTCCGCGCCTGCTTGGACGCTTCCGCGCCTGCTTGGACGCTTCCGCGCATTCTTGGACGCTTTCGCGACTGCTTGGGCGCTTCCGCGCCTGCTTGGACTCCTCTGCGCCTTCTTGCATGTTTCCGCGCCTGCTTGGACGCTACCGCGCCTGCTTGGACGCTTCCGCGCCTGCTTGGACTCTTCCGCGCCTGCTTGGACGCTTCAGCGGCTGCTTGGACGCTTCCGCGCCTGCTTGGACGCTTCCGCGCTTGCTTGGACTCTTCCACGCCTGCTTGGACGCTTCCGCGCCTGCTTGCACGCTTCCGCGCCTGCTTGCACGCTTCCGCGCCTGCTTGGACGCTTCCGCGCCAGCTTGGACTCTTCTACGCCTGCTTGGACGCTACCTCGCCTGCTTGGACGCTACCGCGCCTGCTTGGACGCTTCCGTGCCTGCTCGGACGCTTCCGCGCCTGCTTGCACGCTTCCGCGCCTGCTTGCAAGCTTCCGCGCCTGCTTGCACGCTTCCGCGCCTGGTTGCACGCTTCGGCGCCTGCTTGGACGCTTCCGCGCCTGCTTGGACACTTCCGCGCCTGCTTGGACGCTTCAGCGGCTGCTTGGACGCTTCCGCGCCTGCTTGGACGCTTCCGCGCCTGCTTGGACTCTTCCACGCCTGCTTGGACGCTTCCGCGCCCGCTTGGACGCTTCCGCGCCTGCTTGGACGCTTCCGCGCCTGCTTGGACGCTTCCGCGCCTGCTTGGACGCTTCCGTGCCTGCTCGGACGCTTCCGCGCCTGCTTGGACGCTTCCGCGCCTGCTTGGACGCTTCCGCGCCTGCTTGGACGCTTCCGCGCATGCTTGCACGCTTCCGCGCCTGCTTGCACGCTACCGCGCCTGCTTGGACGCTTCCGCGTCTGCTTGGACGCTTCCGCGCCTGCTTGGACGCTTCCGCGCCTGCTTGGACGCTTCCGCGCCTGCTTGGACTCTTCCGCGCATGCTTGGAGGTTTCCGCGCCTGCTTGGACTCTTCCACGCATGCTTGGACGCTTCCGCGCCTGCTTGCACGCTTCCGCGCCTGCTTGCACGCTTCCGCGCCTGCTTGGACGCTTCATGCCAGCTTGGACGCTTCCGCGCCTGCTTGGACGCTTCCGCGCCTGCTTGGACGCTTCCGCGCCTGCTTGGACGCTTCCGCGCCTGCTTGGACGCTACCGCGCCTGCTTGGACGCTTCCGCGCATTCTTGGACGCTTCCGCGACTGCTTGGGCGCTTCCGCGCCTGCTTGGACTCCTCTGCGCCTTCTTGCATGTTTCCGCGCCTGCTTGGACGCTACCGCGCCTGCTTGAACGCTTCCGCGCCTGCTTGGACGCTTCCGCGCCTGCTTGGACGCTTCCGCGCCTGCTTGGACGCTTCCGCGCCTGCTTGCACGCTTCCGCGCCTGCTTGGACGCTTCCGCGCCTGCTTGGACGCTTCCGCGCATGCTTGCACGCTTCCGCGCCTGCTTGCACGCTTCCGCGCCTGCTTGGACGCTTCCGCGTCTGCTTGGACGCTTCCGCGCCTGCTTGGACGCTTCCGCGCCTGCTTGGACGCTTCCGCGCCTGCTTGGACTCTTCCGCGCATGCTTGGAGGTTTCCGCGTCTGCTTGGACTCTTCCACGCATGCTTGGACGCTTCCGCGCCTGCTTGCACGCTACCGCGCCTGCTTGCACGCTTCCGTGCCTGCTTGGACGCTTCCGCGCCTGCTTGGACGCTTCCACGCCTGCTTGCACGGATCCGCGCCTGCTTGGACGCTTCCGCGCCTGGTTGCACGCTTCCGCGCCTGCTTGGACGCTTCCGCGCCTGCTTGGACGCTTCCGCGCCTGCTTGGACGCTTCCGCGCCTGCTTGGACGCTTCCGCGCCTGCTTGGACGCTTCTGCGCCTGCTTGCACGGATCCGCGCATGCTTGGACGTTTCCGCGCCTGCTTGGACTCTTCCACGCATGCTTGGACGCTTCCGCGCCTGCTTGCACGCTTCCGCGCCTGCTTGCACGCTTCCGCGCCTGCTTGGACGCTTCCGCGTCTGCTTGGACGCTTCCGCGCCTGGTTGCACGCTTCCGCGCCTGCTTGGACGCTTCCGCGCCTGCTTGGACGCTTCCGCGCCTGCTTGGACGCTTCTGCGCCTGCTTGCACGGATCCGCGCATGCTTGGACGTTTCCGCGCCTGCTTGGACTCTTCCACGCATGCTTGGACGCTTCCGCGCCTGCTTGCACGCTTCCGCGCCTGCTTGCACGCTTCCGCGCCTGCTTGGACGCTTCCGCGTCTGCTTGGACGCTTCCGCGCCTGCTTGGACGCTTCCGCGCCTGCTTGGACTCTTCCACGCCTGCTTGGACGCTTCCGCGCCTGCTTGGACGCTTCCGCGCCTGCTTGGACGATTCCGCGCCTGCTTGGACGCTTCCGCGACTGCTTGGACGCTTCCGCGCCTGCTTAGACGCTGCCGCGCCTGCTTGGACTCTTCCACGCCTCCTTGGACGTTTCCGCGCCTGCTTGGACGCTTCCGCGCCTGCTTGGACGCTTCCGCGCCTGCTTGGACTCTTCCACGCCTGCTTGGACGCTTCCGCGCCTGCTTGGACGCTTCCGCGCCTGCTTGGACGATTCCGCGCCTGCTTGGACGCTTCCGCGACTGCTTGGACGCTTCCGCGCCTGCTTAGACGCTGCCGCGCCTGCTTGGACTCTTCCACGCCTCCTTGGACGTTTCCGCGCCTGCTTGGACGCTTCCGCGCCTGCTTGGACTCTTCCACGCCTGCTTGGACGCTTCCGCGCCTGCTTGGACGCTTCCGCGCCTGCTTGGACGCTTCCGCGCCTGCTTGGACGCTTCCGCGCCTGCTTGGACGCTACCGCGCCTGCTTGGACGCTTCCGCGCATTCTTGGACGCTTCCGCGACTGCTTGGGCGCTTCCGCGCCTGCTTGGACTCCTCTGCGCCTTCTTGCATGTTTCCGCGCCTGCTTGGACGCTACCGCGCCTGCTTGAACGCTTCCGCGCCTGCTTGGACGGATCCGCGCCTGCTTGAACGCTTCCGCGCCTGGTTGCACGCTTCCGCGCCTGCTTGGACGCTTCCGCGCCAGCTTGGACGCTTCCGCGCCTGCTTGGACGCTTCTGCGCCTGCTTGGACGCTTCCGCGCCTGCTTGGACGGATCCGCGCCTTCTTGGACGCTTCCGCGCCTGCTTGGACGCTTCCGCGCCTGCTTGGACGCTTCCGCGCCTGCTTGGACGCTTCCGCGCATGCTTGCACGCTTCCGCGCCTGCTTGCACGCTTCCGCGCCTGCTTGGACGCTTCCGCGTCTGCTTGGACGCTTCCGCGCCTGCTTGGACGCTTCCGCGCCTGCTTGGACGCTTCCGCGCCTGCTTGGACTCTTCCGCGCATGCTTGGAGGTTTCCGCGCCTGCTTGGACTCTTCCACGCATGCTTGGACGCTTCCGCGCCTGCTTGCACGCTTCCGCGCCTGCTTGGACGCTTCATGCCAGCTTGGACGCTTCCGCGCCTGCTTGGACGCTTCCGCGCCTGCTTGGACGCTTCCGCGCCTGCTTGGACGCTTCCGCGCCTGCTTGGACGCTACCGCGCCTGCTTGGACGCTTCCGCGCATTCTTGGACGCTTCCGCGACTGCTTGGGCGCTTCCGCGCCTGCTTGGACTCCTCTGCGCCTTCTTGCATGTTTCCGCGCCTGCTTGGACGCTACCGCGCCTGCTTGAACGCTTCCGCGCCTGCTTGGACGCTTCCGCGCCTGCTTGGACGCTTCCGCGCCTGCTTGGACGCTTCCGCGTCTGCTTGGACGCTTCCGCGCCTGCTTGGACGCTTCCGCGCCTGCTTGGACTCTTCCACGCCTGCTTGGACGCTTCCGCGCCTGCTTGGACGCTTCCGCGCCTGCTTGGACTCTTCCCCGCCTGCTTGGACGCTTCCGCGCCTGCTTGGACGCTTCCGCGCCTGCTTGGACGCTTCCGCGGCTGCTTGGACTCTTCTACGCCTGCTTGGACGCTACCGCGCCTGCTTGGACGCTTCCGCGCCTGCTTGGACGCTTCCGCGCCTGCTTGAACGTTTCCGCGCCTGCTCGGACGCTTCCGCGCCTGCTTGCACGCTTCCGCGCCTGCTTGCAAGCTTCCGCGCCTGCTTGCACGCTTCCGCGACTGCTTGGGCGCTTCCGCGCCTGCTTGGACGCTTCCGCGCCTGCTTGGACGCCTCCGCGCCAGCTTGGACGCTTCCGCGCCTGCTTGGACGCTTCCGCGCCTGCTTGGACGCTTCCGCGCTTGCATGGACTCTTCCACGCCTGCTTGGACGCTTCCGCGCCTGCTTGGACGCTTCCGCGCCTGCTTGGACGCTTCCGCGCCTGCTTGGACGCTTCCGCGCCTGCTTGGACGCTTCCGCGCCTGCTTGGACGCTTCCGCGACTGCTTGGACGCTTCCGCGCCTGCTTGGACGCTTCCGCGCATTCTTGGACGCTTCCGCGACTGCTTGGGCGCTTCCGCGCCTGCTTGGACTCCTCTGCGCCTTCTTGCATGTTTCCGCGCCTGCTTGGACGCTACCGCGCCTGCTTGGACGCTTCCGCGCATTCTTGGACGCTTCCGCGACTGCTTGGGCGCTTCCGCGCCTGCTTGGACGCTTCCGCGGCTGCTTGCACGCTTCCGCGCCTGCTTGGACGGATCCGCGCCTTCTTGGACGCTTCCGCGCCTGCTTGGACGCTTCCGCGCCTGCTTGGACGCTTCCGCGCCTGCTTGGACGCTTCCGCGCATGCTTGCACGCTTCCGCGCCTGCTTGCACGCTTCCGCGCCTGCTTGGACGCTTCCGCGTCTGCTTGGACGCTTCCGCGCCTGCTTGGACGCTTCCGCGCCTGCTTGGACGCTTCCGCGCCTGCTTGGACTCTTCCGCGCATGCTTGGAGGTTTCCGCGCCTGCTTGGACTCTTCCACGCATGCTTGGACGCTTCCGCGCCTGCTTGCACGCTTCCGCGCCTGCTTGCACGCTTCCGCGCCTGCTTGGACGCTTCATGCCAGCTTGGACGCTTCCGCGCCTGCTTGGACGCTTCCGCGCCTGCTTGGACGCTTCCGCGCCTGCTTGGACGCTTCCGCGCCTGCATGGACGCTACCGCGCCTGCTTGGACGCTTCCGCGCATTCTTGGACGCTTCCGCGACTGCTTGGGCGCTTCCGCGCCTGCTTGGACTCCTCTGCGCCTTCTTGCATGTTTCCGCGCCTGCTTGGACGCTACCGCGCCTGCTTGAACGCTTCCGCGCCTGCTTGGACGCTTCCGCGCCTGCTTGGACGCTTCCGCGCCTGCTTGGACGCTTCCGCGTCTGCTTGGACGCTTCCGCGCCTGCTTGGACGCTTCCGCGCCTGCTTGGACTCTTCCACGCCTGCTTGGACGCTTCCGCGCCTGCTTGGACGCTTCCGCGCCTGCTTGGACTCTTCCCCGCCTGCTTGGACGCTTCCGCGCCTGCTTGGACGCTTCCGCGCCTGCTTGGACGCTTCCGCGGCTGCTTGGACTCTTCTACGCCTGCTTGGACGCTACCGCGCCTGCTTGGACGCTTCCGCGCCTGCTTGGACGCTTCCGCGCCTGCTTGAACGTTTCCGCGCCTGCTCGGACGCTTCCGCGCCTGCTTGCACGCTTCCGCGCCTGCTTGCAAGCTTCCGCGCCTGCTTGCACGCTTCCGCGACTGCTTGGGCGCTTCCGCGCCTGCTTGGACGCTTCCGCGCCTGCTTGGACGCCTCCGCGCCAGCTTGGACGCTTCCGCGCCTGCTTGGACGCTTCCGCGCCTGCTTGGACGCTTCCGCGCTTGCATGGACTCTTCCACGCCTGCTTGGACGCTTCCGCGCCTGCTTGGACGCTTCCGCGCCTGCTTGGACGCTTCCGCGCCTGCTTGGACGCTTCCGCGCCTGCTTGGACTCTTCTACGCCTGCTTGGACGCTACCGCGCCTGCTTGGACGCTTCCGCGCCTGCTTGGACGCTTCCGCGCCTGCTTGGACGTTTCCGCGCCTGCTCGGACGCTTCCGCGCCTGCTTGCACGCTTCCGCGCCTGCTTGCAAGCTTCCGCGCCTGCTTGCACGCTTCCGCGACTGCTTGGGCGCTTCCGCGCCTGCTTGGACGTTTCCGCGCCTGCTTGGACGCTTCCGCGCCTGCTTGGACGCTACCGCGCCTGCTTGGACGCCTCCGCGCCAGCTTGGACGCTTCCGCGCCTGCTTGGACGCTTCCGCGCCTGCTTGGACGCTTCCGCGCCTGCTTGGACGCTTCCGCGACTGCTTGGATGCTTCCGCGCCTACTTGGACGTTTCCGCGCCTGCTTGGACGCTACCGCGCCAGCTTGGACGCTTCAGCGGCTGCTTGGACGCTTCCGCGCCTGCTTGGACGCTTCCGCGCCTGCTTGGACGCTTCCGCGACTGCTTGAACGCTTCCGCGCCTGCTTGGACGCTTCCGCGCCTGCTTGGACGCTTCCGCGACTGCTTGGATGCTTCCGCGCCTACTTGGACGTTTCCGCGCTTGCTTGGACGCTACCGCGCCAGCTTGGACGCTTCAGCGGCTGCTTGGACGCTTCCGCGCCTGCTTGGACTCTTCCACGCCTGCTTGGACGCTTCCGGGCCTGCTTGGGCGCTTCCGCGCCTGCTTGCACGCTTCCGCGCCTGCTTGCACGCTTCCGCGCCTGCTTGGACGCTTCATGCCAGCTTGGACGCTTCCGCGCCTGCTTGGACGCTTCCGCGCCTGCTTGGACGCTTCAGCGCCTGCTTGGACGCTTCCGCGCCTGCTTGGACGCTTCCGCGCCTGCTTGGACGCTACCGCGCCTGCTTGGACGCTTCCGCGCATTCTTGGACGCTTCCGCGACTGCTTGGGCGCTTCCGCGCCTGCTTGGACTCCTCTGCGCCTTCTTGCATGTTTCCGCGCCTGCTTGGACGCTACCGCGCCTGCTTGAACGCTTCCGCGCCTGCTTGGACGCTTCCGCGCCTGCTTGGACGCTTCCGCGCCTGCTTGGACGCTTCCGCGCCTGCTTGGACGCTTCCGCGCCTGCTTGGACGCTTCCGCGCCTGCTTGGACGCTTCCGCGCATGCTTGCACGCTTCCGCGCCTGCTTGCACGCTTCCGCGCCTGCTTGGACGCTTCCGCGTCTGCTTGGACGCTTCCGCGCCTGCTTGGACGCTTCCGCGCCTGCTTGGACGCTTCCGCGCCTGCTTGGACTCTTCCGCGCATGCTTGGAGGTTTCCGCGCCTGCTTGGACTCTTCCACGCATGCTTGGACGCTTCCGCGCCTGCTTGCACGCTTCCGCGCCTGCTTGCACGCTTCCGCGCCTGCTTGGACGCTTCCGCGCCTGCTTGGACGCTTCCACGCCTGCTTGCACGGATCCGCGCCTGCTTGGACGCTTCCGCGCCTGGTTGCACGCTTCCGCGCCTGCTTGGACGCTTCCGCGCCTGCTTGGACGCTTCCGCGCCTGCTTGGACGCTTCCGCGCCTGCTTGGACGCTTCCGCGCCTGCTTGGACGCTTCTGCGCCTGCTTGCACGGATCCGCGCATGCTTGGACGTTTCCGCGCCTGCTTGGACTCTTCCACGCATGCTTGGACGCTTCCGCGCCTGCTTGCACGCTTCCGCGCCTGCTTGCACGCTTCCGCGCCTGCTTGGACGCTTCCGCGTCTGCTTGGACGCTTCCGCGCCTGCTTGGACGCTTCCGCGCCTGCTTGGACTCTTCCACGCCTGCTTGGACGCTTCCGCGCCTGCTTGGACGCTTCCGCGCCTGCTTGGACGCTTCCGCGCCTGCTTGGACGCTTCCGCGCCTGCTTGGACGCTACCGCGCCTGCTTGGACGCTTCCGCGCATTCTTGGACGCTTCCGCGCCTGCTTGCACGCTTCCGCGCCTGCTTGCACGCTTCCGCGCCTGCTTGGACGCTTCCGCGCCTGCTTGGACGCTTCCACGCCTGCTTGCACGGATCCGCGCCTGCTTGGACGCTTCCGCGACTGCTTGGACTCTTCCACGCCTGCTTGGACGCTTCCGCGCCTGCTTGGACGCTTCCGCGCCTGCTTGAACGCTTCCGCGCCTGCTTGGACGCTTCCGCGCCTGCTTGGACGCTTCCGCGTCTGCTTGGACGCTTCCGCGCCTGCTTGGACGCTTCCGCGCCTGCTTGGACTCTTCCACGCCTGCTTGGACGCTTCCGCGCCTGCTTGGACGCTTCCGCGCCTGCTTGGACTCTTCCCCGCCTGCTTGGACGCTTCCGCGCCTGCTTGGACGCTTCCGCGCCTGCTTGGACGCTTCCGCGGCTGCTTGGACTCTTCTACGCCTGCTTGGACGCTACCGCGCCTGCTTGGACGCTTCCGCGCCTGCTTGGACGCTTCCGCGCCTGCTTGAACGTTTCCGCGCCTGCTCGGACGCTTCCGCGCCTGCTTGCACGCTTCCGCGCCTGCTTGCAAGCTTCCGCGCCTGCTTGCACGCTTCCGCGCCTGCTTGCACGCTTCCGCGACTGCTTGGGCGCTTCCGCGCCTGCTTGGACGCTTCCGCGCCTGCTTGGACGCCTCCGCGCCAGCTTGGACGCTTCCGCGCCTGCTTGGACGCTTCCGCGCCTGCTTGGACGCTTCCGCGCTTGCTTGGACTCTTCCACGCCTGCTTGGACGCTTCCGCGCCTGCTTGGACGCTTCCGCGCCTGCTTGGACGCTTCCGCGCCTGCTTGGACGCTTCCGCGCCTGCTTGGACTCTTCTACGCCTGCTTGGAAGCTACCGCGCCTGCTTGGACGCTTCCGCGCCTGCTTGGACGCTTCCGCGCCTGCTTGGACGTTTCCGCGCCTGCTCGGACGCTTCCGCGCCTGCTTGCACGCTTCCGCGCCTGCTTGCAAGCTTCCGCGCCTGCTTGCACGCTTCCGCGACTGCTTGGGCGCTTCCGCGCCTGCTTGGACGTTTCCGCGCCTGCTTGGACGCTTCCGCGCCTGCTTGGACGCTACCGCGCCTGCTTGGACGCCTCCGCGCCAGCTTGGACGCTTCCGCGCCTGCTTGGACGCTTCCGCGCCTGCTTGGACGCTTCCGCGACTGCTTGGATGCTTCCGCGCCTACTTGGACGTTTCCGCGCCTGCTTGGACGCTACCGCGCCAGCTTGGACGCTTCAGCGGCTGCTTGGACGCTTCCGCGCCTGCTTGGACGCTTCCGCGCCTGCTTGGACGCTTCCGCGACTGCTTGAACGCTTCCGCGCCTGCTTGGACGCTTCCGCGCCTGCTTGGACGCTTCCGCGACTGCTTGGATGCTTCCGCGCCTACTTGGACGTTTCCGCGCTTGCTTGGACGCTACCGCGCCAGCTTGGACGCTTCAGCGGCTGCTTGGACGCTTCCGCGCCTGCTTGGACTCTTCCACGCCTGCTTGGACGCTTCCGGGCCTGCTTGGGCGCTTCCGCGCCTGCTTGCACGCTTCCGCGCCTGCTTGCACGCTTCCGCGCCTGCTTGGACGCTTCATGCCAGCTTGGACGCTTCCGCGCCTGCTTGGACGCTTCCGCGCCTGCTTGGACGCTTCAGCGCCTGCTTGGACGCTTCCGCGCCTGCTTGGACGCTTCCGCGCCTGCTTGGACGCTACCGCGCCTGCTTGGACGCTTCCGCGCATTCTTGGACGCTTCCGCGACTGCTTGGGCGCTTCCGCGCCTGCTTGGACGCTTCCGCGCATGCTTGCACGCTTCCGCGACTGCTTGCACGCTTCCGCGCCTGCTTGGACGCTTCCGCGTCTGCTTGGACGCTTCCGCGCCTGCTTGGACGCTTCCGCGCCTGCTTGGACGCTTCCGCGCCTGCTTGGACGCTTCCGCGCCAGCTTGGACGCTACCGCGCCTGCTTGGACGCTTCCGCGCATTCTTGGACGCTTCCGCGACTGCTTGGGCGCTTCCGCGCCTGCTTGGACGCTTCCGCGCCTGCTTGGACGCTTCCGCGCCTGCTTGGACGCTTCCGCTCCTGCTTGGACGCTACCGCGCCTGCTTGGACGCTTCCGCGCATTCTTGGACGCTTCCGCGACTGCTTGGGCGCTTCCGCGCCTGCTAGGACTCCTCTGCGACTTCTTGCATGTTTCCGCGCCTGCTTGGACGCTACCGCGCCTGCTTGGACGGATCCGCGCCTGCTTGGTCGCTTCCGCGCCTGCTTGGACTCTTCCGCGCATGCTTGGAGGTTTCCGCGCCTGCTTGGACTCTTCCACGCATGCTTGGACGCTTCCGCGCCTGCTTGCACGCTTCCGCGCCTGCTTGCACGCTTCCGCGCCTGCTTGGACGCTTCCGCGCCTGCTTGGACGCTTCCACGCCTGCTTGCACGGATCCGCGCCTGCTTGGACGCTTCCGCGCCTGGTTGCACGCTTCCGCGCCTGCTTGGACGCTTCCGCGCCTGCTTGGACGCTTCCGCGCCTGCTTGGACGCTTCCGCGCCTGCTTGGACGCTTCCGCGCCTGCTTGGACGCTTCTGCGCCTGCTTGCACGGATCCGCGCATGCTTGGACGTTTCCGCGCCTGCTTGGACTCTTCCACGCATGCTTGGACGCTTCCGCGCCTGCTTGCACGCTTCCGCGCCTGCTTGCACGCTTCCGCGCCTGCTTGGACGCTTCCGCGTCTGCTTGGACGCTTCCGCGCCTGCTTGGACGCTTCCGCGCCTGCTTGGACTCTTCCACGCCTGCTTGGACGCTTCCGCGCCTGCTTGGACGCTTCCGCGCCTGCTTGGACGCTTCCGCGCCTGCTTGGACGCTTCCGCGCCTGCTTGGACGCTACCGCGCCTGCTTGGACGCTTCCGCGCATTCTTGGACGATTCCGCGCCTGCTTGCACGCTTCCGCGCCTGCTTGCACGCTTCCGCGCCTGCTTGGACGCTTCCGCGCCTGCTTGGACGCTTCCACGCCTGCTTGCACGGATCCGCGCCTGCTTGGACGCTTCCGCGACTGCTTGGACTCTTCCACGCCTGCTTGGACGCTTCCGCGCCTGCTTGGACGCTTCCGCGCCTGCTTGAACGCTTCCGCGCCTGCTTGGACGCTTCCGCGCCTGCTTGGACGCTTCCGCGCCTGCTTGGACGATTCCGCGCCTGCATGGACTCTTCCGCGCATGCTTGGACGTGTCCGCGCCTGCTTGGACTCTTCCACGCATGCTTGGACGCTTCCGCGCCTGCTTGCACGCTTCCGCGCCTGCTTGCACGCTTCCGCGCCTGCTTGCACGCTTCCGCGACTGCTTGGGCGCTTCCGCGCATTCTTGGACGCTTCCGCGACTGCTTGGGCGCTTCCGCGCCTGCTTGGACTCCTCTGCGCCTTCTTGCATGTTTCCGCGCCTGCTTGGACGCTACCGCGCCTGCTTGAACGCTTCCGCGCCTGCTTGGGCGCTTCCGCGCATTCTTGGACGCTTCCGCGCATTCTTGGACGCTTCCGCGACTGCTTGGGCGCTTCCGCGCCTGCTTGGACTCCTCTGCGCCTTCTTGCATGTTTCCGCGCCTGCTTGGACGCTACCGCGCCTGCTTGGACGGATCCGCGCCTGCTTGAACGCTTCAGCGGCTGCTTGGACGCTTCCGCGCCTGCTTGGACTCTTCCACGCCTGCTTGGACGCTTCCGCGCCTGCTTGGACGCTTCAGCGGCTGCTTGGACGCTTCCGCGCCTGCTTGGACGCTTCCGCGCCTGCTTGGACTCTTCCACGCCTGCTTGGACGCTTCCGCGCCTGCTTGGACGCTTCCGCGCCTGCTTGGACGCTTCCGCGCCTGCTTGGACGCTTCCGCGCATTCTTGGACGCTTTCGCGACTGCTTGGACGCTTCCGCGCCAGCTTGGACTCTTCTACGCCTGCTTGGACGCTACCTCGCCTGCTTGGACGCTTCCGCGCCTGCTTGGACGCTTCCGCGCCTGCTTGGACGCTTTCGCGACTGCTTGGGCGCTTCCGCGCCTGCTTGGACTCCTCTGCGCCTTCTTGCATGTTTCCGCGCCTGCTTGGACGCTACCGCGCCTGCTTGCACGCTTCCGCGCCTGCTTGGACGCTTCCGCGCCAGCTTGGACTCTTCTACGCCTGCTTGGACGCTACCTCGCCTGCTTGGACGCTACCGCGCCTGCTTGGACGCTTCCGTGCCTGCTCGGACGCTTCCGCGCCTGCTTGCACGCTTCCGCGCCTGCTTGCAAGCTTCCGCGCCTGCTTGCACGCTTCCGCGCCTGGTTGCACGCTTCGGCGCCTGCTTGGACGCTTCCGCGCCTGCTTGGACACTTCCGCGCCTGCTTGGACGCTTCAGCGGCTGCTTGGACGCTTCCGCGCCCGCTTGGACGCTTCCGCGCCTGCTTGGACTCTTCCACGCCTGCTTGGACGCTTCCGCGCCCGCTTGGACGCTTCCGCGCCTGCTTGGACGCTTCGGCGCCTGCTTGGACGCTTCCGCGCCTGCTTGGACTCTTCCGCGCCTGCTTGGACGCTTCAGCGGCTGCTTGGACGCTTCCGCGCCTGCTTGGACGCTTCCGCGCCTGCTTGGACTCTTCCACGCCTGCTTGGACGCTTCCCTGCCTGCTTGGACGCTTCCGCGCCTGCTTGGACGCTTCCGCGCCTGCTTGGACGCTTCCGCGCCTGCTTGGACTCTTCCGCGCCTGCTTGGACGCTTCCGCGACTGCTTGGACGCTTCCGCGCCTGCTTAGACGCTGCCGCGCCTGCTTGGACTCTTCCACGCCTCCTTGGACGTTTCCGCGCCTGCTTGGACGCTTCCGCGTCTGCTTGGACGCTTCCGCGCCTGCTTGCACGCTTCCGCACCTGCTTGAACGCTTCCGCGTCTGCTTGGACGCTTCCGCGCCTGCTTGGACGCTTCCGCGCCTGCTTCGACTCTTCCACGCCTGCTTGGACGCTTCCGCGCCTGCTTGGGCGCTTCCGCGCCTGCTTGGACTCCTCTGCGCCTTCTTGCATGTTTCCGCGCCTGCTTGGACGCTACCGCGCCTGCTTGGACTCTTCCACGCCTGCTTGGACGCTTCCCTGCCTGCTTGGACGCTTCCGCGCCTGCTTGGACGCTTCCGCGCCTGCTTGGACGCTTCCGCGCCTGCTTGGACTCTTCCGCGTCTGCTTGGACGCTTCCGCGCCTACTTGGACGCTTCCGCGCCTGCTTGGACTCTTCCACGCCTGCTGGGACGCTTCCGCGCCTGCTTGGACGCTTCCGCGCCTGCTTGGACTCCTCTGCGCCTGCTTGCACGCTTCCGCGCCTGCTTGGACTCTTCCCCGCCTGCTTGGACGCTTCCGCGCCTACTTGGACGCTTCCGCGCCTGCTTGGACGCTTCCGCGCCTGCTTGGAAGCTTCCACGCCTGCTTGGACGCTTCCGCGACCGCTTGGACGCTTCCGCGCCTGCTTAGACGCTGCCGCGCCTGCTTGGACTCTTCCACGCCTCCTTGGATGTTTCCGCGCCTGCTTGGACGCTTCCGCGCCTACTTGGACGCTTCCGCGCCTGCTTGGACGCTTCCGCGCCTGCTTGGACGCTTCCGCGACTGCTTGCACGCTTCCGCGCCTGCTTGGACGCTTCCGCGCATTCTTGGACGCTTCCGCGACTGCTTGGGCGCTTCCGCGCCTGCTTGGACTCCTCTGCGCCTTCTTGCATGTTTACGCGCCTGCTTGGACGCTACCGCGCCTGCTTGGACGCTTCCGCGCCTGCTTGGACGCTTTGGCGCCTGCTTGGACGCTTCCGCGCCTGCTTGGACGCTTCCGCGCCTGCTTGGACGCTTCCGCGACTGCTTGGACGCTTCCGCGCCTGCTTGGACGCTTCCGCGCATTCTTGGACGCTTCCGTGACTGCTTGGGCGCTTCCGCGCCTGCTTGGACTCCTCTGCGCCTTCTTGCATGTTTCCGCGCCTGCTTGGACGCTACCGCGCCTGCTTGGACGCTTCCGCGCCTGCTTGGACGCTTCCCTGCCTGCTTGGACGCTTCCGCGCCTGCTTGGACGCTTCCGCGCCTGCTTGGACGCTTCCGCGCCTGCTTGGACGCTTCCGCGCCAGCTTGGACGCTTCCGCGCCTGCTTGGACGCTTCGGCGCCTGCTTGGACGCTTCCGCGCCTGCTTGGACTCTTCCGCGCCTGCTTGGAAGCTTCAGCGGCTGCTTGGACGCTTCCGCGCCTGCTTGGACGCTTCCGCGCCTGCTTGGACGCTTCCGCGCCTGCTTGGACTCTTCCACGCCTGCTTGGACGCTTCCGCGCCTGCTTGGACGCTTCCGCGCCTGCTTGGACGCTTCCGCGCCTGCTTGGACGCTTCCACGCCTGCTTGGACGCTTCCGCGCCTGCTTGGACGCTTCCGCGCCTGCTTGGACGCTTCCGCGCCTGCTTGGACGCTTCCGCGCCTGCTTGGACTCTTCCACGCCTGCTTGGACGCTTCCGCGCCTGCTTGGACGCATCCGCGCCTGCTTGCACGCTTCCGCGCCCGCTTGGACGCTTCGGCGCCTTCTTGCATGCTTCCGCGCCTGCTTGGACGCTTCCGCGCCTGCTTGGACGCTTCCGCGCCTGCTTGGACGCTTCCGCGCATTCTTGGACGCTTCCGCGACTGCTTGGGCGCTTCCGCGCCTGCTTGGACTCCTCTGCGCCTTCTTGCATGTTTCCGCGCCTGCTTGGACGCTACCGCGCCTGCTTGAACGCTTCCGCGCCTGCTTGGACGCTTCCGCGGCTGCTTGCACGCTTCCGCGCCTGCTTGGACGCTTCCGCGTCTGCTTGGACGCTTCCGCGCCTGCTTGGACGCTTCCGCGCCTGCTTGGACGCTTCCGCGACTGCTTGGACGCTTCCGCGCCTGCTTGGACGCTTCCGCGCCTGCTTGGACGCTTCCGCGCCTGCTTGGACTCTTCCGCGCCTGCTTGGACGCTTCAGCGGCTGCTTGGACACTTCCGGGCCTGCTTGGACGCTTCCGCGCCTGCTTGGACTCTTCCACGCCTGCTTGGACGCTTCCGCGCCTGCTTGGACTCTTCCACGCCTGCTTGGACGCTTCCGCGCCTGCTTAGACGCTGCCGCGCCTGCTTGCACGCTTCCGCGCCTGCTTGCACGCTTCCGCGCCTGCTTGGACGCTTGCGCGTCTGCTTGGACGCTTCCGCGCCTGCTTGGACGCTTCCGCGCCTGCGTGGACTCTTCCACGCCTGCTTGGACGCTTCCGCGCCTGCTTGGACGCTTCCGCGCCTGCTTGGACGCTTCCGCGCCTGCTTGGACTTCTCTGCGCCTTCTTGCATGTTTCCGCGCCTGCTTGGACGCTACCGCGCCTGCTTGGACGCTTCCGTGCCTGCTTGGACGCTTCGGCGCCTGCTTGGACGCTTCCGCGCCTGCTTGGACTCTTCCGCGCCTGCTTGGACGCTTCAGCGGCTGCTTGGACGCTTCCGCGCCTGCTTGGACGCTTCCGCGCCTGCTTGGACGCTTCCGCGCCTGCTTGGACTCTTCCACGCCTGCTTGGACGCTTCCGCGCCTGCTTGGACGCTTCCGCGCCTGCTTGGACGCTTCCGCGCCTGCTTGGACGCTTCCGCGCCTTCTTGGACGCCTCCGCGCCTGCTTGGACGCTTCCGCGCCTGCTTGCACGGATCCGCGCCTGCTTGGACGCTTCCGCGCCTGGTTGCATGCTTCCGCGCCTGCTTGGACGCTTCCGCGCCTGCTTGGACGCTTCCGCGCCTGCTTGGACGCTTCCGCGCCTGCTTGGACGCTTCCGCGCCTGCTTGGACGCTACCGCGCCTGCTTGGACGCTTCCGCGCATTCTTGGACGCTTCCGCGCCTGCTTGCACGCTTCCGCGCCTGCTTGCACGCTTCCGCGCCTGCTTGGACGCTTCCGCGCCTGCTTGGACGCTTCCACGCCTGCTTGCACGGATCCGCGCCTGCTTGGACGCTTCCGCGACTGCTTGGACTCTTCCACGCCTGCTTGGACGCTTCCGCGCCTGCTTGGACGCTTCCGCGCCTGCTTGAACGCTTCCGCGCCTGCTTGGACGCTTCCGCGCCTGCTTGGACGCTTCCGCGCTTGCTTGGACGCTTCCGCGCCTGCATGGACTCTTCCGCGCATGCTTGGACGTGTCCGCGCCTGCTTGGACTCTTCCACGCATGCTTGGACGCTTCCGCGCCTGCTTGCACGCTTCCGCGCCTGCTTGCACGCTTCCGCGCCTGCTTGCACGCTTCCGCGACTGCTTGGGCGCTTCCGCGCATTCTTGGACGCTTCCGCGACTGCTTGGGCGCTTCCGCGCCTGCTTGGACTCCTCTGCGCCTTCTTGCATGTTTCCGCGCCTGCTTGGACGCTACCGCGCCTGCTTGAACGCTTCCGCGCCTGCTTGGATGGATCCGCGAATGCTTGAACGCTTCCGCGCCTGGTTGCACGCTTCCGCGCCTGCTTGGACGCTTCCGCTCCCGCTCGGACGCTTCGGCGCCTTCTTGCATGCTTCCGCGCCTGCTTGGACGCTTCCGCGCCTGCTTGGACGCTTCCGCGCCTGCTTGGACGCTACCGCGCCTGCTTGGACGCTTCCGCGCATTCTTGGACGCTTCCGCGACTGCTTGGGCGCTTCCGCGCCTGCTTGGACGCTTCCGCGCCTGCTTGGACGCTTCCGCGCCTGCTTGGACGTTTCCGCGCCTGCTCGGACGCTTCCGCGCCTGCTTGCACGCTTCCGCGCCTGCTTGCAAGCTTCCGCGCCTGCTTGCACGCTTCCGCGACTGCTTGGGCGCTTCCGCGCCTGCTTGGACGCTTCCGCGCCTGCTTGCACGCTTCCGCGCCTGCTTGCACGCTTCCGCGACTGCTTGGGCACTTCCGCGCATTCTTGGACGCTTCCGCGACTGCTTGGGCGCTTCCGCGCCTGCTTGGACTCCTCTGCGCCTTCTTGCATGTTTCCGCGCCTGCTTGGACGCTACCGCGCCTGCTTGAACGCTTCCGCGCCTGCTTGGATGGATCCGCGAATGCTTGAACGCTTCCGCGCCTGGTTGCACGCTTCCGCGCCTGCTTGGACGCTTCCGCTCCCGCTCGGACGCTTCGGCGCCTTCTTGCATGCTTCCGCGCCTGCTTGGACGCTTCCGCGCCTGCTTGGACGCTTCCGCGCCAGCTTGGACGCTACCGCGCCTGCTTGGACGCTTCCGCGCATTCTTGGACGCTTCCGCGACTGCTTGGGCGCTTCCGCGCCTGCTTGGACGCTTCCGCGCCTGCTTGGACGCTTCCGCGCCTGCTTGGACGCTTCCGCTCCTGCTTGGACGCTACCGCGCCTGCTTGGACGCTTCCGCGCATTCTTGGACGCTTCCGCGACTGCTTGGGCGCTTCCGCGCCTGCTTGGACTCCTCTGCGCCTTCTTGCATGTTTCCGCGCCTGCTTGGACGCTACCGCGCCTGCTTGGACGCTTCCGCGCCTGCTTGCACGCTTCCGCGCCTGCTTGGACGCTTCCGCGCCTGCTTGGACGCTTCCACGCCTGCTTGCACGGATCCGCGCCTGCTTGGACGCTTCCGCGACTGCTTGGACTCTTCCACGCCTGCTTGGACGCTTCCGCGCCTGCTTGGACGCTTCCGCGCCTGCTTGAACGCTTCCGCGCCTGCTTGGACGCTTCCGCGCCTGCTTGGACGCTTCCGCGCTTGCTTGGACGCTTCCGCGCCTGCATGGACTCTTCCGCGCATGCTTGGACGTGTCCGCGCCTGCTTGGACTCTTCCACGCATGCTTGGACGCTTCCGCGCCTGCTTGCACGCTTCCGCGCCTGCTTGCACGCTTCCGCGCCTGCTTGCACGCTTCCGCGACTGCTTGGGCGCTTCCGCGCATTCTTGGACGCTTCCGCGACTGCTTGGGCGCTTCCGCGCCTGCTTGGACTCCTCTGCGCCTTCTTGCATGTTTCCGCGCCTGCTTGGACGCTACCGCGCCTGCTTGAACGCTTCCGCGCCTGCTTGGATGGATCCGCGAATGCTTGAACGCTTCCGCGCCTGGTTGCACGCTTCCGCGCCTGCTTGGACGCTTCCGCTCCCGCTCGGACGCTTCGGCGCCTTCTTGCATGCTTCCGCGCCTGCTTGGACGCTTCCGCGCCTGCTTGGACGCTTCCGCGCCTGCTTGGACGCTACCGCGCCTGCTTGGACGCTTCCGCGCATTCTTGGACGCTTCCGCGACTGCTTGGGCGCTTCCGCGCCTGCTTGGACGCTTCCGCGCCTGCTTGGACGCTTCCGCGCCTGCTTGGACGTTTCCGCGCCTGCTCGGACGCTTCCGCGCCTGCTTGCACGCTTCCGCGCCTGCTTGCAAGCTTCCGCGCCTGCTTGCACGCTTCCGCGACTGCTTGGGCGCTTCCGCGCCTGCTTGGACGCTTCCGCGCCTGCTTGCACGCTTCCGCGCCTGCTTGCACGCTTCCGCGACTGCTTGGGCACTTCCGCGCATTCTTGGACGCTTCCGCGACTGCTTGGGCGCTTCCGCGCCTGCTTGGACTCCTCTGCGCCTTCTTGCATGTTTCCGCGCCTGCTTGGACGCTACCGCGCCTGCTTGAACGCTTCCGCGCCTGCTTGGATGGATCCGCGAATGCTTGAACGCTTCCGCGCCTGGTTGCACGCTTCCGCGCCTGCTTGGACGCTTCCGCTCCCGCTCGGACGCTTCGGCGCCTTCTTGCATGCTTCCGCGCCTGCTTGGACGCTTCCGCGCCTGCTTGGACGCTTCCGCGCCAGCTTGGACGCTACCGCGCCTGCTTGGACGCTTCCGCGCATTCTTGGACGCTTCCGCGACTGCTTGGGCGCTTCCGCGCCTGCTTGGACGCTTCCGCGCCTGCTTGGACGCTTCCGCGCCTGCTTGGACGCTTCCGCTCCTGCTTGGACGCTACCGCGCCTGCTTGGACGCTTCCGCGCATTCTTGGACGCTTCCGCGACTGCTTGGGCGCTTCCGCGCCTGCTTGGACTCCTCTGCGCCTTCTTGCATGTTTCCGCGCCTGCTTGGACGCTACCGCGCCTGCTTGGACGCTACCGCGCCTGCTTGGACGCTTCCGCGCCTGCTTGGACGCTTCCCTGCCTGCTTGGACGCTTCCGCGCCTGCTTGGACGCTTCCGCGCCTGCTTGGACGCTTCCGCGCCTGCTTGGACGCTTCCGCGCCTGCTTGGACGCTTCCGCGGCTGCTTGCACGCTTCCGCGCCTGCTTGCACGCTTCCGCGCCTGCTTGGACGCTTCCGCGTCTGCTTGGACGCTTCCGCGCCTGCTTGGACGCTTCCGCGCCTGCTTGGACGCTTCCGCGACTGCTTGGACGCTTCCGCGCCTGCTTGAACGCTTCCGCGCCTGCTTGGACGCTTCCGCGGCTGCTTGCACGCTTCCGCGCCTGCTTGGACTCTTCCGCGCCTGCTTGGAAGCTTCAGCGGCTGCTTGGACGCTTCCGCGCCTGCTTGGACGCTTCCGCGCCTGCTTGGACGCTTCCGCGCCTGCTTGGACTCTTCCACGCCTGCTTGGACGCTTCCGCGCCTGCTTGGACGCTTCCGCGCCTGCTTGGACGCTTCCGCGCCTGCTTGGACGCTTCCCCGCCTGCTTGGACGCTTCCGCGCCTGCTTGGACGCTTCCGCGCCTGCTTGGACGCTTCCGCGCCTGCTTGGACGCTTCCGCGCCTGCTTGGACTCTTCCACGCCTGCTTGGACGCTTCCGCGCCTGCTTGGACGCATCCGCGCCTGCTTGCACGCTTCCGCGCCCGCTTGGACGCTTCGGCGCCTTCTTGCATGCTTCCGCGCCTGCTTGGACGCTTCCGCGCCTGCTTGGACGCTTCCGCGCCTGCTTGGACGCTTCCGCGCATTCTTGGACGCTTCCGCGACTGCTTGGGCGCTTCCGCGCCTGCTTGGACTCCTCTGCGCCTTCTTGCATGTTTCCGCGCCTGCTTGGACGCTACCGCGCCTGCTTGAACGCTTCCGCGCCTGCTTGGACGCTTCCGCGGCTGCTTGCACGCTTCCGCGCCTGCTTGGACGCTTCCGCGTCTGCTTGGACGCTTCCGCGCCTGCTTGGACGCTTCCGCGCCTGCTTGGACGCTTCCGCGACTGCTTGGACGCTTCCGCGCCTGCTTGGACGCTTCCGCGCCTGCTTGGACGCTTCCGCGCCTGCTTGGACTCTTCCGCGCCTGCTTGGACGCTTCAGCGGCTGCTTGGACGCTTCCGGGCCTGCTTGGACGCTTCCGCGCCTGCTTGGACTCTTCCACGCCTGCTTGGACGCTTCCGCGCCTGCTTGGACTCTTCCACGCCTGCTTGGACGCTTCCGCGCCTGCTTAGATGCTGCCGCGCCTGCTTGCACGCTTCCGCGCCTGCTTGCACGCTTCCGCGCCTGCTTGGACGCTTGCGCGTCTGCTTGGACGCTTCCGCGCCTGCTTGGACGCTTCCGCGCCTGCGTGGACTCTTCCACGCCTGCTTGGACGCTTCCGCGCCTGCTTGGACGCTTCCGCGCCTGCTTGGACGCTTCCGCGCCTGCTTGGACTTCTCTGCGCCTTCTTGCATGTTTCCGCGCCTGCTTGGACGCTACCGCGCCTGCTTGGACGCTTCCGTGCCTGCTTGGACGCTTCGGCGCCTGCTTGGACGCTTCCGCGCCTGCTTGGACTCTTCCGCGCCTGCTTGGACGCTTCAGCGGCTGCTTGGACGCTTCCGCGCCTGCTTGGACGCTTCCGCGCCTGCTTGGACGCTTCCGCGCCTGCTTGGACTCTTCCACGCCTGCTTGGACGCTTCCGCGCCTGCTTGGACGCTTCCGCGCCTGCTTGGACGCTTCCGCGCCTGCTTGGACGCTTCCGCGCCTTCTTGGACGCCTCCGCGCCTGCTTGGACGCTTCCGCGCCTGCTTGCACGGATCCGCGCCTGCTTGGACGCTTCCGCGCCTGGTTGCATGCTTCCGCGCCTGCTTGGACGCTTCCGCGCCTGCTTGGACGCTTCCGCGCCTGCTTGGACGCTTCCGCGCCTGCTTGGACGCTTCCGCGCCTGCTTGGACGCTACCGCGCCTGCTTGGACGCTTCCGCGCATTCTTGGACGCTTCCGCGCCTGCTTGGACGTTTCCGCGCCTGCTCGGACGCTTCCGCGCCTGCTTGCACGCTTCCGCGCCTGCTTGCAAGCTTCCGCGCCTGCTTGCACGCTTCCGCGACTGCTTGGGCGCTTCCGCGCCTGCTTGGACGCTTCCGCGCCTGCTTGGGCACTTCCGCGCATTCTTGGACGCTTCCGCGACTGCTTGGGCGCTTCCGCGCCTGCTTGGACTCCCCTGCGCCTTCTTGCATGTTTCCGCGCCTGCTTGGACGCTACCGCGCCTGCTTGGACGCTTCCACGCCTGCTTGCACGGATCCGCGCCTGCTTGGACGCTTCCGCGACTGCTTGGACTCTTCCACGCCTGCTTGGACGCTTCCGCGCCTGCTTGGACGCTTCCGCGCCTGCTTGAACGCTTCCGCGCCTGCTTGGACGCTTCCGCGCCTGCTTGGACTCTTCCACGCCTGCTTGGACGCTTCCGCGCCTTCTTGGACGCTTCCGCGCCTGCTTGGACGCTTCCGCGCCTGCTTGGACGCTTCCGCGCATTCTTGGACGCTTCCGCGACTGCTTGGGCGCTTCCGCGCCTGCTTGGACGCTTCCGCGCCTGCTTGGACGCTTCCGCGACTGCTTGGACGCTTCCGCGCCTGCTTGGACGCTTCCGCGCCTGCTTGGACGCTACCGCGCCTGCTTGGACGCTTCCACGCCTGCTTGCACGGATCCGCGCCTGCTTGGACGCTTCCGCGACTGCTTGGACTCTTCCACGCCTGCTTGGACGCTTCCGCGCCTGCTTGGACGCTTCCGCGCCTGCTTGAACGCTTCCGCGCCTGCTTGGATGGATCCGCGAATGCTTGAACGCTTCCGCGTCTGGTTGCACGCTTCCGCGCCTGCTTGGACGCTTCCGCTCCCGCTCGGACGCTTCGGCGCCTTCTTGCATGCTTCCGCGCCTGCTTGGACGCTTCCGCGCCTGCTTGGACGCTTCCGCGCCAGCTTGGACGCTACCGCGCCTGCTTGGACGCTTCCGCGCATTCTTGGACGCTTCCGCGACTGCTTTGGCGCTTCCGCGCCTGCTTGGACGCTTCCGCGCCTGCTTGGACGCTTCCGCGCCTGCTTGGACGCTTCCGCGCCTGCTTGGACGGATCCGCGCCTGCTTGAACGCCTCCGCGCGTGGTTGCACGCTTCCGCGCCTGCTTGGACGCTTCCGCGCCTGCTTGGACTCTTCCACGCCTCCTTGGACGTTTCCGCGCCTGCTTGGACGCTTCCGCGCCTGCTTGGACTCTTCCACGCCTGCTTGGACGCTTCCGCGCCTTCTTGGACGCTTCCGCGCCTGCTTGGACGCTTCCGCGCCTACTTGGACGCTTCCGCGCCTGCTTGGACGCTTCCGCGCCTGCTAGGACGCTTCCGCGACTGCTTGGACGCTTCCGCGCCTGCTTAGACGCTGCCGCGCCTGCTTGGACTCTTCCACGCCTCCTTGGACGTTTCCGCGCCTGCTTGGACGCTTCCGCGCCTACTTGGACGCTTACGCGCCTGCTTGGACGCATCCGCGCCTGCTTGGACGCTTCCGCGCCTGCTTGGACGCTTCCGCGACTGCTTGGACGCTTCCGCGCCTGCTTAGACGCTGCCGCGCCTGCTTGGACTCTTCCACGCCTCCTTGGACGTTTCCGCGCCTGCTTGGACGCTTCCGCGCGTACTTGGACGCTTCCGCGCCTGGTTGGACGCTTCCGCGCCTGCTTGGACGCTTCCGCGCCTGCTTGGACGCTTCCGCCCCTGCTTGGACGCTTCCGCACCTGCTTGGACGCTTCCGCGCCTGCTTGGACGCTTCCGCGCCTGCTTGGACGCTACCGCGCCTGCTTGGACGCTTCCGCGCATTCTTGGACGCTACCGCGACTGCTTGGGCGCTTCCGCGCCTGCTTGGACTCCTCTGCGCCTTCTTGCATGTTTCCGCGCATGCTTGGACGCTACCGCGCCTGCTTGGACGCTTCCGCGCCTGCTTGGACGCTTCGGCGCCTGCTTGGACGCTTCCGCGCCTGCTTGGACACTTCCGCGACTGCTTGAGCGCTTCCGCGCCTGCTTGGACTCCTCTGCGCCTTCTTGCATGTTTCCGCGCCTGCTTGGACGCTACCGCGCCCGCTTGGACGCTTCCGCGCCTGCTTGGACGCTTCGGCGCCTGCTTGGACGCTTCCGCGCCTGCTTGGACTCTTCCGCGCCTGCTTGGACGCTTCAGCGGCTGCTTGGACGCTTCCGCGCCTGCTTAGACGCTGCCGCGCCTGCTTGGACTCTTCCACGCCTCCTTGGACGTTTCCGCGCCTGCTTGGACGCTTCCGCGCCTACTTGGACGCTTACGCGCCTGCTTGGACGCTTCCGCGCCTGCTTGGACGCTTCCGCGCCTGCTTGGACGCTTCCGCGACTGCTTGGACGCTTCCGCGCCTGCTTAGACGCTGCCGCGCCTGCTTGGACTCTTCCACGCCTCCTTGGACGTTTCCGCGCCTGCTTGGACGCTTCCGCGCGTACTTGGACGCTTCCGCGCCTGGTTGGACGCTTCCGCGCCTGCTTGGACGCTTCCGCGCCTGCTTGGACGCTTCCGCCCCTGCTTGGACGCTTCCGCACCTGCTTGGACGCTTCCGCGCCTGCTTGGACGCTTCCGCGCCTGCTTGGACGCTACCGCGCCTGCTTGGACGCTTCCGCGCATTCTTGGACGCTACCGCGACTGCTTGGGCGCTTCCGCGCCTGCTTGGACTCCTCTGCGCCTTCTTGCATGTTTCCGCGCATGCTTGGACGCTACCGCGCCTGCTTGGACGCTTCCGCGCCTGCTTGGACGCTTCGGCGCCTGCTTGGACGCTTCCGCGCCTGCTTGGACACTTCCGCGACTGCTTGAGCGCTTCCGCGCCTGCTTGGACTCCTCTGCGCCTTCTTGCATGTTTCCGCGCCTGCTTGGACGCTACCGCGCCCGCTTGGACGCTTCCGCGCCTGCTTGGACGCTTCGGCGCCTGCTTGGACGCTTCCGCGCCTGCTTGGACTCTTCCGCGCCTGCTTGGACGCTTCAGCGGCTGCTTGGACGCTTCCGCGCCTGCTTGGACGCTTCCGCGCCTGCTTGGACTCTTCCACGCCTGCTTGGACGCTTCCGCGCCTGCTTGGACGCTTCCGCGCCTGCTTGGACTCTTCCACGCCTGCTTGGACGCTTCCCTGCCTGCTTGGACGCTTCCGCGCCTGCTTGGACGCTTCCACGCCTGCTTGGACGCTTCCCTGCCTGCTTGGACGCTTCCGCGCCTGCTCGGACGCTTCCGCGCCTGCTTGGACGCTTTGGCGCCTGCTTGGACGCTTCCGCGCCTGCTTGGACGCTTCCGCGCCTGCTTGGACGCTTCCGCGCCTGCTTGGACGCTTCCGCGCCTGCTTGGACGCTTCCGCGCCTGCTTGGACGCTTCCGCGACTGCTTGGACGCTTCCGCGCCTGCTTGGACGCTTCCGCGCATTCTTGGACGCTTCCGCGACTGCTTGGGCGCTTCCGCGCCTGCTTGGACTCCTCTGCGCCTTCTTGCATGTTTCCGCGTCTGCTTGGACGCTTCCGCGCCTGCTTGGACGCTTCCGCGCCTGCTTGGACTCTTCCACGCCTGCTTGGACGCTTCCGCGCCTGCTTGGGCGCTTCCGCGCCTGCTTGGACTCCTCTGCGCCTTCTTGCATGTTTCCGCGCCTGCTTGGACGCTACCGCGCCTACTTGGACGCTACCGCGCCTGCTTGCACGGTTCCGCGCCAGCTTGGACGCTTCCGCGCCTGCTTGGACGCTTCCGCGCCTGCTTGCACGCTTCCGCGCCTGCTTGGACGCTTCCGCGTCTGCTTGGACGCTTCCGCGCCTGCTTGGACGCTTCCGCGTCTGCTTGGACGCTTCCGCGCCTGCTTGGACGCTTCCGCGCCTGCTTGGACTCTTCCACGCCTGCTGGGACGCTTCCGCGCCTGCTTGGACGCTTCCGCGCCTGCTTGGACTCCTCTGCGCCTGCTTGCACGCTTCCGCGCCTGCTTGGACTCTTCCCCGCCTGCTTGGACGCTTCCGCGCCTGCTTGGACGCTTCCGCGCCTGCTTGGACTCTTCCACGCCTGCTGGGACGCTTCCGCGCCTGCTTGGACGCTTCCGCGCCTGCTTGGACTCTTCCACGCCTGCTTGGACGCTTCCGCGCCTGCTTGGACGCTTCCGCGCCTGCTTGGAAGCTTCCACGCCTGCTTGGACGCTTCCGCGACCGCTTGGACGCTTCCGCGCCTGCTTGGACTCCTCTGCGCCTTCTTGCATGTTTCCGCGCCTGCTTGGACGCTACCGCGCCCGCTTGGACGCTTCCGCGCCTGCTTGGACGCTTCGGCGCCTGCTTGGACGCTTCCGCGCCTGCTTGGACTCTTCCGCGGCTGCTTGGACGCTTCAGCGGCTGCTTGGACGCTTCCGCGCCTGCTTGGACGCTTCCGCGCCTGCTTGGACTCTTCCACGCCTGCTTGGACGCTTCCCTGCCTGCTTGGACGCTTCCGCGCCTGCTTGGACGCTTCCGCGCCTGCTTGGACGCTTCCGCGCCTGCTTGGACGCTTCCGCGCCTGCTTGGACGCTTCCGCGCCTGCTTGGACGCTTCCGCGCATTCTTGGACGCTTCCGCGACTGCTTGAGCGCTTCCGCGCCTGCTTGGACTCCTCTGCGCCTTCTTGCATGTTTCCGCGCCTGCTTGGACGCTACCGCGCCCGCTTGGACGCTTCCGCGCCTGCTTGGACGCTTCGGCGCCTGCTTGGACGCTTCCGCGCCTGCTTGGACTCTTCCGCGCCTGCTTGGACGCTTCAGCGGCTGCTTGGACGCTTCCGCGCCTGCTTGGACGCTTCCGCGCCTGCTTGGACTCTTCCACGCCTGCTTGGACGCTTCCCTGCCTGCTTGGACGCTTCCGCGCCTGCTTGGACGCTTCCGCGCCTGCTTGGACGCTTCCGCGCCTGCTTGGACTCTTCCGCGCCTGCTTGGACGCTTCCGCGACTGCTTGGACGCTTCCGCGCCTGCTTAGACGCTGCCGCGCCTGCTTGGACTCTTCCACGCCTCCTTGGACGTTTCCGCGCCTGCTTGGACGCTTCCGCGTCTGCTTGGACGCTTCCGCGCCTGCTTGCACGCTTCCGCACCTGCTTGGACGCTTCCGCGTCTGCTTGGACGCTTCCGCGCCTGCTTGGACGCTTCCGCGCCTGCTTCGACTCTTCCACGCCTGCTTGGACGCTTCCGCGCCTGCTTGGGCGCTTCCGCGCCTGCTTGGACTCCTCTGCGCCTTCTTGCATGTTTCCGCGCCTGCTTGGACGCTACCGCGCCTGCTTGGACTCTTCCACGCCTCCTTGGACGTTTCCGCGCCTGCTTGGACGCTTCCGCGTCTGCTTGGACGCTTCCGCGCCTGCTTGCACGCTTCCGCGCCTGCTTGGACTCTTCCGCGCCTGCTTGGACGCTTCCGCGTCTGCTTGGACGCTTCCGCGCCTGCTTGGACGCTTCCGCGCCTGCTTGGACGCTTCCGCGCCTGCTTGGACGCTTCCGCGCCTGCTTGGACGCTTCCGCGCCTGCTTGGACGCTTCCGCGACTGCTTGGGCGCTTCCGCGCCTGCTTGGACTCCTCTGCGCCTTCTTGCATGTTTCCGCGTCTGCTTGGACGCTTCCGCGCCTGCTTGGACGCTTCCGCGCCTGCTTGGACTCTTCCACGCCTGCTTGGACGCTTCCGCGCCTGCTTGGGCGCTTCCGCGCCTGCTTGGACTCCTCTGCGCCTTCTTGCATGTTTCCGCGCCTGCTTGGACGCTACCGCGCCTACTTGGACGCTACCGCGCCTGCTTGCACGGTTCCGCGCCAGCTTGGACGCTTCCGCGCCTGCTTGGACGCTTCCGCGCCTGCTTGCACGCTTCCGCGCCTGCTTGGACGCTTCCGCGTCTGCTTGGACGCTTCCGCGCCTGCTTGGACGCTTCCGCGTCTGCTTGGACGCTTCCGCGCCTGCTTGGACGCTTCCGCGCCTGCTTGGACTCTTCCACGCCTGCTGGGACGCTTCCGCGCCTGCTTGGACGCTTCCGCGCCTGCTTGGACTCCTCGGCGCCTGCTTGCACGCTTCCGCGCCTGCTTGGACTCTTCCCCGCCTGCTTGGACGCTTCCGCGCCTGCTTGCACGGTTCCGCGCCAGCTTGGACGCTTCCGCGCCTGCTTGGACGCTTCCGCGCCTGCTTGCACGCTTCCGCGCCTGCTTGGACGCTTCCGCGTCTGCTTGGACGCTTCCGCGCCTGCTTGGACGCTTCCGCGTCTGCTTGGACGCTCCCGCGCCTGCTTGGACGCTTCCGCGCCTGCTTGGACTCTTCCACGCCTGCTTGGACGCTTCCGCGCCTGCTTGGGCGCTTCCGCGCCTGCTTGGACTCTTCCGCGCCTGCTTGGACGCTTCCGCGTCTGCTTGGACGCTTCCGCGCCTGCTTGGACGCTTCCGCGCCTGCTTGGACTCTTCCACGCCTGCTGGGACGCTTCCGCGCCTGCTTGGACGCTTCCGCGCCTGCTTGGACTCCTCTGCGCCTGCTTGCACGCTTCCGCGCCTGCTTGGACTCTTCCCCGCCTGCTTGGACGCTTCCGCGCCTACTTGGACGCTTCCGCGCCTGCTTGGACGCTTCCGCGCATTCTTGGACGCTTCCGCGACTGCTTGGGCGCTTCCGCGCCTGCTTGGACTCCTCTGCGCCTTCTTGCATGTTTATGCTTGGACGCTACCGCGCCTGCTTGGACGCTTCCGCGCCTGCTTGGACGCTTTGGCGCCTGCTTGGACGCTTCCGCGCCTGCTTGGACGCTTCCGCGCCTGCTTGGACGCTTCCGCGCCTGCTTGGACGCTTCCGCGCCTGCTTGGACGCTTCCGCGCCTGCTTGGACGCTTCCGCGCCTGCTTGGACGCTTCCGCGACTGCTTGGACGCTTCCGCGCCTGCTTGGACGCTTCCGCGCATTCTTGGACGCTTCCGCGACTGCTTGGGCGCTTCCGCGTCTGCTTGGACTCCTCTGCGCCTTCTTGCATGTTTCCGCGCCTGCTTGGACGCTACCGCGCCTGCTTGGACGCTTCCGCGCCTGCTTGGACGCTTCCCTGCCTGCTTGGACGCTTCCGCGCCTGCTTGGACGCTTCCGCGCCTGCTTGGACGCTTCCGCGCCTGCTTGGACTCTTCCGCGCCTGCTTGGACGCTTCCGCGTCTGCTTGGACGCTTCCGCACCTGCTTGGACGCTTCCGCGCCTGCTTGGACTCTTCCACGCCTGCTTGGACGCTTCCGCGCCTGCTTGGGCGCTTCCGCGTCTGCTTGGACTCCTCTGCGCCTGCTTGCACGCTTCCGCGCCTGCTTGGACTCTTCCCCGCCTGCTTGGACGCTTCCGCGCCTGCTTGGACGCTTCCGCGCCTGCTTGGAAGCTTCCGCGCCTGCTTGGACGCTTTGGCGCCTGCTTGGACGCTTCCGCGCCTGCTTGGACGCTTCCGCGCCTGCTTGGACGCTTCCGCGCCTGCTTGGACGCTTCCGCGCCTGCTTGGACGCTTCCGCGCCTGCTTGGACGCTTCCGCGCCTGCTTGGACGCTTCCGCGACTGCTTGGACGCTTCCGCGCCTGCTTGGACGCTTCCGCGCATTCTTGGACGCTTCCGCGACTGCTTGGGCGCTTCCGCGCCTGCTTGGACTCCTCTGCGCCTTCTTGCATGTTTCCGCGCCTGCTTGGACGCTACCGCGCCTGCTTGGACGCTTCCGCGCCTGCTTGGACGCTTCCCTGCCTGCTTGGACGCTTCCGCGCCTGCTTGGACGCTTCCGCGCCTGTTTGGACGCTTCCGCGCCTGCTTGGACGCTTCCGCGCCAGCTTGGACGCTTCCGCGCCTGCTTGGACGCTTCGGCGCCTGCTTGGACGCTTCCGCGCCTGCTTGGACTCTTCCGCGCCTGCTTGGAAGCTTCAGCGGCTGCTTGGACGCTTCCGCGCCTGCTTGGACGCTTCCGCGCCTGCTTGGACGCTTCCGCGCCTGCTTGGACTCTTCCACGCCTGCTTGGACGCTTCCGCGCCTGCTTGGACGCTTCCGCGCCTGCTTGGACGCTTCCGCGCCTGCTTGGACGCTTCCACGCCTGCTTGGACGCTTCCGCGCCTGCTTGGACGCTTCCGCGCCTGCTTGGACGCTTCCGCGCCTGCTTGGACGCTTCCGCGCCTGCTTGGACTCTTCCGCGCCTGCTTGGACGCTTCAGCGGCTGCTTGGACGCTTCCGGGCCTGCTTGGACGCTTCCGCGCCTGCTTGGACTCTTCCACGCCTGCTTGGACGCTTCCGCGCCTGCTTGGACTCTTCCACGCCTGCTTGGACGCTTCCGCGCCTGCTTAGACGCTGCCGCGCCTGCTTGCACGCTTCCGCGCCTGCTTGCACGCTTCCGCGCCTGCTTGGACGCTTGCGCGTCTGCTTGGACGCTTCCGCGCCTGCTTGGACGCTTCCGCGCCTGCGTGGACTCTTCCACGCCTGCTTGGACGCTTCCGCGCCTGCTTGGACGCTTCCGCGCCTGCTTGGACGCTTCCGCGCCTGCTTGGACTTCTCTGCGCCTTCTTGCATGTTTCCGCGCCTGCTTGGACGCTACCGCGCCTGCTTGGACGCTTCCGTGCCTGCTTGGACGCTTCGGCGCCTGCTTGGACGCTTCCGCGCCTGCTTGGACTCTTCCGCGCCTGCTTGGACGCTTCAGCGGCTGCTTGGACGCTTCCGCGCCTGCTTGGACGCTTCCGCGCCTGCTTGGACGCTTCCGCGCCTGCTTGGACTCTTCCACGCCTGCTTGGACGCTTCCGCGCCTGCTTGGACGCTTCCGCGCCTGCTTGGACGCTTCCGCGCCTGCTTGGACGCTTCCGCGCCTTCTTGGACGCCTCCGCGCCTGCTTGGACGCTTCCGCGCCTGCTTGCACGGATCCGCGCCTGCTTGGACGCTTCCGCGCCTGGTTGCATGCTTCCGCGCCTGCTTGGACGCTTCCGCGCCTGCTTGGACGCTTCCGCGCCTGCTTGGACGCTTCCGCGCCTGCTTGGACGCTTCCGCGCCTGCTTGGACGCTTCCGCGCCTGCTTGCACGCTTCCGCGCCTGCTTGGACGCTTGCGCGTCTGCTTGGACGCTTCCGCGCCTGCTTGGACGCTTCCGCGCCTGCGTGGACTTTTCCACGCCTGCTTGGACGCTTCCGCGCCTGCTTGGACGCTTCCGCGCCTGCTTGGACGCTTCCGCGCCTGCTTGGACTTCTCTGCGCCTTCTTGCATGTTTCCGCGCCTGCTTGGACGCTACCGCGCCTGCTTGGACGCTTCCGTGCCTGCTTGGACGCTTCGGCGCCTGCTTGGACTCTTCCACGCCTGCTTGGACGCTTCCGCGCCTGCTTGGACGCTTCCGCGCCTGCTTGGACGCTTCCGCGCCTGCTTGGACGCTTCCGCGCCTGCTTGGACGCTTCCGCGCCTGCTTGGACGCTTCCGCGCCTGCTTGGACGCTTCCGCGCCTGCTTGGACGCTTCCGCGCCTGCTTGGACTCTTCCACGCCTGCTTGGACGCTTCCGCGCCTGCTTGGACGCATCCGCGCCTGCTTGCACGCTTCCGCGCCCGCTTGGACGCTTCGGCGCCTTCTTGCATGCTTCCGCGCCTGCTTGGACGCTTCCGCGCCTGCTTGGACGCTTCCGCGCCTGCTTGGACGCTTCCGCGCATTCTTGGACGCTTCCGCGACTGCTTGGGCGCTTCCGCGCCTGCTTGGACGCTTCCACGCCTGCTTGGACGCTTCCGCGCCTGCTTGGACGCTTCCGCGCCTGCTTGGACGCTTCCGCGCCTGCTTGGACGCTTCCGCGCCTGCTTGGACTCTTCCACGCCTGCTTGGACGCTTCCGCGCCTGCTTGGACGCATCCGCGCCTGCTTGCACGCTTCCGCGCCCGCTTGGACGCTTCGGCGCCTTCTTGCATGCTTCCGCGCCTGCTTGGACGCTTCCGCGCCTGCTTGGACGCTTCCGCGCCTGCTTGGACGCTTCCGCGCCTGCTTGGACGCTTCCGCGCCTGCTTGAACGCTTCCGCGACTGCTTGGACTCTTCCGCGCCTGTTTGGACGCTTCCGCGCCTGCTTGGACGCTTCCGCGCCAGCTTGGACGCTTCCGCGCCTGCTTGGACGCTTCGGCGCCTGCTTGGACGCTTCCGCGCCTGCTTGGACTCTTCCGCGCCTGCTTGGAAGCTTCAGCGGCTGCTTGGACGCTTCCGCGCCTGCTTGGACGCTTCCGCGCCTGCTTGGACGCTTCCGCGCCTGCTTGGACTCTTCCACGCCTGCTTGGACGCTTCCGCGCCTGCTTGGACGCTTCCGCGCCTGCTTGGACGCTTCCGCGCCTGCTTGGACGCTTCCACGCCTGCTTGGACGCTTCCGCGCCTGCTTGGACGCTTCCGCGCCTGCTTGGACGCTTCCGCGCCTGCTTGGACGCTTCCGCGCCTGCTTGGACGCTTCCGCGCCTGCTTGGACGCATCCGCGCCTGCTTGAACGCTTCCGCGACTGCTTGGACGCTTCCGCGCCTGTTTGGACGCTTCCGCGGCTGCTTGGACGCTTCCGCGCCAGCTTGGACGCTTCCGCGCCTGCTTGGACGCTTCGGCGCCTGCTTGGACGCTTCCGCGCCTGCTTGGACTCTTCCGCGCCTGCTTGGAAGCTTCAGCGGCTGCTTGGACGCTTCCGCGCCTGCTTGGACGCTTCCGCGCCTGCTTGGGCGCTTCCGCGCCTGCTTGGACTCTTCCACGCCTGCTTGGACGCTTCCGCGCCTGCTTGGACGCTTCCGCGCCTGCTTGGACGCTTCCGCGCCTGCTTGGACTCTTCCACGCCTGCTTGGACGCTTCCGCGCCTGCTTAGACGCTGCCGCGCCTGCTTGCACGCTTCCGCGCCTGCTTGCACGCTTCCGCGCCTGCTTGGACGCTTGCGCGTCTGCTTAGACGCTTCCGCGCCTGCTTGGACGCTGCCGCGCCTGCTTGCACGCTTCCGCGCCTGCTTGGACGCTTCCGCGCCTGCTTGGACGCTTCCGCGCCTGCTTGGACGCTTCCGCGCCTGCTTGGACTCTTCCACGCCTGCTTGGACGCTTCCGCGCCTGCTTGGACGCATCCGCGCCTGCTTGCACGCTTCCGCGCCCGCTTGGACGCTTCCGCGCCTGGTTGCACGCTTCCGCGCCTGCTTGGACGCTTCCGCGCCTGCTTGGACGCTTCCGCGCATGCTTGCACGCTTCCGCGCCTGCTTGGACGCTTCCGCGCCTGCTTGGACGCTTCCGCGCCTGCTTGGACGCTTCCGCGCCTGCTTGGACGCTTCCGCGCATGCTTGCACGCTTCCGCGCCTGCTTGCACGCTTCCGCGCCTGCTTGGACGCTTCCGCGTCTGCTTGGACGCTTCCGCGCCTGCTTGGACGCTTCCGCGCCTGCTTGGTCGCTTCCGCGCCTGCTTGGACTCTTCCGCGCATGCTTGGAGGTTTCCGCGTCTGCTTGGACTCTTCCACGCATGCTTGGACGCTTCCGCGCCTGCTTGCACGCTTCCGCGCCTGCTTGCACGCTTCCGCGCCTGCTTGGACGCTTCCGCGCCTGCTTGGACGCTTCCACGCCTGCTTGCACGGATCCGCGCCTGCTTGGACGCTTCCGCGCCTGGTTGCACGCTTCCGCGCCTGCTTGGACGCTTCCGCGCCTGCTTGGACGCTTCCGCGCCTGCTTGGACGCTTCCGCGCCTGCTTGGACGCTTCCGCGCCTGCTTGGACGCTTCTGCGCCTGCTTGCACGGATCCGCGCATGCTTGGACGTTTCCGCGCCTGCTTGGACTCTTCCACGCATGCTTGGACGCTTCCGCGCCTGCTTGCACGCTTCCGCGCCTGCTTGCACGCTTCCGCGCCTGCTTGGACGCTTCCGCGTCTGCTTGGACGCTTCCGCGCCTGCTTGGACGCTTCCGCGCCTGCTTGGACTCTTCCACGCCTGCTTGGACGCTTCCGCGCCTGCTTGGACGCTTCCGCGCCTGCTTGGACGCTTCCGCGCCTGCTTGGACGCTTCCGCGCCTGCTTGGACGCTACCGCGCCTGCTTGGACGCTTCCGCGCATTCTTGGACGATTCCGCGCCTGCTTGCACGCTTCCGCGCCTGCTTGCACGCTTCCGCGCCTGCTTGGACGCTTCCGCGCCTGCTTGGACGCTTCCACGCCTGCTTGCACGGATCCGCGCCTGCTTGGACGCTTCCGCGACTGCTTGGACTCTTCCACGCCTGCTTGGACGCTTCCGCGCCTGCTTGGACGCTTCCGCGCCTGCTTGAACGCTTCCGCGCCTGCTTGGACGCTTCCGCGCCTGCTTGGACGCTTCCGCGCCTGCTTGGACGCTTCCGCGCCTGCATGGACTCTTCCGCGCATGCTTGGACGTGTCCGCGCCTGCTTCGACTCTTCCACGCATGCTTGGACGCTTCCGCGCCTGCTTGCACGCTTCCGCGCCTGCTTGCACGCTTCCGCGTCTGCTTGCACGCTTCCGCGACTGCTTGGGCGCTTCCGCGCATTCTTGGACGCTTCCGCGACTGCTTGGGCGCTTCCGCGCCTGCTTGGACTCCTCTACGCCTTCTTGCATGTTTCCGCGCCTGCTTGGACGCTACCGCGCCTGCTTGAACGCTTCCGCGCCTGCTTGGATGGATCCGCGAATGCTTGAACGCTTCCGCGCCTGGTTGCACGCTTCCGCGCCTGCTTGGACGCTTCCGCTCCCGCTCGGACGCTTCGGCGCCTTCTTGCATGCTTCCGCGCCTGCTTGGACGCTTCCGCGCCTGCTTGGACGCTTCCGCGCCTGCTTGGACGCTACCGCGCCTGCTTGGACGCTTCCGCGCCTGCTTGGATGGATCCGCGAATGCTTGAACGCTTCCGCGCCTGCTTGGACGCTTCCGCGCCTGCTTGGACGCTTCCGCGCCTGCTTGGACTCTTCCACGCCTGCTTGGACGCTTCCGCGACTGCTTGGACGCATCCGCGCCTGCTTGCACGCTTCCGCGCCCGCTTGGACGCTTCGGCGCCTTCTTGCATGCTTCCGCGCCTGCTTGGACGCTTCCGCGCCTGCTTGGACGCTTCCGCGCCTGCTTGGACGCTTCCGCGCATTCTTGGACGCTTCCGCGACTGCTTGGGCGCTTCCGCGCCTGCTTGGACGCTTCCACGCCTGCTTGGACGCTTCCGCGCCTGCTTGGACGCTTCCGCGCCTGCTTGGACGCTTCCGCGCCTGCTTGGACGCTTCCGCGCCTGCTTGGACTCTTCCAAGCCTGCTTGGACGCTTCCGCGCCTGCTTGGACGCATCCGCGCCTGCTTGCACGCTTCCGCGCCCGCTTGGACGCTTCGGCGCCTTCTTGCATGCTTCCGCGCCTGCTTGGACGCTTCCGCGCCTGCTTGGACGCTTCCGCGCCAGCTTGGACGCTTCCGCGCCTGCTTGGACGCTTCGGCGCCTGCTTGGACGCTTCCGCGCCTGCTTGGACTCTTCCGCGCCTGCTTGGAAGCTTCAGCGGCTGCTTGGACGCTTCCGCGCCTGCTTGGACGCTTCCGCGCCTGCTTGGACGCTTCCGCGCCTGCTTGGACTCTTCCACGCCTGCTTGGACGCTTCCGCGCCTGCTTGGACGCTTCCGCGCCTGCTTGGACGCTTCCGCGCCTGCTTGGACGCTTCCACGCCTGCTTGGACGCTTCCGCGCCTGCTTGGACGCTTCCGCGCCTGCTTGGACGCTTCCGCGCCTGCTTGGACGCTTCCGCGCCTGCTTGGACGCTTCCGCGCCTGCTTGGACGCATCCGCGCCTGCTTGAACGCTTCCGCGACTGCTTGGACGCTTCCGCGCCTGTTTGGACGCTTCCGCGCCTGCTTGGACGCTTCCGCGCCAGCTTGGACGCTTCCGCGCCTGCTTGGACGCTTCGGCGCCTGCTTGGACGCTTCCGCGCCTGCTTGGACTCTTCCGCGCCTGCTTGGAAGCTTCAGCGGCTGCTTGGACGCTTCCGCGCCTGCTTGGACGCTTCCGCGCCTGCTTGGGCGCTTCCGCGCCTGCTTGGACTCTTCCACGCCTGCTTGGACGCTTCCGCGCCTGCTTGGACGCTTCCGCGCCTGCTTGGACGCTTCCGCGCCTGCTTGGACTCTTCCACGCCTGCTTGGACGCTTCCGCGCCTGCTTGCACGCTTCCGCGCCTGCTTGGACGCTTGCGCGTCTGCTTAGACGCTTCCGCGCCTGCTTGGACGCTGCCGCGCCTGCTTGCACGCTTCCGCGCCTGCTTGGACGCTTCCGCGCCTGCTTGGACGCTTCCGCGCCTGCTTGGACGCTACCGCGCCTGCTTGGACTCTTCCACGCCTGCTTGGACGCTTCCGCGCCTGCTTGGACGCATCCGCGCCTGCTTGCACGCTTCCGCGCCCGCTTGGACGCTTCGGCGCCTTCTTGCATGCTTCCGCGCCTGCTTGGACGCTTCCGCGCCTGCTTGGACGCTTCCGCGCATTCTTGGACGCTTCCGCGACTGCTTGGGCGCTTCCGCGCCTGCTTGGACTCCTCTGCGCCTTCTTGCATGTTTCCGCGCTTGCTTGGACGCTACCGCGCCTGCTTGAACGCTTCCGCGCCTGCTTGGACGCTTCCGCGGCTGCTTGCACGCTTCCGCGCCTGCTTGGACGCTTCCGCGTCTGCTTGGACGCTTCCGCGCCTGCTTGGACGCTTCCGCGCCTGCTTGCACGCTTCCGCGCCTGCTTGCACGCTTCCGCGCCTGCTTGGACGCTTCCGCGCCAGCTTGGACTCTTCTACGCCTGCTTGGACGCTACCTCGCCTGCTTGGACGCTACCGCGCCTGCTTGGACGCTTCATGCCAGCTTGGACGCTTCCGCGACTGCTTGGGCGCTTCCGCGCCTGCTTGGACTCCTCTGCGCCTTCTTGCATGTTTCCGCGCTTGCTTGGACGCTACCGCGCCTGCTTGAACGCTTCCGCGCCTGCTTGGACGCTTCCGCGCCTGCTTGCACGCTTCCGCGCCTGCTTGCACGCTTCCGCGCCTGCTTGCAAGCTTCCGCGCCTGCTTGCACGCTTCCGCGCCTGGTTGCACGCTTCCGCGCCTGCTTGGACGCTTCATGCCAGCTTGGACGCTTCCGCGCCTGCTTGGACGCTTCCGCGCCTGCTTGGACGCTTCCGCGCCTGCTTGGACGCCTCCGCGCCTGCTTGGACGCTTCATGCCAGCTTGGACGCTTCCGCGCCTGCTTGGACGCTTCCGCGCCTGCTTGGACGCTTCAGCGCCTGCTTGGACGCTTCCGCGCCTGCTTGGACGCTTCCGCGCCTGCTTGGACGCTACCGCGCCTGCTTGGGCGCTTCCGCGCATTCTTGGACGCTTCCGCGACTGCTTGGGCGCTTCCGCGCCTGCTTGGACTCCTCTGCGCCTTCTTGCATGTTTCCGCGCCTGCTTGGACGCTACCGCGCCTGCTTGAACGCTTCCGCGCCTGCTTGGACGCTTCCGCGCCTGCTTGGACGCTTCCGCGCCTGCTTGGACGCTTCCGCGCCTGCTTGGACGCTTCCGCGCATGCTTGCACGCTTCCGCGCCTGCTTGCACGCTTCCGCGCCTGCTTGCACGGATCCGCGCCTGCTTGGACGCTTCCGCGACTGCTTGGACTCTTCCACGCCTGCTTGGACGCTTCCGCGCCTGCTTGGACGCTTCCGCGCCTGCTTGAACGCTTCCGCGCCTGCTTGGACGCTTCCGCGCCTGCTTGGACGCTTCCGCGCCTGCTTGGACGCTTCCGCGCCTGCATGGACTCTTCCGCGCATGCTTGGACGTGTCCGCGCCTGCTTGGACTCTTCCACGCATGCTTGGACGCTTCCGCGCCTGCTTGCACGCTTCCGCGCCTGCTTGCACGCTTCCGCGCCTGCTTGCACGCTTCCGCGACTGCTTGGGCGCTTCCGCGCATTCTTGGACGCTTCCGCGACTGCTTGGGCGCTTCCGCGCCTGCTTGGACGCTTCCGCGCCTGCTTGGACGCTTCCGCGCCAGCTTGGACGCTACCGCGCCTGCTTGGACTCTTCCGCGCATTCTTGGACGCTTCCGCGACTGCTTGGGCGCTTCCGCGCCTGCTTGGACGCTTCCGCGCCTGCTTGGACGCTTCCGCGCCTGCTTGCACGCTTCCGCGCCTGCTTGCACGCTTCCGCGACTGCTTGGGCGCTTCCGCGCATTCTTGGACGCTTCCGCGACTGCTTGGGCGCTTCCGCGCCTGCTTGGACTCCTCTGCGCCTTCTTGCATGTTTCCGCGCCTGCTTGGACGCTACCGCGCCTGCTTGAACGCTTCCGCGCCTGCTTGGATGGATCCGCGAATGCTTGAACGCTTCCGCGCCTGGTTGCACGCTTCCGCGCCTGCTTGGACGCTTCCGCGCCTGCTTGGACGCTTCCGCGCCTGCTTGGACGCTTCCGCGCATGCTTGCACGCTTCCGCGCCTGCTTGCACGCTTCCGCGCCTGCTTGGACGCTTCCGCGTCTGCTTGGACGCTTCCGCGCCTGCTTGGACGCTTCCGCGCATTCTTGGACGCTTCCGCGACTGCTTGGGCGCTTCCGCGCCTGCTTGGACTCCTCTGCGCCTTCTTGCATGTTTCCGCGCCTGCTTGGACGCTACCGCGCCTGCTTGAACGCTTCCGCGCCTGCTTGGACGCTTCCGCGCCTGCTTGGACGCTTCCGCGCCTGCTTGGACGCTTCCGCGCCTGCTTGGACGCTTCCGCGCATGCTTGCACGCTTCCGCGCCTGCTTGCACGCTTCCGCGCCTGCTTGGACGCTTCCGCGTCTGCTTGGACGCTTCCGCGCCTGCTTGGACGCTTCCGCGCCTGCTTGGTCGCTTCCGCGCCTGCTTGGACTCTTCCGCGCATGCTTGGAGGTTTCCGCGCCTGCTTGGACTCTTCCACGCATGCTTGGACGCTTCCGCGCCTGCTTGCACGCTTCCGCGCCTGCTTGCACGCTACCGCGCCTGCTTGGACGCTTCCGCGCCTGCTTGGACGCTTCCACGCCTGCTTGCACGGATCCGCGCCTGCTTGGACGCTTCCGCGCCTGGTTGCACGCTTCCGCGCCTGCTTGGACGCTTCCGCGCCTGCTTGGACGCTTCCGCACCTGCTTGGACGCTTCCGCGCCTGCTTGGACGCTTCCGCGCCTGCTTGGACGCTTCTGCGCCTGCTTGCACGGATCCGCGCATGCTTGGACGTTTCCGCGCCTGCTTGGACTCTTCCACGCATGCTTGGACGCTTCCGCGCCTGCTTGCACGCTTCCGCGCCTGCTTGGACGCTTCCGCGCCTGCTTGGACGCTTCCGCGCCTGCTTGGACGCTTCCGCGCCTGCTTGGACGCTACCGCGCCTGCTTGGACGCTTCCGCGCATTCTTGGTCGATTCCGCGCCTGCTTGCACGCTTCCGCGCCTGCTTGCACGCTTCCCCGCCTGCTTGGACGCTTCCGCGCCTGCTTGGACGCTTCCACGCCTGCTTGCACGGATCCGCGCCTGCTTGGACGCTTCCGCGACTGCTTGAACTCTTCCACGCCTGCTTGGACGCTTCCGCGCCTGCTTGGACGCTTCCGCGCCTGCTTGAACGCTTCCGCGCCTGCTTGGACGCTTCCGCGCCTGCTTGGACGCTTCCGCGCCTGCTTGGACGCTTCCGCGCCTGCATGGACTCTTCCGCGCATGCTTGGACGTGTCCGCGCCTGCTTGGACTCTTCCACGCATGCTTGGACGCTTCCGCGCCTGCTTGGACTCTTCCACGCATGCTTGGACGCTTCCGCGCCTGCTTGCACGCTTCCACGCCTGCTTGCACGCTTCCGCGCCTGCTTGGACGCTTCCGCGTCTGCTTGGACGCTTCCGCGCCTGCTTGGACGCTTCCGCGCCTGCTTGGACGATTCCGCGCCTGCTTGGACGCTTCCGCGACTGCTTGGACGCTTCCGCGCCTGCTTAGACGCTGCCGCGCCTGCTTGGACTCTTCCACGCCTCCTTGGACGTTTCCGCGCTTGCTTGGACGCTTCCGCGCCTGCTTGGACTCTTCCACGCCTGCTTGGACGCTTCCGCACCTGCTTGGACGCTTCCGCGCCTGCTTGGACGCTTCCGCGCCTGCTTGGACGCTTCCGCGCCTGCTTGGACGCTTCCGCGCCTGCTTGGACGCTACCGCGCCTGCTTGGACGCTTCCGCGCATTCTTGGACGCTTCCGCGCCTGCTTGCACGCTTCCGCGCCTGCTTGCACGCTTCCGCGCCTGCTTGGACGCTTCCGCGCCTGCTTGGACGCTTCCACGCCTGCTTGCACGGATCCGCGCCTGCTTGGACGCTTCCGCGACTGCTTGGACTCTTCCACGCCTGCTTGGACGCTTCCGCGCCTGCTTGGACGCTTCCGCGCCTGCTTGAACGCTTCCGCGCCTGCTTGGACGCTTCCGCGCCTGCTTGGACGCTTCCGCGCCTGCTTGGACGCTTCCGCGCCTGCATGGACTCTTCCGCGCATGCTTGGACGTGTCCGCGCCTGCTTGGACTCTTCCACGCATGCTTGGACGCTTCCGCGCCTGCTTGCACGCTTCCGCGCCTGCTTGCACGCTTCCGCGCCTGCTTGCACGCTTCCGCGACTGCTTGGGCGCTTCCGCGCATTCTTGGACGCTTCCGCGACTGCTTGGGCGCTTCCGCGCCTGCTTGGACTCCTCTGCGCCTTCTTGCATGTTTCCGCGCCTGCTTGGACGCTACCGCGCCTGCTTGAACGCTTCCGCGCCTGCTTGGATGGATCCGCGAATGCTTGAACGCTTCCGCGCCTGGTTGCACGCTTCCGCGCCTGCTTGGACGCTTCCGCGCCTGCTTGGACGCTTCCGCGCCTGCTTGGACGCTTCCGCGCATGCTTGCACGCTTCCGCGCCTGCTTGCACGCTTCCGCGCCTGCTTGGACGCTTCCGCGTCTGCTTGGACGCTTCCGCGCCTGCTTGGACGCTTCCGCGCATTCTTGGACGCTTCCGCGACTGCTTGGGCGCTTCCGCGCCTGCTTGGACTCCTCTGCGCCTTCTTGCATGTTTCCGCGCCTGCTTGGACGCTACCGCGCCTGCTTGAACGCTTCCGCGCCTGCTTGGACGCTTCCGCGCCTGCTTGGACGCTTCCGCGCCTGCTTGGACGCTTCCGCGCCTGCTTGGACGCTTCCGCGCATGCTTGCACGCTTCCGCGCCTGCTTGCACGCTTCCGCGCCTGCTTGGACGCTTCCGCGTCTGCTTGGACGCTTCCGCGCCTGCTTGGACGCTTCCGCGCCTGCTTGGTCGCTTCCGCGCCTGCTTGGACTCTTCCGCGCATGCTTGGAGGTTTCCGCGCCTGCTTGGACTCTTCCACGCATGCTTGGACGCTTCCGCGCCTGCTTGCACGCTTCCGCGCCTGCTTGCACGCTACCGCGCCTGCTTGGACGCTTCCGCGCCTGCTTGGACGCTTCCACGCCTGCTTGCACGGATCCGCGCCTGCTTGGACGCTTCCGCGCCTGGTTGCACGCTTCCGCGCCTGCTTGGACGCTTCCGCGCCTGCTTGGACGCTTCCGCACCTGCTTGGACGCTTCCGCGCCTGCTTGGACGCTTCCGCGCCTGCTTGGACGCTTCTGCGCCTGCTTGCACGGATCCGCGCATGCTTGGACGTTTCCGCGCCTGCTTGGACTCTTCCACGCATGCTTGGACGCTTCCGCGCCTGCTTGCACGCTTCCGCGCCTGCTTGGACGCTTCCGCGCCTGCTTGGACGCTTCCGCGCCTGCTTGGACGCTTCCGCGCCTGCTTGGACGCTACCGCGCCTGCTTGGACGCTTCCGCGCATTCTTGGTCGATTCCGCGCCTGCTTGCACGCTTCCGCGCCTGCTTGCACGCTTCCCCGCCTGCTTGGACGCTTCCGCGCCTGCTTGGACGCTTCCACGCCTGCTTGCACGGATCCGCGCCTGCTTGGACGCTTCCGCGACTGCTTGAACTCTTCCACGCCTGCTTGGACGCTTCCGCGCCTGCTTGGACGCTTCCGCGCCTGCTTGAACGCTTCCGCGCCTGCTTGGACGCTTCCGCGCCTGCTTGGACGCTTCCGCGCCTGCTTGGACGCTTCCGCGCCTGCATGGACTCTTCCGCGCATGCTTGGACGTGTCCGCGCCTGCTTGGACTCTTCCACGCATGCTTGGACGCTTCCGCGCCTGCTTGCACGCTTCCGCGCCTGCTTGCACGCTTCCGCGCCTGCTTGCACGCTTCCGCGACTGCTTGGGCGCTTCCGCGCATTCTTGGACGCTTCCGCGACTGCTTGGGCGCTTCCGCGCCTGCTTAGACTCCTCTACGCCTTCTTGCATGTTTCCGCGCCTGCTTGGACGCTACCGCGCCTGCTTGAACGCTTCCGCGCCTGCTTGGATGGATCCGCGAATGCTTGAACGCTTCCGCGCCTGGTTGCACGCTTCCGCGCCTGCTTGGACGCTTCCGCTCCCGCTCGGACGCTTCGGCGCCTTCTTGCATGCTTCCGCGCCTGCTTGGACGCTTCCGCGCCTGCTTGGACGCTTCCGCGCCTGCTTGGACGCTACCGCGCCTGCTTGGACGCTTCCGCGCATTCTTGGACGCTTCCGCGACTGCTTGGGCGCTTCCGCGCCTGCTTGGACGCTTCCGCGCCTGCTTGGACGCTTCCGCGCCAGCTTGGACGCTACCGCGCCTGCTTGGACGCTTCCGCGCATTCTTGGACGCTTCCGCGACTGCTTGGGCGCTTCCGCGCCTGCTTGGACGCTTCCGCGCCTGCTTGGACGCTACCGCGCCTGCTTGGACGCTTCCGCGCATTCTTGGACGCTTCCGCGACTGCTTAGGCGCTTCCGCGCCTGCTTGGACTCCTCTGCGCCTTCTTGCATGTTTCCGCGCCTGCTTGGACGCTACCGCGCCTGCTTGGACGGATCCGCGCCTGCTTGAACGCTTCAGCGGCTGCTTGGACGCTTCCGCGCCTGCTTGGACTCTTCCACGCCTGCTTGGACGCTTCCGCGCCTGCTTGGACGCTTCAGCGGCTGCTTGGACGCTTCCGCGCCTGCTTGGACGCTTCCGCGCCTGCTTGGACTCTTCCACGCCTGCTTGGACGCTTCCGCGCCTGCTTGGACGCTTCCGCGCCTGCTTGGACGCTTCCGCGCCTGCTTGGACGCTTCCGCGCCTGCTTGGACGCTTCCGCGCCTGCTTGGACGCTTCCGCGCCTGCTTGGACGCTTCCGCGCATTCTTGGACGCTTTCGCGACTGCTTGGGCGCTTCCGCGCCTGCTTGGACTCCTCTGCGCCTTCTTGCATGTTTCCGCGCCTGCTTGGACGCTACCGCGCCTGCTTGGACGCTTCCGCGCCTGCTTGGACTCTTCCGCGCCTGCTTGGACGCTTCAGCGGCTGCTTGGACGCTTCCGCGCCTGCTTGGACGCTTCCGCGCTTGCTTGGACTCTTCCACGCCTGCTTGGACGCTTCCGCGCCTGCTTGCACGCTTCCGCGCCTGCTTGCACGCTTCCGCGCCTGCTTGGACGCTTCCGCGCCTGCTTGGACTCTTCCGCGCCTGCTTGGACGCTTCAGCGGCTGCTTGGACGCTTCCGCGCCTGCTTGGACGCTTCCGCGCTTGCTTGGACTCTTCCACGCCTGCTTGGACGCTTCCGCGCCTGCTTGAACGCTTCCGCGCCTGCTTGGACGCTTCCGCGCCTGCTTGGACGCTTCCGCGCCTGCTTGGACGCTTCCGCGCCTGCTTGGACTCTTCCGCGCATGCTTGGAGGTTTCCGCGCCTGCTTGGACTCTTCCACGCATGCTTGGACGCTTCCGCGCCTGCTTGCACGCTTCCGCGCCTGCTTGGACGCTTCCGCGCCTGCTTGGACGCTTCCACGCCTGCTTGCACGGATCCGCGCCTGCTTGGACGCTTCCGCGCCTGGTTGCACGCTTCCGCGCCTGCTTGGACGCTTCCGCGCCTGCTTGGACGCTTCCGCGCCTGCTTGCACGGATCCGCGCATGCTTGGACGTTTCCGCGCCTGCTTGGACTCTTCCACGCATGCTTGGACGCTTCCGCGCCTGCTTGCACGCTTCCACGCCTGCTTGCACGCTTCCGCGCCTGCTTGGACGCTTCCGCGTCTGCTTGGACGCTTCCGCGCCTGCTTGGACGCTTCCGCGTCTGCTTGGACGCTTCCGCGCCTGCTTGGACGCTTCCGCGCCTGCTTGGACGATTCCGCGCCTGCTTGGACGCTTCCGCGACTGCTTGGACGCTTCCGCGCCTGCTTAGACGCTGCCGCGCCTGCTTGGACTCTTCCACGCCTCCTTGGACGTTTCCGCGCTTGCTTGGACGCTTCCGCGCCTGCTTGGACTCTTCCACGCCTGCTTGGACGCTTCCGCACCTGCTTGGACGCTTCCGCGCCTGCTTGGACGCTTCCGCGCCTGCTTGGACGCTTCAGCGCCTGCTTGGACGCTTCCGCGCCTGCTTGGACGCTACCGCGCCTGCTTGGACGCTTCCGCGCATTCTTGGACGCTTCCGCGCCTGCTTGCACGCTTCCGCGCCTGCTTGCACGCTTCCGCGCCTGCTTGGACGCTTCCGCGCCTGCTTGGACGCTTCCACGCCTGCTTGCACGGATCCGCGCCTGCTTGGACGCTTCCGCGACTGCTTGGACTCTTCCACGCCTGCTTGGACGCTTCCGCGCCTGCTTGGACGCTTCCGCGCCTGCTTGAACGCTTCCGCGCCTGCTTGGACGCTTCCGCGCCTGCTTGGACGCTTCCGCGCCTGCTTGGACGCTTCCGCGCCTGCATGGACTCTTCCGCGCATGCTTGGACGTGTCCGCGCCTGCTTGGACTCTTCCACGCATGCTTGGACGCTTCCGCGCCTGCTTGCACGCTTCCGCGCCTGCTTGCACGCTTCCGCGCCTGCTTGCACGCTTCCGCGACTGCTTGGGCGCTTCCGCGCATTCTTGGACGCTTCCGCGACTGCTTGGGCGCTTCCGCGCCTGCTTGGACTCCTCTGCGCCTTCTTGCATGTTTCCGCGCCTGCTTGGACGCTACCGCGCCTGCTTGAACGCTTCCGCGCCTGCTTGGATGGATCCGCGAATGCTTGAACGCTTCCGCGCCTGGTTGCACGCTTCCGCGCCTGCTTGGACGCTTCCGCTCCCGCTCGGACGCTTCGGCGCCTTCTTGCATGCTTCCGCGCCTGCTTGGACGCTTCCGCGCCTGCTTGGACGCTTCCGCGCCAGCTTGGACGCTACCGCGCCTGCTTGGACGCTTCCGCGCATTCTTGGACGCTTCCGCGACTGCTTTGGCGCTTCCGCGCCTGCTTGGACGCTTCCGCGCCTGCTTGGACGCTTCTGCGCCTGCTTGGACGCTTCCGCTCCTGCTTGGACGCTACCGCGCCTGCTTGGACGCTTCCGCGCATTCTTGGTCGCTTCCGCGACTGCTTGGGCGCTTCCGCGCCTGCTTGGACGCTTCCGCGCCTGCTTGGACGCTACCGCGCCTGCTTGGACGCTTCCGCGCATTCTTGGACGCTTCCGCGCCTGCTTGCACGCTTCCGCGCCTGCTTGCACGCTTCCGCGCCTGCTTGGACGCTTCCGCGCCTGCTTGGACGCTTCCACGCCTGCTTGCACGGATCCGCGCCTGCTTGGACGCTTCCGCGACTGCTTGGACGCTTCCGCGCCTACTTAGACGCTGCCGCGCCTGCTTGGACTCTTCCACGCCTCCTTGGACGTTTCCGCGCCTGCTTGGACGCTTCCGCGCGTACTTGGACGCTTCCGCGCCTGCTTGGACGCTTCCGCGCCTGCTTGGACGCTTCCGCGCCTGCTTGGACGCTTCCGCCCCTGCTTGGACGCTTCCGCACCTGCTTGGACGCTTCCGCGCCTGCTTGGACGCTTCCGCGCCTGCTTGGACGCTACCGCGCCTGCTTGGACGCTTCCGCGCATTCTTGGACGCTTCCGCGACTGCTTGGGCGCTTCCGCGCCTGCTTGGACTCCTCTGCGCCTTCTTGCATGTTTCCGCGCATGCTTGGACGCTACCGCGCCTGCTTGGACGCTTCCGCGCCTGCTTGGACGCTTCGGCGCCTGCTTGGACGCTTCCGCGCCTGCTTGGACACTTCCGCGCCTGCTTGGACGCTTCAGCGGCTGCTTGGACGCTTCCGCGCCTGCTTGGACGCTTCCGCGCCTGCTTGGACTCTTCCACGCCTGCTTGGACGCTTCCGCGCCTGCTTGGACGCTTCCGCGCCTGCTTGGACGCTTCCGCGCCTGCTTGGACTCTTCCACGCCTGCTTGGACGCTTCCGCGCCTGCTTGGACGCTTCCGCGCCTGCTTGGACGCTTCCGCGCCTGCTTGGACTCTTCCACGCCTGCTTGGACGCTTCCGCGCCTGCTTGGACGCTTCCGCACCTGCTTGGACTCTTCCACGCCTGCTTGGACGCTTCCCTGCCTGCTTGGACGCTTCCGCGCCTGCTTGGACGCTTCCGCGCCTGCTTGGACTCTTCCGCGCCTGCTTGGACGCTTCAGCGGCTGCTTGGACGCTTCCGCGCCTGCTTGGACGCTTCCGCGCCTGCTTGGACTCTTCCACGCCTGCTTGGACGCTTCCCTGCCTGCTTGGACGCTTCCGCGCCTGCTTGGACGCTTCCGCGCCTGCTTGGACGCTTCCGCGCCTGCTTGGACGCTTCCGCGCCTGCTTTTACGCTTCCGCGCCTGCTTGGACGCTTCCGCGCATTCTTGGACGCTTCCGCGACTGCTTGAGCGCTTCCGCGCCTGCTTGGACTCCTCTGCGCCTTCTTGCATGTTTCCGCGCCTGCTTGGACGCTACCGCGCCCGCTTGGACGCTTCCGCGCCTGCTTGGACGCTTCGGCGCCTGCTTGGACGCTTCCGCGCCTGCTTGGACTCTTCCGCGCCTGCTTGGACGCTTCAGCGGCTGCTTGGACGCTTCCGCGCCTGCTTGGACGCTTCCGCGCCTGCTTGGACTCTTCCACGCCTGCTTGGACGCTTCCCTGCCTGCTTGGACGCTTCCGCGCCTGCTTGGACGCTTCCGCGCCTGCTTGGACGCTTCCGCGCCTGCTTGGACTCTTCCGCGCCTGCTTGGACGCTTCCGCGACTGCTTGGACGCTTCCGCGCCTGCTTAGACGCTGCCGCGCCTGCTTGGACTCTTCCACGCCTCCTTGGACGTTTCCGCGCCTGCTTGGACGCTTCCGCGTCTGCTTGGACGCTTCCGCGCCTGCTTGCACGCTTCCGCACCTGCTTGGACGCTTCCGCGTCTGCTTGGACGCTTCCGCGCCTGCTTGGACGCTTCCGCGCCTGCTTCGACTCTTCCACGCCTGCTTGGACGCTTCCGCGCCTGCTTGGGCGCTTCCGCGCCTGCTTGGACTCCTCTGCGCCTTCTTGCATGTTTCCGCGCCTGCTTGGACGCTACCGCGCCTGCTTGGACTCTTCCACGCCTGCTTGGACGCTTCCCTGCCTGCTTGGACGCTTCCGCGCCTGCTTGGACGCTTCCGCGCCTGCTTGGACGCTTCCGCGCCTGCTTGGACGCTTCCGCGCCTGCTTGGACTCCTCTGCGCCTGCTTGCACGCTTCCGCGCCTGCTTGGACTCTTCCCCGCCTGCTTGGACGCTTCCGCGCCTACTTGGACGCTTCCGCGCCTGCTTGGACGCTTCCGCGCCTGCTTGGAAGCTTCCACGCCTGCTTGGACGCTTCCGCGACCGCTTGGACGCTTCCGCGCCTGCTTGGACGCTTCCGCGCCTGCTTGGACGCTTCCGCGCATTCTTGGACGCTTCCGCGACTGCTTGGGCGCTTCCGCGCCTGCTTGGACGCTTCCACGCCTGCTTGGACGCTTCCGCGCCTGCTTGGACGCTTCCGCGCCTGCTTGGACGCTTCCGCGCCTGCTTGGACGCTTCCGCGCCTGCTTGGACTCTTCCACGCCTGCTTGGACGCTTCCGCGCCTGCTTGGACGCATCCGCGCCTGCTTGCACGCTTCCGCGCCCGCTTGGACGCTTCGGCGCCTTCTTGCATGCTTCCGCGCCTGCTTGGACGCTTCCGCGCCTGCTTGGACGCTTCCGCGCCTGCTTGGACGCTTCCGCGCCTGCTTGGACGCTTCCGCGCCTGCTTGAACGCTTCCGCGACTGCTTGGACGCTTCCGCGCCTGTTTGGACGCTTCCGCGCCTGCATGGACGCTTCCGCGCCAGCTTGGACGCTTCCGCGCCTGCTTGGACGCTTCGGCGCCTGCTTGGACGCTTCCGCGCCTGCTTGGACTCTTCCGCGCCTGCTTGGAAGCTTCAGCGGCTGCTTGGACGCTTCCGCGCCTGCTTGGACGCTTCCGCGCCTGCTTGGACGCTTCCGCGCCTGCTTGGACTCTTCCACGCCTGCTTGGACGCTTCCGCGCCTGCTTGGACGCTTCCGCGCCTGCTTGGACGCTTCCGCGCCTGCTTGGACGCTTCCACGCCTGCTTGGACGCTTCCGCGCCTGCTTGGACGCTTCCGCGCCTGCTTGGACGCTTCCGCGCCTGCTTGGACGCTTCCGCGCCTGCTTGGACGCTTCCGCGCCTGCTTGGACGCATCCGCGCCTGCTTGAACGCTTCCGCGACTGCTTGGACGCTTCCGCGCCTGTTTGGACGCTTCCGCGCCTGCTTGGACGCTTCCGCGCCAGCTTGGACGCTTACGCGCCTGCTTGGACGCTTCGGCGCCTGCTTGGAGGCTTCCGCGCCTGCTTGGACTCTTCCGCGCCTGCTTGGAAGCTTCAGCGGCTGCTTGGACGCTTCCGCGCCTGCTTGGACGCTTCCGCGCCTGCTTGGGCGCTTCCGCGCCTGCTTGGACTCTTCCACGCCTGCTTGGACGCTTCCGCGCCTGCTTGGACGCTTCCGCGCCTGCTTGGACGCTTCCGCGCCTGCTTGGACTCTTCCACGCCTGCTTGGACGCTTCCGCGCCTGCTTAGACGCTGCCGCGCCTGCTTGCACGCTTCCGCGCCTGCTTGCACGCTTCCGCGCCTGCTTGGACGCTTCCGCGTCTGCTTGGACGCTTCCGCGCCTGCTTGGACGCTTCCGCGCCTGCTTGGACTCTTCCACGCCTGCTTGGACGCTTCCGCGCCTGCTTGGACGCTTCCGCGCCTGCTTGGACGCTTCCGCGCCTGCTTGGACGCTTCCGCGCCTGCTTGGACTCTACCGCGCCTGCTTGGACGCTTCCGCGCATTCTTGGACGATTCCGCGCCTGCTTGCACGCTTCCGCGCCTGCTTGCACGCTTCCGCGCCTGCTTGGACGCTTCCGCGCCTGCTTGGACGCTTCCACGCCTGCTTGCACGGATCCGCGCCTGCTTGGACGCTTCCGCGACTGCTTGGACTCTTCCACGCCTGCTTGGACGCTTCCGCGCCTGCTTGGACGCTTCCGCGCCTGCTTGAACGCTTCCGCGCCTGCTTGGACGCTTCCGCGCCTGCTTGGACGCTTCCGCGCCTGCTTGGACGCTTCCGCGCCTGCATGGACTCTTCCGCGCATGCTTGGACGTGTCCGCGCCTGCTTGGACTCTTCCACGCATGCTTGGACGCTTCCGCGCCTGCTTGCACGCTTCCGCGCCTGCTTGCACGCTTCCGCGCCTGCTTGCACGCTTCCGCGACTGCTTGGGCGCTTCCGCGCATTCTTGGACGCTTCCGCGACTGCTTGGGCGCTTCCGCGCCTGCTTGGACTCCTCTACGCCTTCTTGCATGTTTCCGCGCCTGCTTGGACGCTACCGCGCCTGCTTGAACGCTTCCGCGCCTGCTTGGATGGATCCGCGAATGCTTGAACGCTTCCGCGCCTGGTCGCACGCTTCCGCGCCTGCTTGGACGCTTCCGCTCCCGCTCGGACGCTTCGGCGCCTTCTTGCATGCTTCCGCGCCTGCTTGGACGCTTCCGCGCCTGCTTGGACGCTTCCGCGCCTGCTTGGACGCTACCGCGCCTGCTTGGACGCTTCCGCGCATTCTTGGACGCTTCCGCGACTGCTTGGGCGCTTCCGCGCCTGCTTGGACGCTTCCGCGCCTGCTTGGACGCTTCCGCGCCAGCTTGGACGCTACCGCGCCTGCTTGGACGCTTCCGCGCATTCTTGGACGCTTCCGCGACTGCTTGGGCGCTTCCGCGCCTGCTTGGACGCTTCCGCGCCTGCTTGGACGCTTCCGCGCCTGCTTGGACGCTTCCGCTCCTGCTTGGACGCTACCGCGCCTGCTTGGACGCTTCCGCGCATTCTTGGACGCTTCCGCGACTGCTTGGGCGCTTCCGCGCCTGCTTGGACTCCTCTGCGCCTTCTTGCATGTTTCCGCGCCTGCTTGGACGCTTCCGCGCCTGCTTGGACGCTTCCGCGCCTGCTTGGACGCTTCCGCGACTGCTTGCACGCTTCCGCGCCTGCTTGGACGCTTCCGCGCATTCTTGGACGCTTCCGCGACTGCTTGGGCGCTTCCGCGCCTGCTTGGACTCCTCTGCGCCTTCTTGCATGTTTACGCGCCTGCTTGGACGCTACCGCGCCTGCTTGGACGCTTCCGCGCCTGCTTGGACGCTTTGGCGCCTGCTTGGACGCTTCCGCGCCTGCTTGGACGCTTCCGCGCCTGCTTGGACGCTTCCGCGCCTGCTTGGACGCTTCGGCGCCTGCTTGGACGCTTCCGCGCCTGCTTGGACGCTTCCGCGCCTGCTTGGACGCTTCCGCGACTGCTTGGACGCTTCCGCGCCTGCTTGGACGCTTCCGCGCATTCTTGGACGCTTCCGCGACTGCTTGGGCGCTTCCGCGCCTGCTTGGACTCCTCTGCGCCTTCTTGCATGTTTCCGCGCCTGCTTGGACGCTACCGCGCCTGCTTGGACGCTTCCGCGCCTGCTTGGACGCTTCCCTGCCTGCTTGGACGCTTCCGCGCCTGCTTGGACGCTTCCGCGCCTGCTTGGACGCTTCCGCGCCTGCTTGGACTCTTCCGCGCCTGCTTGGACGCTTCCGCGTCTGCTTGGACGCTTCCGCACCTGCTTGGACGCTTCCGCGCCTGCTTGGACTCTTCCACGCCTGCTTGGACGCTTCCGCGCCTGCTTGGGCGCTTCCGCGCCTGCTTGGACTCCTCTGCGCCTGCTTGCACGCTTCCGCGCCTGCTTGGACTCTTCCCCGCCTGCTTGGACGCTTCCGCGCCTGCTTGGACGCTTCCGCGCCTGCTTGGAAGCTTCCGCGCCTGCTTGGACGCTTTGGCGCCTGCTTGGACGCTTCCGCGCCTGCTTGGACGCTTCCGCGCCTGCTTGGACGCTTCCGCGCCTGCTTGGACGCTTCCGCGCCTGCTTGGACGCTTCCGCGCCTGCTTGGACGCTTCCGCGCCTGCTTGGACGCTTCCGCGCCTGCTTGGACGCTTCCGCGACTGCTTGGACGCTTCCGCGCCTGCTTGGACGCTTCCGCGCATTCTTGGACGCTTCCGCGACTGCTTGGGCGCTTCCGCGCCTGCTTGGACTCCTCTGCGCCTTCTTGCATGTTTCCGCGCCTGCTTGGACGCTACCGCGCCTGCTTGGACGCTTCCGCGCCTGCTTGGACGCTTCCGCGCATTCTAGGACGCTTCCGCGACTGCTTGGGCGCTTCCGCGCCTGCTTGGACGCTTCCGCGGCTGCTTGCACGCTTCCGCGCCTGCTTGGACGCTTCCGCGCCTCCTTGGACGCTTCTGCGCCTGCTTGGACGCTTCCGCGTCTGCTTGGACGCTTCCGCGCCTGCTTGGACGCTTCCGCGCCTGCTTGAACGCTTCCGCGACTGCTTGGACGCTTCCGCGCCTGTTTGGACGCTTCCGCGCCTGCTTGGACGCTTCCGCGCCAGCTTGGACGCTTCCGCGCCTGCTTGGACGCTTCGGCGCCTGCTTGGACGCTTCCGCGCCTGCTTGGACTCTTCCGCGCCTGCTTGGAAGCTTCAGCGGCTGCTTGGACGCTTCCGCGCCTGCTTGGACGCTTCCGCGCCTGCTTGGACGCTTCCGCGCCTGCTTGGACTCTTCCACGCCTGCTTGGACGCTTCCGCGCCTGCTTGGACGCTTCCGCGCCTGCTTGGACGCTTCCGCGCCTGCTTGGACGCTTCCACGCCTGCTTGGACGCTTCCGCGCCTGCTTGGACGCTTCCGCGCCTGCTTGGACGCTTCCGCGCCTGCTTGGACGCTTCCGCGCCTGCTTGGACTCTTCCACGCCTGCTTGGACGCATCCGCGCCTGCTTGGACGCATCCGCGCCTGCTTGCACGCTTCCGCGCCCGCTTGGACGCTTCGGCGCCTTCTTGCATGCTTCCGCGCCTGCTTGGACGCTTCCGCGCCTGCTTGGACGCTTCCGCGCCTGCTTGGACGCTTCCGCGCTTTCTTGGACGCTTCCGCGACTGCTTGGGCGCTTCCGCGCCTGCTTGGGCGCTTCCGCGCCTGCTTGGACTCCTCTGCGCCTTCTTGCATGTTTCCGCGCCTGCTTGGACGCTACCGCGCCTGCTTGGACGCTTCCGCGCCTGCTTGGACGCTTCCCTGCCTGCTTGGACGCTTCCGCGCCTGCTTGGACGCTTCCGCGCCTGCTTGGACGCTTCCGCGCCTGCTTGGACTCTTCCGCGCCTGCTTGGACGCTTCCGCGTCTGCTTGGACGCTTCCGCACCTGCTTGGACGCTTCCGCGCCTGCTTGGACTCTTCCACGCCTGCTTGGACGCTTCCGCGCCTGCTTGGGCGCTTCCGCGCCTGCTTGGACTCCTCTGCGCCTGCTTGCACGCTTCCGCGCCTGCTTGGACTCTTCCCCGCCTGCTTGGACGCTTCCGCGCCTGCTTGGACGCTTCCGCGCCTGCTTGGACGCTTCCGCGCCTGCTTGGACTCTTCCGCGCCTGCTTGGACGCTTCCGCGTCTGCTTGGACGCTTCCGCACCTGCTTGGACGCTTCCGCGCCTGCTTGGACTCTTCCACGCCTGCTTGGACGCTTCCGCGCCTGCTTGGGCGCTTCCGCGCCTGCTTGGACTCCTCTGCGCCTGCTTGCACGCTTCCGCGCCTGCTTGGACTCTTCCCCGCCTGCTTGGACGCTTCCGCGCCTGCTTGGACGCTTCCGCGCCTGCTTGGAAGCTTCCGCGCCTGCTTGGACGCTTTGGCGCCTGCTTGGACGCTTCCGCGCCTGCTTGGACGCTTCCGCGCCTGCTTGGACGCTTCCGCGCCTGCTTGGACGCTTCCGCGCCTGCTTGGACGCTTCCGCGCCTGCTTGGACGCTTCCGCGCCTGCTTGGACGCTTCCGCGCCTGCTTGGACGCTTCCGCGACTGCTTGGACGCTTCCGCGCCTGCTTGGACGCTTCCGCGCATTCTTGGACGCTTCCGCGACTGCTTGGGCGCTTCCGCGCCTGCTTGGACTCCTCTGCGCCTTCTTGCATGTTTCCGCGCCTGCTTGGACGCTACCGCGCCTGCTTGGACGCTTCCGCGCCTGCTTGGACGCTTCCGCGCATTCTTGGACGCTTCCGCGACTGCTTGGGCGCTTCCGCGCCTGCTTGGACGCTTCCGCGGCTGCTTGCACGCTTCCGCGCCTGCTTGGACGCTTCCGCGCCTCCTTGGACGCTTCTGCGCCTGCTTGGACGCTTCCGCGTCTGCTTGGACGCTTCCGCGCCTGCTTGGACGCTTCCGCGCCTGCTTGAACGCTTCCGCGACAGCTTGGACGCTTCCGCGCCTGTTTGGACGCTTCCGCGCCTGCTTGGACGCTTCCGCGCCAGCTTGGACGCTTCCGCGCCTGCTTGGACGCTTCGGCGCCTGCTTGGACGCTTCCGCGCCTGCTTGGACTCTTCCGCGCCTGCTTGGAAGCTTCAGCGGCTGCTTGGACGCTTCCGCGCCTGCTTGGACGCTTCCGCGCCTGCTTGGACGCTTCCGCGCCTGCTTGGACTCTTCCACGCCTGCTTGGACGCTTCCGCGCCTGCTTGGACGCTTCCGCGCCTGCTTGGACGCTTCCGCGCCTGCTTGGACGCTTCCACGCCTGCTTGGACGCTTCCGCGCCTGCTTGGACGCTTCCGCGCCTGCTTGGACGCTTCCGCGCCTGCTTGGACGCTTCCGCGCCTGCTTGGACTCTTCCACGCCTGCTTGGACGCATCCGCGCCTGCTTGGACGCATCCGCGCCTGCTTGCACGCTTCCGCGCCCGCTTGGACGCTTCGGCGCCTTCTTGCATGCTTCCGCGCCTGCTTGGACGCTTCCGCGCCTGCTTGGACGCTTCCGCGCCTGCTTGGACGCTTCCGCGCATTCTTGGACGCTTCCGCGACTGCTTGGGCGCTTCCGCGCCTGCTTGGACTCCTCTGCGCCTTCTTGCATGTTTCCGCGCCTGCTTGGACGCTACCGCGCCTGCTTGAACGCTTCCGCGCCTGCTTGGACGCTTCCGCGGCTGCTTGCACGCTTCCGCGCCTGCTTGGACGCTTCCGCGTCTGCTTGGACGCTTCCGCGCCTGCTTGGACGCTTCCGCGCCTGCTTGGACGCTTCCGCGACTGCTTGGACGCTTCCGCGCCTGCTTGGACGCTTCCGCGCCTGCTTGGACGCTTCCGCGACTGCTTGGACGCTTCCGCGCCTGCTTGGACGCTTCCGCGCCTGCTTGAACGCTTCCGCGACTGCTTGGACGCTTCCGCGCCTGTTTGGACGCTTCCGCGCCTGCTTGGACGCTTCCGCGCCAGCTTGGACGCTTCCGCGCCTGCTTGGCCGCTTCGGCGCCTGCTTGGACGCTTCCGCGCCTGCTTGGACTCTTCCGCGCCTGCTTGGAAGCTTCAGCGGCTGCTTGGACGCTTCCGCGCCTGCTTGGACGCTTCCGCGCCTGCTTGGACGCTTCCGCGCCTGCTTGGACTCTTCCACGCCTGCTTGGACGCTTCCGCGCCTGCTTGGACGCTTCCGCGCCTGCTTGGACGCTTCCGCGCCTGCTTGGACGCTTCCACGCCTGCTTGGACGCTTCCGCGCCTGCTTGGACGCTTCCGCGCCTGCTTGGACGCTTCCGCGCCTGCTTGGACGCTTCCGCGCCTGCTTGGACTCTTCCACGCCTGCTTGGACGCATCCGCGCCTGCTTGGACGCATCCGCGCCTGCTTGCACGCTTCCGCGCCCGCTTGGACGCTTCGGCGCCTTCTTGCATGCTTCCGCGCCTGCTTGGACGCTTCCGCGCCTGCTTGGACGCTTCCGCGCCTGCTTGGACGCTTCCGCGCATTCTTGGACGCTTCCGCGACTGCTTGGGCGCTTCCGCGCCTGCTTGGACTCCTCTGCGCCTTCTTGCATGTTTCCGCGCCTGCTTGGACGCTACCGCGCCTGCTTGAACGCTTCCGCGCCTGCTTGGACGCTTCCGCGGCTGCTTGCACGCTTCCGCGCCTGCTTGGACGCTTCCGCGTCTGCTTGGACGCTTCCGCGCCTGCTTGGACGCTTCCGCGCCTGCTTGGACGCTTCCGCGCCTGCTTGGACGCTTCCGCGACTGCTTGGACGCTTCCGCGCCTGCTTGGACGCTTCCGCGCCTGCTTGGACGCTTCCGCGCCTGCTTGGACTCTTCCGCGCCTGCTTGGACGCTTCAGCGGCTGCTTGGACGCTTCCGGGCCTGCTTGGACGCTTCCGCGCCTGCTTGGACTCTTCCACGCCTGCTTGGACGCTTCCGCGCCTGCTTGGACTCTTCCACGCCTGCTTGGACGCTTCCGCGCCTGCTTAGACGCTGCCGCGCCTGCTTGCACGCTTCCGCGCCTGCTTGCACGCTTCCGCGCCTGCTTGGACGCTTGCGCGTCTGCTTGGACGCTTCCGCGCCTGCTTGGACGCTTCCGCGCCTGCGTGGACTCTTCCACGCCTGCTTGGACGCTTCCGCGCCTGCTTGGACGCTTCCGCGCCTGCTTGGACGCTTCCGCGCCTGCTTGGACTTCTCTGCGCCTTCTTGCATGTTTCCGCGCCTGCTTGGACGCTACCGCGCCTGCTTGGACGCTTCCGTGCCTGCTTGGACGCTTCGGCGCCTGCTTGGACGCTTCCGCGCCTGCTTGGACTCTTCCGCGCCTGCTTGGACGCTTCAGCGGCTGCTTGGACGCTTCCGCGCCTGCTTGGACGCTTCCGCGCCTGCTTGGACGCTTCCGCGCCTGCTTGGACTCTTCCACGCCTGCTTGGACGCTTCCGCGCCTGCTTGGACGCTTCCGCGCCTGCTTGGACGCTTCCGCGCCTGCTTGGACGCTTCCGCGCCTTCTTGGACGCCTCCGCGCCTGCTTGGACGCTTCCGCGCCTGCTTGCACGGATCCGCGCCTGCTTGGACGCTTCCGCGCCTGGTTGCATGCTTCCGCGCCTGCTTGGACGCTTCCGCGCCTGCTTGGACGCTTCCGCGCCTGCTTGGACGCTTCCGCGCCTGCTTGGACGCTTCCGCGCCTGCTTGGACGCTACCGCGCCTGCTTGGACGCTTCCGCGCATTCTTGGACGCTTCCGCGCCTGCTTGCACGCTTCCGCGCCTGCTTGCACGCTTCCGCGCCTGCTTGGACGCTTCCGCGCCTGCTTGGACGCTTCCACGCCTGCTTGCACGGATCCGCGCCTGCTTGGACGCTTCCGCGACTGCTTGGACTCTTCCACGCCTGCTTGGACGCTTCCGCGCCTGCTTGGACGCTTCCGCGCCTGCTTGAACGCTTCCGCGCCTGCTTGGACGCTTCCGCGCCTGCTTGGACGCTTCCGCGCCTGCTTGGACGCTTCCGCGCCTGCATGGACTCTTCCGCGCATGCTTGGACGTGTCCGCGCCTGCTTGGACTCTTCCACGCATGCTTGGACGCTTCCGCGCCTGCTTGCACGCTTCCGCGCCTGCTTGCACGCTTCCGCGCCTGCTTGCACGCTTCCGCGACTGCTTGGGCGCTTCCGCGCATTCTTGGACGCTTCCGCGACTGCTTGGGCGCTTCCGCGCCTGCTTGGACTCCTCTGCGCCTTCTTGCATGTTTCCGCGCCTGCTTGGACGCTACCGCGCCTGCTTGAACGCTTCCGCGCCTGCTTGGATGGATCCGCGAATGCTTGAACGCTTCCGCGCCTGGTTGCACGCTTCCGCGCCTGCTTGGACGCTTCCGCTCCCGCTCGGACGCTTCGGCGCCTTCTTGCATGCTTCCGCGCCTGCTTGGACGCTTCCGCGCCTGCTTGGACGCTTCCGCGCCTGCTTGGACGCTACCGCGCCTGCTTGGACGCTTCCGCGCATTCTTGGACGCTTCCGCGACTGCTTGGGCGCTTCCGCGCCTGCTTGGACGCTTCCGCGCCTGCTTGGACGCTTCCGCGCCTGCTTGGACGTTTCCGCGCCTGCTCGGACGCTTCCGCGCCTGCTTGCACGCTTCCGCGCCTGCTTGCAAGCTTCCGCGCCTGCTTGCACGCTTCCGCGACTGCTTGGGCGCTTCCGCGCCTGCTTGGACGCTTCCGCGCCTGCTTGCACGCTTCCGCGCCTGCTTGCACGCTTCCGCGACTGCTTGGGCACTTCCGCGCATTCTTGGACGCTTCCGCGACTGCTTGGGCGCTTCCGCGCCTGCTTGGACTCCTCTGCGCCTTCTTGCATGTTTCCGCGCCTGCTTGGACGCTACCGCGCCTGCTTGAACGCTTCCGCGCCTGCTTGGATGGATCCGCGAATGCTTGAACGCTTCCGCGCCTGGTTGCACGCTTCCGCGCCTGCTTGGACGCTTCCGCTCCCGCTCGGACGCTTCGGCGCCTTCTTGCATGCTTCCGCGCCTGCTTGGACGCTTCCGCGCCTGCTTGGACGCTTCCGCGCCAGCTTGGACGCTACCGCGCCTGCTTGGACGCTTCCGCGCATTCTTGGACGCTTCCGCGACTGCTTGGGCGCTTCCGCGCCTGCTTGGACGCTTCCGCGCCTGCTTGGACGCTTCCGCGCCTGCTTGGACGCTTCCGCTCCTGCTTGGACGCTACCGCGCCTGCTTGGACGCTTCCGCGCATTCTTGGACGCTTCCGCGACTGCTTGGGCGCTTCCGCGCCTGCTTGGACTCCTCTGCGCCTTCTTGCATGTTTCCGCGCCTGCTTGGACGCTACCGCGCCTGCTTGGACGCTACCGCGCCTGCTTGGACGCTTCCGCGCCTGCTTGGACGCTTCCCTGCCTGCTTGGACGCTTCCGCGCCTGCTTGGACGCTTCCGCGCCTGCTTGGACGCTTCCGCGCCTGCTTGGACGCTTCCGCGCCTGCTTGGACGCTTCCGCGGCTGCTTGCACGCTTCCGCGCCTGCTTGGACGCTTCCGCGTCTGCTTGGACGCTTCCGCGCCTGCTTGGACGCTTCCGCGCCTGCTTGGACGCTTCCGCGACTGCTTGGACGCTTCCGCGCCTGCTTGAACGCTTCCGCGCCTGCTTGGACGCTTCCGCGCCTGCTTGGACGCTTCCCTGCCTGCTTGGACGCTTCCGCGCCTGCTTGGACGCTTCCGCGCCTGCTTGGACGCTTCCGCGCCTGCTTGGACGCTTCAGCGGCTGCTTGGACGCTTCCGGGCCTGCTTGGACGCTTCCGCGCCTGCTTGGACTCTTCCACGCCTGCTTGGACGCTTCCGCGCCTGCTTGGACTCTTCCACGCCTGCTTGGACGCTTCCGCGCCTGCTTAGATGCTGCCGCGCCTGCTTGCACGCTTCCGCGCCTGCTTGCACGCTTCCGCGCCTGCTTGGACGCTTGCGCGTCTGCTTGGACGCTTCCGCGCCTGCTTGGACGCTTCCGCGCCTGCGTGGACTCTTCCACGCCTGCTTGGACGCTTCCGCGCCTGCTTGGACGCTTCCGCGCCTGCTTGGACGCTTCCGCGCCTGCTTGGACGCTTCCGCGCCTGCTTGGACGCTTCCGCGCCTTCTTGGACGCCTCCGCGCCTGCTTGGACGCTTCAGCGGCTGCTTGGACGCTTCCGCGCCTGCTTGGACGCTTCCGCGCCTGCTTGGACGCTTCCGCGCCTGCTTGGACTCTTCCACGCCTGCTTGGACGCTTCCGCGCCTGCTTGGACGCTTCCGCGCCTGCTTGGACGCTTCCGCGCCTGCTTGGACGCTTCCGCGCCTTCTTGGACGCCTCCGCGCCTGCTTGGACGCTTCCGCGCCTGCTTGCACGGATCCGCGCCTGCTTGGACGCTTCCGCGCCTGGTTGCATGCTTCCGCGCCTGCTTGGACGCTTCCGCGCCTGCTTGGACGCTTCCGCGACTGCTTGGGCGCTTCCGCGCATTCTTGGACGCTTCCGCGACTGCTTGGGCGCTTCCGCGCCTGCTTGGACTCCTCTGCGCCTTCTTGCATGTTTCCGCGCCTGCTTGGACGCTACCGCGCCTGCTTGAACGCTTCCGCGCCTGCTTGGATGGATCCGCGAATGCTTGAACGCTTCCGCGCCTGGTTGCACGCTTCCGCGCCTGCTTGGACGCTTCCGCTCCCGCTCGGACGCTTCGGCGCCTTCTTGCATGCTTCCGCGCCTGCTTGGACGCTTCCGCGCCTGCTTGGACGCTTCCGCGCCTGCTTGGACGCTACCGCGCCTGCTTGGACGCTTCCGCGCATTCTTGGACGCTTCCGCGACTGCTTGGGCGCTTCCGCGCCTGCTTGGACGCTTCCGCGCCTGCTTGGACGCTTCCGCGCCTGCTTGGACGTTTCCGCGCCTGCTCGGACGCTTCCGCGCCTGCTTGCACGCTTCCGCGCCTGCTTGCAAGCTTCCGCGCCTGCTTGCACGCTTCCGCGACTGCTTGGGCGCTTCCGCGCCTGCTTGGACGCTTCCGCGCCTGCTTGCACGCTTCCGCGCCTGCTTGCACGCTTCCGCGACTGCTTGGGCACTTCCGCGCATTCTTGGACGCTTCCGCGACTGCTTGGGCGCTTCCGCGCCTGCTTGGACTCCCCTGCGCCTTCTTGCATGTTTCCGCGCCTGCTTGGACGCTACCGCGCCTGCTTGAACGCTTCCGCGCCTGCTTGGATGGATCCGCGAATGCTTGAACGCTTCCGCGCCTGGTTGCACGCTTCCGCGCCTGCTTGGACGCTTCCGCTCCCGCTCGGACGCTTCGGCGCCTTCTTGCATGCTTCCGCGCCTGCTTGGACGCTTCCGCGCCTGGTTGCATGCTTCCGCGCCTGCTTGGACGCTTCCGCGCCTGCTTGGACGCTTCCGCGCCTGCTTGGACGCTTCCGCGCCTGCTTGGACGCTTCCGCGCCTGCTTGGACTCTTCCACGCCTGCTTGGACGCTTCCGCACCTGCTTGGACGCTTCCGCGCCTGCTTGGACGCTTCCGCGCCTGCTTGGACGCTTCCGCGCCTGCTTGGACGCTTCCGCGCCTGCTTGGACGCTACCGCGCCTGCTTGGACGCTTCCGCGACTGCTTGGACGCTTCCGCGCCTGCTTGGACTCTTCTGCGCCTTCTTGCATACTTCCGCGCCTGCTTGGACGTTTCCGCGCCTGTTTGGACGCTTCCGCGCCTGCTTGGACGCTTCCGCGACTGCTTGGACTCTTCTGCGCCTTCTTACATGCTTCCGCGCCTGCTTGGACGTTTCCGCGCCTGCTTGGACGCTACCGCGCCTGCTTGGACGCTTCCGCGCCTTCTTGCATGCTTCCGCGCCTACTTGGACGTTTCCGCGCCTGCTTGGACGCTTCCGCGCCTGCTTGCATGCTTCCCCGCCTGCTTGGACGCTTCCGCGCCTGCTTGGACTCTTCTGCGCCTTCTTGCATGCTGCCGCGACTGCTTGGACGCTTCCGCGCCTGGTTGGACGCGACCGCGCCTGCTTCGACGCTTCCGCGCCTGCTTGGACTCTTCTGCGCCTGCTTGGACTCTTCTGCGCCTTCTTGCATGCTGCCGCGCCTACTTGGACGTTTCCGCGCCTGCTTGGACGTTTCCGCGCCTGCTTGGACGCTACCGCGCCTGGTTGGACGCTACCGCGCCTGCTTGGACGCTGCCGCGACTGCTTGGACGCTTCCGCGCCTGCTTGCATGCTTCCCCGCCTGCTTGGACGTTTCCGCGCCTGCTTGGACGCTACCGCGCCTGCTTGGACGCTTCCGTGACTGCTTGGACGCTTCCGCGCCTGGTTAGACGCTACCGCGCCTGCTTGGACGCTTCCGCTACTGCTTGGACGCTTCCGCGCCTGCTTGGACTCTTCTGCGCCTTCTTGCATGCTGCCGCGACTGCTTGGACGCTTCCGCGCCTGCTTGCACGCTTCCGCGCCTGCTTGGACGCTTCCGCGCCTGCTTGGACTCTTCTGCGCCTTCTTGCATGCTTCCGCGCCTACTTGGACGTTTCCGCGCCTGGTTAGACGCTACCGCGCCTGCTTGGACGCTTCCGCGCCTTCTTGCATGCTTCCGCGCCTGCTTGGACGTTTCCGCGCCTGCTTGGACGCTACCGCGCCTGCTTGGACGCTTCCGCGCCTGCTTGGACGCTGCCGCGACTGCTAGGGCGCTTCCGCGCCTGCTTGGACTCTTCTGCGCCTTCTTGCTTGCTTCCGCGCCTGCCTGGACGCTTCCGCGCCTGCTTGCATGCTTCCCCGCCTGCTTGGACGCTTCCGCGCCTGCTTGGACTCTTCTGCGCCTGCTTGGACTTTTCTGCGCCTTCTTGCATGCTTCCGCGTCTACTTGGACTCTTCCGCGACTGCTAGGACGCTTCCGCGCCTGCTTGGACTCTTCCGCGACTGCTAGGACGCTTCCGCGCCTGCTTGGACTCTTCCGCGACTGCTAGGACGCTTCCGCGCCTGCTTGGACTCTTCCGCGCATGCATGGACGCTTCCGCGCCTGCTTGGACTCTTCTGCGCCTTCTTGCATGCTTCCGCCCCTTCTTGGACACTTCCGCGCCTACTTGCACGGTTCTGCGCCTGCTTGGACGCTTCCGCGCCTGCTTGGACTCTTCCACGCCTGCTTGGACGCTTCCGCGCCTGCTTGGACGCTTCCGCGACTGCTTGGACGCTTCCGCACCTGGTTGGACGCTACCGCGCCTGCTTGGACGCTTCCGCGACTGCTTGGACGCTTCCGCGCCTGCTTGGACTCCTCTGCGCCTGCTTGGACTCTTCTGCGCCTTCTTGCATGCTTCCGCACCTGCTTGGACGTTTCCGCGCCAGCTTGGACGCTACCGCGCCTGCTTGGACGCTTCCGTGACTGCTTGGACGCTTCCGCGCCTGCTTAGACTCTTCTGCGCCTTCTTGCATGCTGCCGCGCCTACTTGGACGTTTCCGCGCCTTCTTGGACGTTTCCGCGCCTGCTTGGACGCTACCGCGCCTGCTTGGACGCATCCGCGACTGCTTGGACGCTTCCGCGACTGCTTGGACGCTTCCGCGCCTGGTTGGACGCTACCGCGCCTGCTTGGACGCTACCGCGACTGCTTGGACGCTTCCGCGCCTGGTTGGACACTACCGCGCCTACTTGGACACTTCCGCGACTGCTTGGACGCTTCCGCGCCTGCTTGGACGCTTCCGCGCCTTCTTGCATTCTTCCGCGCCTACCTGGACGTTTCCGCGCCTGCTTGGACGCTTCCCCGCCTTCTTGGACGCTACCGCGCCTGCTTGGACTCTTCTGCGCCTTCTTGCATGCTTCCGCGCCTGCTTGGACGTTTCCGCGCCTGCTTGGACGTTTCCGCGCCTGCTTGGACGCTTCCGCGCCTGCTTGGACGCTTCCGCGACTGCTTGGACGCTTCCGCACCTGGTTGGACGCTACCGCGCCTGCTTGGACGCTTACGCGACTGCTTGGACGCTTCCGCGCCTGCTTGGACTCCTCTGCGCCTGCTTGGACTCTTCTGCGCCTTCCTGCATGCTTCCGCACCTGCTTGGACGTTTCCGCGCCTGCTTGGACGCTTCCGCGCCTGCTTGGACGCTTCCGCGACTGCTTGGACGCTTCCGCACCTGGTTGGACGCTACCGCGCCTGCTTGGACGCTTACGCGACTGCTTGGACGCTTCCGCGCCTGCTTGGACTCCTCTGCGCCTGCTTGGACTCTTCTGCGCCTTCTTGCATGCTTCCGCACCTGCTTGGACGTTTCCGCGCCAGCTTGGACGCTACCGCGCCTGCTTGGACGCTTCCGTGACTGCTTGGACGCTTCCGCGCCTGCTTAGACTCTTCTGCGCCTTCTTGCATGCTGCCGCGCCTACTTGGACGTTTCCGCGCCTTCTTGGACGTTTCCGCGCCTGCTTGGACGCTACCGCGCCTGCTTGGACGCTTCCGCGACTGCTTGGACGCTTCCGCGACTGCTTGGACGCTTCCGCGCCTGGTTGGACGCTACCGCGCCTGCTTGGACGCTTCCGCGACTGCTTGGACGCTTCCGCGCCTGCTTGGACTCCTCTGCGTCTTCTTGCATGCTTCCGCGCCTGCTTGGACGTTTCCGCGCCTGCTTGGACTCTTCTGCGTCTTCTTGCATGCTTCCGCGCCTGCTTGGACGATTCCGCGCCTGCTTGGACGCTACCGCGCCTGCTTGGACGCTTCCGCGACTGCTTGGACGCTTCCGCGCCTGCTTAGACTCTTCTGCGCCTTCTTGCATGCTGCCGCGCCTACTTGGACGTTTCCGCGCCTTCTTGGACGTTTCCGCGCCTGCTTGGACGCTACCGCGCCTGCTTGGACGCATCCGCGACTGCTTGGACGCTTCCGCGCCTGGTTGGACACTACCGCGCCTACTTGGACAGTTCCGCGACTGCTTGGACGCTTCCGCGCCTGCTTGGACGCTTCCGCGCCTTCTTGCATGCTTCCGCGCCTACCTGGACGTTTCCGCGCCTGCTTGGACGCTTCCCCGCCTTCTTGGACGCTACCGCGCCTGCTTGGACTCTTCTGCGCCTTCTTGCATGCTTCCGCGCCTGCTTGGACGTTTCCGCGCCTGCTTGGAAGTTTCCGCGCCTGCTTGGACGCTTCCGCGCCTGCTTGGACGCTTCCGCGACTGCTTGGACGCTTCCGCACCTGGTTGGACGCTACCGCGCCTGCTTGGACGCTTACGCGACTGCTTGGACGCTTCCGCGCCTGCTTGGACTCCTCTGCGCCTGCTTGGACTCTTCTGCGCCTTCTTGCATGCTTCCGCACCTGCTTGGACGTTTCCGCGCCAGCTTGGACGCTACCGCGCCTGCTTGGACGCTTCCGTGACTGCTTGGACGCTTCCGCGCCTGCTTAGACTCTTCTGCGCCTTCCTGCATGCTGCCGCGCCTACTTGGACGTTTCCGCGCCTTCTTGGACGTTTCCGCGCCTGCTTGGACGCTACCGCGCCTGCTTGGACGCTTCCGCGACTGCTTGGACGCTTCCGCGCCTGCTTGGACTCTTCTGCGCCTTCTTGCATACTTCCGCGCCTGCTTGGACGTTTCCGCGCCTGTTTGGACGCTTCCGCGCCTGCTTGGACGCTTCCGCGACTGCTTGGACTCTTCTGCGCCTTCTTACATGCTTCCGCGCCTGCTTGGACGTTTCCGCTTCTGCTTGGACGCTACCGCGCCTGCTTGGACGCTTCCGCGCCTTCTTGCATGCTTCCGCGCCTACTTGGACGTTTCCGCGCCTGCTTGGACGCTTCCGCGCCTGCTTGCATGCTTCCCCGCCTGCTTGGACGCTTCCGCGCCTGCTTGGACTCTTCTGCGCCTTCTTGCATGCTGCCGCGACTGCTTGGACGCTTCCGCGCCTGGTTGGACGCGACCGCGCCTGCTTCGACGCTTCCGCGCCTGCTTGGACTCTTCTGCGCCTGCTTGGACTCTTCTGCGCCTTCTTGCATGCTGCCGCGCCTACTTGGACGTTTCCGCGCCTGCTTGGACGTTTCCGCGCCTGCTTGGACGCTACCGCGCCTGGTTGGACGCTACCGCGCCTGCTTGGACGCTGCCGCGACTGCTTGGACGCTTCCGCGCCTGCTTGCATGCTTCCCCGCCTGCTTGGACGTTTCCGCGCCTGCTTGGACGCTACCGCGCCTGCTTGGACGCTTCCGTGACTGCTTGGACGCTTCCGCGCCTGGTTAGACGCTACCGCGCCTGCTTGGACGCTTCCGCTACTGCTTGGACGCTTCCGCGCCTGCTTGGACTCTTCTGCGCCTTCTTGCATGCTTCCGCGCCTGCTTGGACGCTTCCGCGCCTGCTTGCACGCTTCCGCGCCTGCTTGAACGCTTCCGCGCCTGATTGGACTCTTCTGCGCCTTCTTGCATGCTTCCGCGACTGCTTGGACGCTTCCGCGCCTGCTTGGACGCTTCCGCGCCTGCTTGGACGCTTCCGCGTCTGCTTGGACGCTTCCGCGCCTGCTTGCACGCTTCCGCGCCTGCTTGGACGCTTCCGCGCCTGCTTGGACTCTTCTGCGTCTTCTTGCATGCTTCCGCGCCTACTTGGACGTTTCCGCGCCTGGTTGGACGCTACCGCTCCTGCTTGGACGCTTCCGCGCCTTCTTGCATGCTTCCGCGCCTGCTTGGACGTTTCCGCGCCTGCTTGGACGCTACCGCGCCTGCTTGGACGCTTCCGCGCCTGCTTGGACGCTGCCGCGACTGCTAGGGCGCTTCCGCGCCTGCTTGGACTCTTCTGCGCCTTCTTGCTTGCTTCCGCGCCTGCCTGGACGCTTCCGCGCCTGCTTGCATGCTTCCCCGCCTGCTTGGACGCTTCCGCGCCTGCTTGGACTCTTCTGCGCCTGCTTGGACTTTTCTGCGCCTTCTTGCATGCTTCCGCGTCTACTTGGACTCTTCCGCGACTGCTAGGACGCTTCCGCGCCTGCTTGGACTCTTCCGCGACTGCTAGGACGCTTCCGCGCCTGCTTGGACTCTTCCGCGACTGCTAGGACGCTTCCGCGCCTGCTTGGACTCTTCCGCGCATGCATGGACGCTTCCGCGCCTGCTTGGACTCTTCTGCGCCTTCTTGCATGCTTCCGCCACTTCTTGGACACTTCCGCGCCTACTTGCACGGTTCTGCGCCTTCTTGGACGCTTCCGCGCCTGCTTGGACTCTTCCACGCCTGCTTGGACGCTTCCGCGCCTGCTTGGACGCTTCCGCGACTGCTTGGACGCTTCCGCACCTGGTTGGACGCTACCGCGCCTGCTTGGACGCTTCCGCGACTGCTTGGACGCTTCCGCGCCTGCTTGGACTCCTCTGCGCCTGCTTGGACTCTTCTGCGCCTTCTTGCATGCTTCCGCACCTGCTTGGACGTTTCCGCGCCAGCTTGGACGCTACCGCGCCTGCTTGGACGCTTCCGTGACTGCTTGGACGCTTCCGCGCCTGCTTAGACTCTTCTGCGCCTTCTTGCATGCTGCCGCGCCTACTTGGACGTTTCCGCGCCTTCTTGGACGTTTCCGCGCCTGCTTGGACGCTACCGCGCCTGCTTGGACGCATCCGCGACTGCTTGGACGCTTCCGCGACTGCTTGGACGCTTCCGCGCCTGGTTGGACGCTACCGCGCCTGCTTGGACGCTACCGCGACTGCTTGGACGCTTCCGCGCCTGGTTGGACACTACCGCGCCTACTTGGACACTTCCGCGACTGCTTGGACGCTTCCGCGCCTGCTTGGACGCTTCCGCGCCTTCTTGCATTCTTCCGCGCCTACCTGGACGTTTCCGCGCCTGCTTGGACGCTTCCCCGCCTTCTTGGACGCTACCGCGCCTGCTTGGACTCTTCTGCGCCTTCTTGCATGCTTCCGCGCCTGCTTGGACGTTTCCGCGCCTGCTTGGACGTTTCCGCGCCTGCTTGGACGCTTCCGCACCTGCTTGGACGCTTCCGCGACTGCTTGGACGCTTCCGCACCTGGTTGGACGCTTCCGCGCCTGCTTGGACGCTTACGCGACTGCTTGGACGCTTCCGCGCCGGCTTGGACGCTTCCGCGACTGCTTGGACGCTTCCGCGCCTGCTTGGACTCTTCTGCGCCTGCTTGGACTCTTCTGCGCCTGCTTGGACGTTTCCGCGACTGCTAGGACGCTACCGCGCCTGCTTGGACGCTTCCGCGACTGCTTGGGCGCTTCCGCGACTGCTTGGACGCTACCGCGCCTGCTTGGACGCTTCCGCTACTGCTTGGACGCTTCCGCGCCTGCTTGGACTCTTCTGCGCCTTCTTGCATGCTTCCGCGCCTGCTTGGACGCTCCCGCGCCTGCTTGGACGCTTCCGCGCCTGCTTGGACTCTTCTGCGCCTTCTTGCATGCTTCCGCGCCTGCTTGGACGTTTCCGCGCCTGCTTGGACGCTACCGCGACTGCTTGGACGCTTCCGCGCCTGGTTGGACACTACCGCGCCTGCTTGGACACTTCCGCGACTGCTTGGACGCTTCCGCGCCTGCTTGGACGCTTCCGCGCCTTCTTGCATGCTTCCGCGCCTACCTGGACGTTTCCGCGCCTGCTTGGACGCTTCCCCGCCTGCTTGGACGCTACCGCGCCTGCTTGGACTCTTCGGCGCCTTCTTGCATGCTTCCGCGCCTGCTTGGACGTTTCCGCGCCTGCTTGGACGTTTCCGCGCCTGCTTGGACGCTTCCGCGCCTGCTTGGACGCTTCCGCGACTGCTTGGACGCTTCCGCACCTGGTTGGACGCTACCGCGCCTGCTTGGACGCTTCCGCGACTGCTTGGACGCTTCCGCGCCTGCTTGGACTCCTCTGCGCCTGCTTGGACTCTTCTGCGCCTTCTTGCATGCTTCCGCACCTGCTTGGACGTTTCCGCGCCAGCTTGGACGCTACCGCGCCTGCTTGGACGCTTCCGTGACTGCTTGGACGCTTCCGCGCCTGCTTAGACTCTTCTGCGCCTTCTTGCATGCTGCCGCGCCTACTTGGACGTTTCCGCACCTTCTTGGACGTTTCCGCGCCTGCTTGGACGCTACCGCGCCTGCTTGGACGCATCCGCGACTGCTTGGACGCTTCCGCGACTGCTTGGACGCTTCCGCGCCTGGTTGGACGCTACCGCGTCTGCTTGGACGCTACCGCGACTGCTTGGACGCTTCCGCGCCTGGTTGGACACTACCGCGCCTACTTGGACACTTCCGCGACTGCTTGGACGCTTCCGCGCCTGCTTGGACGCTTCCGCGCCTGCTTGGACGCTTCCGCGACTGCTTGGACGCTTCCGCGCCTGCTTGGACTCTTCTGCGCCTTCTTGCATGCTTCCGCGCCTGCTTGGACGCTACCGCGCCTGCTTGGACGCTTCCGCGACTGCTTGGACGCTTCCGTGCCTGCTTGGACACTTCTACGCCTTCTTGCATGCTTCCGCGCCTTCTTGCATGCTTCCGCGCCTGCTTGGACGTTACCGCGCCTGCTTGGACGCTACCGCGCCTGCTTGGACGCTTCCGCGCCTACTTGGACGTTTCCGCGCCTGCTTGGACGCTACCGTGCCTGCTTGGCCGCTTCGGCGACTGCTTGGACGCTTCAGCGCCTGCTTGGACTCTTCTGCGCCTGCTTGGACGCTTCCGCGCCTGCTTGGACGCTACCGCGCCTGCTTGGACGCTTCCGCGACTGCTTGGACGCTACTGCGCCTGCTTGGACGCTTCCGCGCCTGCTTGGACGCTTCCGCACCTGCATGGACGCTTCCGCGCCTGCTTGGACGCTTCCGTGCCTACTTGCACGGTTCTGCGCCTGCTTGGACGCTTCCGCGCCTGCTTGGACTCTTCCACGCCTGCTTGGACGTTTCCGCGCCTGCTTGGTCGTTTCCCCGCCTGCTTGGACGCTACCGCGCCTGCTTGGACGCTTCCGCGACTGCTTGGTCGCTTCCGCGCCTGCTTGGACGCTTCCGCGACTGCTTGGACGCTTCCGCGCCTGCTTGGACGCTTCCGCGACTGCTTGGACGCTTCCGCGCCTGCTTGGACACTTCCACGCCTGCTTGGACGTTTCCGCGCCTGCTTGGACGCTACCGCGCCTGGTTGGACGCTACCGCGCCTGTTTGGACGCTTCCGCGACTGCTTGGACGCTTCCGCGCCTGCTTGGACTCCTCTGCGTCTTCTTGCATGCTTCCGCGCCTGCTTGGACGTTTCCGCGCCTGCTTGGACGCTACCGCGCCTGCTTGGACGTTTCCGCGCCTGCTTGGACTCTTCTGCGTCTTCTTGCATGCTTCCGCGCCTGCTTGGACGCTTCCGCGCCTGCTTGCACGCTTCCGCGCCTGCTTGAACGCTTCCGCGCCTGATTGGACTCTTCTGCGCCTTCTTGCATGCTTCCGCGCCTGCTTGGACGCTTCCGCGCCTGCTTGGACGCTTCCGCGCCTGCTTGGACGCTTCCGCGTCTGCTTGGACGGTTCCGCGCCTGCTTGCACGCTTCCGCGCCTGCTTGGACGCTTCCGCGCCTGATTGGACTCTTCTGCGCCTTCTTGCATGCTTCCGCGCCTGCTTGGACGTTTCCGCGCCTGCTTGGACGCTTCCGCGCCTGCTTGGACGCTTCCGCGACTGCTTGGACGCTTCCGCACCTGGTTGGACGCTACCGCGCCTGCTTGGACGCTTCCGCGACTGCTTGGACGCTTCCGCGCCTGCTTGGACTCCTCTGCGCCTGCTTGGACTCTTCTGCGCCTTCTTGCATGCTTCCGCACCTGCTTGGACGTTTCCGCGCCAGCTTGGACGCTACCGCGCCTGCTTGGACGCTTCCGTGACTGCTTGGACGCTTCCGCGCCTGCTTAGACTCTTCTGCGCCTTCTTGCATGCTGCCGCGCCTACTTGGACGTTTCCGCGCCTTCTTGGACGTTTCCGCGCCTGCTTGGACGCTACCGCGCCTGCTTGGACGCATCCGCGACTGCTTGGACGCTTCCGCGACTGCTTGGACGCTTCCGCGCCTGGTTGGACGCTACCGCGCCTGCTTGGACGCTACCGCGACTGCTTGGACGCTTCCGCGCCTGTTTGGACACTACCGCGCCTACTTGGACACTTCCGCGACTGCTTGGACGCTTCCGCGCCTGCTTGGACGCTTCCGCGCCTTCTTGCATTCTTCCGCGTCTACCTGGACGTTTCCGCGCCTGCTTGGACGCTTCCCCGCCTTCTTGGACGCTACCGCGCCTGCTTGGACTCTTCTGCGCCTTCTTGCATGCTTCCGCGCCTGCTTGGACGTTTCCGCGCCTGCTTGGACGTTTCCGCGCCTGCTTGGACGCTTCCGCAACTGCTTGGACGCTTCCGCGACTGCTTGGACGCTTCCGCACCTGGTTGGACGCTACCGCGCCTGCTTGGACGCTTACGCGACTGCTTGGACGCTTCCGCGCCGGCTTGGACGCTTCCGCGACTGCTTGGACGCTTCCGCGCCTGCTTGGACTCTTCTGCGCCTGCTTGGACTCTTCTGCGCCTGCTTGGACGTTTCCGCGACTGCTAGGACGCTACCGCGCCTGCTTGGACGCTTCCGCGACTGCTTGGGCGCTTCCGCGACTGCTTGGACGCTACCGCGCCTGCTTGGACGCTTCCGCTACTGCTTGGACGCTTCCGCGCCTGCTTGGACTCTTCTGCGCCTTCTTGCATGCTTCCGCGCCTGCTTGGACGCTCCCGCGCCTGCTTGGACGCTTCCGCGCCTGCTTGGACTCTTCTGCGCCTTCTTGCATGCTTCCGCGCCTGCTTGGACGTTTCCGCGCCTGCTTGGACGCTACCGCGACTGCTTGGACGCTTCCGCGCCTGGTTGGACACTACCGCGCCTGCTTGGACACTTCCGCGACTGCTTGGACGCTTCCGCGCCTGCTTGGACGCTTCCGCGCCTTCTTGCATGCTTCCGCGCCTACCTGGACGTTTCCGCGCCTGCTTGGACGCTTCCCCGCCTGCTTGGACGCTACCGCGCCTGCTTGGACTCTTCTGCGCCTTCTTGCATGCTTCCGCGCCTGCTTGGACGTTTCCGCGCCTGCTTGGACGTTTCCGCGCCTGCTTGGACGCTTCCGCGCCTGCTTGGACGCTTCCGCGACTGCTTGGACGCTTCCGCACCTGGTTGGACGCTACCGCGCCTGCTTGGACGCTTCCGCGACTGCTTGGACGCTTCCGCGCCTGCTTGGACTCCTCTGCGCCTGCTTGGACTCTTCTGCGCCTTCTTGCATGCTTCCGCACCTGCTTGGACGTTTCCGCGCCAGCTTGGACGCTACCGCGCCTGCTTGGACGCTTCCGTGACTGCTTGGACGCTTCCGCGCCTGCTTAGACTCTTCTGCGCCTTCTTGCATGCTGCCGCGCCTACTTGGACGTTTCCGCACCTTCTTGGACGTTTCCGCGCCTGCTTGGACGCTACCGCGCCTGCTTGGACGCATCCGCGACTGCTTGGACGCTTCCGCGACTGCTTGGACGCTTCCGCGCCTGGTTGGACGCTACCGCGTCTGCTTGGACGCTACCGCGACTGCTTGGACGCTTCCGCGCCTGGTTGGACACTACCGCGCCTACTTGGACACTTCCGCGACTGCTTGGACGCTTCCGCGCCTGCTTGGACGCTTCCGCGCCTGCTTGGACGCTTCCGCGACTGCTTGGACGCTTCCGCGCCTGCTTGGACTCTTCTGCGCCTTCTTGCATGCTTCCGCGCCTGCTTGGACGCTACCGCGCCTGCTTGGACGCTTCCGCGACTGCTTGGACGCTTCCGTGCCTGCTTGGACACTTCTACGCCTTCTTGCATGCTTCCGCGCCTTCTTGCATGCTTCCGCGCCTGCTTGGACGTTACCGCGCCTGCTTGGACGCTACCGCGCCTGCTTGGACGCTTCCGCGCCTACTTGGACGTTTCCGCGCCTGCTTGGACGCTACCGTGCCTGCTTGGCCGCTTCGGCGACTGCTTGGACGCTTCAGCGCCTGCTTGGACTCTTCTGCGCCTCCTTGCATGCTTCCCCGCCTGCTTGGGCGCTTCCGCGACTGCTTGGACGCTACCGCGCCTGCTTGGACGCTTCCGCTACTGCTTGGACGCTTCCGCGCCTGCTTGGACTCTTCTGCGCCTTCTTGCATGCTTCCGCGCCTGCTTGGACGCTCCCGCGCCTGCTTGGACGCTTCCGCGACTGCTTGGACGCTTCCGCGCCTGGTTGGACGATACCGCGCCTGCTTGGACTCTTCTGCGCCTTCTTGCATGCTTCCGCGCCTGCTTGGACGTTTCCGCGCCTGCTTGCATGCTTCCGAGCCTACTTGGACGCTTCCGCGCCTGCTTGGACTCTTCTGTGCCTTCTTGCATGCTTCCGCGCCTGCTTGGACATTTCCGCGCCTGCTTGGACGCTTCCGCGCCTGCTTGGACTCTTCTGCGCCTTCTTGCATGCTTCCGCGCCTCCTTGGACGTTTCCGCGCCTGCTTGGACGCTACCGCGACTGCTTGGACGCTTCCGCGCCTGGTTGGACACTACCGCGCCTGCTTGGACACTTCCGCGACTGCTTGGACGCTTCCGCGCCTGCTTGGACGCTTCCGCGCCTTCTTGCATGCTTCCGCGCCTACCTGGACGTTTCCGCGCCTGCTTGGACGCTTCCCCGCCTGCTTGGACGCTACCGCGCCTGCTTGGACTCTTCTGCGCCTTCTTGCATGCTTCCGCGCCTGCTTGGACGTTTCCGCGCCTGCTTGGACGTTTCCGCGCCTGCTTGGACGCTTCCGCGCCTGCTTGGACGCTTCCGCGACTGCTTGGACGCTTCCGCACCTGGTTGGACGCTACCGCGCCTGCTTGGACGCTTCCGCGACTGCTTGGACGCTTCCGCGCCTGCTTGGACTCCTCTGCGCCTGCTTGGACTCTTCTGCGCCTTCTTGCATGCTTCCGCACCTGCTTGGACGTTTCCGCGCCAGCTTGGACGCTACCGCGCCTGCTTGGACGCTTCCGTGACTGCTTGGACGCTTCCGCGCCTGCTTAGACTCTTCTGCGCCTTCTTGCATGCTGCCGCGCCTACTTGGACGTTTCCGCACCTTCTTGGACGTTTCCGCGCCTGCTTGGACGCTACCGCGCCTGCTTGGACGCATCCGCGACTGCTTGGACGCTTCCGCGACTGCTTGGACGCTTCCGCGCCTGGTTGGACGCTACCGCGTCTGCTTGGACGCTACCGCGACTGCTTGGACGCTTCCGCGCCTGGTTGGACACTACCGCGCCTACTTGGACACTTCCGCGACTGCTTGGACGCTTCCGCGCCTGCTTGGACGCTTCCGCGCCTGCTTGGACGCTTCCGCGACTGCTTGGACGCTTCCGCGCCTGCTTGGACTCTTCTGCGCCTTCTTGCATGCTTCCGCGCCTGCTTGGACGCTACCGCGCCTGCTTGGACGCTTCCGCGACTGCTTCGACGCTTCCGCGATTGTGTGGACTCTTCTGCGCTTGCTTGGACTCTTCTGCGCCTTCTTGCATGCTTCCGCGCCTGCTTGGACGCTACCGCGCCTGCTTGGAAGCTTCCGCGACTGCTTGGACGCTACCGCGCCTGCTTGGACGCTTCCGCGACTGCTTGGACGCTTCCGCGCCTGCTTGGACTCTTCTGCGCCTGTTTGGACTCTTCTGCGCCTTCTTGCATGCTTCCACGCCTACTTGGACGTTTCCGCGCCTGCTTGGACGCTTGCGCGCCTGCTTGGACGCTACCGCGCATGTATCGATGCTTCCGCGCCTGCTTGGACGCTTCCGCGCCTGCTTGGACGCTTCCGCGCCTGCTTGGACGCTTCCGCGTCTGCTTGGACGCTTCCGCGCATGTATCGATGCTTCCGCGCCTGCTTGGACGCTTCCGCGCCTGCTTGGACGCTTCCGCGCCTGCTTGGACGCTTCCGCGTCTGCTTGGACGCTTCCGCGCCTGCTTGCACGCTTCCGCGCCTGCTTGGACGCTTCCGTGACTGATTGGACTCTTCTGCGCCTTCTTGCATGCTTCCGCGCCTGCTTGGACGCTTCCGCGACTGCTTGGACGCTTCCGCGCCTGCTTGGACTCTTCTGCGCCTTCTTGCATGCTTCCGCGCCTGCTTGGACTCCTCTACGTCTTCTTGCATGCTTCCGCGCCTGCTTGGACGCTTCCGCGACTGCTTGGACGCTTCCGCGCCTGCTTGGACCCTTCTGCGCCTGCTTGCATGCTTCCGCGCCTACTTGGACGTTTCTGCGCCTGCTTGGACGCTTCCGCGCCTGCATGGACTCTTCCGCGCCTGCTCGGACTCTTCTGCGCCTTCTTGCATGCTGCCGCGCCTACTTGGACGTTTCCGCGCCTGCTTAGACGTTTTCACGCCTGCTTGGACGCTTCCGCGCCTGCTTGCATGCTTCCCCGCCTGCTTGGACGCTTCCGCGCCTGCTTGGACTCTTCTGCGCCTTCTTGCATGCTTCCGCGCCTGCTTGGACGTTTCCGCGCCTGCTTGGACGCTACCGCGCCTGCTTGGACGCTTCCGCGCCTGCATGGACGCTTCTGCGCCTACTTGGACGTTTCCGCGCCTGCTTGGACGCTACCGTGCCTGCTTGCATGCTTCCCCGCCTGCTTGGACGCTTCCGCGCCTGCTTGGACGCTACCGTGCCTGCTTGGCCGCTTCGGCGACTGCTTGGACGCTTCAGCGCCTGCTTGGACTCTTCTGCGCCTCCTTGCATGCTTCCCCGCCTGCTTGGGCGCTTCCGCGACTGCTTGGACGCTTCCGCGCCTGCTTGGACGTTTCCGCGCCTACTTGGACGCTACCGCGCCTGCTTGGACGCTTCCGCGACTGCTTGGACGCTGCCGCGACTGCTTGGACGCTTCCGTGCCTGCTTGGACACTTCTACGCCTTCTTGCATGCTTCCGCGCCTTCTTGCATGCTTCCGCGCCTGCTTGGACGTTACCGCGCCTGCTTGGACGCTACCGCGCCTGCTTGGACGCTTCCGCGCCTACTTGGACGTTTCCGCGCCTGCTTGGACGCTACCGTGCCTGCTTGGCCGCTTCGGCGACTGCTTGGACGCTTCAGCGCCTGCTTGGACTCTTCTGCGCCTCCTTGCATGCTTCCCCGCCTGCTTGGGCGCTTCCGCGACTGCTTGGACGCTTCCGCGCCTGCTTGGACGCTTCCGCTACTGCTTGGACGCTTCCGCGCCTGCTTGGACTCTTCTGCGCCTTCTTGCATGCTTCCGCGCCTGCTTGGACGCTCCCGCGCCTGCTTGGACGCTTCCGCGACTGCTTGGACGCTTCCGCGCCTGGTTGGACGATACCGCGCCTGCTTGGACTCTTCTGCGCCTTCTTGCATGCTTCCGCGCCTGCTTGGACGTTTCCGCGCCTGCTTGCATGCTTCCGCGCCTGCTTGGACGCTCCCGCGCCTGCTTGGACGCTTCCGCGACTGCTTGGACGCTTCCGCGCCTGGTTGGACGATACCGCGCCTGCTTGGACTCTTCTGCGCCTTCTTGCATGCTTCCGCGCCTGGTTGGACGCTACCGCGCCTGCTTGGACGCTTCCGCGGCTGCTTGGACGCTTCCGCGCCTGCTTGGACTCCTCTGCGCCTGCTTGGACTCTTCTGCGCCTTCTTGCATGCTTCCGCACCTGCTTGGACGTTTCCGCGCCAGCTTGGACGCTACCGCGCCTGCTTGGACGCTTCCGTGACTGCTTGGACGCTTCCGCGCCTGCTTAGACTCTTCTGCGCCTTCTTGCATGCTGCCGCGCCTACTTGGACGTTTCCGCGCCTTCTTGGACGTTTCCGCGCCTGCTTGGACGCTACCGCGCCTGCTTGGACGCATCCGCGACTGCTTGGACGCTTCCGCGACTGCTTGGACGCTTCCGCGCCTGGTTGGACGCTACCGCGCCTGCTTGGACGCTACCGCGACTGCTTGGACGCTTCCGCGCCTGGTTGGACACTACCGCGCCTACTTGGACACTTCCGCGACTGCTTGGACGCTTCCGCGCCTGCTTGGACTCTTCTGCGCCTTCTTGCATGCTTCCGCGCCTGCTTGGACGCTTCCGCGACTGCTTGGACGCTTCCGCGCCTGCTTGGACTCTTCTGCGCCTTCTTGCATGCTTCCGCGCCTGCTTCGACTCCTCTACGTCTTCTTGCATGCTTCCGCGCCTGCTTGGACGTTTCCGCGCCTGCTTGGACGCTACCGCGCCTGCTTGGACGCTTCCGCGACTGCTTGGACGCTTCCGCGCCTGCTTGGACTCTTCTGCGCCTGCTTGCATGCTTCCGCGCCTACTTGGACGTTTCTGTGCCTGCTTGGACGCTTCCGCGCCTGCATGGACGCTTCCGCGCCTGCTTGGACTCTTCTGCGCCTTCTTGCATGCTGCCGCGCCTACTTGGACGCTTCTGCGACTGCTTGGACGCTTCCGCGCCTGCTTGGACTCTTCTGCGCCTTCTTGCTTGCTGTCGCGCCTACTTGTACGTTTCCGCGCCTGCTTGGACGCTTCCGCGCCTGGTTGGACGCTACCGCGCCTGCTTGGACGCTACCGCGACTGCTTGGACGCTTCCGCGCCTGGTTGGACACTACCGCGCCTACTTGGACACTTCCGCGACTGCTTGGACGCTTCCGCGCCTGCTTGGACGCTTCCGCGCCTTCTTGCATGCTTCCGCGCCTACCTGGAAGTTTCCGCGCCTGCTTGGACGCTTCCCCGCCTTCTTGGACGCTACCGCGCCTGCTTGGACTCTTCTGCGCCTTCTTGCATGCTTCCGCGCCTGCTTGGACGTTTCCGCGCCTGCTTGGACGTTTCCGCGCCTGCTTGGACGCTTCCGCGCCTGCTTGGACGCTTCCGCGACTGCTTGGACGCTTCCGCACCTGGTTGGTCGCCACCGCGCCTGCTTGGACGCTTACGCGACTGCTTGGACGCTTCCGCGCCTGCTTGGACTCCTCTGCGCCTGCTTGGACTCTTCTGCGCCTTCTTGCATGCTTCCGCACCTGCTTGGACGTTTCCGCGCCAGCTTGGACAGTACCGCGCCTGCTTGGATGCTTCCGTGACTGCTTGGACGCTTCCGCGCCTGCTTAGACTCTTCTGCGCCTTCTTGCATGCTGCCGCGCCTACTTGGACGTTTCCGCGCCTTCTTGGACTTTTCCGCGCCTGCTTGGACGCTACCGCGCCTGCTTGGACGCTTCCGCGACTGCTTGGACGCTTCCGCGACTGCTTGGACGCTTCCGCGCCTGGTTGGACGCTACCGCGCCTGCTTGGACGCTTCCGCGACTGCTTGGACGCTTCCGCGCCTGCTTGGACTCCTCTGCGTCTTCTTGCATGCTTCCGCGCCTGCTTGGACCTTTCCGCGCCTGCTTGGACGCTACCGCGCCTGCTTGGACGTTTCCGCGCCTGCTTGGACTCTTCTGCGTCTTCTTGCATGTTTCCGCGCCTGCTTGGACGCTTCCGCGACTGCTTGGACGCTTCCGCGCCTGCTTGGACTCTTCTGCGCCTTCTTGCATGCTGCCGCGCCTACTTGGACGTTTCCGCGCCTTCTTGGACGTTTCCGCGCCTGCTTGGACGCTACCGCGCCTGCTTGGACGCATCCGCGACTGCTTGGACGCTTCCGCGCCTGGTTGGACACTGCCGCGCCTACTTGGACAGTTCCGCGACTGCTTGGACGCTTCCGCGCCTGCTTGGACGCTTCCGCGCCTTCTTGCATGCTTCCGCGCCTACCTGGACGTTTCCGCGCCTGCTTGGACGCTTCCCCGCCTTCTTGGACGCTACCGCGCCTGCTTGGACTCTTCTGCGCCTTCTTGCATGCTTCCGCGCCTGCTTGGACGTTTCCGCGCCTGCTTGGACGTTTCCGCGCCTGCTTGGACGCTTCCGCGCCTGCTTGGACGCTTCCGCGACTGCTTGGACGCTTCCGCACCTGGTTGGACGCTACCGCGCCTGCTTGGACGCTTACGCGACTGCTTGGACGCTTCCGCGCCTGCTTGGACTCCTCTGCGCCTGCTTGGACTCTTCTGCGCCTTCTTGCATGCTTCCGCACCTGCTTGGACGTTTCCGCGCCAGCTTGGACGCTACCGCGCCTGCTTGGACGCTTCCGTGACTGCTTGGACGCTTCCGCGCCTGCTTGGACTCTTCCGCGCATGCATGGACGCTTCCGCGCCTGCTTGGACTCTTCTGCGCCTTCTTGCATGCTTCCGCCCCTTCTTGGACACTTCCGCGCCTACTTGCACGGTTCTGCGCCTGCTTGGACGCTTCCGCGCCTGCTTGGACTCTTCCACGCCTGCTTGGACGCTTCCGCGCCTGCTTGGACTCTTCTGCGCCTTCTTGCATGCTTCCGCGCCTGCTTGGACTTTTTCGCGCCTGCTTGGATGCTTCCGCGCCTGCTTGCATGCTTCCGTGCCTGCTTGGACGATTCCGCGCATGCTTGGACTCTTCTGCTCCTTCTTGCATGCTTCCGCGCCTGCTTGGACGCTACTGCGCCTGCTTGGACGCTTCCGCGACTACTTGGACGCTTCCGCGCCTGCTTGGACGCTTCCGCGACTGCTTGGACGCTTCCGCGCCTGCTTGGACTCTTCTGCGCCTTCTTGCATGCTATCCCGCCTGCTTGGACGCTTCCGCGCCTGCTTGCACGGTTCTGCGCCTGCTTGCATGCTTCCCCGCCTGCTTAGACGCTTCCGCGCCTGCTTGGACTCTTCTGCGTCTTCTTGCATGCTACCGCGCCTGCTTGGACGTTTCCGCGCCTGCTTGGACGCTTCCGCGCTTGCTTGGACGCTTCCGCGACTGCTTGGACGCTTCCGCGCATGCTTGGACTCTTCTGCTCCTTCTTGCATGCTTCCGCGCCTGCTTGGAAGCTACTGCGCCTGCTTGGGCGCTTCCGCGACTGCTTGGACGCTACCGCGCCTGCTTGAACTCTTCTGCTCCTTCTTGCATGCTTCCGCGCCTACTTGGACGTTTCCGCGCCAGCTTGGACGCTTCCGCGCCTGCTTGCATGCTTCCCCGCCTGCTTGGACGCTTCCGCGCCTGCTTGGACTCTTCTGCGTCTTCTTGCATGCTTCCGCGCCTGCTTGGACGCTACCGTGCCTGCTTGGACACTTCCGCGACTGCTTGGACGCTTCCGCGACTTCGTGGACGCTACCGCGCCTGCTTGGACGCTTCCGCGCCTGCTTGGACGCTTCCGCGCCTGCTTGGACTCTTCTGCGCCTTCTTGCATGCTTCCGCGCCTGCTGGGACGCTACCGCGACTGCTTGGACTCTTCCGCGCCTGCATGGACGCTTCCGCGCCTGCTTGGACGCATCCGCGCCTATATGGATGCTTCCGCGCCTGCTTGGACGCTTCCGCGCCTGCTTGGACTCTTCTGCTCCTTCTTGCATGCTTCCGCGCCTGCTTGGAGGCTTCCGCGCCTGCTTGGACGCTTCCGCGTAAGCTTGGACGCTTCCGCGCCTGCTTGGACGCTTACGCGCCTGCTTGGACACTTCTGCGCCTTCTTGCATGCTATCCCGCCTGCTTAGACGCTTCCGCGTCTGCTTGCACGGTTCTGCGCCTGCTTGCATGCTTCCCCGCCTGCTTGGACGCTTCCGCGCCTGCTTGGACTCTTCTGCGTCTTCTTGCATGCTACCGCGCCTGCTTGGACGTTTCCGCGCTTGTTTGGACGCTACCGCGCCTGCTTGGACGCTTCCGCGACTGCTTGGACGCTTCCGCACTTGCTTGGACTCTTCTGCTCCTTCTTGCATGCTTACGCACCTGCTTGGACGCTTCCGCGTCTGCTTGCATGCTTCCGCGCCTGCTTGGATGTTTCCGCGCCTGCTTGGACGCTACCGCGCCTGCTTGGACGCTTCCGCGACTTCTTGGACGCTACCGCGCCTGCTTGGACGCTTCCGCGACTGCTTGGACGCTTCCGCGCCTGCTTGGACTCTTCTGCGCCTTCTTGCATGGTTCCGCGCCTGCTTGGACGTTTCCGCGCCTGCTTGGCCGCTTCCGCGCCTGCTTGGACTCTTCTGCGCCTTCTTGCATGCTTCCGCGCCTGCTGGGACGCGTCCGCGCCTGCTTGGACACTTCCGCGCCTGCTTGCATGCTTCCCCGCCTGCTTGGACGCTTCCGCGCCTGCTTGGACTCTTCTGCTTCTTCTTGCATGCTTCCGCGCCTGCTTGGACGTTTCCGCGCCTGCTTGGACGGTACCGCGCCTGCTTGGACGCTTCCGCGACTTCTTGGACGCTACCGCGCCTGCTTGGACGCTTCCGCGACTGCTTGGACGCTTCCGCGACTTCTTGGACGCTACCGCGCCTGCTTGGACGCTTCCGCGCCTGCTTGGACGCTACTGCGCCTGCTTGGACGCTTCCGCGACTGCTTGGACCCTTCTGCGTCTTCTTGCATGCTTCCCCGCCTGCTTGGACGCTTCCGCGCCTGCTTGGACTCTTCTGCGTCTTCTTGCATGCTTCCGCGCCTGCTTGGACGTTTCCGCGCCTGCTTGGACGTTACCGCGCCTGCTTGGCCGCTTCCGCGCCTGCTTGGACGCTTCCGCGCCTGCTTGCATGCTTCCCCGCCTGCTTGGACGCTTCCGCGCCTGCTTGGACTCTTCTGCGCCTTCTTGCATGCTTCCGCGCCTGCTTGGACGTTTCCGCGCCTGCTTGGACGTTACCGCGCCTGCTTGGCCGCTTCCGCGACTGCTTGGACGCTTCCGCGCCTGCTTGGACGCTACCGCGCTGCTTGGACGCTACCGCGCCTGCTTGGACGCTTCCGCGCCTTCTTGCATGCTTCCGCGCCTACTTGGACGTTACCGCGCCTGCTTGGACGCTTCCGCGCCTGCTTTCATGCTTCCCCGCCTGCTTGGACGATTCCGCGCCTGCTTGGACTCTTCTGCGCCTTCTTGCATGCTTCCGCGCCTGCTTGGACGTTTTCGCGCCTGCTTGGACGCTACCGCGCCTGCTTGGACGTTTCCGCGCCTGCATGGACGCTACCGCGCTTGCTTGGACACTTCTGCTCCTTCTTGCATGCTTCCGCGCCTGCTTGGACGCTACTGCGCCTGCTTGGACGCTACTGACGCCTGCTTGGACGCTTCCGCGACTGCTTGGACCCTTCTGCGTCTTCTTGCATGCTTCCCCGCCTGCTTGGACGCTTCCGCGCCTGCTTGGACTCTTCTGCGTCTTCTTGCATGCTTCCGCGCCTGCTTGGACGTTTCCGCGCCTGCTTGGACGTTACCGCGCCTGCTTGGCCGCTTCCGCGCCTGCATGGACGCTTCCGCGCCTGCTTGCATGCTTCCCCGCCTGCTTGGACGCTTCCGCGCCTGCTTGGACTCTTCTGCGCCTTCTTGCATGCTTCCGCGCCTGCTTGGACGTTTCCGCGCCTGCTTGGACGTTACCGCGCCTGCTTGGCCGCTTCCGCGACTGCTTGGACGCTTCCGCGCCTGCTTGGACGCTACCGCGCCTGCTTGGACGCTACCGCGCCTGCTTGGACGCTTCCGCGCCTTCTTGCATGCTTCCGCGCCTACTTGGACGTTTCCGCGCCTGCTTGGACGCTTCCGCGCCTGCTTTCATGCTTCCCCGCCTGCTTGGACGCTTCCGCGCCTGCTTGGACTCTTCTGCGCCTTCTTGCATGCTTCCGCGCCTGCTTGGACGTTTTCGCGACTGCTTGGACGCTACCGCGCCTGCTTGGACGTTTCCGCGCCTGCATGGACGCTACCGCGCTTGCTTGGACGATTCCGCGCCTGCTTGGACCCTTCTGCGTCTTCTTGCATGCTTCCGCGCCTGCTTGGACGTTTCCGCGCCTGCTTGGACGTTTCCGCGCCAGCTTGGACGCTTCCGCGCATGCTTGGACACTTCTGCTCCTTCTTGCATGCTTCCGCGCCTGCTTGGACGCTACTGCGCCTGCTTGGACGCTACTGCGCCTGCTTGGACGCTTCCGCGACTGCTTGGACCCTTCTGCGTCTTCTTGCATGCTTCCCCGCCTGCTTGGACGCTTCCGCGCCTGCTTGGACTCTTCTGCGTCTTCTTGCATGCTTCCGCGCCTGCTTGGACGTTTCCGCGCCTGCTTGGACGTTACCGCGCCTGCTTGGCCGCTTCCGCGCCTGCATGGACGCTTCCGCGCCTGCTTGCATGCTTCCCCGCCTGCTTGGACGCTTCCGCGCCTGCTTGGACTCTTCTGCGCCTTCTTGCATGCTTCCGCGCCTGCTTGGACGTTTCCGCGCCTGCTTGGACGTTACCGCGCCTGCTTGGCCGCTTCCGCGACTGCTTGGACGCTTCCGCGCCTGCTTGGACGCTACCGCGCCTGCTTGGACGCTACCGCGCCTGCTTGGACGCTTCCGCGCCTTCTTGCATGCTTCCGCGCCTACTTGGACGTTTCCGCGCCTGCTTGGACGCTTCCGCGCCTGCTTTCATGCTTCCCCGCCTGCTTGGACGCTTCCGCGCCTGCTTGGACTCTTCTGCGCCTTCTTGCATGCTTCCCCGCCTGCTTGGACGTTTTCGCGCCTGCTTGGACGCTACCGCGCCTGCTTGGACGTTTCCACGCCTGCATGGACGCTACCGCGCCTGCTTGGACGCTTCCGCGACTGCTTGGACGCTTCCGCGCCTGGTTGGACGCTACCGCGCCTGCTTGGACGCTTCCGCGACTGCTTAGACGCTTCCGCGCCTGCATGGACTCTTCTGCGCCTGCTTGCATGCTGCCGCGCCTACTTGGACGTTTCCGCGCCTGCTTGGACGCTTCCGCGCCTGCTTGCATGCTTCCCCGCCTGCTTGGACGCTTCCGCGCCTGCTTGGATTCTTCCGCGCCTTCTTGCATGCTGCCGCGCCTACTTGGACGTTTCCGCGCCTGCATGGACGCTACCGCGCCTGCTTGGACGCTTCCGCGCCTGCTTGGACCCTTCTGCGTCTTCTTGCATGCTTCCGCGCCTGCTTGGACGTTTCCGCGCCTGCTTGGACGCTACTGCGCCTGCTTGGACGCTTCCGCGACTGCTTGGACCCTTCTGCGTCTTCTTGCATGCTTCCCCGCCTGCTTGGACGCTTCCGCGCCTGCTTGGACTCTTCTGCGTCTTCTTGCATGCTACCGCGCCTGCTTGGACGTTTCCGCGCCTGTTTGGACGCTACCGCGCCTGCTTGGACGTTTCCGCCCCAGCTTGGACGCTTCCGCGCATGCTTGGACTCTTCTGCTCCTTCTTGCATGCTTCCGCGCCTGCTTGGACACTACTGCGCCTGCTTGGACGCTACTGCGCCTGCTTGGACGCTTCCGCGACGGCTTGGACCCTTCTGCGTCTTCTTGCATGCTTCCCCGCCTGCTTGGACGCTTCCGCGCCTGCTTGGACTCTTCTGCGTCTTCTTGCATGCTTCCGCGCCTGCTTGGACGTTTCCGCGCCTGCTTGGACGTTACCGCGCCTGCTTGGCCGCTTCCGCGACTGCTTGGACGGTTCCGCGCCTGCTTGGACGCTACCGCGCCTGCTTGGACGCTACCGCGCCTGCTTGGACGCTTCCGCGCCTTCTTGCATGCTTCCGCGCCTACTTGGACGTTTCCGCGCCTGATTGGACGCTTCCGCGCCTGCTTGGACACTTCCGCGCCTGCTTGGACTCTTCTGCGCCTTCTTGCATGCTTCCGCGGCTGCTTGGACGCTACCGCGCCTGCTTGGACGATTCCGCGCCTGCTTGCACGGTTCTGCGCCTGCTTGGACGCTTCCGCGCCTGCTTGGACGCTTCCGCGCCTGCTTGGACTCTTATGCGTCTTCTTGCATGCTTCCGCGACTGCTTGAATGCTTCCGCGACTGCTTGGACGCTTCCGCGACTGCTTGGACGCTTCCGCGCCTGCTTGGACGATTCCGCGCCTGCTTGCACGGTTCTGCGCCTGCTTGGACGCTTCCGCGCCTGCTTGGACGCTTCCGCGCCTGCTTGGACACTTCCGCGCCTGCTTGAACGCTTCCGCGCCTTCTTGGACGCTTCCGCGCCTACTTGGACACTTCCGCGCCTGCTTGGACGCTTCCGCGCATGCTTGGACGCTTCCGCGCCTGCTTGGACACTTCCGCGCCTGCTTGGACTCTTCTGCGCCTTCTTGCATGCTTCCGCGGCTGCTTGGACGCTACCGCGCCTGCTTGGACGATTCCGCGCCTGCTTGCACGGTTCTGCGCCTGCTTGGACGCTTCCGCGCCTGCTTGGACGCTTCCGCGCCTGCTTGGACACTTCCGCGCCTGCTTGAACGCTTCCGCGCCTTCTTGGACGCTTCCGCGCCTACTTGGACACTTCCGCGCCTGCTTGGACGCTTCCGCGCATGCTTGGACGCTTCCGCGCCTGCTTGGACACTTCCGCGCCTCCTTGGACGTTTCCGCGCCTGCTTGGACGCTTCGGCGCCTGCTTGGACTCTTCTGCGCCTTCTTGCATGCTGCCGCGCCTGCTTGGACACTTCCGCGCCTGCTTGGACGCTTCCGCGACTGCTTGGACGCTTCCGCGACTGCTTGGACGTTTCCGCGCCTATATGGATGCTTCCGCGCCTGCTTGGACTCTTCTGCGCCTTCTTGCATGCTTCCGCGCCTGCTGGGACGCGTCCGCGCCTGCTTGGACACTTCCGCGCCTGCTTGCATGCTTCCCCGCCTGCTTGGACGCTTCCGCGCCTGCTTGGACTCTTCTGCTTCTTCTTGCATGCTTCCGCGCCTGCTTGGACGTTTCCGCGCCTGCTTGGACGGTACCGCGCCTGCTTGGACGCTTCCGCGACTTCTTGGACGCTACCGCGCCTGCTTGGACGCTTCCGCGACTGCTTGGACGCTTCCGCGACTTCTTGGACGCTACCGCGCCTGCTTGGACGCTTCCGCGCCTGCTTGGACGCTACTGCGCCTGCTTGGACGCTTCCGCGACTGCTTGGACCCTTCTGCGTCTTCTTGCATGCTTCCCCGCCTGCTTGGACGCTTCCGCGCCTGCTTGGACTCTTCTGCGTCTTCTTGCATGCTTCCGCGCCTGCTTGGACGTTTCCGCGCCTGCTTGGACGTTACCGCGCCTGCTTGGCCGCTTCCGCGCCTGCTTGGACGCTTCCGCGCCTGCTTGCATGCTTCCCCGCCTGCTTGGACGCTTCCGCGCCTGCTTGGACTCTTCTGCGCCTTCTTGCATGCTTCCGCGCCTGCTTGGACGTTTCCGCGCCTGCTTGGACGCTACTGCGCCTGCTTGGACGCTTCCGCGACTGCTTGGACCCTTCTGCGTCTTCTTGCATGCTTCCCCGCCTGCTTGGACGCTTCCGCGCCTGCTTGGACTCTTCTGCGTCTTCTTGCATGCTTCCGCGCCTGCTTGGACGTTTCCGCGCCTGCTTGGACGTTACCGCGCCTGCTTGGCCGCTTCCGCGCCTGCATGGACGCTTCCGCGCCTGCTTGCATGCTTCCCCGCCTGCTTGGACGCTTCCGCGCCTGCTTGGACTCTTCTGCGCCTTCTTGCATGCTTCCGCGCCTGCTTGGACGTTTCCGCGCCTGCTTGGACGTTACCGCGCCTGCTTGGCCGCTTCCGCGACTGCTTGGACGCTTCCGCGCCTGCTTGGACGCTACCGCGCCTGCTTGGACGCTACCGCGCCTGCTTGGACGCTTCCGCGCCTTCTTGCATGCTTCCGCGCCTACTTGGACGTTTCCGCGCCTGCTTGGACGCTTCCGCGCCTGCTTTCATGCTTCCCCGCCTGCTTGGACGCTTCCGCGCCTGCTTGGACTCTTCTGCGCCTTCTTGCATGCTTCCCCGCCTGCTTGGACGTTTTCGCGCCTGCTTGGACGCTACCGCGCCTGCTTGGACGTTTCCACGCCTGCATGGACGCTACCGCGCCTGCTTGGACGCTTCCGCGACTGCTTGGACGCTTCCGCGCCTGGTTGGACGCTACCGCGCCTGCTTGGACGCTTCCGCGACTGCTTAGACGCTTCCGCGCCTGCATGGACTCTTCTGCGCCTGCTTGCATGCTGCCGCGCCTACTTGGACGTTTCCGCGCCTGCTTGGACGCTTCCGCGCCTGCTTGCATGCTTCCCCGCCTGCTTGGACGCTTCCGCGCCTGCTTGGATTCTTCCGCGCCTTCTTGCATGCTGCCGCGCCTACTTGGACGTTTCCGCGCCTGCATGGACGCTACCGCGCCTGCTTGGACGCTTCCGCGCCTGCTTGGACCCTTCTGCGTCTTCTTGCATGCTTCCGCGCCTGCTTGGACGTTTCCGCGCCTGCTTGGACGCTACTGCGCCTGCTTGGACGCTTCCGCGACTGCTTGGACCCTTCTGCGTCTTCTTGCATGCTTCCCCGCCTGCTTGGACGCTTCCGCGCCTGCTTGGACTCTTCTGCGTCTTCTTGCATGCTACCGCGCCTGCTTGGACGTTTCCGCGCCTGTTTGGACGCTACCGCGCCTGCTTGGACGTTTCCGCCCCAGCTTGGACGCTTCCGCGCATGCTTGGACTCTTCTGCTCCTTCTTGCATGCTTCCGCGCCTGCTTGGACACTACTGCGCCTGCTTGGACGCTACTGCGCCTGCTTGGACGCTTCCGCGACGGCTTGGACCCTTCTGCGTCTTCTTGCATGCTTCCCCGCCTGCTTGGACGCTTCCGCGCCTGCTTGGACTCTTCTGCGTCTTCTTGCATGCTTCCGCGCCTGCTTGGACGTTTCCGCGCCTGCTTGGACGTTACCGCGCCTGCTTGGCCGCTTCCGCGACTGCTTGGACGGTTCCGCGCCTGCTTGGACGCTACCGCGCCTGCTTGGACGCTACCGCGCCTGCTTGGACGCTTCCGCGCCTTCTTGCATGCTTCCGCGCCTACTTGGACGTTTCCGCGCCTGATTGGACGCTTCCGCGCCTGCTTGGACACTTCCGCGCCTGCTTGGACTCTTCTGCGCCTTCTTGCATGCTTCCGCGGCTGCTTGGACGCTACCGCGCCTGCTTGGACGATTCCGCGCCTGCTTGCACGGTTCTGCGCCTGCTTGGACGCTTCCGCGCCTGCTTGGACGCTTCCGCGCCTGCTTGGACTCTTATGCGTCTTCTTGCATGCTTCCGCGACTGCTTGAATGCTTCCGCGACTGCTTGGACGCTTCCGCGACTGCTTGGACGCTTCCGCGCCTGCTTGGACGATTCCGCGCCTGCTTGCACGGTTCTGCGCCTGCTTGGACGCTTCCGCGCCTGCTTGGACGCTTCCGCGCCTGCTTGGACACTTCCGCGCCTGCTTGAACGCTTCCGCGCCTTCTTGGACGCTTCCGCGCCTACTTGGACACTTCCGCGCCTGCTTGGACGCTTCCGCGCATGCTTGGACGCTTCCGCGCCTGCTTGGACACTTCCGCGCCTGCTTGGACTCTTCTGCGCCTTCTTGCATGCTTCCGCGGCTGCTTGGACGCTACCGCGCCTGCTTGGACGATTCCGCGCCTGCTTGCACGGTTCTGCGCCTGCTTGGACGCTTCCGCGCCTGCTTGGACGCTTCCGCGCCTGCTTGGACACTTCCGCGCCTGCTTGAACGCTTCCGCGCCTTCTTGGACGCTTCCGCGCCTACTTGGACACTTCCGCGCCTGCTTGGACGCTTCCGCGCATGCTTGGACGCTTCCGCGCCTGCTTGGACACTTCCGCGCCTCCTTGGACGTTTCCGCGCCTGCTTGGACGCTTCGGCGCCTGCTTGGACTCTTCTGCGCCTTCTTGCATGCTGCCGCGCCTGCTTGGACACTTCCGCGCCTGCTTGGACGCTTCCGCGCCTGCTTGGACGCTTTCGCGCCTGCTTGGTCGCTTCCGCGCCTATATGGATGCTTCCGCGCCTGCGTGGACGCTTCCGCGCCTGCTTGGACTCCTCTGCGCCTTCTTGCATGCTTCCGCGCCTACTTGGATGTTCCGCACCTGCTTCGCCGCTTCCGCGCCTGCTTGGACGCTACCGCGCCTGCTTGAACGCTTCCGCGCCTGCTTGGCCGCTTCCGCGCCTGCTTGGACGCTTCCGCGCCTGCTTGCATGCTTCCCCGCCTGCTTGGACGCTTCCGCGCCTGCTTGGACTCTTCTGCGCCTTCTTGCATGCTTCCGCGCCTGCTTGGACGTTTCCGCGCCTGCTTGGACGTTACCGCGCCTGCTTGGCCGCTTCCGCGACTGCTTGGACGCTTCCGCGCCTGCTTGGACGCTACCGCGCTGCTTGGACGCTACCGCGCCTGCTTGGACGCTTCCGCGCCTTCTTGCATGCTTCCGCGCCTACTTGGACGTTACCGCGCCTGCTTGGACGCTTCCGCGCCTGCTTTCATGCTTCCCCGCCTGCTTGGACGATTCCGCGCCTGCTTGGACTCTTCTGCGCCTTCTTGCATGCTTCCGCGCCTGCTTGGACGTTTTCGCGCCTGCTTGGACGCTACCGCGCCTGCTTGGACGTTTCCGCGCCTGCATGGACGCTACCGCGCTTGCTTGGACACTTCTGCTCCTTCTTGCATGCTTCCGCGCCTGCTTGGACGCTACTGCGCCTGCTTGGACGCTACTGACGCCTGCTTGGACGCTTCCGCGACTGCTTGGACCCTTCTGCGTCTTCTTGCATGCTTCCCCGCCTGCTTGGACGCTTCCGCGCCTGCTTGGACTCTTCTGCGTCTTCTTGCATGCTTCCGCGCCTGCTTGGACGTTTCCGCGCCTGCTTGGACGTTACCGCGCCTGCTTGGCCGCTTCCGCGCCTGCATGGACGCTTCCGCGCCTGCTTGCATGCTTCCCCGCCTGCTTGGACGCTTCCGCGCCTGCTTGGACTCTTCTGCGCCTTCTTGCATGCTTCCGCGCCTGCTTGGACGTTTCCGCGCCTGCTTGGACGTTACCGCGCCTGCTTGGCCGCTTCCGCGACTGCTTGGACGCTTCCGCGCCTGCTTGGACGCTACCGCGCCTGCTTGGACGCTACCGCGCCTGCTTGGACGCTTCCGCGCCTTCTTGCATGCTTCCGCGCCTACTTGGACGTTTCCGCGCCTGCTTGGACGCTTCCGCGCCTGCTTTCATGCTTCCCCGCCTGCTTGGACGCTTCCGCGCCTGCTTGGACTCTTCTGCGCCTTCTTGCATGCTTCCGCGCCTGCTTGGACGTTTTCGCGACTGCTTGGACGCTACCGCGCCTGCTTGGACGTTTCCGCGCCTGCATGGACGCTACCGCGCTTGCTTGGACGATTCCGCGCCTGCTTGGACCCTTCTGCGTCTTCTTGCATGCTTCCGCGCCTGCTTGGACGTTTCCGCGCCTGCTTGGACGTTTCCGCGCCAGCTTGGACGCTTCCGCGCATGCTTGGACACTTCTGCTCCTTCTTGCATGCTTCCGCGCCTGCTTGGACGCTACTGCGCCTGCTTGGACGCTACTGCGCCTGCTTGGACGCTTCCGCGACTGCTTGGACCCTTCTGCGTCTTCTTGCATGCTTCCCCGCCTGCTTGGACGCTTCCGCGCCTGCTTGGACTCTTCTGCGTCTTCTTGCATGCTTCCGCGCCTGCTTGGACGTTTCCGCGCCTGCTTGGACGTTACCGCGCCTGCTTGGCCGCTTCCGCGCCTGCATGGACGCTTCCGCGCCTGCTTGCATGCTTCCCCGCCTGCTTGGACGCTTCCGCGCCTGCTTGGACTCTTCTGCGCCTTCTTGCATGCTTCCGCGCCTGCTTGGACGTTTCCGCGCCTGCTTGGACGTTACCGCGCCTGCTTGGCCGCTTCCGCGACTGCTTGGACGCTTCCGCGCCTGCTTGGACGCTACCGCGCCTGCTTGGACGCTACCGCGCCTGCTTGGACGCTTCCGCGCCTTCTTGCATGCTTCCGCGCCTACTTGGACGTTTCCGCGCCTGCTTGGACGCTTCCGCGCCTGCTTTCATGCTTCCCCGCCTGCTTGGACGCTTCCGCGCCTGCTTGGACTCTTCTGCGCCTTCTTGCATGCTTCCCCGCCTGCTTGGACGTTTTCGCGCCTGCTTGGACGCTACCGCGCCTGCTTGGACGTTTCCACGCCTGCATGGACGCTACCGCGCCTGCTTGGATGTTTCCGCGACTGCTTGGACACTACCGCGCCTGCTTGGACGCTACCGCGCCTACTTGGACGCTTCCGCGACTGCTTGGACGCTTCCGCGCCTGGTTGGACCCTTCTGCGTCTTCCTGCATGCTTCCGCGCCTGCTTGGACGTTTCCGCGCCTGCTTGGACGCTTCCGCGGCTGCTAGGACGCTTCCGCGCCGGCTTGGACGCTACCGCGCCTGCTTGGACGCTTCCGCGACTGCTTGGACGCTTCCGCGCCTGCTTGGACTCATCTGCGCCTTCTTGCATGCTACCGCACCTGCTTGGACGCTTCCGCGCCTGCTGCATGCTTCCCCGCCTGCTTGGACGCTTCCGCGACTGCTTGGACTCTTCTGCATCTTCTTGCAAGCTTCCGCGCCTGCTTGGACGCTACCGCGCCAGCTTGGACGCTACCGCGCCTGCTTGGACGCTGCCGCGCCTGCTTGGACGCTGCCGCGCCTGCTTGGACGCTTCCGCAACTGCTTGGACGCTTCCGCGCCTGGTTGGACGCTACCGCGCCTGCTTGCATGCTTCCCCGCCTGCTTGGACGCTTCCGCGCCTGCTTGGACTCTTCTGCGTCTTCTTGCATGCTTCCGCGCCTGCTTGGACGTTTCCGCGCCTGCTTGGACGCTACCGCGCCTGCTTGGACGCTTCCGCGACTGCTTGGACGCTTCCGCGCCTGCTTGCATGCTTCCCCGCCTGCTTGGACGCTTCCGCGCCTGCTTGGACTCTTCTGCGACTTCTTGCATGCTGCCGCGCCTACTTGGACGTTTCCGCGCCTGCTTGGACGCTACCGCGCCTGCTTGGACGCTACCGCGCCTGCTTGGACGCTTCCGCGACTGCTTGGACGCTTCCGCGCCTTGTTGGACACTACCGCGCCTGCTTGGACGCTTCCGCGACTGCTTGGACGCTTTCGCGACTGCTTGGACGCTTCCGCGCCTGCTTGGACTCTTCTGCGCCTTCTTGCATGCTTCCGCGCCTACTTGGACGTTTCCGTGCCTGCTTGGACGATTCCGCGCCTGCTTGCACGGTTCTGCGCCTGCTTGGACGCTTCCGCGCCTGCTTGGACGCTTCCGCGCCTGCTTGGACACTTCCGCGCCTGCTGGAACGCTTCCGCGCCTTCTTGGACGCTTCCGCGCCTACTTGGACACTTCCGCGCCTGCTTGGACGCTTCCGCACATGCTTGGACGCTTCCGCGCCTGCTTGGACGCTTCCGCGCCTGCTTGGACACTTCCGCGCCTGCTTGGACTCTTATGCGTCTTCTTGCATGCTTCCGCGACTGCTTGGACGCTTCCGCGCCTGCTTGGACTCTTCTGCGCCTTCTTGCATGCTTCCGCGCCTACTTGGACGTTTCCGTGCCTGCTTGGACGATTCCGCGCCTGCTTGCACGGTTCTGCGCCTGCTTGGACGCTTCCGCGCCTGCTTGGACGCTTCCGCGCCTGCTTGGACACTTCCGCGCCTGCTTGAACGCTTCCGCGCCTTCTTGGACGCTTCCGCGCCTACTTGGACACTTCCGCGCCTGCTTGGACGCTTCCGCGCATGCTTGGACGCTTCCGCGCCTGCTTGGACGCTTCCGCGCCTGCTTGGACACTTCCGCGCCTGCTTGGACTCTTATGCGTCTTCTTGCATGCTTCCGCGACTGCTTGAATGCTTCCGCGACTGCTTGGACGCTTCCGCGACTGCTTGGACGCTTCCGCGCCTGCTTGGACACTTCCGCGCCTGCTTGGACACTTCCGCGCCTGCTTGGACTCTTCTGCGCCTTCTTGCATGCTTCCGCGGCTGCTTGGACGCTACCGCGCCTGCTTGGACGCTTCCGCGACTGCTTGGACGCTTCCGCGCCTGGTTGGACCCTTCTGCGTCTTCCTGCATGCTTCCGCGCCTGCTTGGACGTTTCCGCGCCTGCTTGGACGCTTCCGCGGCTGCTAGGACGCTTCCGCGCCGGCTTGGACGCTACCGCGCCTGCTTGGACGCTTCCGCGACTGCTTGGACGCTTCCGCGCCTGCTTGGACTCTTCTGCGCCTTCTTGCATGCTGCCGCGCCTACTTGGACGTTTCCGCGCCTTCTTGGACGTTTCCGCGCCTGCTTGGACGCTACCGCGCCTGCTTGGACGCATCCGCGACTGCTTGGACGCTTCCGCGCCTGGTTGGACACTACCGCGCCTACTTGGACAGTTCCGCGACTGCTTGGACGCTTCCGCGCCTGCTTGGACGCTTCCGCGCCTTCTTGCATGCTTCCGCGCCTACCTGGACGTTTCCGCGCCTGCTTGGACGCTTCCCCGCCTTCTTGGACGCTACCGCGCCTGCTTGGACTCTTCTGCGCCTTCTTGCATGCTTCCGCGCCTGCTTGGACGTTTCCGCGCCTGCTTGGACGTTTCCGCGCCTGCTTGGACGCTTCCGCGCCTGCTTGGACGCTTCCGCGACTGCTTGGACGCTTCCGCAACTGGTTGGACGCTACCGCGCCTGCTTGGACGCTTACGCGACTGCTTGGACGCTTCCGCGCCTGCTTGGACTCCTCTGCGCCTGCTTGGACTCTTCTGCGCCTTCTTGCATGCTTCCGCACCTGCTTGGACGTTTCCGCGCCAGCTTGGACGCTACCGCGCCTGCTTGGACGCTTCCGTGACTGCTTGGACGCTTCCGCGCCTGCTTAGACTCTTCTGCGCCTTCCTGCATGCTGCCGCGCCTACTTGGACGTTTCCGCGCCTTCTTGGACGTTTCCGCGCCTGCTTGGACGCTACCGCGCCTGCTTGGACGCTTCCGCGACTGCTTGGACGCTTCCGCGCCTGCTTGGACTCTTCTGCGCCTTCTTGCATACTTCCGCGCCTGCTTGGACGTTTCCGCGCCTGTTTGGACGCTTCCGCGCCTGCTTGGACGCTACCGCGCCTGGTTGGACGCTACCGCGCCTGCTTGGACGCTGCCGCGACTGCTTGGACGCTTCCGCGCCTGCTTGCATGCTTCCCCGCCTGCTTGGACGTTTCCGCGCCTGCTTGGACGCTACCGCGCCTGCTTGGACGCTTCCGTGACTGCTTGGACGCTTCCGCGCCTGGTTAGACGCTACCGCGCCTGCTTGGACGCTTCCGCTACTGCTTGGACGCTTCCGCGCCTGCTTGGACTCTTCTGCGCCTTCTTGCATGCTTCCGCGCCTGCTTGGACGCTTCCGCGCCTGCTTGCACGCTTCCGCGACTGCTTGGACGCTTCCGCGCCTGCTTGGACACTTCCGCGCCTGCTTGGACACTTCCGCGCCTGCTTGGACTCTTCTGCGCCTTCTTGCATGCTTCCGCGGCTGCTTGAATGCTTCCGCGACTGCTTGGACGCTTCCGCGACTGCTTGGACGCTTCCGCGCCTTGTTGGACACTACCGCGCCTGCTTGGACGCTTCCGCGACTGCTTGGACGCTTTCGCGACTGCTTGGACGCTTCCGCGCCTGCTTGGACTCTTCTGCGCCTTCTTGCATGCTTCCGCGCCTACTTGGACGTTTCCGTGCCTGCTTGGACGATTCCGCGCCTGCTTGCACGGTTCTGCGCCTGCTTGGACGCTTCCGCGCCTGCTTGGACGCTTCCGCGCCTGCTTGGACACTTCCGCGCCTGCTTGAACGCTTCCGCGCCTTCTTGGACGCTTCCGCGCCTACTTGGACACTTCCGCGCCTGCTTGGACGCTTCCGCGCATGCTTGGACGCTTCCGCGCCTGCTTGGACGCTTCCGCGCCTGCTTGGACACTTCCGCGCCTGCTTGGACTCTTATGCGTCTTCTTGCATGCTTCCGCGACTGCTTGAATGCTTCCGCGACTGCTTGGACGCTTCCGCGACTGCTTGGACGCTTCCGCGCCTGCTTGGACACTTCCGCGCCTGCTTGGACACTTCCGCGCCTGCTTGGACTCTTCTGCGCCTTCTTGCATGCTTCCGCGGCTGCTTGGACGCTACCGCGCCTGCTTGGACGCTTCCGCGACTGCTTGGACGCTTCCGCGCCTGGTTGGACCCTTCTGCGTCTTCCTGCATGCTTCCGCGCCTGCTTGGACGTTTCCGCGCCTGCTTGGACGCTTCCGCGGCTGCTAGGACGCTTCCGCGCCGGCTTGGACGCTACCGCGCCTGCTTGGACGCTTCCGCGACTGCTTGGACGCTTCCGCGCCTGCTTGGACTCTTCTGCGCCTTCTTGCATGCTGCCGCGCCTACTTGGACGTTTCCGCGCCTTCTTGGACGTTTCCGCGCCTGCTTGGACGCTACCGCGCCTGCTTGGACGCATCCGCGACTGCTTGGACGCTTCCGCGCCTGGTTGGACACTACCGCGCCTACTTGGACAGTTCCGCGACTGCTTGGACGCTTCCGCGCCTGCTTGGACGCTTCCGCGCCTTCTTGCATGCTTCCGCGCCTACCTGGACGTTTCCGCGCCTGCTTGGACGCTTCCCCGCCTTCTTGGACGCTACCGCGCCTGCTTGGACTCTTCTGCGCCTTCTTGCATGCTTCCGCGCCTGCTTGGACGTTTCCGCGCCTGCTTGGACGTTTCCGCGCCTGCTTGGACGCTTCCGCGCCTGCTTGGACGCTTCCGCGACTGCTTGGACGCTTCCGCAACTGGTTGGACGCTACCGCGCCTGCTTGGACGCTTACGCGACTGCTTGGACGCTTCCGCGCCTGCTTGGACTCCTCTGCGCCTGCTTGGACTCTTCTGCGCCTTCTTGCATGCTTCCGCACCTGCTTGGACGTTTCCGCGCCAGCTTGGACGCTACCGCGCCTGCTTGGACGCTTCCGTGACTGCTTGGACGCTTCCGCGCCTGCTTAGACTCTTCTGCGCCTTCCTGCATGCTGCCGCGCCTACTTGGACGTTTCCGCGCCTTCTTGGACGTTTCCGCGCCTGCTTGGACGCTACCGCGCCTGCTTGGACGCTTCCGCGACTGCTTGGACGCTTCCGCGCCTGCTTAGACTCTTCTGCGCCTTCTTGCATACTTCCGCGCCTGCTTGGACGTTTCCGCGCCTGTTTGGACGCTTCCGCGCCTGCTTGGACGCTACCGCGCCTGGTTGGACGCTACCGCGCCTGCTTGGACGCTGCCGCGACTGCTTGGACGCTTCCGCGTCTGCTTGGACGCTTCCGCGCCTGCTTGCACGCTTCCGCGCCTGCTTGGACGCTTCCGCGCCTGCTTGGACTCTTCTGCGCCTTCTTGCATGCTTCCGCGCCTACTTGGACGTTTCCGCGCCTGGTTGGACGCTACCGCGCCTGCTTGGACGCTTCCGCGCCTTCTTGCATGCTTCCGCGCCTGCTTGGACGTTTCCGCGCCTGCTTGGACGCTACCGCGCCTGCTTGGACGCTTCCGCGCCTGCTTGGACGCTGCCGCGACTGCTAGGGCGCTTCCGCGCCTGCTTGGACTCTTCTGCGCCTTCTTGCTTGCTTCCGCGCCTGCCTGGACGCTTCCGCGCCTGCTTGCATGCTTCCCCGCCTGCTTGGACGCTTCCGCGCCTGCTTGGACTCTTCTGCGCCTGCTTGGACTTTTCTGCGCCTTCTTGCATGCTTCCGCGTCTACTTGGACTCTTCCGCGACTGCTAGGACGCTTCCGCGCCTGCTTGGACTCTTCCGCGACTGCTAGGACGCTTCCGCGCCTGCTTGGACTCTTCCGCGACTGCTAGGACGCTTCCGCGCCTGCTTGGACTCTTCCGCGCATGCATGGACGCTTCCGCGCCTGCTTGGACTCTTCTGCGCCTTCTTGCATGCTTCCGCCCCTTCTTGGACACTTCCGCGCCTACTTGCACGGTTCTGCGCCTACTTGGACGCTTCCGCGCCTGCTTGGACGCTTCCGCGACTGCTTGGACGCTTCCGCGCCTGCTTGGACTCTTCTGCGCCTTCTTGCATGCTATCCCGCCTGCTTCGACGCTTCCGCGCCTGCTTGCACGGTTCTGCGCCTGCTTGCATGCTTCCCCGCCTGCTTAGACGCTTCCGCGCCTGCTTGGACTCTTCTGCGTCTTCTTGCATGCTACCGCGCCTGCTTGGACGTTTCCGCGCCTGCTTGGACGCTTCCGCGCTTGCTTGGACGCTTCCGCGACTGCTTGGACGCTTCCGCGCATGCTTGGACTCTTCTGCTCCTTCTTGCATGCTTCCGCGCCTGCTTGGACGCTACTGCGCCTGCTTGGGCGCTTCCGCGACTGCTTGGACGCTACCGCGCCTGCTTGGACTCTTCTGCTCCTTCTTGCATGCTTCCGCGCCTACTTGGACGTTTCCGCGCCAGCTTGGACGCTTCCGCGCCTGCTTGGACTCTTCCGCGCCTGCATGGACGCTTCCGCGCCTGCTTGGACGCATCCGCGCCTATATGGATGCTTCCGCGCCTGCTTGGACGCTTCCCCGCCTGCTTGGACGCTTCCGCGCCTGCTTGGACTCTTCTGCGCCTTCTTGCATGCTTCCGCGCCTGCTTGGACTTTTTCGCGCCTGCTTGGATGCTTCCGCGCCTGCTTGCATGCTTCCGTGCCTGCTTGGACGATTCCGCGCATGCTTGGACTCTTCTGCTCCTTCTTGCATGCTTCCGCGCCTGCTTGGACGTTTCCGCGCCTGCTTGGACGCTACCGCGCCTGCTTGGACGCTTCCGCGCCTGCTTGGACGCTGCCGCGACTGCTAGGGCGCTTCCGCGCCTGCTTGGACTCTTCTGCGCCTTCTTGCTTGCTTCCGCGCCTGCCTGGACGCTTCCGCGCCTGCTTGCATGCTTCCCCGCCTGCTTGGACGCTTCCGCGCCTGCTTGGACTCTTCTGCGCCTGCTTGGACTTTTCTGCGCCTTCTTGCATGCTTCCGCGCCTACTTGGACTCTTCCGCGACTGCTAGGACGCTTCCGCGCCTGCTTGGACTCTTCCGCGCATGCATGGACGCTTCCGCGCCTGCTTGGACTCTTCTGCGCCTTCTTGCATGCTTCCGCCCCTTCTTGGACACTTCCGCGCCTACTTGCACGGTTCTGCGCCTGCTTGGACGCTTCCGCGCCTGCTTGGACTCTTCCACGCCTGCTTGGACGCTTCCGCGCCTGCTTGGACTCTTCTGCGCCTTCTTGCATGCTTCCGCGCCTGCTTGGACTTTTTCGCGCCTGCTTGGATGCTTCCGCGCCTGCTTGCATGCTTCCGTGCCTGCTTGGACGATTCCGCGCATGCTTGGACTCTTCTGCTCCTTCTTGCATGCTTCCGCGCCTGCTTGGACGCTACTGCGCCTGCTTGGACGCTTCCGCGACTACTTGGACGCTTCCGCGCCTGCTTGGACGCTTCCGCGACTGCTTGGACGCTTCCGCGCCTGCTTGGACTCTTCTGCGCCTTCTTGCATGCTATCCCGCCTGCTTGGACGCTTCCGCGCCTGCTTGCACGGTTCTGCGCCTGCTTGCAAGCTTCCCCGCCTGCTTAGACGCTTCCGCGCCTGCTTGGACTCTTCTGCGTCTTCTTGCATGCTACCGCGCCTGCTTGGACGTTTCCGCGCCTGCTTGGACGCTTCCGCGCTTGCTTGGACGCTTCCGCGACTGCTTGGACGCTTCCGCGCATGCTTGGACTCTTCTGCTCCTTCTTGCATGCTTCCGCGCCTGCTTGGACGCTACTGCGCCTGCTTGGGCGCTTCCGCGACTGCTTGGACGCTACCGCGCCTGCTTGAACTCTTCTGCTCCTTCTTGCATGCTTCCGCGCCTACTTGGACGTTTCCGCGCCAGCTTGGACGCTTCCGCGCCTGCTTGCATGCTTCCCCGCCTGCTTGGACGCTTCCGCGCCTGCTTGGACTCTTCTGCGTCTTCTTGCATGCTTCCGCGCCTGCTTGGACGCTACCGTGCCTGCTTGGACACTTCCGCGACTGCTTGGACGCTTCCGCGACTTCGTGGACGCTACCGCGCCTGCTTGGACGCTTCCGCGCCTGCTTGGACGCTTCCGCGCCTGCTTGGACTCTTCTGCGCCTTCTTGCATGCTTCCGCGCCTGCTGGGACGCTACCGCGACTGCTTGGACTCTTCCGCGCCTGCATGGACGCTTCCGCGCCTGCTTGGACGCATCCGCGCCTATATGGATGCTTCCGCGCCTGCTTGGACGCTTCCGCGCCTGCTTGGACGCTTCCGCGCATGCTTGGACTCTTCTGCGCCTTCTTGCATGCTTCCGCGCCTGCTGGGACGCTGCCGCGCCTGCTTGGACTCTTCCGCGCCTGCATGGACGCTTCCGCGCCTGCTTGGACGCATCCGCGCCTATATGGATGCTTCCGCGCCTGCTTGGACGCTTCCGCGCCTGCTTGGACTCTTCTGCTCCTTCTTGCATGCTTCCGCGCCTACTTGGTCGTTTCCGCGCCTGCTTGGAGGCTTCCGCGCCTGCTTGGACGCTTCCGCGTAAGCTTGGACGCTTCCGCGCCTGCTTGGACGCTTACGCGCCTGCTTGGACACTTCTGCGCCTTCTTGCATGCTATCCCGCCTGCTTAGACGCTTCCGCGTCTGCTTGCACGGTTCTGCGCCTGCTTGCATGCTTCCCCGCCTGCTTGGACGCTTCCGCGCCTGCTTGGACTCTTCTGCGTCTTCTTGCATGCTACCGCGCCTGCTTGGACGTTTCCGCGCCTGTTTGGACGCTACCGCGCCTGCTTGGACGCTTCCGCGACTGCTTGGACGCTTCCGCACTTGCTTGGACTCTTCTGCTCCTTCTTGCATGCTTACGCACCTGCTTGGACGCTTCCGCGTCTGCTTGCATGCTTCCGCGCCTGCTTGGATGTTTCCGCGCCTGCTTGGACGCTACCGCGCCTGCTTGGACGCTTCCGCGACTTCTTGGACGCTACCGCGCCTGCTTGGACGCTTCCGCGACTGCTTGGACGCTTCCGCGCCTGCTTGGACTCTTCTGCGCCTTCTTGCATGGTTCCGCGCCTGCTTGGACGTTTCCGCGCCTGCTTGGCCGCTTCCGCGCCTGCTTGGACTCTTCTGCGCCTTCTTGCATGCTTCCGCGCCTGCTGGGACGCGTCCGCGCCTGCTTGGACACTTCCGCGCCTGCTTGCATGCTTCCCCGCCTGCTTGGACGCTTCCGCGCCTGCTTGGACTCTTCTGCTTCTTCTTGCATGCTTCCGCGCCTGCTTGGACGTTTCCGCGCCTGCTTGGACGGTACCGCGCCTGCTTGGACGCTTCCGCGACTTCTTGGACGCTACCGCGCCTGCTTGGACGCTTCCGCGACTGCTTGGACGCTTCCGCGACTTCTTGGACGCTACCGCGCCTGCTTGGACGCTTCCGCGCCTGCTTGGACGCTACTGCGCCTGCTTGGACGCTTCCGCGACTGCTTGGACCCTTCTGCGTCTTCTTGCATGCTTCCCCGCCTGCTTGGACGCTTCCGCGCCTGCTTGGACTCTTCTGCGTCTTCTTGCATGCTTCCGCGCCTGCTTGGACGTTTCCGCGCCTGCTTGGACGTTACCGCGCCTGCTTGGCCGCTTCCGCGCCTGCTTGGACGCTTCCGCGCCTGCTTGCATGCTTCCCCGCCTGCTTGGACGCTTCCGCGCCTGCTTGGACTCTTCTGCGCCTTCTTGCATGCTTCCGCGCCTGCTTGGACGTTTCCGCGCCTGCTTGGACGTTACCGCGCCTGCTTGGCCGCTTCCGCGACTGCTTGGACGCTTCCGCGCCTGCTTGGACGCTACCGCGCTGCTTGGACGCTACCGCGCCTGCTTGGACGCTTCCGCGCCTTCTTGCATGCTTCCGCGCCTACTTGGACGTTTCCGCGCCTGCTTGGACGCTTCCGCGCCTGCTTTCATGCTTCCCCGCCTGCTTGGACGATTCCGCGCCTGCTTGGACTCTTCTGCGCCTTCTTGCATGCTTCCGCGCCTGCTTGGACGTTTTCGCGCCTGCTTGGACGCTACCGCGCCTGCTTGGACGTTTCCGCGCCTGCATGGACGCTACCGCGCTTGCTTGGACACTTCTGCTCCTTCTTGCATGCTTCCGCGCCTGCTTGGACGCTACTGCGCCTGCTTGGACGCTACTGACGCCTGCTTGGACGCTTCCGCGACTGCTTGGACCCTTCTGCGTCTTCTTGCATGCTTCCCCGCCTGCTTGGACGCTTCCGCGCCTGCTTGGACTCTTCTGCGCCTTCTTGCATGCTTCCGCGCCTGCTTGGACGTTTTCGCGCCTGCTTGGACGCTACCGCGCCTGCTTGGACGTTTCCACGCCTGCATGGACGCTACCGCGCCTGCTTGGACGCTTCCGCGACTGCTTGGACGCTTCCGCGCCTGGTTGGACGCTACCGCGCCTGCTTGGACGCTACCGCGCCTGCTTGGACGCTTCCGCGCCTGCTTGGACTCTTCTGCGCCTTCTTGCTTGCTTCCGCGCCTGCCTGGACGCTTCCGCGCCTGCTTGCATGCTTCCCCGCCTGCTTGGACGCTTCCGCGCCTGCTTGGACGCTTCCGCGCCTGCTTGGACTCTTCTGCGTCTTCTTGCATGCTTCCGCGCCTGCTTGGACGCTTCCGCGCCTGCATGGACACTTCCGCGCCTGCTTGGACGCTTCCGCGGCTGCTTGGACGCTTCCGCGTCTGCTTGGACACTTCCGCGCCTGCTTGGACGCTACCGCGCCTGCTTGGACGCTTCCGCGACTGCTTGAATGCTTCCGCGACTGCTTGGACGCTTCCGCGACTGCTTGGACGCTTCCGCGCCTGCTTGGACACTTCCGCGCCTGCTTGGACACTTCCGCGCCTGCTTGGACTCTTCTGCGCCTTCTTGCATACTTCCGCGGCTGCTTGGACGCTACCGCGCCTGCTTGGACGCTTCCGCGCCTGCTTGCACGTTTCTGCGCCTGCTTGGACGCTTCCGCGCCTGCTTGGACACTTCCGCGCCTGCTTGGACACTTCCGCGCCTGCTTGGACTCTTCTGCGCCTTCTTGCATACTTCCGCGGCTGCTAGGACGCTTCCGCGCCGGCTTGGACTCTTCTGCGCCTTCTTGCATGCTTCCGCGCCTGCTTGGATGTTTACGCGCCTGCTTGGACGCTACCGCGACTGCTTGGACGCTTCCGCGCCTTCTTGCATGCTTCCGCGCCTGCTTGGACGTTTCCGCGCCTGCTTGGACGTTTCCGCGCCAGCTTGGACGCTACCGCGCCTGCTTGGACGCTTCCGCGACTGCTTGGACGCTTCCGCGCCTGCTTGCATGCTTCCCCGCCTGCTTGGACGCTTCCGCGCCTGCTTGGACTCTTCTGCGTCTTCTTGCATGCTTCCGCGCCTGCTTGGACTCTTCCGCGCATGCTTGGACGCTTCCGCGCCTGCTTGGACGCTTCCGCGCCTGCTTGCATGGTTCCGCGCCTGCTTGGACTCTTCTGCTCCTTCGTGCATGCTTCCGCGCCTACTTGGACGTTTCCGCGCCTGCTTGGACGCTTCCGCGCCTGCTTGGACGCTTTCGCGCCTATATGGAGGCTTCCGCGCCTGCTTGGACGCTTCCGCGCCTGCTTGGACGCTTTCCCGCCTGCTGGGACGCTTCCGCGCCTGCTTGGACGCTTCCGCGACTGCTTGGACGCTACCGCGCCTGCTTGGACGCTGCCGTGACTGCTTGGACACTACCGCGCCTGCTTGGACGCTTCCGCGACTGCTTGGACGCTTCCGCGCCTGCTTGGACGCTTCCGCGCCTGCTTGCATGCTTCCCCGCCTGCTTGGACGCTTCCGCGCCTGCTTGGACTCTTCTGCGTCTTCTTGCATACTTCCGCGCCTGCTTGGACGTTTCCACGCCTGCTTGGACGCTTCCGCGCCTACTTGCATGCTTCCCCGCCTGCTTGGACGCTTCCGCGCCTGCTTGGACTCTTCTGCTCCTTCGTGCATGCTTCCGCGCCTACTTGGACGTTTCCGCGCCTGCTTGGACACTTCCGCGCCTGCTTGGACGCTTTCCCGCCTGCTGGGACGCTTCCGCGCCTGCTTGGACGCTTCCGCGACTGCTTGGACGCTACCGCGCCTGCTTGGACGCTGCCGTGACTGCTTGGACACTACCGCGCCTGCTTGGACGCTTCCGCGCCTGCTTGGACGTTTCCGCGCCTACTTGGACGTTTCCGCGCCTGCTTGGACGCTTCCGCGTCTGCTTGGACGCTTCCACGCCTGCTTGGACGCTTCCGCGCCTGCTTGGACGCTTCCGCGCCTGCTTGGACTCTTCCGCGCTTGCTTGGACGCTTCCGCGCCTGCTTGGACGCTTCCGCGCCTGCTTGGACGCTTCCGCGCCTGCTTGGACTCTTCCGCGCTTGCTTGGACGCTTCCGCGCCTGCTTGGACGCTTCCACGCCTGCTTGGACGCTTTCGCGCCTATATGGAGGCTTCCGCGCCTGCTTGGACGTTTCCGCGCCTGCTTGGACGCTTCCGCGCCTGCTTGGACTCTTCCGCGCATGCTTGGACGCTTCCGCGCCTGCTTGGACGCTTCCGCGCCTGCTTGGACGCTTCCGCGCCTATATGGATGCTTCCGCGCCTGCTTGGACGCTTCCGCGCCTGCTTGGACGTTTCCGCGCCTGCTTGGACTCTTCTGCGTCTTCTTGCATGCTTCCGCGCCTGCTTGGACGCTTCCGCGCCTGCTTGCACGCTTCCGCGCCTGCTTGGACTCCTCTGCGTCTTCTTGCATGCTTCCGCGACTGCTTGGACGCTTCCGCGCCTGCTTGGACTCCTCTGCGTCTTCTTGCATGCTTCCGCGCCTGCTTGGACGTTTCCGCGCCTGCTTGGACGCTACCGCGCCTGCTTGGACGTTTCCGCGCCTGCTTGGACTCTTCTGCGTCTTCTTGCATGCTTCCGCGCCTGCTTGGACGCTTCCGCGCCTGCTTGCACGCTTCCGCGCCTGCTTGAACGCTTCCGCGCCTGATTGGACTCTTCTGCGCCTTCTTGCATGCTTCCGCGCCTGCTTGGACGCTTCCGCGCCTGCTTGGACGCTTCCGCGCCTGCTTGGACGCTTCCGCGTCTGCTTGGACGGTTCCGCGCCTGCTTGCACGCTTCCGCGCCTGCTTGGACGTTTCCGCGACTGCTAGGACGCTACCGCGCCTGCTTGGACGCTTCCGCGACTGCTTGGGCGCTTCCGCGACTGCTTGGACGCTACCGCGCCTGCTTGGACGCTTCCGCTACTGCTTGGACGCTTCCGCGCCTGCTTGGACTCTTCTGCGCCTTCTTGCATGCTTCCGCGCCTGCTTGGACGCTCCCGCGCCTGCTTGGACGCTTCCGCGCCTGCTTGGACTCTTCTGCGCCTTCTTGCATGCTTCCGCGCCTGCTTGGACGTTTCCGCGCCTGCTTGGACGCTACCGCGACTGCTTGGACGCTTCCGCGCCTGGTTGGACACTACCGCGCCTGCTTGGACACTTCCGCGACTGCTTGGACGCTTCCGCGCCTGCTTGGACGCTTCCGCGCCTTCTTGCATGCTTCCGCGCCTACCTGGACGTTTCCGCGCCTGCTTGGACGCTTCCCCGCCTGCTTGGACGCTACCGCGCCTGCTTGGACTCTTCTGCGCCTTCTTGCATGCTTCCGCGCCTGCTTGGACGTTTCCGCGCCTGCTTGGACGTTTCCGCGCCTGCTTGGACGCTTCCGCGCCTGCTTGGACGCTTCCGCGACTGCTTGGACGCTTCCGCACCTGGTTGGACGCTACCGCGCCTGCTTGGACGCTTCCGCGACTGCTTGGACGCTTCCGCGCCTGCTTGGACTCCTCTGCGCCTGCTTGGACTCTTCTGCGCCTTCTTGCATGCTTCCGCACCTGCTTGGACGTTTCCGCGCCAGCTTGGACGCTACCGCGCCTGCTTGGACGCTTCCGTGACTGCTTGGACGCTTCCGCGCCTGCTTAGACTCTTCTGCGCCTTCTTGCATGCTGCCGCGCCTACTTGGACGTTTCCGCACCTTCTTGGACGTTTCCGCGCCTGCTTGGACGCTACCGCGCCTGCTTGGACGCATCCGCGACTGCTTGGACGCTTCCGCGACTGCTTGGACGCTTCCGCGCCTGGTTGGACGCTACCGCGTCTGCTTGGACGCTACCGCGACTGCTTGGACGCTTCCGCGCCTGGTTGGACACTACCGCGCCTACTTGGACACTTCCGCGACTGCTTGGACGCTTCCGCGCCTGCTTGGACGCTTCCGCGCCTGCTTGGACGCTTCCGCGACTGCTTGGACGCTTCCGCGCCTGCTTGGACTCTTCTGCGCCTTCTTGCATGCTTCCGCGCCTGCTTGGACGCTACCGCGCCTGCTTGGACGCTTCCGCGACTGCTTGGACGCTTCCGTGCCTGCTTGGACACTTCTACGCCTTCTTGCATGCTTCCGCGCCTTCTTGCATGCTTCCGCGCCTGCTTGGACGTTACCGCGCCTGCTTGGACGCTACCGCGCCTGCTTGGACGCTTCCGCGCCTACTTGGACGTTTCCGCGCCTGCTTGGACGCTACCGTGCCTGCTTGGCCGCTTCGGCGACTGCTTGGACGCTTCAGCGCCTGCTTGGACTCTTCTGCGCCTCCTTGCATGCTTCCCCGCCTGCTTGGGCGCTTCCGCGACTGCTTGGACGCTACCGCGCCTGCTTGGACGCTTCCGCTACTGCTTGGACGCTTCCGCGCCTGCTTGGACTCTTCTGCGCCTTCTTGCATGCTTCCGCGCCTGCTTGGACGCTCCCGCGCCTGCTTGGACGCTTCCGCGACTGCTTGGACGCTTCCGCGCCTGGTTGGACGATACCGCGCCTGCTTGGACTCTTCTGCGCCTTCTTGCATGCTTCCGCGCCTGCTTGGACGTTTCCGCGCCTGCTTGCATGCTTCCGAGCCTACTTGGACGCTTCCGCGCCTGCTTGGACTCTTCTGTGCCTTCTTGCATGCTTCCGCGCCTGCTTGGACATTTCCGCGCCTGCTTGGACGCTTCCGCGCCTGCTTGGACTCTTCTGCGCCTTCTTGCATGCTTCCGCGCCTCCTTGGACGTTTCCGCGCCTGCTTGGACGCTACCGCGACTGCTTGGACGCTTCCGCGCCTGGTTGGACACTACCGCGCCTGCTTGGACACTTCCGCGACTGCTTGGACGCTTCCGCGCCTGCTTGGACGCTTCCGCGCCTTCTTGCATGCTTCCGCGCCTACCTGGACGTTTCCGCGCCTGCTTGGACGCTTCCCCGCCTGCTTGGACGCTACCGCGCCTGCTTGGACTCTTCTGCGCCTTCTTGCATGCTTCCGCGCCTGCTTGGACGTTTCCGCGCCTGCTTGGACGTTTCCGCGCCTGCTTGGACGCTTCCGCGCCTGCTTGGACGCTTCCGCGTCTGCTTGGACGCTTCCGCACCTGGTTGGACGCTACCGCGCCTGCTTGGACGCTTCCGCGACTGCTTGGACGCTTCCGCGCCTGCTTGGACTCCTCTGCGCCTGCTTGGACTCTTCTGCGCCTTCTTGCATGCTTCCGCACCTGCTTGGACGTTTCCGCGCCAGCTTGGACGCTACCGCGCCTGCTTGGACGCTTCCGTGACTGCTTGGACGCTTCCGCGCCTGCTTAGACTCTTCTGCGCCTTCTTGCATGCTGCCGCGCCTACTTGGACGTTTCCGCACCTTCTTGGACGTTTCCGCGCCTGCTTGGACGCTACCGCGCCTGCTTGGACGCATCCGCGACTGCTTGGACGCTTCCGCGACTGCTTGGACGCTTCCGCGCCTGGTTGGACGCTACCGCGTCTGCTTGGACGCTACCGCGACTGCTTGGACGCTTCCGCGCCTGGTTGGACACTACCGCGCCTACTTGGACACTTCCGCGACTGCTTGGACGCTTCCGCGCCTGCTTGGACGCTTCCGCGCCTGCTTGGACGCTTCCGCGACTGCTTGGACGCTTCCGCGCCTGCTTGGACTCTTCTGCGCCTTCTTGCATGCTTCCGCGCCTGCTTGGACGCTACCGCGCCTGCTTGGACGCTTCCGCGACTGCTTCGACGCTTCCGCGATTGTGTGGACTCTTCTGCGCTTGCTTGGACTCTTCTGCGCCTTCTTGCATGCTTCCGCGCCTGCTTGGACGCTACCGCGCCTGCTTGGAAGCTTCCGCGACTGCTTGGACGCTACCGCGCCTGCTTGGACGCTTCCGCGACTGCTTGGACGCTTCCGCGCCTGCTTGGACTCTTCTGCGCCTGTTTGGACTCTTCTGCGCCTTCTTGCATGCTTCCACGCCTACTTGGACGTTTCCGCGCCTGCTTGGACGCTTGCGCGCCTGCTTGGACGCTACCGCGCATGTATCGATGCTTCCGCGCCTGCTTGGACGCTTCCGCGCCTGCTTGGACGCTTCCGCGCCTGCTTGGACGCTTCCGCGTCTGCTTGGACGCTTCCGCGCATGTATCGATGCTTCCGCGCCTGCTTGGACGCTTCCGCGCCTGCTTGGACGCTTCCGCGCCTGCTTGGACGCTTCCGCGTCTGCTTGGACGCTTCCGCGCCTGCTTGCACGCTTCCGCGCCTGCTTGGACGCTTCCGCGCCTGATTGGACTCTTCTGCGCCTTCTTGCATGCTTCCGCGCCTGCTTGGACGCTTCCGCGACTGCTTGGACGCTTCCGCGCCTGCTTGGACTCTTCTGCGCCTTCTTGCATGCTTCCGCGCCTGCTTGGACTCCTCTACGTCTTCTTGCATGCTTCCGCGCCTGCTTGGACGCTTCCGCGACTGCTTGGACGCTTCCGCGCCTGCTTGGACCCTTCTGCGCCTGCTTGCATGCTTCCGCGCCTACTTGGACGTTTCTGCGCCTGCTTGGACGCTTCCGCGCCTGCATGGACTCTTCCGCGCCTGCTCGGACTCTTCTGCGCCTTCTTGCATGCTGCCGCGCCTACTTGGACGTTTCCGCGCCTGCTTAGACGTTTTCACGCCTGCTTGGACGCTTCCGCGCCTGCTTGCATGCTTCCCCGCCTGCTTGGACGCTTCCGCGCCTGCTTGGACTCTTCTGCGCCTTCTTGCATGCTTCCGCGCCTGCTTGGACGTTTCCGCGCCTGCTTGGACGCTACCGCGCCTGCTTGGACGCTTCCGCGCCTGCATGGACGCTTCTGCGCCTACTTGGACGTTTCCGCGCCTGCTTGGACGCTACCGTGCCTGCTTGCATGCTTCCCCGCCTGCTTGGACGCTTCCGCGCCTGCTTGGACGCTACCGTGCCTGCTTGGCCGCTTCGGCGACTGCTTGGACGCTTCAGCGCCTGCTTGGACTCTTCTGCGCCTCCTTGCATGCTTCCCCGCCTGCTTGGGCGCTTCCGCGACTGCTTGGACGCTTCCGCGCCTGCTTGGACGTTTCCGCGCCTACTTGGACGCTACCGCGCCTGCTTGGACGCTTCCGCGACTGCTTGGACGCTGCCGCGACTGCTTGGACGCTTCCGTGCCTGCTTGGACACTTCTACGCCTTCTTGCATGCTTCCGCGCCTTCTTGCATGCTTCCGCGCCTGCTTGGACGTTACCGCGCCTGCTTGGACGCTACCGCGCCTGCTTGGACGCTTCCGCGCCTACTTGGACGTTTCCGCGCCTGCTTGGACGCTACCGTGCCTGCTTGGCCGCTTCGGCGACTGCTTGGACGCTTCAGCGCCTGCTTGGACTCTTCTGCGCCTCCTTGCATGCTTCCCCGCCTGCTTGGGCGCTTCCGCGACTGCTTGGACGCTTCCGCGCCTGCTTGGACGCTTCCGCTACTGCTTGGACGCTTCCGCGCCTGCTTGGACTCTTCTGCGCCTTCTTGCATGCTTCCGCGCCTGCTTGGACGCTCCCGCGCCTGCTTGGAAGCTTCCGCGACTGCTTGGACGCTTCCGCGCCTGGTTGGACGATACCGCGCCTGCTTGGACTCTTCTGCGCCTTCTTGCATGCTTCCGCGCCTGCTTGGACGTTTCCGCGCCTGCTTGCATGCTTCCGCGCCTGCTTGGACGCTCCCGCGCCTGCTTGGACGCTTCCGCGACTGCTTGGACGCTTCCGCGCCTGGTTGGACGATACCGCGCCTGCTTGGACTCTTCTGCGCCTTCTTGCATGCTTCCGCGCCTGGTTGGACGCTACCGCGCCTGCTTGGACGCTTCCGCGACTGCTTGGACGCTTCCGCGCCTGCCTGGACTCCTCTGCGCCTGCTTGGACTCTTCTGCGCCTTCTTGAATGCTTCCGCACCTGCTTGGACGTTTCCGCGCCAGCTTGGACGCTACCGCGCCTGCTTGGACTCTTCTGCGCCTGCTTGGACTTTTCTGCGCCTTCTTGCATGCTTCCGCGTCTACTTGGACTCTTCCGCGACTGCTAGGACGCTTCCGCGCCTGCTTGGACTCTTCCGCGACTGCTAGGACGCTTCCGCGCCTGCTTGGACTCTTCCGCGACTGCTAGGACGCTTCCGCGCCTGCTTGGACTCTTCCGCGCATGCATGGACGCTTCCGCGCCTGCTTGGACTCTTCTGCGCCTTCTTGCATGCTTCCGCCCCTTCTTGGACACTTCCGCGCCTACTTGCACGGTTCTGCGCCTACTTGGACGCTTCCGCGCCTGCTTGGACGCTTCCGCGACTGCTTGGACGCTTCCGCGCCTGCTTGGACTCTTCTGCGCCTTCTTGCATGCTATCCCGCCTGCTTCGACGCTTCCGCGCCTGCTTGCACGGTTCTGCGCCTGCTTGCATGCTTCCCCGCCTGCTTAGACGCTTCCGCGCCTGCTTGGACTCTTCTGCGTCTTCTTGCATGCTACCGCGCCTGCTTGGACGTTTCCGCGCCTGCTTGGACGCTTCCGCGCTTGCTTGGACGCTTCCGCGTCTGCTTGGACGCTTCCGCGCATGCTTGGACTCTTCTGCTCCTTCTTGCATGCTTCCGCGCCTGCTTGGACGCTACTGCGCCTGCTTGGGCGCTTCCGCGACTGCTTGGACGCTACCGCGCCTGCTTGGACTCTTCTGCTCCTTCTTGCATGCTTCCGCGCCTACTTGGACGTTTCCGCGCCAGCTTGGACGCTTCCGCGCCTGCTTGCATGCTTCCCCGCCTGCTTGGACGCTTCCGCGCCTGCTTGGACTCTTCTGCGTCTTCTTGCATGCTTCCGCGCCTGCTTGGACGCTACCGTGCCTGCTTGGACACTTCCGCGACTGCTTGGACGCTTTCGCGACTTCGTGGACGCTACCGCGCCTGCTTGGACGCTTCCGCGCCTGCTTGGACGCTTCCGCGCCTGCTTGGACTCTTCTGCGCCTTCTTGCATGCTTCCGCGCCTGCTGGGACGCTACCGCGCCTGCTTGGACTCTTCCGCGCCTGCATGGACGCTTCCGCGCCTGCTTGGACGCATCCGCGCCTATATGGATGCTTCCGCGCCTGCTTGGACGCTTCCGCGCCTGCTTGGACGCTTCCGCGCATGCTTGGACTCTTCTGCGCCTTCTTGCATGCTTCCGCGCCTGCTGGGACGCTGCCGCGCCTGCTTGTACTCTTCCGCGCCTGCATGGACGCTTCCGCGCCTGCTTGGACGCATCCGCGCCTATATGGATGCTTCCGCGCCTGCTTGGACGCTTCCGCGCCTGCTTGGACTCTTCTGCTCCTTCTTGCATGCATCCGCGCCTACTTGGTCGTTTCCGCGCCTGCTTGGAGGCTTCCGCGCCTGCTTGGACGCTTCCGCGTAAGCTTGGACGCTTCCGCGCCTGCTTGGACGCTTACGCGCCTGCTTGGACTCTTCCGCGACTGCTAGGACGCTTCCGCGCCTGCTTGGACTCTTCCGCGCATGCATGGACGCTTCCGCGCCTGCTTGGACTCTTCTGCGCCTTCTTGCATGCTTCCGCCCCTTCTTGGACACTTCCGCGCCTACTTGCACGGTTCTGCGCCTGCTTGGACGCTTCCGCGCCTGCTTGGACTCTTCCACGCCTGCTTGGACGCTTCCACGCCTGCTTGGACTCTTCTGCGCCTTCTTGCATGCTTCCGCGCCTGCTTGGACATTTTCGCGCCTGCTTGGATGCTTCCGCGCCTGCTTGCATGCTTCCGTGCCTGCTTGGACGATTCCGCGCATGCTTGGACTCTTCTGCTCCTTCTTGCATGCTTCCGCGCCTGCTTGGACACTTCCGCGACTGATTGGACGCTTCCGCGACTTCGTGGACGCTACCGCGCCTGCTTGGACGCTTCCGCGCCTGCTTGGACGCTTCCGCGCCTGCTTGGACTCTTCTGCGCCTTCTTGCTTGCTTCCGCGCCTGCCTGGACGCTTCCGCGCCTGCTTGCATGCTTCCCCGCCTGCTTGGACGCTTCCGCGCCTGCTTGGACTCTTCTGCGCCTGCTTGGACTCTTCTGCGCCTTCTTGCTTGCTTCCGCGCCTGCCTGGACGCTTCCGCGCCTGCTTGCATGCTTCCCCGCCTGCTTGGACGCTTCCGCGCCTGCTTGGACTCTTCTGCGCCTTCTTGCATGCTTCCGCGCCTGCTTGGACTTTTTCGCGCCTGCTTGGATGCTTCCGCGCCTGCTTGCATGCTTCCGTGCCTGCTTGGACGATTCCGCGCATGCTTGGACTCTTCTGCTCCTTCTTGCATGCTTCCGCGCCTGCTTGGACGCTTCCGCGCCTTCTTGCATGCTTCCGCGCCTGCTTGGACGTTTCCGCGCCTGCTTGGACGCTACCGCGCCTGCTTGGACGCTTCCGCGCCTGCTTGGACGCTGCCGCGACTGCTAGGGCGCTTCCGCGCCTGCTTGGACTCTTCTGCGCCTTCTTGCTTGCTTCCGCGCCTGCCTGGACGCTTCCGCGCCTGCTTGCATGCTTCCCCGCCTGCTTGGACGCTTCCGCGCCTGCTTGGACTCTTCTGCGCCTGCTTGGACTTTTCTGCGCCTTCTTGCATGCTTCCGCGCCTACTTGGACTCTTCCGCGACTGCTAGGACGCTTCCGCGCCTGCTTGCATGCTTCCGCCCCTTCTTGGACACTTCCGCGCCTACTTGCACGGTTCTGCGCCTGCTTGGACGCTTCCGCGCCTGCTTGGACTCTTCCACGCCTGCTTGGACGCTTCCGCGCCTGCTTGGACTCTTCTGCGCCTTCTTGCATGCTTCCGCGCCTGCTTGGACTTTTTCGCGCCTGCTTGGATGCTTCCGCGCCTGCTTGCATGGTTCCGTGCCTGCTTGGACGATTCCGCGCATGCTTGGACTCTTCTGCTCCTTCTTGCATGCTTCCGCGCCTGCTTGGACGCTACTGCGCCTGCTTGGACGCTTCCGCGACTACTTGGACGCTTCCGCGCCTGCTTGGACGCTTCCGCGACTGCTTGGACGCTTCCGCGCCTGCTTGGACTCTTCTGCGCCTTCTTGCATGCTATCCCGCCTGCTTGGACGCTTCCGCGCCTGCTTGCACGGTTCTGCGCCTGCTTGCATGCTTCTCCGCCTGCTTAGACGCTTCCGCGCCTGCTTGGACTCTTCTGCGTCTTCTTGCATGCTACCGCGCCTGCTTGGACGTTTCCGCGCCTGCTTGGACGCTTCCGCGCTTGCTTGGACGCTTCCGCGACTGCTTGGACGCTTCCGCGCATGCTTGGACTCTTCTGCTCCTTCTTGCATGCTTCCGCGCCTGCTTGGACGCTACTGCGCCTGCTTGGGCGCTTCCGCGACTGCTTGGACGCTACCGCGCCTGCTTGAACTCTTCTGCTCCTTCTTGCATGCTTCCGCGCCTACTTGGACGTTTCCGCGCCAGCTTGGACGCTTCCGCGCCTGCTTGCATGCTTCCCCGCCTGCTTGGACGCTTCCGCGCCTGCTTGGACTCTTCTGCGTCTTCTTGCATGCTTCCGCGCCTGCTTGGACGCTACCGTGCCTGCTTGGACACTTCCGCGACTGCTTGGACGCTTCCGCGACTTCGTGGACGCTACCGCGCCTGCTTGGACGCTTCCGCGCCTGCTTGGACGCTTCCGCGCCTGCTTGGACTCTTCTGCGCCTTCTTGCATGCTTCCGCGCCTGCTGGGACGCTACCGCGACTGCTTGGACTCTTCCGCGCCTGCATGGACGCTTCCGCGCCTGCTTGGACGCATCCGCGCCTATATGGATGCTTCCGCGCCTGCTTGGACGCTTCCGCGCCTGCTTGGACTCTTCTGCTCCTTCTTGCATGCTTCCGCGCCTACTTGGTCGTTTCCGCGCCTGCTTGGAGGCTTCCGCGCCTGCTTGGACGCTTCCGCGTAAGCTTGGACGCTTCCGCGCCTGCTTGGACGCTTACGCGCCTGCTTGGACACTTCTGCGCCTTCTTGCATGCTATCCCGCCTGCTTAGACGCTTCCGCGTCTGCTTGCACGGTTCTGCGCCTGCTTGCATGCTTCCCCGCCTGCTTGGACGCTTCCGCGCCTGCTTGGACTCTTCTGCGTCTTCTTGCATGCTACCGCGCCTGCTTGGACGTTTCCGCGCTTGTTTGGACGCTACCGCGCCTGCTTGGACGCTTCCGCGACTGCTTGGACGCTTCCGCACTTGCTTGGACTCTTCTGCTCCTTCTTGCATGCTTACGCACCTGCTTGGACGCTTCCGCGTCTGCTTGCATGCTTCCGCGCCTGCTTGGATGTTTCCGCGCCTGCTTGGACGCTACCGCGCCTGCTTGGACGCTTCCGCGACTTCTTGGACGCTACCGCGCCTGCTTGGACGCTTCCGCGACTGCTTGGACGCTTCCGCGCCTGCTTGGACTCTTCTGCGCCTTCTTGCATGGTTCCGCGCCTGCTTGGACGTTTCCGCGCCTGCTTGGCCGCTTCCGCGCCTGCTTGGACTCTTCTGCGCCTTCTTGCATGCTTCCGCGCCTGCTGGGACGCGTCCGCGCCTGCTTGGACACTTCCGCGCCTGCTTGCATGCTTCCCCGCCTGCTTGGACGCTTCCGCGCCTGCTTGGACTCTTCTGCTTCTTCTTGCATGCTTCCGCGCCTGCTTGGACGTTTCCGCGCCTGCTTGGACGGTACCGCGCCTGCTTGGACGCTTCCGCGACTTCTTGGACGCTACCGCGCCTGCTTGGACGCTTCCGCGACTGCTTGGACGCTTCCGCGACTTCTTGGACGCTACCGCGCCTGCTTGGACGCTTCCGCGCCTGCTTGGACGCTACTGCGCCTGCTTGGACGCTTCCGCGACTGCTTGGACCCTTCTGCGTCTTCTTGCATGCTTCCCCGCCTGCTTGGACGCTTCCGCGCCTGCTTGGACTCTTCTGCGTCTTCTTGCATGCTTCCGCGCCTGCTTGGACGTTTCCGCGCCTGCTTGGACGTTACCGCGCCTGCTTGGCCGCTTCCGCGCCTGCTTGGACGCTTCCGCGCCTGCTTGCATGCTTCCCCGCCTGCTTGGACGCTTCCGCGCCTGCTTGGACTCTTCTGCGCCTTCTTGCATGCTTCCGCGCCTGCTTGGACGTTTCCGCGCCTGCTTGGACGTTACCGCGCCTGCTTGGCCGCTTCCGCGACTGCTTGGACGCTTCCGCGCCTGCTTGGACGCTACCGCGCTGCTTGGACGCTACCGCGCCTGCTTGGACGCTTCCGCGCCTTCTTGCATGCTTCCGCGCCTACTTGGACGTTTCCGCGCCTGCTTGGACGCTTCCGCGCCTGCTTTCATGCTTCCCCGCCTGCTTGGACGATTCCGCGCCTGCTTGGACTCTTCTGCGACTTCTTGCATGCTTCCGCGCCTGCTTGGACGTTTTCGCGCCTGCTTGGACGCTACCGCGCCTGCTTGGACGTTTCCGCGCCTGCATGGACGCTACCGCGCTTGCTTGGACACTTCTGCTCCTTCTTGCATGCTTCCGCGCCTGCTTGGACGCTACTGCGCCTGCTTGGACGCTACTGACGCCTGCTTGGACGCTTCCGCGACTGCTTGGACCCTTCTGCGTCTTCTTGCATGCTTCCCCGCCTGCTTGGACGCTTCCGCGCCTGCTTGGACTCTTCTGCGTCTTCTTGCATGCTTCCGCGCCTGCTTGGACGTTTCCGCGCCTGCTTGGACGTTACCGCGCCTGCTTGGCCGCTTCCGCGCCTGCATGGACGCTTCCGCGCCTGCTTGCATGCTTCCCCGCCTGCTTGGACGCTTCCGCGCCTGCTTGGACTCTTCTGCGCCTTCTTGCATGCTTCCGCGCCTGCTTGGACGTTTCCGCGCCTGCTTGGACGTTACCGCGCCTGCTTGGCCGCTTCCGCGACTGCTTGGACGCTTCCGCGCCTGCTTGGACGCTACCGCGCCTGCTTGGACGCTACCGCGCCTGCTTGGACGCTTCCGCGCCTTCTTGCATGCTTCCGCGCCTACTTGGACGTTTCCGCGCCTGCTTGGACGCTTCCGCGCCTGCTTTCATGCTTCCCCGCCTGCTTGGACGCTTCCGCGCCTGCTTGGACTCTTCTGCGCCTTCTTGCATGCTTCCGCGCCTGCTTGGACGTTTTCGCGACTGCTTGGACGCTACCGCGCCTGCTTGGACGTTTCCGCGCCTGCATGGACGCTACCGCGCTTGCTTGGACGATTCCGCGCCTGCTTGGACCCTTCTGCGTCTTCTTGCATGCTTCCGCGCCTGCTTGGACGTTTCCGCGCCTGCTTGGACGTTTCCGCGCCAGCTTGGACGCTTCCGCGCATGCTTGGACACTTCTGCTCCTTCTTGCATGCTTCCGCGCCTGCTTGGACGCTACTGCGCCTGCTTGGACGCTACTGCGCCTGCTTGGACGCTTCCGCGACTGCTTGGACCCTTCTGCGTCTTCTTGCATGCTTCCCCGCCTGCTTGGACGCTTCCGCGCCTGCTTGGACTCTTCTGCGTCTTCTTGCATGCTTCCGCGCCTGCTTGGACGTTTCCGCGCCTGCTTGGACGTTACCGCGCCTGCTTGGCCGCTTCCGCGCCTGCATGGACGCTTCCGCGCCTGCTTGCATGCTTCCCCGCCTGCTTGGACGCTTCCGCGCCTGCTTGGACTCTTCTGCGCCTTCTTGCATGCTTCCGCGCCTGCTTGGACGTTTCCGCGCCTGCTTGGACGTTACCGCGCCTGCTTGGCCGCTTCCGCGACTGCTTGGACGCTTCCGCGCCTGCTTGGACGCTACCGCGCCTGCTTGGACGCTACCGCGCCTGCTTGGACGCTTCCGCGCCTTCTTGCATGCTTCCGCGCCTACTTGGACGTTTCCGCGCCTGCTTGGACGCTTCCGCGCCTGCTTTCATGCTTCCCCGCCTGCTTGGACGCTTCCGCGCCTGCTTGGACTCTTCTGCGCCTTCTTGCATGCTTCCCCGCCTGCTTGGACGTTTTCGCGCCTGCTTGGACGCTACCGCGCCTGCTTGGACGTTTCCACGCCTGCATGGACGCTACCGCGCCTGCTTGGACGCTTCCGCGACTGCTTGGACGCTTCCGCGCCTGGTTGGACGCTACCGCGCCTGCTTGGACGCTTCCGCGACTGCTTAGACGCTTCCGCGCCTGCATGGACTCTTCTGCGCCTGCTTGCATGCTGCCGCGCCTACTTGGACGTTTCCGCGCCTGCTTGGACGCTTCCGCGCCTGCTTGCATGCTTCCCCGCCTGCTTGGACGCTTCCGCGCCTGCTTGGATTCTTCCGCGCCTTCTTGCATGCTGCCGCGCCTACTTGGACGTTTCCGCGCCTGCATGGACGCTACCGCGCCTGCTTGGACGCTTCCGCGCCTGCTTGGACCCTTCTGCGTCTTCTTGCATGCTTCCGCGCCTGCTTGGACGTTTCCGCGCCTGCTTGGACGCTTCTGCGCCTGCTTGGACGCTTCCGCGACTGCTTGGACCCTTCTGCGTCTTCTTGCATGCTTCCCCGCCTGCTTGGACGCTTCCGCGCCTGCTTGGACTCTTCTGCGTCTTCTTGCATGCTACCGCGCCTGCTTGGACGTTTCCGCGCCTGTTTGGACGCTACCGCGCCTGCTTGGACGTTTCCGCCCCAGCTTGGACGCTTCCGCGCATGCTTGGACTCTTCTGCTCCTTCTTGCATGCTTCCGCGCCTGCTTGGACACTACTGCGCCTGCTTGGACGCTACTGCGCCTGCTTGGACGCTTCCGCGACGGCTTGGACCCTTCTGCGTCTTCTTGCATGCTTCCCCGCCTGCTTGGACGCTTCCTCGCCTGCTTGGACTCTTCTGCGTCTTCTTGCATGCTTCCGCGCCTGCTTGGACGTTTCCGCGCCTGCTTGGACGTTACCGCGCCTGCTTGGCCGCTTCCGCGACTGCTTGGACGGTTCCGCGCCTGCTTGGACGCTACCGCGCCTGCTTGGACGCTACCGCGCCTGCTTGGACGCTTCCGCGCCTTCTTGCATGCTTCCGCGCCTACTTGGACGTTTCCGGGCCTGATTGGACGCTTCCGCGCCTGCTTGGACACTTCCGCGCCTGCTTGGACTCTTCTGCGCCTTCTTGCATGCTTCCGCGGCTGCTTGGACGCTACCGCGCCTGCTTGGACGATTCCGCGCCTGCTTGCACGGTTCTGCGCCTGCTTGGACGCTTCCGCGCCTGCTTGGACGCTTCCGCGCCTGCTTGGACACTTCCGCGCCTGCTTGAACGCTTCCGCGCCTTCTTGGACGCTTCCGCGCCTACTTGGACACTTCCGCGCCTGCTTGGACGCTTCCGCGCATGCTTGGACGCTTCCGCGCCTGCTTGGACACTTCCGCGCCTACTTGGACGCTTCCGCGCCTGCTTGGACACTTCCGCGCCTGCTTGGACTCTTATGCGTCTTCTTGCATGCTTCCGCGACTGCTTGAATGCTTCCGCGACTGCTTGGACGCTTCCGCGACTGCTTGGACGCTTCCGCGCCTGCTTGGACGATTCCGCGCCTGCTTGCACGGTTCTGCGCCTGCTTGGACGCTTCCGCGCCTGCTTGGACGCTTCCGCGCCTGCTTGGACACTTCCGCGCCTGCTTGAACGCTTCCGCGCCTTCTTGGACGCTTCCGCGCCTACTTGGACACTTCCGCGCCTGCTTGGACGCTTCCGCGCATGCTTGGACGCTTCCGCGCCTGCTTGGACACTTCCGCGCCTGCTTGGACTCTTCTGCGCCTTCTTGCATGCTTCCGCGGCTGCTTGGACGCTACCGCGCCTGCTTGGACGATTCCGCGCCTGCTTGCACGGTTCTGCGCCTGCTTGGACGCTTCCGCGCCTGCTTGGACGCTTCCGCGCCTGCTTGGACACTTCCGCGCCTGCTTGAACGCTTCCGCGCCTTCTTGGACGCTTCCGCGCCTACTTGGACACTTCCGCGCCTGCTTGGACGCTTCCGCGCATGCTTGGACGCTTCCGCGCCTGCTTGGACACTTCCGCGCCTACTTGGACGTTTCCGCGCCTGCTTGGACGCTTCGGCGCCTGCTTGGACTCTTCTGCGCCTTCTTGCATGCTGCCGCGCCTGCTTGGACACTTCCGCGCCTGCTTGGACGCTTCCGCGCCTGCTTGGACGCTTTCGCGCCTGCTTGGTCGCTTCCGCGCCTATATGGATGCTTCCGCGCCTGCGTGGACGCTTCCGCGCCTGCTTGGACTCCTCTGCGCCTTCTTGCATGCTTCCGCGCCTACTTGGATGTTCCGCACCTGCTTCGCCGCTTCCGCGCCTGCTTGGACGCTACCGCGCCTGCTTGAACGCTTCCGCGCCTTCTTGGACGCTTTCGCGCCTGCTTGGACGATTCCGCGCCTGCTTTCACGGTTTCGCGCCTGCTTGGACTCTTCTGCGTCTTCTTGCATGCTTCTGCGCCTACTTGGACGTTTCCGCGCCTGCTTGGACGCTACCGCGCCTGCTTGGACGCTTCCGCGCCTGCTTGGACGCTACCGCGCCTGCTTGGACGCTTCCGCGACTGCTTGGACGTTTCCCCGCCTGCTTGGACGCTTCCGCACCTGCTTGGCCTCTACTGCGCCTTCTTGCATGCTGCCGCGCCTGCTTGGACGCTACCGCGCCTGCTTGGACGCTACCGCGACTTCTTGGACGCTACCGCGCCTGCTTGCATGCTTCCCCGCCTGCTTGGACGCTTCCGCGACTGCTTGGACGCTTCCCCGCCTGCTTGGACAATTCTGCGCCTTCTTGCATGCTTCCGCGCCTGCTTGGACGCTACCGCGCCTGCTTGGACGCTTCCGCGCCTGCTTTCACGGTTCTGCGCCTGCTTGGACGTTTCCGCGCCTGCTTGGACGTTACCGCGCCTGCTTGGCCGCTTCCGCGACTGCTTGGACGGTTCCGCGCCTGCTTGGACGCTACCGCGCCTGCTTGGACGCTACCGCGCCTGCTTGGACGCTTCCGCGCCTTCTTGCATGCTTCCGCGCCTACTTGGACGTTTCCGCGCCTGATTGGACGCTTCCGCGCCTGCTTGGACACTTCCGCGCCTGCTTGGACTCTTCTGCGCCTTCTTGCATGCTTCCGCGGCTGCTTGGACGCTACCGCGCCTGCTTGGACGATTCCGCGCCTGCTTGCACGGTTCTGCGCCTGCTTGGACGCTTCCGCGCCTGCTTGGACGCTTCCGCGCCTGCTTGGACACTTCCGCGCCTGCTTGAACGCTTCCGCGCCTTCTTGGACGCTTCCGCGCCTACTTGGACACTTCCGCGCCTGCTTGGACGCTTCCGCGCATGCTTGGACGCTTCCGCGCCTGCTTGGACACTTCCGCGCCTACTTGGACGCTTCCGCGCCTGCTTGGACACTTCCGCGCCTGCTTGGACTCTTATGCGTCTTCTTGCATGCTTCCGCGACTGCTTGAATGCTTCCGCGACTGCTTGGACGCTTCCGCGACTGCTTGGACGCTTCCGCGCCTGCTTGGACACTTCCGCGCCTGCTTGGACACTTCCGCGCCTGCTTGGACTCTTCTGCGCCTTCTTGCATGCTTCCGCGGCTTCTTGGACGCTACCGCGCCTGCTTGGACGATTCCGCGCCTGCTTGCACGGTTCTGCGCCTGCTTGGACGCTTCCGCGCCTGCTTGGACGCTTCCGCGCCTGCTTGGACACTTCCGCGCCTGCTTGAACGCTTCCGCGCCTTTTTGGACGCTTCCGCGCCTACTTGGACACTTCCGCGCCTGCTTGGACGCTTCCGCGCATGCTTGGACGCTTCCGCGCCTGCTTGGACACTTCCGCGCCTACTTGGACGTTTCCGCGCCTGCTTGGACGCTTCGGCGCCTGCTTGGACTCTTCTGCGCCTTCTTGCATGCTGCCGCGCCTGCTTGGACACTTCCGCGCCTGCTTGGACGCTTCCGCGCCTGCTTGGACGCTTTCGCGCCTGCTTGGTCGCTTCCGCGCCTATATGGATGCTTCCGCGCCTGCGTGGACGCTTCCGCGCCTGCTTGGACTCCTCTGCGCCTTCTTGCATGCTTCCGCGCCTACTTGGATGTTCCGCACCTGCTTCGCCGCTTCCGCGCCTGCTTGGACGCTACCGCGCCTGCTTGAACGCTTCCGCGCCTTCTTGGACGCTTTCGCGCCTGCTTGGACGATTCCGCGCCTGCTTTCACGGTTTCGCGCCTGCTTGGACTCTTCTGCGTCTTCTTGCATGCTTCTGCGCCTACTTGGACGTTTCCGCGCCTGCTTGGACGCTACCGCGCCTGCTTGGACGCTTCCGCGCCTGCTTGGACGCTACCGCGCCTGCTTGGACGCTTCCGCGACTGCTTGGACGTTTCCCCGCCTGCTTGGACGCTTCCGCACCTGCTTGGCCTCTACTGCGCCTTCTTGCATGCTGCCGCGCCTGCTTGGACGCTACCGCGCCTGCTTGGACGCTACCGCGACTTCTTGGACGCTACCGCGCCTGCTTGCATGCTTCCCCGCCTGCTTGGACGCTTCCGCGACTGCTTGGACGCTTCCCCGCCTGCTTGGACAATTCTGCGCCTTCTTGCATGCTTCCGCGCCTGCTTGGACGCTACCGCGCCTGCTTGGACGCTTCCGCGCCTGCTTTCACGGTTCTGCGCCTGCTTGGACTCTTCCGCGCCTGCTTGGACGCTTCCGCGCCTGCTTGGACACTTCCGCGCCTGCTTGGACGCTTCCGCGCCTGCTTGGACGCTTCCGCGCCTGCTTGCACAGTTCTGCGCCTGCTTGGACGCTTCCGGGTCTGCTTGGACGCTTCCGCGCCTGCTTGGACACTTCCGCGCCTGCTTGGACACTTCCGCGCCTGCTTGGACTCTTCTGCGCCTTCTTGCATACTTCCGCGGCTGCTTGGACGCTACCGCGCCTGCTTGGACGCTTCCGCGCCTGCTTGCACGTTTCTGCGCCTGCTTGGACGCTTCCGCGCCTGCTTGGACACTTCCGCGCCTGCTTGGACACTTCCGCGCCTGCTTGGACTCTTCTGCGCCTTCTTGCATACTTCCGCGGCTGCTTGGACGCTTCCGCGCCTGCTTGGACGCTACCGCGCCTGCTTGGACGCTTCCGCGCCTGCTTGGACGCTACCGCGCCTGCTTGGACGCTTCCGCGACTGCTTGGACGCGTCCGCGCCTGGTTGGACGCTACCGCGCCTGCTTGGATGTTTCCGCGACTGCTTGGACACTACCGCGCCTGCTTGGACGCTACCGCGCCTACTTGGACGCTTCCGCGACTGCTTGGACGCTTCCGCGCCTGGTTGGACCCTTCTGCGTCTTCCTGCATGCTTCCGCGCCTGCTTGGACGTTTCCGCGCCTGCTTGGACGCTTCCGCGGCTGCTAGGACGCTTCCACGCCGGCTTGGACGCTACCGCGCCTGCTTGGACGCTTCCGCGACTGCTTGGACGCTTCCGCGCCTGCTTGGACTCATCTGCGCCTTCTTGCATGCTACCGCACCTGCTTGGACGCTTTCGCGCCTGCTGCATGCTTCCCCGCCTGCTTGGACGCTTCCGCGACTGCTTGGACTCTTCTGCATCTTCTTGCAAGCTTCCGCGCCTGCTTGGACTCATCTGCGCCTTCTTGCATGCTACCGCACCTGCTTGGACGCTTTCGCGCCTGCTGCATGCTTCCCCGCCTGCTTGGACGCTTCCGCGACTGCTTGGACGCTTTCGCGACTGCTTGGACGCTTCCGCGCCTGCTTGGACTCTTCTGCGCCTTCTTGCATGCTTCCGCGCCTACTTGGACGTTTCCGTGCCTGCTTGGACGATTCCGCGCCTGCTTGCACGGTTCTGCGCCTGCTTGGACGCTTCCGCGCCTGCTTGGACGCTTCCGCGCCTGCTTGGACACTTCCGCGCCTGCTTGAACGCTTCCGCGCCTTCTTGGACGCTTCCGCGCCTACTTGGACACTTCCGCGCCTGCTTGGACGCTTCCGCGCATGCTTGGACGCTTCCGCGCCTGCTTGGACGCTTCCGCGCCTGCTTGGACACTTCCGCGCCTGCTTGGACTCTTATGCGTCTTCTTGCATGCTTCCGCGACTGCTTGAATGCTTCCGCGACTGCTTGGACGCTTCCGCGACTGCTTGGACGCTTCCGCGCCTGCTTGGACACTTCCGCGCCTGCTTGGACACTTCCGCGCCTGCTTGGACTCTTCTGCGCCTTCTTGCATGCTTCCGCGGCTGCTTGGACGCTACCGCGCCTGCTTGGACGCTTCCGCGACTGCTTGGACGCTTCCGCGCCTGGTTGGACCCTTCTGCGTCTTCCTGCATGCTTCCGCGCCTGCTTGGACGTTTCCGCGCCTGCTTGGACGCTTCCGCGGCTGCTAGGACGCTTCCGCGCCGGCTTGGACGCTACCGCGCCTGCTTGGACGCTTCCGCGACTGCTTGGACGCTTCCGCGCCTGCTTGGACTCTTCTGCGCCTTCTTGCATGCTGCCGCGCCTACTTGGACGTTTCCGCGCCTTCTTGGACGTTTCCGCGCCTGCTTGGACGCTACCGCGCCTGCTTGGACGCATCCGCGACTGCTTGGACGCTTCCGCGCCTGGTTGGACACTACCGCGCCTACTTGGACAGTTCCGCGACTGCTTGGACGCTTCCGCGCCTGCTTGGACGCTTCCGCGCCTTCTTGCATGCTTCCGCGCCTACCTGGACGTTTCCGCGCCTGCTTGGACGCTTCCCCGCCTTCTTGGACGCTACCGCGCCTGCTTGGACTCTTCTGCGCCTTCTTGCATGCTTCCGCGCCTGCTTGGACGTTTCCGCGCCTGCTTGGACGTTTCCGCGCCTGCTTGGACGCTTCCGCGCCTGCTTGGACGCTTCCGCGACTGCTTGGACGCTTCCGCACCTGGTTGGACGCTACCGCGCCTGCTTGGACGCTTACGCGACTGCTTGGACGCTTCCGCGCCTGCTTGGACTCCTCTGCGCCTGCTTGGACTCTTCTGCGCCTTCTTGCATGCTTCCGCACCTGCTTGGACGTTTCCGCGCCAGCTTGGACGCTACCGCGCCTGCTTGGACGCTTCCGTGACTGCTTGGACGCTTCCGCGCCTGCTTAGACTCTTCTGCGCCTTCCTGCATGCTGCCGCGCCTACTTGGACGTTTCCGCGCCTTCTTGGACGTTTCCGCGCCTGCTTGGACGCTACCGCGCCTGCTTGGACGCTTCCGCGACTGCTTGGACGCTTCCGCGCCTGCTTGGACTCTTCTGCGCCTTCTTGCATACTTCCGCGCCTGCTTGGACGTTTCCGCGCCTGTTTGGACGCTTCCGCGCCTGCTTGGACGCTACCGCGCCTGGTTGGACGCTACCGCGCCTGCTTGGACGCTGCCGCGACTGCTTGGACGCTTCCGCGCCTGCTTGCATGCTTCCCCGCCTGCTTGGACGTTTCCGCGCCTGCTTGGACGCTACCGCGCCTGCTTGGACGCTTCCGTGACTGCTTGGACGCTTCCGCGCCTGGTTAGACGCTACCGCGCCTGCTTGGACGCTTCCGCTACTGCTTGGACGCTTCCGCGCCTGCTTGGACTCTTCTGCGCCTTCTTGCATGCTTCCGCGCCTGCTTGGACGCTTCCGCGCCTGCTTGCACGCTTCCGCGCCTGCTTGAACGCTTCCGCGCCTGATTGGACTCTTCTGCGCCTTCTTGCATGCTTCCGCGCCTGCTTGGACGCTTCCGCGCCTGCTTGGACGCTTCCGCGTCTGCTTGGACGCTTCCGCGCCTGCTTGCACGCTTCCGCGCCTGCTTGGACGCTTCCGCGCCTGCTTGGACTCTTCTGCGCCTTCTTGCATGCTTCCGCGCCTACTTGGACGTTTCCGCGCCTGGTTGGACGCTACCGCGCCTGCTTGGACGCTTCCGCGCCTTCTTGCATGCTTCCGCGCCTGCTTGGACGTTTCCGCGCCTGCTTGGACGCTACCGCGCCTGCTTGGACGCTTCCGCGCCTGCTTGGACGCTGCCGCGACTGCTAGGGCGCTTCCGCGCCTGCTTGGACTCTTCTGCGCCTTCTTGCTTGCTTCCGCGCCTGCCTGGACGCTTCCGCGCCTGCTTGCATGCTTCCCCGCCTGCTTGGACGCTTCCGCGCCTGCTTGGACTCTTCTGCGCCTGCTTGGACTTTTCTGCGCCTTCTTGCATGCTTCCGCGTCTACTTGGACTCTTCCGCGACTGCTAGGACGCTTCCGCGCCTGCTTGGACTCTTCCGCGACTGCTAGGACGCTTCCGCGCCTGCTTGGACTCTTCCGCGACTGCTAGGACGCTTCCGCGCCTGCTTGGACTCTTCCGCGCATGCATGGACGCTTCCGCGCCTGCTTGGACTCTTCTGCGCCTTCTTGCATGCTTCCGCCCCTTCTTGGACACTTCCGCGCCTACTTGCACGGTTCTGCGCCTACTTGGACGCTTCCGCGCCTGCTTGGACGCTTCCGCGACTGCTTGGACGCTTCCGCGCCTCTCTTGGACTCTTCTGCGCCTTCTTGCATGCTATCCCGCCTGCTTCGACGCTTCCGCGCCTGCTTGCACGGTTCTGCGCCTGCTTGCATGCTTCCCCGCCTGCTTAGACGCTTCCGCGCCTGCTTGGACTCTTCTGCGTCTTCTTGCATGCTACCGCGCCTGCTTGGACGTTTCCGCGCCTGCTTGGACGCTTCCGCGCTTGCTTGGACGCTTCCGCGACTGCTTGGACGCTTCCGCGCATGCTTGGACTCTTCTGCTCCTTCTTGCATGCTTCCGCGCCTGCTTGGACGCTACTGCGCCTGCTTGGGCGCTTCCGCGACTGCTTGGACGCTACCGCGCCTGCTTGGACTCTTCTGCTCCTTCTTGCATGCTTCCGCGCCTACTTGGACGTTTCCGCGCCAGCTTGGACGCTTCCGCGCCTGCTTGGACTCTTCCGCGCCTGCATGGACGCTTCCGCGCCTGCTTGGACGCATCCGCGCCTATATGGATGCTTCCGCGCCTGCTTGGACGCTTCCCCGCCTGCTTGGACGCTTCCGCGCCTGCTTGGACTCTTCTGCGCCTTCTTGCATGCTTCCGCGCCTGCTTGGACTTTTTCGCGCCTGCTTGGATGCTTCCGCGCCTGCTTGCATGCTTCCGTGCCTGCTTGGACGATTCCGCGCATGCTTGCACTCTTCTGCTCCTTCTTGCATGCTTCCGCGCCTGCTTGGACGCTTCCGCGCCTTCTTGCATGCTTCCGCGCCTGCTTGGACGTTTCCGCGCCTGCTTGGACGCTACCGCGCCTGCTTGGACGCTTCCGCGCCTGCTTGGACGCTGCCGCGACTGCTAGGGCGCTTCCGCGCCTGCTTGGACTCTTCTGCGCCTTCTTGCTTGCTTCCGCGCCTGCCTGGACGCTTCCGCGCCTGCTTGCATGCTTCCCCGCCTGCTTGGACGCTTCCGCGCCTGCTTGGACTCTTCTGCGCCTGCTTGGACTTTTCTGCGCCTTCTTGCATGCTTCCGCGCCTACTTGGACTCTTCCGCGACTGCTAGGACGCATCCGCGCCTGCTTGGACTCTTCCGCGCATGCATGGACGCTTCCGCGCCTGCTTGGACTCTTCTGCGCCTTCTTGCATGCTTCCGCCCCTTCTTGGACACTTCCGCGCCTACTTGCACGGTTCTGCGCCTGCTTGGACGCTTCCGCGCCTGCTTGGACTCTTCCACGCCTGCTTGGACGCTTCCGCGCCTGCTTGGACTCTTCTGCGCCTTCTTGCATGCTTCCGCGCCTGCTTGGACTTTTTCGCGCCTGCTTGGATGCTTCCGCGCCTGCTTGCATGCTTCCGTGCCTGCTTGGACGATTCCGCGCATGCTTGGACTCTTCTGCTCCTTCTTGCATGCTTCCGCGCCTGCTTGGACGCTACTGCGCCTGCTTGGACGCTTCCGCGACTACTTGGACGCTTCCGCGCCTGCTTGGACGCTTCCGCGACTGCTTGGACGCTTCCGCGCCTGCTTGGACTCTTCTGCGCCTTCTTGCATGCTATCCCGCCTGCTTGGACGTTTCCGCGCCTGCTTGGACGCTTCCGCGCTTGCTTGGACGCTTCCGCGACTGCTTGGACGCTTCCGCGCATGCTTGGAATCTTCTGCTCCTTCTTGCATGCTTCCGCGCCTGCTTGGACGCTACTGCGCCTGCTTGGGCGCTTCCGCGACTGCTTGGACGCTACCGCGCCTGCTTGAACTCTTCTGCTCCTTCTTGCATGCTTCCGCGCCTACTTGGACGTTTCCGCGCCAGCTTGGACGCTTCCGCGCCTGCTTGCATGCTTCCCCGCCTGCTTGGACGCTTCCGCGCCTGCTTGGACTCTTCTGCGTCTTCTTGCATGCTTCCGCGCCTGCTTGGACGCTACCGTGCCTGCTTGGACACTTCCGCGACTGCTTGGACGCTTCCGCGACTTCGTGGACGCTACCGCGCCTGCTTGGACGCTTCCGCGCCTGCTTGGACGTTTCCGCGCCTGCTTGGACGTTACCGCGCCTGCTTGGCCGCTTCCGCGCCTGCTTGGACGCTTCCGCGCCTGCTTGCATGCTTCCCCGCCTGCTTGGACGCTTCCGCGCCTGCTTGGACTCTTCTGCGCCTTCTTGCATGCTTCCGCGCCTGCTTGGACGTTTCCGCGCCTGCTTGGACGTTACCGCGCCTGCTTGGCCGCTTCCGCGACTGCTTGGACGCTTCCGCGCCTGCTTGGACGCTACCGCGCTGCTTGGACGCTACCGCGCCTGCTTGGACGCTTCCGCGCCTTCTTGCATGCTTCCGCGCCTACTTGGACGTTTCCGCGCCTGCTTGGACGCTTCCGCGCCTGCTTTCATGCTTCCCCGCCTGCTTGGACGATTCCGCGCCTGCTTGGACTCTTCTGCGCCTTCTTGCATGCTTCCGCGCCTGCTTGGACGTTTTCGCGCCTGCTTGGACGCTACCGCGCCTGCTTGGACGTTTCCGCGCCTGCATGGACGCTACCGCGCTTGCTTGGACACTTCTGCTCCTTCTTGCATGCTTCCGCGCCTGCTTGGACGCTACTGCGCCTGCTTGGACGCTACTGACGCCTGCTTGGACGCTTCCGCGACTGCTTGGACCCTTCTGCGTCTTCTTGCATGCTTCCCCGCCTGCTTGGACGCTTCCGCGCCTGCTTGGACTCTTCTGCGTCTTCTTGCATGCTTCCGCGCCTGCTTGGACGTTTCCGCGCCTGCTTGGACGTTACCGCGCCTGCTTGGCCGCTTCCGCGCCTGCATGGACGCTTCCGCGCCTGCTTGCATGCTTCCCCGCCTGCTTGGACGCTTCCGCGCCTGCTTGGACTCTTCTGCGCCTTCTTGCATGCTTCCGCGCCTGCTTGGACGTTTCCGCGCCTGCTTGGACGTTACCGCGCCTGCTTGGCCGCTTCCGCGACTGCTTGGACGCTTCCGCGCCTGCTTGGACGCTACCGCGCCTGCTTGGACGCTACCGCGCCTGCTTGGACGCTTCCGCGCCTTCTTGCATGCTTCCGCGCCTACTTGGACGTTTCCGCGCCTGCTTGGACGCTTCCGCGCCTGCTTTCATGCTTCCCCGCCTGCTTGGACGCTTCCGCGCCTGCTTGGACTCTTCTGCGCCTTCTTGCATGCTTCCGCGCCTGCTTGGAAGTTTTCGCGCCTGCTTGGACGCTACCGCGCCTGCTTGGACGTTTCCACGCCTGCATGGACGCTACCGCGCCTGCTTGGACGCTTCCGCGACTGCTTGGACGCTTCCGCGCCTGGTTGGACGCTACCGCGCCTGCTTGGACGCTTCCGCGACTGCTTAGACGCTTCCGCGCCTGCATGGACTCTTCTGCGCCTGCTTGCATGCTGCCGCGCCTACTTGGACGTTTCCGCGCCTGCTTGGACGCTTCCGCGCCTGCTTGCATGCTTCCCCGCCTGCTTGGACGCTTCCGCGCCTGCTTGGATTCTTCCGCGCCTTCTTGCATGCTGCCGCGCCTACTTGGACGTTTCCGCGCCTGCATGGACGCTACCGCGCCTGCTTGGACGCTTCCGCGCCTGCTTGGACCCTTCTGCGTCTTCTTGCATGCTTCCGCGCCTGCTTGGACGTTTCCGCGCCTGCTTGGACGCTACTGCGCCTGCTTGGACGCTTCCGCGACTGCTTGGACCCTTCTGCGTCTTCTTGCATGCTTCCCCGCCTGCTTGGACGCTTCCGCGCCTGCTTGGACTCTTCTGCGTCTTCTTGCATGCTACCGCGCCTGCTTGGACGTTTCCGCGCCTGTTTGGACGCTACCGCGCCTGCTTGGACGTTTCCGCCCCAGCTTGGACGCTTCCGCGCATGCTTGGACTCTTCTGCTCCTTCTTGCATGCTTCCGCGCCTGCTTGGACACTACTGCGCCTGCTTGGACGCTACTGCGCCTGCTTGGACGCTTCCGCGACTGCTTGGACCCTTCTGCGTCTTCTTGCATGCTTCCCCGCCTGCTTGGACGCTTCCGCGCCTGCTTGGACTCTTCTGCGTCTTCTTGCATGCTTCCGCGCCTGCTTGGACGTTTCCGCGCCTGCTTGGACGTTACCGCGCCTGCTTGGCCGCTTCCGCGACTGCTTGGACGGTTCCGCGCCTGCTTGGACGCTTCCGCGACTTCTTGGACGCTACCGCGCCTGCTTGGACGCTTCCGCGACTGCTTGGACGCTTCCGCGACTTCTTGGACGCTACCGCGCCTGCTTGGACGCTTCCGCGCCTGCTTGGACGCTACTGCGCCTGCTTGGACGCTTCCGCGACTGCTTGGACCCTTCTGCGTCTTCTTGGACGCTTCCGCGACTGCTTGGACGCTTCCGCGACTTCTTGGACGCTACCGCGCCTGCTTGGACGCTTCCGCGCCTGCTTGGACGCTACTGCGCCTGCTTGGACGCTTCCGCGACTGCTTGGACCCTTCTGCGTCTTCTTGCATGCTTCCCCGCCTGCTTGGACGCTTCCGCGCCTGCTTGGACTCTTCTGCGTCTTCTTGCATGCTTCCGCGCCTGCTTGGACGTTACCGCGCCTGCTTGGCCGCTTCCGCGCCTGCTTGGACGCTTCCGCGCCTGCTTGCATGCTTCCCCGCCTGCTTGGACGCTTCCGCGCCTGCTTGGACTCTTCTGCGCCTTCTTGCATGCTTCCGCGCCTGCTTGGACGTTTCCGCGCCTGCTTGGACGTTACCGCGCCTGCTTGGCCGCTTCCGCGACTGCTTGGACGCTTCCGCGCCTGCTTGGACGATACCGCGCTGCTTGGACGCTACCGCGCCTGCTTGGACGCTTCCGCGCCTTCTTGCATGCTTCCGCGCCTACTTGGACGTTTCCGCGCCTGCTTGGACGCTTCCGCGCCTGCTTTCATGCTTCCCCGCCTGCTTGGACGCTTCCGCGCCTGCTTGGACTCTTCTGCGCCTTCTTGCATGCTTCCGCGCCTGCTTGGACGTTTTCGCGACTGCTTGGACGCTACCGCGCCTGCTTGGACGTTTCCGCGCCTGCATGGACGCTACCGCGCTTGCTTGGACGATTCCGCGCCTGCTTGGACCCTTCTGCGTCTTCTTGCATGCTTCCGCGCCTGCTTGGACGTTTCCGCGCCTGCTTGGACGTTTCCGCGCCAGCTTGGACGCTTCCGCGCATGCTTGGACACTTCTGCTCCTTCTTGCATGCTTCCGCGCCTGCTTGGACGCTACTGCGCCTGCTTGGACGCTACTGCGCCTGCTTGGACGCTTCCGCGACTGCTTGGACCCTTCTGCGTCTTCTTGCATGCTTCCCCGCCTGCTTGGACGCTTCCGCGCCTGCTTGGACTCTTCTGCGTCTTCTTGCATGCTTCCGCGCCTGCTTGGACGTTTCCGCGCCTGCTTGGACGTTACCGCGCCTGCTTGGCCGCTTCCGCGCCTGCATGGACGCTTCCGCGCCTGCTTGCATGCTTCCCCGCCTGCTTGGACGCTTCCGCGCCTGCTTGGACTCTTCTGCGCCTTCTTGCATGCTTCCGCGCCTGCTTGGACGTTTCCGCGCCTGCTTGGACGTTACCGCGCCTGCTTGGCCGCTTCCGCGACTGCTTGGACGCTTCCGCGCCTGCTTGGACGCTACCGCGCCTGCTTGGACGCTACCGCGCCTGCTTGGACGCTTCCGCGCCTTCTTGCATGCTTCCGCGCCTACTTGGACGTTTCCGCGCCTGCTTGGACGCTTCCGCGCCTGCTTTCATGCTTCCCCGCCTGCTTGGACGCTTCCGCGCCTGCTTGGACTCTTCTGCGCCTTCTTGCATGCTTCCCCGCCTGCTTGGACGTTTTCGCGCCTGCTTGGACGCTACCGCGCCTGCTTGGACGTTTCCACGCCTGCATGGACGCTACCGCGCCTGCTTGGACGCTTCCGCGACTGCTTGGACGCTTCCGCGCCTGGTTGGACGCTACCGCGCCTGCTTGGACGCTTCCGCGACTGCTTAGACGCTTCCGCGCCTGCATGGACTCTTCTGCGCCTGCTTGCATGCTGCCGCGCCTACTTGGACGTTTCCGCGCCTGCTTGGACGCTTCCGCGCCTGCTTGCATGCTTCCCCGCCTGCTTGGACGCTTCCGCGCCTGCTTGGATTCTTCCGCGCCTTCTTGCATGCTGCCGCGCCTACTTGGACGTTTCCGCGCCTGCATGGACGCTACCGCGCCTGCTTGGACGCTTCCGCGCCTGCTTGGACCCTTCTGCGTCTTCTTGCATGCTTCCGCGCCTGCTTGGACGTTTCCGCGCCTGCTTGGACGCTACTGCGCCTGCTTGGACGCTTCCGCGTCTGCTTGGACGCTTCCGCGCCTGCTTTCACGGTTCTGCGCCTGCTTGGACTCTTCCGCGCCTGCTTGGACGCTTCCGCGCCTGCTTGGACACTTCCGCGCCTGCTTGGACGCTTCCGCGCCTGCTTGGACGCTTCCGCGTCTGCTTGGACACTTCCGCGCCTGCTTGGACGCTACCGCGCCTGCTTGGACGCTTCCGCGACTGCTTGAATGCTTCCGCGACTGCTTGGACGCTTCCGCGACTGCTTGGACGCTTCCGCGCCTGCTTGGACACTTCCGCGCCTGCTTGGACGCTTCCGCGCCTGCTTGCACGTTTCTGCGCCTGCATGGACGCTTCCGCGCCTGCTTGGACACTTCCGCGCCTGCTTGGACACTTCCGCGCCTGCTTGGACTCTTCTGCGCCTTCTTGCATACTTCCGCGGCTGCTTGGACGCTTCCGCGCCTGCTTGGACGCTACCGCGCCTGCTTGGACGCTTCCGCGCCTGCTTGGACGCTACCGCGCCTGCTTGGACGCTTCCGCGACTGCTTGGACGCGTCCGCGCCTGGTTGGACGCTACCGCGCCTGCTTGGATGTTTCCGCGACTGCTTGGACACTACCGCGCCTGCTTGGACGCTACCGCGCTTGCTTGGACGCTTCCGCGACTGCTTGGACGCTTCCGCGCCTGGTTGGACCCTTCTGCGTCTTCCTGCATGCTTCCGCGCCTGCTTGGACGTTTCCGCGCCTGCTTGGACGCTTCCGCGGCTGCTAGGACGCTTCCGCGCCGGCTTGGACGCTACCGCGCCTGCTTGGACGCTTCCGCGACTGCTTGGACGCTTCCGCGCCTGCTTGGACTCATCTGCGCCTTCTTGCATGCTACCGCACCTGCTTGGACGCTTCCGCGCCTGCTGCATGCTTCCCCGCCTGCTTGGACGCTTCCGCGACTGCTTGGACTCTTCTGCATCTTCTTGCAAGCTTCCGCGCCTGCTTGGACGCTACCGCGCCAGCTTGGACGCTACCGCGCCTGCTTGGACGCTGCCGCGCCTGCTTGGACGCTGCCGCGCCTGCTTGGACGCTTCCGCAACTGCTTGGACGCTTCCGCGCCTGGTTGGACGCTACCGCGCCTGCTTGCATGCTTCCCCGCCTGCTTGGACGCTTCCGCGCCTGCTTGGACTCTTCTGCGTCTTCTTGCATGCTTCCGCGCCTGCTTGGACGTTTCCGCGCCTGCTTGGACGCTACCGCGCCTGCTTGGACGCTTCCGCGACTGCTTGGACGCTTCCGCGCCTGCTTGCATGCTTCCCCGCCTGCTTGGACGCTTCCGCGCCTGCTTGGACTCTTCTGCGTCTTCTTGCATGCTTCCGCGCCTGCTTGGACGTTTCCGCGCCTGCTTGGACGCTACCGCGCCTGCTTGGACGCTTCCGCGCCTGCTTGGACGCTTCCGCGCCTGCTTGGACACTTCCGCGCCTGCTTGAACGCTTCCGCGCCTTCTTGGACGCTTCCGCGCCTACTTGGACACTTCCGCGCCTGCTTGGACGCTTCCGCACATGCCTGGACGCTTCCGCGCCTGCTTGGACGCTTCCGCGCCTGCTTGGACGCTTCCGCGACTGCTTGGACGCTTCCGCGCCTGCTTGGACTCATCTGCGCCTTCTTGCATGCTACCGCACCTGCTTGGACGCTTCCGCGCCTGCTGCATGCTTCCCCGCCTGCTTGGACGCTTCCGCGACTGCTTGGACTCTTCTGCATCTTCTTGCAAGCTTCCGCAACTGCTTGGACGCTTCCGCGCCTGGTTGGACGCTACCGCGCCTGCTTGCATGCTTCCCCGCCTGCTTGGACGCTTCCGCGCCTGCTTGGACTCTTCTGCGTCTTCTTGCATGCTTCCGCGCCTGCTTGGACGTTTCCGCGCCTGCTTGGACGCTACCGCGCCTGCTTGGACGCTTCCGCGACTGCTTGGACGCTTCCGCGCCTGCTTGCATGCTTCCCCGCCTGCTTGGACGCTTCCGCGCCTGCTTGGACTCTTCTGCGCCTTCTTGCATGCTGCCGCGCCTACTTGGACGTTTCCGCGCCTGCTTGGACGCTACCGCGCCTGCTTGGACGCTACCGCGCCTACTTGGACGTTTCCGTGCCTGCTTGGACGATTCCGCGCCTGCTTGCACGGTTCTGCGCCTGCTTGGACGCTTCCGCGCCTGCTTGGACGCTTCCGCGCCTGCTTGGACACTTCCGCGCCTGCTTGAACGCTTCCGCGCCTTCTTGGACGCTTCCGCGCCTACTTGGACACTTCCGCGCCTGCTTGGACGCTTCCGCGCATGCTTGGACGCTTCCGCGCCTGCTTGGACGCTTCCGCGCCTGCTTGGACAATTCCGCGCCTGCTTGGACTCTTATGCGTCTTCTTGCATGCTTCCGCGACTGCTTGAATGCTTCCGCGACTGCTTGGACGCTTCCGCGACTGCTTGGACGCTTCCGCGCCTGCTTGGACACTTCCGCGCCTGCTTGGACACTTCCGCGCCTGCTTGGACTCTTCTGCGCCTTCTTGCATGCTTCCGCGGCTGCTTGGACGCTACCGCGCCTGCTTGGACGATTCCGCGCCTGCTTGCACGGTTCTGCGCCTGCTTGGACGCTTCCGCGCCTGCTTGGACGCTTCCGCGCCTGCTTGGACACTTCCGCGCCTGCTTGAACGCTTCCGCGCCTTCTTGGACGCTTCCGCGCCTACTTGGACACTTCCGCGCCTGCTTGGACGCTTCCGCGCATGCTTGGACGCTTCCGCGCCTGCTTGGACACTTCCGCGCCTACTTGGACGTTTCCGCGCCTGCTTGGACGCTTCGGCGCCTGCTTGGACTCTTCTGCGTCTTCTTGCATGCTTCCGCGCCTGCTTGCATGCTTCCCCGCCTGCTTGGACGCTTCCGCGCCAGCTTGGACTCTTCTGCGCCTTCTTGCATGCTGCCGCGCCTGCTTGGACACTTCCGCGCCTGCTTGGACGCTTCCGCGCCTGCTTGGACGCTTTCGCGCCTGCTTGGTCGCTTCCGCGCCTATATGGATGCTTCCGCGACTGCGTGGACGCTTCCGCGCCTGCTTGGACTCCTCTGCGCCTTCTTGCATGCTTCCGCGCCTACTTGGATGTTCCGCACCTGCTTCGCCGCTTCCGCGCCTGCTTGGACGCTACCGCGCCTGCTTGAACGCTTCCGCGCCTTCTTGGACGCTTTCGCGCCTGCTTGGACGATTCCGCGCCTGCTTTCACGGTTTCGCGCCTGCTTGGACTCTTCTGCGTCTTCTTGCATGCTTCCGCGCCTACTTGGACGTTTCCGCGCCTGCTTGGACGCTACCGCGCCTGCTTGGACGCTTCCGCGCCTGCTTGGACGCTACCGCGCCTGCTTGGACGCTTCCGCGACTGCTTGGACGTTTCCCCGCCTGCTTGGACGCTTCCGCACCTGCTTGGCCTCTACTGCGCCTTCTTGCATGCTGCCGCGCCTGCTTGGACGCTACCGCGCCTGCTTGGACGCTACCGCGACTTCTTGGACGCTACCGCGCCTGCTTGCATGCTTCCCCGCCTGCTTGGACGCTTCCGCGACTGCTTGGACGCTTCCCCGCCTGCTTGGACAATTCTGCGCCTTCTTGCATGCTTCCGCGCCTGCTTGGACGCTACCGCGCCTGCTTGGACGCTTCCGCGCCTGCTTTCACGGTTCTGCGCCTGCTTGGACTCTTCCGCGCCTGCTTGGACGCTTCCGCGCCTGCATGGACACTTCCGCGCCTGCTTGGACGCTTCCGCGGCTGCTTGGACGCTTCCGCGTCTGCTTGGACACTTCCGCGCCTGCTTGGACGCTACCGCGCCTGCTTGGACGCTTCCGCGACTGCTTGAATGCTTCCGCGACTGCTTGGACGCTTCCGCGACTGCTTGGACGCTTCCGCGCCTGCTTGGACACTTCCGCGCCTGCTTGGACACTTCCGCGCCTGCTTGGACTCTTCTGCGCCTTCTTGCATACTTCCGCGGCTGCTTGGACGCTACCGCGCCTGCTTGGACGCTTCCGCGCCTGCTTGCACGTTTCTGCGCCTGCTTGGACGCTTCCGCGCCTGCTTGGACACTTCCGCGCCTGCTTGGACACTTCCGCGCCTGCTTGGACTCTTCTGCGCCTTCTTGCATACTTCCGCGGCTGCTAGGACGCTTCCGCGCCGGCTTGGACTCTTCTGCGCCTTCTTGCATGCTTCCGCGCCTGCTTGGATGTTTACGCGCCTGCTTGGACGCTACCGCGACTGCTTGGACGCTTCCGCGCCTTCTTGCATGCTTCCGCGCCTGCTTGGACGTTTCCGCGCCTGCTTGGACGTTTCCGCGCCAGCTTGGACGCTACCGCGCCTGCTTGGACGCTTCCGCGACTGCTTGGACGCTTCCGCGCCTGCTTGCATGCTTCCCCGCCTGCTTGGACGCTTCCGCGCCTGCTTGGACTCTTCTGCGTCTTCTTGCATGCTTCCGCGCCTGCTTGGACTCTTCCGCGCATGCTTGGACGCTTCCGCGCCTGCTTGGACGCTTCCGCGCCTGCTTGCATGGTTCCGCGCCTGCTTGGACTCTTCTGCTCCTTCGTGCATGCTTCCGCGCCTACTTGGACGTTTCCGCGCCTGCTTGGACGCTTCCGCGCCTGCTTGGACGCTTTCGCGCCTATATGGAGGCTTCCGCGCCTGCTTGGACGCTTCCGCGCCTGCTTGGACGCTTTCCCGCCTGCTGGGACGCTTCCGCGCCTGCTTGGACGCTTCCGCGACTGCTTGGACGCTACCGCGCCTGCTTGGACGCTGCCGTGACTGCTTGGACACTACCGCGCCTGCTTGGACGCTTCCGCGACTGCTTGGACGCTTCCGCGCCTGCTTGGACGCTTCCGCGCCTGCTTGCATGCTTCCCCGCCTGCTTGGACGCTTCCGCGCCTGCTTGGACTCTTCTGCGTCTTCTTGCATACTTCCGCGCCTGCTTGGACGTTTCCACGCCTGCTTGGACGCTTCCGCGCCTACTTGCATGCTTCCCCGCCTGCTTGGACGCTTCCGCGCCTGCTTGGACTCTTCTGCTCCTTCGTGCATGCTTCCGCGCCTACTTGGACGTTTCCGCGCCTGCTTGGACACTTCCGCGCCTGCTTGGACGCTTTCCCGCCTGCTGGGACGCTTCCGCGCCTGCTTGGACGCTTCCGCGACTGCTTGGACGCTACCGCGCCTGCTTGGACGCTGCCGTGACTGCTTGGACACTACCGCGCCTGCTTGGACGCTTCCGCGCCTGCTTGGACGTTTCCGCGCCTACTTGGACGTTTCCGCGCCTGCTTGGACGCTTCCGCGTCTGCTTCGACGCTTCCACGCCTGCTTGGACGCTTCCGCGCCTGCTTGGACGCTTCCGCGCCTGCTTGGACTCTTCCGCGCTTGCTTGGACGCTTCCGCGCCTGCTTGGACGCTTCCGCGCCTGCTTGGACGCTTCCGCGCCTGCTTGGACTCTTCCGCGCTTGCTTGGACGCTTCCGCGCCTGCTTGGACGCTTCCACGCCTGCTTGGACGCTTTCGCGCCTATATGGAGGCTTCCGCGCCTGCTTGGACGTTTCCGCGCCTGCTTGGACGCTTCCGCGCCTGCTTGGACTCTTCCGCGCATGCTTGGACGCTTCCGCGCCTGCTTGGACGCTTCCGCGCCTGCTTGGACGCTTCCGCGCCTATATGGATGCTTCCGCGCCTGCTTGGACGCTTCCGCGCCTGCTTGGACTCTTCCGCGCATGCTTGGATGCTTCCGCGCCTGCTTGGACGCTACCGCGCCTGCTTGGACGCTTCCGCGACTGCTTGGACGCTTCCGCGCCTGCTTGGACTCTTCTACGTCTTCTTGCATGCTTCCGCGCCTGCTTGGACTCTTCTGCGCCTGCTTGGACTCTTCCGCGCCTGCTTGGACGCTACCGCGCCTGCTTGGACGCTTTCGCGCCTTCTTGCACGGTTCCGCGCCTGCTTGGACTCTTCTGCTCCTTCGTGCATGCTTCCGCGCCTACTTGGACGTTTCCGCGCCTGCTTGGACGCTTCCGCGACTGCTTGGACCCTTCTGCGTCTTCTTGCATGCTTCCCCGCCTGCTTGGACGCTTCCGCGCCTGCTTGGACTCTTCTGCGTCTTCTTGCATGCTTCCGCGCCTGCTTGGACGTTTCCGCGCCTGCTTGGACGTTACCGCGCCTGCTTGGCCGCTTCCGCGACTGCTTGGACGGTTCCGCGCCTGCTTGGACGCTTCCGCGACTTCTTGGACGCTACCGCGCCTGCTTGGACGCTTCCGCGACTGCTTGGACGCTTCCGCGACTTCTTGGACGCTACCGCGCCTGCTTGGACGCTTCCGCGCCTGCTTGGACGCTACTGCGCCTGCTTGGACGCTTCCGCGACTGCTTGGACCCTTCTGCGTCTTCTTGGACGCTTCCGCGACTGCTTGGACGCTTCCGCGACTTCTTGGACGCTACCGCGCCTGCTTGGACGCTTCCGCGCCTGCTTGGACGCTACTGCGCCTGCTTGGACGCTTCCGCGACTGCTTGGACCCTTCTGCGTCTTCTTGCATGCTTCCCCGCCTGCTTGGACGCTTCCGCGCCTGCTTGGACTCTTCTGCGTCTTCTTGCATGCTTCCGCGCCTGCTTGGACGTTTCCGCGACTGCTTGGACGCTTCCGCGCCTGCTTGGACGCTACCGCGCCTGCTTGGACGCTACCGCGCCTGCTTGGACGCTTCCGCGCCTTCTTGCATGCTTCCGCGCCTACTTGGACGTTTCCGCGCCTGCTTGGACGCTTCCGCGCCTGCTTTCATGCTTCCCCGCCTGCTTGGACGCTTCCGCGCCTGCTTGGACTCTTCTGCGCCTTCTTGCATGCTTCCCCGCCTGCTTGGACGTTTTCGCGCCTGCTTGGACGCTACCGCGCCTGCTTGGACGCTTCCGCGCCTGCTTGGACGCTTCCGCGCCTGCTTGGACGCTTCCGCGCCTGCTTGGACGTTTCCGCGCCTGCTTGGACGCTTCCGCGACTGCTTGGACGCTTCCCCGCCTGCTTGGAACCTTCTGCGCCTTCTTGCATGCTTCCGTGCATACTTGGACATTTCCGCGCCTGCTTGGACGCTACCGCGCCTGCTTGGACGCTTCCGCGACTGCTTGGACGCTTCCGCGCCTGGTTGGATGCTTCCCCGCCTGCTTGGACGCTTCCGCGACTGCTTGGACGCTTCCCCGCCTGCTTGGACTCTTCTGCGCCTTCTTGCATGCTTCCGCGACTGCTTGGACGCTTCCGCGCCTGCTTGGACCCTTCTGCGCCTTCTTGCATGCTTCCGTGCATACTTAGACGTTTCCGCGCCTGGTTGGACGCTACCGCGCCTGCTTGGACGCTTCCGCGCCTGCTTGCATGCTTCCCCGCCTGCTTGGACGCTTCCGCGACTGCTTGGACGCTTCCCCGCCTGCTTGGACTCTTCTGCGCCTGCTTGCATGCTTCCCCGCCTGCTTGGACGCTTCCGCGCCTGCTTGGACCCTTCTTCGCCTTCTTGCATGCTTCCGTGCATACTTGGACGTTTCCGCGCTTGCTTGGACGCTACCGCGCCTGCTTGGACGCTTCCGCGACTGCTTGGACTCTTCTGCGCCTGCTTGCATGCTTTCCCGCCTTCTTGGACGCTTCTGCGCCTGCTTGGACTCTTCTGCGTCTTCCTGCATGCTTCCGCGCCTGCTTGGACGTTTCCGCGCCTGCTTGGACTCTTCTGTGCCTTCTTGCATGCTTCCGCGCCTGCTTGGACGCTTCCGCGCCTGCTTGGACGCTTCCGCGCCTGCTTGGGCGCTTCCGCGCCTGGTTGGACGCTACCGCGCCTGCTTGGACGCTTCCGCGCCTGCTTGCATGCTTCCCCGCCTGCTTGGACGCTTCCGCGCCTGCTTGGACTCTTCTGCGTCTTCTTGCATGCTTCCGCGCCTGCTTGGACGTTTCCGCGCCTGCTTGGACGCTACCGCGCCTGCTTGCATGCTTCCCCGCCTGCTTGGACGCTTCCGCGCCTGCTTGCATGCTTCCCCGCCTGCTTGGACGCTTCTGCGCCTGCTTGGACTCTTCTGCGTCTTCTTGCATGCTACCGCGCCTGCTTGGACGTTTCCGCGCCTGTTTGGACGCTACCGCGCCTGCTTGGACGCTTCCGCGACTGATTGGAAGCTACCGCGCCTGCTTGGACGCTACCGCACCTGCTTGGACGCTTCCGCGCCTTCTTGCATGCTTCCGCGCCTACTTGGACGTTTCCGCGCCTGCTTGGAGGCTTCCGCGCCTGCTTGGACGCTTCCGCGCCTACTTGGACCCTTCTGCGTCTTCTTGCATGCTTCCGCGCCTGCTTGGACGTTTCCGCGCCTGCTTGGACGCTACTGCGCCTGCTTGGACGCTTCCGCGCCTGCTTGGACTCTTCTGCGTCTTCTTGCATGCTTCCGCGCCTGCTTGGACGTTTCCGCGCCTGCTTGGACGTTACCGCGCCTGCTTGGCCGCTTCCGCGACTGCTTGGACGGTTCCGCGCCTGCTTGGACGCTACCGCGCCTGCTTGGACGCTACCGCGCCTGCTTGGACGCTTCCGCGCCTTCTTGCATGCTTCCGCGCCTACTTGGACGTTTCCGCGCCTACTTGGACGCTTCCGCGCCTGCTTGCATGCTTCCCCGCCTGCTTGGACGCTTCCGCGCCTGCTTGGACTCTTCTGCGCCTGCTTGGACGCTTCCGCGCATGCATGGACGTTTCCGCGCCTGCTTGGACGTTACCGCGCCTGCTTGGCCGCTTCCGCGACTGCTTGGACGGTTCCGCGCCTGCTTGGACGCTACCGCGCCTGCTTGGACGCTACCGCGCCTGCTTGGACGCTTCCGCGCCTGCTTGCATGCTTCCCCGCCTGCTTGGACGCTTCCGCGCCTGCTTGGACTCTTCTGCGTCTTCTTGCATGCTTCCGCGCCTGCTTGGACCCTTCTGCGTCTTCTTGCATGCTTCCGCGCCTGCTTGGACGTTTCCGCGCCTGCTTGGACGCTACTGCGCCTGCTTGGACGCTTCCGCGACTGCTTGGACCCTTCTGCGTCTTCTTGCATGCTTCCCCGCCTGCTTGGACGCTTCCGCGCCTGCTTGGACTCTTCTGCGTCTTCTTGCATGCTACCGCGCCTGCTTGGACGTTTCCGCGCCTGTTTGGACGCTACCGCGCCTGCTTGGACGTTACCGCGCCAGCTTGGACGCTTCCGCGCATGCTTGGACTCTTCTGCTCCTTCTTGCATGCTTCCGCGCCTGCTTGGACGCTACTGCGCCTGCTTGGACGCTACTGCGCCTGCTTGGACGCTTCCGCGACTGCTTGGACCCTTCTGCGTCTTCTTGCATGCTTCCCCGCCTGCTTGGACGCTTCCGCGCCTGCTTGGACTCTTCTGCGTCTTCTTGCATGCTTCCCCGCCTGCTTGGACGCTTCCGCGCCTGCTTGGACTCTTCTGCGTCTTCTTGCATGCTTCCGCGCCTGCTTGGACGTTTCCGCGCCTGCTTGGACGTTACCGCGCCTGCTTTGCCGCTTCCGCGGCTGCTTGGACGGTTCCGCGCCTGCTTGGACGCTACCGCGCCTGCTTGGACGCTTCCGCGCCTGCTTGCACGGTTTTGCGCCTGCTTGGACGCTTCCGCGCCTGCTTGGACGCTTCCGCGCCTGCTTGGACGCTTCCGCGCCTGCTTGGACGCTTCCGCGCCTGCTTGGACGCTTCCGCGCCTGCTTGGACTCTTCTGCGTCTTCTTGCATGCTTCCGCGACTGCTTGAATGCTTCCGCGACTGCTTGGACGCTTCCGCGACTGCTTGGACGCTTCCGCGCCTGCTTGGACACTTCCGCGCCTGCTTGGACACTTCCGCGCCTGCTTGGACTCTTCTGCGCCTTCTTGCATGCTTCCGCGGCTGCTTGGACGCTACCGCGCCTGCTTGGACGCTTCCGCGCCTGCTTGCACGGTTCTGCGCCTGCTTGAACGCTTCCGCCCCTGCTTGGACGCTTCCGCGCCAGCTTGGACGCTTCCGCGCCTGCTTGGACGCTTTCGCGCCTGCTTGGTCGCTTCCGCGCCTATATGGATGCTTCCGCGCCTGCGTGGACGCTTCCGCGCCTGCTTGGACTCCTCTGCGCCTTCTTGCATGCTTCCGCGCCTACTTGGATGTTCCGCACCTGCTTCGCCGCTTCCGCGCCTGCTTGGACGCTACCGCGCCTGCTTGAACGCTTCCGCGCCTTCTTGGACGCTTTCGCGCCTGCTTGGACGATTCCGCGCCTGCTTTCACGGTTTCGCGCCTGCTTGGACTCTTCCGCGCCTGCTTGGACGCTTCCGCGCCTGCTTGGACACTTCCGCGCCTGTTTGGACGCTTCCGCGCCTGCTTGGACGCTTCCGCGCCTGCTTGGACACTTCCGCGCCTGCTTGGACGCTACCGCGCCTGCTTGGACGCTTCCGCGACTGCTTGAATGCTTCCGCGACTGCTTGGACGCTTCCGCGACTGCTTGGACGCTTCCGCGCCTGCTTGGACACTTCCGCGCCTGCTTGGACACTTCCGCGCCTGCTTGGACTCTTCTGCGCCTTCTTGCATACTTCCGCGGCTGCTTGGACGCTACCGCCCCTGCTTGGACGCTTCCGCGCCTGCTTGCACGGTTCTGCGCCTGCTTGGACGCTTCCGCGCCTGCTTGGACGCTTCCGCGCCTGCATGGACGCTTCCGCGCCTGCTTGGACGCTTTCGCGCCTGCTTGGTCGCTTCCGCGCCTATATGGACGCTTCCGCGCCTGCTTGGACGCTTCCGCGACTGCTTGGACGCTTCCGCGCATGCTTGGACTCTTCTGCTCCTTCTTGCATGCTTCCGCGCCTGCTTGGACGCTACTGCGCCTGCTTGGACGCTTCCGCGCCTGCTTGGACTCTTCTGCGCCTTCTTGCATGCTTCCGCCCCTTCTTGGACGCTTGCGCGCCTACTTGCACGGTTCTGCGCCTGCTTGGACGCTTCCGCGCCTGCTTGGACTCTTCCACGCCTGCTTGGACGCTTCCGCGCCTGCTTGGACTCTTCTGCGCCTTCTTGCATGCTTCCGCGCCTGCTTGGACTTTTTCGCGCCTGCTTGGATGCTTCCGCGCCTGCTTGCATGCTTCCGTTCCTGCTTGGACGCTTCCGCGCATGCTTGGACTCTTCTGCTCCTTCTTGCATGCTTCCGCGCCTGCTTGGACGCTACTGCGCCTGCTTGGACGCTTCCGCGACTGCTTGGACGCTTCCGCGCCTGCTTGGACGCTTCCGCGACTGCTTGGACGCTTCCGCGCCTGCTTGGACTCTTCTGCGCCTTCTTGCATGCTATCCCGCCTGCTTGGACGCTTCGCGCCTGCTTGCACGGTTCTGCGCCTGCTTGCATGCTTCCCCGCCTGCTTAGACGCTTCCGCGCCTGCTTGGACTCTTCTGCGTCTTCTTGCATGCTACCGCGCCTGCTTGGACGTTTCCGCGCCTGCTTGGACGCTTCCGCGCTTGCTTGGACGCTTCCGCGACTGCTAGGACGCTTCCGCGCATGCTTGGACTCTTCTGCTCCTTCTTGCATGCTTCCGCGCCTGCTTGGACGCTACTGCGCCTGCTTGGACGCTTCCGCGCCTGCTTGGACTCTTCTGCGTCTTCTTGCATGCTTCCGCGCCTGCTTGGACGCTACCGCGCCTGCTTGGACTCTTCTGCTCCTTCTTGCATGCTTCCGCGCCTACTTGGACGTTTCCGCGCCAGCTTGGACGCTTCCGCGCCTGCTTGCATGCTTCCCCACCTGCTTGGACGCTTCCGCGCCTGCTTGGACTCTTCTGCGTCTTCTTGCATGCTTCCGCGCCTGCTTGGACGCTACCGTGCCTGCTTGGACACTTCCGCGCCTGCTTGGACTCTTCTGCGCCTTCTTGCATGCTTCCACGGCTGCTTGGACGCTACCGCGCCTGCTTGGACGCTTCCGCGACTGCTTGGACGTTTCCCCGCCTGCTTGGACGCTTCCGCGCCTGCTTGGCCTCTACTGCGCCTTCTTGCATGCTGCCGCGCCGGCTTGGACGCTACCGCGCCTGCTTGCATGCTTCCCCGCCTGCTTGGACGCTTCCGCGACTGCTTGGACGCTTCCCCGCCTGCTTGGACAATTCTGCGCCTTCTTGCATGCTTCCGCGCCTGCTTGGACGCTACCGCGCCTGCTTGGACGCTTCCGCGCCTGCTTTCACGGTTCTGCGCCTGCTTGGACTCTTCCGCGCCTGCTTGGACGCTTCCGCGCCTGCTTGGACACTTCCGCGCCTGCTTGGACGCTTCCGCGCCTGCTTGGACGCTTCCGCGCCTGCTTGGACACTTCCGCGCCTGCTTGGACGCTACCGCGCCTGCTTGGACGCTTCCGCGACTGCTTGAATGCTTCCGCGACTGCTTGGACGCTTCCGCGACTGCTTGGACGCTACCGCGCCTGCTTGGACACTTCCGCGCCTGCTTGGACACTTCCGCGCCTGCTTGGACTCTTCTGCGCCTTCTTGCATACTTCCGCGGCTGCTTGGACGCTACCGCCCCTGCTTGGACGCTTCCGCGCCTGCTTGCACGGTTCTGCGCCTGCTTGGACGCTTCCGCGCCTGCTTGGACGCTACCGCGCCGGCATGGACGCTTCCGCGCCTGCTTGGACGCTTTCGCGCCTGCTTGGTCGCTTCCGCGCCTATATGGACGCTTCCGCGCCTGCTTGGACGCTTCCGCGACTGCTTGGACGCTTCCGCGCATGCTTGGACTCTTCTGCTCCTTCTTGCATGCTTCCGCGCCTGCTTGGACGCTACTGCGCCTGCTTGGACGCTTCCGCGCCTGCTTGGACTCTTCTGCGCCTTCTTGCATGCTTCCGCCCCTTCTTGGACGCTTGCGCGCCTACTTGCACGGTTCTGCGCCTGCTTGGACGCTTCCGCGCCTGCTTGGACTCTTCCACGCCTGCTTGGACGCTTCCGCGCCTGCTTGGACTCTTCTGCGCCTTCTTGCATGCTTCCGCGCCTGCTTGGACTTTTTCGCGCCTGCTTGGATGCTTTCGCGCCTGCTTGCATGCTTCCGTTCCTGCTTGGACGCTTCCGCGCATGCTTGGACTCTTCTGCTCCTTCTTGCATGCTTCCGCGCCTGCTTGGACGCTACTGCGCCTGCTTGGACGCTTCCGCGCCTGCTTGGACGCTTCCGCGCTTGCTTGGACGCTTCCGCGACTGCTTGGACGCTTCCGCGCATGCTTGGACTCTTCTGCTCCTTCTTGCATGCTTCCGCGCCTGCTTGGACGCTACTGCGCCTGCTTGGACGCTTCCGCGCCTGCTTGGACTCTTCTGCGTCTTCTTGCATGCTTCCGCGCCTGCTTGGACGCTACCGCGCCTGCTTGGACTCTTCTGCTCCTTCTTGCATGCTTCCGCGCCTACTTGGACGTTTCCGCGCCAGCTTGGACGCTTCCGCGCCTGCTTGCATGCTTCCCCACCTGCTTGGACGCTTCCGCGCCTGCTTGGCCTCTACTGCGCCTTCTTGCATGCTGCCGCGCCGGCTTGGACGCTACCGCGCCTGCTTGCATGCTTCCCCGCCTGCTTGGACGCTTCCGCGACTGCTTGGACGCTTCCCCGCCTGCTTGGACAATTCTGCGCCTTCTTGCATGCTTCCGCGCCTGCTTGGACGCTACCGCGCCTGCTTGGACGCTTCCGCGCCTGCTTTCACGGTTCTGCGCCTGCTTGGACTCTTCCGCGCCTGCTTGGACGCTTCCGCGCCTGCTTGGACACTTCCGCGCCTGCTTGGACGCTTCCGCGCCTGCTTGGACGCTTCCGCGCCTGCTTGGACACTTCCGCGCCTGCTTGGACGCTACCGCGCCTGCTTGGACGCTTCCGCGACTGCTTGAATGCTTCCGCGACTGCTTGGACGCTTCCGCGACTGCTTGGACGCTACCGCGCCTGCTTGGACACTTCCGCGCCTGCTTGGACACTTCCGCGCCTGCTTGGACTCTTCTGCGCCTTCTTGCATACTTCCGCGGCTGCTTGGACGCTACCGCCCCTGCTTGGACGCTTCCGCGCCTGCTTGCACGGTTCTGCGCCTGCTTGGACGCTTCCGCGCCTGCTTGGACGCTTCCGCGCCGGCATGGACGCTTCCGCGCCTGCTTGGACGCTTTCGCGCCTGCTTGGTCGCTTCCGCGCCTATATGGACGCTTCCGCGCCTGCTTGGACGCTTCCGCGACTGCTTGGACGCTTCCGCGCATGCTTGGACTCTTCTGCTCCTTCTTGCATGCTTCCGCGCCTGCTTGGACGCTACTGCGCCTGCTTGGACGCTTCCGCGCCTGCTTGGACTCTTCTGCGCCTTCTTGCATGCTTCCGCCCCTTCTTGGACGCTTGCGCGCCTACTTGCACGGTTCTGCGCCTGCTTGGACGCTTCCGCGCCTGCTTGGACTCTTCCACGCCTGCTTGGACGCTTCCGCGCCTGCTTGGACTCTTCTGCGCCTTCTTGCATGCTTCCGCGCCTGCTTGGACTTTTTCGCGCCTGCTTGGATGCTTTCGCGCCTGCTTGCATGCTTCCGTTCCTGCTTGGACGCTTCCGCGCATGCTTGGACTCTTCTGCTCCTTCTTGCATGCTTCCGCGCCTGCTTGGACGCTACTGCGCCTGCTTGGACGCTTCCGCGACTGCTTGGACGCTTCCGCGCCTGCTTGGACGCTTCCGCGACTGCTTGGACGCTTCCGCGCCTGCTTGGACTCTTCTGCGCCTTCTTGCATGCTATCCCGCCTGCTTGGACGCTTCGCGCCTGCTTGCACGGTTCTGCGCCTGCTTGGACGCTACTGCGCCTGCTTGGACGTTTCCGCGCCTGCTTGGACGCTTCCGCGCTTGCTTGGACGCTTCCGCGACTGCTTGGACGCTTCCGCGCATGCTTGGACTCTTCTGCTCCTTCTTGCATGCTTCCGCGCCTGCTTGGACGCTACTGCGCCTGCTTGGACGCTTCCGCGCCTGCTTGGACTCTTCTGCGTCTTCTTGCATGCTTCCGCGCCTGCTTGGACGCTACCGCGCCTGCTTGGACTCTTCTGCTCCTTCTTGCATGCTTCCGCGCCTACTTGGACGTTTCCGCGCCAGCTTGGACGCTTCCGCGCCTGCTTGCATGCTTCCCCACCTGCTTGGACGCTTCCGCGCCTGCTTGCATGCTTCCCCACCTGCTTGGACGCTTCCGCGCCTGCTTGGACTCTTCTGCGTCTTCTTGCATGCTTCCGCGCCTGCTTGGACGCTACCGTGCCTGCTTGGACACTTCCGCGACTGCTTGGACGCTTCCGCGACTTCTTGGACGCTACCGCGCCTGCTTGGACGCTTCCGCGCCTGCTTGGACGCTTCCGCGCCTGCTTGGACTCTTCTGCGCCTTCTTGCATGCTTCCGCGCCAGCTGGGACGCTACCGCGCCTGCTTGGACACTTCCGCGCCTGCTTGCATGCTTCCCCGCCTGCTTGGACGCTTCCGCGCCTGCTTGGACTCTTCTGCGTCTTCTTGCATGCTTCCGCGCCTGCTTGGACGTTTCCGCGCCTGCTTGGACGCTACCGCGCCTGCTTGGACTCCTCTGCGCCTTCTTGCATGCTTCCGCGCCTACTTGGATGTTCCGCACCTGCTTCGCCGCTTCCGCGCCTGCTTGGACGCTACCGCGCCTGCTAGGACGCTTCCGCGCCTGCTTGGACGCTACCGCGCCTGCTTGGACGCTTCCGCGACTGCTTGGACGTTTCCCCGCCTGCTTGGACGCTTCCGCGCCTGCTTGGCCTCTACTGCGCCTTCTTGCATGCTGCCGCGCCTGCTTGGACGCTACCGCGCCTACTTGGACGCTACCGCGACTTCTTGGACGCTACCGCGCCTGCTTGCATGCTTCCCCGCCTGCTTGGACGCTTCCGCGACTGCTTGGACGCTTCCCCGCCTGCTTGGACAATTCTGCGCCTTTTTGCATGCTTCCGCGCCTGCTTGGACGCTACCGCGCCTGCTTGGACGCTTCCGCGCCTGCTTTCACGGTTCTGCGCCTGCTTGGACTCTTCCGCGCCTGCTTGGACGCTTCCGCGCCTGCTTGGACACTTCCGCGCCTGCTTGGACGCTTCCGCGCCTGCTTGGACGATACCGCGCCTGCTTGGACTCCAATGCGCCTTCTTGCATGCTTCCGCGCCTACTTGGACGTTTCCGCACCTGCTTCGACGCTTCCGCGCCTGCTTGGACGCTACCGCGCCTGCTTGGACGCTTCCGCGCCTGCTTGGACTCTTCTGCGCCTTCTTGCATGCTACCGCGCCTACTTGGACGTTTCCGCGCCTGCTTGGACGCTTCCGCGCCTGCTTGGACTCTTCTGCGTCTTCTTGCATGCTTCCGCGCCTGCTTGGACTCTTCTACGTCTTCTTGCATGCTTCCGCGCCTGCTTGGACGTTTCCGCGCCTGCTTGGACGCTTCCGCGACTGCTTGGACGCTTCCGCGCCTGCTAGGACTCTTCTGCGCCTGCTTGGACTCTTCTGCGCCTTCTTGCATGCTTCCGCGCCTACTTGGACGTTTCCGCGCCTGCTTGGACTTTACCGCGCCTGTTTGGACGCTTCCGCGCCTGCCTGGACGCTTCCGCGACTGCTTGGACTCTTCCGCGCCTGCTTGGACTCTTCTGCGCCTGCTTGGACGCTTCCGCGACTGCTTGGACGCTACCGCGACTGCTTGGACGCTTCCGCGCCTGCTTGAACGCTTCCGCGACTGCTTGGACGCTTCCGCGCCTGCTTGGACTCTTCTGCGCCTTCTTGCATGCTGCCGCGCCTACTTGGACGCTACTGCGCCTGCTTGGACGCTTCCGCGCCTGCTTGGACTCTTCTGCGCCTTCTTGCATGCTTCCGCCCCTTCTTGGACGCTTGCGCGCCTACTTGCACGGTTCTGCGCCTGCTTGGACGCTTCCGCGCCTGCTTGGACTCTTCCACGCCTGCTTGGACGCTTCCGCGCCTGCTTGGACTCTTCTGCGCCTTCTTGCATGCTTCCGCGCCTGCTTGGACTTTTTCGCGCCTGCTTGGATGCTTCCGCGCCTGCTTGCATGCTTCCGTTCCTGCTTGGACGCTTCCGCGCATGCTTGGACTCTTCTGCTCCTTCTTGCATGCTTCCGCGCCTGCTTGGACGCTACTGCGCCTGCTTGGACGCTTCCGCGACTGCTTGGACGCTTCCGCGCCTGCTTGGACGCTTCCGCGACTGCTTGGACGCTTCCGCGCCTGCTTGGACTCTTCTGCGCCTTCTTGCATGCTATCCCGCCTGCTTGGACGCTTCGCGCCTGCTTGCACGGTTCTGCGCCTGCTTGCATGCTTCCCCGCCTGCTTAGTCGCTTCCGCGCCTGCTTGGACTCTTCTGCGTCTTCTTGCATGCTACCGCGCCTGCTTGGACGTTTCCGCGCCTGCTTGGACGCTTCCGCGCTTGCTTGGACGCTTCCGCGACTGCTAGGACGCTTCCGCGCATGCTTGGACTCTTCTGCTCCTTCTTGCATGCTTCCGCGCCTGCTTGGACGCTACTGCGCCTGCTTGGACGCTTCCGCGCCTGCTTGGACTCTTCTGCGTCTTCTTGCATGCTTCCGCGCCTGCTTGGACGCTACCGCGCCTGCTTGGACTCTTCTGCTCCTTCTTGCATGCTTCCGCGCCTACTTGGACGTTTCCGCGCCAGCTTGGACGCTTCCGCGCCTGCTTGCATGCTTCCCCACCTGCTTGGACGCTTCCGCGCCTGCTTGGACTCTTCTGCGTCTTCTTGCATGCTTCCGCGCCTGCTTGGACGCTACCGTGCCTGCTTGGACACTTCCGCGCCTGCTTGGACTCTTCTGCGCCTTCTTGCATGCTTCCACGGCTGCTTGGACGCTACCGCGCCTGCTTGGACGCTTCCGCGACTGCTTGGACGTTTCCCCGCCTGCTTGGACGCTTCCGCGCCTGCTTGGCCTCTACTGCGCCTTCTTGCATGCTGCCGCGCCGGCTTGGACGCTACCGCGCCTGCTTGCATGCTTCCCCGCCTGCTTGGACGCTTCCGCGACTGCTTGGACGCTTCCCCGCCTGCTTGGACAATTCTGCGCCTTCTTGCATGCTTCCGCGCCTGCTTGGACGCTACAGCGCCTGCTTGGACGCTTCCGCGCCTGCTTTCACGGTTCTGCGCCTGCTTGGACTCTTCCGCGCCTGCTTGGACGCTTCCGCGCCTGCTTGGACACTTCCGCGCCTGCTTGGACGCTTCCGCGCCTGCTTGGACGCTTCCGCGCCTGCTTGGACACTTCCGCGCCTGCTTGGACGCTACCGCGCCTGCTTGGACGCTTCCGCGACTGCTTGAATGCTTCCGCGACTGCTTGGACGCTTCCGCGACTGCTTGGACGCTACCGCGCCTGCTTGGACACTTCCGCGCCTGCTTGGACACTTCCGCGCCTGCTTGGACTCTTCTGCGCCTTCTTGCATACTTCCGCGGCTGCTTGGACGCTACCGCCCCTGCTTGGACGCTTCCGCGCCTGCTTGCACGGTTCTGCGCCTGCTTGGACGCTTTCGCGCCTGCTTGGTCGCTTCCGCGCCTATATGGACGCTTCCGCGCCTGCTTGGACGCTTCCGCGACTGCTTGGACGCTTCCGCGCATGCTTGGACTCTTCTGCTCCTTCTTGCATGCTTCCGCGCCTGCTTGGACGCTACTGCGCCTGCTTGGACGCTTCCGCGCCTGCTTGGACTCTTCTGCGCCTTCTTGCATGCTTCCGCCCCTTCTTGGACGCTTGCGCGCCTACTTGCACGGTTCTGCGCCTGCTTGGACGCTTCCGCGCCTGCTTGGACTCTTCCACGCCTGCTTGGACGCTTCCGCGCCTGCTTGGACTCTTCTGCGCCTTCTTGCATGCTTCCGCGCCTGCTTGGACTTTTTCGCGCCTGCTTGGATGCTTTCGCGCCTGCTTGCATGCTTCCGTTCCTGCTTGGACGCTTCCGCGCATGCTTGGACTCTTCTGCTCCTTCTTGCATGCTTCCGCGCCTGCTTGGACGCTACTGCGCCTGCTTGGACGCTTCCGCGACTGCTTGGACGCTTCCGCGCCTGCTTGGACGCTTCCGCGACTGCTTGGACGCTTCCGCGCCTGCTTGGACTCTTCTGCGCCTTCTTGCATGCTATCCCGCCTGCTTGGACGCTTCGCGCCTGCTTGCACGGTTCTACGCCTGCTTGGACGCTACTGCGCCTGCTTGGACGTTTCCGCGCCTGCTTGGACGCTTCCGCGCTTGCTTGGACGCTTCCGCGCCTGCTTGGACGCTACTGCGCCTGCTTGGACGCTTCCGCGCCTGCTTGGACTCTTCTGCGTCTTCTTGCATGCTTCCGCGCCTGCTTGGACGCTACCGCGCCTGCTTGGACTCTTCTGCTCCTTCTTGCATGCTTCCGCGCCTACTTGGACGTTTCCGCGCCAGCTTGGACGCTTCCGCGCCTGCTTGCATGCTTCCCCACCTGCTTGGACGCTTCCGCGCCTGCTTGGACTCTTCTGCGTCTTCTTGCATGCTTCCGCGCCTGCTTGGACGCTACCGTGCCTGCTTGGACACTTCCGCGACTGCTTGGACGCTACCGCGACTTCTTGGACGCTACCGCGCCTGCTTGGACGCTTCCGCGCCTGCTTGGACGCTTCCGCGCCTGCTTGGACTCTTCTGCGCCTTCTTGCATGCTTCCGCGCCAGCTGGGACGCTACCGCGCCTGCTTGGACACTTCCGCGACTGCTTGGACGCTACCGCGACTTCTTGGACGCTACCGCGCCTGCTTGGACGCTGCCGCGCCTGCTTGGACGCTGCCGCGCCTGCTTGGACGCTTCCGCAACTGCTTGGACGCTTCCGCGCCTGGTTGGACACTACCGCGCCTGCTTGCATGCTTCCCCGCCTGCTTGGACGCTTCCGCGCCTGCTTGGACTCTTCTGCGTCTTCTTGCATGCTTCCGCGCCTGCTTGGACGTTTCCGCGCCTGCTTGGACGCTACCGCGCCTGCTTGGACGCTACCGCGCCTGCTTGGACGCTTCCGCGACTGTTTGGACGCTTCCGCGCCTGCTTGCATGCTTCCCCGCCTGCTTGGACGCTTCCGCGCCTGCTTGGACGCTTCCGCGCCTGCTTGGACTCTTCTGCTCCTTCTTGCATGCTTCCGCGCCTACTTGGACGTTTCCGCGCCTGCTTGGACGCTTCCGCGACTGCTTGGACGCTTCCGCGCCTGCTTGCACGCTTCCGCGCCTGCTTGGACGCTATCGCGCCTGATTGGACTCTTCTGCGCCTTCTTGCATGCTTCCGCCCCTACTTGAACGTTCTCGCGCCTGCCTGGACGCTTCCGCGCCTGCTTGGACGCTTCCGCGACAGCTTGGACGCTTCCGCGCCTGCTAGGACGCTTCCGCGACTGCTTGGTCGCTTCCGCGCCTGCTTGGACGCTTCCGCGCCTATATGGATGCTCCCGCGCCTGCTTGGACGCTTCCGCGCCTGCTTGGACTCTTCTGCTCCTTCTTGCATGCTTCCGCGCCTACTTGGACGTTTCCGCGCCTGCTTGGACGCTTCCGCGCCTGCTTGGACGCTTCCGCGACTGCTTGGACGCTTCCGCGCCTGCTTGCACGCTTCCGCGCCTGCTTGGACGCTTTCGCGCCTGATTGGACTCTTCTGCGCCTTCTTGCATGCTTCCGCCCCTACTTGAACGCTCTCGCGCCTGCCTGGACGCTTCCGCGCCTGCTTGGACGCTTCCGCGCCTGCTTGGACGCTTCCGCGACTGCTTGGACGCTTCCGCGCCTGCTTGGACGCTTCCGCGACTGCTTGGACGCTTTCGCGCCTGATTGGACTCTTCTGCGCCTTCTTGCATGGTTCCGCGCCTGCTTGGACGCTTCCGCGCCTGCTTGGACGCTTCCGCGCCTGCTTGGACGCTTCCGCGCCTGCTTGGACGCTTCCGCGCCTGCTTGGACGCTTCCACGCCTGCTTGGACGCTTCCGCGCCTGCTTGCACAGTTCTGCGCCTGCTTGGACGCTTCCGGGTCTGCTTGGACGCTTCCGCGCCTGCTTGGACGCTTCCGCGCCTGCTTGGACGCTTCCGCGCCTGCTTGGACGCTTCCGCGCCTGCTTGGACGCTTCCACGCCTGCTTGGACGCTTCCGCGCCTGCTTGGACGCTTCCGCGCCTGCTTGGACTCTTCCGCGCCTGGTTGGACGCGTCTGCGCCTGCTTCGACTCTTCCGCGCCTGCTTGGTCTCTTCCGCGCCTGCTTGGACGCTTCCGCGCCTGCTTGGACGCTTCTGCGCATGTATGGATGCTTCCGCGCCTGCTTGGACGCTTCCGCGCCTGCTTGGACGCTTCCGCGCCTGGTTGGACGCTTCTGCGCCTGCTTCGACTCTTCCGCGCCTGCTTGGACTCTTCCGCGCCTGCTTGGACGCTTCCGCGCCTGCTTGGACGCTTCTGCGCATGTATGGATGCTTCCGCGCCTGCTTGGACGCTTCCGCGCCTGCTTGGACGCTTCCGCGACTGCTTGGACGCTTCCGCGCCTGCTTGCACGCTTTCGCGCCTGATTGGACTCTTCTGCGCCTCCTTGCATTTTTCCGCGCCTGCTTGGACGCTTCCACGCCTGCTTGCACGCTTCCGCGCCAGCTTGGAGGCTACCGCGCCTGCTTGGACGCTTTCGCGCCTGATTGGACTCTTCTGCGCCTCCTTGCATTTTTCCGCGCCTGCTTGGACGCTTCCACGCCTGCTTGCACGCTTCCGCGCCAGCTTGGACGCTACCGCGCCTGCTTGGACGCTTCCGCGCCTGCTTGGACGCTTCCACGCCTGCTTGGACGCTTCCACGCCTGCTTGGACGCTTCCGCGCCTGCTTGCACAGTTCTGCGCCTGCTTGGACGCTTCCGGGTCTGCTTGGACGCTTCCGCGCCTGCTTGGACGCTTCCGCGCCTGCTTGGACGCTTCCGCGCCTGCTTGGACGCTTCCACGCCTGCTTGGACGCTTCCGCGCCTGCTTCGACTCTTCCGCGCCTGCTTGGACTCTTCCGCGCCTGCTTGGACGCTTCCGCGCCTGCTTGGACGCTTCTGCGCATGTATGGATGCTTCCGCGCCTGCTTGGACGCTTCCGCGCCTGCTTGGACGCTTCCGCGACTGCTTGGACGCTTCCGCGCCTGCTTGCACGCTTCCGCGCCTGCTTGGACGCTTTCGCGCCTGATTGGACTCTTCTGCGCCTTCTTGCATGCTTCCGCCCCTACTTGAACGTTCTCGCGCCTGCCTGGACGCTTCCGCGCCTGCTTGGACGCTTCCGCGACTGCTTGGACGCTTCCGCGCCTGCTTGCACGCTTTCGCGCCTGCTTGGACGCTTTCGCGCCTGATTGGACTCTTCTGCGCCTCCTTGCATTTTTCCGCGCCTGCTTGGACGCTTCCACGCCTGCTTGCACGCTTCCGCGCCAGCTTGGAGGCTACCGCGCCTGCTTGGACGCTTCCGCGCCTGCTTGCACAGTTCTGCGCCTGCTTGGACGCTTCCGGGTCTGCTTGGACGCTTCCGCGCCTGCTTGGACGCTTCCGCGCCTGCTTGGACGCTTCCGCGCCTGCTTGGACGCTTCCACGCCTGCTTGGACGCTTCCGCGCCTGCTTGGACGCTTCCGCGCCTGCTTGGACTCTTCCGCGCCTGGTTGGACGCTTCTGCGCCTGCTTCGACTCTTCCGCGCCTGCTTGGACTCTTCCGCGCCTGCTTGGACGCTTCCGCGCCTGCTTGGACGCTTCTGCGCATGTATGGATGCTTCCGCGCCTGCTTGGACGCTTCCGCGCCTGCTTGGACGCTTCCGCGACTGCTTGGACGCTTCCGCGCCTGCTTGGACGCTTCCGCGACTGCTTGGACGCTTCCGCGCCTGCTTGCACGCTTCCGCGCCTGCTTGGACGCTTTCGCGCCTGATTGGACTCTTCTGCGCCTTCTTGCATGCTTCCGCCCCTACTTGAACGCTCTCGCGCCTGCCTGGACGCTTCCGCGCCTGCTTGGACGCTTCCGCGCCTGCTTGGACGCTTCCGCGACTGCTTGGACGCTTCCGCGCCTGCTTGGACGCTTCCGCGACTGCTTGGACGCTTTCGCGCCTGATTGGACTCTTCTGCGCCTTCTTGCATGGTTCCGCGCCTGCTTGGACGCTTCCGCGCCTGCTTGGACGCTTCCGCGCCTGCTTGGACGCTTCCGCGCCTGCTTGGACGCTTCCGCGCCTGCTTGGACGCTTCCACGCCTGCTTGGACGCTTCCGCGCCTGCTTGCACAGTTCTGCGCCTGCTTGGACGCTTCCGGGTCTGCTTGGACGCTTCCGCGCCTGCTTGGACGCTTCCGCGCCTGCTTGGACGCTTCCGCGCCTGCTTGGACGCTTCCGCGCCTGCTTGGACGCTTCCACGCCTGCTTGGACGCTTCCGCGCCTGCTTGGACGCTTCCGCGCCTGCTTGGACTCTTCCGCGCCTGGTTGGACGCGTCTGCGCCTGCTTCGACTCTTCCGCGCCTGCTTGGTCTCTTCCGCGCCTGCTTGGACGCTTCCGCGCCTGCTTGGACGCTTCTGCGCATGTATGGATGCTTCCGCGCCTGCTTGGACGCTTCCGCGCCTGCTTGGACGCTTCCGCGCCTGGTTGGACGCTTCTGCGCCTGCTTCGACTCTTCCGCGCCTGCTTGGACTCTTCCGCGCCTGCTTGGACGCTTCCGCGCCTGCTTGGACGCTTCTGCGCATGTATGGATGCTTCCGCGCCTGCTTGGACGCTTCCGCGCCTGCTTGGACGCTTCCGCGACTGCTTGGACGCTTCCGCGCCTGCTTGCACGCTTTCGCGCCTGCTTGGACGCTTTCGCGCCTGATTGGACTCTTCTGCGCCTCCTTGCATTTTTCCGCGCCTGCTTGGACGCTTCCACGCCTGCTTGCACGCTTCCGCGCCAGCTTGGACGCTACCGCGCCTGCTTGGACGCTTCCGCGCCTGCTTGGACGCTTCCACGCCTGCTTGGACGCTTCCACGCCTGCTTGGACGCTTCCGCGCCTGCTTGCACAGTTCTGCGCCTGCTTGGACGCTTCCGGGTCTGCTTGGACGCTTCCGCGCCTGCTTGGACGCTTCCGCGCCTGCTTGGACGCTTCCGCGCCTGCTTGGACGCTTCCACGCCTGCTTGGACGCTTCCGCGCCTGCTTGGACGCTTCCGCGCCTGCTTGGACTCTTCCGCGCCTGGTTGGACGCTTCTGCGCCTGCTTCGACTCTTCCGCGCCTGCTTGGACTCTTCCGCGCCTGCTTGGACGCTTCCGCGCCTGCTTGGACGCTTCTGCGCATGTATGGATGCTTCCGCGCCTGCTTGGACGCTTCCGCGCCTGCTTGCACGCTTTCGCGCCTGCTTGGACGCTTTCGCGCCTGATTGGACTCTTCTGCGCCTCCTTGCATTTTTCCGCGCCTGCTTGGACGCTTCCACGCCTGCTTGCACGCTTCCGCGCCAGCTTGGAGGCTACCGCGCCTGCTTGGACGCTTCCGCGCCTGCTTGCACAGTTCTGCGCCTGCTTGGACGCTTCCGGGTCTGCTTGGACGCTTCCGCGCCTGCTTGGACGCTTCCGCGCCTGCTTGGACGCTTCCGCGCCTGCTTGGACGCTTCCACGCCTGCTTGGACGCTTCCGCGCCTGCTTGGACGCTTCCGCGCCTGCTTGGACTCTTCCGCGCCTGGTTGGACGCTTCTGCGCCTGCTTCGACTCTTCCGCGCCTGCTTGGACTCTTCCGCACCTGCTTGGACGCTTCCGCGCCTGCTTGGACGCTTCTGCGCATGTATGGATGCTTCCGCGCCTGCTTGGACGCTTCCGCGCCTGCTTGGACGCTTCCGCGACTGCTTGGACGCTTCCGCGCCTGCTTGCACGCTTCCGCGCCTGCTTGGACGCTTTCGCGCCTGATTGGACTCTTCTGCGCCTTCTTGCATGCTTCCGCCCCTACTTGAACGTTCTCGCGCCTGCCTGGACGCTTCCGCGCCTGCTTGGACGCTTCCGCGACAGCTTGGACGCTTCCGCGCCTGCTAGGACGCTCCCGCGGCTGCTTGGTCGCTTCCGCGCCTGCTTGGACTCTTCCGCGCCTTCTTGCACGGTTCCGCGCCTGCTTGGACTCTTCTGCGCCTGCTTGGACTCTTCCGCGCATGCTTGGACGCTTCCGCGCCTGCTTGGACGCTTCCGCGCCTGCTTGAACGCTTCCGCGCCTATATGGATGCTTCCGCGCCTGCTTGGACGCTTCGGCGCCTGCTTGGACTCTTCTGCTCCTTCTTGCATGCTTCCGCGCCTACTTGGACGTTTCCGCGCCTGCTTGGACGCTTCCGCGCCTGCTTGGACGCTTTCGCGCCTATATGGAGGCTTCCGCGCCTGCTTGGACGCTTCCGCGCCTGCTTGGACGCTTCCGCGCCTGCTTGGACGCTTCCGCGCCTATATGGATGCTTCCGCGCCTGCTTGGACGCTTCCGCGCCTGCTTGGACTCTTCCGCGCATGCTTGGACGCTTCCGCGCCTGCTTGGACGCTTCCGCGCCTATATGGATGCTTCCGCGCCTGCTTGGACGCTTCCGCGCCTGCTTGGACGCTTCCGCGCCTGCTTGGACGCTACCGCGCCTGCTTGGACGCTTCCGCGACTGCTTGGACGCTTCCGCGCCTGCTTGGACGCTACCGCGCCTGCTTGGACGCTTCCGCGACTGCTTGGACGCTTCCGCGCCTGCTTGGACGCTTCCGCGCCTGCTTGGACGCTTCCGCGCCTGCTTGGACGCTTTCGCGCTTGATTGGACTCTTCTGCGCCTTCTTGCATGCTTCCGCGCCTGATTGGACGCTTCCGCGCCTGCTTGGACGCTTCCGCGCCTGCTTGGACGCTTCCGCGCCTGCTTGGACGCTTCCGCGCCTGCTTGGACGCTTCCACGCCTGCTTGGACGCTTCCGCGCCTGCTTGGACGCTTCCGCGCCTGCTTGGACTCTTCCGCGCCTGGTTGGACGCTTCTGCGCCTGCTTCGACTCTTCCGCGCCTGCTTGGACTCTTCCGCGCCTGCTTGGACGCTTCCGCGCCTGCTTGGACGCTTCTGCGCATGTATGGATGCTTCCGCGCCTGCTTGGACGCTTCCGCGCCTGCTTGGACGCTTCCGCGACTTCTTGGACGCTTCCGCGCCTGCTTGGACGCTTCCGCGCCTGCTTGGACGCTTCCGCGCCTGCTTGGACGCTTCCACGCCTGCTTGGACGCTTCCGCGCCTGCTTGGACGCTTCCGCGCCTGCTTGGACTCTTCCGCGCCTGGTTGGACGCTTCTGCGCCTGTTTCGACTCTTCCGCGCCTGCTTGGACTCTTCCGCGCCTGGTTGGACGCTTCTGCGCCTGCTTCGACTCTTCTGCGCCTCCTTGCATTTTTCCGCGCCTGCTTGGACGCTTCCACGCCTGCTTGCACGCTTCCGCGCCAGCTTGGACGCTACTGCGCCTGCTTGGACGCTTCCGCGCCTGCTTGCACAGTTCTGCGCCTGCTTGGATGCTTCCGCGCCTGCTTGGACGTTACCCGCCTGCTTGGACGCTACCGCGCCTGCTTGGACGCTTCCGCGCCTGGTTGGACGCTACCGCGCCTGCTTGGACGCTTCCGCGCCTGCTTGCACAGTTCTGCGCCTGCTTGGACGCTTCCGGGTCTGCTTGGACGCTTCCGCGCCTGCTTGGACGCTTCCGCGCCTGCTTGGACGCTTCCGCGCCTGCTTGGACTCTTCCGCGCCTGCTTGGACGCTTCCGCGCCTGCTTGGACGCTTCTGCGCATGTATGGATGCTTCCGCGCCTGCTTGGACGCTTCCGCGCCTGCTTGGACGCTTCCGCGCCTGCTTGGACGCTTCCGCGCCTGCTTGGACGCTTTCGCGCCTGATTGGACTCTTCTGCGCCTTCTTGCATGCTTCCGCGCCTGCTTGGACGCTTCCGCGCCTGCTTGGACGCTTCCGCGCCTGCTTGGACGCTTCCGCGCCTGCTTGGACGCTTCCACGCCTGCTTGGACGCTTCCGCGCCTGCTTGGACGCTTCCGCGCCTGCTTGGACTCTTCCGCGCCTGGTTGGACGCTTCTGCGCCTGCTTCGACTCTTCCGCGCCTGCTTGGACTCTTCCGCGCCTGCTTGGTCGCTTCCGCGTCTGCTTGGACGCTTCTGCGCATGTATGGATGCTTCCGCGCCTGCTTGGACGCTTCCGCGCCTGCTTGGACGCTTCCGCGACTGCTTGGACGCTTCCGCGCCTGCTTGCACGCTTTCGCGCCTGCTTGGACGCTTCCGCGCCTGCTTGGACGCTTCCACGCCTGCTTGGACGCTTCCGCGCCTGCTTGGACGCTTCCGCGCCTGCTTGGACTCTTCCGCGCCTGGTTGGACGCTTCTGCGCCTGCTTCGACACTTCCGCGCCTGCTTGGACTCTTCCGCGCCTGCTTGCATGCTTCCCCGCCTGCTTAGACGCTTCCGCGCCTGCTTGGACTCTTCTGCGTCTTCTTGCATGCTACCGCGCCTGCTTGGACGTTTCCGCGCCTGCTTGGACGCTTCCGCGCTTGCTTGGACGCTTCCGCGACTGCTTGGACGCTTCCGCGCATGCTTGGACTCTTCTGCTCCTTCTTGCATGCTTCCGCGCCTGCTTGGACGCTACTGCGCCTGCTTGGACGCTACTGCGCCTGCTTGGACGCTTCCGCGACTGCTTGGACCCTTCTGCGTCTTCTTGCATGCTTCCCCGCCTGCTTGGACGCTTCCGCGCCTGCTTGGACTCTTCTGCGTCTTCTTGCATGCTTCCGCGCCTGCTTGGACGTTTCCGCGCCTGTTTGGACGCTACCGCGCCTGCTTGGACGTTACCGCGCCAGCTTGGACGCTTCCGCGCATGCTTGGACTCTTCTGCTCCTTCTTGCATGCTTCCGCGCCTGCTTGGACGCTACTGCGCCTGCTTGGACGCTACTGCGCCTGCTTGGACGCTTCCGCGACTGCTTGGACCCTTCTGCGTCTTCTTGCATGCTTCCCCGCCTGCTTGGACGCTTCCGCGCCTGCTTGGACTCTTCTGCGTCTTCTTGCATGCTTCCGCGCCTGCTTGGACGTTTCCGCGCCTGCTTGGACGTTACCGCGCCTGCTTGGCCGCTTCCGCGACTGCTTGGACGGTTCCGCGCCTGCATGGACGCTACCGCGCCTGCTTGGACGCTACCGCGCCTGCTTGGACGCTTCCGCGCCTTCTTGCATGCTTCCGCGCCTACTTGGACGTTTCCGCGCCTGCTTGGACGCTTCCGCGCCTGCTTGCATGCTTCCCCGCCTGCTTGGACGTTTCCGCGCCTGCTTGGACTCTTCTGTGACTTCTTGCATGCTTCCGCGCCTGCTTGGACGTTTTCGCGCCTGCTTGGACGCTGCCGCGCCTGGTTGGACGTTTCCACGCCTGCATGGACGCTACCGCGCCTGCTTGGACGCTACTGCGCCTGCTTGGACGCTTCCGCGACTGCTTGGACCCTTCTGCGTCTTCTTGCATGCTTCCCCGCCTGCTTGGACGCTTCCGCGCCTGCTTGGACTCTTCTGCGTCTTCTTGCATGCTTCCGCGCCTGCTTGGACGTTTCCGCGCCTGCTTGGACGTTACCGCGCCTGCTTGGCCGCTTCCGCGACTGCTTGGACGGTTCCGCGCCTGCTTGGACGCTACCGCGCCTGCTTGGAAGCTTCCGCGCCTGCTTGCACGGTTCTGCGCCTGCTTGGACGCTTCCGCGCCTGCTTGGACGCTTCCGCGCCTGCTTGGACGCTTCCGCGCCTGCTTGGGCTCTTCTGCGCCTTCTTGCATGCTTCCGCGGCTGCTTGGACGTTTCCGCGCTTGCTTGGACGTTACCGCGCCTGGTTGGACGCTACCGCGCCTGCTTGGACGCTTCCGCGCCTGCTTGGACCCTTCTGCGCCTTCTTGCATGCTTCCGCGGCTGCTTGGACGTTTCCATGCCTGCCTGGACACTACCGCGCCTGCTTGGACGCTTCCGCGACTGCTTGGACGCTACCGCGCCTGCTTGGACGCTTCCGCGACTGCTTGGACGCTTCCGCGCCTGCTTGGACTCTTCTGCGTCTTCTTGCATGCTTCCGCGCCTACTTGGACGTTTCCGCGCCTGCTTGGACGCTTCCGCGCCTGCTTGGACGCTTCCGCGCCTGCTTGGGCTCTTCTGCGCCTTCTTGCATGCTTCCGCGGCTGCTTGGACGTTTCCATGCCTGCCTGGACACTACCGCGCCTGCTTGGACGTTTCCGCGCCTGCTTGGACGCTTCCCCGCCTGCTTGCACGGTTCAAAGCCAGCTTGGACGCTTTCACGCCTGCTTGCACGCTTCCGCGCCTGCTTGGACGCTTCCGCGCCTTCTTGCATGCTTCCGCGCCTACTTGGACGTTTCCGCGCCTGCTTGGACGCTTCCGCGCCTGCTTGCATGCTTCCCCGCCTGCTTGGACGTTTCCGCGCCTGCTTGGACTCTTCTGTGACTTCTTGCATGCTTCCGCGCCTGCTTGGACGTTTTCGCGCCTGCTTGGACGCTGCCGCGCCTGGTTGGACGTTTCCACGCCTGCATGGACGCTACCGCGCCTGCTTGGACGCTACTGCGCCTGCTTGGACGCTTCCGCGACTGCTTGGACCCTTCTGCGTCTTCTTGCATGCTTCCCCGCCTGCTTGGACGCTTCCGCGCCTGCTTGGACTCTTCTGCGTCTTCTTGCATGCTTCCGCGCCTGCTTGGACGTTTCCGCGCCTGCTTGGACGTTACCGCGCCTGCTTGGCCGCTTCCGCGACTGCTTGGACGGTTCCGCGCCTGCTTGGACGCTACCGCGCCTGCTTGGAAGCTTCCGCGCCTGCTTGCACGGTTCTGCGCCTGCTTGGACGCTTCCGCGCCTGCTTGGACGCTTCCGCGCCTGCTTGGACGCTTCCGCGCCTGCTTGGGCTCTTCTGCGCCTTCTTGCATGCTTCCGCGGCTGCTTGGACGTTTCCGCGCTTGCTTGGACGTTACCGCGCCTGGTTGGACGCTACCGCGCCTGCTTGGACGCTTCCGCGCCTGCTTGGACCCTTCTGCGCCTTCTTGCATGCTTCCGCGGCTGCTTGGACGTTTCCATGCCTGCCTGGACACTACCGCGCCTGCTTGGACGCTTCCGCGACTGCTTGGACGCTACCGCGCCTGCTTGGACGCTTCCGCGACTGCTTGGACGCTTCCGCGCCTGCTTGGACTCTTCTGCGTCTTCTTGCATGCTTCCGCGCCTACTTGGACGTTTCCGCGCCTGCTTGGACGCTTCCGCGCCTGCTTGGACGCTTCCGCGCCTGCTTGGGCTCTTCTGCGCCTTCTTGCATGCTTCCGCGGCTGCTTGGACGTTTCCATGCCTGCCTGGACACTACCGCGCCTGCTTGGACGTTTCCGCGCCTGCTTGGACGCTTCCCCGCCTGCTTGCACGGTTCAAAGCCAGCTTGGACGCTTTCACGCCTGCTTGCACGCTTCCGCGCCTGCTTGGACGCTTCCGAGCCTGCTTGGACGCTTCAGCGACTGCTTGGACGCTTCCGCGCCTGCTTGGACTCTTCTGCGCCTTCTTGCATGCTTCCGCGCCTACTTGGACGTTTCCGCGCCTGCTTGGACGCTTCCGCGCCTGCTTGGACGCTTCCGCGACTGCTTGGATGCTTCCGCGCCTGCTTGGACGCTACCGCGCCAGCTTGGACGCTTCAACGACTGCTTGGACGCTTCCGCGCCTGCTTGGACTCTTCTGCGCCTTCTTGCATGCTTCCGCGCCTACTTGGACGTTTCCGCGCCTGCTTGGACGCTTTCGCGCCTGCTTGGACGCTTCCACGCTTGCTTGGACGCTTCCGCGCCTGCTCGCACGGTTCCGCGCCTGCTTGGACGCTTCCGCGCCTACCTGTTCGCTTTCGCGCCTGCTTGGTCGCTTCCGCGGTTGCTTGGACGCTTCCGTGCCTGCTTGGACGTTTCCGCGCCTGCTTGAACGCTACCGCGCCTGCTTGCACGGTTCCGCGCCTGTAAGGATGCTTCCGCGCCTGCTTGGACGCTTCCGCGCCTGCTTGGACGCTTCCGCGCCTGCTTGGACTCTTCTGTGACTTCTTGCATGCTTCCGCGCCTGCTTGGACGTTTTCGCGCCTGCTTGGACGCTGCCGCGCCTGGTTGGACGTTTCCACGCCTGCATGGACGCTACCGCGCCTGCTTGGACGCTACTGCGCCTGCTTGGACGCTTCCGCGACTGCTTGGACCCTTCTGCGTCTTCTTGCATGCTTCCCCGCCTGCTTGGACGCTTCCGCGCCTGCTTGGACTCTTCTGCGTCTTCTTGCATGCTTCCGCGCCTGCTTGGACGTTTCCGCGCCTGCTTGGACGTTACCGCGCCTGCTTGGCCGCTTCCGCGACTGCTTGGACGGTTCCGCGCCTGCTTGGACGCTACCGCGCCTGCTTGGACGCTTCCGCGCCTGCTTGCACGGTTCTGCGCCTGCTTGGACGCTTCCGCGCCTGCTTGGACGCTTCCGCGCCTGCTTGGACGCTTCCGCGCCTGCTTGGGCTCTTCTGCGCCTTCTTGCATGCTTCCGCGGCTGCTTGGACGTTTCCGCGCTTGCTTGGACGTTACCGCGCCTGGTTGGACGCTACCGCGCCTGCTTGGACGCTTCCGCGCCTGCTTGGACCATTCTGCGCCTTCTTGCATGCTTCCGCGGCTGCTTGGACGTTTCCATGCCTGCCTGGACACTACCGCGCCTGCTTGGACGCTTCCGCGACTGCTTGGACGCTACCGCGCCTGCTTGGACGCTTCCGCGACTGCTTGGACGCTTCCGCGCCTGCTTGGACTCTTCTGCGTCTTCTTGCATGCTTCCGCGCCTACTTGGACGTTTCCGCGCCTGCTTGGACGCTTCCGCGGCTGCTTGGACGCTTCCGCGCCTGCTTGGGCTCTTCTGCGCCTTCTTGCATGCTTCCCCGCCTGCTTGGACGCTTCCGCGCCTGCTTGGACTCTTCTGCGTCTTCTTGCATGCTTCCGCGCCTGCTTGGACGTTTTCGCGCCTGCTTGGACGCTGCCGCGCCTGGTTGGACGTTTCCACGCCTGCATGGACGCTACCGCGCCTGCTTGGACGCTACTGCGCCTGCTTGGACGCTTCCGCGACTGCTTGGACCCTTCTGCGTCTTCTTGCATGCTTCCCCGCCTGCTTGGACGCTTCCGCGCCTGCTTGGACTCTTCTGCGTCTTCTTGCATGCTTCCGCGCCTGCTTGGACGTTTCCGCGCCTGCTTGGACGTTACCGCGCCTGCTTGGCCGCTTCCGCGACTGCTTGGTAGGTTCCGCGCCTGCTTGGACGCTACCGCGCCTGCTTGGACGCTTCCGCGCCTGCTTGGACGCTTCCGCGCCTGCTTGGACGCTTCCGCGCCTGCTTGGACGCTTCCACGCCTGCTTGGACGCTTCCGCGCCTGCTTGGACGCTTCCGCGCCTGCTTGGACTCTTCCGCGCCTGGTTGGACGCTTCTGCGCCTGTTTCGACTCTTCCGCGCCTGCTTGGACTCTTCCGCGCCTGGTTGGACGCTTCTGCGCCTGCTTCGACTCTTCTGCGCCTCCTTGCATTTTTCCGCGCCTGATTGGACTCTTCTGCGCCTTCTTGCATGGTTCCGCGCCTGCTTGGACGCTTCCGCGCCTGCTTGGACGCTTCCGCGCCTGCTTGGACGCTTCCGCGCCTGCTTGGACGCTTCCGCGCCTGCTTGGACGCTTCCGCGCCTGCTTGGACGCTTCCGCGCCTGCTTGGACGCTTCCGCGCCTGCTTGGACTCTTCCGCGCCTGGTTGGACGCGTCTGCGCCTGCTTCGACCCTTCCGCGCCTGCTTGGCCTCTTCCGCGCCTGCTTGGACGCTTCCGCGCCTGCTTGGACGCTTCTGCGCATGTATGGATGCTTCCGCGCCTGCTTGGACGCTTCCGCGCCTGCTTGGACGCTTCCGCGACTGCTTGGACGCTTCCGCGCCTGCTTGCACGCTTTCGCGCCTGCTTGGACGCTTCCGCGCCTGCTTGGACGCTTCCACGCCTGCTTGGACGCTTCCGCGCCTGCTTGGACGCTTCCGCGCCTGCTTGGACTCTTCCGCGCCTGGTTGGACGCTTCTGCGCCTGCTTCGACTCTTCCGCGCCTGCTTGGACTCTTCCGCGCCTGCTTGGACGCTTCCGCGCCTGCTTGGACGCTTCTGCGCATGTATGGATGCTTCCGCGCCTGCTTGGACGCTTCCGCGCCTGCTTGGACGCTTCCGCGACTGCTTGGACGCTTCCGCGCCTGCTTGCACGCTTTCGCGCCTGCTTGGACGCTTTCGCGCCTGATTGGACTCTTCTGCGCCTCCTTGCATTTTTCCGCGCCTGCTTGGACGCTTCCACGCCTGCTTGCACGCTTCCGCGCCAGCTTGGACGCTACCGCGCCTGCTTGGACGCTTCCGCGCCTGCTTGCACAGTTCTGCGCCTGCTTGGACGCTTCTGGGTCTGCTTGGACGCTTCCGCGCCTGCTTGGACGCTTCCGCGCCTGCTTGGACGCTTCCGCGCCTGCTTGGACGCTTCCACGCCTGCTTGGACGCTTCCGCGCCTGCTTGGACGCTTCCGCGCCTGCTTGGACTCTTCCGCGCCTGGTTGGACGCTTCTGCGCCTGCTTCGACTCTTCCGCGCCTGCTTGGACTCTTCCGCGCCTGCTTGGACGCTTCCGCGCCTGCTTGGACGCTTCCGCGCCTGCTTGGACTCTTCCGCGCCTGGTTGGACGCTTCTGCGCCTGCTTCGACTCTTCCGCGCCTGCTTGGACTCTTCCGCGCCTGCTTGGACGCTTCCGCGCCTGCTTGGACGCTTCTGCGCATGTATGGATGCTTCCGCGCCTGCTTGGACGCTTCCGCGCCTGCTTGGACGCTTCCGCGACTGCTTGGACGCTTCCGCGCCTGCTTGCACGCTTTCGCGCCTGCTTGGACGCTTTCGCGCCTGATTGGACTCTTCTGCGTCTTCTTGCATGCTTCCGCGCCTGCTTGGACTCTTCTACGTCTTCTTGCATGCTTCCGCGCCTGCTTGGACGTTTCCGCGCCTGCTTGGACGCTTCCGCGACTGCTTGGACGCTTCCGCGCCTGCTAGGACTCTTCTGCGCCTGCTTGGACTCTTCTGCGCCTTCTTGCATGCTTCCGCGCCTACTTGGACGTTTCCGCGCCTGCTTGGACTCTACCGCGCCTGTTTGGACGCTTCCGCGCCTGCTTGGACGCTTCCGCGACTGCTTGGACTCTTCCGCGCCTGCTTGGACTCTTCTGCGCCTGCTTGGACGCTTCCGCGACTGCTTGGACGCTACCGCGACTGCTTGGACGCTTCCGCGCCTGCTTGAACGCTTCCGCGACTGCTTGGACGCTTCCGCGCCTGCTTGGACTCTTCTGCGCCTTCTTGCATGCTGCCGCGCCTACTTGGACGTTTCCGCGCCTGCTTGGACGCTTCTGCGCATGTATGGATGCTTCCGCGCCTGCTTGGACGCTTCCGCGCCTGCTTGGACGCTTCCGCGACTGCTTGGACGCTTCCGCGCCTGCTTGCACGCTTCCGCGCCTGCTTGGACGCTTTCGCGCCTGATTGGACTCTTCTGCGCCTTCTTGCATGCTTCCGCCCCTACTTGAACGTTCTCGCGCCTGCCTGGACGCTTCCGCGCCTTCTTGCATGCTTCCGCGCCTGCTTGCAGGGTGCTGCGCCTGCTTGGACGCTTCCGCGCCTGCTTGGACGCTTTCGCGCCTGATTGGACTCTTCTGCGCCTTCTTGCATGGTTCCGCGCCTGCTTGGACGCTTCCGCGCCTGCTTGGACGCTTCCGCGCCTGCTTGGACGCTACCGCGCCTGCTTGGACGCTTCCGCGACTGCTTGGACGCTTCCGCGCCTGCTTGGACGCTTCCGCGCCTGCTTGGACGCTTCCGCGCCTGCTTGGACGCTTTCGCGCTTGATTGGACTCTTCTGCGCCTTCTTGCATGCTTCCGCGCCTGATTGGACGCTTCCGCGCCTGCTTGGACGCTTCCGCGCCTGCTTGGACGCTTCCGCGCCTGCTTGGACGCTTCCGCGCCTGCTTGGACGCTTCCACGCCTGCTTGGACGCTTCCGCGCCTGCTTGGACGCTTCCGCGCCTGCTTGGACTCTTCCGCGCCTGGTTGGACGCTTCTGCGCCTGCTTCGACTCTTCCGCGCCTGCTTGGACTCTTCCGCGCCTGCTTGGACGCTTCCGCGCCTGCTTGGACGCTTCTGCGCATGTATGGATGCTTCCGCGCCTGCTTGGACGCTTCCGCGCCTGCTTGGACGCTTCCGCGACTTCTTGGACGCTTCCGCGCCTGCTTGGACGCTTCCGCGCCTGCTTGGACGCTTCCGCGCCTGCTTGGACGCTTCCACGCCTGCTTGGACGCTTCCGCGCCTGCTTGGACGCTTCCGCGCCTGCTTGGACTCTTCCGCGCCTGGTTGGACGCTTCTGCGCCTGTTTCGACTCTTCCGCGCCTGCTTGGACTCTTCCGCGCCTGGTTGGACGCTTCTGCGCCTGCTTCGACTCTTCTGCGCCTCCTTGCATTTTTCCGCGCCTGCTTGGACGCTTCCACGCCTGCTTGCACGCTTCCGCGCCAGCTTGGACGCTACCGCGCCTGCTTGGACGCTTCCGCGCCTGCTTGCACAGTTCTGCGCCTGCTTGGACGCTTCCGGGTCTGCTTGGACGCTTCCGCGCCTGCTTGGACGCTTCCGCGCCTGCTTGGACGCTTCCGCGCCTGCTTGGACGCTTCCACGCCTGCTTGGACGCTTCCGCGCCTGCTTGGACGCTTCCGCGCCTGCTTGGACTCTTCCGCGCCTGGTTGGACGCTTCTGCGCCTGCTTCGACTCTTCCGCGCCTGCTTGGACTCTTCCGCGCCTGCTTGGACGCTTCCGCGCCAGCTTGGACGCTACCGCGCCTGCTTGGACGCTTCCGCGCCTGCTTGCACAGTTCTGCGCCTGCTTGGACGCTTCCGGGTCTGCTTGGACGCTTCCGCGCCTGCTTGGACGCTTCCGCGCCTGCTTGGACGCTTCCGCGCCTGCTTGGACTCTTCCGCGCCTGCTTGGACGCTTCCGCGCCTGCTTGGACGCTTCTGCGCATGTATGGATGCTTCCGCGCCTGCTTGGACGCTTCCGCGCCTGCTTGGACGCTTCCGCGCCTGCTTGGACGCTTCCGCGCCTGCTTGGACGCTTTCGCGCCTGATTGGACTCTTCTGCGCCTTCTTGCATGCTTCCGCGCCTGCTTGGACGCTTCCGCGCCTGCTTGGACGCTTCCGCGCCTGCTTGGACGCTTCCGCGCCTGCTTGGACGCTTCCGCGCCTGCTTGGACGCTTCCGCGCCTGCTTGGACGCTTCCACGCCTGCTTGGACGCTTCCGCGCCTGCTTGGACGCTTCCGCGCCTGCTTGGACTCTTCCGCGCCTGGTTGGACGCTTCTGCGCCTGTTTCGACTCTTCCGCGCCTGCTTGGACTCTTCCGCGCCTGGTTGGACGCTTCTGCGCCTGCTTCGACTCTTCTGCGCCTCCTTGCATTTTTCCGCGCCTGCTTGGACGCTTCCACGCCTGCTTGCACGCTTCCGCGCCAGCTTGGACGCTACCGCGCCTGCTTGGACGCTTCCGCGCCTGCTTGCACAGTTCTGCGCCTGCTTGGACGCTTCCGGGTCTGCTTGGACGCTTCCGCGCCTGCTTGGACGCTTCCGCGCCTGCTTGGACGCTTCCGCGCCTGCTTGGACGCTTCCGCGCCTGCTTGGACGCTTCCACGCCTGCTTGGACGCTTCCGCGCCTGCTTGGACGCTTCCGCGCCTGCTTGGACTCTTCCGCGCCTGGTTGGACGCTTCTGCGCCAGCTTCGACTCTTCCGCGCCTGCTTGGACTTTTTCGCGCCTGATTGGATGCTTCCGCGCCTGCTTGCATGCTTCCGTTCCTGCTTGGACGCTTCCGCGCATGCTTGGACTCTTCTGCTCCTTCTTGCATGCTTCCGCGCCTGCTTGGACGCTACTGCGCTTGCTTGGACGCTTCCGCGACTGCTTGGACGCTTCCGCGCCTACTTGGACGCTTCCGCGACTGCTTGGACGCTTCCGCGCCTGCTTGGACTCTTCTGCGCCTTCTTGCATGCTATCCCGCCTGCTTGGACGCTTCCGCGCCTGCTTGCACGGTTCTGCGCCTGCTTGCATGCTTCCCCGCCTGCTTAGACGCTTCCGCGCCTGCTTGGACTCTTCTGCGTCTTCTTGCATGCTACCGCGCCTGCTTGGACGTTTCCGCGCCTGCTTGGACGCTTCCGCGCTTGCTTGGACGCTTCCGCGACTGTTTGGACGCTTCCGCGCATGCTTGGACTCTTCTGCTCCTTCTTGCATGCTTCCGCGCCTGCTTGGACGCTACTGCGCCTGCTTGGACGCTACTGCGCCTGCTTGGACGCTTCCGCGACTGCTTGGACCCTTCTGCGTCTTCTTGCATGCTTCCCCGCCTGCTTGGACGCTTCCGCGCCTGCTTGGACTCTTCTGCGTCTTCTTGCATGCTTCCGCGCCTGCTTGGACGTTTCCGCGCCTGTTTGGACGCTACCGCGCCTGCTTGGACGTTACCGCGCCAGCTTGGACGCTTCCGCGCATGCTTGGACTCTTCTGCTCCTTCTTGCATGCTTCCGCGCCTGCTTGGACGCTACTGCGCCTGCTTGGACGCTACTGCGCCTGCTTGGACGCTTCCGCGACTGCTTGGACCCTTCTGCGTCTTCTTGCATGCTTCCCCGCCTGCTTGGACGCTTCCGCGCCTGCTTGGACTCTTCTGCGTCTTCTTGCATGCTTCCGCGCCTGCTTGGACGTTTCCGCGCCTGCTTGGACGTTACCGCGCCTGCTTGGCCGCTTCCGCGACTGCTTGGACGGTTCCGCGCCTGCATGGACGCTACCGCGCCTGCTTGGACGCTACCGCGCCTGCTTGGACGCTTCCGCGCCTTCTTGCATGCTTCCGCGCCTACTTGGACGTTTCCGCGCCTGCTTGGACGCTTCCGCGCCTGCTTGCATGCTTCCCCGCCTGCTTGGACGTTTCCGCGCCTGCTTGGACTCTTCTGTGACTTCTTGCATGCTTCCGCGCCTGCTTGGACGTTTTCGCGCCTGCTTGGACGCTGCCGCGCCTGGTTGGACGTTTCCACGCCTGCATGGACGCTACCGCGTCTGCTTGGACGCTACTGCGCCTGCTTGGACGCTTCCGCGACTGCTTGGACCCTTCTGCGTCTTCTTGCATGCTTCCCCGCCTGCTTGGACGCTTCCGCGCCTGCTTGGACTCTTCTGCGTCTTCTTGCATGCTTCCGCGCCTGCTTGGACGTTTCCGCGCCTGCTTGGACGTTACCGCGCCTGCTTGGCCGCTTCCGCGACTGCTTGGACGGTTCCGCGCCTGCTTGGACGCTACCGCGCCTGCTTGGACGCTTCCGCGCCTGCTTGCACGGTTCTGCGCCTGCTTGGACGCTTCCGCGCCTGCTTGGACGCTTCCGCGCCTGCTTGGACGCTTCCGCGCCTGCTTGGGCTCTTCTGCGCCTTCTTGCATGCTTCCGCGGCTGCTTGGACGTTTCCGCGCTTGCTTGGACGTTACCGCGCCTGGTTGGACGCTACCGCGCCTGCTTGGACGCTTCCGCGCCTGCTTGGACCCTTCTGCGCCTTCTTGCATGCTTCCGCGCCTGCTTGGACGTTTCCATGCCTGCCTGGACACTACCGCGCCTGCTTGGACGCTTCCGCGACTGCTTGGACGCTACCGCGCCTGCTTGGACGCTTCCGCGACTGCTTGGACGCTTCCGCGCCTGCTTGGACTCTTCTGCGTCTTCTTGCATGCTTCCGCGCCTACTTGGACGTTTCCGCGCCTGCTTGGACGCTTCCGCGACTGCTTGGACCCTTCTGCGTCTTCTTGCATGCTTCCCCGCCTGCTTGGACGCTTCCGCGCCTGCTTGGACTCTTCTGCGTCTTCTTGCATGCTTCCGCGCCTGCTTGGACGTTTCCGCGCCTGCTTGGACGTTACCGCGCCTGCTTGGCCGCTTCCGCGACTGCTTGGACGGTTCCGCGCCTGCTTGGACGCTACCGCGCCTGCTTGGACGCTTCCGCGACTGCTTGGACCCTTCTGCGTCTTCTTGCATGCTTCCCCGCCTGCTTGGACGCTTCCGCGCCTGCTTGGACTCTTCTGCGTCTTCTTGCATGCTTCCGCGCCTGCTTGGACGTTTCCGCGCCTGCTTGGACGTTACCGCGCCTGCTTGGCCGCTTCCACGCCTGCATGGACGCTACCGCGTCTGCTTGGACGCTACTGCGCCTGCTTGGACGTTTCCGCGCCTGCTTGGACGTTACCGCGCCTGCTTGGCCGCTTCCGCGACTGCTTGGACGGTTCCGCGCCTGCTTGGACGCTACCGCGCCTGCTTGGACGCTTCCGCGCCTGCTTGCACGGTTCTGCGCCTGCTTGGACGCTTCCGCGCCTGCTTGGACGCTTCCGCGCCTGCTTGGACGCTTCCGCGCCTGCTTGGGCTCTTCTGCGCCTTCTTGCATGCTTCCGCGGCTGCTTGGACGTTTCCGCGCTTGCTTGGACGTTACCGCGCCTGGTTGGACGCTACCGCGCCTGCTTGGACGCTTCCGCGCCTGCTTGGACCCTTCTGCGCCTTCTTGCATGCTTCCGCGCCTGCTTGGACGTTTCCATGCCTGCCTGGACACTACCGCGCCTGCTTGGACGCTTCCGCGACTGCTTGGACGCTACCGCGCCTGCTTGGACGCTTCCGCGACTGCTTGGACGCTTCCGCGCCTGCTTGGACTCTTCTGCGTCTTCTTGCATGCTTCCGCGCCTACTTGGACGTTTCCGCGCCTGCTTGGACGCTTCCGCGCCTGCTTGGACGCTTCCGCGCCTGCTTGGGCTCTTCTGCGCCTTCTTGCATGCTTCCGCGGCTGCTTGGACGTTTCCATGCCTGCCTGGACACTACCGCGCCTGCTTGGACGTTTCCGCGCCTGCTTGGACGCTTCCCCGCCTGCTTGCACGGTTCAAAGCCAGCTTGGACGCTTTCACGCCTGCTTGCACGCTTCCGCGCCTGCTTGGACGCTTCCGAGCCTGCTTGGACGCTTCAGCGACTGCTTGGACGCTTCCGCGCCTGCTTGGACTCTTCTGCGCCTTCTTGCATGCTTCCGCGCCTACTTGGACGTTTCCGCGCCTGCTTGGACGCTTCCGCGCCTGCTTGGACGCTTCCGCGACTGCTTGGATGCTTCCGCGCCTGCTTGGACGCTACCGCGCCAGCTTGGACGCTTCAACGACTGCTTGGACGCTTCCGCGCCTGCTTGGACTCTTCTGCGCCTTCTTGCATGCTTCCGCGCCTACTTGGACGTTTCCGCGCCTGCTTGGACGCTTTCGCGCCTGCTTGGACGCTTCCACGCTTGCTTGGACGCTTCCGCGCCTGCTCGCACGGTTCCGCGCCTGCTTGGACGCTTCCGCGCCTACCTGTTCGCTTTCGCGCCTGCTTGGTCGCTTCCGCGGTTGCTTGGACGCTTCCGCGCCTGCTTGGACGTTTCCGCGCCTGCTTGAACGCTACCGCGCCTGCTTGCACGGTTCCGCGCCTGTAAGGATGCTTCCGCGCCTGCTTGGACGCTTCCGCGCCTGCTTGGACGCGTCCGCGCCTGCTTGCACGGTTCCGCGCCTGCTTGGTCGCTTCCGCGGCTGCTTGGGGGATCCCGCGCCTGCTTGGACGCTACCGCGCCTGCTTGGACGCTTCCGCGACTGCTTGAACGCTTCCGCGCCTGCTTGGATGCTTCCGCGCCTGCTTGGACGCTTCCGCGCCTGCTTGGACGCTTCCGCGCCTGTTTGGACGCTTCCGCGACTGCTTGGACGCTTCCGCGCCTGCTTGGATGCTTCCGCGCCTGCTTGGACGCTTCCGCGCCTGTTTGGACGCTACCGCGCCTACTTGGACGCTTCCGCGCCTGCTTGGACGCTTTCGCCCCTGCTTGGACGCTTCCGCGCCTGTTGGACGCTTCCGCGCCTGCTTGGACGGTTCCGCGCCTGCTTGGACGCTTCCGCGCTTGCTTGGACGTTACCGCGCCTGGTTGGACGCTACCGGGCCTGCTTGGACGCTTCCGCGCCTGCTTGGACTCTTCTGCGCCTTCTTGCATGCTTCCGCGGCTGCTTGGACGTTTCCATGCCTGCCTGGACACTACCGCGCCTGCTTGGACGCTTCCGCGACTGCTTGGACGCTACCGCGCCTGCTTGGACGCTTCCGCGACTGCTTGGACGCTTCCGCGCCTGCTTGGACTCTTCTGCGTCTTCTTGCATGCTTCCGCGCCTACTTGGACGTTTCCGCGCCTGCTTGGACGCTTCCGCGCCTGCTTGGACGCTTCCGCGCCTGCTTGGACTCTTCTGCGCCTTCTTGCATGCTTCCGCGGCTGCTTGGACGTTTCCATGCCTGCCTGGACACTACCGCGCCTGCTTGGACGTTTCCGCGCCTGCTTGGACGCTTCCCCGCCTGCTTGCACGGTTCAAAGCCAGCTTGGACGCTTTCACGCCTGCTTGCACGCTTCCGCGCCTGCTTGGACGCTTCCGAGCCTGCTTGGACGCTTCAGCGACTGCTTGGACGCTTCCGCGCCTGCTTGGACGTTTCCGCGCCTGCTTGGACACTACCGCGACTGCTTGGACGCTTCCGCGCCTGCTTGGACGCTTCCGCGCCTGCTTGGACGTTTCCGCGCCTGCTTGGACTCTTCCACGCCTGCTTGGATGCTACCGCGCCTGCTTGGACGTTTCCGCGCCTGCTTGGACACTACCGCGACTGCTTGGACGCTTCCGCGCCTGCTTGGACGTTTCCGCGCCTGCTTGGACGCTTCCGCGCCTGCTTGGACGCTACCGCGCCTGCTTGGACGCTTCCGCGCCTGCTTGGACGTTTCCGCGCCTGCTTGGACGCTTCCGCGCCTGCTTGGACGCTTCCGCGCCTGCTTGGACGCTTCCGCGCCTGCTTGGACGCTACCGCGCCTGCTTGGACGCTTCCGCGCCTGCTTGGACGCTACCGCGGCTGCTTGGACGCTTCCGCGCCTGCTTGGACGCTTCCGCGCCTGCTTGGACGTTTCCGCGCCTGCTTGGACTCTTCCACGCCTGCTTGGATGCTACCGCGCCTGCTTGGACGCTACCGAGCCTGCTTGAACGCTTTCGCGCCTGCTTGGACGTTTCCGCGCCTGCTTGGACTCTTCCACGCCTGCTTGGATGCTACCGCGCCTGCTTGGACGTTTCCGCGCCTGCTTGGACGCTACCGCGACTGCTTGGACGCTTCCGCGCCTGCTTGCATGCTTCCGCGCCTGCTTGGACGCTTCCGCGCCTGCTTGGACTCTTCCACGCCTGCTTGGACGCTTCCGCGACTGCTTGGATGCTACCGCGCCTGCTTGGACGCTACCGAGCCTGCTTGAACGCTTTCGCGCCTGCTTGGACGTTTCCGCGCCTGCTTGGACTCTTCCACGCCTGCTTGGATGCTACCGCGCCTGCTTGGACGCTTCCGCGCCTGCTTGGACGTTTCCGCGCCTGCTTGGACGCTACCGCGCCTGCTTGGACGCTTCCGCGACTGCTAGGACGCTTCCGCGCCTGCTTGGACTCTTCTGCGCCTTCTTGGACTCTTCTGCGCCTGCTTGGACGCTTCCGCGCCTGCGTGCATGCTTCCCCGCCTGCTTGGACGCTTCCGCGCCTGCTTGGACGCTTCCGCGACTGCTTGGACGCTACCGCGCCTGCTTGGACGCTGCCGCGAATGCTTGGACACTACCGCGCCTGCTTGGACGCTTCCGCGCCTGCTTGGACGCTTCCGCGACTGCTTGGACGCTTCCGCGCCTGCTTGCACGCTTTCGCGCCTGCTTGGACGCTTCCGCGCCTGCTTGGACGCTTCCACGCCTGCTTGGACGCTTCCGCGCCTGCTTGGACGCTTCCGCGCCTGCTTGGACTCTTCCGCGCCTGGTTGGACGCTTCTGCGCCTGCTTCGACTCTTCCGCGCCTGCTTGGACTCTTCCGCGCCTGCTTCGACGCTTCCGCGCCTGCTTGGACGTTTCCGCGCCTGCTTGGACTCCTCTGCGCCTTCTTGCATGCTTCCGCGCCTGCTTGGACGCTTCCGCGCCTGCTTGGACGCTTCCGCGCCTGCTTGGACGTTTCCACGCCTGCATGGACGCTACCGCGCCTGCTTGGACGCTACTGCGCCTGCTTGGACGCTTCCGCGACTGCTTGGACCCTTCTGCGTCTTCTTGCATGCTTCCCCGCCTGCTTGGACGCTTCCGCGCCTGCTTGGACTCTTCTGCGTCTTCTTGCATGCTTCCGCGCCTGCTTGGACGTTTCCGCGCCTGCTTGGACGTTACCGCGCCTGCTTGGCCGCTTCCGCGACTGCTTGGACGGTTCCGCGCCTGCTTGGACGCTACCGCGCCTGCTTGGACGCTTCCGCGCCTGCTTGCACGGTTCTGCGCCTGCTTGGACGCTTTCGCGCCTGCTTGGACGCTTCCGCGCCTGCTTGGATGCTTCCGCGCCTGCTTGGACGCTTCCGCGCCTGTTTGGACGCTACCGCGCCTGCTTGGACGCTTCCGCGCCTGCTTGGACGCTTTCGCGCCTGCTTGGACGCTTCCGCGCCTGTTGGACGCTTCCGCGCCTGCTTGGACGGTTCCGCGCCTGCTTGGACGCTTCCGCGACTGCTTGGACGCTTCCGCGCCTGCTTGGACTCTTCTGCGCCTGCTTGGACGCTTCCGCGCCTGCTTGGACGCTTCCGCGCCTGCTTGGACGCTTCCGCGACTGCTTGGACGCTACCGCGCCTGCTTGGACGCTGCCGCGAATGCTTGGACACTACCGCGCCTGCTTGGACGCTTCCGCGCCTGCTTGGACGCTTCCGCGCCTGCTTGGACGCTTCCACGCCTGCTTGGACGCTACTGCGCTTGCTTGGACGCTTCCGCGACTGCTTGGACGCTTCCGCGCCTACTTGGACGCTTCCGCGACTGCTTGGACGCTTCCGCGCCTGCTTGGAATCTTCTGCGCCTTCTTGCATGCTATCCCGCCTGCTTGGACGCTTCCGCGCCTGCTTGCACGGTTCTGCGCCTGCTTGCATGCTTCCCCGCCTGCTTAGACGCTTCCGCGCCTGCTTGGACTCTTCTGCGTCTTCTTGCATGCTACCGCGCCTGCTTGGACGTTTCCGCGCCTGCTTGGACGCTTCCGCGCTTGCTTGGACGCTTCCGCGACTGCTTGGACGCTTCCGCGCATGCTTGGACTCTTCTGCTCCTTCTTGCATGCTTCCGCGCCTGCTTGGACGCTACTGCGCCTGCTTGGACGCTACTGCGCCTGCTTGGACGCTACCGCGCCTGCTTGGACGCTTCCGCGACTGCTTGGACGCTTCCGCGCCTGCTTGGACTCTTCTGCGTCTTCTTGCATGCTTCCGCGCCTACTTGGACGTTTCCGCGCCTGCTTGGACGCTTCCGCGCCTGCTTGGACGCTTCCGCGCCTGCTTGGACTCTTCTGCGCCTTCTTGCATGCTTCCGCGGCTGCTTGGACGTTTCCATGCCTGCCTGGACACTACCGCGCCTGCTTGGACGTTTCCGCGCCTGCTTGGACGCTTCCCCGCCTGCTTGCACGGTTCAAAGCCAGCTTGGACGCTTTCACGCCTGCTTGCACGCTTCCGCGCCTGCTTGGACGTTTCCACGCCTGCATGGACGCTACCGCGCCTGCTTGGACGCTACTGCGCCTGCTTGGACGCTTCCGCGACTGCTTGGACCCTTCTGCGTCTTCTTGCATGCTTCCCCGCCTGCTTGGACGCTTCCGCGCCTGCTTGGACTCTTCTGCGTCTTCTTGCATGCTTCCGCGCCTGCTTGGACGTTTCCGCGCCTGCTTGGACGTTACCGCGCCTGCTTGGACGCTTCCGCGACTGCTTGGACGCTTCCGCGCCTGCTTGGACTCTTCTGCGTCTTCTTGCATGCATCCGCGCCTGCTTGGACGTTTCCGCGCTTGCTTGGACGTTACCGCGCCTGGTTGGACGCTACCGCGCCTGCTTGGACGCTTCCGCGCCTGCTTGGACTCTTCTGCGCCTTCTTGCATGCTTCCGCGGCTGCTTGGACGTTTCCATGCCTGCCTGGACACTACCGCGCCTGCTTGGACGCTTCCGCGACTGCTTGGACGCTACCGCGCCTGCTTGGACGCTTCCGCGACTGCTTGGACGCTTCCGCGCCTGCTTGGACTCTTCTGCGTCTTCTTGCATGCTTCCGCGCCTACTTGGACGTTTCCGCGCCTGCTTGGACGCTTCCGCGCCTGCTTGGACGGTTCCGCGCCTGCTTGGACGTTTCCGCGCTTGCTTGGACGTTACCGCGCCTGGTTGGACGCTACCGCGCCTGCTTGGACGCTTCCGCGCCTGCTTGGACTCTTCTGCGCCTTCTTGCATGCTTCCGCGGCTGCTTGGACGTTTCCATGCCTGCCTGGACACTACCGCGCCTGCTTGGACGCTTCCGCGACTGCTTGGACGCTACCGCGCCTGCTTGGACGCTTCCGCGACTGCTTGGACGCTTCCGCGCATGCTTGGACTCTTCTGCTCCTTCTTGCATGCTTCCGCGCCTGCTTGGACGCTACTGCGCCTGCTTGGACGCTACTGCGCCTGCTTGGACGCTTCCGCGACTGCTTGGACCCTTCTGCGTCTTCTTGCATGCTTCCCCGCCTGCTTGGACGCTTCCGCGCCTGCTTGGACTCTTCTGCGTCTTCTTGCATGCTTCCGCGCCTGCTTGGACGTTTCCGCGCCTGCTTGGACGTTACCGCGCCTGCTTGGCCGCTTCCGCGACTGCTTGGACGGTTCCGCGCCTGCATGGACGCTACCGCGCCTGCTTGGACGCTACCGCGCCTGCTTGGACGCTTCCGCGCCTTCTTGCATGCTTCCGCGCCTACTTGGACGTTTCCGCGCCTGCTTGGACGCTTCCGCGCCTGCTTGCATGCTTCCCCGCCTGCTTGGACGTTTCCGCACCTGCTTGGACTCTTCTGTGACTTCTTGCATGCTTCCGCGCCTGCTTGGACGTTTACGCGCCTGCTTGGACGCTGCCGCGCCTGGTTGGACGTTTCCACGCCTGCATGGACGCTACCGCGCCTGCTTGGACGCTACTGCGCCTGCTTGGACGCTTCCGCGACTGCTTGGACCCTTCTGCGTCTTCTTGCATGCTTCCCCGCCTGCTTGGACGCTTCCGCGCCTGCTTGGACTCTTCTGCGTCTTCTTGCATGCTTCCGCGCCTGCTTGGACGTTTCCGCGCCTGCTTGGACGTTACCGCGCCTGCTTGGCCGCTTCCGCGACTGCTTGGACGGTTCCGCGCCTGCTTGGACGCTACCGCGCCTGCTTGGAAGCTTCCGCGCCTGCTTGCACGGTTCTGCGCCTGCTTGGACGCTTCCGCGCCTGCTTGGACGCTTCCGCGCCTGCTTGGACGCTTCCGCGCCTGCTTGGGCTCTTCTGCGCCTTCTTGCATGCTTCCGCGGCTGCTTGGACGTTTCCGCGCTTGCTTGGACGTTACCGCGCCTGGTTGGACGCTACCGCGCCTGCTTGGACGCTTCCGCGCCTGCTTGGACCCTTCTGCGCCTTCTTGCATGCTTCCGCGGCTGCTTGGACGTTTCCATGCCTGCCTGGACACTACCGCGCCTGCTTGGACGCTTCCGCGACTGCTTGGACGCTACCGCGCCTGCTTGGACGCTTCCGCGACTGCTTGGACGCTTCCGCGCCTGCTTGGACTCTTCTGCGTCTTCTTGCATGCTTCCGCGCCTACTTGGACGTTTCCGCGCCTGCTTGGACGCTTCCGCGCCTGCTTGGACGCTTCCGCGCCTGCTTGGGCTCTTCTGCGCCTTCTTGCATGCTTCCGCGGCTGCTTGGACGTTTCCATGCCTGCCTGGACACTACCGCGCCTGCTTGGACGTTTCCGCGCCTGCTTGGACGCTTCCCCGCCTGCTTGCACGGTTCAAAGCCAGCTTGGACGCTTTCACGCCTGCTTGCACGCTTCCGCGCTTGCTTGGACGCTTCCGAGCCTGCTTGGACGCTTCAGCGACTGCTTGGACGCTTCCGCGCCTGCTTGGACTCTTCTGCGCCTTCTTGCATGCTTCCGCGCCTACTTGGACGTTTCCGCGCCTGCTTGGACGCTTCCGCGCCTGCTTGGACGCTTCCGCGACTGCTTGGATGCTTCCGCGCCTGCTTGGACGCTACCGCGCCAGCTTGGACGCTTCAACGACTGCTTGGACGCTTCCGCGCCTGCTTGGACTCTTCTGCGCATTCTTGCATGCTTCCGCGCCTACTTGGACGTTTCCGCGCCTGCTTGGACGCTTTCGCGCCTGCTTGGACGCTTCCACGCTTGCTTGGACGCTTCCGCGCCTGCTCGCACGGTTCCGCGCCTGCTTGGACGCTTCCGCGCCTACCTGTTCGCTTTCGCGCCTGCTTGGTCGCTTCCGCGGTTGCTTGGACGCTTCCGCGCCTGCTTGGACGTTTCCGCGCCTGCTTGAACGCTACCGCGCCTGCTTGCACGGTTCCGCGCCTGTAAGGATGCTTCCGCGCCTGCTTGGACGCTTCCGCGCCTGCTTGGACGCTTCCGCGCCTGCTTGGACTCTTCTGTGACTTCTTGCATGCTTCCGCGCCTGCTTGGACGTTTTCGCGCCTGCTTGGACGCTGCCGCGCCTGGTTGGACGTTTCCACGCCTGCATGGACGCTACCGCGCCTGCTTGGACGCTACTGCGCCTGCTTGGACGCTTCCGCGACTGCTTGGACCCTTCTGCGTCTTCTTGCATGCTTCCCCGCCTGCTTGGACGCTTCCGCGCCTGCTTGGACTCTTCTGCGTCTTCTTGCATGCTTCCGCGCCTGCTTGGACGTTTCCGCGCCTGCTTGGACGTTACCGCGCCTGCTTGGCCGCTTCCGCGACTGCTTGGACGGTTCCGCGCCTGCTTGGACGCTACCGCGCCTGCTTGGACGCTTCCGCGCCTGCTTGCACGGTTCTGCGCCTGCTTGGACGCTTCCGCGCCTGCTTGGACGCTTCCGCGCCTGCTTGGACGCTTCCGCGCCTGCTTGGGCTCTTCTGCGCCTTCTTGCATGCTTCCGCGGCTGCTTGGACGTTTCCGCGCTTGCTTGGACGTTACCGCGCCTGGTTGGACGCTACCGCGCCTGCTTGGACGCTTCCGCGCCTGCTTGGACCCTTCTGCGCCTTCTTGCATGCTTCCGCGGCTGCTTGGACGTTTCCATGCCTGCCTGGACACTACCGCACCTGCTTGGACGCTTCCGCGACTGCTTGGACGCTACCGCGCCTGCTTGGACGCTTCCGCGACTGCTTGGACGCTTCCGCGCCTGCTTGGACTCTTCTGCGTCTTCTTGCATGCTTCCGCGCCTACTTGGACGTTTCCGCGCCTGCTTGGACGCTTCCGCGGCTGCTTGGACGCTTCCGCGCCTGCTTGGACGTTTCCGCGCCTGCTTGGACGTTACCGCGCCTGCTTGGCCGCTTCCGCGACTGCTTGGACGGTTCCGCGCCTGCTTGGACGCTACCGCGCCTGCTTGGAAGCTTCCGCGCCTGCTTGCACGGTTCTGCGCCTGCTTGGACGCTTCCGCGCCTGCTTGGACTCTTCTGCGCCTTCTTGCATGCTATCCCGCCTGCTTGGACGCTTCGCGCCTGCTTGCACGGTTCTGCGCCTGCTTGGACGCTACTGCGCCTGCTTGGACGTTTCCGCGCCTGCTTGGACGCTTCCGCGCTTGCTTGGACGCTTCCGCGACTGCTTGGACGCTTCCGCGCATGCTTGGACTCTTCTGCTCCTTCTTGCATGCTTCCGCGCCTGCTTGGACGCTACTGCGCCTGCTTGGACGCTTCCGCGCCTGCTTGGACGCTACCGCGCCTGCTTGGACTCTTCTGCTCCTTCTTGCATGCTTCCGCGCCTACTTGGACGTTTCCGCGCCAGTTTGGACGCTTCCGCGCCTGCTTGCATGCTTCCCCACCTGCTTGGACGCTTCCGCGCCTGCTTGGCCTCTACTGCGCCTTCTTGCATGCTGCCGCGCCGGCTTGGACGCTACCGCGCCTGCTTGCATGCTTCCCCGCCTGCTTGGACGCTTCCGCGACTGCTTGGACGCTTCCCCGCCTGCTTGGACAATTCTGCGCCTTCTTGCATGCTTCCGCGCCTGCTTGGACGCTACCGCGCCTGCTTGGACGCTTCCGCGCCTGCTTTCACGGTTCTGCGCCTGCTTGGACTCTTCCGCGCCTGCTTGGACGCTTCCGCGCCTGCTTGGACACTTCCGCGCCTGCTTGGACGCTTCCGCGCCTGCTTGGACGCTTCCGCGCCTGCTTGGACACTTCCGCGCCTGCTTGGACGCTACCGCGCCTGCTTGGACGCTTCCGCGACTGCTTGAATGCTTCCGCGACTGCTTGGACGCTTCCGCGACTGCTTGGACGCTACCGCGCCTGCTTGGACACTTCCGCGCCTGCTTGGACACTTCCGCGCCTGCTTGGACTCTTCTGCGCCTTCTTGCATACTTCCGCGGCTGCTTGGACGCTACCGCCCCTGCTTGGACGCTTCCGCGCCTGCTTGCACGGTTCTGCGCCTGCTTGGACGCTTCCGCGCCTGCTTGGACGCTTCCGCGCCGGCATGGACGCTTCCGCGCCTGCTTGGACGCTTTCGCGCCTGCTTGGTCGCTTCCGCGCCTATATGGACGCTTCCGCGCCTGCTTGGACGCTTCCGCGACTGCTTGGACGCTTCCGCGCATGCTTGGACTCTTCTGCTCCTTCTTGCATGCTTCCGCGCCTGCTTGGACGCTACTGCGCCTGCTTGGACGCTTCCGCGCCTGCTTGGACTCTTCTGCGCCTTCTTGCATGCTTCCGCCCCTTCTTGGACGCTTGCGCGCCTACTTGCACGGTTCTGCGCCTGCTTGGACGCTTCCGCGCCTGCTTGGACTCTTCCACGCCTGCTTGGACGCTTCCGCGCCTGCTTGGACTCTTCTGCGCCTTCTTGCATGCTTCCGCGCCTGCTTGAACTTTTTCGCGCCTGCTTGGATGCTTTCGCGCCTGCTTGCATGCTTCCGTTCCTGCTTGGACGCTTCCGCGCATGCTTGGACTCTTCTGCTCCTTCTTGCATGCTTCCGCGCCTGCTTGGACGCTACTGCGCCTGCTTGGACGCTTCCGCGACTGCTTGGACGCTTCCGCGCCTGCTTGGACGCTTCCGCGACTGCTTGGACGCTTCCGCGCCTGCTTGGACTCTTCTGCGCCTTCTTGCATGCTATCCCGCCTGCTTGGACGCTTCGCGCCTGCTTGCACGGTTCTGCGCCTGCTTGGACGCTACTGCGCCTGCTTGGACGTTTCCGCGCCTGCTTGGACGCTTCCGCGCTTGCTTGGACGCTTCCGCGACTGCTTGGACGCTTCCGCGCATGCTTGGACTCTTCTGCTCCTTCTTGCATGCTTCCGCGCCTGCTTGGACGCTACTGCGCCTGCTTGGACGCTTCCGCGCCTGCTTGGACTCTTCTGCGTCTTCTTGCATGCTTCCGCGCCTGCTTGGACGCTACCGCGCCTGCTTGGACTCTTCTGCTCCTTCTTGCATGCTTCCGCGCCTACTTGGACGTTTCCGCGCCAGCTTGGACGCTTCCGCGCCTGCTTGCATGCTTCCCCACCTGCTTGGACGCTTCCGCGCCTGCTTGGACCCTTCTGCGTCTTCTTGCATGCTTCCGCGCCTGCTTGGACGCTACCGTGCCTGCTTGGACACTTCCGCGACTGCTTGGACGCTTCCGCGACTTCTTGGACGCTACCGCGCCTGCTTGGACGCTTCCGCGCCTGCTTGGACGCTTCCGCGCCTGCTTGGACTCTTCTGCGCCTTCTTGCATGCTTCCGCGCCAGCTGGGACGCTACCGCGCCTGCTTGGACACTTCCGCGCCTGCTTGCATGCTTCCCCGCCTGCTTGGACGCTTCCGCGCCTGCTTGGACTCTTCTGCGTCTTCTTGCATGCTTCCGCGCCTGCTTGGACGTTTCCGCGCCTGCTTGGACGGTACCGCGCCTGCTTTCACGGTTTCGCGCCTGCTTGGACTCTTCTGCGTCTTCTTGCATGCTTCCGCGCCTGCTTGGACGTTTCCGCGCCTGCTTGGACGTTTCCGCGCCTGCTTGGACGCTACCGCGCCTGCTTGGACTCCTCTGCGCCTTCTTGCATGCTTCCGCGCCTACTTGGATGTTCCGCACCTGCTTCGCCGCTTCCGCGCCTGCTTGGACGCTACCGCGCCTGCTTGAACGCTTCCGCGCCTTCTTGGACGCTTTCGCGCCTGCTTGGACGATTCCGCGCCTGCTTTCACGGTTTCGCGCCTGCTTGGACTCTTCTGCGTCTTCTTGCATGCTTCCGCGCCTGCTTGGACGTTTCCGCGCCTGCTTGGACGCTACCGCGCCTGCTAGGACGCTTCCGCGCCTGCTTGGACGCTACCGCGCCTGCTTGGACGCTTCCGCGACTGCTTGGACGTTTCCCCGCCTGCTTGGACGCTTCCGCGCCTGCTTGGCCTCTACTGCGCCTTCTTGCATGCTGCCGCGCCTGCTTGGACGCTACCGCGCCTACTTGGACGCTACCGCGACTTCTTGGACGCTACCGCGCCTGCTTGCATGCTTCCCCGCCTGCTTGGACGCTTCCGCGACTGCTTGGACGCTTCCCCGCCTGCTTGGACAATTCTGCGCCTTTTTGCATGCTTCCGCGCCTGCTTGGACGCTACCGCGCCTGCTTGGACGCTTCCGCGCCTGCTTTCACGGTTCTGCGCCTGCTTGGACTCTTCCGCGCCTGCTTGGACGCTTCCGCGCCTGCTTGGACACTTCCGCGCCTGCTTGGACGCTTCCGCGCCTGCTTGGACGATACCGCGCCTGCTTGGACTCCTCTGCGCCTTCTTGCATGCTTCCGCGCCTACTTGGACGTTTCCGCACCTGCTTCGACGCTTCCGCGCCTGCATGGACGCTTCCGCGCCTGCTTGGACGCTTCCGCGCCTGCTTGGACTCTTCTGCGCCTTCTTGCATGCTACCGCGCCTACTTGGACGTTTCCGCGCCTGCTTGGACGCTTCCGCGCCTGCTTGGACTCTTCTGCGTCTTCTTTCATGCTTCCGCGCCTGCTTGGCCTCTTCTACGTCTTCTTGCATGCTTCCGCGCCTGCTTGGACGTTTCCGCGCCTGCTTGGACGCTTCCGCGACTGCTTGGACGCTTCCGCGCCTGCTAGGACTCTTCTGCGCCTGCTTGGACTCTTCTGCGCCTTCTTGCATGCTTCCGCGCCTACTTGGACGTTTCCGCGCCTGCTTGGACTTTACCGCGCCTGTTTGGACGCTTCCGCGCCTGCCTGGACGCTTCCGCGACTGCTTGGACTCTTCCGCGCCTGCTTGGACTCTTCTGCGCCTGCTTGGACGCTTCCGCGACTGCTTGGACGCTACCGCGACTGCTTGGACGCTTCCGCGCCTGCTTGAACGCTTCCGCGACTGCTTGGACGCTTCCGCGCCTGCTTGGACTCTTCTGCGCCTTCTTGCATGCTGCCGCGCCTACTTGGACGTTTCCGCGCCTGCTTGGACGCTTCCGCGCCTGCTTGCATGCTTCCCCGCCTGCTTGGACGCTTCCGCGCCTGCTTGGACTATTCTGCATCTTCTTGCAAGCTTCCGCGCCTGCTTGGACGCTACCGCGCCAGCTTGGACGCTACCGCGCCTGCTTGGACGCTGCCGCGCCTGCCTGGACGCTTCCGCGCCTGCTTGGACGCTTCCGCGACAGCTTGGACGCTTCCGCGCCTGCTAGGACGCTTCCGCGACTGCTTGGTCGCTTCCGCGCCTGCTTGGACGCTTCCGCGCCTATATGGATGCTCCCGCGCCTGCTTGGACGCTTCCGCGCCTGCTTGGACTCTTCTGCTCCTTCTTGCATGCTTCCGCGCCTACTTGGACGTTTCCGCGCCTGCTTGGACGCTTCCGCGCCTGCTTGGACGCTTCCGCGACTGCTTGGACGCTTCCGCGCCTGCTTGCACGCTTCCGCGCCTGCTTGGACGCTTTCGCGCCTGATTGGACTCTTCTGCGCCTTCTTGCATGCTTCCGCCCCTACTTGAACGTTCTCGCGCCTGCCTGGACGCTTCCGCGCCTGCTTGGACGCTTCCGCGACAGCTTGAACGCTTCCGCGCCTGCTAGGACGCTTCCGCGACTGCTTGGTCGCTTCCGCGCCTGCTTGAACTCTTCCGCGCCTTCTTGCACGGTTCCGCGCCTGCTTGGACTCTTCTGCGCCTGCTTGGACTCTTCCGCGCATGCTTGGACGCTTCCGCGCCTGCTTGGACGCTTCCGCGCCTGCTTGGACGCTTCCGCGCCTATATGGATGCTTCCGCGCCTGCTTGGACGCTTCTGCGCCTTCTTGCACGGTTCCGCGCCTGCTTGGACGGTTTCGCGCCTGCTTGGACGCTTCCGCGCCTGCTTGGACTCTTCTGCGCCTTCTTGCATGCTTCTGCGACTGCTTGGACGTTTCAGCGCCTGCTTGGACGCTTCCACGCCTGCTTGGACGCTTCCGCGCCTGCTTGGAAGCTTCCGCGCCTGCTTGGACTCTTCCGCGCCTGCTTGGACTCTTCTGCGCCTTCTTGCATGCTTCTGCGACTGCTTGGACGTTTCAGCGCCTGCTTGGACGCTGCCGCGCCTGCTTGGACGCTTCCGCGACTGCTTGGACGTTTCCGTGTCTGCTTGGACGCTTCCGCGCCTGCTTGGACTCTTCTGCGCCTTCTTGCATGCTTCCGCGCCTGCTTGCAGAGTGCTGCGCCTGCTTGGACGCTTCCGCGCCTGCTTGGACGCTTCCGCGCCTGCTTGGACGCTTTCGCGCCTGATTGGACTCTTCTGCGCCTTCTTGCATGGTTCCGCGCCTGCTTGGACGCTTCCGCGCCTGCTTGGACGCTTCCGCGCCTGCTTGGACGCTTCCGCGCCTGCTTGGACGCTTCCGCGCCTGCTTGGACGCTTCCACGCCTGCTTGGACGCTTCCGCGCCTGCTTGGACGCTTCCGCGCCTGCTTGGACTCTTCCGCGCCTGGTTGGACGCGTCTGCGCCTGCTTCGACCCTTCCGCGCCTGCTTGGTCTCTTCCGCGCCTGCTTGGATGCTTCCGCGCCTGCTTGGACGCTTCTGCGCATGTATGGATGCTTCCGCGCCTGCTTGGACGCTTCCGCGCCTGCTTGGACGCTTCCGCGACTGCTTGGACGCTTCCGCGCCTGCTTGCACGCTTTCGCGCCTGCTTGGACGCTTCCGCGCCTGCTTGGACGCTTCCACGCCTGCTTGCACGCTTCCGCGCCAGCTTGGACGCTACCGCGCCTGCTTGGACGCTTCCGCGCCTGCTTGCACAGTTCTGCGCCTGCTTGGACGCTTCCGGGTCTGCTTGGACGCTTCCGCGCCTGCTTGGACGCTTCCGCGCCTGCTTGGACGCTTCCGCGCCTGCTTGGACGCTTCCACGCCTGCTTGGACGCTTCCGCGCCTGCTTGGACGCTTCCGCGCCTGCTTGGACTCTTCCGCGCCTGGTTGGACGCTTCTGCGCCTGCTTCGACTCTTCCGCGCCTGCTTGGACTCTTCCGCGCCTGCTTGGACGCTTCCGCGCCTGCTTGGACGCTTCTGCGCATGTATGGATGCTTCCGCGCCTGCTTGGACGCTTCCGCGCCTGCTTGGACGCTTCCGCGACTGCTTGGACGCTTCCGCGCCTGCTTGCACGCTTTCGCGCCTGCTTGGACGCTTTCGCGCCTGATTGGACTCTTCTGCGTCTTCTTGCATGCTTCCGCGCCTGCTTGGACTCTTCTACGTCTTCTTGCATGCTTCCGCGCCTGCTTGGACGTTTCCGCGCCTGCTTGGACGCTTCCGCGACTGCTTGGACGCTTCCGCGCCTGCTAGGACTCTTCTGCGCCTGCTTGGACTCTTCTGCGCCTTCTTGCATGCTTCCGCGCCTACTTGGACGTTTCCGCGCCTGCTTGGACTCTACCGCGCCTGTTTGGACGCTTCCGCGCCTGCTTGGACGCTTCCGCGACTGCTTGGACTCTTCCGCGCCTGCTTGGACTCTTCTGCGCCTGCTTGGACGCTTCCGCGACTGCTTGGACGCTACCGCGACTGCTTGGACGCTTCCGCGCCTGCTTGAACGCTTCCGCGACTGCTTGGACGCTTCCGCGCCTGCTTGGACTCTTCTGCGCCTTCTTGCATGCTGCCGCGCCTACTTGGACGTTTCCGCGCCTGCTTGGACGCTTCCGCGCCGGCTTGCATGCTTCCCCGCCTGCTTGGACGCTTCCGCGCCTGCTTGGACTATTCTGCATCTTCTTGCAAGCTTCCGCGCCTGCTTGGACGCTACCGCGCCAGCTTGGACGCTACCGCGCCTGCTTGGACGCTGCCGCGCCTGCTTGGACGCTGCCGCGCCTGCTTGGACGCTTCCGCAACTGCTTGGACGCTTCCGCGCCTGGTTGGACGCTACCGCGCCTGCTTGCATGCTTCCCCGCCTGCTTGGACGCTTCCGCGCCTGCTTGGACTCTTCTGCGTCTTCTTGCATGCTTCCGCGCCTGCTTGGACGTTTCCGCGCCTGCTTGGACGCTACCGCGCCTGCTTGGACGCTACCGCGCCTGCTTGGACGCTTCCACGCCTGCTTGGACGCTTCCGCGCCTGCTTGGACGCTACCGCGCCTGCTTGGACTCTTCCGCGCCTGGTTGGACGCTTCTGCGCCTGCTTCGACTCTTCCGCGCCTGCTTGGACTCTTCCGCGCCTGCTTGGACGCTTCCGCGCCTGCTTGGACGCTTCTGCGCATGTATGGATGCTTCCGCGCCTGCTTGGACGCTTCCGCGCCTGCTTGGACGCTTCCGCGACTGCTTGGACGCTTCCGCGCCTGCTTGCACGCTTTCGCGCCTGCTTGGACGCTTTCGCGCCTGATTGGACTCTTCTGCGCCTCCTTGCATTTTTCCGCGCCTGCTTGGACGCTTCCACGCCTGCTTGCACGCTTCCGCGCCAGCTTGGAGGCTACCGCGCCTGCTTGGACGCTTCCGCGCCTGCTTGCACAGTTCTGCGCCTGCTTGGACGCTTCCGGGTCTGCTTGGACGCTTCCGCGCCTGCTTGGACGCTTCCGCGCCTGCTTGGACGCTTCCGCGCCTGCTTGGACGCTTCCACGCCTGCTTGGACGCTTCCGCGCCTGCTTGGACGCTTCCGCGCCTGCTTGGACTCTTCCGCGCCTGGTTGGACGCTTCTGCGCCTGCTTCGACTCTTCCGCCCCTGCTTGGACGCTTCCGCGCCTGCTTGCACGGTTCTGCGCCTGCTTGGACGCTTCCGCGCCTGCTTGGACGCTTCCGCGCCGGCATGGACGCTTCCGCGCCTGCTTGGACGCTTTCGCGCCTGCTTGGTCGCTTCCGCGCCTATATGGACGCTTCCGCGCCTGCTTGGACGCTTCCGCGACTGCTTGGACGCTTCCGCGCATGCTTGGACTCTTCTGCTCCTTCTTGCATGCTTCCGCGCCTGCTTGGACGCTACTGCGCCTGCTTGGACGCTTCCGCGCCTGCTTGGACTCTTCTGCGCCTTCTTGCATGCTTCCGCCCCTTCTTGGACGCTTGCGCGCCTACTTGCACGGTTCTGCGCCTGCTTGGACGCTTCCGCGCCTGCTTGGACTCTTCCACGCCTGCTTGGACGCTTCCGCGCCTGCTTGGACTCTTCTGCGCCTTCTTGCATGCTTCCGCGCCTGCTTGAACTTTTTCGCGCCTGCTTGGATGCTTTCGCGCCTGCTTGCATGCTTCCGTTCCTGCTTGGACGCTTCCGCGCATGCTTGGACTCTTCTGCTCCTTCTTGCATGCTTCCGCGCCTGCTTGGACGCTACTGCGCCTGCTTGGACGCTTCCGCGACTGCTTGGACGCTTCCGCGCCTGCTTGGACGCTTCCGCGACTGCTTGGACGCTTCCGCGCCTGCTTGGACTCTTCTGCGCCTTCTTGCATGCTATCCCGCCTGCTTGGACGCTTCGCGCCTGCTTGCACGGTTCTGCGCCTGCTTGGACGCTACTGCGCCTGCTTGGACGTTTCCGCGCCTGCTTGGACGCTTCCGCGCTTGCTTGGACGCTTCCGCGACTGCTTGGACGCTTCCGCGCATGCTTGGACTCTTCTGCTCCTTCTTGCATGCTTCCGCGCCTGCTTGGACGCTACTGCGCCTGCTTGGACGCTTCCGCGCCTGCTTGGACTCTTCTGCGTCTTCTTGCATGCTTCCGCGCCTGCTTGGACGCTACCGCGCCTGCTTGGACTCTTCTGCTCCTTCTTGCATGCTTCCGCGCCTACTTGGACGTTTCCGCGCCAGCTTGGACGCTTCCGCGCCTGCTTGCATGCTTCCCCACCTGCTTGGACGCTTCCGCGCCTGCTTGGACCCTTCTGCGTCTTCTTGCATGCTTCCGCGCCTGCTTGGACGCTACCGTGCCTGCTTGGACACTTCCGCGACTGCTTGGACGCTTCCGCGACTTCTTGGACGCTACCGCGCCTGCTTGGACGCTTCCGCGCCTGCTTGGACGCTTCCGCGCCTGCTTGGACTCTTCTGCGCCTTCTTGCATGCTTCCGCGCCAGCTGGGACGCTACCGCGCCTGCTTGGACACTTCCGCGCCTGCTTGCATGCTTCCCCGCCTGCTTGGACGCTTCCGCGCCTGCTTGGACTCTTCTGCGTCTTCTTGCATGCTTCCGCGCCTGCTTGGACGTTTCCGCGCCTGCTTGGACGGTACCGCGCCTGCTTTCACGGTTTCGCGCCTGCTTGGACTCTTCTGCGTCTTCTTGCATGCTTCCGCGCCTGCTTGGACGTTTCCGCGCCTGCTTGGACGTTTCCGCGCCTGCTTGGACGCTACCGCGCCTGCTTGGACTCCTCTGCGCCTTCTTGCATGCTTCCGCGCCTACTTGGATGTTCCGCACCTGCTTCGCCGCTTCCGCGCCTGCTTGGACGCTACCGCGCCTGCTTGAACGCTTCCGCGCCTTCTTGGACGCTTTCGCGCCTGCTTGGACGATTCCGCGCCTGCTTTCACGGTTTCGCGCCTGCTTGGACTCTTCTGCGTCTTCTTGCATGCTTCCGCGCCTGCTTGGACGTTTCCGCGCCTGCTTGGACGCTACCGCGCCTGCTAGGACGCTTCCGCGCCTGCTTGGACGCTACCGCGCCTGCTTGGACGCTTCCGCGACTGCTTGGACGTTTCCCCGCCTGCTTGGACGCTTCCGCGCCTGCTTGGCCTCTACTGCGCCTTCTTGCATGCTGCCGCGCCTGCTTGGACGCTACCGCGCCTACTTGGACGCTACCGCGACTTCTTGGACGCTACCGCGCCTGCTTGCATGCTTCCCCGCCTGCTTGGACGCTTCCGCGACTGCTTGGACGCTTCCCCGCCTGCTTGGACAATTCTGCGCCTTTTTGCATGCTTCCGCGCCTGCTTGGACGCTACCGCGCCTGCTTGGACGCTTCCGCGCCTGCTTTCACGGTTCTGCGCCTGCTTGGACTCTTCCGCGCCTGCTTGGACGCTTCCGCGCCTGCTTGGACACTTCCGCGCCTGCTTGGACGCTTCCGCGCCTGCTTGGACGATACCGCGCCTGCTTGGACTCCTCTGCGCCTTCTTGCATGCTTCCGCGCCTACTTGGACGTTTCCGCACCTGCTTCGACGCTTCCGCGCCTGCATGGACGCTTCCGCGCCTGCTTGGACGCTTCCGCGCCTGCTTGGACTCTTCTGCGCCTTCTTGCATGCTACCGCGCCTACTTGGACGTTTCCGCGCCTGCTTGGACGCTTCCGCGCCTGCTTGGACTCTTCTGCGTCTTCTTTCATGCTTCCGCGCCTGCTTGGCCTCTTCTACGTCTTCTTGCATGCTTCCGCGCCTGCTTGGACGTTTCCGCGCCTGCTTGGACGCTTCCGCGACTGCTTGGACGCTTCCGCGCCTGCTAGGACTCTTCTGCGCCTGCTTGGACTCTTCTGCGCCTTCTTGCATGCTTCCGCGCCTACTTGGACGTTTCCGCGCCTGCTTGGACTTTACCGCGCCTGTTTGGACGCTTCCGCGCCTGCCTGGACGCTTCCGCGACTGCTTGGACTCTTCCGCGCCTGCTTGGACTCTTCTGCGCCTGCTTGGACGCTTCCGCGACTGCTTGGACGCTACCGCGACTGCTTGGACGCTTCCGCGCCTGCTTGAACGCTTCCGCGACTGCTTGGACGCTTCCGCGCCTGCTTGGACTCTTCTGCGCCTTCTTGCATGCTGCCGCGCCTACTTGGACGTTTCCGCGCCTGCTTGGACGCTTCCGCGCCTGCTTGCATGCTTCCCCGCCTGCTTGGACGCTTCCGCGCCTGCTTGGACTATTCTGCATCTTCTTGCAAGCTTCCGCGCCTGCTTGGACGCTACCGCGCCAGCTTGGACGCTACCGCGCCTGCTTGGACGCTGCCGCGCCTGCCTGGACGCTTCCGCGCCTGCTTGGACGCTTCCGCGACAGCTTGGACGCTTCCGCGCCTGCTAGGACGCTTCCGCGACTGCTTGGTCGCTTCCGCGCCTGCTTGGACGCTTCCGCGCCTATATGGATGCTCCCGCGCCTGCTTGGACGCTTCCGCGCCTGCTTGGACTCTTCTGCTCCTTCTTGCATGCTTCCGCGCCTACTTGGACGTTTCCGCGCCTGCTTGGACGCTTCCGCGCCTGCTTGGACGCTTCCGCGACTGCTTGGACGCTTCCGCGCCTGCTTGCACGCTTCCGCGCCTGCTTGGACGCTTTCGCGCCTGATTGGACTCTTCTGCGCCTTCTTGCATGCTTCCGCCCCTACTTGAACGTTCTCGCGCCTGCCTGGACGCTTCCGCGCCTGCTTGGACGCTTCCGCGACAGCTTGAACGCTTCCGCGCCTGCTAGGACGCTTCCGCGACTGCTTGGTCGCTTCCGCGCCTGCTTGAACTCTTCCGCGCCTTCTTGCACGGTTCCGCGCCTGCTTGGACTCTTCTGCGCCTGCTTGGACTCTTCCGCGCATGCTTGGACGCTTCCGCGCCTGCTTGGACGCTTCCGCGCCTGCTTGGACGCTTCCGCGCCTATATGGATGCTTCCGCGCCTGCTTGGACGCTTCTGCGCCTTCTTGCACGGTTCCGCGCCTGCTTGGACGGTTTCGCGCCTGCTTGGACGCTTCCGCGCCTGCTTGGACTCTTCTGCGCCTTCTTGCATGCTTCTGCGACTGCTTGGACGTTTCAGCGCCTGCTTGGACGCTTCCACGCCTGCTTGGACGCTTCCGCGCCTGCTTGGAAGCTTCCGCGCCTGCTTGGACTCTTCCGCGCCTGCTTGGACTCTTCTGCGCCTTCTTGCATGCTTCTGCGACTGCTTGGACGTTTCAGCGCCTGCTTGGACGCTGCCGCGCCTGCTTGGACGCTTCCGCGACTGCTTGGACGTTTCCGTGTCTGCTTGGACGCTTCCGCGCCTGCTTGGACTCTTCTGCGCCTTCTTGCATGCTTCCGCGCCTGCTTGCAGAGTGCTGCGCCTGCTTGGACGCTTCCGCGCCTGCTTGGACGCTTCCGCGCCTGCTTGGACGCTTTCGCGCCTGATTGGACTCTTCTGCGCCTTCTTGCATGGTTCCGCGCCTGCTTGGACGCTTCCGCGCCTGCTTGGACGCTTCCGCGCCTGCTTGGACGCTTCCGCGCCTGCTTGGACGCTTCCGCGCCTGCTTGGACGCTTCCACGCCTGCTTGGACGCTTCCGCGCCTGCTTGGACGCTTCCGCGCCTGCTTGGACTCTTCCGCGCCTGGTTGGACGCGTCTGCGCCTGCTTCGACCCTTCCGCGCCTGCTTGGTCTCTTCCGCGCCTGCTTGGATGCTTCCGCGCCTGCTTGGACGCTTCTGCGCATGTATGGATGCTTCCGCGCCTGCTTGGACGCTTCCGCGCCTGCTTGGACGCTTCCGCGACTGCTTGGACGCTTCCGCGCCTGCTTGCACGCTTTCGCGCCTGCTTGGACGCTTCCGCGCCTGCTTGGACGCTTCCACGCCTGCTTGCACGCTTCCGCGCCAGCTTGGACGCTACCGCGCCTGCTTGGACGCTTCCGCGCCTGCTTGCACAGTTCTGCGCCTGCTTGGACGCTTCCGGGTCTGCTTGGACGCTTCCGCGCCTGCTTGGACGCTTCCGCGCCTGCTTGGACGCTTCCGCGCCTGCTTGGACGCTTCCACGCCTGCTTGGACGCTTCCGCGCCTGCTTGGACGCTTCCGCGCCTGCTTGGACTCTTCCGCGCCTGGTTGGACGCTTCTGCGCCTGCTTCGACTCTTCCGCGCCTGCTTGGACTCTTCCGCGCCTGCTTGGACGCTTCCGCGCCTGCTTGGACGCTTCTGCGCATGTATGGATGCTTCCGCGCCTGCTTGGACGCTTCCGCGCCTGCTTGGACGCTTCCGCGACTGCTTGGACGCTTCCGCGCCTGCTTGCACGCTTTCGCGCCTGCTTGGACGCTTTCGCGCCTGATTGGACTCTTCTGCGTCTTCTTGCATGCTTCCGCGCCTGCTTGGACTCTTCTACGTCTTCTTGCATGCTTCCGCGCCTGCTTGGACGTTTCCGCGCCTGCTTGGACGCTTCCGCGACTGCTTGGACGCTTCCGCGCCTGCTAGGACTCTTCTGCGCCTGCTTGGACTCTTCTGCGCCTTCTTGCATGCTTCCGCGCCTACTTGGACGTTTCCGCGCCTGCTTGGACTCTACCGCGCCTGTTTGGACGCTTCCGCGCCTGCTTGGACGCTTCCGCGACTGCTTGGACTCTTCCGCGCCTGCTTGGACTCTTCTGCGCCTGCTTGGACGCTTCCGCGACTGCTTGGACGCTACCGCGACTGCTTGGACGCTTCCGCGCCTGCTTGAACGCTTCCGCGACTGCTTGGACGCTTCCGCGCCTGCTTGGACTCTTCTGCGCCTTCTTGCATGCTGCCGCGCCTACTTGGACGTTTCCGCGCCTGCTTGGACGCTTCCGCGCCGGCTTGCATGCTTCCCCGCCTGCTTGGACGCTTCCGCGCCTGCTTGGACTATTCTGCATCTTCTTGCAAGCTTCCGCGCCTGCTTGGACGCTACCGCGCCAGCTTGGACGCTACCGCGCCTGCTTGGACGCTGCCGCGCCTGCTTGGACGCTGCCGCGCCTGCTTGGACGCTTCCGCAACTGCTTGGACGCTTCCGCGCCTGGTTGGACGCTACCGCGCCTGCTTGCATGCTTCCCCGCCTGCTTGGACGCTTCCGCGCCTGCTTGGACTCTTCTGCGTCTTCTTGCATGCTTCCGCGCCTGCTTGGACGTTTCCGCGCCTGCTTGGACGCTACCGCGCCTGCTTGGACGCTACCGCGCCTGCTTGGACGCTTCCACGCCTGCTTGGACGCTTCCGCGCCTGCTTGGACGCTACCGCGCCTGCTTGGACTCTTCCGCGCCTGGTTGGACGCTTCTGCGCCTGCTTCGACTCTTCCGCGCCTGCTTGGACTCTTCCGCGCCTGCTTGGACGCTTCCGCGCCTGCTTGGACGCTTCTGCGCATGTATGGATGCTTCCGCGCCTGCTTGGACGCTTCCGCGCCTGCTTGGACGCTTCCGCGACTGCTTGGACGCTTCCGCGCCTGCTTGCACGCTTTCGCGCCTGCTTGGACGCTTTCGCGCCTGATTGGACTCTTCTGCGCCTCCTTGCATTTTTCCGCGCCTGCTTGGACGCTTCCACGCCTGCTTGCACGCTTCCGCGCCAGCTTGGAGGCTACCGCGCCTGCTTGGACGCTTCCGCGCCTGCTTGCACAGTTCTGCGCCTGCTTGGACGCTTCCGGGTCTGCTTGGACGCTTCCGCGCCTGCTTGGACGCTTCCGCGCCTGCTTGGACGCTTCCGCGCCTGCTTGGACGCTTCCACGCCTGCTTGGACGCTTCCGCGCCTGCTTGGACGCTTCCGCGCCTGCTTGGACTCTTCCGCGCCTGGTTGGACGCTTCTGCGCCTGCTTCGACTCTTCCGCGCCTGCTTGGACTCTTCCGCGCCTGCTTGGACGCTTCCGCGCCTGCTTGGACGCTTCTGCGCATGTATGGATGCTTCCGCGCCTGCTTGGACGCTTCCGCGCCTGCTTGGACGCTTCCGCGACTGCTTGGACGCTTCCGCGCCTGCTTGCACGCTTCCGCGCCTGCTTGGACGCTTTCGCGCCTGATTGGACTCTTCTGCGCCTTCTTGCATGCTTCCGCCCCTACTTGAACGTTCTCGCGCCTGCCTGGACGCTTCCGCGCCTGCTTGGACGCTTCCGCGACAGCTTGGACGCTTCCGCGCCTGCTAGGACGCTCCCGCGGCTGCTTGGTCGCTTCCGCGCCTGCTTGGACTCTTCCGCGCCTTCTTGCACGGTTCCGCGCCTGCTTGGACTCTTCTGCGCCTGCTTGGACTCTTCCGCGCATGCTTGGACGCTTCCGCGCCTGCTTGGACGCTTCCGCGCCTGCTTGAACGCTTCCGCGCCTATATGGATGCTTTCGCGCCTGCTTGGACGCTTCGGCGCCTGCTTGGACTCTTCTGCTCCTTCTTGCATGCTTCCGCGCCTACTTGGACGTTTCCGCGCCTGCTTGGACGCTTCCGCGCCTGCTTGGACGCTTTCGCGCCTATATGGAGGCTTCCGCGCCTGCTTGGACGCTTCCGCGCCTGCTTGGACGCTTCCGCGCCTGCTTGGACGCTTCCGCGCCTATATGGATGCTTCCGCGCCTGCTTGGACGCTTCCGCGCCTGCTTGGACTCTTCCGCGCATGCTTGGACGCTTCCGCGCCTGCTTGGACGCTTCCGCGCCTATATGGATGCTTCCGCGCCTGCTTGGACGCTTCCGCGCCTGCTTGGACGCTTCCGCGCCTGCTTGGACGCTACCGCGCCTGCTTGGACGCTTCCGCGACTGCTTGGACGCTTCCGCGCCTGCTTGGACGCTACCGCGCCTGCTTGGACGCTTCCGCGACTGCTTGGACGCTTCCGCGCCTGCTTGGACGCTTCCGCGCCTGCTTGGACGCTTCCGCGCCTGCTTGGACGCTTTCGCGCTTGATTGGACTCTTCTGCGCCTTCTTGCATGCTTCCGCGCCTGATTGGACGCTTCTGCGCCTGCTTGGACGCTTCCGCGCCTGCTTGGACGCTTCCGCGCCTGCTTGGACGCTTCCGCGCCTGCTTGGACGCTTCCACGCCTGCTTGGACGCTTCCGCGCCTGCTTGGACGCTTCCGCGCCTGCTTGGACCCTTCCGCGCCTGGTTGGACGCTTCTGCGCCTGCTTCGACTCTTCCGCGCCTGCTTGGACTCTTCCGCGCCTGCTTGGACGCTTCCGCGCCTGCTTGGACGCTTCTGCGCATGTATGGATGCTTCCGCGCCTGCTTGGACGCTTCCGCGCCTGCTTGGACGCTTCCGCGACTTCTTGGACGCTTCCGCGCCTGCTTGGACGCTTCCGCGCCTGCTTGGACGCTTCCGCGCCTGCTTGGACGCTTCCACGCCTGCTTGGACGCTTCCGCGCCTGCTTGGACGCTTCCGCGCCTGCTTGGACTCTTCCGCGCCTGGTTGGACGCTTCTGCGCCTGTTTCGACTCTTCCGCGCCTGCTTGGACTCTTCCGCGCCTGGTTGGACGCTTCTGCGCCTGCTTCGACTCTTCTGCGCCTCCTTGCATTTTTCCGCGCCTGCTTGGACGCTTCCACGCCTGCTTGCACGCTTCCGCGCCAGCTTGGACGCTACCGCGCCTGCTTGGACGCTTCCGCGCCTGCTTGCACAGTTCTGCGCCTGCTTGGACGCTTCCGGGTCTGCTTGGACGCTTCCGCGCCTGCTTGGACGCTTCCGCGCCTGCTTGGACGCTTCCGCGCCTGCTTGGACGCTTCCACGCCTGCTTGGACGCTTCCGCGCCTGCTTGGACGCTTCCGCGCCTGCTTGGACTCTTCCGCGCCTGGTTGGACGCTTCTGCGCCTGCTTCGACTCTTCCGCGCCTGCTTGGACTCTTCCGCGCCTGCTTGGACGCTTCCGCGCCAGCTTGGACGCTACCGCGCCTGCTTGGACGCTTCCGCGCCTGCTTGCACAGTTCTGCGCCTGCTTGGACGCTTCCGGGTCTGCTTGGACGCTTCCGCGCCTGCTTGGACGCTTCCGCGCCTGCTTGGACGCTTCCGCGCCTGCTTGGACTCTTCCGCGCCTGCTTGGACGCTTCCGCGCCTGCTTGGACGCTTCTGCGCATGTATGGATGCTTCCGCGCCTGCTTGGACGCTTCCGCGCCTGCTTGGACGCTTCCGCGCCTGCTTGGACGCTTCCGCGCCTGCTTGGACGCTTTCGCGCCTGATTGGACTCTTCTGCGCCTTCTTGCATGCTTCCGCGCCTGCTTGGACGCTTCCGCGCCTGCTTGGACGCTTCCGCGCCTGCTTGGACGCTTCCGCGCCTGCTTGGACGCTTCCACGCCTGCTTGGACGCTTCCGCGCCTGCTTGGACGCTTCCGCGCCTGCTTGGACTCTTCCGCGCCTTCTTGCATGCTTTCGCGCCTGCTTGGGCTCTTCTGCGCCTTCTTGCATGCTTCCCCGCCTGCTTGGACGCTTCCGCGCCTGCTTGGACTCTTCTGCGTCTTCTTGCATGCTTCCGCGCCTGCTTGGACGTTTTCGCGCCTGCTTGGACGCTGCCGCGCCTGGTTGGACGTTTCCACGCCTGCATGGACGCTACCGCGCCTGCTTGGACGCTACTGCGCCTGCTTGGACGCTTCCGCGACTGCTTGGACCCTTCTGCGTCTTCTTGCATGCTTCCCCGCCTGCTTGGACGCTTCCGCGCCTGCTTGGACTCTTCTGCGTCTTCTTGCATGCTTCCGCGCCTGCTTGGACGTTTCCGCGCCTGCTTGGACGTTACCGCGCCTGCTTGGCCGCTTCCGCGACTGCTTGGTAGGTTCCGCGCCTGCTTGGACGCTACCGCGCCTGCTTGGACGCTTCCGCGCCTGCTTGGACGCTTCCGCGCCTGCTTGGACGCTTCCGCGCCTGCTTGGACGCTTCCACGCCTGCTTGGACGCTTCCGCGCCTGCTTGGACGCTTCCGCGCCTGCTTGGACTCTTCCGCGCCTGGTTGGACGCTTCTGCGCCTGTTTCGACTCTTCCGCGCCTGCTTGGACTCTTCCGCGCCTGGTTGGACGCTTCTGCGCCTGCTTCGACTCTTCTGCGCCTCCTTGCATTTTTCCGCGCCTGCTTGGACGCTTCCACGCCTGCTTGCACGCTTCCGCGCCAGCTTGGACGCTACCGCGCCTGCTTGGACGCTTCCGCGCCTGCTTGCACAGTTCTGCGCCTGCTTGGACGCTTCCGGGTCTGCTTGGACGCTTCCGCGCCTGCTTGGACGCTTCCGCGCCTGCTTGGACGCTTCCGCGCCTGCTTGGACGCTTCCACGCCTGCTTGGACGCTTCCGCGCCTGCTTGGACGCTTCCGCGCCTGCTTGGACTCTTCCGCGCCTGGTTGGACGCTTCTGCGCCTGCTTCGACTCTTCCGCGCCTGCTTGGACTCTTCCGCGCCTGCTTGGTCGATTCCGCGTCTGCTTGGACGCTTCTGCGCATGTATGGATGTTTCCGCGCCTGCTTGGACGCTTCCGCGCCTGCTTGGACGCTTCCGCGACTGCTTGGACGCTTCCGCGCCTGCTTGCACGCTTTCGCGCCTGCTTGGACGCTTCCGCGCCTGCTTGGACGCTTCCACGCCTGCTTGGACGCTTCCGCGCCTGCTTGGACGCTTCCGCGCCTGCTTGGACTCTTCCGCGCCTGGTTGGACGCTTCTGCGCCTGCTTCGACTCTTCCGCGCCTGCTTGGACTCTTCCGCGCCTGCTTGGACGCTTCCGCGCCTGCTTGGACGTTTCCGCGCCTGCTTGGACTCCTCTGCGCCTTCTTGCATGCTTCCGCGCCTGCTTGGACGCTTCCGCGCCTGCATGGACGCTTCCGCGCCTGCTTGGACGCTTTCGCGCCTGCTTGGACGCTTCCGCGCCTGCTTGGACTCTTCCACGCCTGCTTGGACGCTTCCGCGCCTGCTTGGACTCTTCTGCGCCTTCTTGCATGCTTCCGCGCCTGCTTGGACTTTTTCGCGCCTGATTGGATGCTTCCGCGCCTGCTTGCATGCTTCCGTTCCTGCTTGGACGCTTCCGCGCATGCTTGGACTCTTCTGCTCCTTCTTGCATGCTTCCGCGCCTGCTTGGACGCTACTGCGCTTGCTTGGACGCTTCCGCGACTGCTTGGACGCTTCCGCGCCTACTTGGACGCTTCCGCGACTGCTTGGACGCTTCCGCGCCTGCTTGGACTCTTCTGCGCCTTCTTGCATGCTATCCCGCCTGCTTGGACGCTTCCGCGCCTGCTTGCACGGTTCTGCGCCTGCTTGCATGCTTCCCCGCCTGCTTAGACGCTTCCGCGCCTGCTTGGACTCTTCTGCGTCTTCTTGCATGCTACCGCGCCTGCTTGGACGTTTCCGCGCCTGCTTGGACGCTTCCGCGCTTGCTTGGACGCTTCCGCGACTGCTTGGACGCTTCCGCGCATGCTTGGACTCTTCTGCTCCTTCTTGCATGCTTCCGCGCCTGCTTGGACGCTACTGCGCCTGCTTGGACGCTACTGCGCCTGCTTGGACGCTTCCGCGCCTGCTTGGACTCTTCTGCGTCTTCTTGCATGCTTCCGCGCCTGCTTGGACGTTTCCGCGCCTGCTTGGACGTTACCGCGCCTGCTTGGCCGCTTCCGCGACTGCTTGGACGGTTCCGCGCCTGCTTGGACGCTACCGCGCCTGCTTGGACGCTTCCGCGCCTGCTTGGACGCTTCCGCGCCTGCTTTGACGCTTCCACGCCTGCTTGGACGCTTCCGCGCCTGCTTGGACGCTTCCGCGCCTGCTTGGACTCTTCCGCGCCTGGTTGGACGCTTCTGCGCCTGTTTCGACTCTTCCGCGCCTGCTTGGACGTTTCCGCGCCTGCTTGGACGCTTCCGCGCCTGCTTGGACGCTTCCGCGCCTGCTTGGACGCTTCCGCGACTGCTTGGACGCTTCCGCGCCTGCTTGCACGCTTTCGCGCCTGCTTGGACGCTTCCGCGCCTGCTTGGACGCTTCCACGCCTGCTTGGACGCTTCCGCGCCTGCTTGGACGCTTCCGCGCCTGCTTGGACGCTTCCGCGACTGCTTGGACGCTTCCGCGCCTGCTTGCACGCTTTCGCGCCTGCTTGGACGCTTCCGCGCCTGCTTGGACGCTTCCACGCCTGCTTGGACGCTTCCGCGCCTGCTTGGACGCTTCCGCGCCTGCTTGGACTCTTCCGCGCCTGGTTGGACGCTTCTGCGCCTGCTTCGACTCTTCCGCGCCTGCTTGGACTCTTCCGCGCCTGCTTGGACGCTTCCGCGCCTGCTTGGACGTTTCCGCGCCTGCTTGGACTCCTCTGCGCCTTCTTGCATGCTTCCGCGCCTGCTTGGACGCTTCCGCGCCTGCATGGACGCTTCCGCGCCTGCTTGGACGCTTTCGCGCCTGCTTGGACGCTTCCGCGCCTGCTTGGACTCTTCCACGCCTGCTTGGACGCTTCCGCGCCTGCTTGGACTCTTCTGCGCCTTCTTGCATGCTTCCGCGCCTGCTTGGACTTTTTCGCGCCTGATTGGATGCTTCCGCGCCTGCTTGCATGCTTCCGTTCCTGCATGGACGCTTCCGCGCATGCTTGGACTCTTCTGCTCCTTCTTGCATGCTTCCGCGCCTGCTTGGACGCTACTGCGCTTGCTTGGACGCTTCCGCGACTGCTTGGACGCTTCCGCGCCTACTTGGACGCTTCCGCGACTGCTTGGACGCTTCCGCGCCTGCTTGGACTCTTCTGCGCCTTCTTGCATGCTATCCCGCCTGCTTGAACGCTTCCGCGCCTGCTTGCACGGTTCTGCGCCTGCTTGCATGCTTCCCCGCCTGCTTAGACGCTTCCGCGCCTGCTTGGACTCTTCTGCGTCTTCTTGCATGCTACCGCGCCTGCTTGGACGTTTCCGCGCCTGCTTGGACGCTTCCGCGCTTGCTTGGACGCTTCCGCGACTGCTTGGACCCTTCTGCGTCTTCTTGCATGCTTCCCCGCCTGCTTGGACGCTTCCGCGCCTGCTTGGACGCTACCGCGCCTGCTTGGACGCTTCCGCGACTGCTTGGACGCTTCCGCGCCTGCTTGGACTCTTCTGCGTCTTCTTGCATGCTTCCGCGCCTACTTGGACGTTTCCGCGCCTGCTTGGACGCTTCCGCGCCTGCTTGGACGCTTCCGCGCCTGCTTGGGCTCTTCTGCGCCTTCTTGCATGCTTCCGCGGCTGCTTGGACGTTTCCATGCCTGCCTGGACACTACCGCGCCTGCTTGGACGTTTCCGCGCCTGCTTGGACGCTTCCCCGCCTGCTTGCACGGTTCAAAGCCAGCTTGGACGCTTTCACGCCTGCTTGCACGCTTCCGCGCCTGCTTGGACGCTTCCGAGCCTGCTTGGACGCTTCAGCGACTGCTTGGACGCTTCCGCGCCTGCTTGGACTCTTCTGCGCCTTCTTGCATGCTTCCGCGCCTACTTGGACGTTTCCGCGCCTGCTTGGACGCTTCCGCGCCTGCTTGGACGCTTCCGCGACTGCTTGGATGCTTCCGCGCCTGCTTGGACGCTACCGCGCCAGCTTGGACGCTTCAACGACTGCTTGGACGCTTCCGCGCCTGCTTGGACTCTTCTGCGCCTTCTTGCATGCTTCCGCGCCTACTTGGACGTTTCCGCGCCTGCTTGGACGCTTTCGCGCCTGCTTGGACGCTTCCACGCTTGCTTGGACGCTTCCGCGCCTGCTCGCACGGTTCCGCGCCTGCTTGGACGCTTCCGCGCCTACCTGTTCGCTTTCGCGCCTGCTTGGTCGCTTCCGCGGTTGCTTGGACGCTTCCGCGCCTGCTTGGACGTTTCCGCGCCTGCTTGAACGCTACCGCGCCTGCTTGCACGGTTCCGCGCCTGTAAGGATGCTTCCGCGCCTGCTTGGACGCTTCCGCGCCTGCTTGGACGCGTCCGCGCCTGCTTGCACGGTTCCGCGCCTGCTTGGTCGCTTCCGCGGCTGCTTGGGGGATCCCGCGCCTGCTTGGACGCTACCGCGCCTGCTTGGACGCTTCCGCGACTGCTTGAACGCTTCCGCGCCTGCTTGGATGCTTCCGCGCCTGCTTGGACGCTTCCGCGCCTGCTTGGACGCTTCCGCGCCTGCTTGGACGCTTCCGCGCCTGCTTGGACGCTTCCGCGCCTGCTTGGACTCTTCTGCGCCTTCTTGCATGCTTGCGCGGCTGCTTGGACGTTTCCATGCCTGCCTGGACACTACCGCGCCTGCTTGGACGTTTCCGCGCCTGCTTGGACGCTTCCCCGCCTGCTTGCACGGTTCAAAGCCAGCTTGGACGCTTTCACGCCTGCTTGCACGCTTCCGCGCCTGCTTGGACGCTTCAGCGACTGCTTGGACGCTTCCGCGCCTGCTTGGACTCTTCTGCGCCTTCTTGCATGCTTCCGCGCCTACTTGGACGTTTCCGCGCCTGCTTGGACGCTTCCGCGCCTGCTTGGACGCTTCCGCGACTGCTTGGATGCTTCCGCGCCTGCTTGGACGCTACCGCGCCAGCTTGGACGCTTCAACGACTGCTTGGACGCTTCCGCGCCTGCTTGGACTCTTCTGCGCCTTCTTGCATGCTTCCGCGCCTACTTGGACGTTTCCGCGCCTGCTTGGACGCTTTCGCGCCTGCTTGGACGCTTCCGCGCTTGCTTGGACGCTTGCGCGCCTGCTCGCACGGTACCGCGCCTGCTTGGACGCTTCCGCGCCTACCTGTTCGCTTTCGCGCCTGCTTGGTCGCTTCCGCGGCTGCTTGGACGCTTCCGCGCCTGCTTGGACGTTTCCGCGCCTGCTTGGACGCTTCCGCGCCTGCTTGGACGCTTCCGCGCCTGCTTGGACTCTTCTGCGCCTTCTTGCATGCTTCCGCGCCTACTTGGACGTTTCCGCGCCTGCTTGGACTCTTCCTCGCCTGCTTGGACGTTTCCGCGCCTGCTTGGACGCTACCGCGCCTGCTTGCACGGTTCCGCGCCTGTAAGGATGCTTCCGCGCCTGCTTGGACGCTTCCGCGCCTCCCTGTTCGCTGTCGCGCCTGCTTGGTCGCTTCCGCGGCTGCTTGGACGCTTCCGCGCCTGCTTGGACGCTTCCGCGCCTACTTGGACTCTTCCACGCCTGCTTGGACGTTTCCGCGCCTGCTTGAACGCTACCGCGCCTGCTTGCACGGTTCCGCGCCTGTAAGGATGCTTCCGCGCCAGCTTGGACGCTTCCGCGCCTGCTTGGACGCTTCCGCGCCTGCTTGGACGCTTCCGCGCCTGCTTGCACGGTTCCGCGCCTGCTTGGTCGCTTCCGCGGCTGCTTGGGGGATCCCGCGCCTGCTTGGACGCTACCGCGCCTGCTTGGACGCTTCCGCGACTGCTTGAACGCTTCCGCGCCTGCTTGGATGCTTCCGCGCCTGCTTGGACGCTTCCGCGCCTGCTTGGACGCTTCCGCGCCTGTTTGGACGCTTCCGCGACTGCTTGGACGCTTCCGCGCCTGCTTGGATGCTTCCGCGCCTGCTTGGATGCTTCCGCGCCTGCTTGGAAGCTACCGCGCCTGCTTGGACGCTTCCGCGACTGCTAGGACGCTTCCGCGCCTGCTTGGACTCTTCTGCGCCTTCTTGGACTCTTCTGCGCCTGCTTGGACGCTTCCGCGCCTGCGTGCATGCTTCCCCGCCTGCGTGCATGCTTCCCCGCCTGCTTGGACGCTTCCGCGCCTGCTTGGACGCTTCCGCGCCTGGTTGGACGCTTCTGCGCCTGCTTCGACTCTTCCGCGCCTGCTTGGACTCTTCCGCGCCTGCTTGGACGTTTCCGCGCCTGCTTGGACGCTACCGCGCCTGCTTGGACGCTTCCGCGCCTGCTTGGACGCTTCCGCGCCTGCTTGGACGCTTCCGCGCCTGCTTGGACGCTTCCGCGCCTGCTTGGACGCTACCGCGCCTGCTTGGACGCTTCCGCGCCTGCTTGGACGCTACCGCGGCTGCTTGGACGCTTCCGCGCCTGCTTGGACGCTTCCGCGCCTGCTTGGACGTTTCCGCGCCTGCTTGGACTCTTCCACGCCTGCTTGGATGCTACCGCGCCTGCTTGGACGTTTCCGCGCCTGCTTGGACACTACCGCGACTGCTTGGACGCTTCCGCGCCTGCTTGGACGTTTCCGCGCCTGCTTGGACTCTTCCACGCCTGCTTGGATGCTACCGCGCCTGCTTGGACGCTGCCGCGACTGCTTGGACACTACCGCGCCTGCCTGGACGCTTCCGCGCCTTCTTGCATGCTTCCGCCCCTACTTGGACGTTCTCGCGCCTGCCTGGACGCTTCCGCGCCTTCTTGCATGCTTCCGCCCCTACTTGGACGTTCTCGCGCCTGCTTGGACTCTTCCGCGCCTGCTTGGACGCTTCCGCGCCTGTTTGGACGCTTCCGCGACTGCTTGGACGCTTCCGCGCCTGCTTGGATGCTTCCGCGCCTGCTTGGACGCTTCCGCGCCTGCTTGGACGCTTCCGCGCCTGTTTGGACGATTCCGCGCCTGCTTGGACGCTTCCGCGCCTGCTTGGACGCTTCCGCGCCTGCTTGGACGCTTCCGCGCCTGCTTGGACGCTACCGCGCCTGCTTGGACGCTTCCGCGCCTGCTTTGACGCTACCGCGGCTGCTTGGACGCTTCCGCGCCTGCTTGGACGCTTCCGCGCCTGCTTGGACGTTTCCGCGCCTGCTTGGACTCTTCCACGCCTGCTTGGATGCTACCGCGCCTGCTTGGACGCTACCGAGCCTGCTTGAACGCTTTCGCGCCTGCTTGGACGTTTCCGCGCCTGCTTGGACTCTTCCACGCCTGCTTGGATGCTACCGCGCCTGCTTGGACGCTTCCGCGCCTGCTTGGACGTTTCCGCGCCTGCTTGGACGCTACCGCGCCTGCTTGGACGCTTCCGCGACTGCTAGGACGCTTCCGCGCCTGCTTGGACTCTTCTGCGCCTTCTTGGACTCTTCTGCGCCTGCTTGGACGCTTCCGCGCCTGCGTGCATGCTTCCCCGCCTGCTTGGACGCTTCCGCGCCTGCTTGGACGTTTCCACGCCTGCATGGACGCTACCGCGCCTGCTTGGACGCTACTGCGCCTGCTTGGACGCTTCCGCGACTGCTTGGACCCTTCTGCGTCTTCTTGCATGCTTCCCCGCCTGCTTGGACGCTTCCGCGCCTGCTTGGACTCTTCTGCGTCTTCTTGCATGCTTCCGCGCCTGCTTGGACGTTTCCGCGCCTGCTTGGACGTTACCGCGCCTGCTTGGCCGCTTCCGCGACTGCTTGGACGGTTCCGCGCCTGCTTGGACGCTACCGCGCCTGCTTGGACGCTTCCGCGCCTGCTTGCACGGTTCTGCGCCTGCTTGGACGCTTCCGCGCCTGCTTGGACGCTTCCGCGCCTGCTTGGATGCTTCCGCGCCTGCTTGGACGCTTCCGCGACTGTTTGGACGCTACCGCGCCTGCTTGGACGCTTCCGCGCCTGCTTGGACGCTTTCGCGCCTGCTTGGACGCTTCCGCGCCTGTTGGACGCTTCCGCGCCTGCTTGGACGGTTCCGCGCCTGCTTGGACGCTTCCGCGACTGCTTGGACGCTTCCGCGCCTGCTTGGACTCTTCTGCGTCTTCTTGCATGCATCCGCGCCTGCTTGGACGTTTCCGCGCTTGCTTGGACGTTACCGCGCCTGGTTGGACGCTACCGCGCCTGCTTGGACGCTTCCGCGCCTGCTTGGACTCTTCTGCGCCTTCTTGCATGCTTCCGCGGCTGCTTGGACGTTTCCATGCCTGCCTGGACACTACCGCGCCTGCTTGGACGCTTCCGCGACTGCTTGGACGCTACCGCGCCTGCTTGGACGCTTCCGCGACTGCTTGGACGCTTCCGCGCCTGCTTGGACTCTTCTGCGTCTTCTTGCATGCTTCCGCGCCTACTTGGACGTTTCCGCGCCTGCTTGGACGCTTCCGCGCCTGCTTGGACGCTTCCGCGCCTGCTTGGACTCTTCTGCGCCTTCTTGCATGCTTCCGCGGCTGCTTGGACGTTTCCATGCCTGCCTGGACACTACCGCGCCTGCTTGGACGTTTCCGCGCCTGCTTGGACGCTTCTCCGCCTGCTTGCACGGTTCAAAGCCAGCTTGGACGCTTTCACGCCTGCTTGCACGCTTCCGCGCCTGCTTGGACGCTTCCGAGCCTGCTTGGACGCTTCAGCGACTGCTTGGACGCTTCCGCGCCTGCTTGGACTCTTCTGCGCCTTCTTGCATGCTTCCGCGCCTACTTGGACGTTTCCGCGCCTGCTTGGACGCTTCCGCGCCTGCTTGGACGCTTCCGCGACTGCTTGGATGCTTCCGCGCCTGCTTGGACGCTACCGCGCCAGCTTGGACGCTTCAACGACTGCTTGGACGCTTCCGCGCCTGCTTGGACTCTTCTGCGCCTTCTTGCATGCTTCCGCGCCTACTTGGACGTTTCCGCGCCTGCTTGGACGCTTTCGCGCCTGCTTGGACGCTTCCGCGCTTGCTTGGACGCTTCCGCGCCTGCTCGCACGGTACCGCGCCTGCTTGGACGCTTCCGCGCCTACCTGTTCGCTTTCGCGCCTGCTTGGTCGCTTCCGCGGCTGCTTGGACGCTTCCGCGCCTGCTTGGACGTTTCCGCGCCTGCTTGGACGCTTCCGCGCCTGCTTGGACGCTTCCGCGCCTGCTTGGACTCTTCTGCGCCTTCTTGCATGCTTCCGCGCCTACTTGGACGTTTCCGCGCCTGCTTGGACTCTTCCTCGCCTGCTTGGACGTTTCCGCGCCTGCTTGGACGCTACCGCGCCTGCTTGCACGGTTCCGCGCCTGTAAGGATGCTTCCGCGCCTGCTTGGACGCTTCCGCGCCTCCCTGTTCGCTGTCGCGCCTGCTTGGTCGCTTCCGCGGCTGCTTGGACGCTTCCGCGCCTGCTTGGACGCTTCCGCGCCTACTTGGACTCTTCCACGCCTGCTTGGACGTTTCCGCGCCTGCTTGAACGCTACCGCGCCTGCTTGCACGGTTCCGCGCCTGTAAGGATGCTTCCGCGCCTGCTTGGACGCTTCCGCGCCTGCTTGGACGCTTCCGCGCCTGCTTGGATGCTTCCGCGCCTGCTTGGACGCTTCCGCGCCTGCTTGGACGCTTCCGCGCCTGTTTGGACGCTTCCGCGCCTGCTTGGACGTTTCCGCGCCTGCTTGGACGCTTCCGCGCCTGCTTGGACGCTACCGCGCCTGCTTGGACGCTTCCGCGCCTGCTTGGACGCTACCGCGGCTGCTTGGACGCTTCCGCGCCTGCTTAGACGCTTCCGCGCCTGCTTGGACGTTTCCGCGCCTGCTTGGACTCTTCCACGCCTGCTTGGATGCTACCGCGCCTGCTTGGACGTTTCCGCGCCTGCTTGGACGCTACCGCGACTGCTTGGACGCTTCCGCGCCTGCTTGGACGTTTCCGCGCCTGCTTGGACGCTTCCGCGCCTGCTTGGACGCTACCGCGCCTGCTTGGACGCTTCCGCGCCTGCTTGGACGTTTCCGCGCCAGCTTGGACGCTTCCGCGCCTGCTTGGACGCTTCCGCGCCTGCTTGGACGCTTCCGCGCCTGCTTGGACGCTACCGCGCCTGCTTGGACGCTTCCGCGCCTGCTTGGACGCTACCGCGGCTGCTTGGACTCTTCCGCGCCTGCTTGGACGCTTCCGCGCCTGCTTGGACGTTTCCGCGCCTGCTTGGACTCCTCTGCGCCTTCTTGCATGCTTCCGCGCCTGCTTGGACGCTTCCGCGCCTGCTTGGACGCTTCCGCGCCTGCTTGGACGTTTCCACGCCTGCATGGACGCTACCGCGCCTGCTTGGACGCTACTGCGCCTGCTTGGACGCTTCCGCGACTGCTTGGACCCTTCTGCGTCTTCTTGCATGCTTCCCCGCCTGCTTGGACGCTTCCGCGCCTGCTTGGACTCTTCTGCGTCTTCTTGCATGCTTCCGCGCCTGCTTGGACGTTTCCGCGCCTGCTTGGACGTTACCGCGCCTGCTTGGCCGCTTCCGCGACTGCTTGGACGGTTCCGCGCCTGCTTGGACGCTACCGCGCCTGCTTGGACGCTTCCGCGCCTGCTTGCACGGTTCTGCGCCTGCTTGGACGCTTCCGCGCCTGCTTGGACGCTTCCGCGCCTGCTTGGATGCTTCCGCGCCTGCTTGGACGCTTCCGCGCCTGTTTGGACGCTACCGCGCCTGCTTGGACGCTTCCGCGCCTGCTTGGACGCTTTCGCGCCTGCTTGGACGCTTCCGCGCCTGTTGGACGCTTCCGCGCCTGCTTGGACGGTTCCGCGCCTGCTTGGACGCTTCCGCGACTGCTTGGACGCTTCCGCGCCTGCTTGGACTCTTCTGCGTCTTCTTGCATGCATCCGCGCCTGCTTGGACGTTTCCGCGCTTGCTTGGACGTTACCGCGCCTGGTTGGACGCTACCGCGCCTGCTTGGACGCTTCCGCGCCTGCTTGGACTCTTCTGCGCCTTCTTGCATGCTTCCGCGGCTGCTTGGACGTTTCCATGCCTGCCTGGACACTACCGCGCCTGCTTGGACGTTTCCGCGACTGCTTGGACGCTACCGCGCCTGCTTGGACGCTTCCGCGACTGCTTGGACGCTTCCGCGCCTGCTTGGACTCTTCTGCGTCTTCTTGCATGCTTCCGCGTCTACTTGGACGTTTCCGCGCCTGCTTGGACGCTTCCGCGCCTGCTTGGACGCTTCCGCGCCTGCTTGGACTCTTCTGCGCCTTCTTGCATGCTTCCGCGGCTGCTTGGACGTTTCCATGCCTGCCTGGACACTACCGCGCCTGCTTGGACGTTTCCGCGCCTGCTTGGACGCTTCTCCGCCTGCTTGCACGGTTCAAAGCCAGCTTGGACGCTTTCACGCCTGCTTGCACGCTTCCGCGCCTGCTTGGACGCTTCCGAGCCTGCTTGGACGCTACCGCGCCTGCTTGGACGCTTCCGCGCCTGCTTGCACGGTTCTGCGCCTGCTTGGACGCTTCCGCGCCTGCTTGGACGCTTCCGCGCCTGCTTGGATGCTTCCGCGCCTGCTTGGACGCTTCCGCGCCTGTTTGGACGCTACCGCGCCTGCTTGGACGCTTCCGCGCCTGCTTGGACGCTTTCGCGCCTGCTTGGACGCTTCCGCGCCTGTTGGACGCTTCCGCGCCTGCTTGGACGGTTCCGCGCCTGCTTGGACGCTTCCGCGACTGCTTGGACGCTTCCGCGCCTGCTTGGACTCTTCTGCGTCTTCTTGCATGCATCCGCGCCTGCTTGGACGTTTCCGCGCCTGCTTGGACTCTTCCACGCCTGCTTGGACGCTTTCGCGCCTGCTTGGACGCTTCCGCGCCTGTTGGACGCTTCCGCGCCTGCTTGGACGGTTCCGCGCCTGCTTGGACGCTTCCGCGACTGCTTGGACGCTTCCGCGCCTGCTTGGACTCTTCTGCGTCTTCTTGCATGCTTCCGCGCCTACTTGGACGTTTCCGCGCCTGCTTGGACGCTTCCGCGCCTGCTTGGACGCTTCCGCGCCTGCTTGGACTCTTCTGCGCCTTCTTGCATGCTTCCGCGGCTGCTTGGACGTTTCCATGCCTGCCTGGACACTACCGCGCCTGCTTGGACGTTTCCGCGCCTGCTTGGACGCTTCTCCGCCTGCTTGCACGGTTCAAAGCCAGCTTGGACGCTTTCACGCCTGCTTGCACGCTTCCGCGCCTGCTTGGACGCTTCCGAGCCTGCTTGGACGCTTCAGCGACTGCTTGGACGCTTCCGCGCCTGCTTGGACTCTTCTGCGCCTTCTTGCATGCTTCCGCGCCTACTTGGACGTTTCCGCGCCTGCTTGGACGCTTCCGCGCCTGCTTGGACGCTTCCGCGACTGCTTGGATGCTTCCGCGCCTGCTTGGACGCTACCGCGCCAGCTTGGACGCTTCAACGACTGCTTGGACGCTTCCGCGCCTGCTTGGACTCTTCTGCGCCTTCTTGCATGCTTCCGCGCCTACTTGGACGTTTCCGCGCCTGCTTGGACGCTTTCGCGCCTGCTTGGACGCTTCCGCGCTTGCTTGGACGCTTCCGCGCTTGCTCGCACGGTACCGCGCCTGCTTGGACGCTTCCGCGCCTACCTGTTCGCTTTCGCGCCTGCTTGGTCGCTTCCGCGGCTGCTTGGACGCTTCCGCGCCTGCTTGGACGTTTCCGCGCCTGCTTGGACGCTTCCGCGCCTGCTTGGACGCTTCCGCGCCTGCTTGGACTCTTCTGCGCCTTCTTGCATGCTTCCGCGCCTACTTGGACGTTTCCGCGCCTGCTTGGACTCTTCCTCGCCTGCTTGGACGTTTCCGCGCCTGCTTGGACGCTACCGCGCCTGCTTGCACGGTTCCGCGCCTGTAAGGATGCTTCCGCGCCTGCTTGGACGCTTCCGCGACTGCTTGGACGGTTCCGCGCCTGCTTGGACGCTACCGCGCCTGCTTGGACGCTTCCGCGCCTGCTTGCACGGTTCTGCGCCTGCTTGGACGCTTCCGCGCCTGCTTGGACGCTACCGCGCCTGCTTGGATGCTTCCGCGCCTGCTTGGACGCTTCCGCGCCTGTTTGGACGCTACCGCGCCTGCTTGGACGCTACCGCGCCTGCTTGGACGCTTTCGCGCCTGCTTGGACGCTTCCGCGCCTGTTGGACGCTTCCGCGCCTGCTTGGACGGTTCCGCGCCTGCTTGGACGCTTCCGCGACTGCTTGGACGCTTCCGCGCCTGCTTGGACTCTTCTGCGTCTTCTTGCATGCATCCGCGCCTGCTTGGACGTTTCCGCGCCTGCTTGGACTCTTCCACGCCTGCTTGGATGCTACCGCGCCTGCTTGGACGCTACCGAGCCTGCTTGAACGCTTTCGCGCCTGCTTGGACGTTTCCGCGCCTGCTTGGACTCTTCCACGCCTGCTTGGATGCTACCGCGCCTGCTTGGACGTTTCCGCGCCTGCTTGGACGCTACCGCGACTGCTTGGACGCTTCCGCGCCTGCTTGCATGCTTCCGCGCCTGCTTGGACGCTTCCGCGCCTGCTTGGACGCTTCCGCGCCTGCTTGGACGCTTCCACGCCTGCTTGGACGCTTCCGCGCCTGCTTGGACGCTTCCGCGCCTGCTTGGACTCTTCCGCGCCTGGTTGGACGCTTCTGCGCCTGCTTGGACTCTTCCGCGCCTGCTTGGACTCTTCCGCGCCTGCTTGGACGCTTCCGCGCCTGCTTGGACGTTTCCGCGCCTGCTTGGACTCCTCTGCGCCTTCTTGCATGCTTCCGCGCCTGCTTGGACGCTTCCGCGCCTGCTTGGACGCTTCCGCGCCTGCTTGGACGTTTCCACGCCTGCATGGACGCTACCGCGCCTGCTTGGACGCTACTGCGCCTGCTTGGACGCTTCCGCGACTGCTTGGACCCTTCTGCGTCTTCTTGCATGCTTCCCCGCCTGCTTGGACGCTTCCGCGCCTGCTTGGACTCTTCTGCGTCTTCTTGCATGCTTCCGCGCCTGCTTGGACGTTTCCGCGCCTGCTTGGACGTTACCGCGCCTGCTTGGCCGCTTCCGCGACTGCTTGGACGGTTCCGCGCCTGCTTGGACGCTACCGCGCCTGCTTGGACGCTTCCGCGCCTGCTTGCACGGTTCTGCGCCTGCTTGGACGCTTCCGCGCCTGCTTGGACGCTTCCGCGCCTGCTTGGATGCTTCCGCGCCTGCTTGGACGCTTCCGCGCCTGTTTGGACGCTACCGCGCCTGCTTGGACGCTTCCGCGCCTGCTTGGACGCTTTCGCGCCTGCTTGGACGCTTCCGCGCCTGTTGGACGCTTCCGCGCCTGCTTGGACGGTTCCGCGCCTGCTTGGACGCTTCCGCGACTGCTTGGACGCTTCCGCGCCTGCTTGGACTCTTCTGCGTCTTCTTGCATGCATCCGCGCCTGCTTGGACGTTTCCGCGCTTGCTTGGACGTTACCGCGCCTGGTTGGACGCTACCGCGCCAGCTTGGACGCTTCAACGACTGCTTGGACGCTTCCGCGCCTGCTTGGACTCTTCTGCGCCTTCTTGCATGCTTCCGCGCCTACTTGGACGTTTCCGCGCCTGCTTGGACGCTTTCGCGCCTGCTTGGACGCTTCCGCGCTTGCTTGGACGCTTCCGCGCCTGCTCGCACGGTACCGCGCCTGCTTGGACGCTTCCGCGCCTACCTGTTCGCTTTCGCGCCTGCTTGGTCGCTTCCGCGGCTGCTTGGACGCTTCCGCGCCTGCTTGGACGTTTCCGCGCCTGCTTGGACGCTTCCGCGCCTGCTTGGACGCTTCCGCGCCTGCTTGGACTCTTCTGCGCCTTCTTGCATGCTTCCGCGCCTACTTGGACGTTTCCGCGCCTGCTTGGACTCTTCCTCGCCTGCTTGGACGTTTCCGCGCCTGCTTGGACGCTACCGCGCCTGCTTGGACGCTTTCGCGCCTGCTTGGACGCTTCCGCGCCTGTTGGACGCTTCCGCGCCTGCTTGGACGGTTCCGCGCCTGCTTGGACGCTTCCGCGACTGCTTGGACGCTTCCGCGCCTGCTTGGACTCTTCTGCGTCTTCTTGCATGCATCCGCGCCTGCTTGGACGTTTCCGCGCCTGCTTGGACTCTTCCACGCCTGCTTGGACGCTTTCGCGCCTGCTTGGACGCTTCCGCGCCTGTTGGACGCTTCCGCGCCTGCTTGGACGGTTCCGCGCCTGCTTGGACGCTTCCGCGACTGCTTGGACGCTTCCGCGCCTGCTTGGACTCTTCTGCGTCTTCTTGCATGCTTCCGCGCCTACTTGGACGTTTCCGCGCCTGCTTGGACGCTTCCGCGCCTGCTTGGACGCTTCCGCGCCTGCTTGGACTCTTCTGCGCCTTCTTGCATGCTTCCGCGGCTGCTTGGACGTTTCCATGCCTGCCTGGACACTACCGCGCCTGCTTGGACGTTTCCGCGCCTGCTTGGACGCTTCTCCGCCTGCTTGCACGGTTCAAAGCCAGCTTGGACGCTTTCACGCCTGCTTGCACGCTTCCGCGCCTGCTTGGACGCTTCCGAGCCTGCTTGGACGCTTCAGCGACTGCTTGGACGCTTCCGCGCCTGCTTGGACTCTTCTGCGCCTTCTTGCATGCTTCCGCGCCTACTTGGACGTTTCCGCGCCTGCTTGGACGCTTCCGCGCCTGCTTGGACGCTTCCGCGACTGCTTGGATGCTTCCGCGCCTGCTTGGACGCTACCGCGCCAGCTTGGACGCTTCAACGACTGCTTGGACGCTTCCGCGCCTGCTTGGACTCTTCTGCGCCTTCTTGCATGCTTCCGCGCCTACTTGGACGTTTCCGCGCCTGCTTGGACGCTTTCGCGCCTGCTTGGACGCTTCCGCGCTTGCTTGGACGCTTCCGCGCTTGCTCGCACGGTACCGCGCCTGCTTGGACGCTTCCGCGCCTACCTGTTCGCTTTCGCGCCTGCTTGGTCGCTTCCGCGGCTGCTTGGACGCTTCCGCGCCTGCTTGGACGTTTCCGCGCCTGCTTGGACGCTTCCGCGCCTGCTTGGACGCTTCCGCGCCTGCTTGGACTCTTCTGCGCCTTCTTGCATGCTTCCGCGCCTACTTGGACGTTTCCGCGCCTGCTTGGACTCTTCCTCGCCTGCTTGGACGTTTCCGCGCCTGCTTGGACGCTACCGCGCCTGCTTGCACGGTTCCGCGCCTGTAAGGATGCTTCCGCGCCTGCTTGGACGCTTCCGCGACTGCTTGGACGGTTCCGCGCCTGCTTGGACGCTACCGCGCCTGCTTGGACGCTTCCGCGCCTGCTTGCACGGTTCTGCGCCTGCTTGGACGCTTCCGCGCCTGCTTGGACGCTACCGCGCCTGCTTGGATGCTTCCGCGCCTGCTTGGACGCTTCCGCGCCTGTTTGGACGCTACCGCGCCTGCTTGGACGCTACCGCGCCTGCTTGGACGCTTTCGCGCCTGCTTGGACGCTTCCGCGCCTGTTGGACGCTTCCGCGCCTGCTTGGACGGTTCCGCGCCTGCTTGGACGCTTCCGCGACTGCTTGGACGCTTCCGCGCCTGCTTGGACTCTTCTGCGTCTTCTTGCATGCATCCGCGCCTGCTTGGACGTTTCCGCGCCTGCTTGGACTCTTCCACGCCTGCTTGGATGCTACCGCGCCTGCTTGGACGCTACCGAGCCTGCTTGAACGCTTTCGCGCCTGCTTGGACGTTTCCGCGCCTGCTTGGACTCTTCCACGCCTGCTTGGATGCTACCGCGCCTGCTTGGACGTTTCCGCGCCTGCTTGGACGCTACCGCGACTGCTTGGACGCTTCCGCGCCTGCTTGCATGCTTCCGCGCCTGCTTGGACGCTTCCGCGCCTGCTTGGACGCTTCCGCGCCTGCTTGGACGCTTCCACGCCTGCTTGGACGCTTCCGCGCCTGCTTGGACGCTTCCGCGCCTGCTTGGACTCTTCCGCGCCTGGTTGGACGCTTCTGCGCCTGCTTGGACTCTTCCGCGCCTGCTTGGACTCTTCCGCGCCTGCTTGGACGCTTCCGCGCCTGCTTGGACGTTTCCGCGCCTGCTTGGACTCCTCTGCGCCTTCTTGCATGCTTCCGCGCCTGCTTGGACGCTTCCGCGCCTGCTTGGACGCTTCCGCGCCTGCTTGGACGTTTCCACGCCTGCATGGACGCTACCGCGCCTGCTTGGACGCTACTGCGCCTGCTTGGACGCTTCCGCGACTGCTTGGACCCTTCTGCGTCTTCTTGCATGCTTCCCCGCCTGCTTGGACGCTTCCGCGCCTGCTTGGACTCTTCTGCGTCTTCTTGCATGCTTCCGCGCCTGCTTGGACGTTTCCGCGCCTGCTTGGACGTTACCGCGCCTGCTTGGCCGCTTCCGCGACTGCATGGACGGTTCCGCGCCTGCTTGGACGCTACCGCGCCTGCTTGGACGCTTCCGCGCCTGCTTGCACGGTTCTGCGCCTGCTTGGACGCTTCCGCGCCTGCTTGGACGCTTCCGCGCCTGCTTGGATGCTTCCGCGCCTGCTTGGACGCTTCCGCGCCTGTTTGGACGCTACCGCGCCTGCTTGGACGCTTCCGCGCCTGCTTGGACGCTTTCGCGCCTGCTTGGACGCTTCCGCGCCTGTTGGACGCTTCCGCGCCTGCTTGGACGGTTCCGCGCCTGCTTGGACGCTTCCGCGACTGCTTGGACGCTTCCGCGCCTGCTTGGACTCTTCTGCGTCTTCTTGCATGCATCCGCGCCTGCTTGGACGTTTCCGCGCTTGCTTGGACGTTACCGCGCCTGGTTGGACGCTACCGCGCCAGCTTGGACGCTTCAACGACTGCTTGGACGCTTCCGCGCCTGCTTGGACTCTTCTGCGCCTTCTTGCATGCTTCCGCGCCTACTTGGACGTTTCCGCGCCTGCTTGGACGCTTTCGCGCCTGCTTGGACGCTTCCGCGCTTGCTTGGACGCTTCCGCGCCTGCTCGCACGGTACCGCGCCTGCTTGGACGCTTCCGCGCCTACCTGTTCGCTTTCGCGCCTGCTTGGTCGCTTCCGCGGCTGCTTGGACGCTTCCGCGCCTGCTTGGACGTTTCCGCGCCTGCTTGGACGCTTCCGCGCCTGCTTGGACGCTTCCGCGCCTGCTTGGACTCTTCTGCGCCTTCTTGCATGCTTCCGCGCCTACTTGGACGTTTCCGCGCCTGCTTGGACTCTTCCTCGCCTGCTTGGACGTTTCCGCGCCTGCTTGGACGCTACCGCGCCTGCTTGCACGGTTCCGCGCCTGTAAGGATGCTTCCGCGCCTGCTTGGACGCTTCCGCGCCTCCCTGTTCGCTGTCGCGCCTGCTTGGTCGCTTCCGCGGCTGCTTGGACGCTTCCGCGCCTGCTTGGACGCTTCCGCGCCTACTTGGACTCTTCCACGCCTGCTTGGACGTTTCCGCGCCTGCTTGAACGCTACCGCGCCTGCTTGCACGGTTCCGCGCCTGTAAGGATGCTTCCGCGCCTGCTTGGACGCTTCCGCGCCTGCTTGGACGCTTCCGCGCCTGCTTGGATGCTTCCGCGCCTGCTTGGACGCTTCCGCGCCTGCTTGGACGCTTCCGCGCCTGTTTGGACGCTTCCGCGCCTGCTTGGACGTTTCCGCGCCTGCTTGGACGCATCCGCGCCTGCTTGGACGCTACCGCGCCTGCTTGGACGCTTCCGCGCCTGCTTGGACGCTACCGCGGCTGCTTGGACGCTTCCGCGCCTGCTTAGACGCTTCCGCGCCTGCTTGGACGTTTCCGCGCCTGCTTGGACTCTTCCACGCCTGCTTGGATGCTACCGCGCCTGCTTGGACGTTTCCGCGCCTGCTTGGACGCTACCGCGACTGCTTGGACGCTTCCGCGCCTGCTTGGACGTTTCCGCGCCTGCTTGGACGCTTCCTCGCCTGCTTGGACGCTACCGCGCCTGCTTGGACGCTTCCGCGCCTGCTTGGACGTTTCCGCGCCAGCTTGGACGCTTCCGCGCCTGCTTGGACGCTTCCGCGCCTGCTTGGACGCTTCCGCGCCTGCTTGGACGCTACCGCGCCTGCTTGGACGCTTCCGCGCCTGCTTGGACGCTACCGCGGCTGCTTGGACGCTTCCGCGCCTGCTTGGACGCTTCCGCGCCTGCTTGGACGTTTCCGCGCCTGCTTGGACTCTTCCACGCCTGCTTGGATGCTACCGCGCCTGCTTGGACGCTACCGAGCCTGCTTGAACGCTTTCGCGCCTGCTTGGACGTTTCCGCGCCTGCTTGGACTCTTCCACGCCTGCTTGGATGCTACCGCGCCTGCTTGGACGTTTCCGCGCCTGCTTGGACTCTTCTGCGTCTTCTTGCATGCTTCCGCGCCTGCTTGGACGTTTCCGCGCCTGCTTGGACGTTACCGCGCCTGCTTGGCCGCTTCCGCGACTGCTTGGACGGTTCCGCGCCTGCTTGGACGCTACCGCGCCTGCTTGGACGCTTCCGCGCCTGCTTGCACGGTTCTGCGCCTGCTTGGACGCTTCCGCGCCTGCTTGGACGCTTCCGCGCCTGCTTGGATGCTTCCGCGCCTGCTTGGACGCTTCCGCGCCTGTTTGGACGCTACCGCGCCTGCTTGGACGCTTCCGCGCCTGCTTGGACGCTTTCGCGCCTGCTTGGACGCTTCCGCGCCTGTTGAACGCTTCCGCGCCTGCTTGGACGGTTCCGCGCCTGCTTGGACGCTTCCGCGACTGCTTGGACGCTTCCGCGCCTGCTTGGACTCTTCTGCGTCTTCTTGCATGCATCCGCGCCTGCTTGGACGTTTCCGCGCCTGCTTGGACTCTTCCACGCCTGCTTGGATGCTACCGCGCCTGCTTGGACGCTACCGAGCCTGCTTGAACGCTTTCGCGCCTGCTTGGACGTTTCCGCGCCTGCTTGGACTCTTCCACGCCTGCTTGGATGCTACCGCGCCTGCTTGGACGTTTCCGCGCCTGCTTGGACGCTACCGCGACTGCTTGGACGCTTCCGCGCCTGCTTGCATGCTTCCGCGCCTGCTTGGACGCTTCCGCGCCTGCTTGGACTCTTCCACGCCTGCTTGGACGCTTCCGCGACTGCTTGGATGCTTCCGCGCCTGCTTGGACGCTTCTGCGTCTTCTTGCATGCTTCCGCGCCTGCTTGGACGCTACCGAGCCTGCTTGAACGCTTTCGCGCCTGCTTGGACGTTTCCGCGCCTGCTTGGACTCTTCCACGCCTGCTTGGATGCTACCGCGCCTGCTTGGACGTTTCCGCGCCTGCTTGGACTCTTCTGCGTCTTCTTGCATGCTTCCGCGCCTGCTTGGACGTTTCCGCGCCTGCTTGGACGTTACCGCGCCTGCTTGGCCGCTTCCGCGACTGCTTGGACGGTTCCGCGCCTGCTTGGACGCTACCGCGCCTGCTTGGACGCTTCCGCGCCTGCTTGCACGGTTCTGCGCCTGCTTGGACGCTTCCGCGCCTGCTTGGACGCTTCCGCGCCTGCTTGGATGCTTCCGCGCCTGCTTGGACGCTTCCGCGCCTGTTTGGACGCTACCGCGCCTGCTTGGACGCTTCCGCGCCTGCTTGGACGCTTTCGCGCCTGCTTGGACGCTTCCGCGCCTGTTGGACGCTTCCGCGCCTGCTTGGACGGTTCCGCGCCTGCTTGGACGCTTCCGCGACTGCTTGGACGCTTCCGCGCCTGCTTGGACTCTTCTGCGTCTTCTTGCATGCATCCGCGCCTGCTTGGACGTTTCCGCGCCTGCTTGGACTCTTCCACGCCTGCTTGGATGCTACCGCGCCTGCTTGGACGCTACCGAGCCTGCTTGAACGCTTTCGCGCCTGCTTGGACGTTTCCGCGCCTGCTTGGACTCTTCCACGCCTGCTTGGATGCTACCGCGCCTGCTTGGACGTTTCCGCGCCTGCTTGGACGCTACCGCGACTGCTTGGACGCTTCCGCGCCTGCTTGCATGCTTCCGCGCCTGCTTGGACGCTTCCGCGCCTGCTTGGACTCTTCCACGCCTGCTTGGACGCTTCCGCGACTGCTTGGATGCTTCCGCGCCTGCTTGGACGCTTCTGCGTCTTCTTGCATGCTTCCGCGCCTGCTTGGACGTTTCCGCGCCTGCTTGGAAGCTACCGCGCCTGCTTGGACGCTTCCGCGACTGCTAGGACGCTTCCGCGCCTGCTTGGACTCTTCTGCGCCTTCTTGGACTCTTCTGCGCCTGCTTGGACGCTTCCGCGCCTGCGTGCATGCTTCCCCGCCTGCTTGGACGCTTCCGCGCCTGCTTGGACGCTTCCGCGACTGCTTGGACGCTACCGCGCCTGCTTGGACGCTGCCGCGACTGCTTGGACACTACCGCGCCTGCTTGGACGCTTCCGCGCCTGCTTGGACGCTTCCGCGACTGCTTGGACGCTTCCGCGCCTGCTTGCACGCTTTCGCGCCTGCTTGGACGCTTCCGCGCCTGCTTGGACGCTTCCACGCCTGCTTGGACGCTTCCGCGCCTGCTTGGACGCTTCCGCGCCTGCTTGGACTCTTCCGCGCCTGGTTGGACGCTTCTGCGCCTGCTTCGACTCTTCCGCGCCTGCTTGGACGCTTCCGCGCCTGCTTGGACGTTTCCGCGCCTGCTTGGACTCCTCTGCGCCTTCTTGCATGCTTCCGCGCCTGCTTGGACGCTTCCGCGCCTGCTTGGACGCTTCCGCGCCTGCTTGGACGTTTCCACGCCTGCATGGACGCTACCGCGCCTGCTTGGACGCTACTGCGCCTGCTTGGACGCTTCCGCGACTGCTTGGACCCTTCTGCGTCTTCTTGCATGCTTCCCCGCCTGCTTGGACGCTTCCGCGCCTGCTTGGACTCTTCTGCGTCTTCTTGCATGCTTCCGCGCCTGCTTGGACGTTTCCGCGCCTGCTTGGACGTTACCGCGCCTGCTTGGCCGCTTCCGCGACTGCTTGGACGGTTCCGCGCCTGCTTGGACGCTACCGCGCCTGCTTGGACGCTTCCGCGCCTGCTTGCACGGTTCTGCGCCTGCTTGGACGCTTCCGCGCCTGCTTGGACGCTTCCGCGCCTGCTTGGACGCTTCCGCGCCTGCTTGGGCTCTTCTGCGCCTTCTTGCATGCTTCCGCGGCTGCTTGGACGTTTCCGCGCTTGCTTGGACGTTACCGCGCCTGGTTGGACGCTACCGCGCCTGCTTGGACGCTTCCGCGCCTGCTTGGACCCTTCTGCGCCTTCTTGCATGCTTCCGCGGCTGCTTGGACGTTTCCATGCCTGCCTGGACACTACCGCGCCTGCTTGGACGCTTCCGCGACTGCTTGGACGCTACCGCGCCTGCTTGGACGCTTCCGCGACTGCTTGGACGCTTCCGCGCCTGCTTGGACTCTTCTGCGTCTTCTTGCATGCTTCCGCGCCTACTTGGACGTTTCCGCGCCTGCTTGGACGCTTCCGCGCCTGCTTGGACGCTTCCGCGCCTGCTTGGGCTCTTCTGCGCCTTCTTGCATGCTTCCCCGCCTGCTTGGACGCTTCCGCGCCTGCTTGGACTCTTCTGCGTCTTCTTGCATGCTTCCGCGCCTGCTTGGACGTTTTCGCGCCTGCTTGGACGCTGCCGCGCCTGGTTGGACGTTTCCACGCCTGCATGGACGCTACCGCGCCTGCTTGGACGCTACTGCGCCTGCTTGGACGCTTCCGCGACTGCTTGGGCCCTTCTGCGTCTTCTTGCATGCTTCCCCGCCTGCTTGGACGCTTCCGCGCCTGCTTGGACTCTTCTGCGTCTTCTTGCATGCTTCCGCGCCTGCTTGGACGTTTCCGCGCCTGCTTGGACGTTACCGCGCCTGCTTGGCCGCTTCCGCGACTGCTTGGACGGTTCCGCGCCTGCTTGGACGCTACCGCGCCTGCTTGGACGCTTCCGCGCCTGCTTGGACGCTTCCGCGCCTGCTTGGACGCTTCCGCGCCTGCTTGGACGCTTCCACGCCTGCTTGGACGCTTCCGCGCCTGCTTGGACGCTTCCGCGCCTGCTTGGACTCTTCCGCGCCTGGTTGGACGCTTCTGCGCCTGTTTCGACTCTTCCGCGCCTGCTTGGACTCTTCCGCGCCTGGTTGGACGCTTCTGCGCCTGCTTCGACTCTTCTGCGCCTCCTTGCATTTTTCCGCGCCTGCTTGGACGCTTCCGCGACTGCTTGGACGCTTCCGCGCCTGCTTGCACGCTTTCGCGCCTGCTTGGACGCTTCCGCGCCTGCTTGGACGCTTCCACGCCTGCTTGGACGCTTCCGCGCCTGCTTGGACGCTTCCGCGCCTGCTTGGACTCTTCCGCGCCTGGTTGGACGCTTCTGCGCCTGCTTCGACTCTTCCGCGCCTGCTTGGACGCTTCCGCGCCTGCTTGGACGTTTCCGCGCCTGCTTGGACTCCTCTGCGCCTTCTTGCATGCTTCCGCGCCTGCTTGGACGCTTCCGCGCCTGCTTGGACGCTTCCGCGCCTGCTTGGACGTTTCCACGCCTGCATGGACGCTACCGCGCCTGCTTGGACGCTACTGCGCCTGCTTGGACGCTTCCGCGACTGCTTGGACCCTTCTGCGTCTTCTTGCATGCTTCCCCGCCTGCTTGGACGCTTCCGCGCCTGCTTGGACTCTTCTGCGTCTTCTTGCATGCTTCCGCGCCTGCTTGGACGTTTCCGCGCCTGCTTGGACGTTACCGCGCCTGCTTGGCCGCTTCCGCGACTGCTTGGACGGTTCCGCGCCTGCTTGGACGCTACCGCGCCTGCTTGGACGCTTCCGCGCCTGCTTGCACGGTTCTGCGCCTGCTTGGACGCTTCCGCGCCTGCTTGGACGCTTCCGCGCCTGCTTGGACGCTCCCGCGCCTGCTTGGGCTCTTCTGCGCCTTCTTGCATGCTTCCGCGGCTGCTTGGACGTTTCCGCGCTTGCTTGGACGTTACCGCGCCTGGTTGGACGCTACCGCGCCTGCTTGGACGCTTCCGCGCCTGCTTGGACCCTTCTGCGCCTTCTTGCATGCTTCCGCGGCTGCTTGGACGTTTCCATGCCTGCCTGGACACTACCGCGCCTGCTTGGACGCTTCCGCGACTGCTTGGACGCTACCGCGCCTGCTTGGACGCTTCCGCGACTGCTTGGACGCTTCCGCGCCTGCTTGGACTCTTCTGCGTCTTCTTGCATGCTTCCGCGCCTACTTGGACGTTTCCGCGCCTGCTTGGACGCTTCCGCGCCTGCTTGGACGCTTCCGCGCCTGCTTGGGCTCTTCTGCGCCTTCTTGCATGCTTCCCCGCCTGCTTGGACGCTTCCGCGCCTGCTTGGACTCTTCTGCGTCTTCTTGCATGCTTCCGCGCCTGCTTGGACGTTTTCGCGCCTGCTTGGACGCTGCCGCGCCTGGTTGGACGTTTCCACGCCTGCATGGACGCTACCGCGCCTGCTTGGACGATACTGCGCCTGCTTGGACGCTTCCGCGACTGCTTGGGCCCTTCTGCGTCTTCTTGCATGCTTCCCCGCCTGCTTGGACGCTTCCGCGCCTGCTTGGACTCTTCTGCGTCTTCTTGCATGCTTCCGCGCCTGCTTGGACGTTTCCGCGCCTGCTTGGACGTTACCGCGCCTGCTTGGCCGCTTCCGCGACTGCTTGGACGGTTCCGCGCCTGCTTGGACGCTACCGCGCCTGCTTGGACGCTTCCGCGCCTGCTTGGACGCTTCCGCGCCTGCTTGGACGCTTCCGCGCCTGCTTGGACGCTTCCACGCCTGCTTGGACGCTTCCGCGCCTGCTTGGACGCTTCCGCGCCTGCTTGGACTCTTCCGCGCCTGGTTGGACGCTTCTGCGCCTGTTTCGACTCTTCCGCGCCTGCTTGGACTCTTCCGCGCCTGGTTGGACGCTTCTGCGCCTGCTTCGACTCTTCTGCGCCTCCTTGCATTTTTCCGCGCCTGCTTGGACGCTTCCACGCCTGCTTGCACGCTTCCGCGCCAGCTTGGACGCTACCGCGCCTGCTTGGACGCTTCCGCGCCTGCTTGCACAGTTCTGCGCCTGCTTGGACGCTTCCGGGTCTGCTTGGACGCTTCCGCGCCTGCTTGGACGCTTCCGCGCCTGCTTGGACGCTTCCGCGCCTGCTTGGACGCTTCCACGCCTGCTTGGACGCTTCCGCGCCTGCTTGGACGCTTCCGCGCCTGCTTGGACTCTTCCGCGCCTGGTTGGACGCTTCTGCGCCTGCTTCGACTCTTCCGCGCCTGCTTGGACTCTTCCGCGCCTGCTTGGGCTCTTCCGCGCCTGCTTGGACGCTTCCGCGCCTGCTTGGACGCTTCTGCGCATGTATGGATGCTTCCGCGCCTGCTTGGACGCTTCCGCGCCTGCTTGGACGCTTCCGCGCCTGCTTGGACGCTTCCGCGCCTGCTTGGGCTCTTCTGCGCCTTCTTGCATGCTTCCGCGGCTGCTTGGACGTTTCCGCGCTTGCTTGGACGTTACCGCGCCTGGTTGGACGCTACCGCGCCTGCTTGGACGCTTCCGCGCCTGCTTGGACCCTTCTGCGCCTTCTTGCATGCTTCCGCGGCTGCTTGGACGTTTCCATGCCTGCCTGGACACTACCGCGCCTGCTTGGACGCTTCCGCGACTGCTTGGACGCTACCGCGCCTGCTTGGACGCTTCCGCGACTGCTTGGACGCTTCCGCGCCTGCTTGGACGCTTCCGCGCCTGCTTGGACTCTTCTGCGTCTTCTTGCATGCTTCCGCGCCTGCTTGGACGTTTCCGCGCCTGCTTGGACGTTACCGCGCCTGCTTGGCCGCTTCCGCGACTGCTTGGACGGTTCCGCGCCTGCTTGGACGCTACCGCGCCTGCTTGGACGCTTCCGCGCCTGCTTGCACGGTTCTGCGCCTGCTTGGACGCTTCCGCGCCTGCTTGGACGCTTCCGCGCCTGCTTGGACGCTTCCGCGCCTGCTTGGGCTCTTCTGCGCCTTCTTGCATGCTTCCGCGGCTGCTTGGACGTTTCCGCGCTTGCTTGGACGTTACCGCGCCTGGTTGGACGCTACCGCGCCTGCTTGGACGCTTCCGCGCCTGCTTGGACCCTTCTGCGCCTTCTTGCATGCTTCCGCGGCTGCTTGGACGTTTCCATGCCTGCCTGGACACTACCGCGCCTGCTTGGACGCTTCCGCGACTGCTTGGACGCTACCGCGCCTGCTTGGACGCTTCCGCGACTGCTTGGACGCTTCCGCGCCTGCTTGGACTCTTCTGCGTCTTCTTGCATGCTTCCGCGCCTACTTGGACGTTTCCGCGCCTGCTTGGACGCTTCCGCGCCTGCTTGGACGCTTCCGCGCCTGCTTGGGCTCTTCTGCGCCTTCTTGCATGCTTCCCCGCCTGCTTGGACGCTTCCGCGCCTGCTTGGACTCTTCTGCGTCTTCTTGCATGCTTCCGCGCCTGCTTGGACGTTTTCGCGCCTGCTTGGACGCTGCCGCGCCTGGTTGGACGTTTCCACGCCTGCATGGACGCTACCGCGCCTGCTTGGACGCTACTGCGCCTGCTTGGACGCTTCCGCGACTGCTTGGGCCCTTCTGCGTCTTCTTGCATGCTTCCCCGCCTGCTTGGACGCTTCCGCGCCTGCTTGGACTCTTCTGCGTCTTCTTGCATGCTTCCGCGCCTGCTTGGACGTTTCCGCGCCTGCTTGGACGTTACCGCGCCTGCTTGGCCGCTTCCGCGACTGCTTGGACGGTTCCGCGCCTGCTTGGACGCTACCGCGCCTGCTTGGACGCTTCCGCGCCTGCTTGGACGCTTCCGCGCCTGCTTGGACGCTTCCGCGCCTGCTTGGACGCTTCCACGCCTGCTTGGACGCTTCCGCGCCTGCTTGGACGCTTCCGCGCCTGCTTGGACTCTTCCGCGCCTGGTTGGACGCTTCTGCGCCTGTTTCGACTCTTCCGCGCCTGCTTGGACTCTTCCGCGCCTGGTTGGACGCTTCTGCGCCTGCTTCGACTCTTCTGCGCCTCCTTGCATTTTTCCGCGCCTGCTTGGACGCTTCCACGCCTGCTTGCACGCTTCCGCGCCAGCTTGGACGCTACCGCGCCTGCTTGGACGCTTCCGCGCCTGCTTGCACAGTTCTGCGCCTGCTTGGACGCTTCCGGGTCTGCTTGGACGCTTCCGCGCCTGCTTGGACGCTTCCGCGCCTGCTTGGACGCTTCCGCGCCTGCTTGGACGCTTCCACGCCTGCTTGGACGCTTCCGCGCCTGCTTGGACGCTTCCGCGCCTGCTTGGACTCTTCCGCGCCTGGTTGGACGCTTCTGCGCCTGCTTCGACTCTTCCGCGCCTGCTTGGACTCTTCCGCGCCTGCTTGGGCTCTTCCGCGCCTGCTTGGACGCTTCCGCGCCTGCTTGGACGCTTCTGCGCATGTATGGATGCTTCCGCGCCTGCTTGGACGCTTCCGCGCCTGCTTGGACGCTTCCGCGCCTGCTTGGACGCTTCCGCGCCTGCTTGGGCTCTTCTGCGCCTTCTTGCATGCTTCCGCGGCTGCTTGGACGTTTCCGCGCTTGCTTGGACGTTACCGCGCCTGGTTGGACGCTACCGCGCCTGCTTGGACGCTTCCGCGCCTGCTTGGACCCTTCTGCGCCTTCTTGCATGCTTCCGCGGCTGCTTGGACGTTTCCATGCCTGCCTGGACACTACCGCGCCTGCTTGGACGCTTCCGCGACTGCTTGGACGCTACCGCGCCTGCTTGGACGCTTCCGCGACTGCTTGGACGCTTCCGCGCCTGCTTGGACTCTTCTGCGTCTTCTTGCATGCTTCCGCGCCTACTTGGACGTTTCCGCGCCTGCTTGGACGCTTCCGCGCCTGCTTGGACGCTTCCGCGCCTGCTTGGGCTCTTCTGCGCCTTCTTGCATGCTTCCCCGCCTGCTTGGACGCTTCCGCGCCTGCTTGGACTCTTCTGCGTCTTCTTGCATGCTTCCGCGCCTGCTTGGACGTTTTCGCGCCTGCTTGGACGCTGCCGCGCCTGGTTGGACGTTTCCACGCCTGCATGGACGCTACCGCGCCTGCTTGGACGCTACTGCGCCTGCTTGGACGCTTCCGCGACTGCTTGGGCCCTTCTGCGTCTTCTTGCATGCTTCCCCGCCTGCTTGGACGCTTCCGCGCCTGCTTGGACTCTTCTGCGTCTTCTTGCATGCTTCCGCGCCTGCTTGGACGTTTCCGCGCCTGCTTGGACGTTACCGCGCCTGCTTGGCCGCTTCCGCGACTGCTTGGACGGTTCCGCGCCTGCTTGGACGCTACCGCGCCTGCTTGGACGCTTCCGCGCCTGCTTGGACGCTTCCGCGCCTGCTTGGACGCTTCCGCGCCTGCTTGGACGCTTCCACGCCTGCTTGGACGCTTCCGCGCCTGCTTGGACGCTTCCGCGCCTGCTTGGACTCTTCCGCGCCTGGTTGGACGCTTCTGCGCCTGTTTCGACTCTTCCGCGCCTGCTTGGACTCTTCCGCGCCTGGTTGGACGCTTCTGCGCCTGCTTCGACTCTTCTGCGCCTCCTTGCATTTTTCCGCGCCTGCTTGGACGCTTCCACGCCTGCTTGCACGCTTCCGCGCCAGCTTGGACGCTACCGCGCCTGCTTGGACGCTTCCGCGCCTGCTTGCACAGTTCTGCGCCTGCTTGGACGCTTCCGGGTCTGCTTGGACGCTTCCGCGCCTGCTTGGACGCTTCCGCGCCTGCTTGGACGCTTCCGCGACTGCTTGGACGCTTCCACGCCTGCTTGGACGCTTCCGCGCCTGCTTGGACGCTTCCGCGCCTGCTTGGACTCTTCCGCGCCTGGTTGGACGCTTCTGCGCCTGCTTCGACTCTTCCGCGCCTGCTTGGACTCTTCCGCGCCTGCTTGGGCTCTTCCGCGCCTGCTTGGACGCTTCCGCGCCTGCTTGGACGCTTCTGCGCATGTATGGATGCTTCCGCGCCTGCTTGGACGCTTCCGCGCCTGCTTGGACGCTTCCGCGCCTGCTTGGACGCTTCCGCGCCTGCTTGGACGCTTTCGCGCCTGATTGGACTCTTCTGCGCCTTCTTGCATGCTTCCGCGCCTGCTTGGACGCTTCCGCGCCTGCTTGGACGCTTCCGCGCCTGCTTGGACGCTTCCGCGCCTGCTTGGACGCTTCCACGCCTGCTTGGACGCTTCCGCGCCTGCTTGGACGCTTCCGCGCCTGCTTGGACTCTTCCGCGCCTGGTTGGACGCTTCTGCGCCTGCTTCGACTCTTCCGCGCCTGCTTGGACTCTTCCGCGCCTGCTTGGGCTCTTCCGCGCCTGCTTGGACGCTTCCGCGCCTGCTTGGACGCTTCTGCGCATGTATGGATGCTTCCGCGCCTGCTTGGACGCTTCCGCGCCTGCTTGGACGCTTCCGCGCCTGCTTGGACGCTTCCGCGCCTGCTTGGACGCTTTCGCGCCTGATTGGACTCTTCTGCGCCTTCTTGCATGCTTCCGCGCCTGCTTGGACGCTTCCGCGCCTGCTTGGACGCTTCCGCGCCTGCTTGGACGCTTCCGCGCCTGCTTGGACGCTTCCACGCCTGCTTGGACGCTTCCGCGCCTGCTTGGACGCTTCCGCGCCTGCTTGGACTCTTCCGCGCCTGGTTGGACGCTTCCGCGCCTGCTTGGACGCTTCCGCGCCTGCTTGGACGCTTCCGCGCCTGCTTGGACGCTTTCGCGCCTGATTGGACTCTTCTGCGCCTTCTTGCATGCTTCCGCGCCTGCTTGGACGCTTCCGCGCCTGCTTGGACGCTTCCGCGCCTGCTTGGACGCTTCCGCGCCTGCTTGGACGCTTCCACGCCTGCTTGGACGCTTCCGCGCCTGCTTGGACGCTTCCGCGCCTGCTTGGACTCTTCCGCGCCTGGTTGGACGCTTCTGCGCCTGCTTCGACTCTTCCGCGCCTGCTTGGACTCTTCCGCGCCTGCTTGGTCGCTTCCGCGTCTGCTTGGACGCTTCTGCGCATGTATGGATGCTTCCGCGCCTGCTTGGACGCTTCCGCGCCTGCTTGGACGCTTCCGCGCCTGCTTGGACGCTTCCACGCCTGCTTGGACGCTTCCGCGCCTGCTTGGACGCTTCCGCGCCTGCTTGGACTCTTCCGCGCCTGGTTGGACGCTTCTGCGCCTGTTTCGACTCTTCCGCGCCTGCTTGGACTCTTCCGCGCCTGGTTGGACGCTTCTGCGCCTGCTTCGACTCTTCTGCGCCTCCTTGCATTTTTCCGCGCCTGCTTGGACGCTTCCACGCCTGCTTGCACGCTTCCGCGCCAGCTTGGACGCTACCGCGCCTGCTTGGACGCTTCCGCGCCTGCTTGCACAGTTCTGCGCCTGCTTGGACGCTTCCGGGTCTGCTTGGACGCTTCCGCGCCTGCTTGGACGCTTCCGCGCCTGCTTGGACGCTTCTGCGCATGTATGGATGCTTCCGCGCCTGCTTGGACGCTTCCGCGCCTGCTTGGACGCTTCCGCGCCTGCTTGGACGCTTCCGCGCCTGCTTGGACGCTTTCGCGCCTGATTGGACTCTTCTGCGCCTTCTTGCATGCTTCCGCGCCTGCTTGGACGCTTCCGCGCCTGCTTGGACGCTTCCGCGCCTGCTTGGACTCTTCTGCTCCTTCTTGCATGCTTCCGCGCCTGCTTGGACTCTTCTGCGCCTTCTTGCATGCTTCCGCGCCTACTTGGACGTTTCCGCGCCTGCTCGCACGGTACCGCGCCTGCTTGGACGCTTCCGCGCCTACCTGTTCGCTTTCGCGCCTGCTTGGTCGCTTCCGCGGCTGCTTGGACGCTTCCGCGCCTGCTTGGACGTTTCCGCGCCTGCTTGGTCGCTTCCGCGGCTGCTTGGACGCTTCCGCGCCTGCTTGGACGTTTCCGCGCCTGCTTGGACGCTTCCGCGCCTGCTTGGACGCTTCCGCGCCTGCTTGGACTCTTCTGCGCCTTCTTGCATGCTTCCGCGCCTACTTGGACGTTTCCGCGCCTGCTTGGACTCTTCCTCGCCTGCTTGGACGTTTCCGCGCCTGCTTGGACGCTACCGCGCCTGCTTGCACGGTTCCGCGCCTGTAAGGATGCTTCCGCGCCTGCTTAGACGCTTCCGCGCCTCCCTGTTCGCTGTCGCGCCTGCTTGGTCGCTTCCGCGGCTGCTTGGACGCTTCCGCGCCTGCTTGGACGCTTCCGCGCCTACTTGGACTCTTCCACGCCTGCTTGGACGTTTCCGCGCCTGCTTGAACGCTACCGCGCCTGCTTGCACGGTTCCGCGCCTGTAAGGATGCTTCCGCGCCTGCTTGGACGCTTCCGCGCCTGCTTGGACGCTTCCTGGCCTGCTTGGACGCTTCCGCGCCTGCTTGCACGGTTCCGCGCCTGCTTGGTCGCTTCCGCGGCTGCTTGGGGGATCCCGCGCCTGCTTGGACGCTTCCGCGCCTGTTTGGACGCTACCGCGCCTGCTTGGACGCTTCCGCGCCTGCTTGGACGCTACCGCGGCTGCTTGGACGCTTCCGCGCCTGCTTGGACGCTTCCGCGCCTGCTTGGACGTTTCCGCGCCTGCTTGGACTCTTCCACGCCTGCTTGGATGCTTCCGCGCCTGCTTGGACGCTTCCGCGCCTGCTTGGACGCTTCCGCGCCTGTTTGGACGCTTCCGCGCCTGTTTGGACGCTTCCGCGACTGCTTGGACGCTTCCGCGCCTGCTTGGATGCTTCCGCGCCTGCTTGGACGCTTCCGCGCCTGCTTGGACGCTTCCGCGCCTGGTTGGACGCTTCTGCGCCTGTTTCGACTCTTCCGCGCCTGCTTGGACTCTTCCGCGCCTGGTTGGACGCTTCTGCGCCTGCTTCGACTCTTCTGCGCCTCCTTGCATTTTTCCGCGCCTGCTTGGACGCTTCCACGCCTGCTTGCACGCTTCCGCGCCAGCTTGGACGCTACCGCGCCTGCTTGGACGCTTCCGCGCCTGCTTGCACAGTTCTGCGCCTGCTTGGACGCTTCCGGGTCTGCTTGGACGCTTCCGCGCCTGCTTGGACGCTTCCGCGCCTGCTTGGACGCTTCCGCGCCTGCTTGGACGCTTCCACGCCTGCTTGGACGCTTCCGCGCCTGCTTGGACGCTTCCGCGCCTGCTTGGACTCTTCCGCGCCTGGTTGGACGCTTCTGCGCCTGCTTCGACTCTTCCGCGCCTGCTTGGACTCTTCCGCGCCTGCTTGGGCTCTTCCGCGCCTGCTTGGACGCTTCCGCGCCTGCTTGGACGCTTCTGCGCATGTATGGATGCTTCCGCGCCTGCTTGGACGCTTCCGCGCCTGCTTGGACGCTTCCGCGCCTGCTTGGACGCTTCCGCGCCTGCTTGGACGCTTTCGCGCCTGATTGGACTCTTCTGCGCCTTCTTGCATGCTTCCGCGCCTGCTTGGACGCTTCCGCGCCTGCTTGGACGCTTCCGCGCCTGCTTGGACGCTTCCGCGCCTGCTTGGACGCTTCCACGCCTGCTTGGACGCTTCCGCGCCTGCTTGGACGCTTCCGCGCCTGCTTGGACTCTTCCGCGCCTGGTTGGACGCTTCCGCGCCTGCTTGGACGCTACCGCGCCTGCTTGCATGCTTCCGCGCCTGCTTGGACGCTTCCGCGCCTGCTTGGACTCTTCCACGCCTGCTTGGACGCTTCCGCGACTGCTTGGATGCTTCCGCGCCTGCTTGGACGCTTCTGCGTCTTCTTGCATGCTTCCGCGCCTGCTTGGACGTTTCCGCGCCTGCTTGGAAGCTACCGCGCCTGCTTGGACGCTTCCGCGACTGCTAGGACGCTTCCGCGCCTGCTTGGACTCTTCTGCGCCTTCTTGGACTCTTCTGCGCCTGCTTGGACGCTTCCGCGCCTGCGTGCATGCTTCCCCGCCTGCTTGGACGCTTCCGCGCCTGCTTGGACGCTTCCGCGACTGCTTGGACGCTACCGCGCCTGCTTGGACGCTGCCGCGACTGCTTGGACACTACCGCGCCTGCTTGGACGCTTCCGCGCCTGCTTGGACGCTTCCGCGACTGCTTGGACGCTTCCGCGCCTGCTTGCACGCTTTCGCGCCTGCTTGGACGCTTCCGCGCCTGCTTGGACGCTTCCACGCCTGCTTGGACGCTTCCGCGCCTGCTTGGACGCTTCCGCGCCTGCTTGGACTCTTCCGCGCCTGGTTGGACGCTTCTGCGCCTGCTTCGACTCTTCCGCGCCTGCTTGGACGCTTCCGCGCCTGCTTGGACGTTTCCGCGCCTGCTTGGACTCCTCTGCGCCTTCTTGCATGCTTCCGCGCCTGCTTGGACGCTTCCGCGCCTGCTTGGACGCTTCCGCGCCTGCTTGGACGTTTCCACGCCTGCATGGACGCTACCGCGCCTGCTTGGACGCTACTGCGCCTGCTTGGACGCTTCCGCGACTGCTTGGACCCTTCTGCGTCTTCTTGCATGCTTCCCCGCCTGCTTGGACGCTTCCGCGCCTGCTTGGACTCTTCTGCGTCTTCTTGCATGCTTCCGCGCCTGCTTGGACGTTTCCGCGCCTGCTTGGACGTTACCGCGCCTGCTTGGCCGCTTCCGCGACTGCTTGGACGGTTCCGCGCCTGCTTGGACGCTACCGCGCCTGCTTGGACGCTTCCGCGCCTGCTTGCACGGTTCTGCGCCTGCTTGGACGCTTCCGCGCCTGCTTGGACGCTTCCGCGCCTGCTTGGACGCTTCCGCGCCTGCTTGGGCTCTTCTGCGCCTTCTTGCATGCTTCCGCGGCTGCTTGGACGTTTCCGCGCTTGCTTGGACGTTACCGCGCCTGGTTGGACGCTACCGCGCCTGCTTGGATGCTTCCGCGCCTGCTTGGACCCTTCTGCGCCTTCTTGCATGCTTCCGCGGCTGCTTGGACGTTTCCATGCCTGCCTGGACACTACCGCGCCTGCTTGGACGCTTCCGCGACTGCTTGGACGCTACCGCGCCTGCTTGGACGCTTCCGCGACTGCTTGGACGCTTCCGCGCCTGCTTGGACTCTTCTGCGTCTTCTTGCATGCTTCCGCGCCTACTTGGACGTTTCCGCGCCTGCTTGGACGCTTCCGCGCCTGCTTGGACGCTTCCGCGCCTGCTTGGGCTCTTCTGCGCCTTCTTGCATGCTTCCCCGCCTGCTTGGACGCTTCCGCGCCTGCTTGGACTCTTCTGCGTCTTCTTGCATGCTTCCGCGCCTGCTTGGACGTTTTCGCGCCTGCTTGGACGCTGCCGCGCCTGGTTGGACGTTTCCACGCCTGCATGGACGCTACCGCGCCTGCTTGGACGCTACTGCGCCTGCTTGGACGCTTCCGCGACTGCTTGGGCCCTTCTGCGTCTTCTTGCATGCTTCCCCGCCTGCTTGGACGCTTCCGCGCCTGCTTGGACTCTTCTGCGTCTTCTTGCATGCTTCCGCGCCTGCTTGGACGTTTCCGCGCCTGCTTGGACGTTACCGCGCCTGCTTGGCCGCTTCCGCGACTGCTTGGACGGTTCCGCGCCTGCTTGGACGCTACCGCGCCTGCTTGGACGCTTCCGCGCCTGCTTGGACGCTTCCGCGCCTGCTTGGACGCTTCCGCGCCTGCTTGGACGCTTCCACGCCTGCTTGGACGCTTCCGCGCCTGCTTGGACGCTTCCGCGCCTGCTTGGACTCTTCCGCGCCTGGTTGGACGCTTCTGCGCCTGTTTCGACTCTTCCGCGCCTGGTTGGACGCTTCTGCGCCTGCTTCGACTCTTCTGCGCCTCCTTGCATTTTTCCGCGCCTGCTTGGACGCTTCCACGCCTGCTTGCACGCTTCCGCGCCAGCTTGGACGCTACCGCGCCTGCTTGGACGCTTCCGCGCCTGCTTGCACAGTTCTGCGCCTGCTTGGACGCTTCCGGGTCTGCTTGGACGCTTCCGCGCCTGCTTGGACGCTTCCGCGCCTGCTTGGACGCTTCCGCGCCTGCTTGGACGCTTCCACGCCTGCTTGGACGCTTCCGCGCCTGCTTGGACGCTTCCGCGCCTGCTTGGACTCTTCCGCGCCTGGTTGGACGCTTCTGCGCCTGCTTCGACTCTTCCGCGCCTGCTTGGACTCTTCCGCGCCTGCTTGGGCTCTTCCGCGCCTGCTTGGACGCTTCCGCGCCTGCTTGGACGCTTCTGCGCATGTATGGATGCTTCCGCGCCTGCTTGGACGCTTCCGCGCCTGCTTGGACGCTTCCGCGCCTGCTTGGACGCTTCCGCGCCTGCTTGGACGCTTTCGCGCCTGATTGGACTCTTCTGCGCCTTCTTGCATGCTTCCGCGCCTGCTTGGACGCTTCCGCGCCTGCTTGGACGCTTCCGCGCCTGCTTGGACGCTTCCGCGCCTGCTTGGACGCTTCCGCGCCTGCTTGGACGCTTCCGCGCCTGCTTGGACTCTTCCGCGCCTGGTTGGACGCTTCCGCGCCTGCTTGGACGCTTCCGCGCCTGCTTGGACGCTTCCGCGCCTGCTTGGACGCTTTCGCGCCTGATTGGACTCTTCTGCGCCTTCTTGCATGCTTCCGCGCCTGCTTGGACGCTTCCGCGCCTGCTTGGACGCTTCCGCGCCTGCTTGGACGCTTCCGCGCCTGCTTGGACGCTTCCACGCCTGCTTGGACGCTTCCGCGCCTGCTTGGACGCTTCCGCGCCTGCTTGGACTCTTCCGCGCCTGGTTGGACGCTTCTGCGCCTGCTTCGACTCTTCCGCGCCTGCTTGGACTCTTCCGCGCCTGCTTGGTCGCTTCCGCGTCTGCTTGGACGCTTCTGCGCATGTATGGATGCTTCCGCGCCTGCTTGGACGCTTCCGCGCCTGCTTGGACGCTTCCGCGCCTGCTTGGACGCTTCCACGCCTGCTTGGACGCTTCCGCGCCTGCTTGGACGCTTCCGCGCCTGCTTGGACTCTTCCGCGCCTGGTTGGACGCTTCTGCGCCTGTTTCGACTCTTCCGCGCCTGCTTGGACTCTTCCGCGCCTGGTTGGACGCTTCTGCGCCTGCTTCGACTCTTCTGCGCCTCCTTGCATTTTTCCGCGCCTGCTTGGACGCTTCCACGCCTGCTTGCACGCTTCCGCGCCAGCTTGGACGCTACCGCGCCTGCTTGGACGCTTCCGCGCCTGCTTGCACAGTTCTGCGCCTGCTTGGACGCTTCCGGGTCTGCTTGGACGCTTCCGCGCCTGCTTGGACGCTTCCGCGCCTGCTTGGACGCTTCTGCGCATGTATGGATGCTTCCGCGCCTGCTTGGACGCTTCCGCGCCTGCTTGGACGCTTCCGCGCCTGCTTGGACGCTTCCGCGCCTGCTTGGACGCTTTCGCGCCTGATTGGACTCTTCTGCGCCTTCTTGCATGCTTCCGCGCCTGCTTGGACGCTTCCGCGCCTGCTTGGACGCTTCCGCGCCTGCTTGGACTCTTCTGCTCCTTCTTGCATGCTTCCGCGCCTGCTTGGACTCTTCTGCGCCTTCTTGCATGCTTCCGCGCCTACTTGGACGTTTCCGCGCCTGCTCGCACGGTACCGCGCCTGCTTGGACGCTTCCGCGCCTACCTGTTCGCTTTCGCGCCTGCTTGGTCGCTTCCGCGGCTGCTTGGACGCTTCCGCGCCTGCTTGGACGTTTCCGCGCCTGCTTGGTCGCTTCCGCGGCTGCTTGGACGCTTCCGCGCCTGCTTGGACGTTTCCGCGCCTGCTTGAACGCTTCCGCGCCTGCTTGGACGCTTCCGCGCCTGCTTGGACTCTTCTGCGCCTTCTTGCATGCTTCCGCGCCTACTTGGACGTTTCCGCGCCTGCTTGGACTCTTCCTCGCCTGCTTGGACGTTTCCGCGCCTGCTTGGACGCTACCGCGCCTGCTTGCACGGTTCCGCGCCTGTAAGGATGCTTCCGCGCCTGCTTGGACGCTTCCGCGCCTCCCTGTTCGCTGTCGCGCCTGCTTGGTCGCTTCCGCGGCTGCTTGGACGCTTCCGCGCCTGCTTGGACGCTTCCGCGCCTACTTGGACTCTTCCACGCCTGCTTGGACGTTTCCGCGCCTGCTTGAACGCTACCGCGCCTGCTTGCACGGTTCCGCGCCTGTAAGGATGCTTCCGCGCCTGCTAGGACGCTTCCGCGCCTGCTTGGACGCTTCCTGGACTGCTTGGACGCTTCCGCGCCTGCTTGCACGGTTCCGCGCCTGCTTGGTCGCTTCCGCGGCTGCTTGGGGGATCCCGCGCCTGCTTGGACGCTACCGCGCCTGCTTGGACGCTTCCGCGACTGCTTGAACGCTTCCGCGCCTGCTTGGATGCTTCCGCGCCTGCTTGGACGCTTCCGCGCCTGCTTGGACGCTTCCGCGCCTGTTTGGACGCTTCCGCGACTGCTTGGACGCTTCCGCGCCTGCTTGGATGCTTCCGCGCCTGCTTGGACGCTTCCGCGCCTGCTTGGACGCTTCCGCGCCTGTTTGGACGCTACCGCGCCTGCTTGGACGCTTCCGCGCCTGCTTGGACGCTACCGCGGCTGCTTGGACGCTTCCGCGCCTGCTTGGACGCTTCCGCGCCTGCTTGGACGTTTCCGCGCCTGCTTGGACTCTTCCACGCCTGCTTGGATGCTTCCGCGCCTGCTTGGACGCTTCCGCGCCTGCTTGGACGCTTCCGCGCCTGTTTGGACGCTTCCGCGCCTGTTTGGACGCTTCCGCGACTGCTTGGACGCTTCCGCGCCTGCTTGGATGCTTCCGCGCCTGCTTGGACGCTTCCGCGCCTGCTTGGACGCTTCCGCGCCTGGTTGGACGCTTCTGCGCCTGTTTCGACTCTTCCGCGCCTGCTTGGACTCTTCCGCGCCTGGTTGGACGCTTCTGCGCCTGCTTCGACTCTTCTGCGCCTCCTTGCATTTTTCCGCGCCTGCTTGGACGCTTCCACGCCTGCTTGCACGCTTCCGCGCCAGCTTGGACGCTACCGCGCCTGCTTGGACGCTTCCGCGCCTGCTTGCACAGTTCTGCGCCTGCTTGGACGCTTCCGGGTCTGCTTGGACGCTTCCGCGCCTGCTTGGACGCTTCCGCGCCTGCTTGGACGCTTCCGCGCCTGCTTGGACGCTTCCACGCCTGCTTGGACGCTTCCGCGCCTGCTTGGACGCTTCCGCGCCTGCTTGGACTCTTCCGCGCCTGGTTGGACGCTTCTGCGCCTGCTTCGACTCTTCCGCGCCTGCTTGGACTCTTCCGCGCCTGCTTGGGCTCTTCCGCGCCTGCTTGGACGCTTCCGCGCCTGCTTGGACGCTTCTGCGCATGTATGGATGCTTCCGCGCCTGCTTGGACGCTTCCGCGCCTGCTTGGTCGCTTCCGCGGCTGCTTGGACGCTTCCGCGCCTGCTTGGACGTTTCCGCGCCTGCTTGGACGCTTCCGCGCCTGCTTGGACGCTTCCGCGCCTGCTTGGACTCTTCTGCGCCTTCTTGCATGCTTCCGCGCCTACTTGGACGTTTCCGCGCCTGCTTGGACTCTTCCTCGCCTGCTTGGACGTTTCCGCGCCTGCTTGGACGCTACCGCGCCTGCTTGCACGGTTCCGCGCCTGTAAGGATGCTTCCGCGCCTGCTTGGACGCTTCCGCGCCTGCTTGGACGCTTCCTGGCCTGCTTGGACGCTTCCGCGCCTGCTTGCACGGTTCCGCGCCTGTAAGGATGCTTCCGCGCCTGCTTGGACGCTTCCGCGCCTGCTTGGACGCTTCCTGGCCTGCTTGGACGCTTCCGCGCCTGCTTGCACGGTTCCGCGCCTGCTTGGTCGCTTCCGCGCCTGCTTGGACGCTTCCGCGCCTGCTTGGACGCTTCCGCGCCTGTTTGGACGCTTTCGCGACTGCTTGGACGCTTCCGCGCCTGCTTGGATGCTTCCGCGCCTGCTTGGACGCTTCCGCGCATGCTTGGACGCTTCCGCGCCTGTTTGGACGCTACCGCGCCTGCTTGGACGCTTCCGCGCCAGCTTGGACGCTACCGCGGCTGCTTGGACGCTTCCGCGCCTGCTTGGACGCTTCCGCGCCTGCTTGGACGTTTCCGCGCCTGCTTGGACTCTTCCACGCCTGCTTGGATGCTTCCGCGCCTGCTTGGACGCTTCCGCGCCTGCTTGGACGCTTCCGCGCCTGTTTGGACGCTTCCGCGCCTGTTTGGACGCTTCCGCGACTGCTTGGACGCTTCCGCGCCTGCTTGGATGCTTCCGCGCCTGCTTGGACGCTTCCGCGCCTGCTTGGACGCTTCCGCGCCTGTTTGGACGCTACCGCGCCTGCTTGGACGCTTCCGCGCCTGCTTGGACGCTTCCGCGCCTGCTTGGACGCTTCCGCGCCTGCTTGGCCACTACCGCGCCTGCTTGGACGCTTCCGCGCCTGCTTGGACGCTACCGCGGCTGCTTGGACGCTTCCGCGCCTGCTTGGACGCTTCCGCGCCTGTTTGGACGCTTCCGCGACTGCTTGGACGCTTCCGCGCCTGCTTGGATGCTTCCGCGCCTGCTTGGACGCTTCCGCGCCTGCTTGGACGCTTCCGCGCCTGCTTGGACGCTTCCGCGCCTACTTGGACTCTTCCACGCCTGCTTGGACGTTTCCGCGCCTGCTTGAACGCTACCGCGCCTGCTTGCACGGTTCCGCGCCTGTAAGGATGCTTCCGCGCCTGCTTGGACGCTTCCGCGCCTGCTTGGACGCTTCCGCGCCTGCTTGGACGATTCCGCGCCTGCTTGGACGTTTCCGCGCCTGCTTGGTCGCTTCCGCGGCTGCTTGGACGCTTCCGCGCCTGCTTGGACGTTTCCGCGCCTGCTTGGACGCTTCCGCGCCTGCTTGGACGCTTCCGCGCCTGCTTGGACTCTTCTGCGCCTTCTTGCATGCTTCCGCGCCTACTTGGACGTTTCCGCGCCTGCTTGGACTCTTCCTCGCCTGCTTGGACGTTTCCGCGCCTGCTTGGACGCTACCGCGCCTGCTTGCACGGTTCCGCGCCTGTAAGGATGCTTCCGCGCCTGCTTGGACGCTTCCGCGCCTCCCTGTTCGCTGTCGCGCCTGCTTGGTCGCTTCCGCGGCTGCTTGGACGCTTCCGCGCCTGCTTGGACGCTTCCGCGCCTACTTGGACTCTTCCACGCCTGCTTGGACGTTTCCGCGCCTGCTTGAACGCTACCGCGCCTGCTTGCACGGTTCCGCGCCTGTAAGGATGCTTCCGCGCCTGCTTGGACGCTTCCGCGCCTGCTTGGACGCTTCCTGGCCTGCTTGGACGCTTCCGCGCCTGCTTGCACGGTTCCGCGCCTGCTTGGTCGCTTCCGCGGCTGCTTGGGGGATCCCGCGCCTGCTTGGACGCTACCGCGCCTGCTTGGACGCTTCCGCGACTGCTTGAACGCTTCCGCGCCTGCTTGGATGCTTCCGCGCCTGCTTGGACGCTTCCGCGCCTGCTTGGACGCTTCCGCGCCTGTTTGGACGCTTCCGCGACTGCTTGGACGCTTCCGCGCCTGCTTGGATGCTTCCGCGCCTGCTTGGACGCTTCCGCGCATGCTTGGACGCTTCCGCGCCTGTTTGGACGCTACCGCGCCTGCTTGGACGCTTCCGCGCCTGCTTGGACGCTACCGCGGCTGCTTGGACGCTTCCGCGCCTGCTTGGACGCTTCCGCGCCTGCTTGGACGTTTCCGCGCCTGCTTGGACTCTTCCACGCCTGCTTGGATGCTTCCGCGCCTGCTTGGACGCTTCCGCGCCTGCTTGGACGCTTCCGCGCCTGTTTGGACGCTTCCGCGCCTGTTTGGACGCTTCCGCGACTGCTTGGACGCTTCCGCGCCTGCTTGGATGCTTCCGCGCCTGCTTGGACGTTTCCGCGCCTGCTTGGACGCTTCCGCGCCTGTTTGGACGCTACCGCGCCTGCTTGGACGCTTCCGCGCCTGCTTGGACGCTTCCGCGCCTGCTTGGACGCTTCCGCGCCTGCTTGGACACTACCGCGCCTGCTTGGACGCTTCCGCGCCTGCTTGGACGCTACCGCGGCTGCTTGGACGCTTCCGCGCCTGCTTGGACGCTTCCGCGCCTGTTTGGACGCTTCCGCGACTGCTTGGACGCTTCCGCGCCTGCTTGGATGCTTCCGCGCCTGCTTGGACGCTTCCGCGCCTGCTTGGACGCTTCCGCGCCTGCTTGGACGCTTCCGCGCCTACTTGGACTCTTCCACGCCTGCTTGGACGTTTCCGCGCCTGCTTGAACGCTACCGCGCCTGCTTGCACGGTTCCGCGCCTGTAAGGATGCTTCCGCGCCTGCTTGGACGCTTCCGCGCCTGCTTGGACGCTTCCGCGCCTGCTTGGACGATTCCGCGCCTGCTTGGACGTTTCCGCGCCTGCTTGGTCGCTTCCGCGGCTGCTTGGACGCTTCCGCGCCTGCTTGGACGTTTCCGCGCCTGCTTGGACGCTTCCGCGCCTGCTTGGACGCTTCCGCGCCTGCTTGGACTCTTCTGCGCCTTCTTGCATGCTTCCGCGCCTACTTGGACGTTTCCGCGCCTGCTTGGACTCTTCCTCGCCTGCTTGGACGTTTCCGCGCCTGCTTGGACGCTACCGCGCCTGCTTGCACGGTTCCGCGCCTGTAAGGATGCTTCCGCGCCTGCTTGGACGCTTCCGCGCCTCCCTGTTCGCTGTCGCGCCTGCTTGGTCGCTTCCGCGGCTGCTTGGACGCTTCCGCGCCTGCTTGGACGCTTCCGCGCCTACTTGGACTCTTCCACGCCTGCTTGGACGTTTCCGCGCCTGCTTGAACGCTACCGCGCCTGCTTGCACGGTTCCGCGCCTGTAAGGATGCTTCCGCGCCTGCTTGGACGCTTCCGCGCCTGCTTGGACGCTTCCGCGCCTGCTTGGACGCTTCCGCGCCTGCTTGCACGGTTCCGCGCCTGCTTGGTCGCTTCCGCGGCTGCTTGGACGCTTCCGCGACTGCTAGGACGCTTCCGCGCCTGCTTGGACTCTTCTGCGCCTTCTTGGACTCTTCTGCGCCTGCTTGGACGCTTCCGCGCCTGCGTGCATGCTTCCCCGCCTGCTTGGACGCTTCCGCGCCTGCTTGGACGCTTCCGCGACTGCTTGGACGCTACCGCGCCTGCTTGGACGCTGCCGCGACTGCTTGGACACTACCGCGACTGCTTGGACTCTTCTGCGTCTTCTTGCATGCTTCCGCGCATGCTTGCATGCTTCCCCGCCTGCTTGGACGCTTCCGCGCCTGCTTGGACTCTTCCGCGCCTCCTTGGACTCTTCTGCGTCTTCTTGCATGCTTCCGCGCCTGCTTGGACGCTTCCGCGCCTGCTTGGACGCTCCCACGCCTGCTTGGACGCTTCCGCGCCTGCTTGGACGCTTCCGCGCCTGCTTGGACGCTTCCGCGACTACTTGGACGCTTCCGCGAATGCTTGGACGCTTCCGCGCCTGCTTGGACGATTCCGCGCCTGCTTGGACGTTTCCGCGCCTGCTTGGACGCTACCGCGCCTGCTTGGACGCTTCCGCGCCTGCTTGGACGCTTCCGCGCCTGCTTGGATGCTTCCGCGCCTGGTTGGACGCTACCGCGCCTGCTTGGACGCTTCCGCGACTGCTTGGACGCTACCGCGCCTGCTTGGACGCTTCCGCGACTGCTTGGACGCTACCGCGCCTGCGTGGACGCTTCCGCGACTGCTTGGACGCTTCCGCGCCTGCTTGGACGCTTCCGCGACTGCTTGGACGCTTCCGCGCCTGCTTGGACGATTCCGCGCCTGCTTGGACGTTTCCGCGCCTGCTTGGACGCTACCGCGCCTGCTTGAACGCTTCCGCGACTGCTTGGACGCTTCCGCGCCTGCTTGGACGCTACCGCGGCTGCTTGGACGCTTCCGCGCCTGCTTGGACGCTTCCGCGCCTGCTTGGACGCTACCGCGCCTGCTTGAACGCTTCCGCGACTGCTTGGACGCTACCGCGCCTGCTTGGACGCTTCCGCGCCTGCTTGGACGCTACCGCGGCTGCTTGGACGCTTCCGCGCCTGCTTGGACGCTTCCGCGCCTGCTTGGACGTTTCCGCGCCTGCTTGGACTCTTCCACGCCTGCTTGGATGCTACCGCGCCTGCTTGGACGCTACCGAGCCTGCTTGAACGCTTTCGCGGCTGCTTGGACGTTTCCGCGCCTGCTTGGACTCTTCCACGCCTGCTTGGATGCTACCGCGCCTGCTTGGACGTTTCCGCGCCTGCTTGGACGCTACCACGACTGCTTGGACGCTTCCGCGCCTGCTTGCATGCTTCCGCGCCTGCTTGGACGCTTCCGCGCCTGCTTGGACTCTTCCACGCCTGCTTGGACGCTTCCGCGACTGCTTGGATGCTTCCGCGCCTGCTTGGACGCTTCTGCGTCTTCTTGCATGCTTCCGCGCCTGCTTGGACGTTTCCGCGCCTGCTTGGACGCTTCCGCGACTGCTTGGACGCTACCGCGCCTGCTTGGACGCTCCCACGCCTGCTTGGACGCTTCCGCGCCTGCTTGGACGCTTCCGCGACTACTTGGACGCTTCCGCGCCTGCTTGCATGCTTCCGCGCCTGCTTGGACGCTTCCGCACCTGCTTGGACTCTTCCACGCCTGCTTGGACGCTACCGCGCCTGCTTGGACGCTTCCGCGACTGCTTGGACGCTACCGCGCCTGCTTGGACGCTCCCACGCCTGCTTGGACGCTTCCGCGCCTGCTTGGACGCTTCCGCGCCTGCTTGGACGCTTCCGCGACTACTTGGACGCTTCCGCGAATGCTTGGACGCTTCCGCGCCTGCTTGGACGATTCCGCGCCTGCTTGGATGTTTCCGCGACTGCTTGGACACTACCGCGCCTGCTTGGACGCTACCGCGCCTGCTTGGACGCTTCCGCGACTGCTTGGACGCTTCCGCGCCTGCTTGGACTCTTCTGCGTCTTCTTGCATGCTTCCGCGCCTGCTTGGACGCTTCCGCGCCTGCTTGGACGCTCCCACGCCTGCTTGGACGCTTCCGCGCCTGCTTGGACGCTTCCGCGCCTGCTTGGACGCTTCCGCGACTACTTGGACGCTTCCGCGACTGCTTGGACGCTTCCGCGCCTGCTTGGACGATTCCGCGCCTGCTTGGACGTTTCCGCGCCTGCTTGGACGCTACCGCGCCTGCTTGGACGCTTCCGCGCCTGCTTGGACGCTTCCGCGCCTGCTTGGACGTTTCCGCTCCTGCTTGGACACTTTCACGCATGCTTGGACGCTTCCGCGCCTGCTTGGACGCTTCCGCGCCTGCTTGCATGCTTCCCCGCCTTCTTGGACGCTTCCGCGCCTGCTTGGACTCTTCCACGCCTTCTTGCATGCTTCCGCGCATGCTTGGACGTTTACGCGCCTGCTTGGACGCTACCGCGCCTGCTTGGACGCTTCCGCGACTGCTTGGATGCTTCCGCGCCTGCTTTGACGCTTCTGCGTCTTCTTGCATGCTTCCGCGCCTGCTTGGACGTTTCCGCGCCTGCTTGGACGCTACCGCGCCTGCGTGGACGCTTCCGCGACTGCTTGGACGCTTCCGCGCCTGCTTGGACTCTTCTGCGTCTTCTTGCATGCTTCCGCGCCTGCTTGGACGCTTCCGCGCCTGCTTGGACGCTCCCACGCCTGCTTGGACGCTTCCGCGCCTGCTTGGACGCTACCGCGCCTGCTTGGACGCTTCCGCGACTGCTTGGACGCTTCCGCGCCTGGTTGGACCCTTCTGCGTCTTCTTGCATGCTTCCGCGCCTGCTTGGATGTTTCCGCGCCTGCTTGGATGTTTCCGCGCCTGCTTGGACGCTACCGCGCCTGCTTGGACGTTTCCGCGCCTGCTTGGACTCTTCTACGCCTTTTTGCATGCTTCCGCGCCTGCTTGGACGATTCCGCGACTGCTTGAACGCTTCCGCGCCTGCTTGGACTCTTCCGCGCATGCTTGGACGTTTCCGCGCCTGCTTGGACACTTTCACGCATGCTTGGACGTTTCCGCGCCTGCTTGGACGCTACCGCGCCTGCTTGGACTCTTCCGCGCCTGGTTGGACGCTTCTGCGCCTGCTTCGACTCTTCCGCGCCTGCTTGGACTCTTCCGCGCCTGCTTGGGCTCTTCCGCGCCTGCTTGGACGCTTCCGCGCCTGCTTGGACGCTTCTGCGCATGTATGGATGCTTCCGCGCCTGCTTGGACGCTTCCGCGCCTGCTTGGACGCTTCCGCGCCTGCTTGGACGCTTCCGCGCCTGCTTGGACGCTTTCGCGCCTGATTGGACTCTTCTGCGCCTTCTTGCATGCTTCCGCGCCTGCTTGGACGCTTCCGCGCCTGCTTGGACGCTTCCGCGCCTGCTTGGACGCTTCCGCGCCTGCTTGGACGCTTCCACGCCTGCTTGGACGCTTCCGCGCCTGCTTGGACGCTTCCGCGCCTGCTTGGACTCTTCCGCGCCTGGTTGGACGCTTCTGCGCCTGCTTCGACTCTTCCGCGCCTGCTTGGACTCTTCCGCGCCTGCTTGGTCGCTTCCGCGTCTGCTTGGACGCTTCTGCGCATGTATGGATGCTTCCGCGCCTGCTTGGACGCTTCCGCGCCTGCTTGGACGCTTCCGCGCCTGCTTGGACTCTTCCGCGCCTGCTTGGTCGCTTCCGCGTCTGCTTGGACGCTTCTGCGCATGTATGGATGCTTCCGCGCCTGCTTGGACGCTTCCGCGCCTGCTTGGACGCTTCCGCGACTGCTTGGACGCTTCCGCGCCTGGTTGGACGCTTCTGCGCCTGCTTCGACTCTTCCGCGCCTGCTTGGACTCTTCCGCGCCTGCTTGGACGCTTCCGCGCCTGCTTGGACGCTCCCACGCCTGCTTGGACGCTTCCGCGCCTGCTTGGACGCTTCCGCGCCTGCTTGGACGCTTCCGCGACTACTTGGACGCTTCCGCGACTGCTTGGACGCTTCCGCGCCTGCTTGGACGATTCCGCGCCTGCTTGGACGTTTCCGCGCCTGCTTGGACGCTACCGCGCCTGCTTGGACGCTTCCGCGCCTGCTTGGACGCTTCCGCGCCTGCTTGGATGCTCCCACGCCTGCTTGGACGCTTCCGCGCCTGCTTGGACGCTTCCGCGCCTGCTTGGACGCTTCCGCGACTACTTGGACGCTTCCGCGACTGCTTGGACGCTTCCGCGCCTGCTTGGACGATTCCGCGCCTGCTTGGACGTTTCCGCGCCTGCTTGGACGCTACCGCGCCTGCTTGGACGCTTCCGCGCCTGCTTGGACGCTTCCGCGCCTGCTTGGACGCTTCCGCGCCTGGTTGGACGCTACCGCGCCTGCTTGGACGCTTCCGCGCCTGCTTGGACGCTCCCACGCCTGCTTGGACGCTTCCGCGCCTGCTTGGACGCTTCCGCGCCTGCTTGGACGCTTCCGCGACTACTTGGACGCTTCCGCGACTGCTTGGACGCTTCCGCGCCTGCTTGGACGATTCCGCGCCTGCTTGGACGTTTCCCCGCCTGCTTGGACGCTACCGCGCCTGCTTCTATGTTTCCGCGACTGCTTGGACGCTTCCGCGCCTGGTTGGACGCTACCGCGCCTGCTTGGACGCTTCCGCGACTGCTTGGACGCTTCCGCGCCTGCTTGGACTCCTCTGCGTCTTCTTGCATGCTTCCGCGCCTGCTTGGACGTTTCCGCACCTGCTTGGACGCTACCGCGCCTGCTTCGATGTTTCCGCGCCTGCTTGGACGCTACCGCGCCTGCTTGGGCGCTTCCGCGCCTTCTTGCATGCTTCCGCGCCTACTTGGACGTTTCCGCGCCTGCTTGGACGCTTCCGCGCCTGCTTGGAATCTTCTGCGCCTTCTTGCATGCTGCCGCGCCTACTTGGACGTTTCCACGACTGCTTGGACGCTTCCGCGCCTGCTTGCATGCTTCCCCGCCTGCTTGGACTCTTCTGCGCCTTCTTGCATGCTTCCGCGCCTGCTTGGACGTTTCCGCGCCTGCTTGGACGCTACCGCGCCTGCTTGGACGCTTCCGTGACTGCTTGGACGCTTCCGCGCCTGCTTGGACTCTTCTGCGTCTTCTTGCCTGCTTCCGCGCCTGCTTGGACGTTTCCGCGCCTGCTTGGACGCTTCCGCGACTGCTTGGACGCTTCGGCGCCTGCTTGGACGTTTCCCTGCCTGCTTGGACGCTTCCGCGCCTGCTTGGACGCTTCACCGACTGCTTGGACGCTTCCGCGCCTGGTTGGACGCTACCGCGCCTGCTTGCATGCTTCCCCGCCTGCTTGGACGCTTCCGCGCCTGCTTGGACTCTTCTGCGCCTGCTTGGACTCTTCTGCGCCTTCTTGCATGCTTCCGCGCCTGCTTGGACGCTTCCGCGACTGCTTGGACGCTACCGCGCCTGCTTGGACTCCTCTGCGTCTTCTTGCATGCTGCCACGCCTACTTGGACGTTTCCGCGCCTGCTTGGACGTTTCCGCGCCTGCTTGGACGCCAACGCGCCTGCTTGGACGCTTCCGCGACTGCTTGGACGCTTCCGCGCCTGCTTGGACTCTTCTGCCCCTTCTTGCATGCTGCCGCGCCTACTTGGACGTTTCCACGACTGCTTGGACGCTTCCGCGCCTGCTTGCATGCTTCCCCGCCTGCTTGGACGCTTCCGCGCCTGCTTGGACTCTTCTGCGCCTGTTTGGACTCTTCTGCGCCTTCGTGCATGCTTCCGCGCCTGCTTGGACGCTTCCGCGCCTGCTTGGACTCTTCTGCCCCTTCTTGCATGCTGCCGCGCCTACTTGGACGTTTCCACGACTGCTTGGACGCTTCCGCGCCTGCTTGCATGCTTCCCCGCCTGCTTGGACGCTTCCGCGCCTGCTTGGACTCTTCTGCGCCTGTTTGGACTCTTCTGCGCCTTCGTGCATGCTTCCGCGCCTGCTTGGACGCTTCCGCGCCTGCTTGGACTCTTCTGCGTCTTCTTGCATGCTTCCGCGCCTGCTTGGACGTTTCCGCGCCTGCTTGGACGCTTCCGCGACTGCTTGGACGCTTCCGCGCCTGCTTGGACGCTGCCGCGCCAGCTTGGACGCTTCCGCGACTGCTTGGACGCTTCCGCGCCTGCTTGGACTCTTCTGCCCCTTCTTGCATGCTGCCGCGCCTACTTGGACGTTTCCACGACTGCTTGGACGCTTCCGCGCCTGCTTGCATGCTTCCCCGCCTGCTTGGACGCTTCCGCGACTGCTTGGACGCTACCGCGCCAGCTTGGACGCTTCCGCGCCTGCTTGGACGCTTCCGCGCCTGCTTGGACGCTTCCGCGCCTGCTTGGACGCTTCCGCGCCTGCTTGGACTCCTCTGCGTCTTCTTGCATGCTTCCGCGCCTGCGTGGACGTTTCCGCGACTGCTTGGACGCTTCCGCGCCTGGTTGGACGCTACCGCGCGTGCTTGGACGCTGCCGCGACTGCTTGGACGCTTCCGCGCCTGCTTGGACACTTCTACGCCTTCTTGCATGCTTCCGCGCCTGCTTGGACGTTTCCGCGCCTGCTTGGACGCTACAGCGCCTTCTTGGACGCTACCGCGCCTGCTTGGACGTTTCCGCGCCTGCTTGGACGCTTCCGCGCCTGGTTGGACGCTACCGCGCCTGCTTGGACTCTTCTGCGCCTTCTTGCATGCTGCCGCGCCTACTTTGACGTTTCCGCGCCTGCTTGGACGCTTCCGCGGCTTCTTGCATGCTTCCCCGCCTGCTTGGACGCTTCCGCGCCTGCTTGGACTCTTCTGCGCCTTCTTGCATGCTACCGCGCCTACTTGGACGTTTCCGCGCCTGCTTGGACGTTTCCGCGCCTGCTTGGACGCTTCCGCGACTGCTTGGACGCTTCCGCGGCTGCTTGGACTCTTCTGCGCCTTCTTGCATGCTGCCGCGCCTACTTGGACGCTTCCGCGCCTGGTTGGACGCTACCGCGCCTGCTTGGACGCTTCCGCGACTGCTTGGACGCTTCCGCGCCTGCTTGGACTCTTCTGCGCCTTCTTGCATGCTTCCGCGCCTGCTTGGACGTTTCCGCGCCTGCTTGGACTCTTCTGCGTCTTCTTGCATACTTCCGCGCCTGCTTGGACGTTTCCGCGCCTGCTTGGACGCTACCGCGACTGCTTGGACGCTTCCGCGCCTGCTTGGACTCCTCTGCGTCTTCTTGCATGCTTCCGCGCCTGCTTGGACGTTTCCGCGCCTGCTTGGACGCTACCGCGCCTGCTTCGATGTTTCCGCGCCTGCTTGGACGCTACCGCGCCTGCTTGGGCGCTTCCGCGCCTTCTTGCATGCTTCCGCGCCTACTTGGACGTTTCCGCGCCTGCTTGGACGCTTCCCCGCCTGCTTGGACGCTTCCGCGCCTGCTTGGACTCTTCTGCGCCTTCTTGCATGCTGCCACACCTACTTGGAAGTTTCCACGCCTGCTTGGACGCTTCCGCGCCTGCTTGCATGCTTCCCCGCCTGCTTGGACGCTTCCGCGCCTGCTTGGACGTTTCCGCGCCTGCTTGGACGCTACCGCGCCTGCTTCGATGTTTCCGCGCCTGCTTGGACGCTACCGCGCCTGCTTGGGCGCTTCCGCGCCTTCTTGCATGCTTCCGCGCCTACTTGGACGTTTCCGCGCCTGCTTGGACGCTTCCCCGCCTGCTTGGACGCTTCCGCGCCTGCTTGGACTCTTCTGCGCCTTCTTGCATGCTGCCGCGCCTACTTGGACGTTTCCGCGCCTGCTTGCATGCTTCCCCGCCTGCTTGGACGCTTCCGCGCCTGCTTGGAATCTTCTGCGCCTTCTTGCATGCTGCCGCGCCTACTTGGACGTTTCCACGACTGCTTGGACGTTTCCCTGCCTGCTTGGACGCTTCCGCGCCTGCTTGGACGCTTCACCGACTGCTTGGACGCTTCCGCGCCTGGTTGGACGCTACCGCGCCTGCTTGCATGCTTCCCCGCCTGCTTGGACGCTTCCGCGCCTGCTTGGACTCTTCTGCGCCTGCTTGGACTCTTCTGCGCCTTCTTGCATGCTTCCGCGCCTACTTGGACGTTTCCGCGCCTGCTTGGACGCTACCGCGCCTGCTTGGACGCTTCCGCGACTGCTTGGACGCTACCGCGCCTGCTTGGACGCTACCGCGCCTGCTTGGACGCTTCCGTGACTGCTTGGACGCTTCCGCGCCTGCTTGGACTCTTCTGCGCCTTCTTGCATGCTGCCGCGCCTACTTGGACGTTTCCGCGCCTGCTTGGACGCTTCCGCGCCTGCTTGGACTCTTCTGCGTCTTCTTGCATGCTTCCGCGCCTGCTTGGACGTTTCCGCGCCTGCTTGGACGCTTCCGCGACCGCTTGGACGCTTCGGCGCCTGCTTGGACGTTTCCCTGCCTGCTTGGACGCTTCCGCGCCTGCTTGGACGCTTCACCGACTGCTTGGACGCTTCCGCGCCTAGTTGGACGCTACCGCGCCTGCTTGGACGCTTCCGCGAATGCTTGGACGCTTCCGTGACTGCTTGGACCCTTCTGCGCCTTCTTGCATGCTGCCGCGCCTGCTTGGACGTTTCCGCGCCTGCTTGGACGCTTCCGCGACTGCTTGGACGCTTCCGCGCCTGCATGGACTCTTCTGCGCCTTCTTGCATGCTTCCGCGCCTGCTTGGACTCTTCTGCGCCTGCTTGGACGCTACCGCGCCTGCTTGGACGCTTCCGCGACTGCTTGGACGCTTCCGCGCCTGCTTGGACTCTTCTGCATCTTCTTGCATGCTTCCGCGCCTGCTTGGGCTCTTCTGCGCCTGCTTGGACGCTACCGCGCCTGCTTGGACCCTTCTGCGTCTTCTTGCATGCTTCCGCGCCTGCTTGGACGTTTCCGCGCCTGCTTGGACGCTACCGCGGCTGCTTGGACGCTTCCGCGACTGCTTGGACGCTTCCGCGCCTGCTTGGACTCTTCTGCGTCTTCTTGCATGCTTCCGCGCCTGCTTGGACGTTTCCGCGCCTGCTTGGACGCTACCGCACCTGCTTGGACGCTTCCGCGACTGATGGACGCTTCCGCGCCTGCTTGGACTCTTCTGCGCCTTCTTGCATGCTACCGCGCCTGCTTGGGCGCTTCCGCGACTGCTTGGATGCTCCCGCGCCTGCTTGGACGTTTCCGCGCCTTCTTGCATGCTGCCGCACCTGCTTGGACGTTTCCGCGCCTGCTTGGACTCTACCGCGCCTGCTTGGACGCTTCCGCGCCTGCTTGGAAGCTTCCGCGCCTGGTTGGACGCTACCGCGCCTGCTTGGACGCTTCCGCGCCTTCTTGCATGCTTCCGCGCCTGCTTGGACGTTTCCGCGCCTGCTTAGACGCTACCGTGCCTGCTTGTACGTTTCCGCGACCGCTTGGACGCTACCGCGCCTGCTTGGACTCTTCTGCGTCTTCTTGCATGCTTCCGCGCCTGCTTGGACGTTTCCGCGCCTGCTTGGACGCTACCGCGCCTGCTTGGACGCTTCCGCACCTTCTTGCATGCTTCCGCGCCTGCTTGGACGTTTCCGCGACTGCTTGGACGCTTCCGCGCCTGGTTGGACGCTACCGCGCCTGCTTGGACGCTTCCGCGACTGCTTGGACGCATCCGTGCCTGGTTGGACGCTACCGCGCCTGCTTGGACACTACCGCGCCTGCTTGGACGCTTCCGCGACTGCTTGGACGCTACCGCGGCTGCTTGGACTCTTCTGCGCCTGCTTGGACTCTTCTGCGCCTTCTTGCAAGCTTCCGCGCCTGCTTGGACTCTTCTGCGCCTTCTTGCAAGCTTCCGCGCCTGCTTGGACTCTTCTGCGCCTTCTTGCATGCTGCCGCGTCTGCTTGGACGTTTCCGCGCCTGCTTGGACGCTTCCGCGCCTGCTTGCATGCTTCCGCGCCTGGTTGGACGCTACCGCGCCTGCTTGGACGCTTCCGCGACTGCTTGGTCGCATCCGTGCCTGGTTGGACGCTACCGCGCCTGCTTGGACGTTTCCGCGCCTGCTTGGACGCTACCGCGCCTGCTTGTACGCTTCCGCGACCGCTTGGACGCTACCGCGGCTGCTTGGACGCTTCCGCGACTGCTTGGACGCTTCCGCGCCTGCTTGGACTCTTCTGCGTCTTCTTGCATGCTTCCGCGCCTGCTTGGACGTTTCCGCGCCTGCTTGGACGCTACCGCACCTGCTTGGACGCTTCCGCGACTGATGGACGCTTCCGCGCCTGCTTGGACTCTTCTGCGCCTTCTTGCATGCTACCGCGCCTGCTTGGGCGCTTCCGCGACTGCTTGGATGCTTCCGCGCCTTCTTGGACGTTTCCGCGCCTTCTTGCATGCTGCCGCACCTGCTTGGACGTTTCCGCGCCTGCTTGGACTCTACCGCGCCTGCTTGGACGCTTCCGCGCCTGCTTGGAAGCTTCCGCGCCTGGTTGGACGCTACCGCGCCTGCTTGGACGCTTCCGCGCCTTCTTGCACGCTTCCGCGCCTGCTTGGACGTTTCCGCGCCTGCTTAGACGCTACCGCGCCTGCTTGTACGTTTCCGCGACCGCTTGGACGCTACCGCGCCTGCTTGGACTCTTCTGCGTCTTCTTGCATGCTTCCGCGCCTGCTTGGACGTTTCCGCGCCTGCTTGGACGCTACCGCGCCTGCTTGGACGCTTCCGCACCTTCTTGCATGCTTCCGCGCCTGCTTGGACGTTTCCGCGACTGCTTGGACGCTTCCGCGCCTGGTTGGACGCTACCGCGCCTGCTTGGACGCTTCCGCGACTGCTTGGACGCATCCGTGCCTGGTTGGACTCTTCTGCGCATGCTTGGACTCTTCTGCGCCTTCTTGCAAGCTTCCGCGCCTGCTTGGACTCTTCTGCGCCTTCTTGCATGCTGCCGCGCCTCCTTGGACGTTTCCGCGCCTGCTTGGACGCTTCCGCGCCTGCTTGCATGCTTCCGCGCCTGGTTGGACGCTACCGCGCCTGCTTGGACGCTTCCGCGACTGCTTGGTCGCATCCGTGCCTGGTTGGACGCTACCGCGCCTGCTTGGACACTACCGCGCCTGCTTGGACGCTTCCGCGACTGCTTGGAAGCTACCGCGCCTGCTTGGACGCTTCCGCGACTGCTTGGACGCTACCGCGCCTGCTTGGACTCTTCTGCGCCTTCTTGCAAGCTTCCGCGCCTGCTTGGACTCTTCTGCGCCTTCTTGCATGCTCCCGCGCCTGCTTGGACGTTTCCGCGCCTGCTTGGACGCTTCCGCGCCTGCTTGCATGCTTCCCCGCCTGCTTGGACGCTTCCGCGCCTAGTTGGAGGCTACCGCGCCTGCTTGGACGCTTCCGCGACTGCTTGGACACTACCGCGCCTGCTTGGACGCTTCCGCGACTGCTTGGACGCTTCCGCGCCTGGTTGGACGCTACCGCGCCTGCTTGGACGCTTCCGCGACTGCTTGGACGCTTCCGCGCCTGCTTGGACGCTACCGCGCCTGCTTGGACGCTTCCGCGCCTTCTTGCAAGCTTCCGCGCCTGCTTGGACTCTTCTGCACCTTCTTGCATGCTTCCGCGCCTGCTTGGGCTCTTCTGCGCCTGCTTGGACGCTACCGCGCCTGCTTGGACCCTTCTGCGTCTTCTTGCATGCTTCCGCGCCTGCTTGGACGTTTCCGCGCCTGCTTGGACGCTACCGCGCCTGCTTGGACGCTTCCGCGACTGCTTGGACGCTACCGCGCCTGCTTGGACGATTCCGCGACTGCTTGGACGCTTCCGCGCCTGGTTGGACGCTACCGCGCCTGCTTGGACGCTTCCGCGACTGCTTGGACGCTTCTGCGCCTGCTTGGACGCTTCCGCGCCTGCTTGGACTCTTCCGCGCCTGCTTGGACGCTACCGCGCCTGCTTGGACGCTTCCGCGACTGCTTGGACGCTTCCGCGCCTGCTTGGACCCTCCTGCGCCTTCTTGCATGCTTCCGCGCCTGCTTGGACGTTTCCGCGCCTGCTTCGACGCTTCCGCGCCTGCTTGGACTCTTCTGCGTCTTCTTGCATGCTTCCGCGCCTGCTTGGACGTTTCCGCGCCTGCTTGGACGCTACCGCGCCTGCTTGGACGCTTCCGCGACTGCTTGGACGCTTCCGCGCCTGCTTGGACTCTTCTGCGCCTTCTTGCATGCTTCCGCGCCTGCTTGGACGTTTCCGCGCCTGCTTGGACGCTACCGCGCCTGCTTGGACGCTTCTGCGCCTGCTTGGACGCTTCCGAGCCTGCTTGGACTCTTCCGCGCCTGCTTGGACGCTACCGCGCCTGCTTGGACGCTTCCGCGACTGCTTGGACGCTTCCGCGACTGCTTGGACGCTTCCGCGCCTGCTTGGACTCTTCTGCGCCTTCTTACATGCTTCCGCGCCTGCTTGGACGTTTCCGCGCCTGCTTGGACGCTTCCCCGCCTGCTTGGACTTTTCTGCGCCTGCTTGGACTCTTCTGCGCCTTCTTGCATGCTTCCGCGCCTGCTTGGACGTTTCCGCGCCTGCTTGGACGCTACCGCGCCTGCTTGGACGCTTCCGCGCCTGCTTGGACCCTCCTGTGCCTTCTTGCATGCTTCCGCGCCTGCTTGGACGTTTCCGCGCCTGCTTCGACGCTTCCGCGCCTGCTTGGACTCTTCTGCGTCTTCTTGCATGCTTCCGCGCCTGCTTGGACGTTTCCGCGCCTGCTTGGACGCTACCGCGCCTGCTTGGACGCTTCCGCGACTGCTTGGACGCTTCCGCGCCTGCTTGGACTCTTCTGCGCCTTCTTACATGCTTCCGCGCCTGCTTGGACGTTTCCGCGCCTGCTTGGACGCTTCCCCGCCTGCTTGGACTTTTCTGCGCCTGCTTGGACTCTTCTGCGCCTTCTTGCATGCTTCCGCGCCTGCTTGGACGTTTCCGCGCCTGCTTGGACGCTACCGCGCCTGCTTGGACGCTTCCGCGCCTGCTTGGAAGCTTCCGCGCCTGCTTGCATGCTTCCCCGCCTGCTTGGACGCTTCCGCGACTGCTCGGACGCTTCCGCGACTGCTTGGACGCTTCCGCGACTGCTTGGACGCTACCGCGCCTGCTTGGACGCTTCCGCGCCTGCTTGGACTCTTCTGCGCCTTCTTGCATGCTTCCGCGCCTGCTTGGACGTTTCCGCGCCTGCTTGGACGCTACCGCGCCTGCTTGGACGCTTCCGCGCCTGCTTGGACTCTTCGGCGTCTTCTTGCATGCTTCGGCGCCTGGTTGGACGTTTCCGCGCCTGCTTGGACGCTTCCGCGCCTGCTTGGACGCTTCCGCGACTGCTTGGACGCTTCCGCGCCTGCTTGGACTCTTCTGCGCCTTCTTGCATGCTTCCGCGCCTGCTTGGACGTTTCCGCGCCTGCGTGGACGCTACCGCACCTGCTTGGACGCTTCCGCGCCTGCTTTCACGCTTCCCCGCCTGCTTGGACTTTTCTGCGCCTGCTTGGACTCTTCTGCGCCTTCTTGCATGCTTCCGCGCCTGCTTGGACGTTTCCGCGCCTGCTTGGACGCTACCGCGCCTGCTTGGACGCTTCCGCGTCTGCTTGGACGCTATGGCGCCTGCTTGGACGTTTCCGCGCCTGCTTGGACGCTACCGCGCCTGCTTGGACGCTTCCGCGCCTGCTCGGACGCTTCCGCGCCTGCTTGGACTCTTCTGCGTCTTCTTGCATGCTTCCGCGCCTGCTTGGACGTTTCCGCGACTGCTTGGTCTCTACCGCGCCTGCTTGGACGCTACCGCGCCTGCTTGGACGTTTCCGCGCCTTCTTGGACGCTACCGCACCTGCTTGGACGCTTCCGCGTCTGCTTGGACGCTATCGCGCCTGCTTGGACGCTTCCGCAACTGCTTGCATGCTTCCGCGCCTGCTTGGACGTTTCCGCGCCTGCTTGGACGCTACCGCGCCTGCTTGGAGGCTTCCGCGACTGCTTGGACGCTACCGCGCCTGCTTGAACGCTTCCGCGCCTGCTTGGACGCTTCCGCGCCTGCTTGGACGCTTCCGCGGCTGCTTGGACGCTTCCGCGCCTGCTTGGACGCTTCCGCGACTGCTTGGACGCTACCGCGACTGCTTGGTCGCTTCCGCGCCTGCCTGGACGCTTCCGCGCCTGCTTGCATGCTTCCGCGCCTGCTTGGACGTTTCCGCGCCTGCTTGGACGCTTCCGCGACTGCTTGGACGCTTCCGCGCCTGCATGGACTCTTCTGCGCCTTCTTGCATGCTTCCGCGCCTGCTTGGGCTCTTCTGCGCCTGCTTGGACGCTACCGCGCCTGCTTGGACCCTTCTGCGTCTTCTTGCATGCTTCCGCGCCTGCTTGGACGTTTCTGCGCCTGCTTGGACGCTACCGCGGCTGCTTGGACGCTTCCGCGACTGCTTGGACGCTTCCGCGCCTGCTTGGACTCTTCTGCGTCTTCTTGCATGCTTCCGCGCCTGCTTGGACGTTTCCGCGCCTGCTTGGACGCTACCGCACCTGCTTGGACGCTTCCGCGACTGATGGACGCTTCCGCGCCTGCTTGGACTCTTCTGCGACTGCTTGGATGCTCCCGCGCCTGCTTGGACGTTTCCGCGCCTTCTTGCATGCTTCCGCGCCTGCTTGGACGTTTCCGCGCCTGCTTGGACGCTTCCGCGCTTGCTTGGACGCTTCCTCGCCTGCTTGGACTCTTCCGCGCATGCTTGGACGCTTCCGCGCCTGCTTGGACGCTTCCGCGCCTGCTTGGACTCTTCCGCGCCTGCTTGGACGCTACCGCGCCTGCTTGGACGCTTCCGCGACTGCTTGGACGCTTCCGAGCCTGCTTGGACTCTTCCGCGCCTGCTTGGACGCTACCGCGCCTGCTTGGACGCTTCCGCGCCTGCTTGGACGCTTCCGCGACTGCTTGGACGCTTCCGCGCCTTCTTGGACTCTTCTGCGTCTTCTTGGATGCTTCCGCGCCTGCTTGGACGTTTCCGCGCCTGCTTGGACGTTACCGAGCCTGCTTGGACGATTCCGCGCCTGCTTGGACGCTACCGCGCCTGCTTGGACGCTTCCGCGACTGCTTGGACGCTTCCGCGCCTGCTTGGACCCTTCTGCGTCTTCTTGCATGCTTCCGCGCCTGCTTGGACGTTTCCGCGCCTGCTTGGACGCTACCGCGCCTGCTTGGACGCTTCCGCGACTGCTTGGACGCTACCGCGCCTGCTTGGACGATTCCGCGACTGCTTGGACGCTTCCGCGCCTGCTTGGACGCTACCGCGCCTGCTTGGACGCTTCCGCGCCTTCTTGGACGCTTCCGCGCCTGGTTGGACGCTACCGCGCCTGCTTGGACGCTTCCGCGACTGCTTGGACTCTTCTGCGCCTTCTTGCATGCTACCGCGCCTGCTTGGGCACTTCCGCGACTGCTTGGACGCTTCCGCGACTGCTTGGACGCTACCGCGCCTGCTTGGACGCTTCCGCGACTGCTTGGACGCTTCCGCGCCTGCTTGGACTCTTCTGCGCCTTCTTGCATGCTTCCGCGCCTGCTTGGACGTTTCCGCGCCTGCTTGGACGCTACCGCGCCTGCTTGGACGCTTCCGCGCCTGCTTGGACTCTTCTACGCCTGCTTGGACGCTACCGCGCCTGCTTGGACGCTTCCGCGACTGCTTGGACGCTTCCACGCCTGCTTGGACTCTTCTGCGTCTTCTTGCATGCTTCCGCGCCTGCTTGGACGTTTCCGCGCTTGCTTGGACGCTACTGCGCCTGCTTGGACGCTTCCGCGCCTGCTTGGACGTTTCCGCGCCTGCTTGGACGCTACCGCGCCTGCTTGGACGCTTCCGCGCCTGCTTGGAAGCTTCCGCGCTTGGTTGGACGATACCGCGCCTGCTTGGACTCTTCTGCGTCTTCTTGCATGCTTCCGCGCCTGGTTGGACGTTTCCGCGCCTGCTTGGACGCTACCGCGCCTGCTTGGACGCTTCCGCGACTGCTTGGACGCTTCCGCGCCTGCTTGGACTCTTCTGCGCCTTCTTGCATGCTTCCGCGCCTGCTTGGACGTTTCCGCGCCTGCTTGGACGCTACCGCGCCTGCTTGGACGCTTCCGCGCCTGCTTGGACTCTTCTGCGCCTTCTTGCATGCTTCCGCGCCTGCTTGGACGTTTCCGCGCCTGCTTGGACGCTACCGCGCCTGCTTGGACGCTTCCGCGCCTGCTTGGACTCTTCTACGCCTGCTTGGACGCTACCGCGCCTGCTTGGACGCTTCCGCGACTGCTTGGACGCTTCCACGCCTGCTTGGACTCTTCTGCGTCTTCTTGCATGCTTCCGCGCCTGCTTGGAAGCTTCCGCGCCTGCTTGCATGCTTCCCCGCCTGCTTGGACGCTTCCGCGACTGCTCGGACGCTTCCGCGACTGCTTGGACGCTTCCGCGACTGCTTGGACGCTACCGCGCCTGCTTGGAGGCTTCCGCGCCTGCTTGGACTCTTCTGCGCCTTCTTGCATGCTTCCGCGCCTGCTTGGACGTTTCCGCGCCTGCTTGGACGCTACCGCGCCTGCTTGGACGCTTCCGCGCCTGCTTGGACTCTTCTACGCCTGCTTGGACGCTACCGCGCCTGCTTGGACGCTACCGCGCCTGCTTGGACTCTTCTGCGTCTTCTTGCATGCTTCCGCGCCTGGTTGGACGTTTCCGCGCCTGCTTGGACGCTACCGCGCCTGCTTGGACGCTTCCGCGACTGCTTGGACGCTTCCGCGCCTGCTCGGACGCTTCCGCGACTGCTTGGACGCTTCCGCGACTGCTTGGACGCTTCCGCGACTGCTCGGACGCTTCCGCGACTGCTTGGACGCTTCCGCGACTGCTTGGACGCTACCGCGCCTGCTTGGAGGCTTCCGCGCCTGCTTGGACTCTTCTGCGCCTTCTTGCATGCTTCCGCGCCTGCTTGGACGTTTCCGCGCCTGCTTGGACGCTACCGCGCCTGCTTGGACGCTTCCGCGTCTGCTTGGACGCTATGGCGCCTGCTTGGACGTTTCCGCGCCTGCTTGGACGCTACCGCGCCTGCTTGGACGCTTCCGCGCCTGCTCGGACGCTTCCGCGCCTGCTTGGACTCTTCTGCGTCTTCTTGCATGCTTCCGCGCCTGCTTGGACGTTTCCGCGACTGCTTGGTCTCTACCGCGCCTGCTTGGACGCTACCGCGCCTGCTTGGACGTTTCCGCGCCTTCTTGGACGCTACCGCACCTGCTTGGACGCTTCCGCGTCTGCTTGGACGCTATCGCGCCTGCTTGGACGCTACCGCGCCTGCTTGGAGGCTTCCGCGACTGCTTGGACGCTTCCGCGCCTGCTTGGACGCTTCCGCGCCTTCTTGGACTCTTCTGCGTCTTCTTGGATGCTTCCGCGCCTGCTTGGACGTTTCCGCGCCTGCTTGGACGTTACCGAGCCTGCTTGGACGCTTCCGCGCCTGCTTGGACGCTACCGCGCCTGCTTGGACGCTTCCGCGACTGCTTGGACGCTTCCGCGCCTGCTTGGACCCTTCTGCGTCTTCTTGCATGCTTCCGCGCCTGCTTGGACGTTTCCGCGCCTGCTTGGACGCTACCGCGCCTGCTTGGACGCTTCCGCGACTGCTTGGACGCTTCCGCGCCTGCTTGGACTCTTCTGCGTCTTCTTGCACGCTTCCGCGCCTGCTTGGACGTTTCCGCGCCTGCTTGGATTCTTGTGCGCCTTCTTGCATGCTTCCGCGCCTGCTTGGACGTTTCCGCGCCTGCTTGGACGCTTCCGCGAATGCTTGGACGCTTCCGCGCCTGCTCGGACTCTTCTGCGCCTTCTTGCATGCTTCCGCGACTACTTGGACGTTTCCGCGCCTGCTTGGATGCTTCCGCGCCTGCTTGCATGCTTCCCCGCCTGCTTGGACGCTTCCGCGACTGCTCGGACGCTTCCGCGACTGCTTGGACGCTTCCGCGACTGCTTGGACGCTACCGCGCCTGCTTGGACGCTTCCGCGCCTTCTTGCATGCTTCCGCGCCTGCTTGGACGTTTCCGCGCCTGCTTGGACGCTTCCGCGCTTGCTTGGACGCTTCCTCGCCTGCTTGGACTCTTCCGCGCATGCTTGGACGCTTCCGCGCCTGCTTGGACGCTTCCGCGCCTGCTTGGACTCTTCCGCGCCTGCTTGGACGCTACCGCGCCTGCTTGGACGCTTCCGCGACTGCTTGGACGCTTCCGAGCCTGCTTGGACTCTTCCGCGCCTGCTTGGACGCTACCGCGCCTGCTTGGACGCTTCCGCGCCTGCTTGGACGCTTCCGCGACTGCTTGGACGCTTCCGCGCCTTCTTGGACTCTTCTGCGTCTTCTTGGATGCTTCCGCGCCTGCTTGGACGTTTCCGCGCCTGCTTGGACGTTACCGAGCCTGCTTGGACGATTCCGCGCCTGCTTGGACGCTACCGCGCCTGCTTGGACGCTTCCGCGACTGCTTGGACGCTTCCGCGCCTGCTTGGACCCTTCTGCGTCTTCTTGCATGCTTCCGCGCCTGCTTGGACGTTTCCGCGCCTGCTTGGACGCTACCGCGCCTGCTTGGACGCTTCCGCGACTGCTTGGACGCTACCGCGCCTGCTTGGACGATTCCGCGACTGCTTGGACGCTTCCGCGCCTGCTTGGACGCTACCGCGCCTGCTTGGACGCTTCCGCGCCTTCTTGGACGCTTCCGCGCCTGGTTGGACGCTACCGCGCCTGCTTGGACGCTTCCGCGACTGCTTGGACTCTTCTGCGCCTTCTTGCATGCTACCGCGCCTGCTTGGGCACTTCCGCGACTTTTTGGACGCTTCCGCGACTGCTTGGACGCTACCGCGCCTGCTTGGACGCTTCCGCGACTGCTTGGACGCTTCCGCGCCTGCTTGGACTCTTCTGCGCCTTCTTGCATGCTTCCGCGCCTGCTTGGACGTTTCCGCGCCTGCTTGGACGCTACCGCGCCTGCTTGGACGCTTCCGCGCCTGCTTGGACTCTTCTACGCCTGCTTGGACGCTACCGCGCCTGCTTGGACGCTTCCGCGACTGCTTGGACGCTTCCACGCCTGCTTGGACTCTTCTGCGTCTTCTTGCATGCTTCCGCGCCTGCTTGGACGTTTCCGCGCTTGCTTGGACGCTACTGCGCCTGCTTGGACGCTTCCGCGCCTGCTTGGACGTTTCCGCGCCTGCTTGGACGCTACCGCGCCTGCTTGGACGCTTCCGCGCCTGCTTGGAAGCTTCCGCGCTTGGTTGGACGATACCGCGCCTGCTTGGACTCTTCTGCGTCTTCTTGCATGCTTCCGCGCCTGGTTGGACGTTTCCGCGCCTGCTTGGACGCTACCGCGCCTGCTTGGACGCTTCCGCGACTGCTTGGACGCTTCCGCGCCTGCTTGGACTCTTCTGCGCCTTCTTGCATGCTTCCGCGCCTGCTTGGACGTTTCCGCGCCTGCTTGGACGCTACCGCGCCTGCTTGGACGCTTCCGCGCCTGCTTGGACTCTTCTGCGCCTTCTTGCATGCTTCCGCGCCTGCTTGGACGTTTCCGCGCCTGCTTGGACGCTACCGCGCCTGCTTGGACGCTTCCGCGCCTGCTTGGACTCTTCTACGCCTGCTTGGACGCTACCGCGCCTGCTTGGACGCTTCCGCGACTGCTTGGACGCTTCCACGCCTGCTTGGACTCTTCTGCGTCTTCTTGCATGCTTCCGCGCCTGCTTGGAAGCTTCCGCGCCTGCTTGCATGCTTCCCCGCCTGCTTGGACGCTTCCGCGACTGCTCGGACGCTTCCGCGACTGCTTGGACGCTTCCGCGACTGCTTGGACGCTACCGCGCCTGCTTGGAGGCTTCCGCGCCTGCTTGGACTCTTCTGCGCCTTCTTGCATGCTTCCGCGCCTGCTTGGACGTTTCCGCGCCTGCTTGGACGCTACCGCGCCTGCTTGGACGCTTCCGCGCCTGCTTGGACTCTTCTACGCCTGCTTGGACGCTACCGCGCCTGCTTGGACGCTACCGCGCCTGCTTGGACTCTTCTGCGTCTTCTTGCATGCTTCCGCGCCTGGTTGGACGTTTCCGCGCCTGCTTGGACGCTACCGCGCCTGCTTGGACGCTTCCGCGACTGCTTGGACGCTTCCGCGCCTGCTCGGACGCTTCCGCGACTGCTTGGACGCTTCCGCGACTGCTTGGACGCTTCCGCGACTGCTCGGACGCTTCCGCGACTGCTTGGACGCTTCCGCGACTGCTTGGACGCTACCGCGCCTGCTTGGAGGCTTCCGCGCCTGCTTGGACTCTTCTGCGCCTTCTTGCATGCTTCCGCGCCTGCTTGGACGTTTCCGCGCCTGCTTGGACGCTACCGCGCCTGCTTGGACGCTTCCGCGTCTGCTTGGACGCTATGGCGCCTGCTTGGACGTTTCCGCGCCTGCTTGGACGCTACCGCGCCTGCTTGGACGCTTCCGCGCCTGCTCGGACGCTTCCGCGCCTGCTTGGACTCTTCTGCGTCTTCTTGCATGCTTCCGCGCCTGCTTGGACGTTTCCGCGACTGCTTGGTCTCTACCGCGCCTGCTTGGACGCTACCGCGCCTGCTTGGACGTTTCCGCGCCTTCTTGGACGCTACCGCACCTGCTTGGACGCTTCCGCGTCTGCTTGGACGCTATCGCGCCTGCTTGGACGCTACCGCGCCTGCTTGGAGGCTTCCGCGACTGCTTGGACGCTTCCGCGCCTGCTTGGACGCTTCCGCGCCTTCTTGGACTCTTCTGCGTCTTCTTGGATGCTTCCGCGCCTGCTTGGACGTTTCCGCGCCTGCTTGGACGTTACCGAGCCTGCTTGGACGCTTCCGCGCCTGCTTGGACGCTACCGCGCCTGCTTGGACGCTTCCGCGACTGCTTGGACGCTTCCGCGCCTGCTTGGACCCTTCTGCGTCTTCTTGCATGCTTCCGCGCCTGCTTGGACGTTTCCGCGCCTGCTTGGACGCTACCGCGCCTGCTTGGACGCTTCCGCGACTGCTTGGACGCTTCCGCGCCTGCTTGGACTCTTCTGCGTCTTCTTGCACGCTTCCGCGCCTGCTTGGACGTTTCCGCGCCTGCTTGGATTCTTGTGCGCCTTCTTGCATGCTTCCGCGCCTGCTTGGACGTTTCCGCGCCTGCTTGGACGCTTCCGCGAATGCTTGGACGCTTCCGCGCCTGCTCGGACTCTTCTGCGCCTTCTTGCATGCTTCCGCGACTACTTGGACGTTTCCGCGCCTGCTTGGATGCTTCCGCGCCTGCTTGCATGCTTCCCCGCCTGCTTGGACGCTTCCGCGACTGCTCGGACGCTTCCGCGACTGCTTGGACGCTTCCGCGACTGCTTGGACGCTACCGCGCCTGCTTGGACGCTTCCGCGACTGCTTGGACGCTTCCGCGCCTGCTTGGACTCTTCTGCGCCTTCTTGCATGCTTCCGCGCCTGCTTGCATGCTTCCCCGACTGCTTGGACGCTTCTGCGACTGCTTGGACGCTTCCGCGCCTGGTTGGACGCTACCGCGCCTGCTTGGACGCTTCCGCGACTGCTTGGACGCTTCCGCGCCTGCTTGGACACTTCTGCGCCTGCTTGGACACTTCTGCGCCTGCTTGGACGCTACCGCGCCTGCTTGGACGCTTCCGCGACTGCTTGGACGCTTCCGCGCCTGCTTGGACTCTTCTGCACCTTCTTGCATGCTTCCGCGCCTGCTTGGACGTTTTCGCGCCTGCTTGGACGCTACCGCGCCTGCTTGGACGCTTCCGCGCCTGCTTGGACTCTTCTGCGTCTTCTTGCATGCTTCCGCGCCTGCTTGGACGCTTCCGCGACTGCTTGGACGCTTCCCCGCCTGCTTGGACTCTTCTGCGTCTTCTTGCATGCTTCCGCGCCTGCTTGGACGTTTCCGCGACAGCTTGGACGCTACCGCGCCTGCTTGGACGCTACCGCGCCTGCTTGGACGTTTCCGCGCCTTCTTGGACGCTACCGCGCCTGCTTGGACGCTCCCGCGTCTGCTTGGACGCTATCGCGCCTGCTTGGACGCTTCCGCGACTGCTTGCATGCTTCCGCGCCTGCTTGGACGTTTCCGCGCCTGCTTGGACGCTACCGCGCCTGCTTGGAGGCTTCCGCGACTGCTTGGACGCTACCGCGCCTGCTTGATCGCTTCCGCGACTGCTTGGACGCTTTCGCGCCTGCTTGGACGCTTCCGCGCCTGCTTGGACGCTTGCCCGCCTGCTTGGACTTTTCTGCGCCTGCTTGGACTCTTCTGCGCCTTCTTGCATGCTTCCGCGCCTGCTTGGACGTTTCCGCGCCTGCTTGGACGCTACCGCGCCTGCTTGGACGCTTCCGCGTCTGCTTGGACGCTATGGCGCCTGCTTGGACGTTTCCGCGCCTGCTTGGACGCTACCGCGCCTGCTTGGACGCTTCCGCGCCTGCTTGGACGCTTCCGCGCCTGCTTGGACTCTTCTGCGTCTTCTTGCATGCTTCCGCGCCTGCTTGGACGTTTCCGCGACTGCTTGGACGCTACCGCGCCTGCTTGGACGCTACCGCGCCTGCTTGGACGTTTCCGCGCCTTCTTGGACGCTACCGCGCCTGCTTGGACGCTTCCGCGTCTGCTTGGACGCTACCGCGCCTGCTTGGACGCTTCCGCGACTGCTTGGACGCTTCCGCGACTGCTTGGACGCTTTCGCGCCTGCTTGGACCCTTCTGCGTCTTCTTGCATGCTTCCGCGCCTGCTTGGACGTTTCCGCGCCTGCTTGGACGCTACCGCGCCTGCTTGGACGCTTCCGCGACTGCTTGGACGCTGCCGCGCCTGCTTGGACGATTCCGCGCCTTCTTGGACGCTACCGCGCCTGCTTGGACGCTTCCGCGTCTGCTTGGACGCTACCGCGCCTGCTTGGACGCTTCCGCGACTGCTTGGACGCTTCCGCGACTGCTTGGACGCTTTCGCGCCTGCTTGGACCCTTCTGCGTCTTCTTGCATGCTTCCGCGCCTGCTTGGACGTTTCCGCGCCTGCTTGGACGCTACCGCGCCTGCTTGGACGCTTCCGCGACTGCTTGGACGCTGCCGCGCCTGCTTGGACGATTCCGCGACTCCTTGGACGCTTCCGCGCCTGGTTGGACGCTACCGCGCCTGCTCGGATGCTTCCGCGACTGCTTGGACGCTTCTGCGCCTGCTTGGACGCTTCCGCGACTGCTTGGACTCTTCCGCGCCTGCTTGGACGCTACCGCGCCTGCTTGGACGCTTCCGCGACTGCTTGGACGCTTCCGCGCCTGCTTGGACCCTCCTGCGCCTTCTTGCATGCTTCCGCGCCTGCTTGGACGTTTCCGCGCCTGCTTGGACGCTACCGCGCCTGCTTGGACGCTTCCGCGCCTTCTTGCATGCTTCCGCGCCTGCTTGGACGCTACCGCGCCTGCTTGGACGCTTCCGCGACTGCTTGGACGCTTTCGCGCCTGCTTGCACGGTTCCGAGCCTGCTTGGACGCTTCCGCGACTGCTTGGACTCTTCTGCGCCTGCTTGGACTCTTCTGCGCCGTCTTGCATGCTTCCGCGCCTGCTTGGACGCTTACGTGCCTGCTTGGACGCTTCCGCGCCTGCTTGGACGCTTCCGCGACTGCTTGGACGCTTCCGCGCCTGCTTGGACTCTTCTGCGCCTTCTTGCATGCTTCCGCGCCTGCTTGGACGCTTCCGCGCCTGGTTGGACGCTTCCGCGCCTTCTTGCATGCTTCCGCGCCTACTTGGACGTTTCCGCGCCTGCTTGGATGCTTCCGCGCCTGCTTGCATGCTTCCCCGCCTGCTTGGACGCTTCCCCGCCTGCTTGGACTCTTCTGCGTCTTCTTGCATACTTCCGCGCCTGCTTGGACGTTTCCGCGCCTGCTTGGACGCTACCGCGCCTGCTTGGACGCTTCCGTGACTGCTTGGACGCTTCCGCGCCTTCTTGGACGCTCCCACGCCTGCTTGGACGCTTCCGCGCCTGCTTGGACGTTTCCGCGCCTGCTTGGACGCTTCAGCGACTGCTTGGACGCTTCCGCGCCTGCTTGGACTCTTCTGCGCCTTCTTGCATGCTTCCGCGCCTACTTGGACGTTTCCGCGACTGCTTGGACGTTTCTGCGCCTTCTTGCATGCCTCCGCGCCTGCTTGGACGTTTCCGCGCCAGCTTGGACGCTTCCGCGCCTGCTTGGACTCTTCCGCGCCTGCTTGCATGCTTCCGCGCCTGCTAGGACGCTTTCGCGCCTGCTTGCACGGTTCCGAGCCTGCTTGGACGCTTCCGCGACTGCTTGGACTCTTCTGCGCCTGCTTGGACTCTTCTGCGCCGTCTTGCATGCTTCCGCGCCTGCTTGGACGCTTACGTGCCTGCTTGGACGCTTCCGCGCCTGCTTGCATGCTTCCCCGCCTGCTTGGACGCTTCCGCGCCTGCTTGGAATCTTCTGCGCCTTCTTGCATGCTGCCGCGCCTACTTGGACGTTTCCGCGCCTGCTTGGACGCTTCCGCGCCTGCTTGCATGCTACCCCGCCTGCATGGACGCTTCCGCACCTGCTTGGACTCTTCTGCGCCTTCGTGCATGCTGCCGCGCCTACTTGGACGCTTCCGCGCCTGGTTGGACGCTACCGCGCCTGCTTGGACGCTTCCGCGACTACTTGGACGCTTCCGCGCCTGCTTGGACTCTTCTGCGCCTTCTTGCATGCTTCCGCGCCTGCTTGGACGCTTCCGCGCCTGGTTGGACGCTACCGCGCCTGCATCGACGCTTCCGGGATTGCTTGGACGCTTGCGCGCCTGCTTGGACTCTTCTGCGCCTTCTTGCATGCTTCCGCGCCTGCTTGGACGTTTCCACGCCTGCTTGGACGCTACCGCGCCTGCTTGGACGCTTCCGCGACTGCTTGAACGCTACCGCGCCTGCTTGGACGCTTCCGCGACTGCTTGGACGCTTCCGCGCCTGCTAGGACTCTTCTGCGTCTTCTTGCATGCTGCCGCGCCTACTTGGACGCTTCCACGCCTGGTTGGACGCTACCGCGCCTGCTTGGACGCTTCCGCGACTGCTTGGACGCTTCCGCGCCTGCTTGCATGCTTCCCCGCCTGCTTGGACGCTTCCGCGCCTGCTTGGAATCTTCTGCGCCTTCTTGCATGCTGCCGCGCCTACTTGGACGTTACCGCGCCTGCTTGGACGCTTCCGCGCCTGCTTGCATGCTACCCCGCCTGCTTGGACGCTTCAGCGCCTGCTTGGAATCTTCTGCGCCTTCTTGCATGCTGCCGCGCCTACTTGGACGTTTCCACGCCTGCTTGGACGCTTCCGCGCCTGCTTGCATGCTTCCCCGCCTGCCTGGACGCTTCCGCGCCTGCTTGGACTCTTCTGCGCCTTCTTGCATGCTTCCGCGCCTGCTTGGACGTTTCCACGCCTGCTTGGACGCTACCGCGCCTGCTTGGACGCTTCCGCGACTGCTTGAACGCTACCGCGCCTGCTTGGACGCTTCCGCGACTGCTTGGACGCTTCCGCGCCTGCTAGGACTCTTCTGCGCCTTCTTGCATGCTGCCGCGCCTACTTGGACGCTTCCGCGCCTGGTTGGACGCTACCGCGCCTGCTTGGACGCTTCCGCGACTGCTTGGACGCTTCCGCGCCTGCTTGGACTCTTCTGCGCCTTCTTGCATGCTGCCGCGCCTACTTGGACGTTACTGCGCCTGCTTGGACGTTTCCACGCCTGCTTGGACGGTTCCGCGCCTGCTTGCATGCTTCCCCGCCTGCTTGGACGCTTCCGCGCCTCCTTGGACTCTTCTGCGCCTTCTTGCATGCTTCCGCGCCTGCTTGGACGTTTCCGCGCCTGCTTGGACTCTTCTGCGCCTGCTTGGACTCTTCTGCGCCGTCTTGCATGCTTCCGTGACTGCTTGGACGCTTCCGCGCCTTCTTGGACGCTCCCACGCCTGCTTGGACGCTTCCGCGCCTGCTTGGACGTTTCCGCGCCTGCTTGGACGCTTCAGCGACTGCTTGGACGCTTCCGCGCCTGCTTGGACTCTTCTGCGCCTTCTTGCATGCTTCCGCGCCTACTTGGACGTTTCCGCGACTGCTTGGACGTTTCTGCGCCTTCTTGCATGCCTCCGCGCCTGCTTGGACGTTTCCGCGCCAGCTTGGACGCTTCCGCGCCTGCTTGGACTCTTCCGCGCCTGCTTGCATGCTTCCGCGCCTGCTAGGACGCTTTCGCGCCTGCTTGCACGGTTCCGAGCCTGCTTGGACGCTTCCGCGACTGCTTGGACTCTTCTGCGCCTGCTTGGACTCTTCTGCGCCGTCTTGCATGCTTCCGCGCCTGCTTGGACGCTTCCGCGACTGCTTGGACGCTTCCGCGCCTGCTTGGACTCTTCTGCGCCTTCTTGCATGCTTCCGCGCCTGCTTGGACGCTTCCGCGCCTGGTTGGACGCTTCCGCGACTGCTTGGACGCTTCCGCGCCTGCTTGGACTCTTCTGCGCCTTCTTGGACGCTTCCGCGCCTGCTAGGACTCTTCTGCGCCTTCTTGCATGCTGCCGCGCCTACTTGGACGCTTCCGCGCCTGGTTGGACGCTACCGCGCCTGCTTGGACGCTTCCGCGACTGCTTGGACGCTTCCGCGCCTGCTTGGACTCTTCTGCGCCTTCTTGCATGCTGCCGCGCCTACTTGGACGCTTCCGCGCCTGGTTGGACGCTACCGCGCCTGCTTGGACGCTTCCGCGACTACTTGGACGCTTCCGCGCCTGCTTGGACTCTTCTGCGCCTTCTTGCATGCTTCCGCGCCTGCTTGGACGCTTCCGCGCCTGGTTGGACGCTACCGCGCCTGCATCGACGCTTCCGGGATTGCTTGGACGCTTGCGCGCCTGCTTGGACTCTTCTGCGCCTTCTTGCATGCTTCCGCGCCTGCTTGGACGTTTCCACGCCTGCTTGGACGCTACCGCGCCTGCTTGGACGCTTCCGCGACTGCTTGAACGCTACCGCGCCTGCTTGGACGCTTCCGCGACTGCTTGGACGCTTCCGCGCCTGCTAGGACTCTTCTGCGTCTTCTTGCATGCTGCCGCGCCTACTTGGACGCTTCCACGCCTGGTTGGACGCTACCGCGCCTGCTTGGACGCTTCCGCGACTGCTTGGACGCTTCCGCGCCTGCTTGCATGCTTCCCCGCCTGCTTGGACGCTTCCGCGCCTGCTTGGAATCTTCTGCGCCTTCTTGCATGCTGCCGCGCCTACTTGGACGTTACCGCGCCTGCTTGGACGCTTCCGCGCCTGCTTGCATGCTACCCCGCCTGCTTGGACGCTTCAGCGCCTGCTTGGAATCTTCTGCGCCTTCTTGCATGCTGCCGCGCCTACTTGGACGTTTCCACGCCTGCTTGGACGCTTCCGCGCCTGCTTGCATGCTTCCCCGCCTGCCTGGACGCTTCCGCGCCTGCTTGGACTCTTCTGCGCCTTCTTGCATGCTTCCGCGCCTGCTTGGACGTTTCCACGCCTGCTTGGACGCTTACGTGCCTGCTTGGACGCTTCCGCGCCTGCTTGGACGCTTCCGCGACTGCTTGGACGCTTCCGCGCCTGCTTGGACTCTTCTGCGCCTTCTTGCATGCTTCCGCGCCTGCTTGGACGCTTCCGCGCCTGGTTGGACGCTTCCGCGCCTTCTTGCATGCTTCCGCGCCTACTTGGACGTTTCCGCGCCTGCTTGGATGCTTCCGCGCCTGCTTGCATGCTTCCCCGCCTGCTTGGACGCTTCCCCGCCTGCTTGGACTCTTCTGCGTCTTCTTGCATACTTCCGCGCCTGCTTGGACGTTTCCGCGCCTGCTTGGACGCTACCGCGCCTGCTTGGACGCTTCCGTGACTGCTTGGACGCTTCCGCGCCTTCTTGGACGCTCCCACGCCTGCTTGGACGCTTCCGCGCCTGCTTGGACGTTTCCGCGCCTGCTTGGACGCTTCAGCGACTGCTTGGACGCTTCCGCGCCTGCTTGGACTCTTCTGCGCCTTCTTGCATGCTTCCGCGCCTACTTGGACGTTTCCGCGACTGCTTGGACGTTTCTGCGCCTTCTTGCATGCCTCCGCGCCTGCTTGGACGTTTCCGCGCCAGCTTGGACGCTTCCGCGCCTGCTTGGACTCTTCCGCGCCTGCTTGCATGCTTCCGCGCCTGCTAGGACGCTTTCGCGCCTGCTTGCACGGTTCCGAGCCTGCTTGGACGCTTCCGCGACTGCTTGGACTCTTCTGCGCCTGCTTGGACTCTTCTGCGCCGTCTTGCATGCTTCCGCGCCTGCTTGGACGCTTACGTGCCTGCTTGGACGCTTCCGCGCCTGCTTGCATGCTTCCCCGCCTGCTTGGACGCTTCCGCGCCTGCTTGGAATCTTCTGCGCCTTCTTGCATGCTGCCGCGCCTACTTGGACGTTTCCGCGCCTGCTTGGACGCTTCCGCGCCTGCTTGCATGCTACCCCGCCTGCATGGACGCTTCCGCACCTGCTTGGACTCTTCTGCGCCTTCGTGCATGCTGCCGCGCCTACTTGGACGCTTCCGCGCCTGGTTGGACGCTACCGCGCCTGCTTGGACGCTTCCGCGACTACTTGGACGCTTCCGCGCCTGCTTGGACTCTTCTGCGCCTTCTTGCATGCTTCCGCGCCTGCTTGGACGCTTCCGCGCCTGGTTGGACGCTACCGCGCCTGCATCGACGCTTCCGGGATTGCTTGGACGCTTGCGCGCCTGCTTGGACTCTTCTGCGCCTTCTTGCATGCTTCCGCGCCTGCTTGGACGTTTCCACGCCTGCTTGGACGCTACCGCGCCTGCTTGGACGCTTCCGCGACTGCTTGAACGCTACCGCGCCTGCTTGGACGCTTCCGCGACTGCTTGGACGCTTCCGCGCCTGCTAGGACTCTTCTGCGTCTTCTTGCATGCTGCCGCGCCTACTTGGACGCTTCCACGCCTGGTTGGACGCTACCGCGCCTGCTTGGACGCTTCCGCGACTGCTTGGACGCTTCCGCGCCTGCTTGCATGCTTCCCCGCCTGCTTGGACGCTTCCGCGCCTGCTTGGAATCTTCTGCGCCTTCTTGCATGCTGCCGCGCCTACTTGGACGTTACCGCGCCTGCTTGGACGCTTCCGCGCCTGCTTGCATGCTACCCCGCCTGCTTGGACGCTTCAGCGCCTGCTTGGAATCTTCTGCGCCTTCTTGCATGCTGCCGCGCCTACTTGGACGTTTCCACGCCTGCTTGGACGCTTCCGCGCCTGCTTGCATGCTTCCCCGCCTGCCTGGACGCTTCCGCGCCTGCTTGGACTCTTCTGCGCCTTCTTGCATGCTTCCGCGCCTGCTTGGACGTTTCCACGCCTGCTTGGACGCTACCGCGCCTGCTTGGACGCTTCCGCGACTGCTTGAACGCTACCGCGCCTGCTTGGACGCTTCCGCGACTGCTTGGACGCTTCCGCGCCTGCTAGGACTCTTCTGCGCCTTCTTGCATGCTGCCGCGCCTACTTGGACGCTTCCGCGCCTGGTTGGACGCTACCGCGCCTGCTTGGACGCTTCCGCGACTGCTTGAACGCTTCCGCGCCTGCTTGGACTCTTCTGCGCCTTCTTGCATGCTGCCGCGCCTACTTGGACGTTACTGCGCCTGCTTGGACGTTTCCACGCCTGCTTGGACGGTTCCGCGCCTGCTTGCATGCTTCCCCGCCTGCTTGGACGCTTCCGCGCCTCCTTGGACTCTTCTGCGCCTTCTTGCATGCTTCCGCGCCTGCTTGGACGTTTCCGCGCCTGCTTGGACTCTTCTGCGCCTGCTTGGACTCTTCTGCGCCGTCTTGCATGCTTCCGTGACTGCTTGGACGCTTCCGCGCCTTCTTGGACGCTCCCACGCCTGCTTGGACGCTTCCGCGCCTGCTTGGACGTTTCCGCGCCTGCTTGGACGCTTCAGCGACTGCTTGGACGCTTCCGCGCCTGCTTGGACTCTTCTGCGCCTTCTTGCATGCTTCCGCGCCTACTTGGACGTTTCCGCGACTGCTTGGACGTTTCTGCGCCTTCTTGCATGCCTCCGCGCCTGCTTGGACGTTTCCGCGCCAGCTTGGACGCTTCCGCGCCTGCTTGGACTCTTCCGCGCCTGCTTGCATGCTTCCGCGCCTGCTAGGACGCTTTCGCGCCTGCTTGCACGGTTCCGAGCCTGCTTGGACGCTTCCGCGACTGCTTGGACTCTTCTGCGCCTGCTTGGACTCTTCTGCGCCGTCTTGCATGCTTCCGCGCCTGCTTGGACGCTTCCGCGCCTGCTTGGACGCTTCCGCGCCTGCTTGGACGCTTCCGCGACTGCTTGGACGCTTCCGCGCCTGCTTGGACTCTTCTGCGCCTTCTTGCATGCTTCCGCGCCTGCTTGGACGCTTCCGCGCCTGGTTGGACGCTTCCGCGACTGCTTGGACGCTTCCGCGCCTGCTTGGACTCTTCTGCGCCTTCTTGGACGCTTCCGCGCCTGCTAGGACTCTTCTGCGCCTTCTTGCATGCTGCCGCGCCTACTTGGACGCTTCCGCGCCTGGTTGGACGCTACCGCGCCTGCTTGGACGCTTCCGCGACTGCTTGGACGCTTCCGCGCCTGCTTGGACTCTTCTGCGCCTTCTTGCATGCTGCCGCGCCTACTTGGACGCTTCCGCGCCTGGTTGGACGCTACCGCGCCTGCTTGGACGCTTCCGCGACTACTTGGACGCTTCCGCGCCTGCTTGGACTCTTCTGCGCCTTCTTGCATGCTTCCGCGCCTGCTTGGACGCTTCCGCGCCTGGTTGGACGCTACCGCGCCTGCATCGACGCTTCCGGGATTGCTTGGACGCTTGCGCGCCTGCTTGGACTCTTCTGCGCCTTCTTGCATGCTTCCGCGCCTGCTTGGACGTTTCCACGCCTGCTTGGACGCTACCGCGCCTGCTTGGACGCTTCCGCGACTGCTTGAACGCTACCGCGCCTGCTTGGACGCTTCCGCGACTGCTTGGACGCTTCCGCGCCTGCTAGGACTCTTCTGCGTCTTCTTGCATGCTGCCGCGCCTACTTGGACGCTTCCACGCCTGGTTGGACGCTACCGCGCCTGCTTGGACGCTTCCGCGACTGCTTGGACGCTTCCGCGCCTGCTTGCATGCTTCCCCGCCTGCTTGGACGCTTCCGCGCCTGCTTGGAATCTTCTGCGCCTTCTTGCATGCTGCCGCGCCTACTTGGACGTTACCGCGCCTGCTTGGACGCTTCCGCGCCTGCTTGCATGCTACCCCGCCTGCTTGGACGCTTCAGCGCCTGCTTGGAATCTTCTGCGCCTTCTTGCATGCTGCCGCGCCTACTTGGACGTTTCCACGCCTGCTTGGACGCTTCCGCGCCTGCTTGCATGCTTCCCCGCCTGCCTGGACGCTTCCGCGCCTGCTTGGACTCTTCTGCGCCTTCTTGCATGCTTCCGCGCCTGCTTGGACGTTTCCACGCCTGCTTGGACGCTACCGCGCCTGCTTGGACGCTTCCGCGACTGCTTGAACGCTACCGCGCCTGCTTGGACGCTTCCGCGACTGCTTGGACGCTTCCGCGCCTGCTAGGACTCTTCTGCGCCTTCTTGCATGCTGCCGCGCCTACTTGGACGCTTCCGCGCCTGGTTGGACGCTACCGCGCCTGCTTGGACGCTTCCGCGACTGCTTGGACGCTTCCGCGCCTGCTTGGACTCTTCTGCGCCTTCTTGCATGCTGCCGCGCCTACTTGGACGTTACTGCGCCTGCTTGGACGTTTCCACGCCTGCTTGGACGGTTCCGCGCCTGCTTGCATGCTTCCCCGCCTGCTTGGACGCTTCCGCGCCTCCTTGGACTCTTCTGCGCCTTCTTGCATGCTTCCGCGCCTGCTTGGACGTTTCCGCGCCTGCTTGGACTCTTCTGCGCCTGCTTGGACTCTTCTGCGCCGTCTTGCATGCTTCCGTGACTGCTTGGACGCTTCCGCGCCTTCTTGGACGCTCCCACGCCTGCTTGGACGCTTCCGCGCCTGCTTGGACGTTTCCGCGCCTGCTTGGACGCTTCAGCGACTGCTTGGACGCTTCCGCGCCTGCTTGGACTCTTCTGCGCCTTCTTGCATGCTTCCGCGCCTACTTGGACGTTTCCGCGACTGCTTGGACGTTTCTGCGCCTTCTTGCATGCCTCCGCGCCTGCTTGGACGTTTCCGCGCCAGCTTGGACGCTTCCGCGCCTGCTTGGACTCTTCCGCGCCTGCTTGCATGCTTCCGCGCCTGCTAGGACGCTTTCGCGCCTGCTTGCACGGTTCCGAGCCTGCTTGGACGCTTCCGCGACTGCTTGGACTCTTCTGCGCCTGCTTGGACTCTTCTGCGCCGTCTTGCATGCTTCCGCGCCTGCTTGGACGCTTCCGCGCCTGCTTGGACGCTTCCGCGCCTGCTTGGACGCTTCCGCGACTGCTTGGACGCTTCCGCGCCTGCTTGGACTCTTCTGCGCCTTCTTGCATGCTTCCGCGCCTGCTTGGACGCTTCCGCGCCTGGTTGGACGCTTCCGCGCCTTCTTGCATGCTTCCGCGCCTACTTGGATGCTTCCCCGCCTGATTGCATGCTTCCCCGCCTGCTTGGTCGCTTCCGCGACTGCTTGGACGCTACCGCGCCTTCTTGGACGCTCCCACGCCTGCTTGGACGCTTCCGCGCCTGCTTGGACGCTTCCGCGCCTGCTTGGACTCTTCCGCGCCTGCTTGCAGGCTTCCCCGCCTGCTTGGACGTTTCCGCGCCAGCTTGGATGCTTTCGCGCCTGCTTGGACTATTCTGCGCCTTCTTGCATGCTTCCGCGCCTGCTTGGACGTTTCCGCGCCTGCTTGGACGCTTCAGCGACTGCTTGGACGCTTCCGCGCCTGCTTGGACTCTTCTGCGCCTTCTTGCATGCTTCCGCGCCTACTTGGACGTTTCCGCGACTGCTTGGACGTTTCTGCGCCTTCTTGCATGCTTCCGCGCCTGCTTGGACGTTTCCGCGAGAGCTTGGACGCTTCCGCGCCTGCTTGGACTCTTCCGCGCCGGCTTGCATGCTTCCGCGCCTGCTAGGACGCTTTCGCGCCTGCTTGCACGGTTCCGAGCCTGCTTGGACGCTTCCGCGACTGCTTGGACTCTTCTGCGCCTGCTTGGACTGTTCTGCGCCGTCTTGCATGCTTCCGCGCCTGCTTGGACGCTTACGCGCCTGCTTGGACGCTTCCGCGCCTGCTTGGACGCTTCTGCGACTGCTTGGACGCTTCCGCGCCTGCTTGGACTCTTCTGCGCCTTCTTGCATGCTTCCGCGCCTGCTTGGACGCTTCCGCGCCTGGTTGGACGCTTCCGCGCCTTCTTGCATGCTTCCGCGCCTACTTGGACGTTTCCGCGCCTGCTTGGATGCTTCCGCGCCTGCTTAGATGCTTCCCCGCCTGGTTGGACGCTTCCGCGCCTGCTTGGACGCTTCCGCGCCTGCTTGGATGCTTCCGCGCCTGCTTGCATGCTTCCCCGCCTGCTTGCATGCTTCCCCGCCTGCTTGGTCGCTTCCGCGACTGCTTGGACGCTACCGCGCCTTCTTGGACGCTCCCACGCCTGCTTGGACGCTTCCGCGCCTGCTTGGACGCATCCGCGCCTGCTTGGACTCTTCCGCGCATGCTTGGACGCTTCCGCGCCTTCTTGCATGCTTCCGCGCCTACTTGGACGTTTCCGCGCCTGCTTGGATGCTTCCGCGCCTGCTTGCATGCTTCCCCGCCTGGTTGGACGCTTCCGCGACTGCTAGGACGCTTCCGCGCCTGCTTGGACTCTTCTGCGTCTTCTTGCATGCTTCCGCGCCTGCTTGGACGTTTCCGCGCCTGCTTGGACGCTACCGCGCCTGCTTGGACGCTTCCGCGACTGCTTGGACGCTTACGCGCCTGGTTGGACGCTTCCGCGCCTTCTTCCATGCTTCCGCGCCTGGTTGGACACTTCTGCGCCTGCTTGGACGCTACCGCGCCTGCTTGGACCCTTCCGCGCCTTCTTACATGCTTACGCGCCTACTTGGACGTTTCCGCGCCTGCTTGGATGCTTCCGCGCCTGCTTGCATGCTTCCCCGCCTGCTTGCATGCTTCCCCGCCTGCTTGGTCGCTTCCGCGACTGCTTGGACGCTTCCGCGCCTGGTTGGACGCTTCCGCGCCTGCTTGCATGCTTCCGCGCCTGCTTGGACGCTTCCGCGCCTGCTAGGACTCTTCTGCGTCTTCTTGCATGCTTCCGCGCCTGCTTGGACGTTTCCGCGCCTGCTTGGACGCGACCGCGCCTGCTTGGACGCTTCCGCGCCTGCTTGGACGCTTCCGCGCCAGCTTGCATGCTTCCCCGCCTGCTTGGACGCTTCCCCGCCTGCTTGGACTCTTCTGCGTCTTCTTGCATGCTTCCGCGCCTGCTTGGACGTTTCCGCGCCTGCTTGGACGCTACCGCGCCTGCTTGGACGCTTCCGTGACTGCTTGGACGCTTCCGCGCCTGCTTGGACTCTTCTGCGCCTTCTTGCATGCTGCCGCGCCTACTTGGACGTTTCCGCGCCTGCTTGGACGCTTCCGCGCCTGCTTGCATGCTTCCCCGCCTGCTTGGACTCTTCCGCGCCTGCTTGAACTCTTCTGCGCCTGCTTGCATGCTTCCGCGCCTGCTTGGACGCTTCCGCGCCTGCTAGGACTCTTCTGCGTCTTCTTGCATGCTTCCGCGCCAGCTTGGACGTTTCCGCGCCTGCTTGGACGCGACCGCGCCTGCTTGGACGCTTCCGCGACTGCTTGGACGCTTCCGCGCCTGGTTGGACGCGGCCGCGCCTGCTTGGACGCTTCCGCGACTGCTTGGACGCTTCCGCGCCTGCTTGGACTCTTCCGCGCCTGCTTGCATGCTTCCGCGCCTGCTAGGACGCTTTCGCGCCTGCTTGCACGGTTCCGAGCCTGCTTGGACGCTTCCGCGCCTGCTTGGACTCTTCTGCGCCTTCTTGCATGCTTCCGCGCCTGCTTGGACGCTTCCGCGCCTGGTTGGACGCTTCCGCGCCTTCTTGCATGCTTCCGCGCCTACTTGGACGTTTCCGCGCCTGCTTGGATGCTTCCGCGCCTGCTTGCATTCTTCCCCGCCTGGTTGGACGCTTCCGCGCCTGCTTGGACGCTTCCGCGCCTGCTTGGATGCTTCCGCGCCTGCTTGCATGCTTCCCCGCCTGCTTGCATGCTTCCCCGCCAGCTTGGTCGCTTCCGCGACTGCTTGGACGCTACCGCGCCTTCTTGGACGCTCCCACGCCTGCTTGGACGCTTCCGCGCCTGCTTGGACGCTTCCGCGCCTGCTTGGACTCTTCCGCGCCTGCTTGCAGTCTTCCCCGCCTGCTTGGACGTTTCCGCGACTGCTTGGACGTTTCTGCCCCTTCTTGCATGCCTCCGCGCCTGCTTGGACGTTTCCGCGCCAGCTTGGACGCTTCCGCGCCTGCTTGGACTCTTCCGCGCCTGCTTGCATGCTTCCGCGCCTGCTAGGACGCTTTCGCGCCTGCTTGCACGGTTCCGAGCCTGCTTGGACGCTTCCGCGACTGCTTGGACTCTTCTGCGCCTGCTTGGACTCTTCTGCGCCGTCTTGCATGCTTCCGCGCCTGCTTGGACGCTTACGTGCCTGCTTGGACGCTTCCGCGCCTGCTTGGACGCTTCCGCGACTGCTTGGACGCTTCCGCGCCTGCTTGGACTCTTCTGCGCCTTCTTGCATGCTTCCGCGCCTGCTTGGACGCTTCCGCGCCTGGTTGGACGCTTCCGCGCCTTCTTGCAAGCTTCCGCGCCTGCTTGCATGCTTCCCCGCCTGGTTGGACGCTTCCTCGACTGCTAGGATGCTTCCGCGCCTGCTTGGACTCTTCTGCGTCTTCTTGCATGCTTCCGCGCCTGCTTGGACGTTTCCGCGCCTGCTTGGACGCTACCGCTCCTGCTTGGACTCTTCCGCGCCTGCTTGCATGCTTCCGCGCCTGCTAGGACGCTTTCGCGCCTGCTTGCACGATTCCGAGCCTGCTTGGACGCTTCCGCGACTGCTTGGACTCTTCTGCGCCTGCTTGGACTCTTCTGCGCCGTCTTGCATGCTTCCGCGCCTGCTTGGACGCTTACGCGCCTGCTTGGACGCTTCCGCGCCTGCTTGGACGCTTCCGCGACTGCTTGGACGCTTCCGCGCCTGCTTGGACTCTTCTGCGCCTTCTTGCATGCTTCCGCGCCTGCTTGGACGCTTCCGCGCCTGGTTGGACGCTTCCGCGCCTTCTTGCATGCTTCCGCGCCTACTTGGACGTTTCCGCGCCTGCTTGGATGCTTCCGCGCCTGCTGGCATGCTTCCCCGCCTGGTTGGACGCTTCCGCGCCTGCTTGGACGCTTCCGCGCCTGCTTGGACGCTTCCGCGCCTGCTTGCATGCTTCCCCGCCTGCTTGCATGCTTCCCCGCCTGCTTGGTCGCTTCCGCGACTGGTTGGACGCTACCGCGCCTTCTTGGACGCTCCCACGCCTGCTTGGACGCTTTCGCGCCTGCTTGGACGCTTCCGCGCCTGCTTGGACTCTTCCGCGCCTGCTTGCAGGCTTCCCCGCCTGCTTGGACGTTTCCGCGCCAGCTTGGATGCTTTCGCGCCTGCTTGGACTATTCTGCGCCTTCTTGCATGCTTCCGCGCCTGCTTGGACGTTTCCGCGCCTGCTTGGACGCTTCAGCGACTGCTTGGACGCTTACGCGCCTGCTTGGACTCTTCTGCGCCTTCTTGCATGCTTCCGCGCCTACTTGGACGTTTCCGCGACTGCTTGGACGTTTCTGCGCCTTCTTGCATGCTTCCGCGCCTGCTTGGACGCTTACGTGCCTGCTTGGACGCTTCCGCGCCTGCTTGGACGCTTCCGCGACTGCTTGGACGCTTCCGCGCCTGCTTGGACTCTTCTGCGCCTTCTTGCATGCTTCCGCGCCTGCTTGGACGCTTCCGCGCCTGGTTGGACGCTTCCGCGCCTTCTTGCAAGCTTCCGCGCCTGCTTGCATGCTTCCCCGCCTGGTTGGACGCTTCCTCGACTGCTAGGATGCTTCCGCGCCTGCTTGGACTCTTCTGCGTCTTCTTGCATGCTTCCGCGCCTGCTTGGACGTTTCCGCGCCTGCTTGGACGCTACCGCTCCTGCTTGGACTCTTCCGCGCCTGCTTGCATGCTTCCGCGCCTGCTAGGACGCTTTCGCGCCTGCTTGCACGATTCCGAGCCTGCTTGGACGCTTCCGCGACTGCTTGGACGCTTACGCGCCTGCTTGGACGCTTCCGCGCCTGCTTGGACGCTTCCGCGACTGCTTGGACGCTTCCGCGCCTGCTTGGACTCTTCTGCGCCTTCTTGCATGCTTCCGCGCCTGCTTGGACGCTTCCGCGCCTGGTTGGACGCTTCCGCGCCTTCTTGCATGCTTCCGCGCCTACTTGGACGTTTCCGCGCCTGCTTGGATGCTTCCGCGCCTGCTGGCATGCTTCCCCGCCTGGTTGGACGCTTCCGCGCCTGCTTGGACGCTTCCGCGCCTGCTTGGACGCTTCCGCGCCTGCTTGCATGCTTCCCCGCCTGCTTGCATGCTTCCCCGCCTGCTTGGTCGCTTCCGCGACTGGTTGGACGCTACCGCGCCTTCTTGGACGCTCCCACGCCTGCTTGGACGCTTTCGCGCCTGCTTGGACGCTTCCGCGCCTGCTTGGACTCTTCCGCGCCTGCTTGCAGGCTTCCCCGCCTGCTTGGACGTTTCCGCGCCAGCTTGGATGCTTTCGCGCCTGCTTGGACTATTCTGCGCCTTCTTGCATGCTTCCGCGCCTGCTTGGACGTTTCCGCGCCTGCTTGGACGCTTCAGCGACTGCTTGGACGCTTACGCGCCTGCTTGGACTCTTCTGCGCCAGCTTGGACGCTTCCGCGCCTGCTTGGACTCTTCCGCGCCGGCTTGCATGCTTCCGCGCCTGCTAGGACGCTTTCGCGCCTGCTTGCACGGTTCCGAGCCTGCTTGGACGCTTCCGCGACTGCTTGGACTCTTCTGCGCCTGCTTGGACTCTTCTGCGCCGTCTTGCATGCTTCCGCGCCTGCTTGGACGCTTACGCGCCTGCTTGGACGCTTCCGCGCCTGCTTGGACGCTTCCGCGACTGCTTGGACGCTTCCGCGCCTGCTTGGACTCTTCTGCGCCTTCTTGCATGCTTCCGCGCCTGCTTGGACGCTTCCGCGCCTGGTTGGACGCTTCCGCGCCTTCTTGCATGCTTCCGCGCCTACTTGGACGTTTCCGCGCCTGCTTGGATGCTTCCGCGCCTGCTTGCATGCTTCCCCGCCTGGTTGGACGCTTCCGCGCCTGCTTGGACGCTTCCGCGCCTGCTTGGATGCTTCCGCGCCTGCTTGCATGCTTCCCCGCCTGCTTGCATGCTTCCCCGCCTGCTTGGTCGCTTCCGCGACTGCATGGACGCTACCGCGCCTTCTTGGACGCTCCCACGCCTGCTTGGACGCTTCCGCGCCTGCTTGGACGCATCCGCGCCTGCTTGGACTCTTCCGCGCATGCTTGGACGATTCCGCGCCTTCTTGCATGCTTCCGCGCCTACTTGGACGTTTCCGCGCCTGCTTGGATGCTTCCGCGCCTGCTTGCATGCTTCCCCGCCTGGTTGGACGCTTCCGCGACTGCTAGGACGCTTCCGCGCCTGCTTGGACTCTTCTGCGTCTTCTTGCATGCTTCCGCGCCTGCTTGGACGTTTCCGCGCCTGCTTGGACGCTACCGCGCCTGCTTGGACGCTTCCGCGACTGCTTGGACGCTTCCGCGCCTGGTTGGACGCTTCCGCGCCTTCTTCCATGCTTCCGCGCCTGGTTGGACACTTCTGCGCCTGCTTGGACGCTACCGTGCCTGCTTGGACCCTTCCGCGCCTTCTTACATGCTTACGCGCCTACTTGGACGTTTCCGCGCCTGCTTGGATGCTTCCGCGCCTGCTTGCATGCTTCCCCGCCTGCTTGCATGCTTCCCCGCCTGCTTGGTCGCTTCCGCGACTGCTTGGACGCTTCCGCGCCTGGTTGGACGCTTCCGCGCCTGCTTGCATGCTTCCGCGCCTGCTTGGACGCTTCCGCGCCTGCTAGGACTCTTCTGCGTCTTCTTGCATGCTTCCGCGCCTGCTTGGACGTTTCCGCGCCTGCTTGGACGCGACCGCGCCTGCTTGGACGCTTCCGCGACTGCTTGGACGCTTCCGCGCCTGGTTGGACGCGGCCGCGCCTGCTTGGACGCTTCCGCGACTGCTTGGACGCTTCCGCGCCTGCTTGGACTCTTCCGCGCCTGCTTGCATGCTTCCGCGCCTGCTAGGACGCTTTCGCGCCTGCTTGCACGGTTCCGAGCCTGCTTGGACGCTTCCGCGACTGCTTGGACTCTTCTGCGCCTGCTTGGACTCTTCTGCGCCGTCTTGCATGCTTCCGCGCCTGCTTGGACGCTTACGCGCCTGCTTGGACGCTTCCGCGCCTGCTTGGACGCTTCCGCGACTGCTTGGACGCTTCCGCGCCTGCTTGGACGCTTCCGCGCCTGGTTGGACGCGACCGCGCCTGCTTGGACGCTTCCGCGACTGCTTGGACGCTTCCGCGCCTGCTTGGACTCTTCTGCGCCTTCGTGCATGCTGCCGCGCCTACTTGGACGCTTCCGCGCCTGGTTGGACGCTACCGCGCCTGCTTGGACGCTTCCGCGACTGATTGGACGCTTCCGCGCCTGCTTGGACGCTTCCGCGCCTGCTTGGACGCTTCCGCGACTGCTTGGACGCTTCCGCGCCTGCTTGGTCTCTTCTGCGCCTTCTTGCATGCTTCCGCGCCTGCTTGGACGCTTCCCCGCCTGGTTGGACGCTTCCGCGCTTGCTTGGACGCTTCCGCGCCTGCTTGGATGCTTCCGCGCCTGCTTGCATGCTTCCCCGCCTGCTTGCATGCTTCCCCGCCTGCTTGGTCGCTTCCACGACTGCTTGGACGCTACCGCGCCTTCTTGGACGCTCCCACGCCTGCTTGGACGCTTCCGCGCCTGCTTGGACGCATCCGCGCCTGCTTGGACTCTTCCGCGCATGCTTGGACGCTTCCGCGCCTTCTTGCATGCTTCCGCGCCTACTTGGACGTTTCCGCGCCTGCTTGGATGCTTCCGCGCCTGCTTGCATGCTTCCCGGCCTGGTTGGACGCTTCCGCGACTGCTAGGACGCTTCCGCGCCTGCTTGGACTCTTCTGCGTCTTCTTGCATGCTTCCGCGCCTGCTTGGACGTTTCCGCGCCTGCTTGGACGCTACCGCGCCTGCTTGGACGCTTCCGCGACTGCTTGGACGCTTCCGCGCCTGGTTGGACGCTTCCGCGCCTTCTTCCATGCTTCCGCGCCTGGTTGGACACTTCTGCGCCTGCTTGGACGCTACCGCGCCTGCTTGGACCCTTCCGCGACTTCTTACATGCTTACGCGCCTACTTGGACGTTTCCGCGCCTGCTTGGATGCTTCCGCGCCTGCTTGCATGCTTCCCCGCCTGCTTGCATGCTTCCCCGCCTGCTTGGTCGCTTCCGCGACTGCTTGGACGCTTCCGCGCCTGGTTGAACGCTTCCGCGCCTGCTTGCATGCTTCCGCGCCTGCTTGAAAGCTTCCGCGCCTGCTAGGACTCTTCTGCGTCTTCTTGCATGCTTCCGCGCCTGCTTGGACGTTTCCGCGCCTGCTTGGACGCGACCGCGCCTGCTTGGACGCTTCCGCGACTGCTTGGACGCTTCCGCGCCTGCTTGGACGCTACCGCGCCTGCTTGGACGCTTCCGCGACAGCTTGGACGCTTCCGCGCCTGCTTGGACTCTTCTGCGCCTTCTTGCATGCTGCCGCGCCTACTTGGAAGTTTCCGCGCCTGCTTGGACGTTTCCACGCCTGCTTGGACGCTTCCGCGCCTGCTTGCATGCTTCCCCGCCTGCTTGGACGCTTCCGCGCCTGCTTGGACTCTTCTGCGCCTTCTTGCATGCTTCCGCGCCTGCTTGGACGTTTCCGCGCCTGCTTGGACGCTACCGCGCCTGCTTCTACGCTTCCGCGCCTTCTTGCATGCTTCCGCGCCTACTTGTACGTTTCCGCGCCTGCTTGGACGCTTCCGCGCCTGCTTGCATGCTTCCCCGCCTGCTTGGACGCTTCCCCGCCTGCTTGGACTCTTCTGCGTCTTCTTGCATACTTCCGCGCCTGCTTGGACGTTTCCGCGCCTGCTTGGACGCTACCGCGCCTGCTTGGACGCTTCCGTGACTGCTTGGACGCTTCCGCGCCTGCTTGGACTCTTCTGCGCCTTCTTGCATGCTGCCGCGCCTACTTGGACGTTTCCGCGCCTGCTTGGACGCTTCCGCGCCTGCTTGCATGCTTCCCCGCCTGCTTGGACGCTTCCGCGCGTGCTTGGACTCTTCTGCGCCTTCTTGCATGCTTCCGCGCCTGCTTGGACGTTTCCGCGCCTGCTTGGACGCTACCGCGCCTGCTTGGACGCTTCCGCACCTTCTTGCATGCTTCCGCGCCTACTTGGACGTTACCGCGCCTGCTTGGACGCTTCCGCGCCTGCTTGCATGCTTCCCCGCCTGCTTGGACTCTTCCGCGCCTGCTTGGACTCTTCTGCGGCTGCTTGCATGCTTCCGCGCCTGCTTGGACGCTTCCGCGCCTGCTAGGACTCTTCTGCGTCTTCTTGCATGCTTCCGCGGCTGCTTGGACGTTTCCGCGCCTGCTTGGACGCGGCCGCGCCTGCTTGGACGCTTCCGCGACTGCTTGGACGCTTCCGCGCCTGCTTGGACTCTTCTGCGCCTGCTTGGACTCTTCCACGCCTGCTTGGACGCTTCCGCGCCTGCTTGGACTCTTCTGCGCCTTCTTGCATGCTTCCGCGCCTGCTTGGACGCTACCGAGCCTGCTTGGACGCTTCCGCGACTGCTTGAACGCTACCGCGCCTGCTTGGACGCTTCCGCGACTGCTTGGACGATTCCGCGCCTGCTAGGACTCTTCTGCGCCTTCTTGCATGCTGCCGCGCCTACTTGGACGCTTCCGCGCCTGGTTGGACGCTACCGCGCCTGCTTGGACGCTTCCGCGACTGCTTGGACGCTTCCGCGCCTGCTTGGACTCTTCTGCGCCTTCTTGCATGCTGCCGCGCCTACTTGGACGTTACTGCGCCTGCTTGGACGTTTCCACGCCTGCTTGGACGCTTCCGCGCCTGCTTGCATGCTTCCCCGCCTGCTTGGACGCTTCCGCGCCTCCTTGGACTCTTCTGCGCCTTCTTGCATGCTTCCGCGCCTGCTTGGACGTTTCCGCGCCTGCTTGGACGCTACCGCGCCTGCTTCTACGCTTCCGCGCCTCCTTGGACTCTTCTGCGCCTTCTTGCATGCTTCCGCGCCTGCTTGGACTCTTCCGCGCATGCTTGGACGCTTCCGCGCCTTCTTGCATGCTTCCGCGCCTACTTGGACGTTTCCGCGCCTGCTTGGATGCTTCCGCGCCTGCTTGCATGCTTCCCCGCCTGGTTGGACGCTTTCGCGACTGCTAGGACGCTTCCGCGCCTGCTTGGACTCTTCTGCGTCTTCTTGCATGCTTCCGCGCCTGCTTGGACGTTTCCGCGCCTGCTTGGACGCTACCGCGCCTGCTTGGACGCTTCCGCGACTGCTTGGACGCTTCCGCGCCTGGTTGGACGCTTCCGCGCCTTCTTCCATGCTTCCGCGCCTGGTTGGACACTTCTGCGCCTGCTTGGACGCTACCGCGCCTGCTTGGAACCTTCCGCGCCTTCTTACATGCCTACGCGCCTGCTTGGACGTTTCCGCGCCTGCTTGGACGCTTCAGCGACTGCTTGGACGCTTCCGCGCCTGCTTGGACTCTTCTGCGCCTTCTTGCATGCTTCCGCGCCTACTTGGACGTTTCCGCGACTGCTTGGACGTTTCTGCGCCTTCTTGCATGCTTCCGCGCCTGCTTGGACGTTTCCGCGCCAGCTTGGACGCTTCCGCGCCTGCTAGGACTCTTCTGCGCCTTCTTGCATGCTGCCGCGCCTACTTGGACGCTTCCGCGCCTGGTTGGACGCTACCGCGCCTGCTTGGACGCTTCCGCGACAGCTTGGACGCTTCCGCGCCTGCTTGGACTCTTCTGCGCCTTCTTGCATGCTGCCGCGCCTGCTTGGACGCTTACGCGCCTGCTTGGACGCTTCCGCGCCGGCTTGGACGCTTCCGCGACTGCTTGGACGCTTCCGCGCCTGCTTGGACTCTTCTGCGCCTTCTTGCATGCTTCCGCGCCTGCTTGGACGCTTCCGCGCCTGGTTGGACGCTTCCGCGCCTTCTTGCATGCTTCCGCGCCTACTTGGACGTTTCCGCGCCTGCTTGGACGCTTCCGCGCCTGCTTGCATGCTTCCCCGCCTGGTTGGACGCTTCCGCGCCTGCTTGGACGCTTCCGCGCCTGCTTGGATGCTTCCGCGCCTGCTTGCATTTTTCCCCGCCTGCTTGCATGCTTCCCCGCCTGCTTGTCGCTTCCGCGACTGCTTGGACGCTACCGCGCCTTCTTGAACGCTCCCACGCCTGCTTGGACGCTTCCGCGCCTGCTTGGACGCTTCCGCGCCTGCTTGGACTCTTCCGTGCCTGCTTGCAGGCTTCCCCGCCTGCTTGGACGTTTCCGCGCCAGCTTGGATGCTTTCGCGCCTGCTTGGACTATTCTGTGCCTTCTTGCATGCTTCCGCGCCTGCTTGGACGTTTCCGCGCCTGCTTGGACGCTTCAGCGACTGCTTGGACGCTTCCGCGCCTGCTTGGACTCTTCTGCGCCTTCTGGCATGCTTCCGCGCCTACTTGGACGTTTCCGCGACTGCTTGGACGTTTCTGCGCCTTCTTGCATGCTTCCGCGCCTGCTTGGACGTTTCCGCGCCAGCTTGGACGCTTCCGCGCCTGCTTGGACTCTTCTGCGCCTTCTTGCATGCTGCCGCGCCTACTTGGACGTTTCCGCGCCTGCTTGGACGTTTCCACGCCTGCTTGGACGCTTCCGCGCCTGCTTGCATGCTCCCCGCCTGCTTGGACGCTTCCGCGCCTGCTTGGACTCTTCTGCGCCTTCTTGCATGCTTCCGCGCCTGCTTGGACGTTTCCGCGCCTGCTTGGACGCTACCGCGACTGCTTGGACGCTTCCGCGCCTGCTTGGACTCTTCTGCGCCTTCTTGCATGCTGCCGCGCCTACTTGGACGTTACTGCGCCTGCTTGGACGTTTCCACGCCTGCTTGGACGCTTCCGCGCCTGCTTGCATGCTTCCCCGCCTGCTTGGACGCTTCCGCGCCTGCTTGGACTCTTCTGCGCCTTCTTGCATGCTTCCGCGCCTGCTTGGACGTTTCCGCGCCTGCTTGGACGCTTCCGCGCCTGCTTGGACGCTTCCGCGCCTGCTTGCATGCTTCCCCGCCTGCTTGGACGCTTCCCCGCCTGCTTGGACTCTTCTGCGTCTTCTTGCATACTTCCGCGCCTGCTTGGACGTTTCCGCGCCTGCTTGGACGCTACCGCGCCTGCTTGGACGCTTCCGTGACTGCTTGGACGCTTCCGCGCCTGCTTGGACTCTTCTGCGCCTTCTTGCATGCTGCCGCGCCTACTTGGACGTTTCCGCGCCTGCTTGGACGCTTCCGCGCCTGCTTGCATGCTTCCCCGCCTGCTTGGACGCTTCCGCGCCTGCTTGGACTCTTCTGCGCCTTCTTGCATGCTTCCGCGCCTGCTTGGACGTTTCCGCGCCTGCTTGGACGCTACCGCGCCTGCTTGGACGCTTCCGCACCTTCTTGCATGCTTCCGCGCCTACTTGGACGTTACCGCGCCTGCTTGGACGCTTCCGCGCCTGCTTGCATGCTTCCCCGCCTGCTTGGACTCTTCCGCGCCTGCTTGGACTCTTCTGCGGCTGCTTGCATGCTTCCGCGCCTGCTTGGACGCTTCCGCGCCTGCTAGGACTCTTCTGCGTCTTCTTGCATGCTTCCGCGCCTGCTTGGACGTTTCCGCGCCTGCTTGGACGCGGCCGCGCCTGCTTGGACGCTTCCGCGACTGCTTGGACGCTTCCGCGCCTGCTTGGACTCTTCTGCGCCTGCTTGGACTCTTCCACGCCTGCTTGGACGCTTCCGCGCCTGCTTGGACTCTTCTGCGCCTTCTTGCATGTTTCCGCGCCTGCTTGGACGTTTCCGCGCCTGCTTGGACGCTTCCGCGCCTGGTTGGACGCGGCCGCGCCTGCTTGGACGCTTCCGCGACTGCTTGGACGCTTCCGCGCCTGCTTGGAGTCTTCTGCGCCTTCTTGCATGCTTCCGCGCCTGCTTGGACACTTCTGCGCCTTCTTGCATGCTGCCGCGCCTGCTTGGACGTTTCCGCGCCAGCTTGGACGCTACCGCGCCTGGTTGGACTCTTCTGCGTCTTCTTGCATGCTTCCGCGCCTGCTTGGACGCTTCCGCGCCTGCTTGGACGCTTCCGCGCCTGCTTGGACTTTTCCACGCCTGCTTGGACGCTTCCGCGCCTGCTTGGACGATTCCGCGTCTGCTTGGACGCTTCCGCGTCTGCTTGGATGCTTCCGCGCCTGCTAGGACGCTTCCGCGCCTGATTCGACGCTTCCGCGCCTGCTTGGACGCTTCCGCGCCTGCTTGGACGATTCCGCGTCTGCTTGGACGCTTCCGCGTCTGCTTGGACTCTTCCGCGCCTGCTTGGACGATTCCGCGTCTGCTTGGACGCTTCCGCGTCTGCTTGGACTCTTCCGCGCCTGCTTGGACGCTTCCGCGCCGGCTTGGACGCTTCCGCGCCTGCTTGGACGCTTCCGCGCCTGTATGGATGCTCCCGCGCCTGTATGGATGCTTCGCGCCTGTTTGGATGCTTCCGCGCCTGCTTGGACGCTTCCGCGACTGCTTGGACGCTTCCGCGCCAGCTTGGACGCTTCCGCGCCTGCTTGGACGCTTCCGCGCCTGCTTGGACGATTCCGCGTCTGCTTGGACGCTTCCGCGTCTGCTTGGACTCTTCCGCGCCTGCTTGGACGCTTCCGCGCCGGCTTGGACGCTTCCGCGCCTGCTTGGACGCTTCCGCGCCTGCTTGGACAATTCCGCGTCTGCTTGGATGCTTCCGCGCCTGCTTCGACGCTTCCGCGCCTGCTTGGACGATAACGCGCCTGCTTGACGCTTCCGCGCCTGCTAGGACGCTTCCGCGCCTGCTTGGACGCTTCCGCACCTGCTTGGATTCTTCCGCGCCTGCTTGGACGCTTCCGCGACTGCTTGGACGATACCGCGCCTGCTTGGACGCTTCCGCGCCTGCTTGGACGCTTCCGCGCCTGCTTGGACGATTCCGCGCCTGCTTGGACGATTCCGCGTCTGCTTGGACGCTTCCGCGTCTGCTTGGACTCTTCCGCGCCTGCTTGGACGCTTCCGCGCCGGCTTGGACGCTTCCGCGCCTGCTTGGACGCTTCCGCGCCTGTATGGATGCTCCCGCGCCTGTATGGATGCTTCGCGCCTGTTTGGATGCTTCCGCGCCTGCTTGGACGCTTCCGCGACTGCTTGGACGCTTCCGCGCCAGCTTGGACGCTTCCGCGCCTGCTTGGACGCTTCCGCGCCTGCTTGGACGATTCCGCGTCTGCTTGGACGCTTCCGCGTCTGCTTGGACTCTTCCGCGCCTGCTTGGACGCTTCCGCGCCGGCTTGGACGCTTCCGCGCCTGCTTGGACGCTTCCGCGCCTGCTTCGACGATTCCGCGCCTGCTTGACGCTTCCCCGCCTGCTATTACGCTTCCGCGCCTGCTTGGACGCTTCCGCGCCAGCTTGGACGCTTCCGCGCCTTCTTGGACGCTTCCGCGCCTGCTTGGACGCTTCCGCGCCTGCATGGACGCTTTCGCGCCTTCTTGGACGCTTCCGCGCCTGCTTGCACGGTTCTGCGCCTGCTTGCACGCTTCCGCGCCTGCTTGGACGCTTCCGCGCCTGCTTGGACGCTTCCGCGCCGGCTTGGACGCTTCCGCGCCTGCTTGGACGCTTCCGCGCCGACTTGGAAGCTTCCGCCCCTGCTTGGACGCTTCCGCGCCTGCTTGGACGCTTCCGCGCCAGCTTGGACGCTTCCGCGACTGCTTGGAAGCTTCCGCGCCTGCTTGGACGATTCCGCGTCTGCTTGGACGCTTCCGCGTCTGCTTGGATGCTTCCTCGCCTGCTAGGACGCTTCCGCGCCTGATTCGACGCTTCCGCGCCTGCTTGGACGATAACGCGCCTGCTTGACGCTTCCGCGCCTGCTAGGACGCTTCCGCGCCTTCTTGGACGCTTCCGCGCTTGCTTGGACGATTCCGCGCCTGCTTGGACGCTTCCGCGCCTGCTTGGACGCTTCCGCACCTGCTTGGATTCTTCCGCGCCTGCTTGGACGCTTCCGCGCCTACTTTGACGTTTCCGCGCCTGCTTGGACGCTTCCGCGCCTAATTGGACGTTTCCGCGCCTGCTTGGACGCTTCCGCGACTGCTTGGACGCTTCCGCGCCTGGTTGGACGCTACCGCGCCTGCTTGGACGCTTCCGCGCTTGCTTGGACGATTCCGCGCCTGCTTGGACGCTTCCGCGCCTGCTTGGACGCTTCCGCACCTGCTTGGATTCTTCCGCGCCTGCTTGGACGCTTCCGCGCCGGCTTGGAAGCTTCCGCGCCTGCTTGGACGATTCCGCGTCTGCTTGGACGCTTTCGCGTCTGCTTGGACTCTTCCGCGCCTGCTTGGACGCTTCCGCGCCGGCTTGGACGCTTCCGCGCCTGCTTGGACGCTTCCGCGCCTGCTTGGACAATTCCGCGCCAGCTTGGACTCTTCTGCGCCTTCTTGAATGCTTCCGCGCCTGCTTGGACGTTTCCGCGCCTGCTTGGACGCTACCGCGCCTGCTTGGACGCTTCCGCGCCTACTTTGACGTTTCCGCGCCTGCTTGGACGCTTCCGCGCCTAATTGGACGTTTCCGCGCCTGCTTGGACGCTTCCGCGACTGCTTGGACGCTTCCGCGCCTGGTTGGACGCTACCGCGCCTGCTTGGACGCTTCCGCGACTGCTTGGACGCTTCCGCGCCTGCTTGGACGCTACCGCGCCTGCTTGGATGCTTCCGCGCCTGCTTGCATGCTTCCCCGCCTGCTTGGACGCTTCCGCGCCTGCTTGGACGCTTCCGCGACTGCTTGGACGCTTCCGCGCCTGCTTGGACGCTTCCGCGACTGCTTGGACGCTTCCGCGCCTGCTTGGACTCTTTTGCGCCTTCTTGCATGCTTCCGCGCCTGCTTGGACGTTTCCGCGCCAGCTTGGACACTACCGCGCCTGCTTGGACGCTTCCGCGACTGCTTGGACGCTTCCGCGCCGGGTTGGACGCTACCGCGCCTGCTTGGACGCATCCGCGCCTGTTTGGACGCTACCGCGCCTGCTTGGACACTACCGCGCCTGCTTGGACGCGTCCGCGACTGCTTGGACGCTTCCGCGCCTGCTTGAACGCTACCGCGCCTGCTTGGACGCTTCCGCGACTGCTTGGACGCTATCGCGCCTGCTTGGACGCTTCCGCGACTGCTTGGACGCTTCCGCGCCTGCTTGGACTCTTCTGCGCCTTCTTGCATGCTTCCGCGCCTGCTTGGACGTTTCCGCGCCTGCTTGGACGCTACCGCGCCTGCTTGGACGCTTCCGCGACTGCTTGGACGTTTCCGCGCCTGCTTGGACGCTACCGCGCCTGCTTGGACGCTTCCGCGACTGCTTGGACGCATCCGCGCCTGGTTGGATGCTACCGCGCCTGCTTGGACACTACCGCGCCTGCTTGGACGCTACCGCGCCTGCTTGGACGCTTCCGCGACTGCTTGAACGCTACCGCGCCTGCTTGGACGCTTCCGCGACTGCTTGGACGCTTCCGCGCCTGCTTGGACGCTACCGCGCCTGCTTGGACGCTTCCGCGACTGCTTGGACGCTTCCGCGCCTGGTTGGACGCTACCGCGCCTGCTTGAAAGCTTCCGCGCCTGCTTGGACGCTTCCGCGCCTGCTTGGACGCTTCCGCGTCTTCTTGCATGCTTCCGCGCCTGCTTGGACGTTTCCGCGCCTGCTTGGACGCTACCGCGCCTGCTTGGACGCTTCCGCGACTGCTTGGACGCTACCGCGCCTGCTTGGACGCTTCCGCGACTGCTTGGACGCTTCCGCGCCTGCTTGGACTCTTCTGCGTCTTCTTGCATGCTTCCGCGCCTGCTTGGACGTTTCCGCGCCTGCTTGGACGCTACCGCGCCTGCTTGGACGCTTCCGCGACTGCTTGGACGCATCCGCGCCTGGTTGGACGATACCGCGCCTGCTTGGACACTACCGCGCCTGCTTGGACGCTTCCGCGACTGGTTGGACGCTTCCGCGCCTGGTTGGACGCTACCGCGCCTGCTTGGACGCTTCCGCGACTGCTTGGACGCTTCCGCGCCTGCTTGGACGCTTCCGCGCCTGCTTGGACTCTTCTGCGTCTTCTTGCATGCTTCCGCGCCTGCTTGGACGTTTCCGCGCCTGCTTGGACGCTGCCGCGCCTGCTTGGACTCTTCCGCGACTGCTTGGACGCTACCGCGCCTGCTTGGACGCTTCCGCGACTGCTTGGACGCTTCCGCGCCTGCTTGGACTCTTCTGCGTCTTCTTGCATGCTTCCGCGCCTGCTTGGACGCTTCCGCGACTGCTTGGACGCTTCCGCGCCTGCTTGGACTCTTCTGCGTCTTCTTGCATGCTTCCGCGCCTGCTTGGACGTTTCCGCGCCTGCTTGGACGCTACCGCGCCTGCTTGGACGCTTCCGCGACTGCTTGGACGCATCCGCGCCTGGTTGGACGCTACCGCGCCTGCTTGGACGCTTCCGCGCCTGCTTGCATGCTTCCGCGCCTGCTTGGACGTTTCCGCGTCTTCTTGCATGCTTCCGCGCCTGCTTGGACGTTTCCGCGCCTGCTTGGACGCTACCGCGCCTGCTTGGACGCTTCCGCGACTGCTTGGACGCTACCGCGCCTGCTTGGACGCTTCCGCGACTGCTTGGACGCTTCCGCGCCTGCTTGGACTCTTCTGCGTCTTCTTGCATGCTTCCGCGCCTGCTTGGACGTTTCCGCGCCTGCTTGGACGCTACCGCGCCTGCTTGGACGCTTCCGCGACTGCTTGGACGCATCCGCGCCTGGTTGGACGCTACCGCGCCTGCTTGGACGTTTCCGCGCCTGCTTGGACGCTTCCGCGCCTGCTTGGACGCTTCCGCGACTGCTTGGACGCTTCCGCGCCTGCTTGGACGCTACCGCGCCTGCTTGGACGCTTCCGCGCCTGCTTGGACTCTTCTGCGTCTTCTTGCATGCTGCCGCGCCTGCTTGGACGCTTCCGCGACTGCATGGACGCTACCGCGCCTGCTTGGACGCTTCCGCGACTGCTTGAACGCTACCGCGCCTGCTTGGACGCTTCCGCGACTGCTTGGACGCTTCCGCGCCTGCTTGGACGCTACCGCGCCTGCTTGGACGCTTCCGCGACTGCTTGGACGCTACCGCGCCTGCTTGGACGCTTCCGCGAATGCTTGGACGCTTCCGCGACTGCTTGGAAGCTTCCGCGCCTGGTTGGACGCTACCGCGCCTGCTTGAAAGCTTCCGCGCCTTCTTGGACGCTTCCGCGCCTGCTTGGACGCTTCCGCGTCTTCTTGCATGCTTCCGCGCCTGCTTGGACGTTTCCGCGACTGCTTGGACGCTTCCGCGCCTGCTTGGACGCTACCGCGCCTGCTTGGACGCTTCCGCGCCTGCTTGGACTCTTCTGCGTCTTCTTGCATGCTGCCGCGCCTGCTTGGACGCTTCCGCGACTGCATGGACGCTACCGCGCCTGCTTGGACGCTTCCGCGACTGCTTGAACGCTACCGCGCCTGCTTGGACGCTTCCGCGACTGCTTGGACGCTTCCGCGCCTGCTTGGACGCTACCGCGCCTGCTTGGACGCTTCCGCGACTGCTTGGACGCTACCGCGCCTGCTTGGACGCTTCCGCGAATGCTTGGACGCTACCGCGCCTGCTTGGACTCTTCTGCGCCTTCTTGCATGCTGCCGCGCCTGCTTGGACGCTTCCGCGCCTGCTTGGACGCTTCCGCGTCTGCTTGGTCGCTTCCGCGCCTGGTTGGACGCTACCGCGCCTGCTTGGACGCTTCCGCGACTGCTTGGACGCTTCCGCGCCTGCTTGGACTCTTCTGCGCCTTCTTGCATGCTGCCGCGCCTACTTGGACGTTTCCGCGCCTGCTTGGACGCTTCCGCGCCTGCTTGCATGCTTCCCCGCCTGCTTGGACGCTTCCGCGCCTGCTTGGACTCTTCTGCGCCTTCTTGCATGCTTCCGCGCCTGCTTGGACGTTTCCGCGCCTGCTTGGACGCTACCGCGCCTGCTTGGACGCTTCCGCACCTTCTTGCATGCTTCCGCGCCTACTTGGACGTTACCGCGCCTGCTTGGACGCTTCCGCGCCTGCTTGCATGCTTCCCCGCCTGCTTGGACTCTTCCGCGCCTGCTTGGACTCTTCTGCGGCTGCTTGCATGCTTCCGCGCCTGCTTGGACGCTTCCGCGCCTGCTAGGACTCTTCTGCGTCTTCTTGCATGCTTCCGCGCCTGCTTGGACGTTTCCGCGCCTGCTTGGACGCGGCCGCGCCTGCTTGGACGCTTCCGCGACTGCTTGGACGCTTCCGCGCCTGCTTGGACTCTTCTGCGCCTGCTTGGACTCTTCCACGCCTGCTTGGACGCTTCCGCGCCTGCTTGGACTCTTCTGCGCCTTCTTGCATGTTTCCGCGCCTGCTTGGACGTTTCCGCGCCTGCTTGGACGCTTCCGCGCCTGGTTGGACGCGGCCGCGCCTGCTTGGACGCTTCCGCGACTGCTTGGACGCTTCCGCGCCTGCTTGGAGTCTTCTGCGCCTTCTTGCATGCTTCCGCGCCTGCTTGGACACTTCTGCGCCTTCTTGCATGCTGCCGCGCCTGCTTGGACGTTTCCGCGCCAGCTTGGACGCTACCGCGCCTGGTTGGACTCTTCTGCGTCTTCTTGCATGCTTCCGCGCCTGCTTGGACGCTTCCGCGCCTGCTTGGACGCTTCCGCGCCTGCTTGGACTTTTCCACGCCTGCTTGGACGTTTCCGCGCCTGCTTGGGCGCTACCGCGCCTGCTTGGACGCTTCCGCGACTGCTTGGACTCTACCGCGCCTGCTTGAACGCTTCCGCGACTGCTTGGACGCTTCCGCACCTGCTTGGACTCTTCTGCGTCTTCTTGCATGCTTCCGCGCCTGCTTGGACGCTTCCGCGCCTGCTTGGAATCTTCTGCGCCTTCTTGCATGCTGCCGCGCCTACTTGGACGTTTCCACGCCTGCTTGGACGCTTCCGCACCTGCTTGCATGCTTCCCCGCCTGCTTGGACGCTTCCGCGCCTGCTTGGACTCTTCTGCGCCTTCTTGCATGCTTCCGCGCCTGCTTGGACGCTACCGAGCCTGCTTGGACGCTTCCGCGACTGCTTGAACGCTACCGCGCCTGCTTGGACGCTTCCGCGACTGCTTGGACGCTTCCGCGCCTGCTAGGACTCTTCTGCGCCTTCTTGCATGCTGCCGCGCCTACTTGGACGCTTCCGCGCCTGGTTGGACGCTACCGCGCCTGCTTGGACGCTTCCGCGACTGCTTGGACGCTTCCGCGCCTGCTTGGACTCTTCTGCGCCTTCTTGCATGCTGCCGCGCCTACTTGGACGTTACTGCGCCTGCTTGGACGTTTCCACGCCTGCTTGGACGCTTCCGCGCCTGCTTGCATGCTTCCCCGCCTGCTTGGACGCTTCCGCGCCTCCTTGGACTCTTCTGCGCCTTCTTGCATGCTTCCGCGCCTGCTTGGACGTTTCCGCGCCTGCTTGGACGCTTCCGCGCCTGCTTGGACGCTTCCGCGCCGGCTTGGACGCTTCCGCGCCAGCTTGGACGCTTCCGCGACTGCTTGGAAGCTTCCGCGCCTGCTTGGACGATTCCGCGTCTGCTTGGACGCTTCCGCGTCTGCTTGGATGCTTCCTCGCCTGCTAGGACGCTTCCGCGCCTGCTTGGACGCTTCCGCGCCTTCTTGGACGCTTCCGCGCCTGCTTGGACGATTCCGCGTCTGCTTGGATGCTTCCGCGCCTGCTAGGACGCTTCCGCGCCTGATTCGACGCTTCCGCGCCTGCTTGGACGATAACGCGCCTGCTTGACGCTTCCGCGCCTGCTAGGACGCTTCCGCGCCTGCTTGGACGCTTCCGCACCTGCTTGGATTCTTCCGCGCCTGCTTGGACGCTTCCGCGCCTGCTTGCACGGTTCTGCGCCTGCTTGGACGCTTCCGCGCCTGCTTGGAAGCTTCCGCGCCTGCTTGGACGCTTCCGCGCCTGCTTGGACGCTTCCGCGCCTGCTTGCACGGTTCTGCGCCTGCTTGGACGCTTCCGCGCCTGCTTGGACTCTTCTGCGTCTTCTTGCATGCTTCCGCGCCTGCTTGGACGTTTCCGCGCCTGCTTGGACGCTACCGCGCCTGCTTGGACGCTTCCGCGACTGCTTGGACGCATCCGCGCCTGGTTGGACGATACCGCGCCTGCTTGGACACTACCGCGCCTGCTTGGACGTTTCCGCGACTGGTTGGACGCTTCCGCGCCTGGTTGGACGCTACCGCGCCTGCTTGGACGCTTCCGCGACTGCTTGGACGCTTCCGCGCCTGCTTGGACGCTTCCGCGCCTGCTTGGACTCTTCTGCGTCTTCTTGCATGCTTCCGCGCCTGCTTGGACGTTTCCGCGCCTGCTTGGACGCTGCCGCGCCTGCTTGGACTCTTCCGCGACTGCTTGGACGCTACCGCGCCTGCTTGGACGCTTCCGCGACTGCTTGGACGCTTCCGCGCCTGCTTGGACTCTTCTGCGTCTTCTTGCATGCTTCCGCGCCTGCTTGGACGCTTCCGCGACTGCTTGGACGCTTCCGCGCCTGCTTGGACTCTTCTGCGTCTTCTTGCATGCTTCCGCGCCTGCTTGGACGTTTCCGCGCCTGCTTGGACGCTACCGCGCCTGCTTGCATGCTTCCCCGCCTGCTTGGACGCTTCCGCGCCTGCTTGGACTCTTCTGCGCCTTCTTGCATGCTTCCGCGCCTGCTTGGACGTTTCCGCGCCTGCTTGGACGCTTCCGCGCCTGCTTGGACGCTTCCGCGCCTGCTTGCATGCTTCCCCGCCTGCTTGGACGCTTCCCCGCCTGCTTGGACTCTTCTGCGTCTTCTTGCATACTTCCGCGCCTGCTTGGACGTTTCCGCGCCTGCTTGGACGCTACCGCGCCTGCTTGGACGCTTCCGTGACTGCTTGGACGCTTCCGCGCCTGCTTGGACTCTTCTGCGCCTTCTTGCATGCTGCCGCGCCTACTTGAACGTTTCCGCGCCTGCTTGGACGCTTCCGCGACTGCTTGAACGCTACCGCGCCTGCTTGGACGCTTCCGCGACTGCTTGGACGCTTCCGCGCCTGCTAGGACTCTTCTGCGCCTTCTTGCATGCTGCCGCGCCTACTTGGACGCTTCCGCGCCTGGTTGGACGCTACCGCGCCTGCTTGGACGCTTCCGCGACTGCTTGGACGCTTCCGCGCCTGCTTGGACTCTTCTGCGCCTTCTTGCATGCTGCCGCGCCTACTTGGACGTTACTGCGCCTGCTTGGACGTTTCCACGCCTGCTTGGACGCTTCCGCGCCTGCTTGCATGCTTCCCCGCCTGCTTGGACGCTTCCGCGCCTCCTTGGACTCTTCTGCGCCTTCTTGCATGCTTCCGCGCCTGCTTGGACGTTTCCGCGCCTGCTTGGACGCTTCCGCGCCTGCTTGGACGCTTCCGCGCCGGCTTGGACGCTTCCGCGCCAGCTTGGACGCTTCCGCGACTGCTTGGAAGCTTCCGCGCCTGCTTGGACGATTCCGCGTCTGCTTGGACGCTTCCGCGTCTGCTTGGATGCTTCCTCGCCTGCTAGGACGCTTCCGCGCCTGCTTGGACGCTTCCGCGCCTTCTTGGACGCTTCCGCGCCTGCTTGGACGATTCCGCGTCTGCTTGGATGCTTCCGCGCCTGCTAGGACGCTTCCGCGCCTGATTCGACGCTTCCGCGCCTGCTTGGACGATAACGCGCCTGCTTGACGCTTCCGCGCCTGCTAGGACGCTTCCGCGCCTGCTTGGACGCTTCCGCACCTGCTTGGATTCTTCCGCGCCTGCTTGGACGCTTCCGCGCCTGCTTGCACGGTTCTGCGCCTGCTTGGACGCTTCCGCGCCTGCTTGGAAGCTTCCGCGCCTGCTTGGACGCTTCCGCGCCTGCTTGGACGCTTCCGCGCCTGCTTGCACGGTTCTGCGCCTGCTTGGACGCTTCCGCGCCTGCTTGGACTCTTCTGCGTCTTCTTGCATGCTTCCGCGCCTGCTTGGACGTTTCCGCGCCTGCTTGGACGCTACCGCGCCTGCTTGGACGCTTCCGCGACTGCTTGGACGCATCCGCGCCTGGTTGGACGATACCGCGCCTGCTTGGACACTACCGCGCCTGCTTGGACGTTTCCGCGACTGGTTGGACGCTTCCGCGCCTGGTTGGACGCTACCGCGCCTGCTTGGACGCTTCCGCGACTGCTTGGACGCTTCCGCGCCTGCTTGGACGCTTCCGCGCCTGCTTGGACTCTTCTGCGTCTTCTTGCATGCTTCCGCGCCTGCTTGGACGTTTCCGCGCCTGCTTGGACGCTGCCGCGCCTGCTTGGACTCTTCCGCGACTGCTTGGACGCTACCGCGCCTGCTTGGACGCTTCCGCGACTGCTTGGACGCTTCCGCGCCTGCTTGGACTCTTCTGCGTCTTCTTGCATGCTTCCGCGCCTGCTTGGACGCTTCCGCGACTGCTTGGACGCTTCCGCGCCTGCTTGGACTCTTCTGCGTCTTCTTGCATGCTTCCGCGCCTGCTTGGACGTTTCCGCGCCTGCTTGGACGCTACCGCGCCTGCTTGCATGCTTCCCCGCCTGCTTGGACGCTTCCGCGCCTGCTTGGACTCTTCTGCGCCTTCTTGCATGCTTCCGCGCCTGCTTGGACGTTTCCGCGCCTGCTTGGACGCTTCCGCGCCTGCTTGGACGCTTCCGCGCCTGCTTGCATGCTTCCCCGCCTGCTTGGACGCTTCCCCGCCTGCTTGGACTCTTCTGCGTCTTCTTGCATACTTCCGCGCCTGCTTGGACGTTTCCGCGCCTGCTTGGACGCTACCGCGCCTGCTTGGACGCTTCCGTGACTGCTTGGACGCTTCCGCGCCTGCTTGGACTCTTCTGCGCCTTCTTGCATGCTGCCGCGCCTACTTGAACGTTTCCGCGCCTGCTTGGACGCTTCCGCGCCTGCTTGCATGCTTCCCCGCCTGCTTGGACGCTTCCGCGCCTGCTTGGACTCTTCTGCGCCTTCTTGCATGCTTCCGCGCCTGCTTGGACGTTTCCGCGCCTGCTTGGACGCTACCGCGCCTGCTTGGACGTTTCCGCGCCAGCTTGGACGCTACCGCGCCTGGTTGGACTCTTCTGCGTCTTCTTGCATGCTTCCGCGCCTGCTTGGACGCTTCTGCGCCTGCTTGGACGCTTCCGCGCCTGCTTGGACTTTTCCACGCCTGCTTGGACGTTTCCGCGCCTGCTTGGGCGCTACCGCGCCTGCTTGGACGTTTCCGCGCCTGCTTGGACGCTACCGCGCCTGCTTGGACGCTTCCGCACCTTCTTGCATGCTTCCGCGCCTACTTGGACGTTACCGCGCCTGCTTGGACGCTTCCGCGCCTGCTTGCATGCTTCCCCGCCTGCTTGGACTCTTCCGCGCCTGCTTGGACTCTTCTGCGGCTGCTTGCATGCTTCCGCGCCTGCTTGGACGCTTCCGCGCCTGCTAGGACTCTTCTGCGTCTTCTTGCATGCTTCCGCGCCTGCTTGGACGTTTCCGCGCCTGCTTGGACGCGGCCGCGCCTGCTTGGACGCTTCCGCGACTGCTTGGACGCTTCCGCGCCTGCTTGGACTCTTCTGCGCCTGCTTGGACTCTTCCACGCCTGCTTGGACGCTTCCGCGCCTGCTTGGACTCTTCTGCGCCTTCTTGCATGTTTCCGCGCCTGCTTGGACGTTTCCGCGCCTGCTTGGACGCTTCCGCGCCTGGTTGGACGCGGCCGCGCCTGCTTGGACGCTTCCGCGACTGCTTGGACGCTTCCGCGCCTGCTTGGAGTCTTCTGCGCCTTCTTGCATGCTTACGCGCCTGCTTGGACACTTCTGCGCCTTCTTGCATGCTGCCGCGCCTGCTTGGACGTTTCCGCGCCAGCTTGGACGCTACCGCGCCTGGTTGGACTCTTCTGCGTCTTCTTGCATGCTTCCGCGCCTGCTTGGACGCTTCCGCGCCTGCTTGGACGCTTCCGCGCCTGCTTGGACTTTTCCACGCCTGCTTGGACGTTTCCGCGCCTGCTTGGGCGCTACCGCGCCTGCTTGGACGCTTCCGCGACTGCTTGGACTCTACCGCGCCTGCTTGAACGCTTCCGCGACTGCTTGGACGCTTCCGCACCTGCTTGGACTCTTCTGCGTCTTCTTGCATGCTTCCGCGCCTGCTTGGACGCTTCCGCGCCTGCTTGGAATCTTCTGCGCCTTCTTGCATGCTGCCGCGCCTACTTGGACGTTTCCACGCCTGCTTGGACGCTTCCGCACCTGCTTGCATGCTTCCCCGCCTGCTTGGACGCTTCCGCGCCTGCTTGGACTCTTCTGCGCCTTCTTGCATGCTTCCGCGCCTGCTTGGACGCTACATAGCCTGCTTGGACGCTTCCGCGACTGCTTGAACGCTACCGCGCCTGCTTGGACGCTTCCGCGACTGCTTGGACGCTTCCGCGCCTGCTAGGACTCTTCTGCGCCTTCTTGCATGCTGCCGCGCCTACTTGGACGCTTCCGCGCCTGGTTGGACGCTACCGCGCCTGCTTGGACGCTTCCGCGACTGCTTGGACGCTTCCGCGCCTGCTTGGACTCTTCTGCGCCTTCTTGCATGCTGCCGCGCCTACTTGGACGTTACTGCGCCTGCTTGGACGTTTCCACGCCTGCTTGGACGCTTCCGCGCCTGCTTGCATGCTTCCCCGCCTGCTTGGACGCTTCCGCGCCTCCTTGGACTCTTCTGCGCCTTCTTGCATGCTTCCGCGCCTGCTTGGACGTTTCCGCGCCAGCTTGGACGCTTCCGCGCCTGCTTGGACGCTTCCGCGCCGGCTTGGACGCTTCCGCGCCAGCTTGGACGCTTCCGCGACTGCTTGGAAGCTTCCGCGCCTGCTTGGACGATTCCGCGTCTGCTTGGACGCTTCCGCGTCTGCTTGGATGCTTCCTCGCCTGCTAGGACGCTTCCGCGCCTGCTTGGACGCTTCCGCGCCTTCTTGGACGCTTCCGCGCCTGCTTGGACGATTCCGCGTCTGCTTGGATGCTTCCGCGCCTGCTAGGACGCTTCCGCGCCTGATTCGACGCTTCCGCGCCTGCTTGGACGATAACGCGCCTGCTTGACGCTTCCGCGCCTGCTAGGACGCTTCCGCGCCTGCTTGGACGCTTCCGCACCTGCTTGGATTCTTCCGCGCCTGCTTGGACGCTTCCGCGCCTGCTTGCACGGTTCTGCGCCTGCTTGGACGCTTCCGCGCCTGCTTGGAAGCTTCCGCGCCTGCTTGGACGCTTCCGCGCCTGCTTGGACGCTTCCGCGCCTGCTTGGACGCTTCCGCGCCGGCTTGGACGCTTCCGCGCCTGCTTGGACGCTTCCGCGCCGACTTGGAAGCTTCCGCCCCTGCTTGGACGCTTCCGCGCCTGCTTGGACGCTTCCGCGCCAGCTTGGACGCTTCCGCGACTGCTTGGAAGCTTCCGCGCCTGCTTGGACGATTCCGCGTCTGCTTGGACGCTTCCGCGTCTGCTTGGATGCTTCCTCGCCTGCTAGGACGCTTCCGCGCCTGATTCGACGCTTCCGCGCCTGCTTGGACGATAACGCGCCTGCTTGACGCTTCCGCGCCTGCTAGGACGCTTCCGCGCCTTCTTGGACGCTTCCGCGCCTGCTTGGACGATTCCGCGTCTGCTTGGATGCTTCCGCGCCTGCTTGGACGCTTCCGCGCCTGCTTGCACGGTTCTGCGCCTGCTTGGACGCTTCCGCGCCTGCTTGGAAGCTTCCGCGCCTGCTTGGACGCTTCCGCGCCTGCTTGGACGCTTCCGCGCCTGCTTGCACGGTTCTGCGCCTGCTTGGACGCTTCCGCGCCTGCTTGGAAGCTTCCGCGCCTGCTTGGACGCTTCCGCGCCTGCTTGGACGCTTCCGCGCCTGCTTGGACGCTTCCGCGCCGGCTTGGACGCTTCCGCGCCTGCTTGGACGCTTCCGCGCCGACTTGGAAGCTTCCGCCCCTGCTTGGACGCTTCCGCGCCTGCTTGGACGCTTCCGCGCCAGCTTGGACGCTTCCGCGACTGCTTGGAAGCTTCCGCGCCTGCTTGGACGATTCCGCGCCTGCTTGGAAGCTTCCGCGCCTGCTTGGACGCTTCCGCGCCTGCTTGGACGCTTCCGCGCCTGCTTGCACGGTTCTGCGCCTGCTTGGACGCTTCCGCGCCTGCTTGGAAGCTTCCGCGCCTGCTTGGACGCTTCCGCGCCTGCTTGGACGCTTCCGCGCCTGCTTGGACGCTTCCGCGCCGGCTTGGACGCTTCCGCGCCTGCTTGGACGCTTCCGCGCCGACTTGGAAGCTTCCGCCCCTGCTTGGACGCTTCCGCGCCTGCTTGGACGCTTCCGCGCCAGCTTGGACGCTTCCGCGACTGCTTGGAAGCTTCCGCGCCTGCTTGGACGATTCCGCGTCTGCTTGGACGCTTCCGCGTCTGCTTGGATGCTTCCTCGCCTGCTAGGACGCTTCCGCGCCTGATTCGACGCTTCCGCGCCTGCTTGGACGATAACGCGCCTGCTTGACGCTTCCGCGCCTGCTAGGACGCTTCCGCGCCTTCTTGGACGCTTCCGCGCCTGCTTGGACGATTCCGCGTCTGCTTGGATGCTTCCGCGCCTGCTAGGACGCTTCCGCGCCTGATTCGACGCTTCCGCGCCTGCTTGGACGATAACGCGCCTGCTTGACGCTTCCGCGCCTGCTAGGACGCTTCCGCGCCTGCTTGGACGCTTCCGCACCTGCTTGGATTCTTCCGCGCCTGCTTGGACGCTTCCGCGCCTGCTTGCACGGTTCTGCGCCTGCTTGGACGCTTCCGCGCCTGCTTGGAAGCTTCCGCGCCTGCTTGGACGCTTCCGCGCCTGCTTGGACGCTTCCGCGCCTGCTTGGACGCTTCCGCGCCTGCTTTTACGATTCCGCGTCTGCTTGGATGCTTCCGCGCCTGCTAGGACGCTTCCGCGCCTGATTCGACGCTTCCGCGCCTGCTTGGACGATAACGCGCCTGCTTGACGCTTCCGCGCCTGCTAGGACGCTTCCGCGCCTGCTTGGACGCTTCCGCACCTGCTTGGATTCTTCCGCGCCTGCTTGGACGCTTCCGCGCCGACTTGGAAGCTTCCGCCCCTGCTTGGACGCTTCCGCGCCTGCTTGGACGCTTCCGCGCCAGCTTGGACGCTTCCGCGACTGCTTGGAAGCTTCCGCGCCTGCTTGGAAGATTCCGCGTCTGCTTGGACGCTTCCGCGTCTGCTTGGATGCTTCCGCGCCTGCTAGGACGCTTCCGCGCCTGATTCGACGCTTCCGCGCCTGCTTGGACGCTTCCGCGCCTGCTTGCACGGTTCTGCGCCTGCTTGCACGCTTCCGCGCCTGCTTGGACGCTTCCGCGCCTGCTTGGACGCTTCCGCGCCGGCTTGGACGCTTCCGCGCCTGCTTGGACGCTTCCGCGCCGACTTGGAAGCTTCCGCCCCTGCTTGGACGCTTCCGCGCCTGCTTGGACGATTCCGCGTCTGCTTGGATGCTTCCGCGCCTGCTAGGACGCTTCCGCGCCTGATTCGACGCTTCCGCGCCTGCTTGGACGATAACGCGCCTGCTTGACGCTTCCGCGCCTGCTAGGACGCTTCCGCGCCTGCTTGGACGCTTCCGCACCTGCTTGGATTCTTCCGCGCCTGCTTGGACGCTTCCGCGCCTGCTTGCACGGTTCTGCGCCTGCTTGGACGCTTCCGCGCCTGCTTGGAAGCTTCCGCGCCTGCTTGGACGCTTCCGCGCCTGCTTGGACGCTTCCGCGCCTGCTTGGACGCTTCCGCGCCTGCTTTTACGATTCCGCGTCTGCTTGGATGCTGCCGCGCCTGCTAGGACGCTTCCGCGCCTGATTCGACGCTTCCGCGCCTGCTTGGACGATAACGCGCCTGCTTGACGCTTCCGCGCCTGCTAGGACGCTTCCGCGCCTGCTTGGACGCTTCCGCACCTGCTTGGATTCTTCCGCGCCTGCTTGGACGCTTCCGCGCCGACTTGGAAGCTTCCGCCCCTGCTTGGACGCTTCCGCGCCTGCTTGGACGCTTCCGCGCCAGCTTGGACGCTTCCGCGACTGCTTGGAAGCTTCCGCGCCTGCTTGGACGATTCCGCGTCTGCTTGGACGCTTCCGCGTCTGCTTGGATGCTTCCGCGCCTGCTAGGACGCTTCCGCGCCTGATTCGACGCTTCCGCGCCTGCTTGGACGCTTCCGCGCCTGCTTGGACGATTCCGCGTCTGCTTGGACGCTTCCGCGTCTGCTTGGACTCTTCCGCGCCTGCTTGGACGATTCCGCGTCTGCTTGGACGCTTCCGCGTCTGCTTGGACTCTTCCGCGCCTGCTTGGACGCTTCCGCGCCGGCTTGGACGCTTCCGCGCCTGCTTGGACGCTTCCGCGCCTGTATGGATGCTCCCGCGCCTGTATGGATGCTTCGCGCCTGTTTGGATGCTTCCGCGCCTGCTTGGACGCTTCCGCGACTGCTTGGACGCTTCCGCGCCAGCTTGGACGCTTCCGCGCCTGCTTGGACGCTTCCGCGCCTGCTTGGACGATTCCGCGTCTGCTTGGACGCTTCCGCGTCTGCTTGGACTCTTCCGCGCCTGCTTGGACGCTTCCGCGCCGGCTTGGACGCTTCCGCGCCTGCTTGGACGCTTCCGCGCCTGCTTGGACAATTCCGCGTCTGCTTGGATGCTTCCGCGCCTGCTTCGACGCTTCCGCGCCTGCTTGGACGATAACGCGCCTGCTTGACGCTTCCGCGCCTGCTAGGACGCTTCCGCGCCTGCTTGGACGCTTCCGCACCTGCTTGGATTCTTCCGCGCCTGCTTGGACGCTTCCGCGACTGCTTGGACGATACCGCGCCTGCTTGGACGCTTCCGCGCCTGCTTGGACGCTTCCGCGCCTGCTTGGACGATTCCGCGCCTGCTTGGACGATTCCGCGTCTGCTTGGACGCTTCCGCGTCTGCTTGGACTCTTCCGCGCCTGCTTGGACGCTTCCGCGCCGGCTTGGACGCTTCCGCGCCTGCTTGGACGCTTCCGCGCCTGTATGGATGCTCCCGCGCCTGTATGGATGCTTCGCGCCTGTTTGGATGCTTCCGCGCCTGCTTGGACGCTTCCGCGCCTGTATGGATGCTCCCGCGCCTGTATGGATGCTTCCGCGCCTGCTAGGACGCTTCCGCGCCTGATTCGACGCTTCCGCGCCTGCTTGGACGATAACGCGCCTGCTTGACGCTTCCGCGCCTGCTAGGACGCTTCCGCGCCTGCTTGGACGCTTCCGCACCTGCTTGGATTCTTCCGCGCCTGCTTGGACGCTTCCGCGCCGACTTGGAAGCTTCCGCCCCTGCTTGGACGCTTCCGCGCCTGCTTGGACGCTTCCGCGCCAGCTTGGACGCTTCCGCGACTGCTTGGAAGCTTCCGCGCCTGCTTGGACGATTCCGCGTCTGCTTGGACGCTTCCGCGTCTGCTTGGATGCTTCCGCGCCTGCTAGGACGCTTCCGCGCCTGATTCGACGCTTCCGCGCCTGCTTGGACGCTTCCGCGCCTGCTTGGACGATTCCGCGTCTGCTTGGACGCTTCCGCGTCTGCTTGGACTCTTCCGCGCCTGCTTGGACGATTCCGCGTCTGCTTGGACGCTTCCGCGTCTGCTTGGACTCTTCCGCGCCTGCTTGGACGCTTCCGCGCCGGCTTGGACGCTTCCGCGCCTGCTTGGACGCTTCCGCGCCTGTATGGATGCTCCCGCGCCTGTATGGATGCTTCGCGCCTGTTTGGATGCTTCCGCGCCTGCTTGGACGCTTCCGCGACTGCTTGGACGCTTCCGCGCCAGCTTGGACGCTTCCGCGCCTGCTTGGACGCTTCCGCGCCTGCTTGGACGATTCCGCGTCTGCTTGGACGCTTCCGCGTCTGCTTGGACTCTTCCGCGCCTGCTTGGACGCTTCCGCGCCGGCTTGGACGCTTCCGCGCCTGCTTGGACGCTTCCGCGCCTGCTTGGACAATTCCGCGTCTGCTTGGATGCTTCCGCGCCTGCTTCGACGCTTCCGCGCCTGCTTGGACGATAACGCGCCTGCTTGACGCTTCCGCGCCTGCTAGGACGCTTCCGCGCCTGCTTGGACGCTTCCGCACCTGCTTGGATTCTTCCGCGCCTGCTTGGACGCTTCCGCGACTGCTTGGACGATACCGCGCCTGCTTGGACGCTTCCGCGCCTGCTTGGACGCTTCCGCGCCTGCTTGGACGATTCCGCGCCTGCTTGGACGATTCCGCGTCTGCTTGGACGCTTCCGCGTCTGCTTGGACTCTTCCGCGCCTGCTTGGACGCTTCCGCGCCGGCTTGGACGCTTCCGCGCCTGCTTGGACGCTTCCGCGCCTGTATGGATGCTCCCGCGCCTGTATGGATGCTTCGCGCCTGTTTGGATGCTTCCGCGCCTGCTTGGACGCTTCCGCGACTGCTTGGACGCTTCCGCGCCAGCTTGGACGCTTCCGCGCCTGCTTGGACGCTTCCGCGCCTGCTTGGACGATTCCGCGTCTGCTTGGACGCTTCCGCGTCTGCTTGGACTCTTCCGCGCCTGCTTGGACGCTTCCGCGCCTGCTTCGACGATTCCGCGCCTGCTTGACGCTTCCCCGCCTGCTATTACGCTTCCGCGCCTGCTTGGACGCTTCCGCGCCAGCTTGGACGCTTCCGCGCCTTCTTGGACGCTTCCGCGCCTGCTTGGACGCTTCCGCGCCTGCATGGACGCTTTCGCGCCTTCTTGGACGCTTCCGCGCCTGCTTGCACGGTTCTGCGCCTGCTTGCACGCTTCCGCGCCTGCTTGGACGCTTCCGCGCCTGCTTGGACGCTTCCGCGCCGGCTTGGACGCTTCCGCGCCTGCTTGGACGCTTCCGCGCCGACTTGGAAGCTTCCGCCCCTGCTTGGACGCTTCCGCGCCTGCTTGGACGCTTCCGCGCCAGCTTGGACGCTTCCGCGACTGCTTGGAAGCTTCCGCGCCTGCTTGGACGATTCCGCGTCTGCTTGGACGCTTCCGCGTCTGCTTGGATGCTTCCTCGCCTGCTAGGACGCTTCCGCGCCTGATTCGACGCTTCCGCGCCTGCTTGGACGATAACGCGCCTGCTTGACGCTTCCGCGCCTGCTAGGACGCTTCCGCGCCTTCTTGGACGCTTCCGCGCTTGCTTGGACGATTCCGCGCCTGCTTGGACGCTTCCGCGCCTGCTTGGACGCTTCCGCACCTGCTTGGATTCTTCCGCGCCTGCTTGGACGCTTCCGCGCCGGCTTGGAAGCTTCCGCGCCTGCTTGGACGATTCCGCGTCTGCTTGGACGCTTTCGCGTCTGCTTGGACTCTTCCGCGCCTGCTTGGACGCTTCCGCGCCGGCTTGGACGCTTCCGCGCCTGCTTGGACGCTTCCGCGCCTGCTTGGACAATTCCGCGCCAGCTTGGACTCTTCTGCGCCTTCTTGAATGCTTCCGCGCCTGCTTGGACGTTTCCGCGCCTGCTTGGACGCTACCGCGCCTGCTTGGACGCTTCCGCGCCTACTTTGACGTTTCCGCGCCTGCTTGGACGCTTCCGCGCCTAATTGGACGTTTCCGCGCCTGCTTGGACGCTTCCGCGACTGCTTGGACGCTTCCGCGCCTGGTTGGACGCTACCGCGCCTGCTTGGACGCTTCCGCGACTGCTTGGACGCTTCCGCGCCTGCTTGGACGCTACCGCGCCTGCTTGGATGCTTCCGCGCCTGCTTGCATGCTTCCCCGCCTGCTTGGACGCTTCCGCGCCTGCTTGGACGCTTCCGCGACTGCTTGGACGCTTCCGCGCCTGCTTGGACGCTTCCGCGACTGCTTGGACGCTTCCGCGCCTGCTTGGACTCTTTTGCGCCTTCTTGCATGCTTCCGCGCCTGCTTGGACGTTTCCGCGCCAGCTTGGACACTACCGCGCCTGCTTGGACGCTTCCGCGACTGCTTGGACGCTTCCGCGCCGGGTTGGACGCTACCGCGCCTGCTTGGACGCATCCGCGCCTGTTTGGACGCTACCGCGCCTGCTTGGACACTACCGCGCCTGCTTGGACGCGTCCGCGACTGCTTGGACGCTTCCGCGCCTGCTTGAACGCTACCGCGCCTGCTTGGACGCTTCCGCGACTGCTTGGACGCTATCGCGCCTGCTTGGACGCTTCCGCGACTGCTTGGACGCTTCCGCGCCTGCTTGGACTCTTCTGCGCCTTCTTGCATGCTTCCGCGCCTGCTTGGACGTTTCCGCGCCTGCTTGGACGCTACCGCGCCTGCTTGGACGCTTCCGCGACTGCTTGGACGTTTCCGCGCCTGCTTGGACGCTACCGCGCCTGCTTGGACGCTTCCGCGACTGCTTGGACGCATCCGCGCCTGGTTGGATGCTACCGCGCCTGCTTGGACACTACCGCGCCTGCTTGGACGCTACCGCGCCTGCTTGGACGCTTCCGCGACTGCTTGAACGCTACCGCGCCTGCTTGGACGCTTCCGCGACTGCTTGGACGCTTCCGCGCCTGCTTGGACGCTACCGCGCCTGCTTGGACGCTTCCGCGACTGCTTGGACGCTTCCGCGCCTGGTTGGACGCTACCGCGCCTGCTTGAAAGCTTCCGCGCCTGCTTGGACGCTTCCGCGCCTGCTTGGACGCTTCCGCGTCTTCTTGCATGCTTCCGCGCCTGCTTGGACGTTTCCGCGCCTGCTTGGACGCTACCGCGCCTGCTTGGACGCTTCCGCGACTGCTTGGACGCTACCGCGCCTGCTTGGACGCTTCCGCGACTGCTTGGACGCTTCCGCGCCTGCTTGGACTCTTCTGCGTCTTCTTGCATGCTTCCGCGCCTGCTTGGACGTTTCCGCGCCTGCTTGGACGCTACCGCGCCTGCTTGGACGCTTCCGCGACTGCTTGGACGCATCCGCGCCTGGTTGGACGATACCGCGCCTGCTTGGACACTACCGCGCCTGCTTGGACGCTTCCGCGACTGGTTGGACGCTTCCGCGCCTGGTTGGACGCTACCGCGCCTGCTTGGACGCTTCCGCGACTGCTTGGACGCTTCCGCGCCTGCTTGGACGCTTCCGCGCCTGCTTGGACTCTTCTGCGTCTTCTTGCATGCTTCCGCGCCTGCTTGGACGTTTCCGCGCCTGCTTGGACGCTGCCGCGCCTGCTTGGACTCTTCCGCGACTGCTTGGACGCTACCGCGCCTGCTTGGACGCTTCCGCGACTGCTTGGACGCTTCCGCGCCTGCTTGGACTCTTCTGCGTCTTCTTGCATGCTTCCGCGCCTGCTTGGACGCTTCCGCGACTGCTTGGACGCTTCCGCGCCTGCTTGGACTCTTCTGCGTCTTCTTGCATGCTTCCGCGCCTGCTTGGACGTTTCCGCGCCTGCTTGGACGCTACCGCGCCTGCTTGGACGCTTCCGCGACTGCTTGGACGCATCCGCGCCTGGTTGGACGCTACCGCGCCTGCTTGGACGCTTCCGCGCCTGCTTGCATGCTTCCGCGCCTGCTTGGACGTTTCCGCGCCTGCTTGGACGCTTCCGCGCCTGCTTGGACGCTTCCGCGACTGCTTGGACGCTTCCGCGCCTGCTTGGACGCTACCGCGCCTGCTTGGACGCTTCCGCGCCTGCTTGGACTCTTCTGCGTCTTCTTGCATGCTGCCGCGCCTGCTTGGACGCTTCCGCGACTGCATGGACGCTACCGCGCCTGCTTGGACGCTTCCGCGACTGCTTGAACGCTACCGCGCCTGCTTGGACGCTTCCGCGACTGCTTGGACGCTTCCGCGCCTGCTTGGACGCTACCGCGCCTGCTTGGACGCTTCCGCGACTGCTTGGACGCTACCGCGCCTGCTTGGACGCTTCCGCGAATGCTTGGACGCTACCGCGCCTGCTTGGACTCTTCTGCGCCTTCTTGCATGCTGCCGCGCCTGCTTGGACGCTTCCGCGCCTGCTTGGACGCTTCCGCGACTGCTTGGTCGCTTCCGCGCCTGGTTGGACGCTACCGCGCCTGCTTGGACGCTTCCGCGACTGCTTGGAAGCTTCCGCGCCTGGTTGGACGCTACCGCGCCTGCTTGAAAGCTTCCGCGCCTTCTTGGACGCTTCCGCGCCTGCTTGGACGCTTCCGCGTCTTCTTGCATGCTTCCGCGCCTGCTTGGACGTTTCCGCGACTGCTTGGACGCTTCCGCGCCTGCTTGGACGCTACCGCGCCTGCTTGGACGCTTCCGCGCCTGCTTGGACTCTTCTGCGTCTTCTTGCATGCTGCCGCGCCTGCTTGGACGCTTCCGCGACTGCATGGACGCTACCGCGCCTGCTTGGACGCTTCCGCGACTGCTTGAACGCTACCGCGCCTGCTTGGACGCTTCCGCGACTGCTTGGACGCTTCCGCGCCTGCTTGGACGCTACCGCGCCTGCTTGGACGCTTCCGCGACTGCTTGGACGCTACCGCGCCTGCTTGGACGCTTCCGCGAATGCTTGGACGCTACCGCGCCTGCTTGGACTCTTCTGCGCCTTCTTGCATGCTGCCGCGCCTGCTTGGACGCTTCCGCGCCTGCTTGGACGCTTCCGCGACTGCTTGGTCGCTTCCGCGCCTGGTTGGACGCTACCGCGCCTGCTTGGACGCTTCCGCGACTGCTTGGAAGCTTCCGCGCCTGGTTGGACGCTACCGCGCCTGCTTGAAAGCTTCCGCGCCTGCTTGGACGCTTCCGCGCCTGCTTGGACGCTTCCGCGTCTTCTTGCATGCTTCCGCGCCTGCTTGGACGTTTCCGCGCCTGCTTGGACGCTACCGCGCCTGCTTGGACGCTTCCGCGACTGCTTGGACGCTACCGCGCCTGCTTGGACGCTTCCGCGACTGCTTGGACGCTTCCGCGCCTGCTTGGACTCTTCTGCGTCTTCTTGCATGCTTCCGCGCCTGCTTGGACGTTTCCGCGCCTGCTTGGACGCTACCGCGCCTGCTTGGACGCTTCCGCGACTGCTTGGACGCATCCGCGCCTGGTTGGACGATACCGCGCCTGCTTGGACACTACCGCGCCTGCTTGGACGTTTCCGCGACTGGTTGGACGCTTCCGCGCCTGGTTGGACGCTACCGCGCCTGCTTGGACGCTTCCGCGACTGCTTGGACGCTTCCGCGCCTGCTTGGACGCTTCCGCGCCTGCTTGGACTCTTCTGCGTCTTCTTGCATGCTTCCGCGCCTGCTTGGACGTTTCCGCGCCTGCTTGGACGCTGCCGCGCCTGCTTGGACTCTTCCGCGACTGCTTGGACGCTACCGCGCCTGCTTGGACGCTTCCGCGACTGCTTGGACGCTTCCGCGCCTGCTTGGACTCTTCTGCGTCTTCTTGCATGCTTCCGCGCCTGCTTGGACGCTTCCGCGACTGCTTGGACGCTTCCGCGCCTGCTTGGACTCTTCTGCGTCTTCTTGCATGCTTCCGCGCCTGCTTGGACGTTTCCGCGCCTGCTTGCACGCTGCCGCGCCTGCTTGGACGCTTCCGCGCCTGCTTGGACTCTTCTGCGTCTTCTTGCATGCTGCCGCGCCTGCTTGGACGCTTCCGCGACTGCATGGACGCTACCGCGCCTGCTTGGACGCTTCCGCGACTGCTTGAACGCTACCGCGCCTGCTTGGACGCTTCCGCGACTGCTTGGACGCTTCCGCGCCTGCTTGGACGCTACCGCGCCTGCTTGGACGCTTCCGCGACTGCTTGGACGCTACCGCGCCTGCTTGGACGCTTCCGCGAATGCTTGGACGCTACCGCGCCTGCTTGGACTCTTCTGCGCCTTCTTGCATGCTGCCGCGCCTGCTTGGACGCTTCCGCGCCTGCTTGGACGCTTCCGCGACTGCTTGGTCGCTTCCGCGCCTGGTTGGACGCTACCGCGCCTGCTTGGACGCTTCCGCGACTGCTTGGAAGCTTCCGCGCCTGGTTGGACGCTACCGCGCCTGCTTGAAAGCTTCCGCGCCTTCTTGGACGCTTCCGCGCCTGCTTGGACGCTTCCGCGTCTTCTTGCATGCTTCCGCGCCTGCTTGGACGTTTCCGCGCCTGCTTGGACGCTACCGCGCCTGCTTGGACGCTTCCGCGCCAGCTTGGACGCTTCCGCGCCTGCTTGGACGCTTCCGCGCCTGCTTGGACGCTTCCGCGCCTGCTTGGACTATTCTGCGTCTTCTTGCATTCTTCCGCGCCTGTTTGGACGCTTCCGCGACTTCTTGGACGCTTCCGCGCCTGGTTGGACGCTTCCGCGCCTGCTTGGACGCTTCCGCGACTGCTTGGACGCTTCCGCGACTGCTTGAACGCTACCGCGCCTGCTTGGACGCTTCCGCGACTGCTTGGACGCTTCCGCGCCTGCTTGGACGCTACCGCGCCTGCTTGGACGCTTCCGCGACTGCTTGGACGCTACCGCGCCTGCTTGGACGCTTCCGCGAATGCTTGGACGCTACCGCGCCTGCTTGGACTCTTCTGCGCCTTCTTGCATGCTGCCGCGCCTGCTTGGACGCTTCCGCGCCTGCTTGGACGCTTCCGCGACTGCTTGGTCGCTTCCGCGCCTGGTTGGACGCTACCGCGCCTGCTTGGACGCTTCCGCGACTGCTTGGAAGCTTCCGCGCCTGGTTGGACGCTACCGCGCCTGCTTGAAAGCTTCCGCGCCTGCTTGGACGCTTCCGCGCCTGCTTGGACGCTTCCGCGTCTTCTTGCATGCTTCCGCGCCTGCTTGGACGTTTCCGCGCCTGCTTGGACGCTACCGCGCCTGCTTGGACGCTTCCGCGACTGCTTGGACGCTACCGCGCCTGCTTGGACGCTTCCGCGACTGCTTGGACGCTTCCGCGCCTGCTTGGACTCTTCTGCGTCTTCTTGCATGCTTCCGCGCCTGCTTGGACGTTTCCGCGCCTACTTGGACGCTACCGCGCCTGCTTGGACGCTTCCGCGACTGCTTGGACGCATCCGCGCCTGGTTGGACGATACCGCGCCTGCTTGGACACTACCGCGCCTGCTTGGACGTTTCCGCGACTGGTTGGACGCTTCCGCGCCTGCTTGGACGCTTCCGCGCCTGCTTGGACGCTTCCGCGACTGCTTGGACGCTTCCGCGCCTGCTTGGACGCTACCGCGCCTGCTTGGACGCTTCCGCGCCTGCTTGGACTCTTCTGCGTCTTCTTGCATGCTGCCGCGCCTGCTTGGACGCTTCCGCGACTGCATGGACGCTACCGCGCCTGCTTGGACGCTTCCGCGACTGCTTGAACGCTACCGCGCCTGCTTGGACGCTTCCGCGACTGCTTGGACGCTTCCGCGCCTGCTTGGACGCTACCGCGCCTGCTTGGACGCTTCCGCGACTGCTTGGACGCTACCGCGCCTGCTTGGACGCTTCCGCGAATGCTTGGACGCTACCGCGCCTGCTTGGACTCTTCTGCGCCTTCTTGCATGCTGCCGCGCCTGCTTGGACGCTTCCGCGCCTGCTTGGACGCTTCCGCGACTGCTTGGTCGCTTCCGCGCCTGGTTGGACGCTACCGCGCCTGCTTGGACGCTTCCGCGACTGCTTGGAAGCTTCCGCGCCTGGTTGGACGCTACCGCGCCTGCTTGAAAGCTTCCGCGCCTTCTTGGACGCTTCCGCGCCTGCTTGGACGCTTCCGCGTCTTCTTGCATGCTTCCGCGCCTGCTTGGACGTTTCCGCGCCTGCTTGGACGCTACCGCGCCTGCTTGGACGCTTCCGCGCCAGCTTGGACGCTTCCGCGCCTGCTTGGACGCTTCCGCGCCTGCTTGGACGCTTCCGCGCCTGCTTGGACTATTCTGCGTCTTCTTGCATTCTTCCGCGCCTGTTTGGACGCTTCCGCGACTTCTTGGACGCTTCCGCGCCTGGTTGGACGCTTCCGCGCCTGCTTGGACGCTTCCGCGACTGCTTGGACGCTTCCGCGCCTGCTTGGACTCTTCTGCGTCTTCTTGCATGCTTCCGCGCCTGCTTGGACGCATCCGCGCCTGGTTGGACGATACCGCGCCTGCTTGGACACTACCGCGCCTGCTTGGACGCTTCCGCGACTGCTTGGACGATTCCGCGCCTGGTTGGACGCTACCGCGCCTGCTTGGACGCTTCCGCGACTGCTTGGACGCTTCCGCGCCTGCTTGGACGCTACCGCGCCTGCTTGGACGCTTCCGCGACTGCTTGGACGTTTCCGCGCCAGCTTGGACGCTACCGCGCCTGCTTGGACGCTTCCGCGACTGCTTGGACGTTTCCGCGCCTGCTTGGACTCTTCTGCGCCTTCTTGCATGCTTCCGCGCCTGCTTGGACGTTTCCGCGCCAGCTTGGACGCTACCGCGCCTGCTTGGACGCTTCCGCGCCTGCTTGGACGCTTCCGCGACTGCTTGGACGCTTCCGCGCCTGCTTGGACGCTTCCGCGCCTGCTTGGACGCTTCCGCGCCAGCTTGGACGCTACCGCGCCTTCTTGGACGCTTCCGCGCCTGCTTGGTCGATTCCGCGTCTGCTTGGACTCTTCCGCGCCTGCTTGGACGCTTCCGCGCCAGCTTGGACGCTTCCGCGCGTGCTTGGACGCTTCCGCGCCTGCTTGGACGATTCCGCGTCTGCTTGGACTCTTCCGCGCCTGCTTGGACGCTTACGCGCCTGCTCGAACGATTCCGCGCCTGCTTGGACGATTCCGCGTCTGCTTGGATGCTTCCGCGCCTGCTAGAACGCTGCCGCGCCTGCTTGGACGCTTCCGCGCCTTCTTGGACGTTTCCGCGCCTGCTTGGACGCTTCCGCGCCTACTTGGACTATTCTGCGTCTTCTTGCATTCTTCCGCGCCTGTTTGGACGCTTCCGCGACTTCTTGGACGCTTCCGCGCCTGGTTGGACGCTTCCGCGCCTGCTTGGACGCTTCCGCGACTGCTTGGACGCTTCCGCGCCTGCTTGGACTCTTCTGCGTCTTCTTGCATGCTTCCGCGCCTGCTTGGACGTTTCCGCGCCTGCTTGGACGCTACCGCGCCTGCTTGGACGCTTCCGCGACTGCTTGGACGCATCCGCGCCTGGTTGGACGATACCGCGCCTGCTTGGACACTACCGCGCCTGCTTGGACGCTTCCGCGACTGCTTGGACGCTTCCGCGCCTGGTTGGACGCTACCGCGCCTGCTTGGACGCTTCCGCGACTGCTTGGACGCATCCGCGCCTGGTTGGACGATACCGCGCCTGCTTGGACACTACCGCGCCTGCTTGGACGCTTCCGCGACTGCTTGGACGATTCCGCGCCTGGTTGGACGCTACCGCGCCTGCTTGGACGCTTCCGCGACTGCTTGGACGCATCCGCGCCTGGTTGGACGCTTCTGCAACTGCGTGGACGCTTCCGCGCCTGCTTGGACCCTTCTGCGCCTTCTTGCATGCTTCCGCGCCTAATTGGACGTTTCCGCGCCTGCTTGGACGCTTCCGCGCCTGCTTGGACTCTTCTGCGTCTTCTTGCATGCTTCCGCGCCTGCTTGGACGCTTCCGCGACTGCTTGGACGCTTCCGCGCCTGCTTGGACTCTTCTGCGTCTTCTTGCATACTTCCGCGCCTGCTTGGACGTTTCCGCGCCTGCTTGGACGCTACCGCGCCTGCTTGGACGCTTCCGCGACTGCTTGGACGCATCCGCGCCTGGTTGGACGATACCGCGCCTGCTTGGACACTACCGCGCCTGCTTGGACGCTTCCGCGACTGGTTGGACGCTTCCGCGCCTGGTTGGACGCTACCGCGCCTGCTTGGACGCTTCCGCGACTGCTTGGACGCTTCCGCGCCTGCTTGGACGCTTCCGCGCCTGCTTGGACTCTTCTGCGTCTTCTTGCATGCTTCCGCGCCTGCTTGGACGTTTCCGCGCCTGCTTGGACGCTGCCGCGCCTGCTTGGACTCTTCCGCGACTGCTTGGACGCTACCGCGCCTGCTTGGACGCTTCCGCGACTGCTTGGACGCTTCCGCGCCTGCTTGCATGCTTCCCCTCCTGCTTGGACGCTTCCGCACCTGCTTGGACTCTTCTGCGTCTTCTTGCATGCTTCCGCGCCTGCTTGGACGTTTCCGCGACTGCTTGGACGCTACCGCGCCTGCTTGGACGCTTCCGCGACTGCTTGGACGCTACCGCGCCTGCTTGGACGCTTCCGCGCCTGCTTGGACGCTTCCGCGGCTGCTTGGACGCTTCCGCGCCTGCTTGGACGCTTCCGCGCCTGCTTGGACTCTTCCACGCCTGCTTGGACGCTACCGCGCCTGCTTGGACGCTTCCGCGCCTGCTTGGACGCTTCCGCGCCTGCTTGGACTCTTCTGCGTCTTCTTGCATACTTCCGCGCCTGCTTGGACGTTTCCGCGCCTGCTTGGACGCTACCGCGCCTGCTTGGACGCTTCCGCGACTGCTTGGACGCATCCGCGCCTGGTTGGACGATACCGCGCCTGCTTGGACACTACCGCGCCTGCTTGGACGCTTCCGCGACTGGTTGGACGCTTCCGCGCCTGGTTGGACGCTACCGCGCCTGCTTGGACGCTTCCGCGCCTGCTTGGACGCTACCGCGCCTGCTTGGACGCTTCCGCGACTGCTTGGACGCTACCGCGCCTGCTTGGACGCTTCCGCGAATGCTTGGACGCTACCGCGCCTGCTTGGACTCTTCTGCGCCTTCTTGCATGCTGCCGCGCCTGCTTGGACGCTTCCGCGCCTGCTTGGACGCTTCCGCGACTGCTTGGTCGCTTCCGCGCCTGGTTGGACGCTACCGCGCCTGCTTGGACGCTTCCGCGACTGCTTGGAAGCTTCCGCGCCTGGTTGGACGCTACCGCGCCTGCTTGAAAGCTTCCGCGCCTGCTTGGACGCTTCCGCGCCTGCTTGGACGCTTCCGCGTCTTCTTGCATGCTTCCGCGCCTGCTTGGACGTTTCCGCGCCTGCTTGGACGCTACCGCGCCTGCTTGGACGCTTCCGCGACTGCTTGGACGCTACCGCGCCTGCTTGGACGCTTCCGCGACTGCTTGGACGCTTCCGCGCCTGCTTGGACTCTTCTGCGTCTTCTTGCATGCTTCCGCGCCTGCTTGGACGTTTCCGCGCCTACTTGGACGCTACCGCGCCTGCTTGGACGCTTCCGCGACTGCTTGGACGCATCCGCGCCTGGTTGGACGATACCGCGCCTGCTTGGACACTACCGCGCCTGCTTGGACGTTTCCGCGACTGGTTGGACGCTTCCGCGCCTGCTTGGACGCTTCCGCGCCTGCTTGGACGCTTCCGCGACTGCTTGGACGCTTCCGCGCCTGCTTGGACGCTACCGCGCCTGCTTGGACGCTTCCGCGCCTGCTTGGACTCTTCTGCGTCTTCTTGCATGCTGCCGCGCCTGCTTGGACGCTTCCGCGACTGCATGGACGCTACCGCGCCTGCTTGGACGCTTCCGCGACTGCTTGAACGCTACCGCGCCTGCTTGGACGCTTCCGCGACTGCTTGGACGCTTCCGCGCCTGCTTGGACGCTACCGCGCCTGCTTGGACGCTTCCGCGACTGCTTGGACGCTACCGCGCCTGCTTGGACGCTTCCGCGAATGCTTGGACGCTACCGCGCCTGCTTGGACTCTTCTGCGCCTTCTTGCATGCTGCCGCGCCTGCTTGGACGCTTCCGCGCCTGCTTGGACGCTTCCGCGACTGCTTGGTCGCTTCCGCGCCTGGTTGGACGCTACCGCGCCTGCTTGGACGCTTCCGCGACTGCTTGGAAGCTTCCGCGCCTGGTTGGACGCTACCGCGCCTGCTTGAAAGCTTCCGCGCCTTCTTGGACGCTTCCGCGCCTGCTTGGACGCTTCCGCGTCTTCTTGCATGCTTCCGCGCCTGCTTGGACGTTTCCGCGCCTGCTTGGACGCTACCGCGCCTGCTTGGACGCTTCCGCGCCAGCTTGGACGCTTCCGCGCCTGCTTGGACGCTTCCGCGCCTGCTTGGACGCTTCCGCGCCTGCTTGGACTATTCTGCGTCTTCTTGCATTCTTCCGCGCCTGTTTGGACGCTTCCGCGACTTCTTGGACGCTTCCGCGCCTGGTTGGACGCTTCCGCGCCTGCTTGGACGCTTCCGCGACTGCTTGGACGCTTCCGCGCCTGCTTGGACTCTTCTGCGTCTTCTTGCATGCTTCCGCGCCTGCTTGGACGCATCCGCGCCTGGTTGGACGATACCGCGCCTGCTTGGACACTACCGCGCCTGCTTGGACGCTTCCGCGACTGCTTGGACGATTCCGCGCCTGGTTGGACGCTACCGCGCCTGCTTGGACGCTTCCGCGACTGCTTGGACGCTTCCGCGCCTGCTTGGACGCTACCGCGCCTGCTTGGACGCTTCCGCGACTGCTTGGACGTTTCCGCGCCAGCTTGGACGCTACCGCGCCTGCTTGGACGCTTCCGCGACTGCTTGGACGTTTCCGCGCCTGCTTGGACTCTTCTGCGCCTTCTTGCATGCTTCCGCGCCTGCTTGGACGTTTCCGCGCCAGCTTGGACGCTACCGCGCCTGCTTGGACGCTTCCGCGCCTGCTTGGACGCTTCCGCGACTGCTTGGACGCTTCCGCGCCTGCTTGGACGCTTCCGCGCCTGCTTGGACGCTTCCGCGCCAGCTTGGACGCTACCGCGCCTTCTTGGACGCTTCCGCGCCTGCTTGGTCGATTCCGCGTCTGCTTGGACTCTTCCGCGCCTGCTTGGACGCTTCCGCGCCAGCTTGGACGCTTCCGCGCGTGCTTGGACGCTTCCGCGCCTGCTTGGACGATTCCGCGTCTGCTTGGACTCTTCCGCGCCTGCTTGGACGCTTACGCGCCTGCTCGAACGATTCCGCGCCTGCTTGGACGATTCCGCGTCTGCTTGGATGCTTCCGCGCCTGCTAGAACGCTGCCGCGCCTGCTTGGACGCTTCCGCGCCTTCTTGGACGTTTCCGCGCCTGCTTGGACGCTTCCGCGCCTACTTGGACTATTCTGCGTCTTCTTGCATTCTTCCGCGCCTGTTTGGACGCTTCCGCGACTTCTTGGACGCTTCCGCGCCTGGTTGGACGCTTCCGCGCCTGCTTGGACGCTTCCGCGACTGCTTTGACGCTTCCGCGCCTGCTTGGACTCTTCTGCGTCTTCTTGCATGCTTCCGCGCCTGCTTGGACGTTTCCGCGCCTGCTTGGACGCTACCGCGCCTGCTTGGACGCTTCTGCGCCGGCTTGGACGTTTCCGCGCCTCATTGGTCGCTCCCGCGCCTGCTGGGACTCTTCCGCGCCAGCTTGGACGCTTCCGCGCCTGCTTGGACGCTTCCGCGCCTGCTTGGACGATTCCGCGTCTGCTTGGACGCTTCCGCGCCTGCTTGGACCCTTCCGCGCCTTCTTGGACGCTTCCGCAGCTGCTCGGACGCTTCCGCGCCTGCTTGGACGCTTCCGCGCCAGCTTGGACGCTTCCGTGCATGCTTGGACGCTTCCGCGCCTGGTTGGACGCTTCCGCAACTGCTTGGACTCTTCCGCGCCTGCTTGGACGCTTCTGCGCCGGCTCGGACGCTTCCGCGCCTCATTGGTCGCTCCCGCGCCTGCTTGGACTCTTCCGCGCCAGCTTGGACGCTTCCGCGACTGCTTGGACGCTTCCGCGCTTGCTTGGACGATTCCGCGCCTGCTTGGACGCTTCCGCGCCTGCTTGGACGTTTCCGCACATGCTTGGACGCTTCCGCGCCTGCTTGGACGCTTCCGCGCCAGCTTGGACGCTTCCGCGCCTGCTTGGACGCTTCCGCGCCTGCTTGGACGCTTCCGCGCCTGCTTGGACTATTCTGCGTCTTCTTGCATTCTTCCGCGCCTGTTTGGACGCTTCCGCGACTTCTTGGACGCTTCCGCGCCTGGTTGGACGCTTCCGCGCCTGCTTGGACGCTTCCGCGACTGCTTGGACGCTTCCGCGCCTGCTTGGACGCTTCCGCGCCTGCTTGGACGCTTCCGCGCCTGCTTGGACTATTCTGCGTCATCTTGCATTCTTCCGCGCCTGTTTGGACGCTTCCGCGACTTCTTGGACGCTTCCGCGCCTGGTTGGACGCTTCCGCGCCTGCTTGGACGCTTCCGCGACTGCTTGGACGCTTCCGCGCCTGCTTGGACTCTTCTGCGTCTTCTTGCATGCTTCCGCGCCTGCTTGGACGCATCCGCGCCTGGTTGGACGATACCGCGCCTGCTTGGACACTACCGCGCCTGCTTGGACGCTTCCGCGACTGCTTGGACGATTCCGCGCCTGGTTGGACGCTACCGCGCCTGCTTGGACGCTTCCGCGACTGCTTGGACGCATCCGCGCCTGGTTGGACGCTTCTGCAACTGCGTGGACGCTTCCGCGCCTGCTTGGACCCTTCTGCGCCTTCTTGCATGCTTCCGCGCCTAATTGGACGTTTCCGCGCCTGCTTGGACGCTTCCGCGCCTGCTTGGACTCTTCTGCGTCTTCTTGCATGCTTCCGCGCCTGCTTGGACGCTTCCGCGACTGCTTGGACGCTTCCGCGCCTGCTTGGACTCTTCTGCGTCTTCTTGCATACTTCCGCGCCTGCTTGGACGTTTCCGCGCCTGCTTGGACGCTACCGCGCCTGCTTGGACGCTTCCGCGACTGCTTGGACGCATCCGCGCCTGGTTGGACGATACCGCGCCTGCTTGGACACTACCGCGCCTGCTTGGACGCTTCCGCGACTGGTTGGACGCTTCCGCGCCTGGTTGGACGCTACCGCGCCTGCTTGGACGCTTCCGCGACTGCTTGGACGCTTCCGCGCCTGCTTGGACGCTTCCGCGCCTGCTTGGACTCTTCTGCGTCTTCTTGCATGCTTCCGCGACTGCTTGGACGCTACCGCGCCTGCTTGGACGCTTCCGCGACTGCTTGGACGCTTCCGCGCCTGCTTGCATGCTTCCCCTCCTGCTTGGACGCTTCCGCACCTGCTTGGACTCTTCTGCGTCTTCTTGCATGCTTCCGCGCCTGCTTGGACGTTTCCGCGACTGCTTGGACGCTACCGCGCCTGCTTGGACGCTTCCGCGACTGCTTGGACGCTACCGCGCCTGCTTGGACGCTTCCGCGCCTGCTTGGACGCTTCCGCGGCTGCTTGGACGCTTCCGCGCCTGCTTGGACGCTTCCGCGCCTGCTTGGACTCTTCCACGCCTGCTTGGACGCTACCGCGCCTGCTTGGACGCTTCCGCGCCTGCTTGGACGCTTCCGCGCCTGCTTGGACTCTTCTGCGTCTTCTTGCATACTTCCGCGCCTGCTTGGACGTTTCCGCGCCTGCTTGGACGCTACCGCGCCTGCTTGGACGCTTCCGCGACTGCTTGGACGCATCCGCGCCTGGTTGGACGATACCGCGCCTGCTTGGACACTACCGCGCCTGCTTGGACGCTTCCGCGACTGGTTGGACGCTTCCGCGCCTGGTTGGACGCTACCGCGCCTGCTTGGACGCTTCCGCGACTGCTTGGACGCTTCCGCGCCTGCTTGGACGCTTCCGCGCCTGCTTGGACTCTTCTGCGTCTTCTTGCATGCTTCCGCGCCTGCTTGGACGTTTCCGCGCCTGCTTGGACGCTGCCGCGCCTGCTTGGACTCTTCCGCGACTGCTTGGACGCTACCGCGCCTGCTTGGACGCTTCCGCGACTGCTTGGACGCTTCCGCGCCTGCTTGCATGCTTCCCCTCCTGCTTGGACGCTTCCGCACCTGCTTGGACTCTTCTGCGTCTTCTTGCATGCTTCCGCGCCTGCTTGGACGTTTCCGCGACTGCTTGGACGCTACCGCGCCTGCTTGGACGCTTCCGCGACTGCTTGGACGCTACCGCGCCTGCTTGGACGCTTCCGCGCCTGCTTGGACGCTTCCGCGGCTGCTTGGACGCTTCCGCGCCTGCTTGGACGCTTCCGCGCCTGCTTGGACTCTTCCACGCCTGCTTGGACGCTACCGCGCCTGCTTGGACGCTTCCGCGCCTGCTTGGACGCTTCCGCGCCTGCTTGGACGCTTCCGCGCCTGCTTGGACGCTTCCGCGGCTTCTTGGACGTTTCCGCGCCTGCTTGGACGCTTCCGCGCCTGCTTGGACGCTTCCGCGCCTGCTTGGACGCTTCCGCGCCTGCTTGGACGCTTCCGTGCCTGCTTGGACGCTTCCGTGCCTGCTTGGACTCTTCCGCGCATGCTTGGACGTTTCCGCGCCTGCTTGGACTCTTCCACGCATACTTGGACGCTTCCGCGCCTGCTTGCACGCTTCCGCGCCTGCTTGGACGCTTCCGCGACTGCTTGGACGCATCCGCGCCTGCTTGGACGCTTCCGCGACTGCTTGGACGCTACCGCGCCTGCTTGGACGCTTCCGCGACTGCTTGGACGCTACCGCGCCTGCTTGGACGCTTCCGCGCCTGCTTGGACGCTTCCGCGGCTGCTTGGACGCTTCCGCGCCTGCTTGGACGCTTCCGCGCCTGCTTGGACTCTTCCACGCCTGCTTGGACGCTACCGCGCCTGCTTGGACGCTTCCGCGCCTGCTTGGACGCTTCCGCGCCTGCTTGGACGCTTCCGCGCCTGCTTGGACGCTTCCGCGGCTTCTTGGACGTTTCCGCGCCTGCTTGGACGCTTCCGCGCCTGCTTGGACGCTTCCGCGCCTGCTTGGACGCTTCCGCGCCTGCTTGGACGCTTCCGTGCCTGCTTGGACGCTTCCGCGCCTGCTTGGACTCTTCCGCGCATGCTTGGACGTTTCCGCGCCTGCTTGGACTCTTCCACGCATGCTTGGACGCTTCCGCGCCTGCTTGCACGCTTCCGCGCCTGCTTGGACGCTTCCGCGACTGCTTGGACGCATCCGCTCCTGCTTGGACGCTTCCGCGACTGCTTGGACGCTACCGCGCCTGCTTGGACGCTTCCGCGAATGCTTGGACGCTTCCGCGCCTGCTTGGACTCTTCTGCGTCTTCTTGCATGCTGCCGCGCCTGCTTGGACGCTTCCGCGCCTGCTTGGACGCTTCCGCGACTGCTTGGTCGCTTCCGCGCCTGGTTGGACGCTACCGCGCCTGCTTGGACGCTTCCGCGACTGCTTGGACGCTTCCGCGCCTGGTTGGACGCTACCGCGCCTGCTTGAAAGCTTCCGCGCCTGCTTGGACGCTTCCGCGCCTGCTTGGACGCTTCCGCGTCTTCTTGCATGCTTCCGCGCCTGCTTGGACGTTTCCGCGCCTGCTTGGACGCTACCGCGCCTGCTTGGACGCTTCCGCGACTGCATGGACGCTACCGCGCCTGCTTGGACGCTTCCGCGACTGCTTGGACGCTTCCGCGCCTGCTTGGACTCTTCTGCGTCTTCTTGCATGCTTCCGCGCCTGCTTGGACGTTTCCGCGCCTGCTTGGACGCTACCGCGCCTGCTTGGACGCTTCCGCGACTGCTTGGACGCATCCGCGCCTGGTTGGACGATTCCGCGCCTGCTTGGACACTACCGCGCCTGCTTGGACGCTTCCGCGACTGGTTGGACGATACCGCGCCTGCTTGGACGCTTCCGCGCCTTCTTGCATGCTTCGGCGCCTGCTTGGACGTTTCCGCGCCTGCTTGGACGCTTCCGCGCCTGCTTGGACGCTTCCGTGCCTGCTTGGACGCTTCCGCGCCTGCTTGGACTCTTCCGCGCATGCTTGGACGTTTCCGCGCCTGCTTGGACGTTTCCGCGCCTGCTTGGACGTTACCGCGCCTGCTTGGCCGCTTCCGCGCCTGCATGGACGCTTCCGCGCCTGCTTGCATGCTTCCCCGCCTGCTTGGACGCTTCCGCGCCTGCTTGGACTCTTCTGCGCCTTCTTGCATGCTTCCGCGCCTGCTTGGACGTTTCCGCGCCTGCTTGGACGTTACCGCGCCTGCTTGGCCGCTTCCGCGACTGCTTGGACGCTTCCGCGCCTGCTTGGACGCTACCGCGCCTGCTTGGACGCTACCGCGCCTGCTTGGACGCTTCCGCGCCTTCTTGCATGCTTCCGCGCCTACTTGGACGTTTCCGCGCCTGCTTGGACGCTTCCGCGCCTGCTTTCATGCTTCCCCGCCTGCTTGGACGCTTCCGCGCCTGCTTGGACTCTTCTGCGCCTTCTTGCATGCTTCCCCGCCTGCTTGGACGTTTTCGCGCCTGCTTGGACGCTACCGCGCCTGCTTGGACGTTTCCACGCCTGCATGGACGCTACCGCGCCTGCTTGGACGCTTCCGCGACTGCTTGGACGCTTCCGCGCCTGGTTGGACGCTACCGCGCCTGCTTGGACGCTTCCGCGACTGCTTAGACGCTTCCGCGCCTGCATGGACTCTTCTGCGCCTGCTTGCATGCTGCCGCGCCTACTTGGACGTTTCCGCGCCTGCTTGGACGCTTCCGCGCCTGCTTGCATGCTTCCCCGCCTGCTTGGACGCTTCCGCGCCTGCTTGGATTCTTCCGCGCCTTCTTGCATGCTGCCGCGCCTACTTGGACGTTTCCGCGCCTGCATGGACGCTACCGCGCCTGCTTGGACGCTTCCGCGCCTGCTTGGACCCTTCTGCGTCTTCTTGCATGCTTCCGCGCCTGCTTGGACGTTTCCGCGCCTGCTTAGACGTTACCGCGCCTGCTTGGCCGCTTCCGCGACTGCTTGGTCGGTTCCGCGCCTGCTTGGACGCTACCGCGCCTGCTTGGACGCTACCGCGCCTGCTTGGACGCTTCCGCGCCTTCTTGCATGCTTCCGCGCCTACTTGGACGTTTCCGCGCCTGATTGGACGCTTCCGCGCCTGCTTGGACACTTCCGCGCCTGCTTGGACTCTTCTGCGCCTTCTTGCATGCTTCCGCGGCTGCTTGGACGCTACCGCGCCTGCTTGGACGATTCCGCGCCTGCTTGCACGGTTCTGCGCCTGCTTGGACGCTTCCGCGCCTGCTTGGACGCTTCCGCGCCTGCTTGGACACTTCCGCGCCTGCTTGAACGCTTCCGCGCCTTCTTGGACGCTTCCGCGCCTACTTGGACACTTCCGCGCCTGCTTGGACGCTTCCGCGCATGCTTGGACGCTTCCGCGCCTGCTTGGACACTTCCGCGCCTACTTGGACGCTTCCGCGCCTGCTTGGACACTTCCGCGCCTGCTTGGACTCTTATGCGTCTTCTTGCATGCTTCCGCGACTGCTTGAATGCTTACGCGACTGCTGGGACGCTTCCGCGACTGCTTGGACGCTTCCGCGCCTGCTTGGACGCTTCCGCGCCTGCTTGGACGCTTCCGCGCCTGCTTGGACTCTTCTGCGTCTTCTTGCATGCTTCCGCGCCTGCTTGGACGTTTCCGCGCCTGCTTGGACGCTACCGCGCCTGCTTGGACGCTTCCGCGCCTGGTTGGACGCTTCCGCGCCTGCTTGGACGCTTCCGCGACTGCTTGGACGCTTCCGCGCCTGCTTGGACTCTTCTGCGTCTTCTTGCATGCTTCCGCGCCTGCTTGGACGCATCCGCGCCTGGTTGGACGATACCGCGCCTGCTTGGACACTACCGCGCCTGCTTGGACGCTTCCGCGACTGCTTGGACGATTCCGCGCCTGGTTGGACGCTACCGCGCCTGCTTGGACGCTTCCGCGACTGCTTGGACGCATCCGCGCCTGGTTGGACGCTTCTGCAACTGCGTGGACGCTTCCGCGCCTGCTTGGACCCTTCTGCGCCTTCTTGCATGCTTCCGCGCCTAATTGGACGTTTCCGCGCCTGCTTGGACGCTTCCGCGCCTGCTTGGACTCTTCTGCGTCTTCTTGCATGCTTCCGCGCCTGCTTGGACGCTTCCGCGACTGCTTGGACGCTTCCGCGCCGGCTTGGACTCTTCTGCGTCTTCTTGCATGCGTCCGCGCCTGCTTGGACGTTTCCGCGCCTGCTTGGACGCTACCGCGCCTGCTTGGACGCTTCCGCGACTGCTTGGACGCATCCGCGCCTGGTTGGACGCTACCGCGCCTGCTTGGACGCTTCCGCGCCTGCTTGCATGCTTCCGCGCCTGCTTGGACGTTTCCGCGCCTGCTTGGACGCTACCGCGCCTGCTTGGACGCTTCCGCGCCTTCTTGCATGCTTCGGCGCCTACTTGGACGTTTCCGCGCCTGCTTGGACGCTTCCGCGCCTGCTTGCATGCTACCCCGCCTGCTTGGACGCTTCCGCGCCTGCTTGGACGCTTCCGCGACTGCTTGGACGCTTCCGCGCCTGCTTGGACGCTACCGCGCCTGCTTGGACGCTTCCGCGACTGCTTGGTCGCTTCCGCGCCTGGTTGGACGCTACCGCGCCTGCTTGGACGCTTCCGCGACTGCTTGGACGCTTCCGCGCCTGGTTGGACGCTACCGCGCCTGCTTGAAAGCTTCCGCGCCTGCTTGGACGCTTCCGCGCCTGCTTGGACGCTTCCGCGTCTTCTTGCATGCTTCCGCGCCTGCTTGGACGTTTCCGCGCCTGCTTGGACGCTACCGCGCCTGCTTGGACGCTTCCGCGACGGCTTGGACCCTTCTGCGTCTTCTTGCATGCTTCCCCGCCTGCTTGGACGCTTCCGCGCCTGCTTGGACTCTTCTGCGTCTTCTTGCATGCTTCCGCGCCTGCTTGGACGTTTCCGCGCCTGCTTGGACACTTCCGCGCCTGCTTGAACGCTTCCGCGCCTTCTTGGACGCTTCCGCGCCTACTTGGACACTTCCGCGCCTGCTTGGACGCTTCCGCGCATGCTTGGACGCTTCCGCGCCTGCTTGGACACTTCCGCGCCTACTTGGACGCTTCCGCGCCTGCTTGGACACTTCCGCGCCTGCTTGGACTCTTATGCGTCTTCTTGCATGCTTCCGCGACTGCTTGAATGCTTCCGCGACTGCTTGGACGCTTCCGCGACTGCTTGGACGCTTCCGCGCCTGCTTGGACGCTTCCGCGCCTGCTTGGACGCTTCCGCGCCTGCTTGGACTCTTCTGCGTCTTCTTGCATGCTTCCGCGCCTGCTTGGACGTTTCCGCGCCTGCTTGGACGCTACCGCGCCTGCTTGGACGCTTCCGCGCCTGGTTGGACGCTACCGCGCCTGCTTGAAAGCTTCCGCGCCTGCTTGGACGCTTCCGCGCCTGCTTGGACGCTTCCGCGTCTTCTTGCATGCTTCCGCGCCTGCTTGGACGCTACCGCGCCTGCTTGGACGCTGCCGCGCCTGCTTGGACTCTTCCGCGACTGCTTGGACGCTACCGCGCCTGTTCGGACGCTTCCGCGACTGCTTGGACGCTTCCGCGCCTGCTTGGACGCTTCCGCGCCTGGTTGGACGCTGCCGCGCCTGCTTGGACGCTTCTGCGACTGCTTGGACGCTTCCGCGCCTGCTTGGACTCTTCTGCGCCTTCTTGCATGCTTCCGCGCCTACTTGGACGCTTCCGCGCCTGCTTGGACTCTTCTGCGCCTTCTTGCATGCTTCCGCGCCTACTTGGACGTTTCCGCGCCTGCTTGGACGCTTCCGCGCCTGCTTGCATGCTTCCCCTCCTGCTTGGACGCTTCCGCGCCTGCTTGGACTCTTCCGCGTCTTCTTGCATGCTTCCGCGCCTGCTTGGACGTTTCCGCGACTGCTTGGACGCTACCGCGCCTGCTTGGACGCTTCCGCGACTGCTTGGACGCTTCCGCGCCTGCTTGGACGCTTCCGCGACTGCTTGGTCGCTTCCGCGCCTGGTTGGACGCTACCGCGCCTGCTTGGACGCTTCCGCGACTGCTTGGACGCTTCCGCGCCTGCTTGGACTCTTCTGCGTCTTCTTGCATGCTTCCGCGCCTGCTTGGACGTTTCCGCGCCTGCTTGGACGCTACCGCGCCTGCTTGGACGCTTCCGCGACTGCTTGGACGCATCCGCGCCTGGTTGGACGATACCGCGCCTGCTTGGACGCTTCCGCGACTGCTTGGACGCTTCCGCGCCTGGTTGGACGCTACCGCGCCTGCTTGAAAGCTTCCGCGCCTGCTTGGACGCTTCCGCGCCTGCTTGGACGCTTCCGCGTCTTCTTGCATGCTTCCGCGCCTGCTTGGACGTTTCCGCGCCTGCTTGGACGCTTCCGCGACTGCTTGGACGCTACCGCGCCTGCTTGGACGCTTCCGCGACTGCTTGGACGCATCCGCGCCTGGTTGGACGATACCGCGCCTGCTTGGACACTACCGCGCCTGCTTGGACGCTTCCGCGACTGGTTGGACGCTTCCGCGCCTGGTTGGACGCTACCGCGCCTGCTTGGACGCTTCCGCGACTGCTTGGACGCTTCCGCGCCTGCTTGGACGCTTCCGCGCCTGCTTGGACTCTTCTGCGTCTTCTTGCATGCTTCCGCGCCTACTTGGACGCTTCCGCGCCTGCTTGGACGCTTCCGCGCCAGCTTGGACGCTTCCGCGCCTGCTTGGACGCTTCCGCGCCTGCTTGGACGCTTCCGCGCCTGCTTGGACTCTTCTGCGTCTTCTTGCATGCTTCCGCGCCTGCTTGGACGTTTCCGCGCCTGCTTGGACGCTACCGCGCCTGCTTGGACGCTTCCGCGCCTGCTTGGACGCTTCCGCGACTGCTTGGACGCTTCCGCGCCTGCTTGGACTCTTCTGCGTCTTCTTGCATGCTTCCGCGCCTGCTTGGACGCATCCGCGCCTGGTTGGACGATACCGCGCCTGCTTGGACACTACCGCGCCTGCTTGGACGCTTCCGCGACTGCTTGGACGATTCCGCGCCTGGTTGGACGCTACCGCGCCTGCTTGGACGCTTCCGCGACTGCTTGGACGCATCCGCGCCTGTTTGGACGCTTCTGCAACTGCGTGGACGCTTCCGCGCCTGCTTGGACCCTTCTGCGCCTTCTTGCATGCTTCCGCGCCTAATTGGACGCTACCGCGCCTGCTTGCATGCTTCCGCGCCTGCTTGGACGTTTCCGCGCCTGCTTGGACGCTACCGCGCCTGCTTGGACGCTTCCGCGACTGCTTGGACGCTACCGCGCCTGCTTGGACGCTTCCGCGACTGCTTGGACGCTTCCGCGCCTGCTTGGACTCTTCTGCGTCTTCTTGCATGCTTCCGCGCCTGCTTGGACGTTTCCGCGCCTGCTTGGACGCTACCGCGCCTGCTTGGACGCTTCCGCGCCTGCTTGGACGCTACCGCGCCTGCTTGCATGCTACCCCGCCTGCTTGGACGCTTCCGCGCCTGCTTGGACGCTTCCGCGACTGCTTGGACGCTTCCGCGCCTGCTTGGACGCTACCGCGCCTGCTTGGACGCTTCCGCGACTGCTTGGTCGCTTCCGCGCCTGGTTGGACGCTACCGCGCCTGCTTGGACGCTACCGCGCCTGCTTGCATGCTACCCCGCCTGCTTGGACGCTTCCGCGCCTGCTTGGACGCTTCCGCGACTGCTTGGACGCTTCCGCGCCTGCTTGGACGCTACCGCGCCTGCTTGGACGCTTCCGCGACTGCTTGGTCGCTTCCGCGCCTGGTTGGACGCTACCGCGCCTGCTTGGACGCTTCCGCGACTGCTTGAAAGCTTCCGCGCCTGCTTGGACGCTTCCGCGTCTTCTTGCATGCTTCCGCGCCTGCTTGGACGCTTCCGCGACTGCTTGGACGCATCCGCGCCTGGTTGGACGCTTCTGCAACTGCGTGGACGCTTCCGCGCCTGCTTGGACCCTTCTGCGCCTTCTTGCATGCTTCCGCGCCTAATTGGACGTTTCCGCGCCTGCTTGGACGCTTCCGCGCCTGCTTGGACTCTTCTGCGTCTTCTTGCATGCTTCCGCGCCTGCTTGGACGCTTCCGCGACTGCTTGGACGCTTCCGCGCCTGCTTGGACTCTTCTGCGTCTTCTTGCATGCTTCCGCGCCTGCTTGGACGTTTCCGCGCCTGCTTGGACGCTACCGCGCCTGCTTGGACGCTTCCGCGACTGCTTGGACGCATCCGCGCCTGGTTGGACGCTACCGCGCCTGCTTGGACGCTTCCGCGCCTGCTTGCATGCTTCCGCGCCTGCTTGGACGTTTCCGCGCCTGCTTGGACGCTACCGCGCCTGCTTGGACGCTTCCGCGCCTTCTTGCATGCTTCGGCGCCTACTTGGACGTTTCCGCGCCTGCTTGGACGCTTCCGCGCCTGCTTGCATGCTACCCCGCCTGCTTGGACGCTTCCGCGCCTGCTTGGACGCTTCCGCGACTGCTTGGACGCTTCCGCGCCTGCTTGGACGCTACTGCGCCTGCTTGGACGCTTCCGCGACTGCTTGGTCGCTTCCGCGCCTGGTTGGACGCTACCGCGCCTGCTTGGACGCTTCCGCGACTGCTTGAAAGCTTCCGCGCCTGCTTGGACGCTTCCGCGTCTTCTTGCATGCTTCCGCGCCTGCTTGGACGTTTCCGCGCCTGCTTGGACGCTACCGCGCCTGCTTGGACGCTTCCGCGACTGCTTGGACGCTACCGCGCCTGCTTGGACGCTTCCGCGACTGCTTGGACGCTTCCGCGCCTGCTTGGACTCTTCTGCGTCTTCTTGCATGCTTCCGCGCCTGCTTGGACGTTTCCGCGCCTGCTTGGACGCTACCGCGCCTGCTTGGACGCTTCCGCGACTGCTTGGACGCATCCGCGCCTGGTTGGACGCTACCGCGCCTGCTTGGACGCTTCCGCGCCTGCTTGCATGCTTCCGCGCCTGCTTGGACGTTTCCGCGCCTGCTTGGACGTTTCCGCGCCTGCTTGGACGCTACCGCGCCTGCTTGGACGCTTCCGCGCCTTCTTGCATGCTTCGGCGCCTACTTGGACGTTTCCGCGCCTGCTTGGACGCTTCCGCGCCTGCTTGCATGCTATCCCGCCTGCTTGGACGCTTCCGCGCCTGCTTGGACGCTTCCGCGACTGCTTGGACGCTACCGCGCCTGCTTGGACGCTTCCGCGACTGCTTGGACGCTTCCGCGCCTGGTTGGACGCTACCGCGCCTGCTTGAAAGCTTCCGCGCCTGCTTGGACGCTTCCGCGCCTGCTTGGACGCTTCCGCGTCTTCTTGCATGCTTCCGCGCCTGCTTGGACGCTACCGCGCCTGCTTGGACGCTTCCGCGACTGCTTGGACGCTACCGCGCCTGCTTGGACGCTTCCGCGACTGCTTGGACGCTTCCGCGCCTGCTTGGACTCTTCTGCGTCTTCTTGCATGCTTCCGCGCCTGCTTGGACGTTTCCGCGCCTGCTTGGACGCTACCGCGCCTGCTTGGACGCTTCCGCGACTGCTTGGACGCATCCGCGCCTGGTTGGACGATACCGCGCCTGCTTGGACACTACCGCGCCTGCTTGGACTCTTCTGCGCCTTCTTGCATGCTTCCGCGCCTACTTGGACGCTTCCGCGCCTGCTTGGACTCTTCTGCGCCTTCTTGCATGCTTCCGCGCCTACTTGGACGTTTCCGCGCCTGCTTGGACGCTTCCGCGCCTGCTTGCATGCTTCCCCTCCTGCTTGGACGCTTCCGCGCCTGCTTGGACTCTTCTGCGTCTTCTTGCATGCTTCCGCGCCTGCTTGGACGTTTCCGCGACTGCTTGGACGCTACCGCGCCTGCTTGGACGCTTCCGCGACTGCTTGGACGCTTCCGCGCCTGCTTGGACTCTTCCGCGTCTTCTTGCATGCTCCCGCGCCTGCTTGGACGTTTCCGCGCCTGCTTGGACGCTACCGCGCCTGCTTGGACGCTTCCACGACTGCTTGGACGCTACCGCGCCTGCTTGGACGCTTCCGCGACTGCTTGGACGCTTCCGCGCCTGCTTGGACTCTTCTGCGTCTTCTTGCATGCTTCCGCGCCTGCTTGGACGTTTCCGCGCCTGCTTGGACGCTACCGCGCCTGCTTGGACGCTTCCGCGACTGCTTGGACGCATCCGCGCCTGGTTGGACGATACCGCGCCTGCTTGGACACTACCGCGCCTGCTTGGACGCTTCCGCGACTGGTTGGACGCTTCCGCGCCTGGTTGGACGCTACCGCGCCTGCTTGGACGCTTCCGCGACTGCTTGGACGCTTCCGCGCCTGCTTGGACGCTTCCGCGCCTGCTTGGACTCTTCTGCGTCTTCTTGCATGCTTCCGCGCCTGCTTGGACGTTTCCGCGCCTGCTTGGACGCTGCCGCGCCTGCTTGGACTCTTCCGCGACTGCTTGGACGCTACCGCGCCTGTTCGGACGCTTCCGCGACTGCTTGGACGCTTCCGCGCCTGCTTGGACGCTTCCGCGCCTGGTTGGACGCTGCCGCGCCTGCTTGGACGCTTCTTCGACTGCTTGGACGCTTCCGCGCCTGCTTGGACTCTTCTGCGCCTTCTTGCATGCTTCCGCGCCTACTTGGACGCTTCCGCGCCTGCTTGGACTCTTCTGCGCCTTCTTGCATGCTTCCGCGCCTACTTGGACGTTTCCGCGCCTGCTTGGACGCTTCCGCGCCTGCTTGCATGCTTCCCCTCCTGCTTGGACGCTTCCGCGCCTGCTTGGACTCTTCTGCGTCTTCTTGCATGCTTCCGCGCCTGCTTGGACGTTTCCGCGACTGCTTGGACGCTACCGCGCCTGCTTGGACGCTTCCGCGACTGCTTGGACGCTTCCGCGCCTGCTTGGACTCTTCCGCGTCTTCTTGCATGCTCCCGCGCCTGCTTGGACGTTTCCGCGCCTGCTTGGACGCTACCGCGCCTGCTTGGACGCTTCCACGACTGCTTGGACGCATCCGCGCCTGGTTGGACGATACCGCGCCTGCTTGGACACTACCGCGCCTGCTTGGACGCTTCCGCGACTGCTTGGACGCTTCCGCGCCTGGTTGGATGCTACCGCGCCTGCTTGGACGCTTCCGCGACTGCTTGGACGCTTCCGCGCCTGCTTGGACTCTTCTGCGTCTTCTTGCATGCTTCCGCGCCTGCTTGGACGTTTCCGCGCCTGCTTGGACGCTGCCGCGCCTGCTTGGACTCTTCCGCGACTGCTTGGACGCTACCGCGCCTGCTTGAACGCTTCCGCGACTGCTTGGACGCTTCCGCGCCTGCTTGGACGCTTCCGCGCCTGGTTGGACGCTGCCGCGCCTGCTTGGACGCTTCCGCGACTGCTTGGACGCTTCCGCGCCTGCTTGGACTCTTCCGCGTCTTCTTGCATGCTTCCGCGCCTGCTTGGACGTTTCCGCGCCTGCTTGGACGCTACCGCGCCTGCTTGGCCGCTTCCGCGACTGCTTGGACGCATCCGCGCCTGGTTGGACGATACCGCGCCTGCTTGGACACTACCGCGCCTGCTTGGACGCTTCCGCGACTGCTTGGACGCTTCCGCGCCTGGTTGGATGCTACCGCGCCTGCTTGGACGCTTCCGCGACTGCTTGGACGCTTCCGCGCCTGCTTGGACTCTTCTGCGTCTTCTTGCATGCTTCCGCGCCTGCTTGGACGTTTCCGCGCCTGCTTGGACGCTGCCGCGCCTGCTTGGACTCTTCCGCGACTGCTTGGACGCTACCGCGCCTGCTTGAACGCTTCCGCGACTGCTTGGACGCTTCCGCGCCTGCTTGGACGCTTCCGCGCCTGGTTGGACGCTGCCGCGCCTGCTTGGACGCTTCTGCGACTGCTTGGACGCTTCCGCGCCTGCTTGGACTCTTCTGCGCCTTCTTGCATGCTTCCGCGCCTACTTGGACGCTTCCGCGCCTGCTTGGACTCTTCTGCGCCTTCTTGCATGCTTCCGCGCCTACTTGGACGTTTCCGCGCCTGCTTGGACGCTTCCGCGCCTGCTTGCATGCTTCCCCTCCTGCTTGGACGCTTCCGCGCCTGCTTGGACTCTTCTGCGTCTTCTTGCATGCTTCCGCGCCTGCTTGGACGTTTCCGCGACTGCTTGGACGCTACCGCGCCTGCTTGGACGCTTCCGCGACTGCTTGGACGCTTCCGCGCCTGCTTGGACTCTTCTGCGTCTTCTTGCATACTTCCGCGCCTGCTTGGACGTTTCCGCGCCTGCTTGGACGCTACCGCGCCTGCTTGGACGCTTCCGCGACTGCTTGGACGCATCCGCGCCTGGTTGGACGATACCGCGCCTGCTTGGACACTACCGCGCCTGCTTGGACGCTTCCGCGACTGCTTGGACGCTTCCGCGCCTGGTTGGACGCTACCGCGCCTGCTTGGACGCTTCCGCGACTGCTTGGACGCTTCCGCGCCTGCCTGGACGCTTCCGCGACTGCTTGGACGCTTCCGCGCCTGCTTGGACGCTACCGCGCCTGCTTGGACGCTTCCGCGCCTGCTTGCATGCTTCCGCGCCTGCTTGGACGTTTCCGCGCCTGCTTGGACGCTACCGCGCCTGCTTGGACGCTTCCGCGCCTTCTTGCATGCTTCGGCGCCTACTTGGACGTTTCCGCGCCTGCTTGGACGCTTCCGCGACTGCTTGGACGCTACCGCGCCTGCTTGGACGCTTCCGCGACTGCTTGGACGCTTCCGCGCCTGCTTGGACGCTACCGCGCCTGATTGGACGCTTCCGCGCCTGCTTGGACTCTTCTGCGTCTTCTTGCATGCTTCCGCGCCTGCTTGGACGTTTCCGCGCCTGCTTGGACGCTACCGCGCCTGCTTGGACGCTTCCGCGACTGCTTGGACGCATCCGCGCCAGGTTGGACGCTACCGCGCCTGCTTGGACGCTTCCGCGCCTGCTTGCATGCTTCCGCGCCTGCTTGGACGTTTCCGCGCCTGCTTGGACGCTACCGCGCCTGCTTGGACGCTTCCGCGCCTTCTTGCATGCTTCGGCGCCTACTTGGACGTTTCCGCGCCTGCTTGGACGCTTCCGCGACTGCTTGGACGCTACCGCGCCTGCTTGGACGCTTCCGCGACTGCTTGGACGCTTCCGCGCCTGCTTGGACGCTACCGCGCCTGCTTGGACGCTTCCGCGACTGCTTGGACGCTACCGCGCCTGCTTGGACGCTTCCGCGAATGCTTGGACGCTTCCGCGCCTGCTTGGACTCTTCTGCGTCTTCTTGCATGCTGCCGCGCCTGCTTGGACGCTTCCGCGCCTGCTTGGACGCTTCCGCGACTGCTTGGTCGCTTCCGCGCCTGCTTGGACGCTTCCGTGACTGCTTGGACGCTTCCGCGCCTGCTTGGTTGCTTCCGCGCCTGGTTGGACGCTGCCGCGCCTGCTTGGACGCTTCTGCGACTGCTTGGACGCTTCCGCGCCTGCTTGGACTCTTCTGCGCCTTCTTGCATGCTTCCGCGCCTACTTGGACGCTTCCGCGCCTGCTTGGACCCTTCTGCGCCTTCTTGCATGCTTCCGCGCCTACTTGGACGTTTCCGCGACTGCTTGGACGCTACCACGCCTGCTTGGACGCTTCCGCGACTGCTTGGACGCTTCCGCGCCTGCTTGGACTCTTCTGCGTCTTCTTGCATGCTTCCGCGCCTGCTTGGACGTTTCCGCGCCTGCTTGGACGCTACCGCGCCTGCTTGGACGCTTCCGCGACTGCTTGGACGCTACCACGCCTGCTTGGACGCTTCCGTGACTGCTTGGACGCTTCCGCGACTGCTTGGACGCTACCGCGCCTGCTTGGACGCTTCCGCGAATGCTTGGACGCTTCCGCGTGTGCTTGGACTCTTCTGCGTCTTCTTGCATGCTGCCGCGCCTGCTTGGACGCTTCCGCGCCTGCTTGGACGCTTCCGCGACTGCTTGGTCGTTTCCGCGCCTGGTTGGACGCTACCGCGCCTGCTTGGACGCTTCCGCGACTGCTTGGACGCTTCCGCGCCTGGTTGGACGCTACCGCGCCTGCTTGGAAGCTTCCGCGCCTGCTTGGACGCTTCCGCGCCTGCTTGGACGCTTCCGCGCCTGCTTGGACTCTTCTGCGTCTTCTTGCATGCTTCCGCGCCTGCTTGGACGTTTCCGCGCCTGCTTGGACGCTGCCGCGCCTGCTTGGACTCTTCCGCGACTGCTTGGACGCTACCGCGCCTGCTTGGACGCTTCCGCGACTGCTTGGACGCTTCCGCGCCTGCTTGGACGCTTCCGCGCCTGGTTGGACGCTGCCGCGCCTGCTTGGACGCTTCTGCGACTGCTTGGACGCTTCCGCGCCTGCTTGGACTCTTCTGCGCCTTCTTGCATGCTTCCGCGCCTACTTGGACGCTTCCGCGCCTGCTTGGACTCTTCTGCGCCTTCTTGCATGCTTCCGCGCCTACTTGGAAGTTTCCGCGCCTGCTTGGACTCTTCTGCGTCTTCTTGCATGCTTCCGCGCCTGCTTGGACGTTTCCGCGACTGCTTGGACGCTACCACGCCTGCTTGGACGCTTCCGCGACTGCTTGGACGCTTCCGCGCCTGCTTGGACTCTTCTGCGTCTTCTTGCATGCTTCCGCGCCTGCTTGGACGTTTCCGCGCCTGCTTGGACGCTACCGCGCCTGCTTGGACGCTTCCGCGACTGCTTGGACGCATCCGCGCCTGGTTGGACGATACCGCGCCTGCTTGGACACTACCGCGCCTGCTTGGACGCTTCCGCGACTGCTTGGACGCTTCCGCGCCTGGTTGGACGCTACCGCGCCTGCTTGGACGCTTCCGCGTCTGCTTGGACGCTTCCGCGCCTGCTTGGACTCTTCTGCGTCTTCTTGCATGCTTCCGCGCCTGCTTGGACGCTGCCGCGCCTGCTTGGACGCTTCTGCGACTGCTTGGACGCTTCCGCGCCTGCTTGGACGCTACCGCGCCTGCTTGGACGCTTCCGCGAATGCTTGGACGCTTCCGCGCGTGCTTGGACTCTTCTGCGTCTTCTTGCATGCTGCCGCGCCTGCTTGGACGCTTCCGCGCCTGCTTGTACTCTTCTGCGTCTTCTTGCATGCTTCCGCGCCTGCTTGGACGCTTCCGCGACTGCTTGGACGCTTCCGCGCCTGCTTGGACTCTTCTGCGTCTTCTTGCATGCTTCCGCGCCTGCTTGGACGTTTCCGCGCCTGCTTGGACGCTACCGCGCCTGCTTGGACGCTTCCGCGACTGCTTGGACGCATCCGCGCCAGGTTGGACGCTACCGCGCCTGCTTGGACGCTTCCGCGCCTGCTTGCATGCTTCCGCGCCTGCTTGGACGTTTCCGCGCCTACTTGGACGCTACCGCGCCTGCTTGGACGCTTCCGCGCCTTCTTGCATGCTTCGGCGCCTACTTGGACGTTTCCGCGCCTGCTTGGACGCTTCCGCGACTGCTTGGACGCTACCGCGCCTGCTTGGACGCTTCCGCGACTGCTTGGACGCTTCCGCGCCTGCTTGGACGCTACCGCGCCTGCTTGGACGCTTCCGCGACTGCTTGGACGCTACCGCGCCTGCTTGGACGCTTCCGCGAATGCTTGGACGCTTCCGCGCCTGCTTGGACTCTTCTGCGTCTTCTTGCATGCTGCCGCGCCTGCTTGGACGCTTCCGCGCCTGCTTGGACGCTTCCGCGACTGCTTGGTCGCTTCCGCGCCTGCTTGGACGCTTCCGTGACTGCTTGGACGCTTCCGCGACTGCTTGGACGCTACCGCGCCTGCTTGGACGCTTCCGCGAATGCTTGGACGCTTCCGCGCGTGCTTGGACTCTTCTGCGTCTTCTTGCATGCTGCCGCGCCTGCTTGGACGCTTCCGCGCCTGCTTGGTTGCTTCCGCGCCTGGTTGGACGCTGCCGCGCCTGCTTGGACGCTTCTGCGACTGCTTGGACGCTTCCGCGCCTGCTTGGACTCTTCTGCGCCTTCTTGCATGCTTCCGCGCCTACTTGGACGCTTCCGCGCCTGCTTGGACTCTTCTGCGCCTTCTTGCATGCTTCCGCGCCTACTTGGACGTTTCCGCGACTGCTTGGACGCTACCACGCCTGCTTGGACGCTTCCGCGACTGCTTGGACGCTTCCGTGCCTGCTTGGACTCTTCTGCGTCTTCTTGCATGCTTCCGCGCCTGCTTGGACGTTTCCGCGCCTGCTTGGACGCTACCGCGCCTGCTTGGACGCTTCCGCGACTGCTTGGACGCTACCACGCCTGCTTGGACGCTTCCGTGACTGCTTGGACGCTTCCGCGACTGCTTGGACGCTACCGCGCCTGCTTGGACGCTTCCGCGAATGCTTGGACGCTTCCGCGCGTGCTTGGACTCTTCTGCGTCTTCTTGCATGCTGCCGCGCCTGCTTGGACGCTTCCGCGCCTGCTTGGACGCTTCCGCGACTGCTTGGTCGTTTCCGCGCCTGGTTGGACGCTACCGCGCCTGCTTGGACGCTTCCGCGACTGCTTGGACGCTTCCTCGCCTGGTTGGACGCTACCGCGCCTGCTTGGAAGCTTCCGCGCCTGCTTGGACGCTTCCGCGCCTGCTTGGACGCTTCCGCGCCTGCTTGGACTCTTCTGCGTCTTCTTGCATGCTTCCGCGCCTGCTTGGACGTTTCCGCGCCTGCTTGGACGCTGCCGCGCCTGCTTGGACTCTTCCGCGACTGCTTGGACGCTACCGCGCCTGCTTGGACGCTTCCGCGACTGCTTGGACGCTTCCGCGCCTGCTTGGACGCTTCCGCGCCTGGTTGGACGCTGCCGCGCCTGCTTGGACGCTTCTGCGACTGCTTGGAAGCTTCCGCGCCTGCTTGGACTCTTCTGCGCCTTCTTGCATGCTTCCGCGCCTACTTGGACGCTTCCGCGCCTGCTTGGACTCTTCTGCGCCTTCTTGCATGCTTCCGCGCCTACTTGGAAGTTTCCGCGCCTGCTTGGACTCTTCTGCGTCTTCTTGCATGCTTCCGCGCCTGCTTGGACGTTTCCGCGACTGCTTGGACGCTACCACGCCTGCTTGGACGCTTCCGCGACTGCTTGGACGCTTCCGCGCCTGCTTGGACTCTTCTGCGTCTTCTTGCATGCTTCCGCGCCTGCTTGGACGTTTCCGCGCCTGCTTGGACGCTACCGCGCCTGCTTGGACGCTTCCGCGACTGCTTGGACGCATCCGCGCCTGGTTGGACGATACCGCGCCTGCTTGGACACTACCGCGCCTGCTTGGACGCTTCCGCGACTGCTTGGACGCTTCCGCGCCTGGTTGGACGCTACCGCGCCTGCTTGGACGCTTCCGCGTCTGCTTGGACGCTTCCGCGCCTGCTTGGACTCTTCTGCGTCTTCTTGCATGCTTCCGCGCCTGCTTGGACGCTGCCGCGCCTGCTTGGACGCTTCTGCGACTGCTTGGACGCTTCCGCGCCTGCTTGGACTCTTCTGCGCCTTCTTGCATGCTTCCGCGCCTACTTGGACGCTTCCGCGCCTGCTTGGACTCTTCTGCGCCTTCTTGCATGCTTCCGCGCCTACTTGGACGCTTCCGCGACTGCTTGGACGCTTCCGCGCCTGGTTGGACGCTACCGCGCCTGCTTGGACGCTTCCGTGCCATCTTGGACACTTCCGCGCCTGCTTGGACGCTTCCGCGCCTGCTTGGACTCCTCTGCGCCATCTTGCATGCTTCCGCGCCTACTTGGACGCTACCGCGCCTGCTTTGACGCTTCCGCGCCTGGTTGGACGATACCGCGCCTGCTTGGACACTACCGCGCCTGCTTGGACGCTTCCGCGACTGCTTGGACGCTTCCGCGCCTGCTTGGACGCTTCCGCGCCTGCTTGGAATCCTCTGCGCCATCTTGCATGCTTCAGCGCCTACTTGGACGCTACCGCGCCTGCTTTGACGCTTCCGCGCCTGCTTGGACTCCTCTGCGCCATCTTGCATGCTTCCGCGCCTACTTGGACGCTACCGCGCCTGCTTTGACGCTTCCGCGCCTGCTTGGACGCTTCCGCGCCTGCTTGCACGGTTCTGCGCCTGCTTGGACGCTTCCGCGCCTGCTTGGCCGCTTCCGCGACTGCTTGGACGCTTCCGCGCCTGCTTGGACTCTTCTGCGACTGCTTGGACGCTTCCGCGCCTGCTTGGACTCTTCTGCGCCTTCTTGCATGCTTCCGCGCCTACTTGGACGCTTCCGCGCCTGCTTGGACTCTTCTGCGCCTTCTTGCATGCTTCCGCGCCTACTTGGAAGTTTCCGCGCCTGCTTGGACTCTTCTGCGTCTTCTTGCATGCTTCCGCGCCTGCTTGGACGTTTCCGCGACTGCTTGGACGCTACCACGCCTGCTTGGACGCTACCGCGCCTGCTTGGACGCTTCCGCGTCTGCTTGGACGCTTCCGCGCCTGCTTGGACTCTTCTGCGTCTTCTTGCATGCTTCCGCGCCTTCTTGGACGCTGCCGCGCCTGCTTGGACGCTTCTGCGACTGCTTGGACGCTTCCGCGCCTGCTTGGACTCTTCTGCGCCTTCTTGCATGCTTCCGCGCCTACTTGGACGCTTCCGCGCCTGCTTGGACTCTTCTGCGCCTTCTTGCATGCTTCCGCGCCTACTTGGACGCTTCCGCGACTGCTTGGACGCTTCCGCGCCTGGTTGGACGCTACCGCGCCTGCTTGGACGCTTCCGTGCCATCTTGGACACTTCCGCGCCTGCTTGGACGCTTCCGCGCCTGCTTGGACTCCTCTGCGCCATCTTGCATGCTTCCGCGCCTACTTGGACGCTACCGCGCCTGCTTTGACGCTTCCGCGCCTGCTTGGACGCTTCCGCGCCTGCTTGCACGGTTCTGCGCCTGCTTGGACGCTTCCGCGCCTGCTTGGCCGCTTCCGCGACTGCTTGGACGCTTCCGCGCCTGCTTGGACTCTTCCGCGCCAGCTTGGACGCTTCCGCGACTGCTTGGACGCTTCCGCGCTTGCTTGGACGATTCCGCGCCTGCTTGGACGCTTCCGCGCCTGCTTGGACGTTTCCGCACATGCTTGGACGCTTCCGCGCCTGCTTGGACGCTACCGCGCCTGATTGGACGCTTCCGCGCCTGCTTGGACTCTTCTGCGTCTTCTTGCATGCTTCCGCGCCTGCTTGGACGTTTCCGCGCCTGCTTGGACGCTACCGCGCCTGCTTGGACGCTTCCGCGACTGCTTGGACGCATCCGCGCCAGGTTGGACGCTACCGCGCCTGCTTGGACGCTTCCGCGCCTGCTTGCATGCTTCCGCGCCTGCTTGGACGTTTCCGCGCCTGCTTGGACGCTACCGCGCCTGCTTGGACGCTTCCGCGCCTTCTTGCATGCTTCGGCGCCTACTTGGACGTTTCCGCGCCTGCTTGGACGCTTCCGCGACTGCTTGGACGCTACCGCGCCTGCTTGGACGCTTCCGCGACTGCTTGGACGCTTCCGCGCCTGCTTGGACGCTACCGCGCCTGCTTGGACGCTTCCGCGACTGCTTGGACGCTACCGCGCCTGCTTGGACGCTTCCGCGAATGCTTGGACGCTTCCGCGCCTGCTTGGACTCTTCTGCGTCTTCTTGCATGCTGCCGCGCCTGCTTGGACGCTTCCGCGCCTGCTTGGACGCTTCCGCGACTGCTTGGTCGCTTCCGCGCCTGCTTGGACGCTTCCGTGACTGCTTGGACGCTTCCGCGCCTGCTTGGTTGCTTCCGCGCCTGGTTGGACGCTGCCGCGCCTGCTTGGACGCTTCTGCGACTGCTTGGACGCTTCCGCGCCTGCTTGGACTCTTCTGCGCCTTCTTGCATGCTTCCGCGCCTACTTGGACGCTTCCGCGCCTGCTTGGACTCTTCTGCGCCTTCTTGCATGCTTCCGCGCCTACTTGGACGTTTCCGCGACTGCTTGGACGCTACCACGCCTGCTTGGACGCTTCCGCGACTGCTTGGACGCTTCCGCGCCTGCTTGGACTCTTCTGCGTCTTCTTGCATGCTTCCGCGCCTGCTTGGACGTTTCCGCGCCTGCTTGGACGCTACCGCGCCTGCTTGGACGCTTCCGCGACTGCTTGGACGCTACCACGCCTGCTTGGACGCTTCCGTGACTGCTTGGACGCTTCCGCGACTGCTTGGACGCTACCGCGCCTGCTTGGACGCTTCCGCGAATGCTTGGACGCTTCCGCGTGTGCTTGGACTCTTCTGCGTCTTCTTGCATGCTGCCGCGCCTGCTTGGACGCTTCCGCGCCTGCTTGGACGCTTCCGCGACTGCTTGGTCGTTTCCGCGCCTGGTTGGACGCTACCGCGCCTGCTTGGACGCTTCCGCGACTGCTTGGACGCTTCCGCGCCTGGTTGGACGCTACCGCGCCTGCTTGGAAGCTTCCGCGCCTGCTTGGACGCTTCCGCGCCTGCTTGGACGCTTCCGCGCCTGCTTGGACTCTTCTGCGTCTTCTTGCATGCTTCCGCGCCTGCTTGGACGTTTCCGCGCCTGCTTGGACGCTGCCGCGCCTGCTTGGACTCTTCCGCGACTGCTTGGACGCTACCGCGCCTGCTTGGACGCTTCCGCGACTGCTTGGACGCTTCCGCGCCTGCTTGGACGCTTCCGCGCCTGGTTGGACGCTGCCGCGCCTGCTTGGACGCTTCTGCGACTGCTTGGACGCTTCCGCGCCTGCTTGGACTCTTCTGCGCCTTCTTGCATGCTTCCGCGCCTACTTGGACGCTTCCGCGCCTGCTTGGACTCTTCTGCGCCTTCTTGCATGCTTCCGCGCCTACTTGGAAGTTTCCGCGCCTGCTTGGACTCTTCTGCGTCTTCTTGCATGCTTCCGCGCCTGCTTGGACGTTTCCGCGACTGCTTGGACGCTACCACGCCTGCTTGGACGCTTCCGCGACTGCTTGGACGCTTCCGCGCCTGCTTGGACTCTTCTGCGTCTTCTTGCATGCTTCCGCGCCTGCTTGGACGTTTCCGCGCCTGCTTGGACGCTACCGCGCCTGCTTGGACGCTTCCGCGACTGCTTGGACGCATCCGCGCCTGGTTGGACGATACCGCGCCTGCTTGGACACTACCGCGCCTGCTTGGACGCTTCCGCGACTGCTTGGACGCTTCCGCGCCTGGTTGGACGCTACCGCGCCTGCTTGGACGCTTCCGCGTCTGCTTGGACGCTTCCGCGCCTGCTTGGACTCTTCTGCGTCTTCTTGCATGCTTCCGCGCCTGCTTGGACGCTGCCGCGCCTGCTTGGACGCTTCTGCGACTGCTTGGACGCTTCCGCGCCTGCTTGGACGCTACCGCGCCTGCTTGGACGCTTCCGCGAATGCTTGGACGCTTCCGCGCGTGCTTGGACTCTTCTGCGTCTTCTTGCATGCTGCCGCGCCTGCTTGGACGCTTCCGCGCCTGCTTGTACTCTTCTGCGTCTTCTTGCATGCTTCCGCGCCTGCTTGGACGCTTCCGCGACTGCTTGGACGCTTCCGCGCCTGCTTGGACTCTTCTGCGTCTTCTTGCATGCTTCCGCGCCTGCTTGGACGTTTCCGCGCCTGCTTGGACGCTACCGCGCCTGCTTGGACGCTTCCGCGACTGCTTGGACGCATCCGCGCCAGGTTGGACGCTACCGCGCCTGCTTGGACGCTTCCGCGCCTGCTTGCATGCTTCCGCGCCTGCTTGGACGTTTCCGCGCCTACTTGGACGCTACCGCGCCTGCTTGGACGCTTCCGCGCCTTCTTGCATGCTTCGGCGCCTACTTGGACGTTTCCGCGCCTGCTTGGACGCTTCCGCGACTGCTTGGACGCTACCGCGCCTGCTTGGACGCTTCCGCGACTGCTTGGACGCTTCCGCGCCTGCTTGGACGCTACCGCGCCTGCTTGGACGCTTCCGCGACTGCTTGGACGCTACCGCGCCTGCTTGGACGCTTCCGCGAATGCTTGGACGCTTCCGCGCCTGCTTGGACTCTTCTGCGTCTTCTTGCATGCTGCCGCGCCTGCTTGGACGCTTCCGCGCCTGCTTGGACGCTTCCGCGACTGCTTGGTCGCTTCCGCGCCTGCTTGGACGCTTCCGTGACTGCTTGGACGCTTCCGCGACTGCTTGGACGCTACCGCGCCTGCTTGGACGCTTCCGCGAATGCTTGGACGCTTCCGCGCGTGCTTGGACTCTTCTGCGTCTTCTTGCATGCTGCCGCGCCTGCTTGGACGCTTCCGCGCCTGCTTGGTTGCTTCCGCGCCTGGTTGGACGCTGCCGCGCCTGCTTGGACGCTTCTGCGACTGCTTGGACGCTTCCGCGCCTGCTTGGACTCTTCTGCGCCTTCTTGCATGCTTCCGCGCCTACTTGGACGCTTCCGCGCCTGCTTGGACTCTTCTGCGCCTTCTTGCATGCTTCCGCGCCTACTTGGACGTTTCCGCGACTGCTTGGACGCTACCACGCCTGCTTGGACGCTTCCGCGACTGCTTGGACGCTTCCGTGCCTGCTTGGACTCTTCTGCGTCTTCTTGCATGCTTCCGCGCCTGCTTGGACGTTTCCGCGCCTGCTTGGACGTTTCCGCGCCTGCTTGGACGCTACCGCGCCTGCTTGGACGCTTCCGCGACTGCTTGGACGCATCCGCGCCAGGTTGGACGCTACCGCGCCTGCTTGGACGCTTCCGCGCCTGCTTGCATGCTTCCGCGCCTGCTTGGACGTTTCCGCGCCTACTTGGACGCTACCGCGCCTGCTTGGACGCTTCCGCGCCTTCTTGCATGCTTCGGCGCCTACTTGGACGTTTCCGCGCCTGCTTGGACGCTTCCGCGACTGCTTGGACGCTACCGCGCCTGCTTGGACGCTTCCGCGACTGCTTGGACGCTTCCGCGCCTGCTTGGACGCTACCGCGCCTGCTTGGACGCTTCCGCGACTGCTTGGACGCTACCGCGCCTGCTTGGACGCTTCCGCGAATGCTTGGACGCTTCCGCGCCTGCTTGGACTCTTCTGCGTCTTCTTGCATGCTGCCGCGCCTGCTTGGACGCTTCCGCGCCTGCTTGGACGCTTCCGCGACTGCTTGGTCGCTTCCGCGCCTGCTTGGACGCTTCCGTGACTGCTTGGACGCTTCCGCGACTGCTTGGACGCTACCGCGCCTGCTTGGACGCTTCCGCGAATGCTTGGACGCTTCCGCGCGTGCTTGGACTCTTCTGCGTCTTCTTGCATGCTGCCGCGCCTGCTTGGACGCTTCCGCGCCTGCTTGGTTGCTTCCGCGCCTGGTTGGACGCTGCCGCGCCTGCTTGGACGCTTCTGCGACTGCTTGGACGCTTCCGCGCCTGCTTGGACTCTTCTGCGCCTTCTTGCATGCTTCCGCGCCTACTTGGACGCTTCCGCGCCTGCTTGGACTCTTCTGCGCCTTCTTGCATGCTTCCGCGCCTACTTGGACGTTTCCGCGACTGCTTGGACGCTACCACGCCTGCTTGGACGCTTCCGCGACTGCTTGGACGCTTCCGTGCCTGCTTGGACTCTTCTGCGTCTTCTTGCATGCTTCCGCGCCTGCTTGGACGTTTCCGCGCCTGCTTGGACGCTACCGCGCCTGCTTGGACGCTTCCGCGACTGCTTGGACGCTACCACGCCTGCTTGGACGCTTCCGTGACTGCTTGGACGCTTCCGCGACTGCTTGGACGCTACCGCGCCTGCTTGGACGCTTCCGCGAATGCTTGGACGCTTCCGCGCGTGCTTGGACTCTTCTGCGTCTTCTTGCATGCTGCCGCGCCTGCTTGGACGCTTCCGCGCCTGCTTGGACGCTTCCGCGACTGCTTGGTCGTTTCCGCGCCTGGTTGGACGCTACCGCGCCTGCTTGGACGCTTCCGCGACTGCTTGGACGCTTCCTCGCCTGGTTGGACGCTACCGCGCCTGCTTGGAAGCTTCCGCGCCTGCTTGGACGCTTCCGCGCCTGCTTGGACGCTTCCGCGCCTGCTTGGACTCTTCTGCGTCTTCTTGCATGCTTCCGCGCCTGCTTGGACGTTTCCGCGCCTGCTTGGACGCTGCCGCGCCTGCTTGGACTCTTCCGCGACTGCTTGGACGCTACCGCGCCTGCTTGGACGCTTCCGCGACTGCTTGGACGCTTCCGCGCCTGCTTGGACGCTTCCGCGCCTGGTTGGACGCTGCCGCGCCTGCTTGGACGCTTCTGCGACTGCTTGGAAGCTTCCGCGCCTGCTTGGACTCTTCTGCGCCTTCTTGCATGCTTCCGCGCCTACTTGGACGCTTCCGCGCCTGCTTGGACTCTTCTGCGCCTTCTTGCATGCTTCCGCGCCTACTTGGAAGTTTCCGCGCCTGCTTGGACTCTTCTGCGTCTTCTTGCATGCTTCCGCGCCTGCTTGGACGTTTCCGCGACTGCTTGGACGCTACCACGCCTGCTTGGACGCTTCCGCGACTGCTTGGACGCTTCCGCGCCTGCTTGGACTCTTCTGCGTCTTCTTGCATGCTTCCGCGCCTGCTTGGACGTTTCCGCGCCTGCTTGGACGCTACCGCGCCTGCTTGGACGCTTCCGCGACTGCTTGGACGCATCCGCGCCTGGTTGGACGATACCGCGCCTGCTTGGACACTACCGCGCCTGCTTGGACGCTTCCGCGACTGCTTGGACGCTTCCGCGCCTGGTTGGACGCTACCGCGCCTGCTTGGACGCTTCCGCGTCTGCTTGGACGCTTCCGCGCCTGCTTGGACTCTTCTGCGTCTTCTTGCATGCTTCCGCGCCTGCTTGGACGCTGCCGCGCCTGCTTGGACGCTTCTGCGACTGCTTGGACGCTTCCGCGCCTGCTTGGACTCTTCTGCGCCTTCTTGCATGCTTCCGCGCCTACTTGGACGCTTCCGCGCCTGCTTGGACTCTTCTGCGCCTTCTTGCATGCTTCCGCGCCTACTTGGACGCTTCCGCGACTGCTTGGACGCTTCCGCGCCTGGTTGGACGCTACCGCGCCTGCTTGGACGCTTCCGTGCCATCTTGGACACTTCCGCGCCTGCTTGGACGCTTCCGCGCCTGCTTGGACTCCTCTGCGCCATCTTGCATGCTTCCGCGCCTACTTGGACGCTACCGCGCCTGCTTTGACGCTTCCGCGCCTGGTTGGACGATACCGCGCCTGCTTGGACACTACCGCGCCTGCTTGGACGCTTCCGCGACTGCTTGGACGCTTCCGCGCCTGCTTGGACGCTTCCGCGCCTGCTTGGACTCCTCTGCGCCATCTTGCATGCTTCAGCGCCTACTTGGACGCTACCGCGCCTGCTTTGACGCTTCCGCGCCTGCTTGGACTCCTCTGCGCCATCTTGCATGCTTCCGCGCCTACTTGGACGCTACCGCGCCTGCTTTGACGCTTCCGCGCCTGCTTGGACGCTTCCGCGCCTGCTTGCACGGTTCTGCGCCTGCTTGGACGCTTCCGCGCCTGCTTGGCCGCTTCCGCGACTGCTTGGACGCTTCCGCGCCTGCTTGGACTCTTCTGCGACTGCTTGGACGCTTCCGCGCCTGCTTGGACTCTTCTGCGCCTTCTTGCATGCTTCCGCGCCTACTTGGACGCTTCCGCGCCTGCTTGGACTCTTCTGCGCCTTCTTGCATGCTTCCGCGCCTACTTGGAAGTTTCCGCGCCTGCTTGGACTCTTCTGCGTCTTCTTGCATGCTTCCGCGCCTGCTTGGACGTTTCCGCGACTGCTTGGACGCTACCACGCCTGCTTGGACGCTACCGCGCCTGCTTGGACGCTTCCGCGTCTGCTTGGACGCTTCCGCGCCTGCTTGGACTCTTCTGCGTCTTCTTGCATGCTTCCGCGCCTTCTTGGACGCTGCCGCGCCTGCTTGGACGCTTCTGCGACTGCTTGGACGCTTCCGCGCCTGCTTGGACTCTTCTGCGCCTTCTTGCATGCTTCCGCGCCTACTTGGACGCTTCCGCGCCTGCTTGGACTCTTCTGCGCCTTCTTGCATGCTTCCGCGCCTACTTGGACGCTTCCGCGACTGCTTGGACGCTTCCGCGCCTGGTTGGACGCTACCGCGCCTGCTTGGACGCTTCCGTGCCATCTTGGACACTTCCGCGCCTGCTTGGACGCTTCCGCGCCTGCTTGGACTCCTCTGCGCCATCTTGCATGCTTCCGCGCCTACTTGGACGCTACCGCGCCTGCTTTGACGCTTCCGCGCCTGCTTGGACGCTTCCGCGCCTGCTTGCACGGTTCTGCGCCTGCTTGGACGCTTCCGCGCCTGCTTGGCCGCTTCCGCGACTGCTTGGACGCTTCCGCGCCTGCTTGGACTCTTCCGCGCCAGCTTGGACGCTTCCGCGACTGCTTGGACGCTTCCGCGCTTGCTTGGACGATTCCGCGCCTGCTTGGACGCTTCCGCGCCTGCTTGGACGTTTCCGCACATGCTTGGACGCTTCCGCGCCTGCTTGGACGCTTCCGCGCCAGCTTGGACGCTTCCGCGCCTGCTTGGACGCTTCCGCGCCTGCTTGGACGCTTCCGCGCCTACTTGGACTCTTCTGCGCCTGCTTACATGCTTCCGCACCTACTTGGACGTTTCCGCGCCTGCTTGGACGCTTCCGCGACTGCTTGGACGCTTCCGCGCCTGGTTGGACGCTAGCGCGCCTGCTTGGAAGCTTCCGCGCCTGCTTGGACGCTTCCGCGCCTGCTTGGACGCTTCCGCGCCTGCTTGGACTCTTCTGCGTCTTCTTGCATGCTTCCGCGCCTGCTTGGACGTTTCCGCGCCTGCTTGGACGCTGCCGCGCCTGCTTGGACTCTTCCGCGACTGCTTGGACGCTACCGCGCCTGCTTGGACGCTTCCGCGACTGCTTGGACGCTTCCGCGCCTGCTTGGACGCTTCCGCGCCTGGTTGGACGCTGCCGCGCCTGCTTGGACGCTTCTGCGACTGCTTGGACGCTTCCGCGCCTGCTTGGACGCTGCCGCGACTGCTTGGACACTACCGCGCCTGCTTGGACGCTTCTGCGACTGCTTGGAAGCTTCCGCGCCTGCTTGGACTCTTCTGCGCCTTCTTGCATGCTTCCGCGCCTACTTGGACGCTTCCGCGCCTGCTTGGACTCTTCTGCGCCTTCTTGCATGCTTCCGCGCCTACTTGGAAGTTTCCGCGCCTGCTTGGACTCTTCTGCGTCTTCTTGCATGCTTCCGCGCCTGCTTGGACGTTTCCGCGACTGCTTGGACGCTACCACGCCTGCTTGGACGCTTCCGCGACTGCTTGGACGCTTCCGCGCCTGCTTGGACTCTTCTGCGTCTTCTTGCATGCTTCCGCGCCTGCTTGGACGTTTCCGCGCCTGCTTGGACGCTACCGCGCCTGCTTGGACGCTTCCGCGACTGCTTGGACGCATCCGCGCCTGGTTGGACGATTCCGCGCCTGCTTGGACACTACCGCGCCTGCTTGGACGCTTCCGCGACTGCTTGGACGCTTCCGCGCCTGGTTGGACGCTACCGCGCCTGCTTGGACGCTTCCGCGTCTGCTTGGACGCTTCCGCGCCTGCTTGGACTCTTCTGCGTCTTCTTGCATGCTTCCGCGCCTGCTTGGACGCTGCCGCGCCTGCTTGGACGCTTCTGCGACTGCTTGGACGCTTCCGCGCCTGCTTGGACTCTTCTGCGCCTTCTTGCATGCTTCCGCGCCTACTTGGACGCTTCCGCGCCTGCTTGGACTCTTCTGCGCCTTCTTGCATGCTTCCGCGCCTACTTGGACGCTTCCGCGACTGCTTGGACGCTTCCGCGCCTGGTTGGACGCTACCGCGCCTGCTTGGACGCTTCCGTGCCATCTTGGACACTTCCGCGCCTGCTTGGACGCTTCCGCGCCTGCTTGGACTCCTCTGCGCCATCTTGCATGCTTCCGCGCCTACTTGGACGCTACCGCGCCTGCTTTGACGCTTCCGCGCCTGGTTGGACGATACCGCGCCTGCTTGGACACTACCGCGCCTGCTTGGACGCTTCCGCGACTGCTTGGACGCTTCCGCGCCTGCTTGGACGCTTCCGCGCCTGCTTGGACTCCTCTGCGCCATCTTGCATGCTTCAGCGCCTACTTGGACGCTACCGCGCCTGCTTTGACGCTTCCGCGCCTGCTTGGACTCCTCTGCGCCATCTTGCATGCTTCCGCGCCTACTTGGACGCTACCGCGCCTGCTTTGACGCTTCCGCGCCTGCTTGGACGCTTCCGCGCCTGCTTGCACGGTTCTGCGCCTGCTTGGACGCTTCCGCGCCTGCTTGGCCGCTTCCGCGACTGCTTGGACGCTTCCGCGCCTGCTTGGACTCTTCTGCGACTGCTTGGACGCTTCCGCGCCTGCTTGGACTCTTCTGCGCCTTCTTGCATGCTTCCGCGCCTACTTGGACGCTTCCGCGCCTGCTTGGACTCTTCTGCGCCTTCTTGCATGCTTCCGCGCCTACTTGGAAGTTTCCGCGCCTGCTTGGACTCTTCTGCGTCTTCTTGCATGCTTCCGCGCCTGCTTGGACGTTTCCGCGACTGCTTGGACGCTACCACGCCTGCTTGGACGCTACCGCGCCTGCTTGGACGCTTCCGCGTCTGCTTGGACGCTTCCGCGCCTGCTTGGACTCTTCTGCGTCTTCTTGCATGCTTCCGCGCCTTCTTGGACGCTGCCGCGCCTGCTTGGACGCTTCTGCGACTGCTTGGACGCTTCCGCGCCTGCTTGGACTCTTCTGCGCCTTCTTGCATGCTTCCGCGCCTACTTGGACGCTTCCGCGCCTGCTTGGACTCTTCTGCGCCTTCTTGCATGCTTCCGCGCCTACTTGGACGCTTCCGCGACTGCTTGGACGCTTCCGCGCCTGGTTGGACGCTACCGCGCCTGCTTGGACGCTTCCGTGCCATCTTGGACACTTCCGCGCCTGCTTGGACGCTTCCGCGCCTGCTTGGACTCCTCTGCGCCATCTTGCATGCTTCCGCGCCTACTTGGACGCTACCGCGCCTGCTTTGACGCTTCCGCGCCTGCTTGGACGCTTCCGCGCCTGCTTGCACGGTTCTGCGCCTGCTTGGACGCTTCCGCGCCTGCTTGGCCGCTTCCGCGACTGCTTGGACGCTTCCGCGCCTGCTTGGACTCTTCCGCGCCAGCTTGGACGCTTCCGCGACTGCTTGGACGCTTCCGCGCTTGCTTGGACGATTCCGCGCCTGCTTGGACGCTTCCGCGCCTGCTTGGACGTTTCCGCACATGCTTGGACGCTTCCGCGCCTGCTTGGACGCTTCCGCGCCAGCTTGGACGCTTCCGCGCCTGCTTGGACGCTTCCGCGCCTGCTTGGACGCTTCCGCGCCTACTTGGACTCTTCTGCGCCTGCTTACATGCTTCCGCACCTACTTGGACGTTTCCGCGCCTGCTTGGACGCTTCCGCGACTGCTTGGACGCTTCCGCGCCTGGTTGGACGCTAGCGCGCCTGCTTGGAAGCTTCCGCGCCTGCTTGGACGCTTCCGCGCCTGCTTGGACGCTTCCGCGCCTGCTTGGACTCTTCTGCGTCTTCTTGCATGCTTCCGCGCCTGCTTGGACGTTTCCGCGCCTGCTTGGACGCTGCCGCGCCTGCTTGGACTCTTCCGCGACTGCTTGGACGCTACCGCGCCTGCTTGGACGCTTCCGCGACTGCTTGGACGCTTCCGCGCCTGCTTGGACGCTTCCGCGCCTGGTTGGACGCTGCCGCGCCTGCTTGGACGCTTCTGCGACTGCTTGGACGCTTCCGCGCCTGCTTGGACGCTGCCGCGACTGCTTGGACACTACCGCGCCTGCTTGGACGCTTCCGCGACTGCTTGGACGCTTCCGCGCCTGCTTGGACTCTTCTGCGTCTTCTTGCATGCTTCCGCGCATGCTTGCATGCTTCCCCGCATGCTCGGACGCTTCCGCGCCTGCTTGGACTCTTCCGCGCATGCTTGGACGTTTCCGCGCCTGCTTGGACACTTTCACGAATGCTTGGACGCTTCCGCGCCTACTTGGACGCTTCCGCGCCTGCTTGCATGCTTCCCCGCCTTCTTGGACGCTTCCGCGCCTGCTTGGGCGTTTCCGCGACTGCTTGGACGCTACCGCGACTGCTTGGACGCTTCCGCGCCTGGTTGGACGCTAGCGCGCCTGCTTGGAAGCTTCCGCGCCTGCTTGGACGCTTCCGCGCCTGCTTGGACGCTTCCGCGCCTGCTTGGACTCTTCTGCGTCTTCTTGCATGCTTCCGCGCCTGCTTGGACGTTTCCGCGCCTGCTTGGACGCTGCCGCGCCTGCTTGGACTCTTCCGCGACTGCTTGGACGCTACCGCGCCTGCTTGGACGCTTCCGCGACTGCTTGGACGCTTCCGCGCCTGCTTGGACGCTTCCGCGCCTGGTTGGACGCTGCCGCGCCTGCTTGGACGCTTCTGCGACTGCTTGGACGCTTCCGCGCCTGCTTGGACTCTTCTGCGTCTTCTTGCATGCTTCCGCGCCTGCTTGGACGCTTCCGCGCCTGCTTGCACTGTTCCGCGCCTGCTTGGACGCTACCGCGCCTGCTTGGACGCTTCAGCGACTGCTTGGACGCTTCCGCGTCTGCTTGGACTCTTCTGCGCCTGCTTACATGCTTCCGCGCCTACTTGGACGTTTCCGCGCCTGCTTGGACGCTTCCGCGCCTGCTTGCACGGTTCCGCGCCTGCTTGGACGCTTCCCCGCCTGCTTGGACGTTTCCGCGCTTGCTTGGACTCTTCTGCGTCTTCTTGCATGCTTCCGCGCCTGCTTGGACGTTTCCGCGACTGCTTGGACGCTTCCGCGCCTGCTTGGACCCTACCGCGCCTGCTTGGACGCTTCCGCGACTGCTTGGACGCTTCCGCGCCTGCTTGGACGCTTCCGCGACTGCTTGGACGCTTCCGCGCCTGCTTGGACCCTACCGCGCCTGCTTGGACGCTTCCGCGACTGCTTGGACGCTACCGCGCCTGCTTGGACGCTTCCGCGACTGCTTGGACGCTTCCGCGCCTGCTTGGACTCTTCCGCGCCTGCTTGGACGCTTCCGCGACTGCTTGGACGCTATCGCGCCTGCTTGGACGCTTCCGCGACTGCTTGGACGCTTCCGCGACTGCTTGGACGCATCCGCGCCTGGTTGGACGCTACCGCGCCTGCTTGGACGCTTCCGCGCCTTCTTGGACGCTTCCGCGCCTGCTTGGACGCTTCCGCACCTGCTTGGACTCTTCTGCGCCTTCTTGCATGCTTCCGCGCCTGCTTGGATGTTTCAGCGCCTGCTTGGACGCTACCGCGACTGCTAGGACGCTTCCGCGCCTGCTTGGACTCTTCTGCGCCTTCTTGCATGCTTCCGCGCCTGCTTGGACGTTTCCGCGCCAGCTTGGACGCTACCGCGCCTGCTTGGACGCTTCCGCGCCTGCTTGGACGCTTCCGCGACTGCTTGGACGCTACCGCGCCTGCTTGGACTCTTCCGCGACTGCTAGGACGCTTCCGCGCCTGCTTGGACCCTTCTGCGTCTTCTTGCATGCTTCCGCGCCTGCTTGGACGCTTCCGCGCCTGCTTGGACGCTTCCGCGACTGCTTGGACGTTTCCGCGCCTGCTTGGACGCTACCGCGCCTGCTTGGACGCTTCCGCGACTGCTTGGACGTTACCGCGCCTGCTTGGATGCTTCCGCGACTGCTTGGACGCTTCCGCGCCTGGTTGGACGCTGCCGCGCCTGCTTGGACGCTTCTGCGACTGCTTGGACGCTTCCGCGCCTGCTTGGACGCTGCCGCGACTGCTTGGACACTACCGCGCCTGCTTGGACGCTTCCGCGACTGCTTGGACGCTTCCGCGCCTGCTTGGACTCTTCTGCGTCTTCTTGCATGCTTCCGCGCATGCTTGCATGCTTCCCCGCATGCTCGGACGCTTCCGCGCCTGCTTGGACTCTTCCGCGCATGCTTGGACGTTTCCGCGCCTGCTTGGACACTTTCACGAATGCTTGGACGCTTCCGCGCCTGCTTGGACGCTTCCGCGCCTGCTTGCATGCTTCCCCGCCTTCTTGGACGCTTCCGCGCCTGCTTGGGCGTTTCCGCGACTGCTTGGACGCTACCGCGACTGCTTGGACGCTTCCGCGCCTGGTTGGACGCTAGCGCGCCTGCTTGGAAGCTTCCGCGCCTGCTTGGACGCTTCCGCGCCTGCTTGGACGCTTCCGCGCCTGCTTGGACTCTTCTGCGTCTTCTTGCATGCTTCCGCGCCTGCTTGGACGTTTCCGCGCCTGCTTGGACGCTGCCGCGCCTGCTTGGACTCTTCCGCGACTGCTTGGACGCTACCGCGCCTGCTTGGACGCTTCCGCGACTGCTTGGACGCTTCCGCGCCTGCTTGGACGCTTCCGCGCCTGGTTGGACGCTGCCGCGCCTGCTTGGACGCTTCTGCGACTGCTTGGACGCTTCCGCGCCTGCTTGGACTCTTCTGCGTCTTCTTGCATGCTTCCGCGCCTGCTTGGACGCTTCCGCGCCTGCTTGCACTGTTCCGCGCCTGCTTGGACGCTACCGCGCCTGCTTGGACGCTTCAGCGACTGCTTGGACGCTTCCGCGTCTGCTTGGACTCTTCTGCGCCTGCTTACATGCTTCCGCGCCTACTTGGACGTTTCCGCGCCTGCTTGGACGCTTCCGCGCCTGCTTGCACGGTTCCGCGCCTGCTTGGACGCTTCCCCGCCTGCTTGGACGTTTCCGCGCTTGCTTGGACTCTTCTGCGTCTTCTTGCATGCTTCCGCGCCTGCTTGGACGTTTCCGCGACTGCTTGGACGCTTCCGCGCCTGCTTGGACCCTACCGCGCCTGCTTGGACGCTTCCGCGACTGCTTGGACGCTTCCGCGCCTGCTTGGACGCTTCCGCGACTGCTTGGACGCTTCCGCGCCTGCTTGGACCCTACCGCGCCTGCTTGGACGCTTCCGCGACTGCTTGGACGCTACCGCGCCTGCTTGGACGCTTCCGCGACTGCTTGGACGCTTCCGCGCCTGCTTGGACTCTTCCGCGCCTGCTTGGACGCTTCCGCGACTGCTTGGACGCTATCGCGCCTGCTTGGACGCTTCCGCGACTGCTTGGACGCTTCCGCGACTGCTTGGACGCATCCGCGCCTGGTTGGACGCTACCGCGCCTGCTTGGACGCTTCCGCGCCTTCTTGGACGCTTCCGCGCCTGCTTGGACGCTTCCGCACCTGCTTGGACTCTTCTGCGCCTTCTTGCATGCTTCCGCGCCTGCTTGGATGTTTCAGCGCCTGCTTGGACGCTACCGCGACTGCTAGGACGCTTCCGCGCCTGCTTGGACTCTTCTGCGCCTTCTTGCATGCTTCCGCGCCTGCTTGGACGTTTCCGCGCCAGCTTGGACGCTACCGCGCCTGCTTGGACGCTTCCGCGCCTGCTTGGACGCTTCCGCGACTGCTTGGACGCTACCGCGCCTGCTTGGACTCTTCCGCGACTGCTAGGACGCTTCCGCGCCTGCTTGGACCCTTCTGCGTCTTCTTGCATGCTTCCGCGCCTGCTTGGACGCTTCCGCGCCTGCTTGGACGCTTCCGCGACTGCTTGGACGTTTCCGCGCCTGCTTGGACGCTACCGCGCCTGCTTGGACGCTTCCGCGACTGCTTGGACGTTACCGCGCCTGCTTGGATGCTTCCGCGACTGCTTGGACGCTTCCGCGCCTGCTTGGACTCTTCTGCGTCTTCTTGCATGCTTCCGCGCCTGTTTGGACGCTTCCGCGACTTCTTGGACGCTTCCGCGCCTGGTTGGACGCTACCGCGACTGCTTGGTCGCTTCCGCGCCTGCCTGGACGCTTCCGCGCCTGCTTGCATGCTTCCGCCCCTTCTTGGACGCTTCCGTGCCTACTTACACGGTTCTGCGCCTGCTTGGACGCTTCCGCACCTGCTTGTACTCTTCCACGCCTGCTTGGACGTTTCCGCGCCTGCTTGATTGTTTCCGCGCCTGCTTGGACGCTACCGCGCCTGCTTGGACGCTTCCGCGACTGCTTGGACGCTTCCGCGACTGCTTGGACTCTTCTGCGCCTTCTTGCATGCTGCCGCGCCTACTAGGATGTTTCCGCGCCTGCTTGGACGCTTCCGCGCCTGCTTGCATGCTTCCCCGCCTGCTTGGACGCTTCCGCGACTGCTTGGACGCTTCCGCGCCTGCTTGGACTCTTTTGCGTCTTCTTGCATGCTTCCGCGCCTGCTTGGACGTTTCCGCGCCAGCTTGGACACTACCGCGCCTGCTTGGACGCTTCCGCGACTGCTTGGACGCTTCCGCGCCTGGTTGGACGCTACCGCGCCTGCTTGGACGCATCCGCGCCTGGTTGGACGCTACCGCGCCTGCTTGGACACTACCGCGCCTGCTTGGACGCTACCGCGCCTGCTTGGACGCTTCCGCGACTGCTTGGACGCTATCGCGCCTGCTTGGACGCTTCCGCGACTGCTTGGACGCTTCCGCGCCTGCTTGGACTCTTCTGCGTCTTCTTGCATGCTTCCGCGCCTGCTTGGACGTTTCCGCGCCTGCTTGGACGCTACCGCGCCTGCTTGGACGCTTCCGCGACTGCTTGGACGTTTCCGCGCCTGCTTGGACGCTACCGCGCCTGCTTGGACGCTTCCGCGACTGCTTGGACGCATCCGCGCCTGGTTGGATGCTACCGCGCCTGCTTGGACACTACCGCGCCTGCTTGGACGCTTCCGCGACTGTTTGGACGCTTCCGCGCCTGGTTGGACGCTACCGCGCCTGCTTGGACGCTTCCGCGACTGCTTGGACGCTTCCGCGCCTGCTTGGACCCTACCGCGCCTGCTTGGACGCTTCCGCGACTGCTTGGACGCTACCGCGCCTGCTTGGACGCTTCCGCGACTGCTTGGACGCTTCCGCGCCTGCTTGGACTCTTCCGCGCCTGCTTGGACGCTTCCGCGACTGCTTGGACGCTATCGCGCCTGCTTGGACGCTTCCGCGACTGCTTGGACGCTATCGCGCCTGCTTGGACGCTTCCGCGACTGCTTGGACGCTTCCGCGACTGCTTGGACGCTACCGCGCCTGCTTGTACGCTTCCGCGCCTGCTTGCATGGTTCTGCGCCTGCTTGGACGCTTCCGCGCAAGTATGGATGCTTCCGCGCCTGCTTGGACGCTTCCGCGCCTGCTTGGACTCTTCCGCGCCTGCTTGGACGTTTCCGCGCCTGCTTGGACGCTTCCGCGACAGCTTGGACGGTTCCACGCATGCTTGGGCTCTTCTGCTCCTTCTTGCATGCTTCTGCGCCTACTTGGACGCTTCCGCGGCTGCTTGGACGTTTCCGCGCCTGCTTGGACGCTTCCGCGCCTGCTTGGACTCTTCTGCGTCTTCTTGCATGCTTCCGCGCCTGCTTGGACGTTTCCGCGCCTGCTTGGACGCTACCGCGCCTGCTTGGACGCTTCCGCGACTGCTTGGACGCATCCGCGCCTGGTTGGACGCTACCGCGCCTGCTTGGACACTACCGCGCCTGCTTGGACGATTCCGCGACTGCTTGGACGCTTCCGCGCCTGGTTGGACGCTACCGCGCCTGCTTGGACGCTTACGCGACTGCTTGGACGCTTCCGCGCCTGCTTGGACGCTACCGCGCCTGCTTGGACGCTTCCGCGCCTGCTTGCATGCTTCCCCGCCTGCTTGGACGCTTCCGCGCCTGCTTGGACGCTTCCGCGCCTGCTTGGACGTTTCCGCGCCTATATGGATGCTTCCGCGCCTGCTTGGACGCTACCGCGCCTGCTTGTACGCTTCCGCGCCTGCTTGCATGGTTCTGCGCCTGCTTGGACGATTCCGCGCCTGCTTGGACGCTTCCGCGCCTGCTTGGACGCTTCCGCGCCTGCTTGGACGCTTCCGCACCTGCTTGGATTCTTTCGCGCCTGCTTGGACAATTCCGCGTCTGCTTGGATGCTTCCGCGCCTGCTAGGACGCTTCCGCGCCTGATTCGACGCTTCCGCGCCTGCTTGGACGATAACGCGCCTGCTTGACACTTCCGCGCCTGCTAGGACGCTTCCGCGCCTGCTTGGACGCTTCCGCGCCTGCTTGCACTGTTCCGCGCCTGCTTGGACGCTACCGCGCCTGCTTGGACGCTTCAGCGACTGCTTGGACGCTTCCGCGCCTGCTTGGACTCTTCTGCGCCTGCTTACATGCTTCCGCGCCTACTTGGACGTTTCCGCGCCTGCTTGGACGCTTCCGCGCCTGCTTGCACGGTTCCGCGCCTGCTTGGACGCTTTCCCGCCTGCTTGGACGTTTCCGCGCTTGCTTGGACTCTTCTGCGTCTTCTTGCATGCTTCCGCGCCTGCTTGGACGTTTCCGCGCCTGCTTGGACGCTAACGCGCCTGCTTGAACGCTTCCGCGCCTGCTTGGACGCTTCCGCGCCTGCTTGGACGCTTCCGCGACTGCTTGGACGCTACCGCGCCTGCTTGGACGCTACCGCGCCTGCTTGGAAGCTTCCGCGACTGCTTGTACGCTACCGCGCCTGCTTGGACGCTTCCGCGCCTGCTTGGACTCTTCTGCGCCTGCTTACATGCTTCCGCGCCTACTTGGACGTTTCCGCGCCTGCTTGGACGCTTCCGCGCCTGCATGCACGGTTCCGCGCCTGATTGGACGCTTCCGCGGCTGCATGGACGCTTCCGCGCCTGCTTGGACTCTTCCGCGGCTGCTTGGACGCTTCAGCGACTGCTTGGACGCTTCCGCGCCTGCTTGGACTCTTCTGCGCCTGCTTACATGCTTCCGCACCTACTTGGACGTGTCCGCGCCTGCTTGGACGCTTCCGCGCCTGCTTGCACGGTTCCGCGCCTGCTTGGACGCTTCCCCGCCTGCTTGGACGTTTCCGCGCTTGCTTGGACGCTTCCGCGCCTGCTTGCAGGCTTCCCCGCCTGCTTGGACGCTTCCGCGCCTGCTTGGACTCTTCTGCGTCTTCTTGCACGCTTCCGCTCCTGCTTGGACGTTTCCGCGCCTGCTTGGACGCTAACGCGCCTGCTTGAACGCTTCCGCGCCTGCTTGGACGCTTCCGCGCCTGCTTGGACGCTTCCGCGACTGCTTGGACGCTACCGCGCCTGCTTGGACGCTACCGCGCCTGCTTGGAAGCTTCCGCGACTGCTTGTTCGCTACCGCGCCTGCTTGGACGCTTCCGCGACTGCTTGGACTCTTCTGCGCCTTCTTGCATGCTTCCGCCCCTTCTTGGACGCTTCCGCGCCTGCTTGGACTCTTCCACGCCTGCTTGGACGCTTCCGCGCCTGCTTGGACGCTTCCGCGACTGCTTGGACGCTACCGCGCCTGCTTGGACGCTACCGCGCCTGCTTGGACGTTTCCAGCGCTTGCTTGGACGCTACCGCGCCAGCTTGCACGGTTCCGTGCCTGCTTGGACGCTTCCGCGCCTGCATGGACGCTTCCGCGCCTTCTTGGACGCTTCCGCGCCTGCTTGCACTGTTCTGCGCCTGCTTGGACGCTTCCGCGCCTGCTTGGACGCTTCCACGCCTTCGTGCACGCCTTCGTGCCTCCTTGCACGGTTCCGAGCCTGCTTGGACGCTTCCGCGACTGCTTGGACGCTTCCGCGCCTGCTTGGACGCTTCCGCGACTGCTTGGACGCTTCCGCGCCTGCTTGGACCCTACCGCGCCTGCTTGGACGCTTCCGCGACTGCTTGGACGCTACCGCGCCTGCTTGGACGCTTCCGCGACTGCTTGGACGCTTCCGCGCCTGCTTGGACTCTTCCGCGCCTGCTTGGACGCTTCCGCGACTGCTTGGACGCTATCGCGCCTGCTTGGACGCTTCCGCGACTGCTTGGACGCTATCGCGCCTGCTTGGACTCTTCCGCGACTGCTAGGACGCTTCCGCGCCTGCTTGGACCCTTCTGCGTCTTCTTGCATGCTTCCGCGCCTGCTTGGACGCTTCCGCGCCTGCTTGGACGCTTCCGCGACTGCTTGGACGTTTCCGCGCCTGCTTGGACGCTACCGCGCCTGCTTGGACGCTTCCGCGACTGCTTGGACGTTACCGCGCCTGCTTGGATGCTTCCGCGACTGCTTGGACGCTTCCGCGCCTGCTTGGACTCTTCTGCGTCTTCTTGCATGCTTCCGCGCCTGTTTGGACGCTTCCGCGACTTCTTGGACGCTTCCGCGCCTGGTTGGACGCTACCGCGACTGCTTGGTCGCTTCCGCGCCTGCCTGGACGCTTCCGCGCCTGCTTGCATGCTTCCACCCCTTCTTGGACGCTTCCGTGCCTACTTGCACGGTTCTGCGCCTGCTTGGACGCTTCCGCACCTGCTTGTACTCTTCCACGCCTGCTTGGACGTTTCCGCGCCTGCTTGATTGTTTCCGCGCCTGCTTGGACGCTACCGCGCCTGCTTGGACGCGTCCGCGACTGCTTGGACGCTTCCGCGCCTGCTTGGACGCTACCGCGCCTGCTTGGACGCTTCCGCGACTGCTTGGACGCTATCGCGCCTGCTTGGACGCTTCCGCGACTGCTTGGACGCTTCCGCGCCTGCTTGGACTCTTCTGCGTCTTCTTGCATGCTTCCGCGCCTGCTTGGACGTTTCCGCGCCTGCTTGGACGCTACCGCGCCTGCTTGGACGCTTCCGCGACTGCTTGGACGCTTAAGCGCCTGCTTGGACCCTTCTGCGTCTTCTTGCATGCTTCCGCGCCTGCTTGGACGCTTCCGCGCCTGCTTGGACGCTTCCGCGACTGCTTGGACGCTTCCGCGCCTGCTTGGACGTTTCCGCGCCTGCTTGGACTCTTCTGCGCCTTCTTGCATGCTTCAGCGCCTGCTTGGACGTTTCCGCGCCAGCTTGGACGCTACCGCGCCTGCTTGGACGCTTCCGCGCCTGCTTGGACGCTTCCGCGACTGCTTGGACGCTTCCGCGCCTGCTTGGACGCTACCGCGCCTGCTTGGACGCTTCCGCGACTGCTTGGACGCTTCCGCGCCTGCTTGGACGCTTCCGCGACTGCTTGGACGCTACCGCGCCTGCTTGGACTCTTCCGCGACTGCTAGGACGCTTCCGCGCATGCTTGGACGCTTCCGCGACTGCTTGGACGCTTCCGCGCCTGCTTGGACGCTTCCGCGACTGCTTGGACGCTACCGCGCCTGCTTGGACTCTTCCGCGACTGCTAGGACGCTTCCGCGCATGCTTGGACGCTTCCACGACTGCTTGGACGCTTCCGCGCCTGCTTGGACGCTTCCGCGACTGCTTGGACGCTACCGCGCCTGCTTGGACGCTACCGCGCCTGCTTGGACGCTACCGCGCCTGCTTGGAAGCTTCCGCGACTGCTTGTACGCTACCGCGCCTGCTTGGACGCTTCCGCGACTGCTTGGACTCTTCTGCGCCTTCTTGCATGCTTCCGCCCCTTCTTGGACGCTTCCGCGCCTGCTTGGACTCTTCCACGCCTGCTTGGACGCTTCCGCGCCTGCTTGGACGCTTCCACGCCTTCGTGCACGCCTTCGTGCCTCCTTGCACGGTTCCGAGCCTGCTTGGACGCTTCCGCGACTGCTTGGACGCTTCCGCGCCTGCTTGGACGCTTCCGCGACTGCTTGGACGCTTCCGCGCCTGCTTGGACCCTACCGCGCCTGCTTGGACGCTTCCGCGACTGCTTGGACGCTACCGCGCCTGCTTGGACGCTTCCGCGACTGCTTGGACGCTTCCGCGCCTGCTTGGACTCTTCCGCGCCTGCTTGGACGCTTCCGCGACTGCTTGGACGCTATCGCGCCTGCTTGGACGCTTCCGCGACTGCTTGGACGCTTCCGCGACTGCTTGGACGCATCCGCGCCTGGTTGGACGCTACCGCGCCTGCTTGGACGCTTCCGCGCCTTCTTGGACGCTTCCGCGCCTGCTTGGACGCTTCCGCACCTGCTTGGACTCTTCTGCGCCTTCTTGCATGCTTCCGCGCCTGCTTGGATGTTTCAGCGCCTGCTTGGACGCTACCGCGACTGCTAGGACGCTTCCGCGCCTGCTTGGACTCTTCTGCGCCTTCTTGCATGCTTCCGCGCCTGCTTGGACGTTTCCGCGCCAGCTTGGACGCTACCGCGCCTGCTTGGACGCTTCCGCGCCTGCTTGGACGCTTCCGCGACTGCTTGGACGCTACCGCGCCTGCTTGGACTCTTCCGCGACTGCTAGGACGCTTCCGCGCCTGCTTGGACCCTTCTGCGTCTTCTTGCATGCTTCCGCGCCTGCTTGGACGCTTCCGCGCCTGCTTGGACGCTTCCGCGACTGCTTGGACGTTTCCGCGCCTGCTTGGACGCTACCGCGCCTGCTTGGACGCTTCCGCGACTGCTTGGACGTTACCGCGCCTGCTTGGATGCTTCCGCGACTGCTTGGACGCTTCCGCGCCTGCTTGGACTCTTCTGCGTCTTCTTGCATGCTTCCGCGCCTGTTTGGACGCTTCCGCGACTTCTTGGACGCTTCCGCGCCTGGTTGGACGCTACCGCGACTGCTTGGTCGCTTCCGCGCCTGCCTGGACGCTTCCGCGCCTGCTTGCATGCTTCCGCCCCTTCTTGGACGCTTCCGTGCCTACTTGCACGGTTCTGCGCCTGCTTGGACGCTTCCGCACCTGCTTGTACTCTTCCACGCCTGCTTGGACGTTTCCGCGCCTGCTTGATTGTTTCCGCGCCTGCTTGGACGCTACCGCGCCTGCTTGGATGCTTCCGCGACTGCTTGGACGCTTCCGCGCCTGGTTGGACGCTACCGCGCCTGCTTGGACGCATCCGCGCCTGGTTGGACGCTACCGCGCCTGCTTGGACACTACCGCGCCTGCTTGGACGCGTCCGCGACTGCTTGGACGCTTCCGCGCCTGCTTGGACGCTACCGCGCCTGCTTGGACGCTTCCGCGACTGCTTGGACGCTATCGCGCCTGCTTGGACGCTTCCGCGACTGCTTGGACGCTTCCGCGCCTGCTTGGACTCTTCTGCGTCTTCTTGCATGCTTCCGCGCCTGCTTGGACGTTTCCGCGCCTGCTTGGACGCTACCGCGCCTGCTTGGACGCTTCCGCGACTGCTTGGACGTTTCCGCGCCTGCTTGGACGCTACCGCGCCTGCTTGGACGCTTCCGCGACTGCTTGGACGCATCCGCGCCTGGTTGGATGCTACCGCGCCTGCTTGGACACTACCCCGCCTGCTTGGACGCGTCCGCGACTGCTTGGACGCTTCCGCGCCTGCTTGGACGCTACCGCGCCTGCTTGGACGCTTCCGCGACTGCTTGGACGCTATCGCGCCTGCTTGGACGCTTCCGCGACTGCTTGGACGCTTCCGCGCCTGCTTGGACTCTTCTGCGTCTTCTTGCATGCTTCCGCGCCTGCTTGGACGTTTCCGCGCCTGCTTGGACGCTACCGCGCCTGCTTGGACGCTTCCGCGACTGCTTGGACGTTTCCGCGCCTGCTTGGACGCTACCGCGCCTGCTTGGACGCTTCCGCGCCTGCTTGGACGCTACCGCGCCTGCTTGGACGCTTCCGCGACTGCTTGGACGTTTCCGCGCCAGCTTGGACACTACCGCGCCTGCTTGGACGCTTCCGCGACTGCTTGGACGCTTCCGCGCCTGGTTGGACGCTACCGCGCCTGCTTGGACGCATCCGCGCCTGGTTGGACGCTACCGCGCCTGCTTGGACACTACCGCGCCTGCTTGGACGCGTCCGCGACTGCTTGGACGCTTCCGCGCCTGCTTGGACGCTACCGCGCCTGCTTGGACGCTTCCGCGACTGCTTGGACGCTATCGCGCCTGCTTGGACGCTTCCGCGACTGCTTGGACGCTTCCGCGCCTGCTTGGACTCTTCTGCGTCTTCTTGCATGCTTCCGCGCCTGCTTGGACGTTTCCGCGCCTGCTTGGACGCTACCGCGCCTGCTTGGACGCTTCCGCGACTGCTTGGACGTTTCCGCGCCTGGTTGGACGCTACCGCGCCTGCTTGGACGCTTCCGCGACTGCTTGGACGCTTCCGCGCCTGCTTGGACCCTACCGCGCCTGCTTGGACGCTTCCGCGACTACTTGGACGCTACCGCGCCTGCTTGGACGCTTCCGCGACTGCTTGGACGCTTCCGCGCCTGCTTGGACTCTTCCGCGCCTGCTTGGACGCTTCCGCGACTGCTTGGACGCTATCGCGCCTGCTTGGACGCTTCCGCGACTGCTTGGACGCTATCGCGCCTGCTTGGACGCTTCCGCGACTGCTTGGACGCTTCCGCGACTGCTTGGACGCATCCGCGCCTGGTTGGACGCTACCGCGCCTGCTTGGACGCTTCCGCGCCTTCTTGGACGCTTCCGCGCCTGCTTGGACGCTTCCGCACCTGCTTGGACTCTTCTGCGCCTTCTTGCATGCTTCCGCGCCTGCTTGGATGTTTCAGCGCCTGCTTGGACGCTACCGCGACTGCTAGGACGCTTCCGCGCCTAGTTGGACTCTTCTGCGCCTTCTTGCATGCTTCCGCGCCTGCTTGGACGTTTCCGCGCCAGCTTCGACGCTACCGCGCCTGCTTGGACGCTTCCGCGCCTGCTTGGACGCTTCCGCGACTGCTTGGACGCTACCGCGCCTGCTTGGACTCTTCCGCGACTGCTAGGACGCTTCCGCGCCTGCTTGGACCCTTCTGCGTCTTCTTGCATGCTTCCGCGCCTGCTTGGACGCTTCCGCGCCTGCTTGGACGCTTCCGCGACTGCTTGGACGTTTCCGCGCCTGCTTGGACGCTACCGCGCCTGCTTGGACGCTTCCGCGACTGCTTGGACGTTACCGCGCCTGCTTGGACGCTTCCGCGACTGCTTGGACGCTTCCGCGCCTGCTTGGACTCTTCTGCGTCTTCTTGCATGCTTCCGCGCCTGTTTGGACGCTTCCGCGACTTCTTGGACGCTTCCGCGCCTGGTTGGACGCTACCGCGACTGCTTGGTCGCTTCCGCGCCTGCCTGGACGCTTCCGCGCCTGCTTGCATGCTTCCGCCCCTTCTTGGACGCTTCCGTGCCTACTTGCACGGTTCTGCGCCTGCTTGGACGCTTCCGCACCTGCTTGTACTCTTCCACGCCTGCTTGGACGTTTCCGCGCCTGCTTGATTGTTTCCGCGCCTGCTTGGACGCTACCGCGCCTGCTTGGACGCTTCCGCGACTGTTTGGACGCTTCCGCGACTGCTTGGACTCTTCTGCGCCTTCTTGCATGCTGCCGCGCCTACTAGGATGTTACCGCGCCTGCTTGGACGCTTCCGCGCCTGCTTGCATGCTTCCCCGCCTGCTTGGACTCTTCTGCGTCTTCTTGCATGCTTCCGCGCCTGCTTGGACGTTTCCGCGCCTGCTTGGACGCTACCGCGCCTGCTTGGACGCTTCCGCGACTGCTTGGACTCTTCCGCGCCTGCTTGGACTCTTCTGCGTCTTCTTGCATGCTTCCGCGAATGCTTGAACGTTTCCGCGCCTGCTTGGACGCTACCGCGCCTGCTTGCATGCTTCCCCGCCTGCTTGGACGCTTCCGCGCCTGCTTGGACTCTTCTGCGTCTTCTTGCATGCTTCCCCGCCTGCTTGGACGCTTCCGCGCCTGCTTGGACTCTTCTGCGTCTTCTTGCATGCTTCCGCGCCTGCTTGGACTCTTCTGCGTCTTCTTGCATGCTTCCGCGCCTTCTTGGACGCTTCCGCGCTTGCATGGACGTTACCGCTCCTGCTTGGACGCTTCCGCGCCTGCTTGGACGCTACCGCGCCTGCTTGGACGCTTCCGCGCCTGCTTGGACGTTTCCGCGCCTATATGGATGCTTCCGCGCCTGCTTGGACGCTACCGCGCCTGCTTGTACGCTTCCGCGCCTGCTTGCATGGTTCTGCGCCTGCTTGGACGCTTCCGCGCCTGCTTGGACTCTTCCGCGCCTGCTTGGACGTTTCCGCGCCTGCTTGGACGCTTCCGCGACAGCTTGGACGGTTCCACGCATGCTTGGGCTCTTCTGCTCCTTCTTGCATGCTTCTGCGCCTACTTGGACGCTTCCGCGGCTGCTTGGACGTTTCCGCGCCTGCTTGGACGCTTCCGCGCCTGCTTGGACTCTTCTGCGTCTTCTTGCATGCTTCCGCGCCTGCTTGGACGTTTCCGCGCCTGCTTGGACGCTACCGCGCCTGCTTGGACGCTTCCGCGACTGCTTGGACGCATCCGCGCCTGGTTGGACGCTACCGCGCCTGCTTGGACACTACCGCGCCTGCTTGGACGCTTCCGCGACTGCTTGGACGCTTCCGCGCCTGCTTGGACGCTTCCGCGCCTGCTTGGACGCTTCCGCACCTGCTTGGATTCTTCCGCGCCTGCTTGGACAATTCCGCGTCTGCTTGGATGCTTCCGCGCCTGCTAGGACGCTTCCGCGCCTGATTCGACGCTTCCGCGCCTGCTTGGACGATAACGCGCCTGCTTGACACTTCCGCGCCTGCTAGGACGCTTCCGCGACTGCTTGGACGCTTCCGCGCCTGCTTGGACGCTTCCGCGCCTGCTTGCACTGTTCCGCGCCTGCTTGGACGCTACCGCGCCTGCTTGGACGCTTCAGCGACTGCTTGGACGCTTCCGCGCCTGCTTGGACTCTTCTGCGCCTGCTTACATGCTTCCGCGCCTACTTGGACGTTTCCGCGCCTGCTTGGACGCTTCCGCGCCTGCTTGCACGGTTCCGCGCCTGCTTGGACGCTTCCCCGCCTGCTTGGACGTTTCCGCGCTTGCTTGGACTCTTCTGCGTCTTCTTGCATGCTTCCGCGCCTGCTTGGACGTTTCCGCGCCTGCTTGGACGCTAACGCGCCTGCTTGAACGCTTCCGCGCCTGCTTGGACGCTTCCGCGCCTGCTTGGACGCTTCCGCGACTGCTTGGACGCTACCGCGCCTGCTTGGACGCTACCGCGCCTGCTTGGAAGCTTCCGCGACTGCTTGTACGCTTCCGCGCCTGGTTGGACGCTACCGCGCCTGCTTGGACGCTTCCGCGACTGCTTGGACGCTTCCGCGCCTGCTTGGACCCTACCGCGCCTGCTTGGACGCTTCCGCGACTGCTTGGACGCTACCGCGCCTGCTTGGACGCTTCCGCGACTGCTTGGACGCTTCCGCGCCTGCTTGGACTCTTCCGCGCCTGCTTGGACGCTTCCGCGACTGCTTGGACGCTATCGCGCCTGCTTGGACGCTTCCGCGACTGCTTGGACGCTATCGCGCCTGCTTGGACGCTTCCGCGACTGCTTGGACGCTTCCGCGACTGCTTGGACGCATCCGCGCCTGGTTGGACGCTACCGCGCCTGCTTGGACGCTTCCGCGCCTTCTTGGACGCTTCCGCGCCTGCTTGGACGCTTCCGCACCTGCTTGGACTCTTCTGCGCCTTCTTGCATGCTTCCGCGCCTGCTTGGATGTTTCAGCGCCTGCTTGGACGCTACCGCGACTGCTAGGACGCTTCCGCGCCTGCTTGGACTCTTCTGCGCCTTCTTGCATGCTTCCGCGCCTGCTTGGACGTTTCCGCGCCAGCTTCGACGCTACCGCGACTGCTTGGACGCTTCCGCGCCTGCTTGGACTCTTCCGCGCCTGCTTGGACGCTTCCGCGACTGCTTGGACGCTATCGCGCCTGCTTGGACGCTTCCGCGACTGCTTGGACGCTATCGCGCCTGCTTGGACGCTTCCGCGACTGCTTGGACGCTTCCGCGACTGCTTGGACGCATCCGCGCCTGGTTGGACGCTACCGCGCCTGCTTGGACGCTTCCGCGCCTTCTTGGACGCTTCCGCGCCTGCTTGGACGCTTCCGCACCTGCTTGTACTCTTCCACGCCTGCTTGGACGTTTCCGCGCCTGCTTGATTGTTTCCGCGCCTGCTTGGACGCTACCGCGCCTGCTTGGACGCTTCCGCGACTGCTTGGACGCTTCCGCGACTGCTTGGACTCTTCTGCGCCTTCTTGCATGCTGCCGCGCCTACTAGGATGTTTCCGCGCCTGCTTGGACGCTTCCGCGCCTGCTTGCATGCTTCCCCGCCTGCTTGGACGCTTCTGCGTCTTCTTGCAAGCTTCCGCGCCTGCTTGGACGCTACCGCGCCTGCTTGGACGCTACCGCGCTTGCTTGGACGCTTCCGCAACTGCTTGGACGCTTCCGCGCCTGGTTGGACGCTACCGCGCCTGCTTGCATGCTTCCCCGCCTGCTTTTACGCTTCCGCGCCTGCTTGGACTCTTCTGCGTCTTCTTGCATGCTTCCGCGCCTGCTTGGACGTTTCCGCGCCTGCTTGGACGCTACCGCGCCTGCTTGGACGCTTCCGCGACTGCTTGGACTCTTCCGCGCCTGCTTGCATGCTTCCCCGCCTGCTTGGACGCTTCCGCGCCTGCTTGGACTCTTCTGCGTCTTCTTGCATGCTTCCGCGAATGCTTGAACGTTTCCGCGCCTGCTTGGACGCTACCGCGCCTGCTTGCATGCTTCCCCGCCTGCTTGGACGCTTCCGCGCCTGCTTGGACTCTTCTGCGTCTTCTTGCATGCTTCCCCGCCTGCTTGGACGCTTCCGCGCCTGCTTGGACTCTTCTGCGTCTTCTTGCATGCTTCCGCGCCTTCTTGGACGCTTCCGCGCTTGCATGGACGTTACCGCGCCTGCTTGGACGCTTCCGCGCCTGCTTGGACGCTACCGCGCCTGCTTGGACGCTTCCGCACCTGCTTGGACGTTTCCGCGCCTATATGGATGCTTCCGCGCCTGCTTGGACGCTACCGCGCCTGCTTGTACGCTTCCGCGCCTGCTTGCATGGTTCTGCGCCTGCTTGGACGCTTCCGCGCAAGTATGGATGCTTCCGCGCCTGCTTGGACGCTTCCGCGCCTGCTTGGACTCTTCCGCGCCTGCTTGGACGTTTCCGCGCCTGCTTGTACGCTTCCGCGCCTGCTTGCATGGTTCTGCGCCTGCTTGGACGCTTCCGCGCAAGTATGGATGCTTCCGCGACAGCTTGGACGGTTCCACGCATGCTTGGGCTCTTCTGCTCCTTCTTGCATGCTTCTGCGCCTACTTGGACGCTTCCGCGGCTGCTTGGACGTTTCCGCGCCTGCTTGGACGCTTCCGCGCCTGCTTGGACTCTTCTGCGTCTTCTTGCATGCTTCCGCGCCTGCTTGGACGTTTCCGCGCCTGCTTGGACGCTACCGCGCCTGCTTGGACGCTTCCGCGACTGCTTGGACGCATCCGCGCCTGGTTGGACGCTACCGCGCCTGCTTGGACACTACCGCGCCTGCTTGGACGCTTCCGCGACTGCTTGGACGCTTCCGCGCCTGGTTGGACGCTACCGCGCCTGCTTGGACGCTTACGCGACTGCTTGGACGCTTCCGCGCCTGCTTGGACGCTACCGCGCCTGCTTGGACGCTTCCGCGCCTGCTTGCATGCTTCCCCGCCTGCTTGGACGCTTCCGCGCCTGCTTGGACGCTTCCGCGCCTGCTTGGACGTTTCCGCGCCTATATGGATGCTTCCGCGCCTGCTTGGACGCTACCGCGCCTGCTTGTACGCTTCCGCGCCTGCTTGGACTCTTCTGCGTCTTCTTGCATGCTTCCGCGCCTGTTTGGACGCTTCCGCGACTTCTTGGACGCTTCCGCGCCTGGTTGGACGCTACCGCGACTGCTTGGTCGCTTCCGCGCCTGCCTGGACGCTTCCGCGCCTGCTTGCATGCTTCCGCCCCTTCTTGGACGCTTCCGTGCCTACTTGCACGGTTCTGCGCCTGCTTGGACGCTTCCGCACCGGCTTGTACTCTTCCACGCCTGCTTGGACGTTTCCGCGCCTGCTTGATTGTTTCCGCGCCTGCTTGGACGCTACCGCGCCTGCTTGGACGCTTCCGCGACTGCTTGGACGCTTCCGCGACTGCTTGGACTCTTCTGCGCCTTCTTGCATGCTGCCGCGCCTACTAGGATGTTTCCGCGCCTGCTTGGACGCTTCCGCGCCTGCTTGCATGCTTCCCCGCCTGCTTGGACGCTTCTGCGCCTGGTTGGACGCTACCGCGCCTGCTTGGACGCATCCGCGCCTGGTTGGACGCTACCGCGCCTGCTTGGACACTACCGCGCCTGCTTGGACGCGTCCGCGACTGCTTGGACGCTTCCGCGCCTGCTTGGACGCTACCGCGCCTGCTTGGACGCTTCCGCGACTGCTTGGACGCTATCGCGCCTGCTTGGACGCTTCCGCGACTGCTTGGACGCTTCCGCGCCTGCTTGGACGCTTCCGCGACTGCTTGGACTCTTCCGCGCCTGCTTGCATGCTTCCCCGCCTGCTTGGTCGCTTCCGCGCCTGCCTGGACGCTTCCGCGCCAGCTTGCATGCTTCCGCGCCTTCTTGGACGCTTCCGCGCTTGCATGGACGTTACCGCGCCTGCTTGGACGCTTCCGCGCCTGCTTGGACGCTACCGCGCCTGCTTGGACGCTTCCGCGCCTGCTTGGACGTTTCCGCGCCTATATGGATGCTTCCGCGCCTGCTTGGACGCTACCGCGCCTGCTTGTACGCTTCCGCGCCTGCTTGCATGGTTCTGCGCCTGCTTGGACGCTTCCGCGCCTGCTTGGACTCTTCCGCGCCTGCTTGGACGTTTCCGCGCCTGCTTGGACGCTTCCGCGCCTGCTTGGACTCTTCCGCGCCTGCTTGGACGTTTCCGCGCCTGCTTGGACGCTTCCGCGACAGCTTGGACGCTTCCACGCATGCTTGGGCTCTTCTGCTCCTTCTTGCATGCTTCTGCGCCTACTTGGACGCTTCCGCGGCTGCTTGGACGCTTCCGCGCCTGCTTGGACGCTTCCGCGCCTGCTTGCATGCTTCCCCGCCTGCTTGGACGCTTGCGCGCCTCGTTGGACACTACCGCGCCTGTTTGCATGCTTCCCCGCCTGCTTGGACGCTTCCGCGCCTGATTGGACGCTTCCGCGGCTGCTTGGACGCTTCCGCGACTGCTTGGACGCTTCCGCGCCTGCTTGGACCCTTCTGCGTCTTCTTGCATGCTTCCGCGCCTGCTTGGACGTTTCCGCGCCTGCTTAGACGCTACCGCGCCTGTTTGGACGCTACCGCGCCTGCTTGGACGCTGCCGCGACTGATTGGACGCTTCCGCGGCTGCTTGGACGCTTCCGCGACTGCTTGGACGCTTCCGCGCCTGCTTGGACCCTTCTGCGTCTTCTTGCATGCTTCCGCGCCTGCTTGGACGTTTCCGCGCCTGCTTAGTCGCTACCGCGACTGCTTGGACGCTTCCGCGCCTGCTTTGACTCTTCCACGCCTTCTTGCATGCTTCCGCGCATGCTTGGACGTTTCCGCGCCTGCTTGGACGCTACCGCGCCTGCTTGGACGCTTCCGCGCCTGGTTGGACGCTACCGCGCCTGCTTGGACGTTTCCGCGCCTGCTTGGACGCTTCCGCGCCTGCTTGCATGCTTCCCCGGCTGCTTGGACGCTTCCGCGCCTGCTTGGACTCTACCGCGCCTGCTTGGACGCTTCCGCGACTGCTTGGACTCTTCTGCGTCTTCTTGCATGCTTCCGCGCCTGCTTGGACTCTTCTGCGCCTTCTTGCATGCTTCCGCGCCTGCTTGGACGCTTCCGCGACTGCTAGGACGCTTCCGCGCCTGCTTGGACTCTTCTGCGTCTTCTTGCATGCTTCCGCGCCTGCTTGGACGTTTCCGCGCCAGCTTGGACACTACCGCGCCTGCTTGGACGCTTCCTCGCCTGCTTGGACGCTTCCGCACCTGCTTGGACTCTTCTGCGCCATCTTGCATGCTTCCGCGCCTGCTTGGACGTTTCCGCGCCTGCTTGGACGCTACCGCGCCTGCTTGGACGCTACCGCGCCTGCTTGGACGTTTCCGCGACTGCTTGGACGCTTCCGCGCATGGTTGGACGCTACCGCGCCTGCTTGGACGCTACCGCGCCTGCTTGGACGCTTCCGCGCCTGCTTGGACGTTTCCGCGCCTGCTTAGACGCTACCGCGCCTGTTTGGACGCTACCGCGCCTGCTTGGACGCTGCCGCGACTGATTGGACGCTTCCGCGGCTGCTTGGACGCTTCCGCGACTGCTTGGACGCTTCCGCGCCTGCTTGGACCCTTCTGCGTCTTCTTGCATGCTTCCGCGCCTGCTTGGACGTTTCCGCGCCTGCTTAGTCGCTACCGCGACTGCTTGGACGCTTCCGCGCCTGCTTTGACTCTTCCACGCCTTCTTGCATGCTTCCGCGCATGCTTGGACGTTTCCGCGCCTGCTTGGACGCTACCGCGCCTGCTTGGACGCTTCCGCGCCTGGTTGGACGCTACCGCGCCTGCTTGGACGTTTCCGCGCCTGCTTGGACGCTTCCGCGCCTGCTTGCATGCTTCCCCGGCTGCTTGGACGCTTCCGCGCCTGCTTGGACTCTACCGCGCCTGCTTGGACGCTTCCGCGACTGCTTGGACTCTTCTGCGTCTTCTTGCATGCTTCCGCGCCTGCTTGGACTCTTCTGCGCCTTCTTGCATGCTTCCGCGCCTGCTTGGACGCTTCCGCGACTGCTAGGACGCTTCCGCGCCTGCTTGGACTCTTCTGCGTCTTCTTGCATGCTTCCGCGCCTGCTTGGACGTTTCCGCGCCAGCTTGGACACTACCGCGCCTGCTTGGACGCTTCCTCGCCTGCTTGGACGCTTCCGCACCTGCTTGGACTCTTCTGCGCCATCTTGCATGCTTCCGCGCCTGCTTGGACGTTTCCGCGCCTGCTTGGACGCTACCGCGCCTGCTTGGACGCTACCGCGCCTGCTTGGACGTTTCCGCGACTGCTTGGACGCTTCCGCGCATGGTTGGACGCTACCGCGCCTGCTTGGACGCTACCGCGCCTGCTTGGACGCTTCCGCGACTGCTTGGACGTTTCCGCGCCTGCTTGGACGCTACCGCGCCTGCTTGGACGCTTCCGCGACTGCTTGGACGCATCCGCGCCTGGTTGGATGCTACCGCGCCTGCTTGGACACTACCGCGCCTCCTTGGACGCTTCCGCGACTGCTTGGACGCTTCCGCGCCTGGTTGGACGCTACCGCGCCTGCTTGGACGCTTCCGCGACTGCTTGGACGCTTCCGCGCCTGCTTGGACCCTACCGCGCCTGCTTGGACGCTTCCGCGACTGCTTGGACGCTACCGCGCCTGCTTGGACGCTTCCGCGCCTTCCTGGACGCTTCCGCGCCTGCTTGGACGCTTCCGCACCTGCTTGGACTCTTCTGCGCCTTCTTGCATGCTTCCGCGCCTGCTTGGATGTTTCAGCGCCTGCTTGGACGCTGCCGCGCCTGCTTGGACGCTTCCGCGCCTTCTTGCATGCTTCCGCGCCTGCTTGGACGTTTCCGCGCCAGCTTGGACGCTACCGCGCCTGCTTGGACGCTTCCGCGACTGCTTGGACGCTTCCGCGCCTGCTTGGACTCTTCTGCGCCTTCTTGCATGCTGCCGCGCCTACTTGGACGTTTCCGTTCCTGCTTGGACGCTTCCGCGCCTGCTTGGACTCTTCAGCGCCTTCTTGTATGCTTCCGCGCCTGCTTGGACGTTTCCGCGCCAGCTTGGTCGCTACCGCGCCTTCTAGTATGCTTCCGCGCCTGCTTGGACGTTTCCGCGCCTGCTTGGACGCTACCGCGCCTGCTTGGACGCTTCCGCGACTGCTTGGACGCTTAAGCGCCTGCTTGGACCCTTCTGCGTCTTCTTGCATGCTTCCGCGCCTGCTTGGACGCTTCCGCGCCTGCTTGGACGCTTCCGCGACTGCTTGGACGCTTCCGCGCCTGCTTGGACGTTTCCGCGCCTGCTTGGACTCTTCTGCGCCTTCTTGCATGCTTCAGCGCCTGCTTGGACGTTTCCGCGCCAGCTTGGACGCTACCGCGCCTGCTTGGACGCTTCCGCGCCTGCTTGGACGCTTCCGCGACTGCTTGGACGCTTCCGCGCCTGCTTGGACGCTACCGCGCCTGCTTGGACGCTTCCGCGACTGCTTGGACGCTTCCGCGCCTGCTTGGACGCTTCCGCGACTGCTTGGACGCTACCGCGCCTGCTTGGACTCTTCCGCGACTGCTAGGACGCTTCCGCGCATGCTTGGACGCTTCCGCGACTGCTTGGACGCTTCCGCGCCTGCTTGGACGCTTCCGCGACTGCTTGGACGCTACCGCGCCTGCTTGGACTCTTCCGCGACTGCTAGGACGCTTCCGCGCATGCTTGGACGCTTCCGCGACTGCTTGGACGCTTCCGCGCCTGCTTGGACGCTTCCGCGACTGCTTCGACGCTACCGCGCCTGCTTGGACTCTTCCGCGACTGCTAGGACGCTTCCGCGCCTGCTTGGACTCTTCTGCGTCTTCTTGCATGCTTCCGCGCCTGCTTGGACGTTTCCGCGCCTGCTTGGACGCTACCGCGCCTGCTTGGACGCTTCCGCGACTGCTTGGACTCTTTTGCGTCTTCTTGCATGCTTCCGCGCCTGCTTGGACGTTTCCGCGCCTGCTTGGACACTACCGCGCCTGCTTGGACGCTTCCGCGACTGCTTGGACGCTTCCGCGCCTGGTTGGACGCTACCGCGCCTGCTTGGACGCTTCCGCGACTGCTTGGACGCTTCCGCGCCTGCTTGGACCCTACCGCGCCTGCTTGGACGCTTCCGCGCCTGCTTGGACGTTTCCGCGCCTGCTTGGACTCTTCTGCGCCTTCTTGCATGCTTCAGCGCCTGCTTGGACGTTTCCGCGCCAGCTTGGACGCTACCGCGCCTGCTTGGACGCTTCCGCGCCTGCTTGGACCCTACCGCGCCTGCTTGGACGCTTCCGCGACTGCTTGGACGCTTCCGCGCCTTCTTGCATGCTTCCGCGCCTGCTTGGACGTTTCCGCGCCAGCTTGGACGCTACCGCGCCTGCTTGGACGTTTCCGCGACTGCTTGGACGCTTCCGCGCATGGTTGGACGCTACCGCGCCTGCTTGGACGCTACCGCGCCTGCTTGGACGCTTCCGCGACTGTTTGGACGTTTCCGCGCCTGCTTGGACGCTACCGCGCCTGCTTGGACGCTTCCGCGACTGCTTGGACGCATCCGCGCCTGGTTGGATGCTACCGCGCCTGCTTGGACACTACCGCACCTGCTTGGACTCTTCTGCGCCATCTTGCATGCTTCCGCGCCTGCTTGGACGTTTCCGCGCCTGCTTGGACGCTTCCGCGCCTGGTTGGACGCTACCGCGCCTGCTTGGACGCTTCCGCGACTGCTTGGACGCTTCCGCGCCTGCTTGGAACCTACCGCGCCTGCTTGGACGCTTCCGCGCCTGCTTGGACGTTTCCGCGCCTGCTTAGACGCTACCGCGCCTGTTTGGACGCTTCCTCGCCTGCTTGGACGCTTCCGCACCTGCTTGGACTCTTCTGCGCCATCTTGCATGCTTCCGCGCCTGCTTGGACGTTTCCGCGCCTGCTTGGACGCTACCGCGCCTGCTTGGACGCTACCGCGCCTGCTTGGACGTTTCCGCGACTGCTTGGACGCTTCCGCGCATGGTTGGACGCTACCGCGCCTGCTTGGACGCTACCGCGCCTGCTTGGACGCTTCCGCGCCTGCTTGGACGTTTCCGCGCCTGCTTAGACGCTACCGCGCCTGTTTGGACGCTACCGCGCCTGCTTGGACGCTGCCGCGACTGATTGGACGCTTCCGCGGCTGCTTGGACGCTTCCGCGACTGCTTGGACGCTTCCGCGCCTGCTTGGACCCTTCTGCGTCTTCTTGCATGCTTCCGCGCCTGCTTGGACGTTTCCGCGCCTGCTTAGTCGCTACCGCGACTGCTTGGACGCTTCCGCGCCTGCTTTGACTCTTCCACGCCTTCTTGCATGCTTCCGCGCATGCTTGGACGTTTCCGCGCCTGCTTGGACGCTACCGCGCCTGCTTGGACGCTTCCGCGCCTGGTTGGACGCTACCGCGCCTGCTTGGACGTTTCCGCGCCTGCTTGGACGCTTCCGCGCCTGCTTGCATGCTTCCCCGGCTGCTTGGACGCTTCCGCGCCTGCTTGGACTCTACCGCGCCTGCTTGGACGCTTCCGCGACTGCTTGGACTCTTCTGCGTCTTCTTGCATGCTTCCGCGCCTGCTTGGACTCTTCTGCGCCTTCTTGCATGCTTCCGCGCCTGCTTGGACGCTTCCGCGACTGCTAGGACGCTTCCGCGCCTGCTTGGACTCTTCTGCGTCTTCTTGCATGCTTCCGCGCCTGCTTGGACGTTTCCGCGCCAGCTTGGACACTACCGCGCCTGCTTGGACGCTTCCTCGCCTGCTTGGACGCTTCCGCACCTGCTTGGACTCTTCTGCGCCATCTTGCATGCTTCCGCGCCTGCTTGGACGTTTCCGCGCCTGCTTGGACGCTACCGCGCCTGCTTGGACGCTACCGCGCCTGCTTGGACGTTTCCGCGACTGCTTGGACGCTTCCGCGCATGGTTGGACGCTACCGCGCCTGCTTGGACGCTACCGCGCCTGCTTGGACGCTTCCGCGACTGCTTGGACGTTTCCGCGCCTGCTTGGACGCTACCGCGCCTGCTTGGACGCTTCCGCGACTGCTTGGACGCATCCGCGCCTGGTTGGATGCTACCGCGCCTGCTTGGACACTACCGCGCCTCCTTGGACGCTTCCGCGACTGCTTGGACGCTTCCGCGCCTGGTTGGACGCTACCGCGCCTGCTTGGACGCTTCCGCGACTGCTTGGACGCTTCCGCGCCTGCTTGGACCCTACCGCGCCTGCTTGGACGCTTCCGCGACTGCTTGGACGCTACCGCGCCTGCTTGGACGCTTCCGCGCCTTCCTGGACGCTTCCGCGCCTGCTTGGACGCTTCCGCACCTGCTTGGACTCTTCTGCGCCTTCTTGCATGCTTCCGCGCCTGCTTGGATGTTTCAGCGCCTGCTTGGACGCTGCCGCGCCTGCTTGGACGCTTCCGCGCCTTCTTGCATGCTTCCGCGCCTGCTTGGACGTTTCCGCGCCAGCTTGGACGCTACCGCGCCTGCTTGGACGCTTCCGCGACTGCTTGGACGCTTCCGCGCCTGCTTGGACTCTTCTGCGCCTTCTTGCATGCTGCCGCGCCTACTTGGACGTTTCCGTTCCTGCTTGGACGCTTCCGCGCCTGCTTGGACTCTTCAGCGCCTTCTTGTATGCTTCCGCGCCTGCTTGGACGTTTCCGCGCCAGCTTGGTCGCTACCGCGCCTTCTAGTATGCTTCCGCGCCTGCTTGGACGTTTCCGCGCCTGCTTGGACGCTACCGCGCCTGCTTGGACGCTTCCGCGACTGCTTGGACGCTTAAGCGCCTGCTTGGACCCTTCTGCGTCTTCTTGCATGCTTCCGCGCCTGCTTGGACGCTTCCGCGCCTGCTTGGACGCTTCCGCGACTGCTTGGACGCTTCCGCGCCTGCTTGGACGTTTCCGCGCCTGCTTGGACTCTTCTGCGCCTTCTTGCATGCTTCAGCGCCTGCTTGGACGTTTCCGCGCCAGCTTGGACGCTACCGCGCCTGCTTGGACGCTTCCGCGCCTGCTTGGACGCTTCCGCGACTGCTTGGACGCTTCCGCGCCTGCTTGGACGCTACCGCGCCTGCTTGGACGCTTCCGCGACTGCTTGGACGCTTCCGCGCCTGCTTGGACGCTTCCGCGACTGCTTGGACGCTACCGCGCCTGCTTGGACTCTTCCGCGACTGCTAGGACGCTTCCGCGCATGCTTGGACGCTTCCGCGACTGCTTGGACGCTTCCGCGCCTGCTTGGACGCTTCCGCGACTGCTTGGACGCTACCGCGCCTGCTTGGACTCTTCCGCGACTGCTAGGACGCTTCCGCGCATGCTTGGACGCTTCCGCGACTGCTTGGACGCTTCCGCGCCTGCTTGGACGCTTCCGCGACTGCTTCGACGCTACCGCGCCTGCTTGGACTCTTCCGCGACTGCTAGGACGCTTCCGCGCCTGCTTGGACTCTTCTGCGTCTTCTTGCATGCTTCCGCGCCTGCTTGGACGTTTCCGCGCCTGCTTGGACGCTACCGCGCCTGCTTGGACGCTTCCGCGACTGCTTGGACTCTTTTGCGTCTTCTTGCATGCTTCCGCGCCTGCTTGGACGTTTCCGCGCCTGCTTGGACACTACCGCGCCTGCTTGGACGCTTCCGCGACTGCTTGGACGCTTCCGCGCCTGGTTGGACGCTACCGCGCCTGCTTGGACGCTTCCGCGACTGCTTGGACGCTTCCGCGCCTGCTTGGACCCTACCGCGCCTGCTTGGACGCTTCCGCGCCTGCTTGGACGTTTCCGCGCCTGCTTGGACTCTTCTGCGCCTTCTTGCATGCTTCAGCGCCTGCTTGGACGTTTCCGCGCCAGCTTGGACGCTACCGCGCCTGCTTGGACGCTTCCGCGCCTGCTTGGACCCTACCGCGCCTGCTTGGACGCTTCCGCGACTGCTTGGACGCTTCCGCGCCTTCTTGCATGCTTCCGCGCCTGCTTGGACGTTTCCGCGCCAGCTTGGACGCTACCGCGCCTGCTTGGACGTTTCCGCGACTGCTTGGACGCTTCCGCGCATGGTTGGACGCTACCGCGCCTGCTTGGACGCTACCGCGCCTGCTTGGACGCTTCCGCGACTGTTTGGACGTTTCCGCGCCTGCTTGGACGCTACCGCGCCTGCTTGGACGCTTCCGCGACTGCTTGGACGCATCCGCGCCTGGTTGGATGCTACCGCGCCTGCTTGGACACTACCGCACCTGCTTGGACTCTTCTGCGCCATCTTGCATGCTTCCGCGCCTGCTTGGACGTTTCCGCGCCTGCTTGGACGCTTCCGCGCCTGGTTGGACGCTACCGCGCCTGCTTGGACGCTTCCGCGACTGCTTGGACGCTTCCGCGCCTGCTTGGAACCTACCGCGCCTGCTTGGACGCTTCCGCGACTGCTTGGACGCTACCGCGCCTGCTTGGACGCTACCGCGCCTGCTTGGACACTTCCGCGACTGCTTGGACGTTTCCGCGCCTGCTTGGACGCTACCGCGCCTGCTTGGACGCTTCCGCGACTGCTTGGACGCATCCGCGCCTGGTTGGATGCTACCGCGCCTGCTTGGACACTACCGCGCCTCCTTGGACGCTTCCGCGACTGCTTGGACGTTTCCGCGCCAGCTTGGACGCTACCGCGCCTGCTTGGACGCTTCCGCGACTGCTTGGACGCTTCCGCGCCTGCTTGGACGTTTCCGCGCCTGCTTGGACTCTTCCGCGCCTGCTTGGACGCTTCCGCGACTGCTTGGACGCTTCCGCGCCTGCTTGGACGCTTCCGCGACTGCTTGGACGCTACCGCGCCTGCTTGGACTCTTCCGCGACTGCTAGGACGCTTCCGCGCATGCTTGGACGCTTCCGCGACTGCTTGGACGCTTCCGCGCCTGCTTGGACGCTTCCGCGCCTGCTTGGACGCTTCCGCGCCTGGTTGGACGCTACCGCGCCTGCTTGGACGCTTCCGCGACTGCTTGGACGCTTCCGCGCCTGCTTGGAACCTACCGCGCCTGCTTGGACGCTTCCGCGACTGCTTGGACGCTACCGCGCCTGCTTGGACGCTACCGCGCCTGCTTGGACACTTCCGCGACTGCTTGGACGTTTCCGCGCCTGCTTGGACGCTACCGCGCCTGCTTGGACGCTTCCGCGACTGCTTGGACGCATCCGCGCCTGGTTGGATGCTACCGCGCCTGCTTGGACACTACCGCGCCTCCTTGGACGCTTCCGCGACTGCTTGGACGTTTCCGCGCCAGCTTGGACGCTACCGCGCCTGCTTGGACGCTTCCGCGACTGCTTGGACGCTTCCGCGCCTGCTTGGACGTTTCCGCGCCTGCTTGGACTCTTCCGCGCCTGCTTGGACGCTTCCGCGACTGCTTGGACGCTTCCGCGCCTGCTTGGACGCTTCCGCGACTGCTTGGACGCTACCGCGCCTGCTTGGACTCTTCCGCGACTGCTAGGACGCTTCCGCGCATGCTTGGACGCTTCCGCGACTGCTTGGACGCTTCCGCGCCTGCTTGGACGCTTCCGCGACTGCTTGGACGCTACCGCGCCTGCTTGGACTCTTCCGCGACTGCTAGGACGCTTCCGCGCATGCTTGGACGCTTCCGCGACTGCTTGGACGCTTCCGCGCCTGCTTGGACGCTTCCGCGACTGCTTGGACGCTACCGCGCCTGCTTGGACTCTTCCGCGACTGCTAGGACGCTTCCGCGCCTGCTTGGACTCTTCTGCGTCTTCTTGCATGCTTCCGCGCCTGCTTGGACGTTTCCGCGCCTGCTTGGACGCTACCGCGCCTGCTTGGACGCTTCCGCGACTGCTTGGACTCTTTTGCGTCTTCTTGCATGCTTCCGCGCCTGCTTGGACGTTTCCGCGCCTGCTTGGACACTACCGCGCCTGCTTGGACGCTTCCGCGACTGCTTGGACGCTTCCGCGCCTGGTTGGACGCTACCGCGCCTGCTTGGACGCTTCCGCGACTGCTTGGACGCTACCGCGCCTGCTTGGACGCTTCCGCGCCTTCTTGGACGCTTCCGCGCCTGCTTGGACGCTTCCGTACCTGCTTGGACTCTTCTGCGCCTTCTTGCATGCTTCCGCGCCTGCTTGGATGTTTCAGCGCCTGCTTGGACGCTACCGCGCCTGCTTGGACGCTTCCGCGACTGCTTGGACGTTACCGCGCCTGCTTGGACGTTTCCGCGCCTGCTTGGACGCTTCCGCGCCTGCTTGCATGCTTCCCCGGCTGCTTGGACGCTTCCGCGCCTGCTTGGACTCTACCGCGCCTGCTTGGACGCTTCCGCGACTGCTTGGACTCTTCTGCGTCTTCTTGCATGCTTCCGCGCCTGCTTGGACTCTTCTGCGCCTTCTTGCATGCTTCCGCGCCTGCTTGGACGCTTCCGCGACTGCTAGGACGCTTCCGCGCCTGCTTGGACTCTTCTGCGTCTTCTTGCATGCTTCCGCGCCTGCTTGGACGTTTCCGCGCCAGCTTGGACACTACCGCGCCTGCTTGGACGCTTCCTCGCCTGCTTGGACGCTTCCGCACCTGCTTGGACTCTTCTGCGCCATCTTGCATGCTTCCGCGCCTGCTTGGACGTTTCCGCGCCTGCTTGGACGCTACCGCGCCTGCTTGGACGCTACCGCGCCTGCTTGGACGTTTCCGCGACTGCTTGGACGCTTCCGCGCATGGTTGGACGCTACCGCGCCTGCTTGGACGCTACCGCGCCTGCTTGGACGCTTCCGCGACTGCTTGGACGTTTCCGCGCCTGCTTGGACGCTACCGCGCCTGCTTGGACGCTTCCGCGACTGCTTGGACGCATCCGCGCCTGGTTGGATGCTACCGCGCCTGCTTGGACACTACCGCGCCTCCTTGGACGCTTCCGCGACTGCTTGGACGCTTCCGCGCCTGGTTGGACGCTACCGCGCCTGCTTGGACGCTTCCGCGACTGCTTGGACGCTTCCGCGCCTGCTTGGACCCTACCGCGCCTGCTTGGACGCTTCCGCGACTGCTTGGACGCTACCGCGCCTGCTTGGACGCTTCCGCGCCTTCCTGGACGCTTCCGCGCCTGCTTGGACGCTTCCGCACCTGCTTGGACTCTTCTGCGCCTTCTTGCATGCTTCCGCGCCTGCTTGGATGTTTCAGCGCCTGCTTGGACGCTGCCGCGCCTGCTTGGACGCTTCCGCGCCTTCTTGCATGCTTCCGCGCCTGCTTGGACGTTTCCGCGCCAGCTTGGACGCTACCGCGCCTGCTTGGACGCTTCCGCGACTGCTTGGACGCTTCCGCGCCTGCTTGGACTCTTCTGCGCCTTCTTGCATGCTGCCGCGCCTACTTGGACGTTTCCGTTCCTGCTTGGACGCTTCCGCGCCTGCTTGGACTCTTCAGCGCCTTCTTGTATGCTTCCGCGCCTGCTTGGACGTTTCCGCGCCAGCTTGGTCGCTACCGCGCCTTCTAGCATGCTTCCGCGCCTGCTTGGACGTTTCCGCGCCTGCTTGGACGCTACCGCGCCTGCTTGGACGCTTCCGCGACTGCTTGGACGCTTAAGCGCCTGCTTGGACCCTTCTGCGTCTTCTTGCATGCTTCCGCGCCTGCTTGGACGCTTCCGCGCCTGCTTGGACGCTTCCGCGACTGCTTGGACGCTTCCGCGCCTGCTTGGACGTTTCCGCGCCTGCTTGGACTCTTCTGCGCCTTCTTGCATGCTTCAGCGCCTGCTTGGACGTTTCCGCGCCAGCTTGGACGCTACCGCGCCTGCTTGGACGCTTCCGCGCCTGCTTGGACGCTTCCGCGACTGCTTGGACGCTTCCGCGCCTGCTTGGACGCTACCGCGCCTGCTTGGACGCTTCCGCGACTGCTTGGACGCTTCCGCGCCTGCTTGGACGCTTCCGCGACTGCTTGGACGCTACCGCGCCTGCTTGGACGCTACCGCGCCTGCTTGGACTCTTCCGCGACTGCTTGGACGCTACCGCGCCTGCTTGGACTCTTCCGCGACTGCTAGGACGCTTCCGCGCATGCTTGGACGCTTCCGCGACTGCTTGGACGCTTCCGCGCCTGCTTGGACGCTTCCGCGCCTGCTTGGACGCTTCCGCGCCTGGTTGGACGCTACCGCGCCTGCTTGGACGCTTCCGCGACTGCTTGGACGCTTCCGCGCCTGCTTGGAACCTACCGCGCCTGCTTGGACGCTTCCGCGACTGCTTGGACGCTACCGCGCCTGCTTGGACGCTACCGCGCCTGCTTGGACACTTCCGCGACTGCTAGGACGCTTCCGCGCATGCTTGGACGCTTCCGCGACTGCTTGGACGCTTCCGCGCCTGCTTGGACGCTTCCGCGACTGCTTGGACGCTACCGCGCCTGCTTGGACTCTTCCGCGACTGCTAGGACGCTTCCGCGCCTGCTTGGACTCTTCTGCGTCTTCTTGCATGCTTCCGCGCCTGCTTGGACGTTTCCGCGCCTGCTTGGACGCTACCGCGCCTGCTTGGACGCTTCCGCGACTGCTTGGACTCTTTTGCGTCTTCTTGCATGCTTCCGCGCCTGCTTGGACGTTTCCGCGCCTGCTTGGACACTACCGCGCCTGCTTGGACGCTTCCGCGACTGCTTGGACGCTTCCGCGCCTGGTTGGACGCTACCGCGCCTGCTTGGACGCTTCCGCGACTGCTTGGACGCTACCGCGCCTGCTTGGACGCTTCCGCGCCTTCTTGGACGCTTCCGCGCCTGCTTGGACGCTTCCGCACCTGCTTGGACTCTTCTGCGCCTTCTTGCATGCTTCCGCGCCTGCTTGGATGTTTCAGCGCCTGCTTGGACGCTACCGCGCCTGCTTGGACGCTTCCGCGACTGCTTGGACGTTACCGCGCCTGCTTGGACGCTTCCGCGACTGCTTGGACGCTTCCGCGCCTGCTTGCATGCTTCCCCGCCTGCTTGGACGCTTCCGCACCTGCTTGGACGCTTCCGCGACTGTTTGGACGCTTCCGCGCCTGCTTGGACGCTACCGCGCCTGCTTGGACGCTTCCGCGCCTGCTTGGACTCTTCTGCGTCTTCTTGCATGCTGCCGCGCCTGCTTGGACGCTTCCGCGACTGCTTGGACGCTACCGCGCCTACTTGGACGCTTCCGCGACTGCTTGGACGCTTCCGCGCCTGCTTGGACGCTACCGAGCCTGCTTGGACGCTTTCGCGACTGCTTGGACGCTTCCGCGACTGCTTGGACGCTTCCGCGCCTGCTTGGACTCTTCTGCGTCTTCTTGCATGCTTCCGCGCCTGCTTGGACGCTACCGCGCCTGGTTGGACGCTTCCGCGACTGCTTGGACGCATCCGCGCCTGGTTGGATGCTACCGCGCCTGCTTGGACACTACCGCGCCTGCTTGGACGCTTCCGCGACTGCTTGGACGCTTCCGCGCCTGCTTGGACTCTTTTGCGTCTTCTTGCATGCTTCCGCGCCTGCTTGGACGTTTCCGCGCCTGCTTGGACGCTACCGCGCCTGCTTGGACGCTTCCGCGACTGCTTGGACGTTTCCGCGCCTGCTTGGACGCTACCGCGCCTGCTTGGACGCTTCCGCGACTGCTTGGACGCATCCGCGCCTGGTTGGATGCTACCGCGCCTGCTTGGACACTACCGCGCCTGCTTGGACGCTTCCGCGACTGCTTGGACGCTTCCGCGCCTGGTTGGACGCTACCGCGCCTGCTTGGACGCTTCCGCGACTGCTTGGACGCTTCCGCGCCTGCTTGGACCCTACCGCGCCTGCTTGGACGCTTCCGCGACTGCTTGGACGCTACCGCGCCTGCTTGGACGCTTCCGCGCCTTCTTGGACGCTTCCGCGCCTGCTTGGACGCTTCCGCACCTGGTTGGACTCTTCTGCGCCTTCTTGCATGCTTCCGCGCCTGCTTGGATGTTTCGGCGCCTGCTTGGACGCTACCGCGCCTGCTTGGACGCTTCCGCGACTGCTTGGACGTTACCGCGCCTGCTTGGACGCTTCCGCGACTGCTTGGACGCTTCCGCGCCTGCTTGCATGCTTCCCCGCCTGCTTGGACGCTTCCGCGCCTGCTTGGACCCTACCGCGCCTGCTTGGACGCTTCCGCGACTGCTTGGACGCTTCCGCGCCTTCTTGCATGCTTCCGCGCCTGCTTGGACGTTTCCGCGCCAGCTTGGACGCTACCGCGCCTGCTTGGACGTTTCCGCGACTGCTTGGACGCTTCCGCGCATGGTTGGACGCTACCGCGCCTGCTTGGACGCTACCGCGCCTGCTTGGACGCTTCCGCGACTGTTTGGACGTTTCCGCGCCTGCTTGGATGCTACCGCGCCTGCTTGGACGCTTCCGCGACTGCTTGGACGCATCCGCGCCTGGTTGGATGCTACCGCGCCTGCTTGGACACTACCGCACCTGCTTGGACTCTTCTGCGCCATCTTGCATGCTTCCGCGCCTGCTTGGACGTTTCCGCGCCTGCTTGGACGCTTCCGCGCCTGGTTGGACGCTACCGCGCCTGCTTGGACGCTTCCGCGACTGCTTGGACGCTTCCGCGCCTGCTTGGAACCTACCGCGCCTGCTTGGACGCTTCCGCGACTGCTTGGACGCTACCGCGCCTGCATGGACGCTACCGCGCCTGCTTGGACACTTCCGCGACTGCTTGGACGTTTCCGCGCCTGCTTGGACGCTACCGCGCCTGCTTGGACGCTTCCGCGACTGCTTGGACGCATCCGCGCCTGGTTGGATGCTACCGCGCCTGCTTGGACACTACCGCGCCTCCTTGGACGCTTCCGCGACTGCTTGGACGTTTCCGCGCCAGCTTGGACGCTACCGCGCCAGCTTGGACGCTTCCGCGACTGCTTGGACGCTTCCGCGCCTGCTTGGACTCTTCTGCGCCTTCTTGCATGCTGCCGCGCCTACTTGGACGTTTCCGTTCCTGCTTGGACGCTTCCGCGCCTGCTTGCATGCTTCCCCGCCTGCTTGGACGCTTCCGCGCCTGCTTGGACTCTTCAGCGCCTTCTTGTATGCTTCCGCGCCTGCTTGGAAGTTTCCGCGCCAGCTTGGTCGCTACCGCGCCTTCTAGCATGCTTCCGCGCCTGCTTGGACGTTTCCGCGCCTGCTTGGACGCTACCGCGCCTGCTTGGACGCTTCCGCGACAGCTTGGACGCTTAAGCGCCTGCTTGGACCCTTCTGCGTCTCCTTGCATGCTTCCGCGCCTGCTTGGACGCTTCCGCGCCTGCTTGGACGCTTCCGCGACTGCTTGGACGCTTCCGCGCCTGCTTGGACGTTTCCGCGCCTGCTTGGACTCTTCTGCTCCTTCTTGCATGCTTCAGCGCCTGCTTGGACGTTTCCGCGCCAGCTTGGACGCTACCGCGCCTGCTTGGACGCTTCCGCGCCTGCTTGGACGCTTCCGCGACTGCTTGGACACTTCCGCGCCTGCTTGGACGCTACCGCGCCTGCTTGGACGCTTCCGCGACTGCTTGGACGCTTCCGCGCCTGCTTGGACGCTTCCGCGACTGCTTGGACGCTACCGCGCCTGCTTGGACGCTTCCGCGACTGCTTGGACGCTTCCGCGCCTGCTTGGACGCTTCCACGACTGCTTGGACGCTACCGCGCCTGCTTGGACTCTTCCGCGACTGCTAGGACGCTTCCGCGCATGCTTGGACGCTTCCGCGACTGCTTGGACGCTTCCGCGCCTGCTTGGACGCTTCCGCGACTGCTTGGACGCTACCGCGCCTGCTTGGACTCTTCCGCGACTGCTAGGACGCTTCCGCGCCTGCTTGGACTCTTCTGCGTCTTCTTGCATGCTTCCGCGCCTGCTTGGACGTTTCCGCGCCTGCTTGGACGCTACCGCGCCTGCTTGGACGCTTCCGCGACTGCTTGGACTCTTTTGCGTCTTCTTGCATGCTTCCGCGCCTGCTTGGACGTTTCCGCGCCTGCTTGGACACTACCGCGCCTGCTTGGACGCTTCCGCGACTGCTTGGACGCTTCCGCGCCTGGTTGGACGCTACCGCGCCTGCTTGGACGCTTCCGCGACTGCTTGGACGCTTCCGCGCCTGCTTGGACCCTACCGCGCCTGCTTGGACGCTTCCGCGCCTGCTTGGACGTTTCCGCGCCTGCTTGGACTCTTCCGCGCCTGCTTGGACGCTTCCGCGACTGCTTGGACGCTTCCGCGCCTGCTTGGACGCTTCCGCGACTGCTTGGACGCTACCGCGCCTGCTTGGACTCTTCCGCGACTGCTAGGACGCTTCCGCGCATGCTTGGACGCTTCCGCGACTGCTTGGACGCTTCCGCGCCTGCTTGGACGCTTCCGCGACTGCTTGGACGCTACCGCGCCTGCTTGGACTCTTCCGCGACTGCTAGGACGCTTCCGCGCATGCTTGGACGCTTCCGCGACTGCTTGGACGCTTCCGCGCCTGCTTGGACGCTTCCGCGACTGCTTGGACGCTACCGCGCCTGCTTGGACTCTTCCGCGACTGCTAGGACGCTTCCGCGCCTGCTTGGACTCTTCTGCGTCTTCTTGCATGCTTCCGCGCCTGCTTGGACGTTTCCGCGCCTGCTTGGACGCTACCGCGCCTGCTTGGACGCTTCCGCGACTGCTTGGACTCTTTTGCGTCTTCTTGCATGCTTCCGCGCCTGCTTGGACGTTTCCGCGCCTGCTTGGACACTACCGCGCCTGCTTGGACGCTTCCGCGACTGCTTGGACGCTTCCGCGCCTGGTTGGACGCTACCGCGCCTGCTTGGACGCTTCCGCGACTGCTTGGACGCTACCGCGCCTGCTTGGACGCTTCCGCGCCTTCTTGGACGCTTCCGCGCCTGCTTGGACGCTTCCGCACCTGCTTGGACTCTTCTGCGCCTTCTTGCATGCTTCCGCGCCTGCTTGGATGTTTCAGCGCCTGCTTGGACGCTACCGCGCCTGCTTGGACGCTTCCGCGACTGCTTGGACGTTACCGCGCCTGCTTGGACGCTTCCGCGACTGCTTGGACGCTTCCGCGCCTGCTTGCATGCTTCCCAGCCTGCTTGGACGCTTCCGCACCTGCTTGGACGCTTCCGCGACTGTTTGGACGCTTCCGCGCCTGCTTGGACGCTTCCGCGACTGCTTGGACGCTTCCGCGCCTGCTTGGACGCTTCCGCGACTGCTTGGACGCTACCGCGCCTGCTTGGACTCTTCCGCGACTGCTAGGACGCTTCCGCGCATGCTTGGACGCTTCCGCGACTGCTTGGACGCTTCCGCGCCTGCTTGGACGCTTCCGCGACTGCTTGGACGCTACCGCGCCTGCTTGGACTCTTCCGCGACTGCTAGGACGCTTCCGCGCATGCTTGGACGCTTCCGCGACTGCTTGGACGCTTCCGCGCCTGCTTGGACGCTTCCGCGACTGCTTGGACGCTACCGCGCCTGCTTGGACTCTTCCGCGACTGCTAGGACGCTTCCGCGCCTGCTTGGACTCTTCTGCGTCTTCTTGCATGCTTCCGCGCCTGCTTGGACGTTTCCGCGCCTGCTTGGACGCTACCGCGCCTGCTTGGACGCTTCCGCGACTGCTTGGACTCTTTTGCGTCTTCTTGCATGCTTCCGCGCCTGCTTGGACGTTTCCGCGCCTGCTTGGACACTACCGCGCCTGCTTGGACGCTTCCGCGACTGCTTGGACGCTTCCGCGCCTGGTTGGACGCTACCGCGCCTGCTTGGACGCTTCCGCGACTGCTTGGACGCTACCGCGCCTGCTTGGACGCTTCCGCGCCTTCTTGGACGCTTCCGCGCCTGCTTGGACGCTTCCGCACCTGCTTGGACTCTTCTGCGCCTTCTTGCATGCTTCCGCGCCTGCTTGGATGTTTCAGCGCCTGCTTGGACGCTACCGCGCCTGCTTGGACGCTTCCGCGACTGCTTGGACGTTACCGCGCCTGCTTGGACGCTTCCGCGACTGCTTGGACGCTTCCGCGCCTGCTTGCATGCTTCCCAGCCTGCTTGGACGCTTCCGCACCTGCTTGGACGCTTCCGCGACTGTTTGGACGCTTCCGCGCCTGCTTGGACGCTACCGCGCCTGCTTGGACGCTTCCGCGCCTGCTTGGACTCTTCTGCGTCTTCTTGCATGCTGCCGCGCCTGCTTGGACGCTTCCGCGACTGCTTGGACGCTACCGCGCCTACTTGGACGCTTCCGCGACTGCTTGGACGCTTCCGCGCCTGCTTGGACGCTACCGAGCCTGCTTGGACGCTTTCGCGACTGCTTGGACGCTTCCGCGACTGCTTGGACGCTTCCGCGCCTGCTTGGACTCTTCTGCGTCTTCTTGCATGCTTCCGCGCCTGCTTGGACGCTACCGCGCCTGGTTGGACGCTTCCGCGACTGCTTGGACGCATCCGCGCCTGGTTGGACGCTACCGCGCCTGCTTGGACGCTTCCGCGCCTGCTTGGACGCTTCCTCGCCTGCTTGGCCGCTACCGCGCCTGCTTGGACGCTTCCGCGACTGCTTGGACGCTACCGCGCCTGCTTGGACGCTTCCGCGACTGCTTGGACGCTTCCGCGCCTGCTTGGACTCTTTTGCGTCTTCTTGCATGCTTCCGCGCCTGCTTGGACGTTTCCGCGCCTGCTTGGACGCTACCGCGCCTGCTTGGACGCTTCCGCGACTGCTTGGACGTTTCCGCGCCTGCTTGGACGCTACCGCGCCTGCTTGGACGCTTCCGCGACTGCTTGGACGCATCCGCGCCTGGTTGGATGCTACCGCGCCTGCTTGGACACTACCGCGCCTGCTTGGACGCTTCCGCGACTGCTTGGACGCTTCCGCGCCTGGTTGGACGCTACCGCGCCTGCTTGGACGCTTCCGCGACTGCTTGGACGCTTCCGCGCCTGCTTGGACCCTACCGCGCCTGCTTGGACGCTTCCGCGACTGCTTGGACGCTACCGCGCCTGCTTGGACGCTTCCGCGCCTTCTTGGACGCTTCCGCGCCTGCTTGGACGCTTCCGCACCTGGTTGGACTCTTCTGCGCCTTCTTGCATGCTTCCGCGCCTGCTTGGATGTTTCGGCGCCTGCTTGGACGCTACCGCGCCTGCTTGGACGCTTCCGCGACTGCTTGGACGTTACCGCGCCTGCTTGGACGCTTCCGCGACTGCTTGGACGCTTCCGCGCCTGCTTGCATGCTTCCCCGCCTGCTTGGACGCTTCCGCGCCTGCTTGGACCCTACCGCGCCTGCTTGGACGCTTCCGCGACTGCTTGGACGCTTCCGCGCCTTCTTGCATGCTTCCGCGCCTGCTTGGACGTTTCCGCGAAAGCTTGGACGCTACCGCGCCTGCTTGGACGTTTCCGCGACTGCTTGGACGCTTCCGCGCATGGTTGGACGCTAACGCGCCTGCTTGGACGCTACCGCACCTGCTTGGACGCTTCCGCGACTGTTTGGACGTTTCCGCGCCTGCTTGGATGCTACCGCGCCTGCTTGGACGCTTCCGCGACTGCTTGGACGCATCCGCGCCTGGTTGGATGCTACCGCGCCTGCTTGGACACTACCGCACCTGCTTGGACTCTTCTGCGCCATCTTGCATGCTTCCGCGCCTGCTTGGACGTTTCCGCGCCTGCTTGGACGCTTCCGCGCCTGGTTGGACGCTACCGCGCCTGCTTGGACGCTTCCGCGACTGCTTGGACGCTTCCGCGCCTGCTTGGAACCTACCGCGCCTGCTTGGACGCTTCCGCGACTGCTTGGACGCTACCGCGCCTGCATGGACGCTACCGCGCCTGCTTGGACACTTCCGCGACTGCTTGGACGTTTCCGCGCCTGCTTGGACGCTACCGCGCCTGCTTGGACGCTTCCGCGACTGCTTGGACGCATCCGCGCCTGGTTGGATGCTACCGCGCCTGCTTGGACACTACCGCGCCTCCTTGGACGCTTCCGCGACTGCTTGGACGTTTCCGCGCCAGCTTGGACGCTACCGCGCCAGCTTGGACGCTTCCGCGACTGCTTGGACGCTTCCGCGCCTGCTTGGACTCTTCTGCGCCTTCTTGCATGCTGCCGCGCCTACTTGGACGTTTCCGTTCCTGCTTGGACGCTTCCGCGCCTGCTTGCATGCTTCCCCGCCTGCTTGGACGCTTCCGCGCCTGCTTGGACTCTTCAGCGCCTTCTTGTATGCTTCCGCGCCTGCTTGGACGTTTCCGCGCCAGCTTGGTCGCTACCGCGCCTTCTAGCATGCTTCCGCGCCTGCTTGGACGCTACCGCGCCTGCTTGGACGCTTCCGCGACAGCTTGGACGCTTAAGCGCCTGCTTGGACCCTTCTGCGTCTCCTTGCATGCTTCCGCGCCTGCTTGGACGCTTCCGCGCCTGCTTGGACGCTTCCGCGACTGCTTGGACGCTTCCGCGCCTGCTTGGACGTTTCCGCGCCTGCTTGGACTCTTCTGCGCCTTCTTGCATGCTTCAGCGCCTGCTTGGACGTTTCCGCGCCAGCTTGGACGCTACCGCGCCTGCTTGGACGCTTCCGCGCCTGCTTGGACGCTTCCGCGACTGCTTGGACACTTCCGCGCCTGCTTGGACGCTACCGCGCCTGCTTGGACGCTTCCGCGACTGCTTGGACGCTTCCGCGCCTGCTTGGACGCTTCCGCGACTGCTTGGACGCTACCGCGCCTGCTTGGACGCTTCCGCGACTGCTTGGACGCTTCCGCGCCTGCTTGGACGCTTCCACGACTGCTTGGACGCTACCGCGCCTGCTTGGACTCTTCCGCGACTGCTAGGACGCTTCCGCGCATGCTTGGACGCTTCCGCGACTGCTTGGACGCTTCCGCGCCTGCTTGGACGCTTCCGCGACTGCTTGGACGCTACCGCGCCTGCTTGGACTCTTCCGCGACTGCTAGGACGCTTCCGCGCCTGCTTGGACTCTTCTGCGTCTTCTTGCATGCTTCCGCGCCTGCTTGGACGTTTCCGCGCCTGCTTGGACGCTACCGCGCCTGCTTGGACGCTTCCGCGACTGCTTGGACTCTTTTGCGTCTTCTTGCATGCTTCCGCGCCTGCTTGGACGTTTCCGCGCCTGCTTGGACACTACCGCGCCTGCTTGGACGCTTCCGCGACTGCTTGGACGCTTCCGCGCCTGGTTGGACGCTACCGCGCCTGCTTGGACGCTTCCGCGACTGCTTGGACGCTTCCGCGCCTGCTTGGACCCTACCGCGCCTGCTTGGACGCTTCCGCGCCTGCTTGGACGTTTCCGCGCCTGCTTGGACTCTTCCGCGCCTGCTTGGACGCTTCCGCGACTGCTTGGACGCTTCCGCGCCTGCTTGGACGCTTCCGCGACTGCTTGGACGCTACCGCGCCTGCTTGGACTCTTCCGCGACTGCTAGGACGCTTCCGCGCATGCTTGGACGCTTCCGCGACTGCTTGGACGCTTCCGCGCCTGCTTGGACGCTTCCGCGACTGCTTGGACGCTACCGCGCCTGCTTGGACTCTTCCGCGACTGCTAGGACGCTTCCGCGCATGCTTGGACGCTTCCGCGACTGCTTGGACGCTTCCGCGCCTGCTTGGACGCTTCCGCGACTGCTTGGACGCTACCGCGCCTGCTTGGACTCTTCCGCGACTGCTAGGACGCTTCCGCGCCTGCTTGGACTCTTCTGCGTCTTCTTGCATGCTTCCGCGCCTGCTTGGACGTTTCCGCGCCTGCTTGGACGCTACCGCGCCTGCTTGGACGCTTCCGCGACTGCTTGGACTCTTTTGCGTCTTCTTGCATGCTTCCGCGCCTGCTTGGACGTTTCCGCGCCTGCTTGGACACTACCGCGCCTGCTTGGACGCTTCCGCGACTGCTTGGACGCTTCCGCGCCTGGTTGGACGCTACCGCGCCTGCTTGGACGCTTCCGCGACTGCTTGGACGCTACCGCGCCTGCTTGGACGCTTCCGCGCCTTCTTGGACGCTTCCGCGCCTGCTTGGACGCTTCCGCACCTGCTTGGACTCTTCTGCGCCTTCTTGCATGCTTCCGCGCCTGCTTGGATGTTTCAGCGCCTGCTTGGACGCTACCGCGCCTGCTTGGACGCTTCCGCGACTGCTTGGACGTTACCGCGCCTGCTTGGACGCTTCCGCGACTGCTTGGACGCTTCCGCGCCTGCTTGCATGCTTCCCAGCCTGCTTGGACGCTTCCGCACCTGCTTGGACGCTTCCGCGACTGTTTGGACGCTTCCGCGCCTGCTTGGACGCTACCGCGCCTGCTTGGACGCTTCCGCGCCTGCTTGGACTCTTCTGCGTCTTCTTGCATGCTGCCGCGCCTGCTTGGACGCTTCCGCGACTGCTTGGACGCTACCGCGCCTACTTGGACGCTTCCGCGACTGCTTGGACGCTTCCGCGCCTGCTTGGACGCTACCGAGCCTGCTTGGACGCTTTCGCGACTGCTTGGACGCTTCCGCGACTGCTTGGACGCTTCCGCGCCTGCTTGGACTCTTCTGCGTCTTCTTGCATGCTTCCGCGCCTGCTTGGACGCTACCGCGCCTGGTTGGACGCTTCCGCGACTGCTTGGACGCATCCGCGCCTGGTTGGACGCTACCGCGCCTGCTTGGACGCTTCCGCGCCTGCTTGGACGCTTCCTCGCCTGCTTGGACGCTTCCGCACCTGCTTGGACTCTTCTGCGCCATCTTGCATGCTTCCGCGCCTGCTTGGACGTTTCCGCGCCTGCTTGGACGCTACCGCGCCTGCTTGGCCGCTACCGCGCCTGCTTGGACGCTTCCGCGACTGCTTGGACGCTACCGCGCCTGCTTGGACGCTTCCGCGACTGCTTGGACGCTTCCGCGCCTGCTTGGACTCTTTTGCGTCTTCTTGCATGCTTCCGCGCCTGCTTGGACGTTTCCGCGCCTGCTTGGACGCTACCGCGCCTGCTTGGACGCTTCCGCGACTGCTTGGACGTTTCCGCGCCTGCTTGGACGCTACCGCGCCTGCTTGGACGCTTCCGCGACTGCTTGGACGCATCCGCGCCTGGTTGGATGCTACCGCGCCTGCTTGGACACTACCGCGCCTGCTTGGACGCTTCCGCGACTGCTTGGACGCTTCCGCGCCTGGTTGGACGCTACCGCGCCTGCTTGGACGCTTCCGCGACTGCTTGGACGCTTCCGCGCCTGCTTGGACCCTACCGCGCCTGCTTGGACGCTTCCGCGACTGCTTGGACGCTACCGCGCCTGCTTGGACGCTTCCGCGCCTTCTTGGACGCTTCCGCGCCTGCTTGGACGCTTCCGCACCTGCTTGGACTCTTCTGCGCCTTCTTGCATGCTTCCGCGCCTGCTTGGATGTTTCAGCGCCTGCTTGGACGCTGCCGCGCCTGCTTGGACGCTTCCGCACCTTCTTGCATGCTTCCGCGCCTACTTGGACGCTTCCGCGACTGCTTGGACGCTTCCGCGCCTGCTTGGACGCTTCCGCGCCTTCTTGGACGCTTCCGCGCCTGCTTGGACGCTTCCGCACCTGCTTGGACTCTTCTGCGCCTTCTTGCATGCTTCCGCGCCTGCTTGGATGTTTCAGCGCCTGCTTGGACGCTTCCGCGACTGCTTGGACGCTTCCGCGCCTGTTTGGACGCTACCGCGCCTGCTTGGACTCTTCTGCGCCTTCTTGCATGCTGCCGCGCCTACTTGGACGTTTCCGTTCCTGCTTGGACGCTTCCGCGCCTGCTTGGAGTCTTCTGCGCCTTCTTGCATGCTTCCGCGCCTGCTTGGACGTTTCCGCGCCTGCTTGGACGCTTCCGCGCCTGCTTGGACGCTACCGCGCCTGCTTGGACGCTTCTGCGCCTGCTTGGACTCTTCTGCGTCTTCTTGCATGCTTCCGCGCCTGCTTGGACGTTTCCGCGCCTGCTTGGACGCTACCGCGCCTGCTTGGACGCTTCCGCGCCTGCTTGGACTCTTCTGCGCCTTCTTGCATGCTTCCGCGCCTACTTGGACGTTTCCGTGCCTGCTTGGACGCTACCGCGCCTGCTTGGACGCTACCGCGCTTGCGTGCATGCTTCCCCGCCTGCTTGGACGCTTCCGCGCCTGCTTGGACTCTTCTGCGTCTTCTTGCATGCTTCCGCGCCTGCTTGGACGTTTCCGCGCCTGCTTGGACGCTACCGCGCCTGCTTGGACGCTTCCGCGACTGCTTGGACGCATCCGCGCCTGGTTGGACGCTACCGCGCCTGCTTGGACACTACCGCGCCTGCTTGGACGCTTCCTTGCCTGCTTGGACCCTTCTGCGTCGTCTTGCATGCTTCCGCGCCTGCTTGGACGTTTCCGCGCCTGCTTGGACGCTTCCGCGACTGCTAGAACGCTTCCGCGCCTGCTTGGACTCTTCTGCGCCTTCTTACATGCTTCTGCGCCTTCTTACATGCTTCCGCGCCTGCTTGGACGCTTCCGCGCCTGCTTGGACGCTTCCGCGCCTGCTTGGACGTTTCCGCGCCTGCTTGGACGCTACCGCGCCTGCTTGGACGCTTCCGCGACTGCTAGGACGCTTCCGCGCCTGCTTGGACTCTTCTGCGCCTTCTTACATGCTTCCGCGCCTGCTTGGACGTTTCCGCGCCTGCTTGGACGTTTCCGCGCCTGCTTGGACGCTACCGCGCCTGCTTAGACGATTCCGCGCCTTCTTGCATGCTTCCGCGCCTGCTTGGACGTTTCCGCGACTGCTTGGACGCTACCGCGCCTGCTCGGACGCATCCGCGCCTGGTTTTTACGCTACCGCGCCTGCTTGGACACTACCGCGCCTGCTTGGACGCTTCCGCGCCTGCTTGGACCCTTCTGCGCCTTCTTACATGCTTCCGCGCCTGCTTGGACGTTTCCGCGCCTGCTTGGACGTTTCCGCGCCTGCTTGGACGCTACCGCGCCTGCTTGGACGCTTCCGCGCCTGCTTGGACTCTTCTGCGCCTTCTTGCATGCTGCCGCGCCTACTTGGACGTTTCCGCGCCTGCTTGGACGCTTCCGCGCCTGCTTGGACGCTTCCGCGCCTGGTTGGACCCTTCTGCGTCTTCTTGCATGCTTCCGCGCCTGCTTGGACGTTTCCGCGCCTGCTTGGACTCTTCTGCGCCTTCTTGCATGCTGCCGCGCCTACTTGGACGTTTCCGCGCCTGCTTGGACGCTTCCGCGCCTGCTTGGACTCTTCTGCGTCTTCTTGCATGCTTCCGCGCCTGCTTGGACTCTTCTACGTCTTCTTGCATGCTTCCGCGCCTGCTTGGACGTTTCCGCGCCTGTTTGGACGCTTCCGCGCCTGCTTGGACGCTTCCGCGACTGCTTGGACTCTTCCGCGCCTGCTTGGACTCTTCTGCGCCTTCTTGGACGCTTCCGCGACTGCTTGGACGCTACCGCGACTGCTTGGACGCTTCCGCGACTGCTTGGACGCTTCCGCGCCTGCTTGGACGCTTCCGCGCCTGCTTGGACGCTTCCGCGCCTGCTTGCACGGTACCGCGACTGCTTGGACACTACCGCGCCTGCTTGGACGCTTCCGCGACTGCTTGGACGCTTCCGCGCCTGCTTGGACTCTTCTGCGTAATTCTTGCATGCTTCCGCGCATGCTTCGACTTTTCCGCGCCTGCTTGGACGCTACCGCGCCTGCTTGGACGCTTCCGCGACTGCTTGGATGCTACCGCGCCTGCTTGGACGATTCCGCGACTGCTTGGACGCTACCGCGCCTGCTTGGACGCTACCGCGCCTGCTTGGACGCTTCCGCGACTGCTTGGATGCTTCCGCGCCTGCTTGGACTCTTCTGCGCCTTCTTGCAAGCTTCCGCGCCTGCTTGGACGCTACCGCGCCTGCTTGGACGCTACCGCGCCTGCTTGGACGCTGCCGCGCCTGCTTGGACGCTGCCGCGCCTGCTTGGACGCTTCCGCAACTGCTTGGTCGCTTCCGCGCCTGGTTGGACGCTACCGCGCCTGCTTGCATGCTTCCCCGCCTGCTTGGACGCTTCCGCGCCTGCTTGGACTCTTCTGCGTCTTCTTGCATGCTTCCGCGCCTGCTTGGACGTTTCCGCGCCTGCTTGGACGCTACCACGCCTGCTTGGACGCTTCCGCGACTGCTTGGACCGCTCCCGCGCCTGCTTGCATGCTTCCCCGCCTGCTTGGACGCTTCCGCGCCTGCTTGGACTCTTCTGCGTCTTCTTGCATGCTTCCGCGCCTGCTTGGACGTTTCCGCGCCTGCTTGGACGCTACCGCGCCTGCTTGGACGCTACCGCGCCTGCTTGGACGCTTCCGCGCCTTCTTGCATGCTTCCGCGCCTACTTGGACGCTTCCGCGCCTGCTTGGACGCTACCGCGCCTGCTTGGACGCTACCGCGCCTGCTTGGACGCTTCCGCGCCTTCTTGCATGCTTCCGCGCCTACTTGGACGTTTCCGCGCCTGCTTGGACGCTTCCGCGCCTGCTTTCATGCTTCCCCGCCTGCTTGGACGCTTCCGCGCCTGCTTGGACTCTTTTGCGCCTTCTTGCATGCTTCCGCGCCTGCTTGGACGTTTTCGCGCCTGCTTGGACGCTACCGCGCCTGCTTGGACGTTTCCACGCCTGCATGGACGCTACCGCGCCTGCTTGGACGCTTCCGCGACTGCTTGGACGCTTCCGCGCCTGGTTGGACGCTACCGCGCCTGCTTGGACTCTTCCGCGACTGCTTAGACGCTTCCGCGCCTGCATGGACTGTTCTGCGCCTTCTTGCATGCTGCCGCGCCTACTTGGACGTTTCCGCGCCTGCTTGGACGCTTCCGCGCCTGCTTATATGCTTCCCCGCCTGCTTGGACGCTTCCGCGCCTGCTTGGATTCTTCCGCGCCTTCTTGCATGCTGCCGCGCCTACTTGGACGTTTCCGCGCCTGCTTGGACGCTACCGCGCCTGCTTGGACGCTTCCGCGCCTGCTTGGACTCTTCTGCGCCTTCTTGCATGCTGCCGCGCCTACTTGGACGTTTCCGCGCCTGCTTGGACGCTTCCGCGCCTGCTTGGACGCTGCCGCGCCTGCTTGGACGCTTCCGCGACTGCTTGGACGCTTCCGCGCCTGGTTGGACGCTACCGCGCCTGCTTGGACTCTTCTGCGCCTTCTTGCATGCTTCCGCGCCTACTTGGACGTTTCCACGCCTGCTTGGACACTACCGCGCCTGCTTTGACGCTACCGCGCCTGCTTGGACGCTTCCGCGACTGCTTGGACGCTTCCGCGCCTGGTTGGACCCTTCTGCGTCTTCTTGCATGCTTCCGCGCCTGCTTGGACGTTTCCGCACCTGCTTGGACGCTTCCGCGCCTGCTTGGACGCTACCGCGCCTGCTTGGACGCTTCCGCGACTGCTTGGACGCTTCCGCGCGTTGTTGGACGCTACCGCGCCAGCTTGGATGTTTCCGCGACTGCTTGGACGCTTCCGCGCCTGCTTGGACGCTACCGCGCCTGCTTGGACTCTTCTGCGTCTTCTTGCACGCTTCCGCGCATGCTTGCATGCTTCCCCGCCTGCTTGGACGCTTCCGCGCCTGCTTGGACTCTTCTGCGTCTTCTTGCACGCTTCCGCGCATGCTTGCATGCTTCCCCGCCTGCTTGGACGCTTCCGCGCCTGCTTGGACTCTTCTGCGTCTTCTTGCATGCTTCCGCGCCTGCTTGGACGTTTCCGCGCCTGCTTAGACGCTTCCGCGACTGCTTGGACGCTTCCGCGCCTGCTTGGACTCTTCTGCGCCTTCTTGCATGCTTCCGCGCCTACTTGGACGTTTCCGTGCCTGCTTGGACGCTACCGCGCCTGCTTGGACGCTACCGCGCTTGCGTGCATGCTTCCCCGCCTGCTTGGACGCTTCCGCGCCTGCTTGGACTCTTCTGCGTCTTCTTGCATGCTTCCGCGCCTGCTTGGACGTTTCCGCGCCTGCTTGGACGCTACCGCGCCTGCTTGGACGCTTCCGCGACTGCTTGGACGCATCCGCGCCTGGTTGGACGCTACCGCGCCGGCTTGGACACTACCGCGCCTGCTTGGACGCTTCCTTGCCTGCTTGGACCCTTCTGCGTCGTCTTGCATGCTTCCGCGCCTGATTGGACGTTTCCGCGCCTGCTTGGACGCTACCGCGCCTGCTTGGACGCTTCCGCGACTGCTAGGACGCTTCTGCGCCTTCTTGCATGCTGCCGCGCCTACTTGGACGTTTCCGCGCCTTCTTGGACGCTTCCGCGCCTGCTTGGACGTTTCCGCGCCTGCTTGGACGTTTCCGCGCCTGCTTGGACGCTACCGCGCCTGCTTGGACGCTACCGCGCCTGCTTGGACGCTTCCGCGACTGCTTGGACGCTTCCGCGCCTGGTTGGACGCTACCGCGCCTGCTTGGACTCTTCTGCGCCTTCTTGCATGCTTCCGCGCCTACTTGGACGTTTCCACGCCTGCTTGGACACTACCGCGCCTGCTTTGACGCTACCGCGCCTGCTTGGACGCTTCCGCGACTGCTTGGACTCTTCCGCGCCTGCTTGGACTCTTCTGCGCCTGCTTGGACGCTTCCGCGACTGCTTGGACGCTACCGCGACTGCTTGGACGCTTCCGCAACTGCTTGGACGCTTCCGCGCCTGCTTGGACGCTTCCGCGCCTGCTTGGACGCTTCCGCGCCTGCTTGCACGGTACCGCGACTGCTTGGACACTACCGCGCCTGCTTGGACACTTCCGCGACTGCTTGGACGCTTCCGCGACTTCTTGGACGCTTCCGCGCCTGGTTGGACCCTTCTGCGCCTTCTTGCATGCTTCCGCGCCTGCTTGGACGCTACCGCGCCTGCTTGGACGCTTTCGCGACGGCTAGGACGCTTCCGCGCCTGCTTGGACTCTTCTGCGCCTTCTTGCATGCTTCCGCGCCTCCTTGGACGTTTCCACGCCTGCTTGGACACTACCGCGCCTGCTTTGACGCTACCGCGCCTGCTTGGACGCTTCCGCGACTGCTTGGACGCTTCCGCGCCTGGTTGGACCCTTCTGCGTCTTCTTGCATGCTTCCGCGCCTGCTTGGACGTTTCCGCGCCTGCTTGGACTCTTCTGCGCCTTCTTGCATGCTGCCGCGCCTACTTGGACGTTTCCGCGCCTGCTTGGACGCTTCCGCGCCTGCTTGGACTCTTCTGCGTCTTCTTGCATGCTTCCGCGCCTGCTTGGACTCTTCTACGTCTTCTTGCATGCTTCCGCGCCTGCTTGGACGTTTCCGCGCCTGTTTGGACGCTTCCGCGCCTGCTTGGACGCTTCCGCGACTGCTTGGACTCTTCCGCGCATACTTGGACTCTTCTGCGCCTGCTTGGACGCTTCCTCGACTGTTTGGACGCTACCGCGACTGCTTGGACGCTTCCGCGACTGCTTGGACGCTTCCGCGCCTACTTGGACGTTTCCACGCCTGCTTGGACACTACCGCGCCTGCTTTGACGCTACCGCGCCTGCTTGGACGCTTCCGCGACTGCTTGGACGCTTCCGCGCCTGGTTGGACCCTTCTGCGTATTCTTGCATGCTTCCGCGCCTGCTTGGACGTTTCCGCGCCTGCTTGGACTCTTCTGCGCCTTCTTGCATGCTGCCGCGCCTACTTGGACGTTTCCGCGCCTGCTTGGACGCTTCCGCGCCTGCTTGGACTCTTCTGCGTCTTCTTGCATGCTTCCGCGCCTGCTTGGACTCTTCTACGTCTTCTTGCATGCTTCCGCGCCTGCTTGGACGTTTCCGCGCCTGTTTGGACGCTTCCGCGCCTGCTTGGACGCTTCCGCGACTGCTTGGACTCTTCCGCGCCTGCTTGGACTCTTCTGCGCCTGCTTGGACGCTTCCGCGACTGCTTGGACGCTACCGCGACTGCTTGGACGCTTCCGCGACTGCTTGGACGCTTCCGCGCCTGCTTGGACGCTTCCGCGCCTGCTTGGACGCTTCCGCGCCTGCTTGCACGGTACCGCGACTGCTTGGACACTACCGCGCCTGCTTGGACTCTTCTGCGTCTTCTTGCATGCTTCCGCGCCTGCTTGGACGTTTCCGCGCATGCTTGGACGCTACCGCGCCTGCTTGGACGCTTCCGCACTGCTTGCACGCTTCCGCGCCTGCTTGGACGTTTCCGCGCCTGCTTGGACGCTACCGCGCCTGCTTGGACGCTTCCGCGACTTCTTGGACGCTACCGCGCCTGCTTGGACGCTTCCGCGACTGCTTGGACGCTTCCGCGCCTGCTTGGACTCTTCTGCGCCTTCTTGCATGGTTCCGCGCCTGCTTGGACGTTTCCGCGCCTGCTTGGCCGCTTCCGCGCCTGCTTGGACTCTTCCGCGCCTGCTTGGACGCTTCCGCGCCTGCTTGGACGTTTCCGCGCCTGCTTGGCCGCTTCCGCGCCTGCTTGGACTCTTCTGCGCCTTCTTGCATGCTTCCGCGCCTGCTGGGACGCGTCCGCGCCTGCTTGGACACTTCCGCGCCTGCTTGCATGCTTCCCCGCCTGCTTGGACGCTTCCGCGCCTGCTTGGACTCTTCTGCTTCTTCTTGCATGCTTCCGCGCCTGCTTGGACGTTTCCGCGCGTGCTTGGACGGTACCGCGCCTGCTTGGACGCTTCCGCGCCTTCTTGCATGCTTCCGCGCCTACTTGGACGTTTCCGCGCCTGATTGGACGCTTCCGCGCCTGCTTGCATGCTTCCCCGACTGCTTGGTCGCTTCCGCGCCTGCTTGGACTCTTCTGCGCCTTCTTGCATGCTTCCGCCCCTACTTGGACGTTCTCGCGCCTGCCTGGACGCTTCCGCGCCTGCTTGCATGCTTCCCCGCCTGCTTGGTCGCTTCCGCGACTGCTTGGACGCTTCCGCGCCTGGTTGGACGCTACCGCGCCTGCTTGGACGCTTCCGCGACTGCTTAGACGCTTCCGCGCTTGCATGGACTCTTCTGCGCCTTCTTGCATGCTGCCGCGCCTACTTGGACGTTTCCGCGCCTGCTTGGACGCTTCCGCGCCTGCTTGCATGCTTCCCCGCCTGCTTGGACGCTTCCGCGCCTGCTTGGATTCTTCCGCGCCTTCTTGCATGCTGCCGCGCCTACTTGGACGTTTCCGCGCCTGCATGGACGCTACCGCGCCTGCTTGGACGCTTCCGCGCCTGCTTGGACCCTTCTGCGTCTTCTGGCATGCTTCCGCGCCTGCTTGGACGTTTCCGCGCCTGCTTGGACGCTACTGCGCCTGCTTGGACGCTTCCGCGACTGCTTGGACCCTTCTGCGTCTTCTTGCATGCTTCCCCGCCTGCTTGGACGCTTCCGCGACTGCTTGGACGCTTCCGCGCATGCTTGGACTCTTCTGCTCCTTCTTGCATGCTTCCGCGCCTGCTTGGACGCTACTGCGCCTGCTTGGACGCTTCCGCGCCTGCTTGGACTCTTCTGCGTCTTCTTGCATGCTTCCGCGCCTGCTTGGACGTTTCCGCGCCTGCTTGGACGTTACCGCGCCTGCTTGGCCGCTTCCGCGACTGCTTGGACGGTTCCGCGCCTGCTTGGACGCTACCGCGCCTGCTTGGACGCTACCGCGCCTGCTTGGACGCTACCGCGCCTGCTTGGACGCTACCGCGACTTCTTGGACGCTACCGCGCCTGCTTGCATGCTTCCCCGCCTGCTTGGACGCTTCCGCGACTGCTTGGACGCTTCCCCGCCTGCTTGGACAATTCTGCGCCTTCTTGCATGCTTCCGCGCCTGCTTGGACGCTACCGCGCCTGCTTGGACGCTTCCGCGCCTGCTTTCACGGTTCTGCGCCTGCTTGGACTCTTCCGCGCCTGCTTGGACGCTTCCGCGCCTGCTTGGACACTTCCGCGACTGCTTGGACGCTACCGCGACTGCTTGGACGCTTCCGCGACTGCTTGGACGCTTCCGCGCCTGCTTGGACTCTTCTGCGCCTTCTTACATGCTTCCGCGCCTGCTTGGACGTTTCCGCGCCTGCTTGGACTCTTCTGCGTCTTCTTGCACGCTTCCGCGCATGCTTGCATGCTTCCCCGCCTGCTTGGACGCTTCCGCGCCTGCTTGGACTCTTCTGCGTCTTCTTGCATGCTTCCGCGCCTGCTTGGACGTTTCCGCGCCTGCTTGGACGCTTCCGCGACTGCTTGGACGCTACTGCGCCTGCTTGGACGCTTCCGCGACTGCTTGGACGCTTCCGCGCCTGCTTGGACTCTTCTGCGTAATTCTTGCATGCTTCCGCGCATGCTTGGACTTTTCCGCGCCTGCTTGGACGCTACCGCGCCTGCTTGGACGCTTCCGCGACTGCTTGGATGCTACCGCGCCTGCTTGGACGATTCCGCGACTGCTTGGACGCTACCGCGCCTGCTTGGACGCTACCGCGCCTGCTTGGACGCTTCCGCGACTGCTTGGATGCTTCCGCGCCTGCTTGGACTCTTCTGCGCCTTCTTGCAAGCTACCGCGCCTGCTTGGACGCTACCGCGCCTGCTTGGACGCTACCGCGCCTGCTTGGACGCTGCCGCGCCTGCTTGGACGCTGCCGCGCCTGCTTGGACGCTTCCGCAACTGCTTGGTCGCTTCCGCGCCTGGTTGGACGTTACCGCGCCTGCTTGCATGCTTCCCCGCCTGCTTGGACGCTTCCGCGCCTGCTTGGACTCTTCTGCGTCTTCTTGCATGCTTCCGCGCCTGCTTGGACGTTTCCGCGCCTGCTTGGACGCTACCGCGCCTGCTTGGACGCTTCCGCGACTGCTTGGACCGCTCCCGCGCCTGCTTGCATGCTTCCCCGCCTGCTTGGACGCTTCCGCGCCTGCTTGGACTCTTCTGCGTCTTCTTGCATGCTTCCGCGCCTGCTTGGACGTTTCCGCGCCTGCTTGGACGCTACCGCGCCTGCTTGGACGCTTCCGCACTGCTTGCACGCTTCCGCGCCTGCTTGGACGCTTCCGCGCCTGCTTGGACGCTTCCGCGCCTGCTTGGACGCTTCCGCGCCTGCTTGGACGCTACCGCGCATGCTTGGACTTTTCCGCGCCTGCTTGGGCTCTTCCACGCATGCTTGGACTTTTCCGCGCCTGCTTGGGCTCTTCCACGCCTGCTTGCATGCTTCCCCGCCTGCTTGGACGCTTCCGCGCCTGCTTGGACTCTTCTGCGTCTTCTTGCATGCTTCCGCGCCTGCTTGGACGTTTCCGCGCCTGCTTGGACGCTACCGCGCCTGCTTGGACGCTTCCGCGACTGCTTGGACCGCTCCCGCGCCTGCTTGCATGCTTCCCCGCCTGCTTGGACGCTTCCGCGCCTGCTTGGACTCTTCTGCGTCTTCTTGCATGCTTCCGCGCCTGCTTGGACGTTTCCGTGCCTGCTTGGACGCTACCGCGCCTGCTTGGACGCTTCCGCACTGCTTGCACGCTTCCGCGCCTGCTTGGACGCTTCCGCGCCTGCTTGGACGCTTCCGCGCCTGCTTGGACGCTTCCGCGCCTGCTTGGACGCTTACGCGCCTGCTTGGACGCTACCGCGCATGCTTGGACTTTTCCGCGCCTGCTTGGGCTCTTCCACGCATGCTTGGACGCTTCCGCGCCTGCTTGCACGGTTCCGCGCCTGCTTGGACTCATTTGCGCCTTCATGCATGCTTCCGCCCCTACTTGGACACTCTCGCGCCTGCCTGGACGCTTCCGCGCCTGCTTGGACGCTTCCGCGACAGCTTGGACGCTTCCGCGCCTGCTAGGACGCTTCCGCGACTGCTTGGTCGCTTCCGCGCCTGCTTGGACTCTTCTGCGCCTTCTTGCATGCTTCCGCCCCTACTTGGACGTTCTCGCGCCTGCCTGGACGCTTCCGCGCCTGCTTGCATGCTTCCGCGCCTGCTTGGACGCTTCCGCGCCTGCTTGGACACTTCCGCGCCTGCTTGGACGCTTCCGCGCCTGCTTGGACCCTTCTGCGACTTCTTACATGCTTCCGCGCCTGCTTGGACGTTTCCGCGCCTGCTTGGACGTTTCCGCGCCTGCTTGGACGCTACCGCGCCTGCTTGGACGCTTCCGCGCCTGCTTGGACTCTTCTGCGCCTTCTTGCATGCTGCCGCGCCTACTTGGACGTTTCCGCGCCTGCTTGGACGCTTCCGCGCCTGCTTGGACGCTACCGTGCCTGCTTGGACGCTTCCGCGACTGCTTGGACGCTTCCGCGCCTGGTTGGACGCTACCGCGCCTGCTTGGACGCTTCCGCGACTGCTTGGACGCTTCCGCGCCTGCTTGGACTCTTCTGCGCCTTCTTGCATGGTTCCGCGCCTGCTTGGACGTTTCCGCGCCTGCTTGGCCGCTTCCGCGCCTGCTTGGACTCTTCTGCGCCTTCTTGCATGCTTCCGCGCCTGCGGGGCCGCGTCCGCGCCTGCTTGGACACTTCCGCGCCTGCTTGCATGCTTCCCCGCCTGCTTGGACGCTTCCGCGCCTGCTTGGACTCTTCTGCTTCTTCTTGCATGCTTCCGCGCCTGCTTGGACGTTTCCGCGCCTGCTTGGAACGGTACCGCGCCTGCTTGGACGCTTCCGCGCCTTCTTGCATGCTTCCGCGCCTACTTGGACGTTTCCGCGCCTGATTGGACGCTTCCGCGCCTGCTTGCATGCTTCCCCGCCTGCTTGGTCGCTTCCGCGCCTGCTTGGACTCTTCTGCGCCTTCTTGCATGCTTCCGCCCCTACTTGGACGTTCTCGCGCCTGCCTGGACGCTTCCGCGCCTGCTTGCATGCTTCCGCGCCTGCTTGGACGCTTCCGCGCCTGCTTGGACACTTCCGCGCCTGCTTGCACGGTTCCGCGCCTGCTTTGACTCTTCTGCGCCTTCTTGCATGCTTCCGCCCCTACTTGGACGTTCTCGCGCCTGCTTGGACGCTTCCGCACCTGCTTGGACGCTACCGCGCCTGCTTGGACGCTACCGCGCCTGCTTGGACGCTTCCGCGCCTTCTTGCATGCTTCCGCGCCTACTTGGACGTTTCCGCGCCTGCTTGGACGCTTCCGCGCCTGCTTTCATGCTTCCCCGCCTGCTTGGACGCTTCCGCGCCTGCTTGGACTCTTCTGCGCCTTCTTGCATGCTTCCGCGCCTGCTTGGACGTTTTTGCGCCTGCTTGGACGCTTCCGCGACTGCTTGGACGCTACCGCGCCTGCTTGGACGCTACCGCGCCTGCTTGGACACTTCCGCGACTGCTTGGACGTTTCCGCGCCTGCTTGGACGCTACCGCGCCTGCTTGGACGCTTCCGCGACTGCTTGGACGCATCCGCGCCTGGTTGGATGCTACCGCGCCTGCTTGGACACTACCGCGCCTCCTTGGACGCTTCCGCGACTGCTTGGACGTTTCCGCGCCAGCTTGGACGCTACCGCGCCTGCTTGGACGCTTCCGCGACTGCTTGGACGCTTCCGCGCCTGCTTGGACGTTTCCGCGCCTGCTTGGACTCTTCCGCGCCTGCTTGGACGCTTCCGCGACTGCTTGGACGCTTCCGCGCCTGCTTGGACGCTTCCGCGACTGCTTGGACGCTACCGCGCCTGCTTGGACTCTTCCGCGACTGCTAGGACGCTTCCGCGCATGCTTGGACGCTTCCGCGACTGCTTGGACGCTTCCGCGCCTGCTTGGACGCTTCCGCGCCTGCTTGGACGCTTCCGCGCCTGGTTGGACGCTACCGCGCCTGCTTGGACGCTTCCGCGACTGCTTGGACGCTTCCGCGCCTGCTTGGAACCTACCGCGCCTGCTTGGACGCTTCCGCGACTGCTTGGACGCTACCGCGCCTGCTTGGACGCTACCGCGCCTGCTTGGACACTTCCGCGACTGCTAGGACGCTTCCGCGCATGCTTGGACGCTTCCGCGACTGCTTGGACGCTTCCGCGCCTGCTTGGACGCTTCCGCGACTGCTTGGACGCTACCGCGCCTGCTTGGACTCTTCCGCGACTGCTAGGACGCTTCCGCGCCTGCTTGGACTCTTCTGCGTCTTCTTGCATGCTTCCGCGCCTGCTTGGACGTTTCCGCGCCTGCTTGGACGCTACCGCGCCTGCTTGGACGCTTCCGCGACTGCTTGGACTCTTTTGCGTCTTCTTGCATGCTTCCGCGCCTGCTTGGACGTTTCCGCGCCTGCTTGGACACTACCGCGCCTGCTTGGACGCTTCCGCGACTGCTTGGACGCTTCCGCGCCTGGTTGGACGCTACCGCGCCTGCTTGGACGCTTCCGCGACTGCTTGGACGCTACCGCGCCTGCTTGGACGCTTCCGCGCCTTCTTGGACGCTTCCGCGCCTGCTTGGACGCTTCCGCACCTGCTTGGACTCTTCTGCGCCTTCTTGCATGCTTCCGCGCCTGCTTGGATGTTTCAGCGCCTGCTTGGACGCTACCGCGCCTGCTTGGACGCTTCCGCGACTGCTTGGACGTTACCGCGCCTGCTTGGACGCTTCCGCGACTGCTTGGACGCTTCCGCGCCTGCTTGCATGCTTCCCCGCCTGCTTGGACGCTTCCGCACCTGCTTGGACGCTTCCGCGACTGTTTGGACGCTTCCGCGCCTGCTTGGACGCTACCGCGCCTGCTTGGACGCTTCCGCGCCTGCTTGGACTCTTCTGCGTCTTCTTGCATGCTGCCGCGCCTGCTTGGACGCTTCCGCGACTGCTTGGACGCTACCGCGCCTACTTGGACGCTTCCGCGACTGCTTGGACGCTTCCGCGCCTGCTTGGACGCTACCGAGCCTGCTTGGACGCTTTCGCGACTGCTTGGACGCTTCCGCGACTGCTTGGACGCTTCCGCGCCTGCTTGGACTCTTCTGCGTCTTCTTGCATGCTTCCGCGCCTGCTTGGACGCTACCGCGCCTGGTTGGACGCTTCCGCGACTGCTTGGACGCATCCGCGCCTGGTTGGATGCTACCGCGCCTGCTTGGACACTACCGCGCCTGCTTGGACGCTTCCGCGACTGCTTGGACGCTTCCGCGCCTGCTTGGACTCTTTTGCGTCTTCTTGCATGCTTCCGCGCCTGCTTGGACGTTTCCGCGCCTGCTTGGACGCTACCGCGCCTGCTTGGACGCTTCCGCGACTGCTTGGACGTTTCCGCGCCTGCTTGGACGCTACCGCGCCTGCTTGGACGCTTCCGCGACTGCTTGGACGCATCCGCGCCTGGTTGGATGCTACCGCGCCTGCTTGGACACTACCGCGCCTGCTTGGACGCTTCCGCGACTGCTTGGACGCTTCCGCGCCTGGTTGGACGCTACCGCGCCTGCTTGGACGCTTCCGCGACTGCTTGGACGCTTCCGCGCCTGCTTGGACCCTACCGCGCCTGCTTGGACGCTTCCGCGACTGCTTGGACGCTACCGCGCCTGCTTGGACGCTTCCGCGCCTTCTTGGACGCTTCCGCGCCTGCTTGGACGCTTCCGCACCTGGTTGGACTCTTCTGCGCCTTCTTGCATGCTTCCGCGCCTGCTTGGATGTTTCGGCGCCTGCTTGGACGCTACCGCGCCTGCTTGGACGCTTCCGCGACTGCTTGGACGTTACCGCGCCTGCTTGGACGCTTCCGCGACTGCTTGGACGCTTCCGCGCCTGCTTGCATGCTTCCCCGCCTGCTTGGACGCTTCCGCGCCTGCTTGGACCCTACCGCGCCTGCTTGGACGCTTCCGCGACTGCTTGGACGCTTCCGCGCCTTCTTGCATGCTTCCGCGCCTGCTTGGACGTTTCCGCGCCAGCTTGGACGCTACCGCGCCTGCTTGGACGTTTCCGCGACTGCTTGGACGCTTCCGCGCATGGTTGGACGCTACCGCGCCTGCTTGGACGCTACCGCGCCTGCTTGGACGCTTCCGCGACTGTTTGGACGTTTCCGCGCCTGCTTGGATGCTACCGCGCCTGCTTGGACGCTTCCGCGACTGCTTGGACGCATCCGCGCCTGGTTGGATGCTACCGCGCCTGCTTGGACACTACCGCACCTGCTTGGACTCTTCTGCGCCATCTTGCATGCTTCCGCGCCTGCTTGGACGTTTCCGCGCCTGCTTGGACGCTTCCGCGCCTGGTTGGACGCTACCGCGCCTGCTTGGACGCTTCCGCGACTGCTTGGACGCTTCCGCGCCTGCTTGGAACCTACCGCGCCTGCTTGGACGCTTCCGCGACTGCTTGGACGCTACCGCGCCTGCATGGACGCTACCGCGCCTGCTTGGACACTTCCGCGACTGCTTGGACGTTTCCGCGCCTGCTTGGACGCTACCGCGCCTGCTTGGACGCTTCCGCGACTGCTTGGACGCATCCGCGCCTGGTTGGATGCTACCGCGCCTGCTTGGACACTACCGCGCCTCCTTGGACGCTTCCGCGACTGCTTGGACGTTTCCGCGCCAGCTTGGACGCTACCGCGCCAGCTTGGACGCTTCCGCGACTGCTTGGACGCTTCCGCGCCTGCTTGGACTCTTCTGCGCCTTCTTGCATGCTTCCGCCCCTACTTGGACGTTCTCGCGCCTGCTTGGACGCTTCCGCACCTGCTTGGACGCTACCGCGCCTGCTTGGACGCTACCGCGCCTGCTTGGACGCTTCCGCGCCTTCTTGCATGCTTCCGCGCCTACTTGGACGTTTCCGCGCCTGCTTGGACGCTTCCGCGCCTGCTTTCATGCTTCCCCGCCTGCTTGGACGCTTCCGCGCCTGCTTGGACTCTTCTGCGCCTTCTTGCATGCTTCCGCGCCTGCTTGGACGTTTTTGCGCCTGCTTGGACGCTTCCGCGACTGCTTGGACGCTACCGCGCCTGCTTGGACGCTACCGCGCCTGCTTGGACACTTCCGCGACTGCTTGGACGTTTCCGCGCCTGCTTGGACGCTACCGCGCCTGCTTGGACGCTTCCGCGACTGCTTGGACGCATCCGCGCCTGGTTGGATGCTACCGCGCCTGCTTGGACACTACCGCGCCTCCTTGGACGCTTCCGCGACTGCTTGGACGTTTCCGCGCCAGCTTGGACGCTACCGCGCCTGCTTGGACGCTTCCGCGACTGCTTGGACGCTTCCGCGCCTGCTTGGACGTTTCCGCGCCTGCTTGGACTCTTCCGCGCCTGCTTGGACGCTTCCGCGACTGCTTGGACGCTTCCGCGCCTGCTTGGACGCTTCCGCGACTGCTTGGACGCTACCGCGCCTGCTTGGACTCTTCCGCGACTGCTAGGACGCTTCCGCGCATGCTTGGACGCTTCCGCGACTGCTTGGACGCTTCCGCGCCTGCTTGGACGCTTCCGCGCCTGCTTGGACGCTTCCGCGCCTGGTTGGACGCTACCGCGCCTGCTTGGACGCTTCCGCGACTGCTTGGACGCTTCCGCGCCTGCTTGGAACCTACCGCGCCTGCTTGGACGCTTCCGCGACTGCTTGGACGCTACCGCGCCTGCTTGGACGCTACCGCGCCTGCTTGGACACTTCCGCGACTGCTAGGACGCTTCCGCGCATGCTTGGACGCTTCCGCGACTGCTTGGACGCTTCCGCGCCTGCTTGGACGCTTCCGCGACTGCTTGGACGCTACCGCGCCTGCTTGGACTCTTCCGCGACTGCTAGGACGCTTCCGCGCCTGCTTGGACTCTTCTGCGTCTTCTTGCATGCTTCCGCGCCTGCTTGGACGTTTCCGCGCCTGCTTGGACGCTACCGCGCCTGCTTGGACGCTTCCGCGACTGCTTGGACTCTTTTGCGTCTTCTTGCATGCTTCCGCGCCTGCTTGGACGTTTCCGCGCCTGCTTGGACACTACCGCGCCTGCTTGGACGCTTCCGCGACTGCTTGGACGCTTCCGCGCCTGGTTGGACGCTACCGCGCCTGCTTGGACGCTTCCGCGACTGCTTGGACGCTACCGCGCCTGCTTGGACGCTTCCGCGCCTTCTTGGACGCTTCCGCGCCTGCTTGGACGCTTCCGCACCTGCTTGGACTCTTCTGCGCCTTCTTGCATGCTTCCGCGCCTGCTTGGATGTTTCAGCGCCTGCTTGGACGCTACCGCGCCTGCTTGGACGCTTCCGCGACTGCTTGGACGTTACCGCGCCTGCTTGGACGCTTCCGCGACTGCTTGGACGCTTCCGCGCCTGCTTGCATGCTTCCCCGCCTGCTTGGACGCTTCCGCACCTGCTTGGACGCTTCCGCGACTGTTTGGACGCTTCCGCGCCTGCTTGGACGCTACCGCGCCTGCTTGGACGCTTCCGCGCCTGCTTGGACTCTTCTGCGTCTTCTTGCATGCTGCCGCGCCTGCTTGGACGCTTCCGCGACTGCTTGGACGCTACCGCGCCTACTTGGACGCTTCCGCGACTGCTTGGACGCTTCCGCGCCTGCTTGGACGCTACCGAGCCTGCTTGGACGCTTTCGCGACTGCTTGGACGCTTCCGCGACTGCTTGGACGCTTCCGCGCCTGCTTGGACTCTTCTGCGTCTTCTTGCATGCTTCCGCGCCTGCTTGGACGCTACCGCGCCTGGTTGGACGCTTCCGCGACTGCTTGGACGCATCCGCGCCTGGTTGGATGCTACCGCGCCTGCTTGGACACTACCGCGCCTGCTTGGACGCTTCCGCGACTGCTTGGACGCTTCCGCGCCTGCTTGGACTCTTTTGCGTCTTCTTGCATGCTTCCGCGCCTGCTTGGACGTTTCCGCGCCTGCTTGGACGCTACCGCGCCTGCTTGGACGCTTCCGCGACTGCTTGGACGTTTCCGCGCCTGCTTGGACGCTACCGCGCCTGCTTGGACGCTTCCGCGACTGCTTGGACGCATCCGCGCCTGGTTGGATGCTACCGCGCCTGCTTGGACACTACCGCGCCTGCTTGGACGCTTCCGCGACTGCTTGGACGCTTCCGCGCCTGGTTGGACGCTACCGCGCCTGCTTGGACGCTTCCGCGACTGCTTGGACGCTTCCGCGCCTGCTTGGACCCTACCGCGCCTGCTTGGACGCTTCCGCGACTGCTTGGACGCTACCGCGCCTGCTTGGACGCTTCCGCGCCTTCTTGGACGCTTCCGCGCCTGCTTGGACGCTTCCGCACCTGGTTGGACTCTTCTGCGCCTTCTTGCATGCTTCCGCGCCTGCTTGGATGTTTCGGCGCCTGCTTGGACGCTACCGCGCCTGCTTGGACGCTTCCGCGACTGCTTGGACGTTACCGCGCCTGCTTGGACGCTTCCGCGACTGCTTGGACGCTTCCGCGCCTGCTTGCATGCTTCCCCGCCTGCTTGGACGCTTCCGCGCCTGCTTGGACCCTACCGCGCCTGCTTGGACGCTTCCGCGACTGCTTGGACGCTTCCGCGCCTTCTTGCATGCTTCCGCGCCTGCTTGGACGTTTCCGCGCCAGCTTGGACGCTACCGCGCCTGCTTGGACGTTTCCGCGACTGCTTGGACGCTTCCGCGCATGGTTGGACGCTACCGCGCCTGCTTGGACGCTACCGCGCCTGCTTGGACGCTTCCGCGACTGTTTGGACGTTTCCGCGCCTGCTTGGATGCTACCGCGCCTGCTTGGACGCTTCCGCGACTGCTTGGACGCATCCGCGCCTGGTTGGATGCTACCGCGCCTGCTTGGACACTACCGCACCTGCTTGGACTCTTCTGCGCCATCTTGCATGCTTCCGCGCCTGCTTGGACGTTTCCGCGCCTGCTTGGACGCTTCCGCGCCTGGTTGGACGCTACCGCGCCTGCTTGGACGCTTCCGCGACTGCTTGGACGCTTCCGCGCCTGCTTGGAACCTACCGCGCCTGCTTGGACGCTTCCGCGACTGCTTGGACGCTACCGCGCCTGCATGGACGCTACCGCGCCTGCTTGGACACTTCCGCGACTGCTTGGACGTTTCCGCGCCTGCTTGGACGCTACCGCGCCTGCTTGGACGCTTCCGCGACTGCTTGGACGCATCCGCGCCTGGTTGGATGCTACCGCGCCTGCTTGGACACTACCGCGCCTCCTTGGACGCTTCCGCGACTGCTTGGACGTTTCCGCGCCAGCTTGGACGCTACCGCGCCAGCTTGGACGCTTCCGCGACTGCTTGGACGCTTCCGCGCCTGCTTGGACTCTTCTGCGCCTTCTTGCATGCTGCCGCGCCTACTTGGACGTTTCCGTTCCTGCTTGGACGCTTCCGCGCCTGCTTGCATGCTTCCCCGCCTGCTTGGACGCTTCCGCGCCTGCTTGGACTCTTCAGCGCCTTCTTGTATGCTTCCGCGCCTGCTTGGAAGTTTCCGCGCCAGCTTGGTCGCTACCGCGCCTTCTAGCATGCTTCCGCGCCTGCTTGGACGTTTCCGCGCCTGCTTGGACGCTACCGCGCCTGCTTGGACGCTTCCGCGACAGCTTGGACGCTTAAGCGCCTGCTTGGACCCTTCTGCGTCTCCTTGCATGCTTCCGCGCCTGCTTGGACGCTTCCGCGCCTGCTTGGACGCTTCCGCGACTGCTTGGACGCTTCCGCGCCTGCTTGGACGTTTCCGCGCCTGCTTGGACTCTTCTGCTCCTTCTTGCATGCTTCAGCGCCTGCTTGGACGTTTCCGCGCCAGCTTGGACGCTACCGCGCCTGCTTGGACGCTTCCGTGCCTGCTTGGACGCTTCCGCGACTGCTTGGACACTTCCGCGCCTGCTTGGACGCTACCGCGCCTGCTTGGACGCTTCCGCGACTGCTTGGACGCTTCCGCGCCTGCTTGGACGCTTCCGCGACTGCTTGGACGCTACCGCGCCTGCTTGGACGCTTCCGCGACTGCTTGGACGCTTCCGCGCCTGCTTGGACGCTTCCACGACTGCTTGGACGCTACCGCGCCTGCTTGGACTCTTCCGCGACTGCTAGGACGCTTCCGCGCATGCTTGGACGCTTCCGCGACTGCTTGGACGCTTCCGCGCCTGCTTGGACGCTTCCGCGACTGCTTGGACGCTACCGCGCCTGCTTGGACTCTTCCGCGACTGCTAGGACGCTTCCGCGCCTGCTTGGACTCTTCTGCGTCTTCTTGCATGCTTCCGCGCCTGCTTGGACGTTTCCGCGCCTGCTTGGACGCTACCGCGCCTGCTTGGACGCTTCCGCGACTGCTTGGACTCTTTTGCGTCTTCTTGCATGCTTCCGCGCCTGCTTGGACGTTTCCGCGCCTGCTTGGACACTACCGCGCCTGCTTGGACGCTTCCGCGACTGCTTGGACGCTTCCGCGCCTGGTTGGACGCTACCGCGCCTGCTTGGACGCTTCCGCGACTGCTTGGACGCTTCCGCGCCTGCTTGGACCCTACCGCGCCTGCTTGGACGCTTCCGCGCCTGCTTGGACGTTTCCGCGCCTGCTTGGACTCTTCCGCGCCTGCTTGGACGCTTCCGCGACTGCTTGGACGCTTCCGCGCCTGCTTGGACGCTTCCGCGACTGCTTGGACGCTACCGCGCCTGCTTGGACTCTTCCGCGACTGCTAGGACGCTTCCGCGCATGCTTGGACGCTTCCGCGACTGCTTGGACGCTTCCGCGCCTGCTTGGACGCTTCCGCGACTGCTTGGACGCTACCGCGCCTGCTTGGACTCTTCCGCGACTGCTAGGACGCTTCCGCGCATGCTTGGACGCTTCCGCGACTGCTTGGACGCTTCCGCGCCTGCTTGGACGCTTCCGCGACTGCTTGGACGCTACCGCGCCTGCTTGGACTCTTCCGCGACTGCTAGGACGCTTCCGCGCCTGCTTGGACTCTTCTGCGTCTTCTTGCATGCTTCCGCGCCTGCTTGGACGTTTCCGCGCCTGCTTGGACGCTACCGCGCCTGCTTGGACGCTTCCGCGACTGCTTGGACTCTTTTGCGTCTTCTTGCATGCTTCCGCGCCTGCTTGGACGTTTCCGCGCCTGCTTGGACACTACCGCGCCTGCTTGGACGCTTCCGCGACTGCTTGGACGCTTCCGCGCCTGGTTGGACGCTACCGCGCCTGCTTGGACGCTTCCGCGACTGCTTGGACGCTACCGCGCCTGCTTGGACGCTTCCGCGCCTTCTTGGACGCTTCCGCGCCTGCTTGGACGCTTCCGCACCTGCTTGGACTCTTCTGCGCCTTCTTGCATGCTTCCGCGCCTGCTTGGATGTTTCAGCGCCTGCTTGGACGCTACCGCGCCTGCTTGGACGCTTCCGCGACTGCTTGGACGTTACCGCGCCTGCTTGGACGCTTCCGCGACTGCTTGGACGCTTCCGCGCCTGCTTGCATGCTTCCCAGCCTGCTTGGACGCTTCCGCACCTGCTTGGACGCTTCCGCGACTGTTTGGACGCTTCCGCGCCTGCTTGGACGCTTCCGCGACTGCTTGGACGCTTCCGCGCCTGCTTGGACGCTTCCGCGACTGCTTGGACGCTACCGCGCCTGCTTGGACTCTTCCGCGACTGCTAGGACGCTTCCGCGCATGCTTGGACGCTTCCGCGACTGCTTGGACGCTTCCGCGCCTGCTTGGACGCTTCCGCGACTGCTTGGACGCTACCGCGCCTGCTTGGACTCTTCCGCGACTGCTAGGACGCTTCCGCGCATGCTTGGACGCTTCCGCGACTGCTTGGACGCTTCCGCGCCTGCTTGGACGCTTCCGCGACTGCTTGGACGCTACCGCGCCTGCTTGGACTCTTCCGCGACTGCTAGGACGCTTCCGCGCCTGCTTGGACTCTTCTGCGTCTTCTTGCATGCTTCCGCGCCTGCTTGGACGTTTCCGCGCCTGCTTGGACGCTACCGCGCCTGCTTGGACGCTTCCGCGACTGCTTGGACTCTTTTGCGTCTTCTTGCATGCTTCCGCGCCTGCTTGGACGTTTCCGCGCCTGCTTGGACACTACCGCGCCTGCTTGGACGCTTCCGCGACTGCTTGGACGCTTCCGCGCCTGGTTGGACGCTACCGCGCCTGCTTGGACGCTTCCGCGACTGCTTGGACGCTACCGCGCCTGCTTGGACGCTTCCGCGCCTTCTTGGACGCTTCCGCGCCTGCTTGGACGCTTCCGCACCTGCTTGGACTCTTCTGCGCCTTCTTGCATGCTTCCGCGCCTGCTTGGATGTTTCAGCGCCTGCTTGGACGCTACCGCGCCTGCTTGGACGCTTCCGCGACTGCTTGGACGTTACCGCGCCTGCTTGGACGCTTCCGCGACTGCTTGGACGCTTCCGCGCCTGCTTGCATGCTTCCCAGCCTGCTTGGACGCTTCCGCACCTGCTTGGACGCTTCCGCGACTGTTTGGACGCTTCCGCGCCTGCTTGGACGCTACCGCGCCTGCTTGGACGCTTCCGCGCCTGCTTGGACTCTTCTGCGTCTTCTTGCATGCTGCCGCGCCTGCTTGGACGCTTCCGCGACTGCTTGGACGCTACCGCGCCTACTTGGACGCTTCCGCGACTGCTTGGACGCTTCCGCGCCTGCTTGGACGCTACCGAGCCTGCTTGGACGCTTTCGCGACTGCTTGGACGCTTCCGCGACTGCTTGGACGCTTCCGCGCCTGCTTGGACTCTTCTGCGTCTTCTTGCATGCTTCCGCGCCTGCTTGGACGCTACCGCGCCTGGTTGGACGCTTCCGCGACTGCTTGGACGCATCCGCGCCTGGTTGGACGCTACCGCGCCTGCTTGGACGCTTCCGCGCCTGCTTGGACGCTTCCTCGCCTGCTTGGCCGCTACCGCGCCTGCTTGGACGCTTCCGCGACTGCTTGGACGCTACCGCGCCTGCTTGGACGCTTCCGCGACTGCTTGGACGCTTCCGCGCCTGCTTGGACTCTTTTGCGTCTTCTTGCATGCTTCCGCGCCTGCTTGGACGTTTCCGCGCCTGCTTGGACGCTACCGCGCCTGCTTGGACGCTTCCGCGACTGCTTGGACGTTTCCGCGCCTGCTTGGACGCTACCGCGCCTGCTTGGACGCTTCCGCGACTGCTTGGACGCATCCGCGCCTGGTTGGATGCTACCGCGCCTGCTTGGACACTACCGCGCCTGCTTGGACGCTTCCGCGACTGCTTGGACGCTTCCGCGCCTGGTTGGACGCTACCGCGCCTGCTTGGACGCTTCCGCGACTGCTTGGACGCTTCCGCGCCTGCTTGGACCCTACCGCGCCTGCTTGGACGCTTCCGCGACTGCTTGGACGCTACCGCGCCTGCTTGGACGCTTCCGCGCCTTCTTGGACGCTTCCGCGCCTGCTTGGACGCTTCCGCACCTGGTTGGACTCTTCTGCGCCTTCTTGCATGCTTCCGCGCCTGCTTGGATGTTTCGGCGCCTGCTTGGACGCTACCGCGCCTGCTTGGACGCTTCCGCGACTGCTTGGACGTTACCGCGCCTGCTTGGACGCTTCCGCGACTGCTTGGACGCTTCCGCGCCTGCTTGCATGCTTCCCCGCCTGCTTGGACGCTTCCGCGCCTGCTTGGACCCTACCGCGCCTGCTTGGACGCTTCCGCGACTGCTTGGACGCTTCCGCGCCTTCTTGCATGCTTCCGCGCCTGCTTGGACGTTTCCGCGAAAGCTTGGACGCTACCGCGCCTGCTTGGACGTTTCCGCGACTGCTTGGACGCTTCCGCGCATGGTTGGACGCTAACGCGCCTGCTTGGACGCTACCGCACCTGCTTGGACGCTTCCGCGACTGTTTGGACGTTTCCGCGCCTGCTTGGATGCTACCGCGCCTGCTTGGACGCTTCCGCGACTGCTTGGACGCATCCGCGCCTGGTTGGATGCTACCGCGCCTGCTTGGACACTACCGCACCTGCTTGGACTCTTCTGCGCCATCTTGCATGCTTCCGCGCCTGCTTGGACGTTTCCGCGCCTGCTTGGACGCTTCCGCGCCTGGTTGGACGCTACCGCGCCTGCTTGGACGCTTCCGCGACTGCTTGGACGCTTCCGCGCCTGCTTGGAACCTACCGCGCCTGCTTGGACGCTTCCGCGACTGCTTGGACGCTACCGCGCCTGCATGGACGCTACCGCGCCTGCTTGGACACTTCCGCGACTGCTTGGACGTTTCCGCGCCTGCTTGGACGCTACCGCGCCTGCTTGGACGCTTCCGCGACTGCTTGGACGCATCCGCGCCTGGTTGGATGCTACCGCGCCTGCTTGGACACTACCGCGCCTCCTTGGACGCTTCCGCGACTGCTTGGACGTTTCCGCGCCAGCTTGGACGCTACCGCGCCAGCTTGGACGCTTCCGCGACTGCTTGGACGCTTCCGCGCCTGCTTGGACTCTTCTGCGCCTTCTTGCATGCTGCCGCGCCTACTTGGACGTTTCCGTTCCTGCTTGGACGCTTCCGCGCCTGCTTGCATGCTTCCCCGCCTGCTTGGACGCTTCCGCGCCTGCTTGGACTCTTCAGCGCCTTCTTGTATGCTTCCGCGCCTGCTTGGACGTTTCCGCGCCAGCTTGGTCGCTACCGCGCCTTCTAGCATGCTTCCGCGCCTGCTTGGACGTTTCCGCGCCTGCTTGGACGCTACCGCGCCTGCTTGGACGCTTCCGCGACAGCTTGGACGCTTAAGCGCCTGCTTGGACCCTTCTGCGTCTCCTTGCATGCTTCCGCGCCTGCTTGGACGCTTCCGCGCCTGCTTGGACGCTTCCGCGACTGCTTGGACGCTTCCGCGCCTGCTTGGACGTTTCCGCGCCTGCTTGGACTCTTCTGCGCCTTCTTGCATGCTTCAGCGCCTGCTTGGACGTTTCCGCGCCAGCTTGGACGCTACCGCGCCTGCTTGGACGCTTCCGCGCCTGCTTGGACGCTTCCGCGACTGCTTGGACACTTCCGCGCCTGCTTGGACGCTACCGCGCCTGCTTGGACGCTTCCGCGACTGCTTGGACGCTTCCGCGCCTGCTTGGACGCTTCCGCGACTGCTTGGACGCTACCGCGCCTGCTTGGACGCTTCCGCGACTGCTTGGACGCTTCCGCGCCTGCTTGGACGCTTCCACGACTGCTTGGACGCTACCGCGCCTGCTTGGACTCTTCCGCGACTGCTAGGACGCTTCCGCGCATGCTTGGACGCTTCCGCGACTGCTTGGACGCTTCCGCGCCTGCTTGGACGCTTCCGCGACTGCTTGGACGCTACCGCGCCTGCTTGGACTCTTCCGCGACTGCTAGGACGCTTCCGCGCCTGCTTGGACTCTTCTGCGTCTTCTTGCATGCTTCCGCGCCTGCTTGGACGTTTCCGCGCCTGCTTGGACGCTACCGCGCCTGCTTGGACGCTTCCGCGACTGCTTGGACTCTTTTGCGTCTTCTTGCATGCTTCCGCGCCTGCTTGGACGTTTCCGCGCCTGCTTGGACACTACCGCGCCTGCTTGGACGCTTCCGCGACTGCTTGGACGCTTCCGCGCCTGGTTGGACGCTACCGCGCCTGCTTGGACGCTTCCGCGACTGCTTGGACGCTTCCGCGCCTGCTTGGACCCTACCGCGCCTGCTTGGACGCTTCCGCGCCTGCTTGGACGTTTCCGCGCCTGCTTGGACTCTTCCGCGCCTGCTTGGACGCTTCCGCGACTGCTTGGACGCTTCCGCGCCTGCTTGGACGCTTCCGCGACTGCTTGGACGCTACCGCGCCTGCTTGGACTCTTCCGCGACTGCTAGGACGCTTCCGCGCATGCTTGGACGCTTCCGCGACTGCTTGGACGCTTCCGCGCCTGCTTGGACGCTTCCGCGACTGCTTGGACGCTACCGCGCCTGCTTGGACTCTTCCGCGACTGCTAGGACGCTTCCGCGCATGCTTGGACGCTTCCGCGACTGCTTGGACGCTTCCGCGCCTGCTTGGACGCTTCCGCGACTGCTTGGACGCTACCGCGCCTGCTTGGACTCTTCCGCGACTGCTAGGACGCTTCCGCGCCTGCTTGGACTCTTCTGCGTCTTCTTGCATGCTTCCGCGCCTGCTTGGACGTTTCCGCGCCTGCTTGGACGCTACCGCGCCTGCTTGGACGCTTCCGCGACTGCTTGGACTCTTTTGCGTCTTCTTGCATGCTTCCGCGCCTGCTTGGACGTTTCCGCGCCTGCTTGGACACTACCGCGCCTGCTTGGACGCTTCCGCGACTGCTTGGACGCTTCCGCGCCTGGTTGGACGCTACCGCGCCTGCTTGGACGCTTCCGCGACTGCTTGGACGCTACCGCGCCTGCTTGGACGCTTCCGCGCCTTCTTGGACGCTTCCGCGCCTGCTTGGACGCTTCCGCACCTGCTTGGACTCTTCTGCGCCTTCTTGCATGCTTCCGCGCCTGCTTGGATGTTTCAGCGCCTGCTTGGACGCTACCGCGCCTGCTTGGACGCTTCCGCGACTGCTTGGACGTTACCGCGCCTGCTTGGACGCTTCCGCGACTGCTTGGACGCTTCCGCGCCTGCTTGCATGCTTCCCAGCCTGCTTGGACGCTTCCGCACCTGCTTGGACGCTTCCGCGACTGTTTGGACGCTTCCGCGCCTGCTTGGACGCTACCGCGCCTGCTTGGACGCTTCCGCGCCTGCTTGGACTCTTCTGCGTCTTCTTGCATGCTGCCGCGCCTGCTTGGACGCTTCCGCGACTGCTTGGACGCTACCGCGCCTACTTGGACGCTTCCGCGACTGCTTGGACGCTTCCGCGCCTGCTTGGACGCTACCGAGCCTGCTTGGACGCTTTCGCGACTGCTTGGACGCTTCCGCGACTGCTTGGACGCTTCCGCGCCTGCTTGGACTCTTCTGCGTCTTCTTGCATGCTTCCGCGCCTGCTTGGACGCTACCGCGCCTGGTTGGACGCTTCCGCGACTGCTTGGACGCATCCGCGCCTGGTTGGACGCTACCGCGCCTGCTTGGACGCTTCCGCGCCTGCTTGGACGCTTCCTCGCCTGCTTGGACGCTTCCGCACCTGCTTGGACTCTTCTGCGCCATCTTGCATGCTTCCGCGCCTGCTTGGACGTTTCCGCGCCTGCTTGGACGCTACCGCGCCTGCTTGGCCGCTACCGCGCCTGCTTGGACGCTTCCGCGACTGCTTGGACGCTACCGCGCCTGCTTGGACGCTTCCGCGACTGCTTGGACGCTTCCGCGCCTGCTTGGACTCTTTTGCGTCTTCTTGCATGCTTCCGCGCCTGCTTGGACGTTTCCGCGCCTGCTTGGACGCTACCGCGCCTGCTTGGACGCTTCCGCGACTGCTTGGACGTTTCCGCGCCTGCTTGGACGCTACCGCGCCTGCTTGGACGCTTCCGCGACTGCTTGGACGCATCCGCGCCTGGTTGGATGCTACCGCGCCTGCTTGGACACTACCGCGCCTGCTTGGACGCTTCCGCGACTGCTTGGACGCTTCCGCGCCTGGTTGGACGCTACCGCGCCTGCTTGGACGCTTCCGCGACTGCTTGGACGCTTCCGCGCCTGCTTGGACCCTACCGCGCCTGCTTGGACGCTTCCGCGACTGCTTGGACGCTACCGCGCCTGCTTGGACGCTTCCGCGCCTTCTTGGACGCTTCCGCGCCTGCTTGGACGCTTCCGCACCTGCTTGGACTCTTCTGCGCCTTCTTGCATGCTTCCGCGCCTGCTTGGATGTTTCAGCGCCTGCTTGGACGCTGCCGCGCCTGCTTGGACGCTTCCGCACCTTCTTGCATGCTTCCGCGCCTACTTGGACGCTTCCGCGACTGCTTGGACGCTTCCGCGCCTGCTTGGACGCTTCCGCGCCTTCTTGGACGCTTCCGCGCCTGCTTGGACGCTTCCGCACCTGCTTGGACTCTTCTGCGCCTTCTTGCATGCTTCCGCGCCTGCTTGGATGTTTCAGCGCCTGCTTGGACGCTTCCGCGACTGCTTGGACGCTTCCGCGCCTGCTTGGACGCTACCGCGCCTGCTTGGACGCTTCCGCGACTGCTTGGACGCTACCGCGCCTGCTTGGACGCTTCCGCGACTGCTTGGACGCTTCCGCGCCTGCTTGGACTCTTCTGCGTCTTCTTGCATGCTTCCGCGCCTGCTTGGACATTTCTGCGCCTGCTTGGACGCTACCGCGCCTGCTTGGACGTTTCCGCGACTGCTTGGACGCTTCCGCGCATGGTTGGACGCTACCGCGCCTGCTTGGACGCTACCGCGCCTACTTGGACGCTTTCGCGACTGCTTGGACGCTACCGCGCCTGCTTGGACGCTTCCGCGACTGCTTGGACGCTTCCGCGCCTGCTTGGACTCTTCTGCGTCTTCTTGCATGCTTCCGCGCCTGCTTGGACGCTACCGCGCCTGGTTGGACGCTTCCACGACTGCTTGGACGCATCCGCGCCTGGTTGGACGCTACCGCGCCTGCTTGGACGCTTCCGCGCCTGCTTGGACGCTTCCTCGCCTGCTTGGACGCTTCCGCACCTGCTTGGACTCTTCTGCGTCATCTTGCATGCTTCCGCGCCTGCTTGGACGTTTCCGCGCCTGCTTGGACGCTACCGCGCCTGCTTGGACGCTACCGCGCCTGCTTGGACGCTTCCGCGACTGCTTGGACGCTACCGCGCCTGCTTGGACGTTTCCGCGCCTGCTTGGACGCTTCCGCGCCTGCTTGGACGCTACCGCGCCTGCTTGGACGCTTCTGCGCCTGCTTGGACTCTTCTGCGTCTTCTTGCATGCTTCCGCGCCTGCTTGGACGTTTCCGCGCCTGCTTGGACGCTACCGCGCCTGCTTGGACGCTTCCGCGCCTGCTTGGACTCTTCTGCGCCTTCTTGCATGCTTCCGCGCCTACTTGGACGTTTCCGTGCCTGCTTGGACGCTACCGCGCCTGCTTGGACGCTACCGCGCTTGCGTGCATGCTTCCCCGCCTGCTTGGACGCTTCCGCGCCTGCTTGGACTCTTCTGCGTCTTCTTGCATGCTTCCGCGCCTGCTTGGACGTTTCCGCGCCTGCTTGGACGCTACCGCGCCTGCTTGGACGCTTCCGCGACTGCTTGGACGCATCCGCGCCTGGTTGGACGCTACCGCGCCTGCTTGGACACTACCGCGCCTGCTTGGACGCTTCCTTGCCTGCTTGGACCCTTCTGCGTCGTCTTGCATGCTTCCGCGCCTGCTTGGACGTTTCCGCGCCTGCTTGGACGCTTCCGCGACTGCTAGAACGCTTCCGCGCCTGCTTGGAGTCTTCTGCGCCTTCTTGCATGCTTCCGCGCCTGCTTGGACGTTTCCGCGCCTGTTTGGACGCTACCGCGCCTGCTTGGACTCTTCTGCGCCTTCTTGCATGCTGCCGCGCCTACTTGGACGTTTCCGTTCCTGCTTGGACGCTTCCGCGCCTGCTTGGAGTCTTCTGCGCCTTCTTGCATGCTTCCGCGCCTGCTTGGACGTTTCCGCGCCTGCTTGGACGCTTCCGCGCCTGCTTGGACGCTACCGCGCCTGCTTGGACGCTTCTGCGCCTGCTTGGACTCTTCTGCGTCTTCTTGCATGCTTCCGCGCCTGCTTGGACGTTTCCGCGCCTGCTTGGACGCTACCGCGCCTGCTTGGACGCTTCCGCGCCTGCTTGGACTCTTCTGCGCCTTCTTGCATGCTTCCGCGCCTACTTGGACGTTTCCGTGCCTGCTTGGACGCTACCGCGCCTGCTTGGACGCTACCGCGCTTGCGTGCATGCTTCCCCGCCTGCTTGGACGCTTCCGCGCCTGCTTGGACTCTTCTGCGTCTTCTTGCATGCTTCCGCGCCTGCTTGGACGTTTCCGCGCCTGCTTGGACGCTACCGCGCCTGCTTGGACGCTTCCGCGACTGCTTGGACGCATCCGCGCCTGGTTGGACGCTACCGCGCCTGCTTGGACACTACCGCGCCTGCTTGGACGCTTCCTTGCCTGCTTGGACCCTTCTGCGTCGTCTTGCATGCTTCCGCGCCTGCTTGGACGTTTCCGCGCCTGCTTGGACGCTTCCGCGACTGCTAGAACGCTTCCGCGCCTGCTTGGACTCTTCTGCGCCTTCTTACATGCTTCTGCGCCTTCTTACATGCTTCCGCGCCTGCTTGGACGCTTCCGCGCCTGCTTGGACGCTTCCGCGCCTGCTTGGACGTTTCCGCGCCTGCTTGGACGCTACCGCGCCTGCTTGGACGCTTCCGCGACTGCTAGGACGCTTCCGCGCCTGCTTGGACTCTTCTGCGCCTTCTTACATGCTTCCGCGCCTGCTTGGACGTTTCCGCGCCTGCTTGGACGTTTCCGCGCCTGCTTGGACGCTACCGCGCCTGCTTAGACGATTCCGCGCCTTCTTGCATGCTTCCGCGCCTGCTTGGACGTTTCCGCGACTGCTTGGACGCTACCGCGCCTGCTCGGACGCATCCGCGCCTGGTTTTTACGCTACCGCGCCTGCTTGGACACTACCGCGCCTGCTTGGACGCTTCCGCGCCTGCTTGGACCCTTCTGCGCCTTCTTACATGCTTCCGCGCCTGCTTGGACGTTTCCGCGCCTGCTTGGACGTTTCCGCGCCTGCTTGGACGCTACCGCGCCTGCTTGGACGCTTCCGCGCCTGCTTGGACTCTTCTGCGCCTTCTTGCATGCTGCCGCGCCTACTTGGACGTTTCCGCGCCTGCTTGGACGCTTCCGCGCCTGCTTGGACGCTTCCGCGCCTGGTTGGACCCTTCTGCGTCTTCTTGCATGCTTCCGCGCCTGCTTGGACGTTTCCGCGCCTGCTTGGACTCTTCTGCGCCTTCTTGCATGCTGCCGCGCCTACTTGGACGTTTCCGCGCCTGCTTGGACGCTTCCGCGCCTGCTTGGACTCTTCTGCGTCTTCTTGCATGCTTCCGCGCCTGCTTGGACTCTTCTACGTCTTCTTGCATGCTTCCGCGCCTGCTTGGACGTTTCCGCGCCTGTTTGGACGCTTCCGCGCCTGCTTGGACGCTTCCGCGACTGCTTGGACTCTTCCGCGCCTGCTTGGACTCTTCTGCGCCTTCTTGGACGCTTCCGCGACTGCTTGGACGCTACCGCGACTGCTTGGACGCTTCCGCGACTGCTTGGACGCTTCCGCGCCTGCTTGGACGCTTCCGCGCCTGCTTGGACGCTTCCGCGCCTGCTTGCACGGTACCGCGACTGCTTGGACACTACCGCGCCTGCTTGGACGCTTCCGCGACTGCTTGGACGCTTCCGCGCCTGCTTGGACTCTTCTGCGTAATTCTTGCATGCTTCCGCGCATGCTTCGACTTTTCCGCGCCTGCTTGGACGCTACCGCGCCTGCTTGGACGCTTCCGCGACTGCTTGGATGCTACCGCGCCTGCTTGGACGATTCCGCGACTGCTTGGACGCTACCGCGCCTGCTTGGACGCTACCGCGCCTGCTTGGACGCTTCCGCGACTGCTTGGATGCTTCCGCGCCTGCTTGGACTCTTCTGCGCCTTCTTGCAAGCTTCCGCGCCTGCTTGGACGCTACCGCGCCTGCTTGGACGCTACCGCGCCTGCTTGGACGCTGCCGCGCCTGCTTGGACGCTGCCGCGCCTGCTTGGACGCTTCCGCAACTGCTTGGTCGCTTCCGCGCCTGGTTGGACGCTACCGCGCCTGCTTGCATGCTTCCCCGCCTGCTTGGACGCTTCCGCGCCTGCTTGGACTCTTCTGCGTCTTCTTGCATGCTTCCGCGCCTGCTTGGACGTTTCCGCGCCTGCTTGGACGCTACCGCGCCTGCTTGGACGCTTCCGCGACTGCTTGGACCGCTCCCGCGCCTGCTTGCATGCTTCCCCGCCTGCTTGGACGCTTCCGCGCCTGCTTGGACTCTTCTGCGTCTTCTTGCATGCTTCCGCGCCTGCTTGGACGTTTCCGCGCCTGCTTGGACGCTACCGCGCCTGCTTGGACGCTACCGCGCCTGCTTGGACGCTTCCGCGCCTTCTTGCATGCTTCCGCGCCTACTTGGACGCTTCCGCGCCTGCTTGGACGCTACCGCGCCTGCTTGGACGCTACCGCGCCTGCTTGGACGCTTCCGCGCCTTCTTGCATGCTTCCGCGCCTACTTGGACGTTTCCGCGCCTGCTTGGACGCTTCCGCGCCTGCTTTCATGCTTCCCCGCCTGCTTGGACGCTTCCGCGCCTGCTTGGACTCTTTTGCGCCTTCTTGCATGCTTCCGCGCCTGCTTGGACGTTTTCGCGCCTGCTTGGACGCTACCGCGCCTGCTTGGACGTTTCCACGCCTGCATGGACGCTACCGCGCCTGCTTGGACGCTTCCGCGACTGCTTGGACGCTTCCGCGCCTGGTTGGACGCTACCGCGCCTGCTTGGACTCTTCCGCGACTGCTTAGACGCTTCCGCGCCTGCATGGACTGTTCTGCGCCTTCTTGCATGCTGCCGCGCCTACTTGGACGTTTCCGCGCCTGCTTGGACGCTTCCGCGCCTGCTTATATGCTTCCCCGCCTGCTTGGACGCTTCCGCGCCTGCTTGGATTCTTCCGCGCCTTCTTGCATGCTGCCGCGCCTACTTGGACGTTTCCGCGCCTGCTTGGACGCTACCGCGCCTGCTTGGACGCTTCCGCGCCTGCTTGGACTCTTCTGCGCCTTCTTGCATGCTGCCGCGCCTACTTGGACGTTTCCGCGCCTGCTTGGACGCTTCCGCGCCTGCTTGGACGCTGCCGCGCCTGCTTGGACGCTTCCGCGACTGCTTGGACGCTTCCGCGCCTGGTTGGACGCTACCGCGCCTGCTTGGACTCTTCTGCGCCTTCTTGCATGCTTCCGCGCCTCCTTGGACGTTTCCACGCCTGCTTGGACACTACCGCGCCTGCTTTGACGCTACCGCGCCTGCTTGGACGCTTCCGCGACTGCTTGGACGCTTCCGCGCCTGGTTGGACCCTTCTGCGTCTTCTTGCATGCTTCCGCGCCTGCTTGGACGTTTCCGCACCTGCTTGGACGCTTCCGCGCCTGCTTGGACGCTACCGCGCCTGCTTGGACGCTTCCGCGACTGCTTGGACGCTTCCGCGCGTTGTTGGACGCTACCGCGCCAGCTTGGATGTTTCCGCGACTGCTTGGACGCTTCCGCGCCTGCTTGGACGCTACCGCGCCTGCTTGGACTCTTCTGCGTCTTCTTGCACGCTTCCGCGCATGCTTGCATGCTTCCCCGCCTGCTTGGACGCTTCCGCGCCTGCTTGGACTCTTCTGCGTCTTCTTGCACGCTTCCGCGCATGCTTGCATGCTTCCCCGCCTGCTTGGACGCTTCCGCGCCTGCTTGGACTCTTCTGCGTCTTCTTGCATGCTTCCGCGCCTGCTTGGACGTTTCCGCGCCTGCTTAGACGCTTCCGCGACTGCTTGGACGCTTCCGCGCCTGCTTGGACTCTTCTGCGCCTTCTTGCATGCTTCCGCGCCTACTTGGACGTTTCCGTGCCTGCTTGGACGCTACCGCGCCTGCTTGGACGCTACCGCGCTTGCGTGCATGCTTCCCCGCCTGCTTGGACGCTTCCGCGCCTGCTTGGACTCTTCTGCGTCTTCTTGCATGCTTCCGCGCCTGCTTGGACGTTTCCGCGCCTGCTTGGACGCTACCGCGCCTGCTTGGACGCTTCCGCGACTGCTTGGACGCATCCGCGCCTGGTTGGACGCTACCGCGCCGGCTTGGACACTACCGCGCCTGCTTGGACGCTTCCTTGCCTGCTTGGACCCTTCTGCGTCGTCTTGCATGCTTCCGCGCCTGATTGGACGTTTCCGCGCCTGCTTGGACGCTACCGCGCCTGCTTGGACGCTTCCGCGACTGCTAGGACGCTTCTGCGCCTTCTTGCATGCTGCCGCGCCTACTTGGACGTTTCCGCGCCTTCTTGGACGCTTCCGCGCCTGCTTGGACGTTTCCGCGCCTGCTTGGACGTTTCCGCGCCTGCTTGGACGCTACCGCGCCTGCTTGGACGCTACCGCGCCTGCTTGGACGCTTCCGCGACTGCTTGGACGCTTCCGCGCCTGGTTGGACGCTACCGCGCCTGCTTGGACTCTTCTGCGCCTTCTTGCATGCTTCCGCGCCTACTTGGACGTTTCCACGCCTGCTTGGACACTACCGCGCCTGCTTTGACGCTACCGCGCCTGCTTGGACGCTTCCGCGACTGCTTGGACTCTTCCGCGCCTGCTTGGACTCTTCTGCGCCTGCTTGGACGCTTCCGCGACTGCTTGGACGCTACCGCGACTGCTTGGACGCTTCCGCAACTGCTTGGACGCTTCCGCGCCTGCTTGGACGCTTCCGCGCCTGCTTGGACGCTTCCGCGCCTGCTTGCACGGTACCGCGACTGCTTGGACACTACCGCGCCTGCTTGGACACTTCCGCGACTGCTTGGACGCTTCCGCGACTTCTTGGACGCTTCCGCGCCTGGTTGGACCCTTCTGCGCCTTCTTGCATGCTTCCGCGCCTGCTTGGACGCTACCGCGCCTGCTTGGACGCTTTCGCGACGGCTAGGACGCTTCCGCGCCTGCTTGGACTCTTCTGCGCCTTCTTGCATGCTTCCGCGCCTCCTTGGACGTTTCCACGCCTGCTTGGACACTACCGCGCCTGCTTTGACGCTACCGCGCCTGCTTGGACGCTTCCGCGACTGCTTGGACGCTTCCGCGCCTGGTTGGACCCTTCTGCGTCTTCTTGCATGCTTCCGCGCCTGCTTGGACGTTTCCGCGCCTGCTTGGACTCTTCTGCGCCTTCTTGCATGCTGCCGCGCCTACTTGGACGTTTCCGCGCCTGCTTGGACGCTTCCGCGCCTGCTTGGACTCTTCTGCGTCTTCTTGCATGCTTCCGCGCCTGCTTGGACTCTTCTACGTCTTCTTGCATGCTTCCGCGCCTGCTTGGACGTTTCCGCGCCTGTTTGGACGCTTCCGCGCCTGCTTGGACGCTTCCGCGACTGCTTGGACTCTTCCGCGCATACTTGGACTCTTCTGCGCCTGCTTGGACGCTTCCTCGACTGTTTGGACGCTACCGCGACTGCTTGGACGCTTCCGCGACTGCTTGGACGCTTCCGCGCCTACTTGGACGTTTCCACGCCTGCTTGGACACTACCGCGCCTGCTTTGACGCTACCGCGCCTGCTTGGACGCTTCCGCGACTGCTTGGACGCTTCCGCGCCTGGTTGGACCCTTCTGCGTCTTCTTGCATGCTTCCGCGCCTGCTTGGACGTTTCCGCGCCTGCTTGGACTCTTCTGCGCCTTCTTGCATGCTGCCGCGCCTACTTGGACGTTTCCGCGCCTGCTTGGACGCTTCCGCGCCTGCTTGGACTCTTCTGCGTCTTCTTGCATGCTTCCGCGCCTGCTTGGACTCTTCTACGTCTTCTTGCATGCTTCCGCGCCTGCTTGGACGTTTCCGCGCCTGTTTGGACGCTTCCGCGCCTGCTTGGACGCTTCCGCGACTGCTTGGACTCTTCCGCGCCTGCTTGGACTCTTCTGCGCCTGCTTGGACGCTTCCGCGACTGCTTGGACGCTACCGCGACTGCTTGGACGCTTCCGCGACTGCTTGGACGCTTCCGCGCCTGCTTGGACGCTTCCGCGCCTGCTTGGACGCTTCCGCGCCTGCTTGCACGGTACCGCGACTGCTTGGACACTACCGCGCCTGCTTGGACTCTTCTGCGTCTTCTTGCATGCTTCCGCGCCTGCTTGGACGTTTCCGCGCATGCTTGGACGCTACCGCGCCTGCTTGGACGCTTCCGCACTGCTTGCACGCTTCCGCGCCTGCTTGGACGTTTCCGCGCCTGCTTGGACGCTACCGCGCCTGCTTGGACGCTTCCGCGACTTCTTGGACGCTACCGCGCCTGCTTGGACGCTTCCGCGACTGCTTGGACGCTTCCGCGCCTGCTTGGACTCTTCTGCGCCTTCTTGCATGGTTCCGCGCCTGCTTGGACGTTTCCGCGCCTGCTTGGCCGCTTCCGCGCCTGCTTGGACTCTTCCGCGCCTGCTTGGACGCTTCCGCGCCTGCTTGGACGTTTCCGCGCCTGCTTGGCCGCTTCCGCGCCTGCTTGGACTCTTCTGCGCCTTCTTGCATGCTTCCGCGCCTGCTGGGACGCGTCCGCGCCTGCTTGGACACTTCCGCGCCTGCTTGCATGCTTCCCCGCCTGCTTGGACGCTTCCGCGCCTGCTTGGACTCTTCTGCTTCTTCTTGCATGCTTCCGCGCCTGCTTGGACGTTTCCGCGCGTGCTTGGACGGTACCGCGCCTGCTTGGACGCTTCCGCGCCTTCTTGCATGCTTCCGCGCCTACTTGGACGTTTCCGCGCCTGATTGGACGCTTCCGCGCCTGCTTGCATGCTTCCCCGACTGCTTGGTCGCTTCCGCGCCTGCTTGGACTCTTCTGCGCCTTCTTGCATGCTTCCGCCCCTACTTGGACGTTCTCGCGCCTGCCTGGACGCTTCCGCGCCTGCTTGCATGCTTCCCCGCCTGCTTGGTCGCTTCCGCGACTGCTTGGACGCTTCCGCGCCTGGTTGGACGCTACCGCGCCTGCTTGGACGCTTCCGCGACTGCTTAGACGCTTCCGCGCTTGCATGGACTCTTCTGCGCCTTCTTGCATGCTGCCGCGCCTACTTGGACGTTTCCGCGCCTGCTTGGACGCTTCCGCGCCTGCTTGCATGCTTCCCCGCCTGCTTGGACGCTTCCGCGCCTGCTTGGATTCTTCCGCGCCTTCTTGCATGCTGCCGCGCCTACTTGGACGTTTCCGCGCCTGCATGGACGCTACCGCGCCTGCTTGGACGCTTCCGCGCCTGCTTGGACCCTTCTGCGTCTTCTGGCATGCTTCCGCGCCTGCTTGGACGTTTCCGCGCCTGCTTGGACGCTACTGCGCCTGCTTGGACGCTTCCGCGACTGCTTGGACCCTTCTGCGTCTTCTTGCATGCTTCCCCGCCTGCTTGGACGCTTCCGCGACTGCTTGGACGCTTCCGCGCATGCTTGGACTCTTCTGCTCCTTCTTGCATGCTTCCGCGCCTGCTTGGACGCTACTGCGCCTGCTTGGACGCTTCCGCGCCTGCTTGGACTCTTCTGCGTCTTCTTGCATGCTTCCGCGCCTGCTTGGACGTTTCCGCGCCTGCTTGGACGTTACCGCGCCTGCTTGGCCGCTTCCGCGACTGCTTGGACGGTTCCGCGCCTGCTTGGACGCTACCGCGCCTGCTTGGACGCTACCGCGCCTGCTTGGACGCTACCGCGCCTGCTTGGACGCTACCGCGACTTCTTGGACGCTACCGCGCCTGCTTGCATGCTTCCCCGCCTGCTTGGACGCTTCCGCGACTGCTTGGACGCTTCCCCGCCTGCTTGGACAATTCTGCGCCTTCTTGCATGCTTCCGCGCCTGCTTGGACGCTACCGCGCCTGCTTGGACGCTTCCGCGCCTGCTTTCACGGTTCTGCGCCTGCTTGGACTCTTCCGCGCCTGCTTGGACGCTTCCGCGCCTGCTTGGACACTTCCGCGACTGCTTGGACGCTACCGCGACTGCTTGGACGCTTCCGCGACTGCTTGGACGCTTCCGCGCCTGCTTGGACTCTTCTGCGCCTTCTTACATGCTTCCGCGCCTGCTTGGACGTTTCCGCGCCTGCTTGGACTCTTCTGCGTCTTCTTGCACGCTTCCGCGCATGCTTGCATGCTTCCCCGCCTGCTTGGACGCTTCCGCGCCTGCTTGGACTCTTCTGCGTCTTCTTGCATGCTTCCGCGCCTGCTTGGACGTTTCCGCGCCTGCTTGGACGCTTCCGCGACTGCTTGGACGCTACTGCGCCTGCTTGGACGCTTCCGCGACTGCTTGGACGCTTCCGCGCCTGCTTGGACTCTTCTGCGTAATTCTTGCATGCTTCCGCGCATGCTTGGACTTTTCCGCGCCTGCTTGGACGCTACCGCGCCTGCTTGGACGCTTCCGCGACTGCTTGGATGCTACCGCGCCTGCTTGGACGATTCCGCGACTGCTTGGACGCTACCGCGCCTGCTTGGACGCTACCGCGCCTGCTTGGACGCTTCCGCGACTGCTTGGATGCTTCCGCGCCTGCTTGGACTCTTCTGCGCCTTCTTGCAAGCTACCGCGCCTGCTTGGACGCTACCGCGCCTGCTTGGACGCTACCGCGCCTGCTTGGACGCTGCCGCGCCTGCTTGGACGCTGCCGCGCCTGCTTGGACGCTTCCGCAACTGCTTGGTCGCTTCCGCGCCTGGTTGGACGTTACCGCGCCTGCTTGCATGCTTCCCCGCCTGCTTGGACGCTTCCGCGCCTGCTTGGACTCTTCTGCGTCTTCTTGCATGCTTCCGCGCCTGCTTGGACGTTTCCGCGCCTGCTTGGACGCTACCGCGCCTGCTTGGACGCTTCCGCGACTGCTTGGACCGCTCCCGCGCCTGCTTGCATGCTTCCCCGCCTGCTTGGACGCTTCCGCGCCTGCTTGGACTCTTCTGCGTCTTCTTGCATGCTTCCGCGCCTGCTTGGACGTTTCCGCGCCTGCTTGGACGCTACCGCGCCTGCTTGGACGCTTCCGCACTGCTTGCACGCTTCCGCGCCTGCTTGGACGCTTCCGCGCCTGCTTGGACGCTTCCGCGCCTGCTTGGACGCTTCCGCGCCTGCTTGGACGCTACCGCGCATGCTTGGACTTTTCCGCGCCTGCTTGGGCTCTTCCACGCATGCTTGGACTTTTCCGCGCCTGCTTGGGCTCTTCCACGCCTGCTTGCATGCTTCCCCGCCTGCTTGGACGCTTCCGCGCCTGCTTGGACTCTTCTGCGTCTTCTTGCATGCTTCCGCGCCTGCTTGGACGTTTCCGCGCCTGCTTGGACGCTACCGCGCCTGCTTGGACGCTTCCGCGACTGCTTGGACCGCTCCCGCGCCTGCTTGCATGCTTCCCCGCCTGCTTGGACGCTTCCGCGCCTGCTTGGACTCTTCTGCGTCTTCTTGCATGCTTCCGCGCCTGCTTGGACGTTTCCGTGCCTGCTTGGACGCTACCGCGCCTGCTTGGACGCTTCCGCACTGCTTGCACGCTTCCGCGCCTGCTTGGACGCTTCCGCGCCTGCTTGGACGCTTCCGCGCCTGCTTGGACGCTTCCGCGCCTGCTTGGACGCTTACGCGCCTGCTTGGACGCTACCGCGCATGCTTGGACTTTTCCGCGCCTGCTTGGGCTCTTCCACGCATGCTTGGACGCTTCCGCGCCTGCTTGCACGGTTCCGCGCCTGCTTGGACTCATTTGCGCCTTCATGCATGCTTCCGCCCCTACTTGGACACTCTCGCGCCTGCCTGGACGCTTCCGCGCCTGCTTGGACGCTTCCGCGACAGCTTGGACGCTTCCGCGCCTGCTAGGACGCTTCCGCGACTGCTTGGTCGCTTCCGCGCCTGCTTGGACTCTTCTGCGCCTTCTTGCATGCTTCCGCCCCTACTTGGACGTTCTCGCGCCTGCCTGGACGCTTCCGCGCCTGCTTGCATGCTTCCGCGCCTGCTTGGACGCTTCCGCGCCTGCTTGGACACTTCCGCGCCTGCTTGGACGCTTCCGCGCCTGCTTGGACCCTTCTGCGACTTCTTACATGCTTCCGCGCCTGCTTGGACGTTTCCGCGCCTGCTTGGACGTTTCCGCGCCTGCTTGGACGCTACCGCGCCTGCTTGGACGCTTCCGCGCCTGCTTGGACTCTTCTGCGCCTTCTTGCATGCTGCCGCGCCTACTTGGACGTTTCCGCGCCTGCTTGGACGCTTCCGCGCCTGCTTGGACGCTACCGTGCCTGCTTGGACGCTTCCGCGACTGCTTGGACGCTTCCGCGCCTGGTTGGACGCTACCGCGCCTGCTTGGACGCTTCCGCGACTGCTTGGACGCTTCCGCGCCTGCTTGGACTCTTCTGCGCCTTCTTGCATGGTTCCGCGCCTGCTTGGACGTTTCCGCGCCTGCTTGGCCGCTTCCGCGCCTGCTTGGACTCTTCTGCGCCTTCTTGCATGCTTCCGCGCCTGCGGGGCCGCGTCCGCGCCTGCTTGGACACTTCCGCGCCTGCTTGCATGCTTCCCCGCCTGCTTGGACGCTTCCGCGCCTGCTTGGACTCTTCTGCTTCTTCTTGCATGCTTCCGCGCCTGCTTGGACGTTTCCGCGCCTGCTTGGAACGGTACCGCGCCTGCTTGGACGCTTCCGCGCCTTCTTGCATGCTTCCGCGCCTACTTGGACGTTTCCGCGCCTGATTGGACGCTTCCGCGCCTGCTTGCATGCTTCCCCGCCTGCTTGGTCGCTTCCGCGCCTGCTTGGACTCTTCTGCGCCTTCTTGCATGCTTCCGCCCCTACTTGGACGTTCTCGCGCCTGCCTGGACGCTTCCGCGCCTGCTTGCATGCTTCCGCGCCTGCTTGGACGCTTCCGCGCCTGCTTGGACACTTCCGCGCCTGCTTGCACGGTTCCGCGCCTGCTTTGACTCTTCTGCGCCTTCTTGCATGCTTCCGCCCCTACTTGGACGTTCTCGCGCCTGCTTGGACGCTTCCGCACCTGCTTGGACGCTACCGCGCCTGCTTGGACGCTACCGCGCCTGCTTGGACGCTTCCGCGCCTTCTTGCATGCTTCCGCGCCTACTTGGACGTTTCCGCGCCTGCTTGGACGCTTCCGCGCCTGCTTTCATGCTTCCCCGCCTGCTTGGACGCTTCCGCGCCTGCTTGGACTCTTCTGCGCCTTCTTGCATGCTTCCGCGCCTGCTTGGACGTTTTTGCGCCTGCTTGGACGCTACCGCGCCTGCTTGGACGTTTCCGCGCCTGCTTGGACGTTACCGCGCCTGCTTGGCCGCTTCCGCGACTGCTTGGACGGTTCCGCGCCTGCTTGGACGCTACCGCGCCTGCTTGGACGCTACCGCGCCTGCTTGGACGCTTCCGCGCCTTCTTGCATGCTTCCGCGCCTACTTGGACGTTTCCGCGCCTGATTGGACGCTTCCGCGCCTGCTTGCATGCTTCCCCGCCTGCTTGGACGCTTCCGCGCCTGCTTGGACTCTTCTGCGACTTCTTGCATGCTTCCGCGCCTGCTTGGACGTTTTCGCGCCTACTTGGACGCTGCTGCGCCTGGTTGGACGTTTCCACGCCTGCATGGACGCTACCGCGCCTGCTTGGACGCTACTGCGCCTACTTGGACGCTTCCGCGACTGCTTGGACCCTTCTGCGTCTTCTTGCATGCTTCCGCGCCTGCTTGGACGTTTCCGCGCCTGCTTGGACGCTACCGCGCCTGCTTGGACGCTTCCGCGACTTCTTGGACGCTACCGCGCCTGCTTGGACGCTTCCGCGACTGCTTGGACGCTTCCGCGCCTGCTTGGACTCTTCTGCGCCTTCTTGCATGGTTCCGCGCCTGCTTGGACGTTTCCGCGCCTGCTTGGCCGCTTCCGCGCCTGCTTGGACTCTTCTGCGCCTTCTTGCATGCTTCCGCGCCTACTTGGACGTTTCCGCGCCAGCTTGGACACTTCCGCGACTGCTTGGACGCTTCCGCGACTTCTTGGACGCTACCGCGCCTGCTTGGACGCTTCCGCGCCTGCTTGCATGCTTCCCCGCCTGCTTGGACGCTTCTGCGCCTGCTTGGACTCTTCTGCGTCTTCTTGCATGCTACCGCGCCTGCTTGGACGTTTCCGCGCCTGCTTGGACTCTTCTGCGTCTTCTTGCATGCTACCGCGCCTGCTTGGACGTTTCCGCGCCTGCTTGGACGCTTCCGCGCTTGCTTGGACGCTTCCGCGACTGCTTGGACGCTTCCGCGCATGCTTGGACTCTTCTGCTCCTTCTTGCATGCTTCCGCGCCTGCTTGGACGCTACTGCGCCTGCTTGGACGCTTCCGCGCCTGCTTGGACTCTTCTGCGTCTTCTTGCATGCTTCCGCGCCTGCTTGGACGTTTCCGCGCCTGCTTGGACGTTACCGCGCCTGCTTGGCCGCTTCCGCGCCTGCTTGGACGTTTCCGTGCCTGCTTGGACGCTACCGCGCCTGCTTGGACGCTTCCGCACTGCTTGCACGCTTCCGCGCCTGCTTGGACGCTTCCGCGCCTGCTTGGACGCTTCCGCGCCTGCTTGGACGCTTCCGCGCCTGCTTGGACGCTTACGCGCCTGCTTGGACGCTACCGCGCATGCTTGGACTTTTCCGCGCCTGCTTGGGCTCTTCCACGCATGCTTGGACGCTTCCGCGCCTGCTTGCACGGTTCCGCGCCTGCTTGGACTCATTTGCGCCTTCATGCATGCTTCCGCCCCTACTTGGACACTCTCGCGCCTGCCTGGACGCTTCCGCGCCTGCTTGGACGCTTCCGCGACAGCTTGGACGCTTCCGCGCCTGCTAGGACGCTTCCGCGACTGCTTGGTCGCTTCCGCGCCTGCTTGGACTCTTCTGCGCCTTCTTGCATGCTTCCGCCCCTACTTGGACGTTCTCGCGCCTGCCTGGACGCTTCCGCGCCTGCTTGCATGCTTCCGCGCCTGCTTGGACGCTTCCGCGCCTGCTTGGACACTTCCGCGCCTGCTTGGACGCTTCCGCGCCTGCTTGGACCCTTCTGCGACTTCTTACATGCTTCCGCGCCTGCTTGGACGTTTCCGCGCCTGCTTGGACGTTTCCGCGCCTGCTTGGACGCTACCGCGCCTGCTTGGACGCTTCCGCGCCTGCTTGGACTCTTCTGCGCCTTCTTGCATGCTGCCGCGCCTACTTGGACGTTTCCGCGCCTGCTTGGACGCTTCCGCGCCTGCTTGGACGCTACCGTGCCTGCTTGGACGCTTCCGCGACTGCTTGGACGCTTCCGCGCCTGGTTGGACGCTACCGCGCCTGCTTGGACGCTTCCGCGACTGCTTGGACGCTTCCGCGCCTGGTTGGACGCTACCGCGCCTGCTTGGACTCTTCCGCGACTGCTTAGACGCTTCCGCGCCTGCATGGACTGTTCTGCGCCTTCTTGCATGCTGCCGCGCCTACTTGGACGTTTCCGCGCCTGCTTGGACGCTTCCGCGCCTGCTAGGATTCTTCCGCGCCTTCTTGCATGCTGCCGCGCCTACTTGGACGTTTCCGCGCCTGCATGGACGCTACCGCGCCTGCTTGGACGCTTCCGCGCCTGCTTGGACCCTTCTGCGTCTTCTTGCATGCTTCCGCGCCTGCTTGGACGTATCCGCGCCTGCTTGGACGCTACTGCGCCTGCTTGGACGCTTCCGCGACTGCTTGGACCCTTCTGCGTCTTCTTGCATGCTTCCCCGCATGCTTGGACGCTTCCGCACTTGCTTGGACTCTTCTGCTCCTTCTTGCATGCTTACGCATCTGCTTGGACGCTTCCGCGTCTGCTTGCATGCTTCCGCGCCTGCTTGGACGTTTCCGCGCCTGCTTGGACGCTACCGCGCCTGCTTGGACGCTTCCGCGACTTCTTGGACGCTACCGCGCCTGCTTGGACGCTTCCGCGACTGCTTGGACGCTTCCGCGCCTGCTTGGACTCTTCTGCGCCTTCTTGCATGGTTCCGCGCCTGCTTGGACGTTTCCGCGCCTGCTTGGCCGCTTCCGCGCCTGCTTGGACTCTTCTGCGCCTTCTTGCATGCTTCCGCGCCTGCTGGGACGCGTCCGCGCCTGCTTGGACACTTCCGCGCCTGCTTGCATGCTTCCCCGCCTGCTTGGACGCTTCCGCGCCTGCTTGGACTCTTCTGCTTCTTCTTGCATGCTTCCGCGCCTGCTTGGACGTTTCCGCGCCTGCTTGGACGGTACCGCGCCTGCTTGGACGCTTCCGCGCCTTCTTGCATGCTTCCGCGCCTACTTGGACGTTTCCGCGCCTGATTGGACGCTTCCGCGCCAGCTTGCATGCTTCCCCGCCTGCTTGGACGCTTCCGCGACTGCTTGGACGCTTCCGCGCCTGGTTGGACGCTACCGCGCCTGCTTGGACTCTTCTGCGCCTTCTTGCATGCTTCCGCGCCTACTTGGACGTTTCCACGCCTGCTTGGACACTACCGCGCCTGCTTTGACGCTACCGCGCCTGCTTGGACGCTTCCGCGACTGCTTGGACGCTTCCGCGCCTGGTTGGACCGTTCTGCGTCTTCTTGCATGCTTCCGCGCCTGCTTGGACGTTTCCGCGCCTGCTTGGACTCTTCTGCGCCTTCTTGCATGCTGCCGCGCCTACTTGGACGTTTCCGCGCCTGCTTGGACGCTTCCGCGCCTGCTTGGACTCTTCTGCGTCTTCTTGCATGCTTCCGCGCCTGCTTGGACTCTTCTACGTCTTCTTGCATGCTTCCGCGCCTGCTTGGACGTTTCCGCGCCTGCTTGGACGCTTCCGCGACTGCTTGGACGCTACCGCGACTGTTTGGACGCTTCCGCGACTGCTTGGACGCTTCCGCGCCTGCTTGGACGCTTCCGCGCCTGCTTGGACGCTTCCGCGCCTGCTTGCACGGTACCGCGACTGCTTGGACACTACCGCGCCTGCTTGGACTCTTCTGCGTCTTCTTGCATGCTTCCGCGCCTGCTTGGACGTTTCCGCGCCTGCTTGGACGCTACCGCGCCTGCTTGGACGCTTCCGCACTGCTTGCACGCTTCCGCGCCTGCTTGGACGCTTCCGCGCCTGCTTGGACGCTTCCGCGCCTGCTTGGACACTTCCGCGCCTGCTTGGACGCTTACGCGCCTGCTTGGACGCTACCGCGCATGCTTGGACTTTTCCGCACCTGCTTGGACTCTTCCACGCATGCTTGGACGCTTCCGCGCCTGCTTGCACGGTTCCGCGCCTGCTTGGACTCATTTGCGCCTTCATGCATGCTTCCGCCCCTACTTGGACACTCTCGCGCCTGCCTGGACGCTTCCGCGCCTGCTTGGACGCTTCCGCGACAGCTTGGACGCTTCCGCGCCTGCTAGGACGCTTCCGCGACTGCTTGGTCGCTTCCGCGCCTGCTTGGACTCTTCTGCGCCTTCTTGCAGCTTCCGCCCCTACTTGGACGTTCTCGCGCCTGCCTGGACGCTTCCGCGCCTGCTTGCATGCTTCCGCGCCTGCTTGGACGCTTCCGCGCCTGCTTGGACACTTCCGCGCCTGCTTGCACGGTTCCGCGCCTGCTTTGACTCTTCTGCGCCTTCTTGCATGCTTCCGCCCCTACTTGGACGTTCTCGCGCCTGCTTGGACGCTTCCGCACCTGCTTGGACGCTACCGCGCCTGCTTGGACGCTACCGCGCCTGCTTGGACGCTTCCGCGCCTTCTTGCATGCTTCCGCGCCTACTTGGACGTTTCCGCGCCTGCTTGGACGCTTCCGCGCCTGCTTTCATGCTTCCCCGCCTGCTTGGACGCTTCCGCGCCTGCTTGGACTCTTTTGCGCCTTCTTGCATGCTTCCGCGCCTGCTTGGACGTTTTCGCGCCTGCTTGGACGCTACCGCGCCTGCTTGGACGTTTCCACGCCTGCATGGACGCTACCGCGCCTGCTTGGACGCTTCCGCGACTGCTTGGACGCTTCCGCGCCTGGTTGGACGCTACCGCGCCTGCTTGGACTCTTCCGCGACTGCTTAGACGCTTCCGCGCCTGCATGGACTGTTCTGCGCCTTCTTGCATGCTGCCGCGCCTACTTGGACGTTTCCGCGCCTGCTTGGACGCTTCCGCGCCTGCTTGGATTCTTCCGCGCCTTCTTGCATGCTGCCGCGCCTACTTGGACGTATCCGCGCCTGCATGGACGCTACCGCGCCTGCTTGGACGCTTCCGCGCCTGCTTGGACCCTTCTGCGTCTTCTTGCATGCTTCCGCGCCTGCTTGGACGTTTCCGCGCCTGCTTGGACGCTACTGCGCCTGCTTGGACGCTTCCGCGACTGCTTGGACCCTTCTGCGTCTTCTTGCATGCTTCCCCGCCTGCTTGGACGCTTCCGCACTTGCTTGGACTCTTCTGCTCCTTCTTGCAAGCTTACGCATCTGCTTGGACGCTTCCGCGTCTGCTTGCATGCTTCCGCGCCTGCTTGGACGTTTCCGCGCCTGCTTGGACGCTACCGCGCCTGCTTGGACGCTTCCGCGACTTCTTGGACGCTACCGCGCCTGCTTGGACGCTTCCGCGACTGCTTGGACGCTTCCGCGCCTGCTTGGACTCTTCTGCGCCTTCTTGCATGGTTCCGCGCCTGCTTGGACGTTTCCGCGCCTGCTTGGCCGCTTCCGCGCCTGCTTGGACTCTTCTGCGCCTTCTTGCATGCTTCCGCGCCTGCTGGGACGCGTCCGCGCCTGCTTGGACACTTCCGCGCCTGCTTGCATGCTTCCCCGCCTGCTTGGACGCTTCCGCGCCTGCTTGGACTCTTCTGCTTCTTCTTGCATGCTTCCGCGCCTGCTTGGACGTTTCCGCGCCTGCTTGGAACGGTACCGCGCCTGCTTGGACGCTTCCGCGCCTTCTTGCATGCTTCCGCGCCTACTTGGACGTTTCCGCGCCTGATTGGACGCTTCCGCGCCTGCTTGCATGCTTCCCCGCCTGCTTGGTCGCTTCCGCGCCTGCTTGGACTCTTCTGCGCCTTCTTGCATGCTTACGCCCCTACTTGGACGTTCTCGCGCCTGCCTGGACGCTTCCGCGCCTGCATGGACGCTACCGCGCCTGCTTGGACGCTACCGCGCCTGCTTGGACGCTACCGCGCCTGCTTGGACGCTTCCGCGCCTTCTTGCATGCTTCCGCGCCTACTTGGACGTTTCCGCGCCTGCTTGGACGCTTCCGCGCCTGCTTTCATGCTTCCCCGCCTGCTTGGACGCTTCCGCGCCTGCTTGGACTCTTCTGCGCCTTCTTGCATGCTTCCGCGCCTGCTTGGACGTTTTCGCGCCTGCTTGGACGCTACCGCGCCTGCTTGGACGTTTCCGCGCCTGCTTGGACGTTACCGCGCCTGCTTGGCCGCTTCCGCGACTGCTTGGACGGTTCCGCGCCTGCTTGGACGCTACTGCGCCTGCTTGGACGCTTCCGCGCCTGCTTGGACTCTTCTGCGTCTTCTTGCATGCTTCCGCGCCTGCTTGGACGTTTCCGCGCCTGCTTGGACGTTACCGCGCCTGCTTGGCCGCTTCCGCGACTGCTTGGACGGTTCCGCGCCTGCTTGGACGCTACCGCGCCTGCTTGGACGCTACCGCGCCTGCTTGGACGCTACCGCGCCTGCTTGGACGCTACCGCGACATCTTGGACGCTACCGCGCCTGCTTGCATGCTTCCCCGCCTGCTTGGACGCTTCCGCGACTGCTTGGACGCTTCCCCGCCTGCTTGGACAATTCTGCGCCTTCTTGCATGCTTCCGCGCCTGCTTGGACGCTACCGCGCCTGCTTGGACGCTTCCGCGCCTGCTTTCACGGTTCTGCGCCTGCTTGGACTCTTCCGCGCCTGCTTGGACGCTTCCGCGCCTGCTTGGACACTTCCGCGCCTGCTTGGACGCTTCCGCGCCTGCTTGGACGCTTCCGCGTCTGCTTGGACACTTCCGCGCCTGCTTGGACGCTACCGCGCCTGCTTGGACGCTTCCGCGACTGCTTGAATGCTTCCGCGTCTGCTTGGACGCTTCCGCGACTGCTTGGACGCTTCCGCGCCTGCTTGGACACTTCCGCGCCTGCTTGGACACTTCCGCGCCTGCTTGGACTCTTCTGCGCCTTCTTGCATACTTCCGCGGCTGCTTGGACGCTACCGCGCCTGCTTGGACCCTTCGCGCCTGCTTGCACGTTTCTGCGCCTGCTTGGACGCTTCCGCGCCTGCTTGGACGCTTCCGCGCCTGCATGGACGCTTCCGCGCCTGCTTGGACGCTTTCGCGCCTGCTTGGTCGCTTCCGCGCCTATATGGCTGCTTCCGCGCCTGCGTGGACGCTTCCGCGCCTGCTTGGACTCCTCTGCGCCTTCTTGCATGCTTCCGCGCCTACTTGGACGTTTCCGCACCTGCTTCGACGCTTCCGCGCCTGCTTGGACGCTACCGCGCCTGCTTGGACGCTTCCGCGCCTGCTTGGACGTTTCCGCGCCTGCTTGGACTCCTCTGCGCCTTCTTGCATGCTTCCGCGCCTGCTTGGACGCTTCCGCGCCTGCATGGACGCTTCCGCGCCTGCTTGGACGCTTTCGCGCCTGCTTGGACGCTTCCGCGCCTGCTTGGACGCTTCCGCGCCTGCTTGGACTCTTCTGCGTCTTCTTGGATGTTTCTGCGCCTGCTTGGACGCTTCCGCGCATGCATGGACGCTTCCGCGCCTGCTTGGACTCTTCTGCGCCTTCTTGCATGCTTCCGCCCCTTCTTGGACGCTTCCGCGCCTACTTGCACGGTTCTGCGCCTGCTTGGACGCTTCCGCGCCTGCTTGGACTCTTCCACGCCTGCTTGGACGCTTCCGCGCCTGCTTGGACTCTTCTGCGCCTTCTTGCATGCTTCCGCACCTGCTTGGACTTTTTCGCGCCTGCTTGGATGCTTCCGCGCCTGCTTGCATGCTTCCGTTCCTGCTTGGACGCTTCCGCGCATGCTTGGACTCTTCTGCTCCTTCTTGCATGCTTCCGCGCCTGCTTGGACGCTACTGCGCCTGCTTGGACGCTTCCGCGACTGCATGGACGCTTCCGCGCCTGCTTGGACGCTTCCGCGACTGCTTGGACGCTTCCGCGCCTGCTTGGACGATTCCGCGCCTGCTTTCACGGTTTCGCGCCTGCTTGGACTCTTCTGCGTCTTCTTGCATGCTTCCGCGCCTGCTTGGACGCTACCGCGCCTGCTTGGACGCTTCCGCGCCTGCTTGGACGTTTCCGCGCATGCTTGGACTCTTCTGCTCCTTCTTGCATGCTTCCGCGCCTGCTTGGACGCTACTGCGCCTGCTTGGACGCTTCCGCGCCTGCTTGGACGCTACTGCGCCTGCTTGGACGCTACCGCGGCTGCTAGGACGCTTCCGCGCCGGCTTGGACTCTTCTGCGCCTTCTTGCATGCTTCCGCGCCTGCTTGGATGTTTACGCGCCTGCTTGGACGCTACCGCGACTGCTTGGACGCTTCCGCGCCTTCTTGCATGCTTCCGCGCCTGCTTGGACGTTTCCGCGCCTGCTTGGACGTTTCCGCGCCAGCTTGGACGCTACCGCGCCTGCTTGGACGCTACCGCGCCTGCTTGGACGCTTCCGCGACTGCTTGGACTCATCTGCGCCTTCTTGCATGCTACCGCACCTGCTTGGACGCTTCCGCGCCTGCTTGCATGCTTCCCCGCCTGCTTGGACGCTTCCGCGCCTGCTTGGACTCTTCTGCATCTTCTTGCAAGCTTCCGCGCCTGCTTGGACGCTACCGCGCCAGCTTGGACGCTACCGCGCCTGCTTGGACGCTGCCGCGCCTGCTTGGACGCTGTCGCGCCTGCTTGGACGCTTCCGCAACTGCTTGGACGCTTCCGCGCCTGGTTGGACGCTACCGCGCCTGCTTGCATGCTTCCCCGCCTGCTTGGACGCTTCCGCGCCTGCTTGGACTCTTCTGCGTCTTCTTGCATGCTTCCGCGCCTGCTTGGACGTTTCCGCGCCTGCTTGGACGCTACCGCGCCTGCTTGGACGCTTCCGCGACTGCTTGGTCGCTTCCGCGCCTGCTTGCATGCTTCCCCGCCTGCTTGGACGCTTCCGCGCCTGCTTGGACTCTTCTGCGCCTTCTTGCATGCTGCCGCGCCTACTTGGACGTTTCCGCGCCTGCTTGGACGCTACCGCGCCTGCTTGGACGCTACCGCGCCTGCTTGGACGCTTCCGCGACTGCTTGGACGCTTCCGCGCCTTGTTGGACACTACCGCGCCTGCTTGGACGCTTCCGCGACTGCTTGGACGCTTCCGCGACTGCTTGGAGGCTTCCGCGCCTGCTTGGACGCTTCCGCGCCTGCTTGGACGCTTCCGCGCCTGCTTGGACGCTTCCGCGCTTGCTTGCATGCTTCCCCGCCTGCTTGGACGCTTCCGCGCCTGCTTGGACGCTTCCGCGACTGCTTGGACACTACCGCGCCTGCTTGGACGCTTCCGGGCCTGCTTGCATGCTTCCCCGCCTGCTTGGACGCTTCCGCGCCTGCTTGGACTCTTCTGCGTCTTCTTGCATACTTCCGCGCATGCTTGGACGCTTCCGCGCCTGCTTGGACGCTTCCGCGCCTGCTTGCATGCTTCCCCGCCTGCTTGGACGCTTCCGCGCCTGCTTGGACTCTTCTGCGTCTTCTTGCATACTTCCGCGCCTGCTGGGACGTTTCCACGCCTGCTTGGACGCTTCCGCGCCTACTTGCATGCTTCCCCGCCTGCTTGGAAGCTTCCGCGCCTGCTTGGACACTTCTGCGTCTTCTTGCATGTTTCCGCGCCTGCTTGGACGTTTCCGCGCCTACTTGGACGTTTCCGCGCCTGCTTGGACGCTTCCGCGCCTGCTTGGACGCTTTCGCGCCTGCTTGGACTCTTCTACGTCTTCTTGCATGCTTCCGCGCCTGCTTGGACTCTTCTGCGCCTGCTTGGACTCTTCCGCGCCTGCTTGGACGCTACCGCACCTGCTTGGACGCTTCCGCGACTGCTTGGACGCTTCCGCGCCTGCTTGGACGCTTCCGCGCCTGCTTGGACGCTTCCGCGCCTGCTTGGACGCTTCCGCGCCTGCTTGGACGCTTCCGCGCCTGCTTGCACGGTGCTGCGCCTGCTTGGACGCTTCCGCGCCTGCTTGGACGCTTCCGCGCCTGCTTGGACGCTTTCGCGCCTGATTGGACTCTTCTGCGCCTTCTTGCATGCTTCCGCGCCTGCTTGGACGCTTCCGCGCCTGCTTGGACGCTTTCGCGCCTGCTTGGACGCTTCCGCGCCTGCTTGGACGCTTCCGCGCCTGCTTGGACGCTTCCACGCCTGCTTGGACGCTTCCGCGCCTGCTTGGACGCTTCCGCGCCTGCTTGGACTCTTCCGCGCCTGGTTGGACGCTTCTGCGCCTGCTTCGACTATTCCGCGCCTGCTTGGACTCTTCCGCGCATGCTTGGACGCTTCCGCGCCTGCTTGGACGCTTCCGCGCCTGCTTGGACGCTTCCGCGCCTATATGGATGCTTCCGCGCCTGCTTGGACGCTTCCGCGCCTGCTTGGACTCTTCCGCGCATGCTTGGACGCTTCCGCGCCTGCTTGGACGCTTCCGCGCCTGCTTGCATGGTTCCGCGCCTGCTTGGACTCTTCTGCTCCTTCGTGCATGCTTCCGCGCCTACTTGGACGTTTCCGCGCCTGCTTGGACGCTTCCGCGCCTGCTTGGACGCTTTCGCGCCTATATGGAGGCTTCCGCGCCTGCTTGGACGCTTCCGCGCCTGCTTGGACGTTTTCCCGCCTGCTGGGACGCTTCCGCGCCTGCTTGGACGCTTCCGCGACTGCTTGGACGCTACCGCGCCTGCTTGGACGCTGCCGTGACTGCTTGGACACTACCGCGCCTGCTTGGACGCTTCCGCGACTGCTTGGACGCTTCCGCGCCTGCTTGGACGCTTCCGCGCCTGCTTGCATGCTTCCCCGCCTGCTTGGACGCTTCCGCGCCTGCTTGGACTCTTCTGCGTCTTCTTGCATACTTCCGCGCCTGCTTGGACGTTGCCACGCCTGCTTGGACGCTTCCGCGCCTACTTGCATGCTTCCCCGCCTGCTTGGACGCTTCCGCGCCTGCTTGGACACTTCTGCGTCTTCTTGCATGCTTCCGCGCCTGCTTGGACGTTTCCGCGCCTACTTGGACGTTTCCGCGCCTGCTTGGACGCTTCCGCGCCTGCTTGGACGCTTCCACGCCTGCTTGGACGCTTCCGCGCCTGCTTGGACGCTTCCGCGCCTGCTTGGACTCTTCCGCGCTTGCTTGGACGCTTCCGCGCCTGCTTGGACGCTACCGCTCCTGCTTGAACGCTTGCGCGACTGCTTGGACGCTTCCGCGCCTGCTTGGACTCTTCCGCGCCTGCTAGGACTCTTCTTCGCCTGCTTGGACTCTTCTGCGCCTTCTTGCATGCTTCCGCGCCTGCTTGGACGTTTCCGCGCCTGCTTGGACGCTACCGCGCCTGCTTGGACGCTTCCGCGACTGCTTGGACGCTTCCGCGCCTGCTTGCATGCTTCCCCGCCTGCTTGGACGCTTCCGCGAATGCTTGGACTCTTCTGCGTCTTCTTGCATGCTTCCGCGCCTGCTTGGACGTTTCCGCGCCTGCTTGGACGCTACCGCGCCTGCTTGGACGCTACCGCGCCTGCTTGGACGCTTCCGCGACTGCTTGGACGCTTCCGCGCCTGCTTGCATGCTTCCCCGCCTGCTTGGACGCTTCCGCGAATGATTGGACTCTTCTGCGTCTTCTTGCATGCTTCCGCGCCTGCTTGGACGTTTCCGCGCCTGCTTGGACGCTTCCGCGCCTGCTTGGACTCTTCCGCGCTTGCTTGGACGCTTCCGCGCCTGCTTGGACGCTACCGCTCCTGCTTGGACGCTTGCGCGACTGCTTGGACGCTTCCGCGCCTGCTTGGACTCTTCCGCGCCTGCTAGGACTCTTCTGCGCCTGCTTGGACTCTTCTGCGCCTTCTTGCATGCTTCCGCGCCTGCTTGGACGTTTCCGCGCCTGCTTGGACGCTACCGCGCCTGCTTGGACGCTTCCGCGACTGCTTGGACGCTTCCGCGCCTGCTTGCATGCTTCCCCGCCTGCTTGGACGCTTCCGCGAATGCTTGGACTCTTCTGCGTCTTCTTGCATGCTTCCGCGCCTGCTTGGACGTTTCCGCGCCTGCTTGGACGCTACCGCGCCTGCTTGGACGCTACCGCGCCTGCTTGGACGCTTCCGCGACTGCTTGGACGCTTCCGCGCCTGCTTGCATGCTTCCCCGCCTGCTTGGACGCTTCCGCGAATGATTGGACTCTTCTGCGTCTTCTTGCATGCTTCCGCTCCTGCTTGGACGTTTCCGCGCCTGCTTGGACGCTACCGCGCCTGCTTGGACGCTTCCGCGACTGCTTGGACGCTTCCGCGCCTGCTTGCATGCTTCCCCGCCTGCTTGGACGTTTCCGCGCATGCTTGGACTCTTCTGCTCCTTCTTGCATGCTTCCGCGCCTGCTTGGACGCTACTGCGCCTGCTTGGACGCTTCCGCGCCTGCTTGGACGCTACTGCGCCTGCTTGGACGCTACCGCGGCTGCTAGGACGCTTCCGCGCCGGCTTGGACTCTTCTGCGCCTTCTTGCATGCTTCCGCGCCTGCTTGGATGTTTACGCGCCTGCTTGGACGCTACCGCGACTGCTTGGACGCTTCCGCGCCTTCTTGCATGCTTCCGCGCCTGCTTGGACGTTTCCGCGCCTGCTTGGACGTTTCCGCGCCAGCTTGGACGCTACCGCGCCTGCTTGGACGCTACCGCGCCTGCTTGGACGCTTCCGCGACTGCTTGGACTCATCTGCGCCTTCTTGCATGCTACCGCACCTGCTTGGACGCTTCCGCGCCTGCTTGCATGCTTCCCCGCCTGCTTGGACGCTTCCGCGCCTGCTTGGACTCTTCTGCATCTTCTTGCAAGCTTCCGCGCCTGCTTGGACGCTACCGCGCCAGCTTGGACGCTACCGCGCCTGCTTGGACGCTGCCGCGCCTGCTTGGACGCTGCCGCGCCTGCTTGGACGCTTCCGCAACTGCTTGGACGCTTCCGCGCCTGGTTGGACGCTACCGCGCCTGCTTGCATGCTTCCCCGCCTGCTTGGACGCTTCCGCGCCTGCTTGGACTCTTCTGCGTCTTCTTGCATGCTTCCGCGCCTGCTTGGACGTTTCCGCGCCTGCTTGGACGCTACCGCGCCTGCTTGGACGCTTCCGCGACTGCTTGGTCGCTTCCGCGCCTGCTTGCATGCTTCCCCGCCTGCTTGGACGCTTCCGCGCCTGCTTGGACTCTTCTGCGCCTTCTTGCATGCTGCCGCGCCTACTTGGACGTTTCCGCGCCTGCTTGGACGCTACCGCGCCTGCTTGGACGCTACCGCGCCTGCTTGGACGCTTCCGCGACTGCTTGGACGCTTCCGCGCCTTGTTGGACACTACCGCGCCTGCTTGGACGCTTCCGCGACTGCTTGGACGCTTCCGCGACTGCTTGGAGGCTTCCGCGCCTGCTTGGACGCTTCCGCGCCTGCTTGGACTCTTCTGCGTCTTCTTGCATGCTTCCGCGCCTGCTTGGACGTTTCCGCGCCTGCTTGGACGCTACCGCGCCTGCTTGGACGCTTCCGCGACTGCTTGGACGTTTCCGCGCCTGCTTGGACGCTTCCGCGCCTGCTTGGACTCTTCCGCGCATGCTTGGACGCTTCCGCGCCTGCTTGGACGCTTCCGCGCCTGCTTGGACGCTTCCGCGCCTATATGGATGCTTCCGCGCCTGCTTGGACGCTTCCGCGCCTGCTTGGACTCTTCCGCGCATGAATGGACGCTTCCGCGCCTGCTTGGACGCTTCCGCGCCTATATGGATGCTTCCGCGCCTGCTTGGACGCTTCCGCGCCTGCTTGGACGCTTCCGCGCCTGCTTGGACGCTTCCACGCCTGCTTGGACGCTTCCGCGCCTGCTTGGACGCTTCTGCGCATGTATGGATGCTTCCGCGCCTGCTTGGACGCTTCCGCGCCTGTTTGGACGCTTCCGCGACTGCTTGGACGCTTCCGCGCCTGCTTGCACGCTTTCGCGCCTGCTTGGACGCTTTCGCGCCTGATTGGACTCTTCTGCGCCTCCTTGCATGCTACGGCGCCTGCTTGGACGCTTCCACGCCTGCTTGCACGCTTCCGCGCCTGCTTGGACGCTTCCGCGCCTGCTTGGACGCTTCCGCGCCTGCTTGGACGCTTCCGCGCCTGCTTGGACGCTTCCACGCCTGCTTGGACGCTTCCGCGCCTGCTTGGACGCTTCCGCGCCTGCTTGGACTCTTCCGCGCCTGGTTGGACGCTTCTGCGCCTGCTTCGACTATTCCGCGCCTGCTTGGACTCTTCCGCGCATGCTTGGACGCTTCCGCGCCTGCTTGGACGCTTCCGCGCCTGCTTGGACGCTTCCGCGCCTATATGGATGCTTCCGCGCCTGCTTGGACGCTTCCGCGCCTGCTTGGACGCTTCCGCGCCTGCTTGCACGGTTCTGCGCCTGCTTGGACGCTTCCGGGTCTGCTTGGACGCTTCCGCGCCTGCTTGGACGCTTCCGCGCCTGCTTGGACGCTTCCGCGCCTGCTTGGACGCTTCCACGCCTGCTTGGACGCTTCCGCGCCTGCTTGGACGCTTCCGCGCCTGCTTGGACTCTTCCGCGCTTGCTTGGACGCTTCCGCGCCTGCTTGGACGCTTCCACGCCTGCTTGGACGCTTCCGCGCCTGCTTGGACGCTTCCGCGCCTGCTTGGACGCTTCCGCGACTGCTTGGACGCTTCCGCGCCTGCTTGCACGCTTCCGCGCCTGCTTGGACTCTTCTGCGCCTTCTTGCATGCTTCTGCGACTGCTTGGACGTTTCAGCGCCTGCTTGGACGCTTCCACGCCTGCTTGGACGCTTCCGCGCCTGCTTGGACGCTTCCGCGCCTGCTTGGACTCTTCCGCGCCTGCTTGGACTCTTCTGCGCCTTCTTGCATGCTTCTGCGACTGCTTGGACGTTTCAGCGCCTGCTTGGACGCTACCGCGCCTGCTTGGACGCTTCCGCGACTGCTTGGACGTTTCCGTGTCTGCTGGGACGCTTCCGCGCCTGCTTGGACTCTTCTGCGCCTTCTTGCATGCTTCCGCGCCTGCTTGGACGCTTCCGCGCCTGCTTGCACGGTGCTGCGCCTGCTTGGACGCTTCCGCGCCTGCTTGGACGCTTCCGCGCCTGCTTGGACGCTTTCGCGCCTGATTGGACTCTTCTGCGCCTTCTTGCATGCTTCCGCGCCTGCTTGGACGCTTCCGCGCCTGCTTGGACGCTTCCGCGCCTGCTTGGACGCTTCCGCGCCTGCTTGGACGCTTCCGCGCCTGCTTGGACGCTTCCACGCCTGCTTGGACGCTTCCGCGCCTGCTTGGACGCTTCCGCGCCTGCTTGGACTCTTCCGCGCCTGGTTGGACGCTTCTGCGCCTGCTTCGAATATTCCGCGCCTGCTTGGACTCTTCCGCGCATGCTTGGACGCTTCCGCGCCTGCTTGGACGCTTCCGCGCCTGCTTGGACGCTTCCGCGCCTATATGGATGCTTCCGCGCCTGCTTGGACGCTTCCGCGCCTGCTTGGACTCTTCCGCGCATGCTTGGACGCTTCCGCGCCTGCTTGGACGCTTCCGCGCCTGCTTGCATGGTTCCGCGCCTGCTTGGACTCTTCTGCTCCTTCGTGCATGCTTCCGCGCCTACTTGGACGTTTCCGCGCCTGCTTGGACGCTTCCGCGCCTGCTTGGACGCTTTCGCGCCTATATGGAGGCTTCCGCGCCTGCTTGGACGCTTCCGCGCCTGCTTGGACGCTTTCCCGCCTGCTGGGACGCTTCCGCGCCTGCTTGGACGCTTCCGCGACTGCTTGGACGCTACCGCGCCTGCTTGGACGCTGCCGTGACTGCTTGGACACTACCGCGCCTGCTTGGACGCTTCCGCGACTGCTTGGACGCTTCCGCGCCTGCTTGGACGCTTCCGCGCCTGCTTGCTTGCTTCCCCGCCTGCTTGGACGCTTCCGCGCCTGCTTGGACTCTTCTGCGTCTTCTTGCATACTTCCGCGCCTGCTTGGACGCTTCCGCGACTGCTTGGACGCTTCCGCGCCTGCTTGCATGCTTCCCCGCCTGCTTGGACGCTTCCGCGAATGCTTGGACTCTTCTGCGTCTTCTTGCATGCTTCCGCGCCTGCTTGGACGTTTCCGCGCCTGCTTGGACGCTACCGCGCCTGCTTGGACGCTACCGCGCCTGCTTGGACGCTTCCGCGACTGCTTGGACGCTTCCGCGCCTGCTTGCATGCTTCCCCGCCTGCTTGGACGCTTCCGCGAATGATTGGACTCTTCTGCGTCTTCTTGCATGCTTCCGCGCCTGCTTGGACGTTTCCGCGCCTGCTTGGACGCTACCGCGCCTGCTTGGACGCTTCCGCGACTGCTTGGACGCTTCCGCGCCTGCTTGCATGCTTCCCCGCCTGCTTGGACGCTTCCGCGCCTGCTTGGACTCTTCTGCGCCTTCTTGCTTGCTGCCGCGCCTACTTGGACGTTGCCGCGACTGCTTGGACGCTTCCGAGCCTGCTTGGACGCTTCCGCGCCTGCTTGGACGCTTCCGCGCCTGTTTGCATGCTTCCCCGCCTGCTTGGACGCTTCCGCGCCTGCTAGGACGCTTCCGCGCCTGCTTGGACGCTTCTGCGCCTGCTTGGACTCTTCTGCGCCTTCTTGCATGCTACCGCGCCTGCTTGGACGCTACCGCGCCTGCTTGGACGCTACCGCGCCTGCTTGGACCCTTCTGCGTCTTCTTGCATGCTTCCGCGCCTGCTTGGACGTTTCCGCGCCTGCTTGGACGCTACTGCGCCTGCTTGGACGCTTCCGCGACTGCTTGGACCCTTCTGCGTCTTCTTGCATGCTTCCCCGCCTGCTTGGACGCTTCCGCACTTGCTTGGACTCTTCTGCTCCTTCTTGCATGCTTACGCATCTGCTTGGACGCTTCCGCGTCTGCTTGCATGCTTCCGCGCCTGCTTGGACGTTTCCGCGCCTGCTTGGACGCTACCGCGCCTGCTTGGACGCTTCCGCGACTTCTTGGACGCTACCGCGCCTGCTTGGACGCTTCCGCGACTGCTTGGACGCTTCCGCGCCTGCTTGGACTCTTCTGCGCCTTCTTGCATGGTTCCGCGCCTGCTTGGACGTTTCCGCGCCTGCTTGGCCGCTTCCGCGCCTGCTTGGACTCTTCTGCGCCTTCTTGCATGCTTCCGCGCCTGCTGGGACGCGTCCGCGCCTGCTTGGACACTTCCGCGCCTGCTTGCATGCTTCCCCGCCTGCTTGGACGCTTCCGCGCCTGCTTGGACTCTTCTGCTTCTTCTTGCATGCTTCCGCGCCTGCTTGGACGTTTCCGCGCCTGCTTGGACGGTACCGCGCCTGCTTGGACGCTTCCGCGCCTTCTTGCATGCTTCCGCGCCTACTTGGACGTTTCCGCGCCTGATTGGACGCTTCCGCGCCTGCTTGCATGCTTCCCCGCCTGCATGGTCGCTTCCGCGCCTGCTTGGACTCTTCTGCGCCTTCTTGCATGCTTCCGCCCCTACTTGGACGTTCTCGCGCCTGCCTGGACGCTTCCGCGCCTGCTTGCATGCTTCCGCGCCTGCTTGGACGCTTCCGCGCCTGCTTGGACACTTCCGCGCCTGCTTGCACGGTTCCGCGCCTGCTTTGACTCTTCTGCGCCTTCTTGCATGCTTCCGCCCCTACTTGGACGTTCTCGCGCCTGCTTGGACGCTTCCGCACCTGCTTGGACGCTACCGCGCCTGCTTGGACGCTACCGCGCCTGCTTGGACGCTTCCGCGCCTTCTTGCATGCTTCCGCGCCTACTTGGACGTTTCCGCGCCTGCTTGGACGCTTCCGCGCCTGCTTTCATGCTTCCCCGCCTGCTTGGACGCTTCCGCGCCTGCTTGGACTCTTCTGCGCCTTCTTGCATGCTTCCGCGCCTGCTTGGACGTTTTCGCGCCTGCTTGGACGCTACCGCGCCTGCTTGGACGTTTCCACGCCTGCATGGACGCTACCGCGCCTGCTTGGACGCTTCCGCGACTGCTTGGACGCTTCCGCGCCTGCTTGGACTCTTCTGCGCCTTCTTGCATGCTTCCGCGCCTGCTTGGACGTTTTCGCGCCTGCTTGGACGCTACCGCGCCTGCTTGGACGTTTCCACGCCTGGTTGGACGCTACCGCGCCTGCTTGGACGCTTCCGCGACTGCTTAGACGCTTCCGCGCTTGCATGGACTCTTCTGCGCCTTCTTGCATGCTGCCGCGCCTACTTGGACGTTTCCGCGCCTGCTTGGACGCTTCCGCGCCTGCTTGCATGCTTCCCCGCCTGCTTGGACGCTTCCGCGCCTGCTTGGATTCTTCCGCGCCTTCTTGCATGCTGCCGCGCCTACTTGGACGTTTCCGCGCCTGCATGGACGCTACCGCGCCTGCTTTCATGCTTCCCCGCCTGCTTGGACGCTTCCGCGCCTGCTTGGACTCTTTTGCGCCTTCTTGCATGCTTCCGCGCCTGCTTGGACGTTTTCGCGCCTGCTTGGACGCTACCGCGCCTGCTTGGACGTTTCCACGCCTGCATGGACGCTACCGCGCCTGCTTGGACGCTTCCGCGCCTGCTTGGACTCTTCTGCGTCTTCTTGCATGCTACCGCGCCTGCTTGGACGTTTCAGCGCCTGCTTGGACGCTACCGCGCCTGCTTGGACGCTTCCGCGACTGCTTGGACGTTTCCGTGTCTGCTGGGACGCTTCCGCGCCTGCTTGGACTCTTCTGCGCCTTCTTGCATGCTTCCGCGCCTGCTTGGACGCTTCCGCGCCTGCTTGCACGGTGCTGCGCCTGCTTGGACGCTTCCGCGCCTGCTTGGACGCTTCCGCGCCTGCTTGGACGCTTTCGCGCCTGATTGGACTCTTCTGCGCCTTCTTGCATGCTTCCGCGCCTGCTTGGACGCTTCCGCGCCTGCTTGGACGCTTCCGCGCCTGCTTGGACGCTTCCGCGCCTGCTTGGACGCTTCCGCGCCTGCTTGGACGCTTCCACGCCTGCTTGGACGCTTCCGCGCCTGCTTGGACGCTTCCGCGCCTGCTTGGACTCTTCCGCGCCTGGTTGGACGCTTCTGCGCCTGCTTCGAATATTCCGCGCCTGCTTGGACTCTTCCGCGCATGCTTGGACGCTTCCGCGCCTGCTTGGACGCTTCCGCGCCTGCTTGGACGCTTCCGCGCCTATATGGATGCTTCCGCGCCTGCTTGGACGCTTCCGCGCCTGCTTGGACTCTTCCGCGCATGCTTGGACGCTTCCGCGCCTGCTTGGACGCTTCCGCGCCTGCTTGCATGGTTCCGCGCCTGCTTGGACTCTTCTGCTCCTTCGTGCATGCTTCCGCGCCTACTTGGACGTTTCCGCGCCTGCTTGGACGCTTCCGCGCCTGCTTGGACGCTTTCGCGCCTATATGGAGGCTTCCGCGCCTGCTTGGACGCTTCCGCGCCTGCTTGGACGCTTTCCCGCCTGCTGGGACGCTTCCGCGCCTGCTTGGACGCTTCCGCGACTGCTTGGACGCTACCGCGCCTGCTTGGACGCTGCCGTGACTGCTTGGACACTACCGCGCCTGCTTGGACGCTTCCGCGACTGCTTGGACGCTTCCGCGCCTGCTTGGACGCTTCCGCGCCTGCTTGCTTGCTTCCCCGCCTGCTTGGACGCTTCCGCGCCTGCTTGGACTCTTCTGCGTCTTCTTGCATACTTCCGCGCCTGCTTGGACGCTTCCGCGACTGCTTGGACGCTTCCGCGCCTGCTTGCATGCTTCCCCGCCTGCTTGGACGCTTCCGCGAATGCTTGGACTCTTCTGCGTCTTCTTGCATGCTTCCGCGCCTGCTTGGACGTTTCCGCGCCTGCTTGGACGCTACCGCGCCTGCTTGGACGCTACCGCGCCTGCTTGGACGCTTCCGCGACTGCTTGGACGCTTCCGCGCCTGCTTGCATGCTTCCCCGCCTGCTTGGACGCTTCCGCGAATGATTGGACTCTTCTGCGTCTTCTTGCATGCTTCCGCGCCTGCTTGGACGTTTCCGCGCCTGCTTGGACGCTACCGCGCCTGCTTGGACGCTTCCGCGACTGCTTGGACGCTTCCGCGCCTGCTTGCATGCTTCCCCGCCTGCTTGGACGCTTCCGCGCCTGCTTGGACTCTTCTGCGCCTTCTTGCTTGCTGCCGCGCCTACTTGGACGTTGCCGCGACTGCTTGGACGCTTCCGAGCCTGCTTGGACGCTTCCGCGCCTGCTTGGACGCTTCCGCGCCTGTTTGCATGCTTCCCCGCCTGCTTGGACGCTTCCGCGCCTGCTAGGACGCTTCCGCGCCTGCTTGGACGCTTCTGCGCCTGCTTGGACTCTTCTGCGCCTTCTTGCATGCTACCGCGCCTGCTTGGACGCTACCGCGCCTGCTTGGACGCTACCGCGCCTGCTTGGACCCTTCTGCGTCTTCTTGCATGCTTCCGCGCCTGCTTGGACGTTTCCGCGCCTGCTTGGACGCTACTGCGCCTGCTTGGACGCTTCCGCGACTGCTTGGACCCTTCTGCGTCTTCTTGCATGCTTCCCCGCCTGCTTGGACGCTTCCGCACTTGCTTGGACTCTTCTGCTCCTTCTTGCATGCTTACGCATCTGCTTGGACGCTTCCGCGTCTGCTTGCATGCTTCCGCGCCTGCTTGGACGTTTCCGCGCCTGCTTGGACGCTACCGCGCCTGCTTGGACGCTTCCGCGACTTCTTGGACGCTACCGCGCCTGCTTGGACGCTTCCGCGACTGCTTGGACGCTTCCGCGCCTGCTTGGACTCTTCTGCGCCTTCTTGCATGGTTCCGCGCCTGCTTGGACGTTTCCGCGCCTGCTTGGCCGCTTCCGCGCCTGCTTGGACTCTTCTGCGCCTTCTTGCATGCTTCCGCGCCTGCTGGGACGCGTCCGCGCCTGCTTGGACACTTCCGCGCCTGCTTGCATGCTTCCCCGCCTGCTTGGACGCTTCCGCGCCTGCTTGGACTCTTCTGCTTCTTCTTGCATGCTTCCGCGCCTGCTTGGACGTTTCCGCGCCTGCTTGGACGGTACCGCGCCTGCTTGGACGCTTCCGCGCCTTCTTGCATGCTTCCGCGCCTACTTGGACGTTTCCGCGCCTGATTGGACGCTTCCGCGCCTGCTTGCATGCTTCCCCGCCTGCATGGTCGCTTCCGCGCCTGCTTGGACTCTTCTGCGCCTTCTTGCATGCTTCCGCCCCTACTTGGACGTTCTCGCGCCTGCCTGGACGCTTCCGCGCCTGCTTGCATGCTTCCGCGCCTGCTTGGACGCTTCCGCGCCTGCTTGGACACTTCCGCGCCTGCTTGCACGGTTCCGCGCCTGCTTTGACTCTTCTGCGCCTTCTTGCATGCTTCCGCCCCTACTTGGACGTTCTCGCGCCTGCTTGGACGCTTCCGCACCTGCTTGGACGCTACCGCGCCTGCTTGGACGCTACCGCGCCTGCTTGGACGCTTCCGCGCCTTCTTGCATGCTTCCGCGCCTACTTGGACGTTTCCGCGCCTGCTTGGACGCTTCCGCGCCTGCTTTCATGCTTCCCCGCCTGCTTGGACGCTTCCGCGCCTGCTTGGACTCTTCTGCGCCTTCTTGCATGCTTCCGCGCCTGCTTGGACGTTTTCGCGCCTGCTTGGACGCTACCGCGCCTGCTTGGACGTTTCCACGCCTGCATGGACGCTACCGCGCCTGCTTGGACGCTTCCGCGACTGCTTGGACGCTTCCGCGCCTGCTTGGACTCTTCTGCGCCTTCTTGCATGCTTCCGCGCCTGCTTGGACGTTTTCGCGCCTGCTTGGACGCTACCGCGCCTGCTTGGACGTTTCCACGCCTGGTTGGACGCTACCGCGCCTGCTTGGACGCTTCCGCGACTGCTTAGACGCTTCCGCGCTTGCATGGACTCTTCTGCGCCTTCTTGCATGCTGCCGCGCCTACTTGGACGTTTCCGCGCCTGCTTGGACGCTTCCGCGCCTGCTTGCATGCTTCCCCGCCTGCTTGGACGCTTCCGCGCCTGCTTGGATTCTTCCGCGCCTTCTTGCATGCTGCCGCGCCTACTTGGACGTTTCCGCGCCTGCATGGACGCTACCGCGCCTGCTTTCATGCTTCCCCGCCTGCTTGGACGCTTCCGCGCCTGCTTGGACTCTTTTGCGCCTTCTTGCATGCTTCCGCGCCTGCTTGGACGTTTTCGCGCCTGCTTGGACGCTACCGCGCCTGCTTGGACGTTTCCACGCCTGCATGGACGCTACCGCGCCTGCTTGGACGCTTCCGCGCCTGCTTGGACTCTTCTGCGTCTTCTTGCATGCTACCGCGCCTGCTTGGACGTTTCCGCGCCTGTTTGGACGCTACCGCGCCTGCTTGGACGTTTCCGCCCCAGCTTGGACGCTTCCGCGCATGCTTGGACTCTTCTGCTCCTTCTTGCATGCTTCCGCGCCTGCTTGGACACTACTGCGCCTGCTTGGACGCTACTGCGCCTGCTTGGACGCTTCCGCGACTGCTTGGACCCTTCTGCGTCTTCTTGCATGCTTCCCCGCCTGCTTGGACGCTTCCGCGCCTGCTTGGACTCTTCTGCGTCTTCTTGCATGCTTCCGCGCCTGCTTGGACGTTTCCGCGCCTGCTTGGACGTTACCGCGCCTGCTTGGCCGCTTCCGCGACTGCTTGGACGGTTCCGCGCCTGCTTGGACGCTACCGCGCCTGCTTGGACGCTACCGCGCCTGCTTGGACGCTTCCGCGCCTTCTTGCATGCTTCCGCGCCTACTTGGACGTTTCCGCGCCTGATTGGACGCTTCCGCGCCTGCTTGCATGCTTCCCCGCCTGCTTGGACGCTTCCGCGCCTGCTTGGACTCTTCTGCGACTTCTTGCATGCTTCCGCGCCTGCTTGGACGTTTTCGCGCCTACTTGGACGCTGCTGCGCCTGGTTGGACGTTTCCACGCCTGCATGGACGCTACCGCGCCTGCTTGGACGCTACTGCGCCTGCTTGGACGCTTCCGCGACTGCTTGGACCCTTCTGCGTCTTCTTGCATGCTTCCGCGCCTGCTTGGACGTTTCCGCGCCTGCTTGGACGCTACCGCGCCTGCTTGGACGCTTCCGCGACTTCTTGGACGCTACCGCGCCTGCTTGGACGCTTCCGCGACTGCTTGGACGCTTCCGCGCCTGCTTGGACTCTTCTGCGCCTTCTTGCATGGTTCCGCGCCTGCTTGGACGTTTCCGCGCCTGCTTGGCCGCTTCCGCGCCTGCTTGGACTCTTCTGCGCCTTCTTGCATGCTTCCGCGCCTACTTGGACGTTTCCGCGCCAGCTTGGACACTTCCGCGACTGCTTGGACGCTTCCGCGACTTCTTGGACGCTACCGCGCCTGCTTGGACGCTTCCGCGCCTGCTTGCATGCTTCCCCGCCTGCTTGGACGCTTCTGCGCCTGCTTGGACTCTTCTGCGTCTTCTTGCATGCTACCGCGCCTGCTTGGACGTTTCCGCGCCTGCTTGGACTCTTCTGCGTCTTCTTGCATGCTACCGCGCCTGCTTGGACGTTTCCGCGCCTGCTTGGACGCTTCCGCGCTTGCTTGGACGCTTCCGCGACTGCTTGGACGCTTCCGCGCATGCTTGGACTCTTCTGCTCCTTCTTGCATGCTTCCGCGCCTGCTTGGACGCTACTGCGCCTGCTTGGACGCTTCCGCGCCTGCTTGGACTCTTCTGCGTCTTCTTGCATGCTTCCGCGCCTGCTTGGACGTTTCCGCGCCTGCTTGGACGTTACCGCGCCTGCTTGGCCGCTTCCGCGACTGCTTGGACGGTTCCGCGCCTGCTTGGACGCTACCGCGCCTGCTTGGACGCTACCGCGCCTGCTTGGACGCTACCGCGCCTGCTTGGACGCTACCGCGACTTCTTGGACGCTACCGCGCCTGCTTGCATGCTTCCCCGCCTGCATGGACGCTTCCGCGACTGCTTGGACGCTTCCCCGCCTGCTTGGACAATTCTGCGCCTTCTTGCATGCTTCCGCGCCTGCTTGGACGCTACCGCGCCTGCTTGGACGCTTCCGCGCCTGCTTTCACGGTTCTGCGCCTGCTTGGACGCTTCCGCGCCTGCTTGGACACTTCCGCGCCTGCTTGGACACTTCCGCGCCTGCTTGGACTCTTCTGCGCCTTCTTGCATACTTCCGCGGCTGCTTGGACGCTACCGCGCCTGCTTGGACGCTTCCGCGCCTGCTTGCACGTTTCTGCGCCTGCTTGGACGCTTCCGCGCCTGCTTGGACGCTTCCGCGCCTGCATGGACGCTTCCGCGCCTGCTTGGACGCTTTCGCGCCTGCTTGGTCGCTTCCGCGCCTATATGGCTGCTTCCGCGCCTGCGTGGACGCTTCCGCGCCTGCTTGGACTCCTCTGCGCCTTCTTGCATGCTTCCGCGCCTACTTGGACGTTTCCGCACCTGCTTCGACGCTTCCGCGCCTGCTTGGACGCTACCGCGCCTGCTTGGACGCTTCCGCGCCTGCTTGGACGTTTCCGCGCCTGCTTGGACTCCTCTGCGCCTTCTTGCATGCTTCCGCGCCTGCTTGGACGCTTCCGCGCCTGCATGGACGCTTCCGCGCCTGCTTGGACGCTTTCGCGCCTGCTTGGACGCTTCCGCGCCTGCTTGGACGCTTCCGCGCCTGCTTGGACTCTTCTGCGTCTTCTTGGATGTTTCTGCGCCTGCTTGGACGCTTCCGCGCATGCATGGACGCTTCCGCGCCTGCTTGGACTCTTCTGCGCCTTCTTGCATGCTTCCGCCCCTTCTTGGACGCTTCCGCGCCTACTTGCACGGTTCTGCGCCTGCTTGGACGCTTCCGCGCCTGCTTGGACTCTTCCACGCCTGCTTGGACGCTTCCGCGCCTGCTTGGACTCTTCTGCGCCTTCTTGCATGCTTCCGCGCCTGCTTGGACGCTTCCGCGCCTGCATGGACGCTTCCGCGCCTGCTTGGACGCTTCCGCGCCTGCTTGGACTCTTCTGCGTCTTCTTGGATGTTTCTGCGCCTGCTTGGACGCTTCCGCGCATGCATGGACGCTTCCGCGCCTGCTTGGACTCTTCTGCGCCTTCTTGCATGCTTCCGCCCCTTCTTGGACGCTTCCGCGCCTACTTGCACGGTTCTGCGCCTGCTTGGACGCTTCCGCGCCTGCTTGGACTCTTCCACGCCTGCTTGGACGCTTCCGCGCCTGCTTGGACTCTTCTGCGCCTTCTTGCATGCTTCCGCACCTGCTTGGACTTTTTCGCGCCTGCTTGGATGCTTCCGCGCCTGCTTGCATGCTTCCGTTCCTGCTTGGACGCTTCCGCTCATGCTTGGACTCTTCTGCTCCTTCTTGCATGCTTCCGCGACTGCTTGGACGCTACTGCGCCTGCTTGGACGCTTCCGCGACTGCATGGACGCTTCCGCGCCTGCTTGGACGCTTCCGCGACTGCTTGGACGCTTCCGCGCCTGCTTGGACGATTCCGCGCCTGCTTTCACGGTTTCGCGCCTGCTTGGACTCTTCTGCGTCTTCTTGCATGCTTCCGCGCCTGCTTGGACGCTACCGCGCCTGCTTGGACGCTTCCGCGCCTGCTTGGACGTTTCCGCGCATGCTTGGACTCTTCTGCTCCTTCTTGCATGCTTCCGCGCCTGCTTGGACGCTACTGCGCCTGCTTGGACGCTTCCGCGCCTGCTTGGACGCTACTGCGCCTGCTTGGACGCTACCGCGGCTGCTAGGACGCTTCCGCGCCGGCTTGGACTCTTCTGCGCCTTCTTGCATGCTTCCGCGCCTGCTTGGATGTTTACGCGCCTGCTTGGACGCTACCGCGACTGCTTGGACGCTTCCGCGCCTTCTTGCATGCTTCCGCGCCTGCTTGGACGTTTCCGCGCCTGCTTGGACGTTTCCGCGCCAGCTTGGACGCTACCGCGCCTGCTTGGACGCTACCGCGCCTGCTTGGACGCTTCCGCGACTGCTTGGACTCATCTGCGCCTTCTTGCATGCTACCGCACCTGCTTGGACGCTTCCGCGCCTGCTTGCATGCTTCCCCGCCTGCTTGGACGCTTCCGCGCCTGCTTGGACTCTTCTGCATCTTCTTGCAAGCTTCCGCGCCTGCTTGGACGCTACCGCGCCAGCTTGGACGCTACCGCGCCTGCTTGGACGCTGCCGCGCCTGCTTGGACGCTGCCGCGCCTGCTTGGACGCTTCCGCAACTGCTTGGACGCTTCCGCGCCTGGTTGGACGCTACCGCGCCTGCTTGCATGCTTCCCCGCCTGCTTGGAGGCTTCCGCGCCTGCTTGGACTCTTCTGCGTCTTCTTGCATGCTTCCGCGCCTGCTTGGACGTTTCCGCGCCTGCTTGGACGCTACCGCGCCTGCTTGGACGCTTCCGCGACTGCTTGGTCGCTTCCGCGCCTGCTTGCATGCTTCCCCGCCTGCTTGGACGCTTCCGCGCCTGCTTGGACTCTTCTGCGCCTTCTTGCATGCTGCCGCGCCTACTTGGACGTTTCCGCGCATGCTTGGACGCTACCGCGCCTGCTTGGACGCTACCGCGCCTGCTTGGAGGCTTCCGCGCCTGCTTGGACGCTTCCGCGCCTGCTTGGACGCTTCCGCGCCTGCTTGGACGCTTCCGCGCCTGCTTGCATGCTTCCCCGCCTGCTTGGACGCTTCCGCGCCTGCTTGGACGCTTCCGCGACTGCTTGGACACTACCGCGCCTGCTTGGACGCTTCCGGGCCTGCTTGCATGCTTCCCCGCCTGCTTGGACGCTTCCGCGCCTGCGTGGACTCTTCTGCGTCTTCTTGCATACTTCCGCGCATGCTTGGACGCTTCCGCGCCTGCTTGGACGCTTCCGCGCCTGCTTGCATGCTTCCCCGCCTGCTTGGACGCTTCCGCGCCTGCTTGGACTCTTCTGCGTCTTCTTGCATACTTCCGCGCCTGCTGGGACGTTTCCACGCCTGCTTGGACGCTTCCGCGCCTACTTACATGCTTCCCCGCCTGCTTGGAAGCTTCCGCGCCTGCTTGGACACTTCTGCGTCTTCTTGCATGTTTCCGCGCCTGCTTGGACGTTTCCGCGCCTACTTGGACGTTTCCGCGCCTGCTTGGACGCTTCCGCGCCTGCTTGGACGCTTTCGCGCCTGCTTGGACTCTTCTACGTCTTCTTGCATGCTTCCGCGCCTGCTTGGACTCTTCTGCGCCTGCTTGGACTCTTCCGCGCCTGCTTGGACGCTACCGCGCCTGCTTGGACGCTTCCGCGACTGCTTGGACGATTCCGCGCCTGCTTGGACTCTTCTGCGCCTTCTTGCATGCTTCCGCGCCTACTTGGACGTTTCCGCGCCTGCTTGGACGTTTCCGCGCCTGCTTGGACGCTTCCGCGCCTGCTTGGACTCTTCCGCGCATGCTTGGACGCTTCCGCGCCTGCTTGGACGCTTCCGCGCCTGCTTGGACGCTTCCGCGCCTATATGGATGCTTCCGCGCCTGCTTGGACGCTTCCGCGCCTGCTTGGACTCTTCCGCGCATGAATGGACGCTTCCGCGCCTGCTTGGACGCTTCCGCGCCTATATGGATGCTTCCGCGCCTGCTTGGACGCTTCCGCGCCTGCTTGGACGCTTCCGCGCCTGCTTGGACGCTTCCACGCCTGCTTGGACGCTTCCGCGCCTGCTTGGACGCTTCCGCGACTGCTTGGACGCTTCCGCGCCTGCTTGCACGCTTTCGCGCCTGCTTGGACGCTTTCGCGCCTGATTGGACTCTTCTGCGCCTCCTTGCATGCTACGGCGCCTGCTTGGACGCTTCCACGCCTGCTTGCACGCTTCCGCGCCTGCTTGGACGCTTCCGCGCCTGCTTGGACGCTTCCGCGCCTGCTTGGACGCTTCCGCGCCTGCTTGGACGCTTCCACGCCTGCTTGGACGCTTCCGCGCCTGCTTGGCCGCTTCCGCGCCTGCTTGGACTCTTCCGCGCCTGGTTGGACGCTTCTGCGCCTGCTTCGACTATTCCGCGCCTGCTTGGACTCTTCCGCGCATGCTTGGACGCTTCCGCGCCTGCTTGGACGCTTCCGCGCCTGCTTGGACGCTTCCGCGCCTATATGGATGCTTCCGCGCCTGCTTGGACGCTTCCGCGCCTGCTTGGACGCTTCCGCGCCTGCTTGCACGGTTCTGCGCCTGCTTGGACGCTTCCGGGTCTGCTTGGACGCTACTGCGCCTGCTTGGACGCTACCGCGGCTGCTAGGACGCTTCCGCGCCGGCTTGGACTCTTCTGCGCCTTCTTGCATGCTTCCGCGCCTGCTTGGATGTTTACGCGCCTGCTTGGACGCTACCGCGACTGCTTGGACGCTTCCGCGCCTTCTTGCATGCTTCCGCGCCTGCTTGGACGTTTCCGCGCCTGCTTGGACGTTTCCGCGCCAGCTTGGACGCTACCGCGCCTGCTTGGACGCTACCGCGCCTGCTTGGACGCTTCCGCGACTGCTTGGACTCATCTGCGCCTTCTTGCATGCTACCGCACCTGCTTGGACGCTTCCGCGCCTGCTTGCATGCTTCCCCGCCTGCTTGGACGCTTCCGCGCCTGCTTGGACTCTTCTGCATCTTCTTGCAAGCTTCCGCGCCTGCTTGGACGCTACCGCGCCAGCTTGGACGCTACCGCGCCTGCTTGGACGCTGCCGCGCCTGCTTGGACGCTGCCGCGCCTGCTTGGACGCTTCCGCAACTGCTTGGACGCTTCCGCGCCTGGTTGGACGCTACCGCGCCTGCTTGCATGCTTCCCCGCCTGCTTGGACGCTTCCGCGCCTGCTTGGACTCTTCTGCGTCTTCTTGCATGCTTCCGCGCCTGCTTGGACGTTTCCGCGCCTGCTTGGACGCTACCGCGCCTGCTTGGACGCTTCCGCGACTGCTTGGTCGCTTCCGCGCCTGCTTGCATGCTTCCCCGCCTGCTTGGACGCTTCCGCGCCTGCTTGGACTCTTCTGCGCCTTCTTGCATGCTGCCGCGCCTACTTGGACGTTTCCGCGCCTGCTTGGACGCTACCGCGCCTGCTTGGACGCTACCGCGCCTGCTTGGACGCTTCCGCGACTGCTTGGACGCTTCCGCGCCTTGTTGGACACTACCGCGCCTGCTTGGACGCTTCCGCGACTGCTTGGACGCTTCCGCGACTGCTTGGAGGCTTCCGCGCCTGCTTGGACGCTTCCGCGCCTGCTTGGACGCTTCCGCGCCTGCTTGGACGCTTCCGCGCCTGCTTGCATGCTTCCCCGCCTGCTTGGACGCTTCCGCGCCTGCTTGGACGCTTCCGCGACTGCTTGGACACTACCGCGCCTGCTTGGACGCTTCCGGGCCTGCTTGCATGCTTCCCCGCCTGCTTGGACGCTTCCGCGCCTGCTTGGACTCTTCTGCGTCTTCTTGCATACTTCCGCGCATGCTTGGACGCTTCCGCGCCTGCTTGGACGCTTCCGCGCCTGCTTGCATGCTTCCCCGCCTGCTTGGACGCTTCCGCGCCTGCTTGGACTCTTCTGCGTCTTCTTGCATACTTCCGCGCCTGCTGGGACGTTTCCACGCCTGCTTGGACGCTTCCGCGCCTACTTGCATGCTTCCCCGCCTGCTTGGAAGCTTCCGCGCCTGCTTGGACACTTCTGCGTCTTCTTGCATGTTTCCGCGCCTGCTTGGACGTTTCCGCGCCTACTTGGACGTTTCCGCGCCTGCTTGGACGCTTCCGCGCCTGCTTGGACGCTTTCGCGCCTGCTTGGACTCTTCTACGTCTTCTTGCATGCTTCCGCGCCTGCTTGGACTCTTCTGCGCCTGCTTGGACTCTTCCGCGCCTGCTTGGACGCTACCGCGCCTGCTTGGACGCTTCCGCGACTGCTTGGACGCTTCCGCGCCTGCTTGGACTCTTCTGCGCCTTCTTGCATGCTTCCGCGCCTACTTGGACGTTTCCGCGCCTGCTTGGACGTTTCCGCGCCTGCTTGGACGCTTCCGCGCCTGCTTGGACTCTTCCGCGCCTGCTTGGACTCTTCCGCGCTTGCTTGGACGCTTCCGCGCCTGCTTGGACGCTTCCACGCCTGCTTGGACGCTTCCACGCCTGCTTGGACGCTTCCGCGCCTGCTTGGACGCTTCCGCGCCTGCTTGGACTCTTCCGCGCTTGCTTGGACGCTTCCGCGCCTGCTTGGACGCTTCCACGCCTGCTTGGACGCTTCCGCGCCTGCTTGGACGCTTCCGCGCCTGCTTGGACGCTTCCGCGACTGCTTGGACGCTTCCGCGCCTGCTTGCACGCTTCCGCGCCTGCTTGGACTCTTCTGCGCCTTCTTGCATGCTTCCGCACCTGCTTGGACTTTTTCGCGCCTGCTTGGATGCTTCCGCGCCTGCTTGCATGCTTCCGTTCCTGCTTGGACGCTTCCGCGCATGCTTGGACTCTTCTGCTCCTTCTTGCATGCTTCCGCGCCTGCTTGGACGCTACTGCGCCTGCTTGGACGCTTCCGCGACTGCATGGACGCTTCCGCGCCTGCTTGGACGCTTCCGCGACTGCTTGAACGCTTCCGCGCCTGCTTGGACGATTCCGCGCCTGCTTTCACGGTTTCGCGCCTGCTTGGACTCTTCTGCGTCTTCTTGCATGCTTCCGCGCCTGCTTGGACGCTACCGCGCCTGCTTGGACGCTTCCGCGCCTGCTTGGACGTTTCCGCGCATGCTTGGACTCTTCTGCTCCTTCTTGCATGCTTCCGCGCCTGCTTGGACGCTACTGCGCCTGCTTGGACGCTTCCGCGCCTGCTTGGACGCTACTGCGCCTGCTTGGACGCTACCGCGGCTGCTAGGACGCTTCCGCGCCGGCTTGGACTCTTCTGCGCCTTCTTGCATGCTTCCGCGCCTGCTTGGATGTTTACGCGCCTGCTTGGACGCTACCGCGACTGCTTGGACGCTTCCGCGCCTTCTTGCATGCTTCCGCGCCTGCTTGGACGTTTCCGCGCCTGCTTGGACGTTTCCGCGCCAGCTTGGACGCTACCGCGCCTGCTTGGACGCTACCGCGCCTGCTTGGACGTTTCCCCGCCTGCTTGGACGCTTCCGCGCCTGCTTGGACGCTTTTGCGCCTGCTTGGACGCTTCCGCGCCTGCTTGGACTCTTCTGCGCCTTCTTGCATGCTGCCGCGCCTGCTTGGACACTTCCGCGACTGCTTGGACGCTTCCGCGCCTGCTTGGACTCTTCTGCGCCTTCTTGCATGGTTCCGCGCCTGCTTGGACGTTTCCGCGCCTGCTTGGTCGCTTCCGCGCCTGCTTGGACTCTTCTGCGCCTTCTTGCATGCTTCCGCGCCTACTTGGACGTTTCCGCGCCTGCTTGGACTCCTCTGCGCCTTCTTGCATGCTTCCGCGCCTGCTTGGACGCTTCCGCGACTGCTTGGACGCTTCCGCGCATGCTTGGACTCTTCTGCTCCTTCTTGCATGCTTCCGCGCCTGCTTGGACGCTACTGCGCCTGCTTGGACGCTTCCGCGCCTGCTTGGACGCTTCCGCAACTTCTTGGACGCTACCGCGCCTGCTTGGACGCTTCCGCGCCTGCTTGGACGCTTCCGCGCCTGCTTGGACTCTTCTGCGTCTTCTTGGATGTTTCTGCGCCTGCTTGGACGCTTCCGCGCATGCATGGACGCTTCCGCGCCTGCTTGGACTCTTCTGCGCCTTCTTGCATGCTTCCGCCCCTTCTTGGACGCTTGCGCGCCTACTTGCACGGTTCTGCGCCTGCTTGGACGCTTCCGCGCCTGCTTGGACTCTTCCACGCCTGCTTGGACGCTTCCGCGCCTGCTTGGACTCTTCTGCGCCTTCTTGCATGCTTCCGCGCCTGCTTGGACTTTTTCGCGCCTGCTTGGATGCTTCCGCGCCTTCTTGCATGCTTCCGCGCCTGCTTGGACGTTTCCCCGCCTGCTTGGACGCTTCCGCGCCTGCTTGGACGTTTCCGCGCCTGCTTGGACTCCTCTGCGCCTTCTTGCATGCTTCCGCGCCTGCTTGGACGCTTCCGCGCCTGCATGGACGCTTCCGCGCCTGCTTGGACGCTTTTGCGCCTGCTTGGACGCTTCCGCGCCTGCTTGGACTCTTCTGCGCCTTCTTGCATGCTGCCGCGCCTGCTTGGACACTTCCGCGACTGCTTGGACGCTTCCGCGCCTGCTTGGACTCTTCTGCGCCTTCTTGCATGGTTCCGCGCCTGCTTGGACGTTTCCGCGCCTGCTTGGTCGCTTCCGCGCCTGCTTGGACTCTTCTGCGCCTTCTTGCATGCTTCCGCGCCTACTTGGACGTTTCCGCGCCTGCTTGGACTCCTCTGCGCCTTCTTGCATGCTTCCGCGCCTGCTTGGACGCTTCCGCGACTGCTTGGACGCTTCCGCGCATGCTTGGACTCTTCTGCTCCTTCTTGCATGCTTCCGCGCCTGCTTGGGCGCTACTGCGCCTGCTTGGACGCTTCCGCGCCTGCTTGGACGCTTCCGCAACTTCTTGGACGCTACCGCGCCTGCTTGGACGCTTCCGCGCCTGCTTGGACGCTTCCGCGCCTGCTTGGACTCTTCTGCGTCTTCTTGGATGTTTCTGCGCCTGCTTGGACGCTTCCGCGCATGCATGGACGCTTCCGCGCCTGCTTGGACTCTTCTGCGCCTTCTTGCATGCTTCCGCCCCTTCTTGGACGCTTGCGCGCCTACTTGCACGGTTCTGCGCCTGCTTGGACGCTTCCGCGCCTGCTTGGACTCTTCCACGCCTGCTTGGACGCTTCCGCGCCTGCTTGGACTCTTCTGCGCCTTCTTGCATGCTTCCGCGCCTGCTTGGACTTTTTCGCGCCTGCTTGGATGCTTCCGCGCCTGCTTGCATGCTTCCGTTCCTGCTTGGACGCTACCGCGCCTGCTTGGACGCTACTGCGCCTGCTTGGACGCTTCCGCGACTGCTTGGACGCTTCCGCGCCTGCTTGGACGCTTCCGCGACTGCTTGGACGCTCCCGCGCCTGCTTGGACTCTTCTGCGCCTTCTTGCATGCTATCCCGCCTGCTTGGACGCTTCGCGCCTGCTTGCACGGTTCTGCGCCTGCTTGCATGCTTCCCCGCCTGCTTAGACGCTTCCGCGCCTGCTTGGACTCTTCTGCGTCTTCTTGCATGCTACCGTGCCTGCTTGGACGTTTCCGCGCCTGCTTGGACGCTTCCGCGCTTGCTTGGACGCTTCCGCGACTGCTTGGACGCTTCCGCGCATGCTTGGACTCTTCTGCTCCTTCTTGCATGCTTCCGCGCCTGCTTGGAGGCTTCTGCGCCTGCTTGGACGCTTCCGCGCCTGCTTGGACTCTTCTGCGTCTTCTTGCATGCTCCCGCGCCTGCTTGGACGCTACCGCGCCTGCTTGGACTCTTCTGCTCCTTCTTGCATGCTTCCGCGCCTACTTGGACGTTTCCGCGGAAGCTTGGACGCTCCCGCGCCTGCTTGCATGCTTCCCCACCTCCTTGGACGCTTCCGCGCCTGCTTGGACTCTTCTGCGTCTTCTTGCATGCTTCCGCGCCTGCTTGGACGCTACCGTGCCTGCTTGGACACTTCCGCGACTGCTTGGACGCTACCGCGACTTCTTGGACGCTACCGCGCCTGCTTGGACGCTTCCGCGCCTGCTTGGACGCTTCCGCGCCTGCTTGGACTCTTCTGCGCCTTCTTGCATGCTTCCGCGCCTGCTGGGACGCTACCGCGCCTGCTTGGACACTTCCGCGCCTGCTTGCATGCTTCCCCGCCTGCTTGGACGCTTCCGCGCCTGCTTGGACTCTTCTGCGTCTTCTTGCATGCTCCCGCGCCTGCTTGGACGCTACCGCGCCTGCTTGGACTCTTCTGCTCCTTCTTGCATGCTTCCGCGCCTACTTGGACGTTTCCGCGGAAGCTTGGACGCTCCCGCGCCTGCTTGCATGCTTCCCCACCTCCTTGGACGCTTCCGCGCCTGCTTGGCCGCTTCCGCGCCTGCTTGGACGCTTCCGCGACTGCTTGGTCGCTTCCGCGTCTTCTTGCATGCTTCCGCGCCTGCTTGGACGCTACCGTGCCTGCTTGGACGTTTCCGCGCCTGCTTGGACGCTTCCGCGCCTGCTTGGACGCTTCCGCGCCTGCTTGGACGCTTCCACGCCTGCTTGGACGCTTCCGCGCCTGCTTGGCCGCTTCCGCGCCTGCTTGGACTCTTCCGCGCCTGGTTGGACGCTTCTGCGCCTGCTTCGACTATTCCGCGCCTGCTTGGACTCTTCCGCGCATGCTTGGACGCTTCCGCGCCTGCTTGGACGCTTCCGCGCCTGCTTGGACGCTTCCGCGCCTATATGGATGCTTCCGCGCCTGCTTGGACGCTTCCGCGCCTGCTTGGACGCTTCCGCGCCTGCTTGCACGGTTCTGCGCCTGCTTGGACGCTTCCGGGTCTGCTTGGACGCTACTGCGCCTGCTTGGACGCTACCGCGGCTGCTAGGACGCTTCCGCGCCGGCTTGGACTCTTCTGCGCCTTCTTGCATGCTTCCGCGCCTGCTTGGATGTTTACGCGCCTGCTTGGACGCTACCGCGACTGCTTGGACGCTTCCGCGCCTTCTTGCATGCTTCCGCGCCTGCTTGGACGTTTCCGCGCCTGCTTGGACGTTTCCGCGCCAGCTTGGACGCTACCGCGCCTGCTTGGACGCTACCGCGCCTGCTTGGACGCTTCCGCGACTGCTTGGACTCATCTGCGCCTTCTTGCATGCTACCGCACCTGCTTGGACGCTTCCGCGCCTGCTTGCATGCTTCCCCGCCTGCTTGGACGCTTCCGCGCCTGCTTGGACTCTTCTGCATCTTCTTGCAAGCTTCCGCGCCTGCTTGGACGCTACCGCGCCAGCTTGGACGCTACCGCGCCTGCTTGGACGCTGCCGCGCCTGCTTGGACGCTGCCGCGCCTGCTTGGACGCTTCCGCAACTGCTTGGACGCTTCCGCGCCTGGTTGGACGCTACCGCGCCTGCTTGCATGCTTCCCCGCCTGCTTGGACGCTTCCGCGCCTGCTTGGACTCTTCTGCGTCTTCTTGCATGCTTCCGCGCCTGCTTGGACGTTTCCGCGCCTGCTTGGACGCTACCGCGCCTGCTTGGACGCTTCCGCGACTGCTTGGTCGCTTCCGCGCCTGCTTGCATGCTTCCCCGCCTGCTTGGACGCTTCCGCGCCTGCTTGGACTCTTCTGCGCCTTCTTGCATGCTGCCGCGCCTACTTGGACGTTTCCGCGCCTGCTTGGACGCTACCGCGCCTGCTTGGACGCTACCGCGCCTGCTTGGACGCTTCCGCGACTGCTTGGACGCTTCCGCGCCTTGTTGGACACTACCGCGCCTGCTTGGACGCTTCCGCGACTGCTTGGACGCTTCCGCGACTGCTTGGAGGCTTCCGCGCCTGCTTGGACGCTTCCGCGCCTGCTTGGACGCTTCCGCGCCTGCTTGGACGCTACCGCGCCTGCTTGCATGCTTCCCCGCCTGCTTGGACGCTTCCGCGCCTGCTTGGACGCTTCCGCGACTGCTTGGACACTACCGCGCCTGCTTGGACGCTTCCGGGCCTGCTTGCATGCTTCCCCGCCTGCTTGGACGCTTCCGCGCCTGCTTGGACTCTTCTGCGTCTTCTTGCATACTTCCGCGCATGCTTGGACGCTTCCGCGCCTGCTTGGACGCTTCCGCGCCTGCTTGCATGCTTCCCCGCCTGCTTGGACGCTTCCGCGCCTGCTTGGACTCTTCTGCGTCTTCTTGCATACTTCCGCGCCTGCTGGGACGTTTCCACGCCTGCTTGGACGCTTCCGCGCCTACTTGCATGCTTCCCCGCCTGCTTGGAAGCTTCCGCGCCTGCTTGGACACTTCTGCGTCTTCTTGCATGTTTCCGCGCCTGCTTGGACGTTTCCGCGCCTACTTGGACGTTTCCGCGCCTGCTTGGACGCTTCCGCGCCTGCTTGGACGCTTTCGCGCCTGCTTGGACTCTTCTACGTCTTCTTGCATGCTTCCGCGCCTGCTTGGACTCTTCTGCGCCTGCTTGGACTCTTCCGCGCCTGCTTGGACGCTACCGCGCCTGCTTGGACGCTTCCGCGACTGCTTGGACGCTTCCGCGCCTGCTTGGACTCTTCTGCGCCTTCTTGCATGCTTCCGCGCCTACTTGGACGTTTCCGCGCCTGCTTGGACGTTTCCGCGCCTGCTTGGACGCTTCCGCGCCTGCTTGGACTCTTCCGCGCATGCTTGGACGCTTCCGCGCCTGCTTGGACGCTTCCGCGCCTGCTTGGACGCTTCCGCGCCTATATGGATGCTTCCGCGCCTGCTTGGACGCTTCCGCGCCTGCTTGGACTCTTCCGCGCATGAATGGACGCTTCCGCGCCTGCTTGGACGCTTCCGCGCCTATATGGATGCTTCCGCGCCTGCTTGGACGCTTCCGCGCCTGCTTGGACGCTTCCGCGCCTGCTTGGACGCTTCCACGCCTGCTTGGACGCTTCCGCGCCTGCTTGGACGCTTCTGCGCATGTATGGATGCTTCCGCGCCTGCTTGGACGCTTCCGCGCCTGCTTGGACGCTTCCGCGACTGCTTGGACGCTTCCGCGCCTGCTTGCACGCTTTCGCGCCTGCTTGGACGCTTTCGCGCCTGATTGGACTCTTCTGCGCCTCCTTGCATGCTACGGCGCCTGCTTGGACGCTTCCACGCCTGCTTGCACGCTTCCGCGCCTGCTTGGACGCTTCCGCGCCTGCTTGGACGCTTCCGCGCCTGCTTGGACGCTTCCGCGCCTGCTTGGACGCTTCCACGCCTGCTTGGACGCTTCCGCGCCTGCTTGGACGCTTCCGCGCCTGCTTGGACTCTTCCGCGCCTGGTTGGACGCTTCTGCGCCTGCTTCGACTATTCCGCGCCTGCTTGGACTCTTCCGCGCATGCTTGGACGCTTCCGCGCCTGCTTGGACGCTTCCGCGCCTGCTTGGACGCTTCCGCGCCGATATGGATGCTTCCGCGCCTGCTTGGACGCTTCCGCGCCTGCTTGGACGCTTCCGCGCCTGCTTGCACGGTTCTGCGCCTGCTTGGACGCTTCCGGGTCTGCTTGGACGCTTCCGCGCCTGCTTGGACGCTTCCGCGCCTGCTTGGACGCTTCCGCGCCTGCTTGGACGCTTCCACGCCTGCTTGGACGCTTCCGCGCCTGCTTGGACGCTTCCGCGCCTGCTTGGACTCTTCCGCGCTTGCTTGGACGCTTCCGCGCCTGCTTGGACGCTTCCACGCCTGCTTGGACGCTTCCGCGCCTGCTTGGACGCTTCCGCGCCTGCTTGGACGCTTCCGCGACTGCTTGGACGCTTCCGCGCCTGCTTGCACGCTTCCGCGCCTGCTTGGACTCTTCTGCGCCTTCTTGCATGCTTCCGCACCTGCTTGGACTTTTTCGCGCCTGCTTGGATGCTTCCGCGCCTGCTTGCATGCTTCCGTTCCTGCTTGGACGCTTCCGCGCATGCTTGGACTCTTCTGCTCCTTCTTGCATGCTTCCGCGCCTGCTTGGACGCTACTGCGCCTGCTTGGACGCTTCCGCGACTGCATGGACGCTTCCGCGCCTGCTTGGACGCTTCCGCGACTGCTTGGACGCTTCCGCGCCTGCTTGGACGATTCCGCGCCTGCTTTCACGGTTTCGCGCCTGCTTGGACTCTTCTGCGTCTTCTTGCATGCTTCCGCGCCTGCTTGGACGCTACCGCGCCTGCTTGGACGCTTCCGCGCCTGCTTGGACGTTTCCGCGCATGCTTGGACTCTTCTGCTCCTTCTTGCATGCTTCCGCGCCTGCTTGGACGCTACTGCGCCTGCTTGGACGCTTCCGCGCCTGCTTGGACGCTACTGCGCCTGCTTGGACGCTACCGCGGCTGCTAGGACGCTTCCGCGCCGGCTTGGACTCTTCTGCGCCTTCTTGCATGCTTCCGCGCCTGCTTGGATGTTTACGCGCCTGCTTGGACGCTACCGCGACTGCTTGGACGCTTCCGCGCCTTCTTGCATGCTTCCGCGCCTGCTTGGACGTTTCCGCGCCTGCTTGGACGTTTCCGCGCCAGCTTGGACGCTACCGCGCCTGCTTGGACGCTACCGCGCCTGCTTGGACGTTTCCCCGCCTGCTTGGACGCTTCCGCGCCTGCTTGGACGCTTTTGCGCCTGCTTGGACGCTTCCGCGCCTGCTTGGACTCTTCTGCGCCTTCTTGCATGCTGCCGCGCCTGCTTGGACACTTCCGCGACTGCTTGGACGCTTCCGCGCCTGCTTGGACTCTTCTGCGCCTTCTTGCATGGTTCCGCGCCTGCTTGGACGTTTCCGCGCCTGCTTGGTCGCTTCCGCGCCTGCTTGGACTCTTCTGCGCCTTCTTGCATGCTTCCGCGCCTACTTGGACGTTTCCGCGCCTGCTTGGACTCCTCTGCGCCTTCTTGCATGCTTCCGCGCCTGCTTGGACGCTTCCGCGACTGCTTGGACGCTTCCGCGCATGCTTGGACTCTTCTGCTCCTTCTTGCATGCTTCCGCGCCTGCTTGGACGCTACTGCGCCTGCTTGGACGCTTCCGCGCCTGCTTGGACGCTTCCGCAACTTCTTGGACGCTACCGCGCCTGCTTGGACGCTTCCGCGCCTGCTTGGACGTTTCCGCGCCTGCTTGGACTCTTCTGCGTCTTCTTGGATGTTTCTGCGCCTGCTTGGACGCTTCCGCGCATGCATGGACGCTTCCGCGCCTGCTTGGACTCTTCTGCGCCTTCTTGCATGCTTCCGCCCCTTCTTGGACGCTTGCGCGCCTACTTGCACGGTTCTGCGCCTGCTTGGACGCTTCCGCGCCTGCTTGGATTCTTCTGCGCCTTCTTGCATGCTTCCGCGCCTGCTTGGACTTTTTCGCGCCTGCTTGGATGCTTCCGCGCCTTCTTGCATGCTTCCGCGCCTGCTTGGACGTTTCCCCGCCTGCTTGGACGCTTCCGCGCCTGCTTGGACGTTTCCGCGCCTGCTTGGACTCCTCTGCGCCTTCTTGCATGCTTCCGCGCCTGCTTGGACGCTTCCGCGCCTGCATGGACGCTTCCGCGCCTGCTTGGACGCTTTTGCGCCTGCTTGGACGCTTCCGCGCCTGCTTGGACTCTTCTGCGCCTTCTTGCATGCTGCCGCGCCTGCTTGGACACTTCCGCGACTGCTTGGACGCTTCCGCGCCTGCTTGGACTCTTCTGCGCCTTCTTGCATGGTTCCGCGCCTGCTTGGACGTTTCCGCGCCTGCTTGGTCGCTTCCGCGCCTGCTTGGACTCTTCTGCGCCTTCTTGCATGCTTCCGCGCCTACTTGGACGTTTCCGCGCCTGCTTGGACTCCTCTGCGCCTTCTTGCATGCTTCCGCGCCTGCTTGGACGCTTCCGCGACTGCTTGGACGCTTCCGCGCATGCTTGGACTCTTCTGCTCCTTCTTGCATGCTTCCGCGCCTGCTTGGGCGCTACTGCGCCTGCTTGGACGCTTCCGCGCCTGCTTGGACGCTTCCGCAACTTCTTGGACGCTACCGCGCCTGCTTGGACGCTTCCGCGCCTGCTTGGACGCTTCCGCGCCTGCTTGGACTCTTCTGCGTCTTCTTGGATGTTTCTGCGCCTGCTTGGACGCTTCCGCGCATGCATGGACGCTTCCGCGCCTGCTTGGACTCTTCTGCGCCTTCTTGCATGCTTCCGCCCCTTCTTGGACGCTTGCGCGCCTACTTGCACGGTTCTGCGCCTGCTTGGACGCTTCCGCGCCTGCTTGGACTCTTCCACGCCTGCTTGGACGCTTCCGCGCCTGCTTGGACTCTTCTGCGCCTTCTTGCATGCTTCCGCGCCTGCTTGGACTTTTTCGCGCCTGCTTGGATGCTTCCGCGCCTGCTTGCATGCTTCCGTTCCTGCTTGGACGCTACCGCGCCTGCTTGGACGCTACTGCGCCTGCTTGGACGCTTCCGCGACTGCTTGGACGCTTCCGCGCCTGCTTGGACGCTTCCGCGACTGCTTGGACGCTCCCGCGCCTGCTTGGACTCTTCTGCGCCTTCTTGCATGCTATCCCGCCTGCTTGGACGCTTCGCGCCTGCTTGCACGGTTCTGCGCCTGCTTGCATGCTTCCCCGCCTGCTTAGACGCTTCCGCGCCTGCTTGGACTCTTCTGCGTCTTCTTGCATGCTACCGTGCCTGCTTGGACGTTTCCGCGCCTGCTTGGACGCTTCCGCGCTTGCTTGGACGCTTCCGCGACTGCTTGGACGCTTCCGCGCATGCTTGGACTCTTCTGCTCCTTCTTGCATGCTTCCGCGCCTGCTTGGAGGCTTCTGCGCCTGCTTGGACGCTTCCGCGCCTGCTTGGACTCTTCTGCGTCTTCTTGCATGCTCCCGCGCCTGCTTGGACGCTACCGCGCCTGCTTGGACTCTTCTGCTCCTTCTTGCATGCTTCCGCGCCTACTTGGACGTTTCCGCGGAAGCTTGGACGCTCCCGCGCCTGCTTGCATGCTTCCCCACCTCCTTGGACGCTTCCGCGCCTGCTTGGACTCTTCTGCGTCTTCTTGCATGCTTCCGCGCCTGCTTGGACGCTACCGTGCCTGCTTGGACACTTCCGCGACTGCTTGGACGCTACCGCGACTTCTTGGACGCTACCGCGCCTGCTTGGACGCTTCCGCGCCTGCTTGGACGCTTCCGCGCCTGCTTGGACTCTTCTGCGCCTTCTTGCATGCTTCCGCGCCTCCTGGGACGCTACCGCGCCTGCTTGGACACTTCCGCGCCTGCTTGCATGCTTCCCCGCCTGCTTGGACGCTTCCGCGCCTGCTTGGACTCTTCTGCGTCTTCTTGCAAGCTTCCGCGCCTGCTTGGACGTTTCCGCGCCTGCTTGGACGGTACCGCGCCTGCTTTCACGGTTTCGCGCCTACTTGGACTCTTCTGCGTCTTCTTGCATGCTTCCGCGCCTGCTTGGACGTTTCCGCGCCTGCTTGGACGCTACCGCGCCTGCTTGGACTCCTCTGCGCCTTCTTGCATGCTTCCGCGCCTACTTGGATGTTCCGCACCTGCTTCGCCGCTTCCGCGCCTGCTTGGACGCTACCGCGCCTGCTTGGACGCTACCGCGACTTCTTGGACGCTACCGCGCCTGCTTGCATGCTTCCCCGCCTGCTTGGACGCTTCCGCGACTGCTTGGACGCTTCCCCGCCTGCTTGGACAATTCTGCGCCTTCTTGCATGCTTGCGCGCCTGCTTGGACGCTACCGCGCCTGCTTGGACGCTTCCGCGCCTGCATGGACGCTTCCGCGCCTGCTTGGACGCTTTCGCGCCTGCTTGGTCGCTTCCGCGCCTATATGGATGCTTCCGCGCCTGCGTGGACGCTTCCGCGCCTGCTTGGACTCCTCTGCGCCTTCTTGCATGCTTCCGCGCCTGCTTGGACGTTTCCCCGCCTGCTTGGACGCTTCCGCGCCTGCTTGGCCTCTACTGCGCCTTCTTGCATGCTGCCGCGCCTGCTTGGACGCTACCGCGCCTGCTTGGACGCTACCGCGACTTCTTGGACGCTACCGCGCATGCTTGGACTCTTCTGCTCCTTCTTGCATGCTTCCGCGCCTGCTTGGACGCTACTGCGCCTGCTTGGACGCTTCCGCGCCTGCTTGGACGCTTCCGCAACTTCTTGGACGCTACCGCGCCTGCTTGGACGCTTCCGCGCCTGCTTGGACGCTTCCGCGCCTGCTTGGACTCTTCTGCGTCTTCTTGGATGTTTCTGCGCCTGCTTGGACGCTTCCGCGCATGCATGGACGCTTCCGCGCCTGCTTGGACTCTTCTGCGCCTTCTTGCATGCTTCCGCCCCTTCTTGGACGCTTGCGCGCCTACTTGCACGGTTCTGCGCCTGCTTGGACGCTTCCGCGCCTGCTTGGACTCTTCCACGCCTGCTTGGACGCTTCCGCGCCTGCTTGGACTCTTCTGCGCCTTCTTGCATGCTTCCGCGCCTGCTTGGACTTTTTCGCGCCTGCTTGGATGCTTCCGCGCCTTCTTGCATGCTTCCGCGCCTGCTTGGACGTTTCCCCGCCTGCTTGGACGCTTCCGCGCCTGCTTGGACGTTTCCGCGCCTGCTTGGACTCCTCTGCGCCTTCTTGCATGCTTCCGCGCCTGCTTGGACGCTTCCGCGCCTGCATGGACGCTACCGCGCCTGCTTGGACGCTTTTGCGCCTGCTTGGACGCTTCCGCGCCTGCTTGGACTCTTCTGCGCCTTCTTGCATGCTGCCGCGCCTGCTTGGACACTTCCGCGACTGCTTGGACACTTCCGCGACTGCTTGGACGCTTCCGCGCCTGCTTGGACTCTTCTGCGCCTTCTTGCATGGTTCCGCGCCTGCTTGGACGTTTCCGCGCCTGCTTGGTCGCTTCCGCGCCTGCTTGGACTCTTCTGCGCCTTCTTGCATGCTTCCGCGCCTACTTGGACGTTTCCGCGCCTGCTTGGACTCCTCTGCGCCTTCTTGCATGCTTCCGCGCCTGCTTGGACGCTTCCGCGACTGCTTGGACGCTTCCGCGCGTGCTTGGACTCTTCTGCTCCTTCTTGCATGCTTCCGCGCCTGCTTGGACGCTACTGCGCCTGCTTGGACGCTTCCGCGCCTGCTTGGACGCTTCCGCAACTTCTTGGACGCTACCGCGCCTGCTTGGACGCTTCCGCGCCTGCTTGGACGCTTCCGCGCCTGCTTGGACTCTTCTGCATCTTCTTGCAAGCTTCCGCGCCTGCTTGGACGCTACCGCGCCAGCTTGGACGCTACCGCGCCTGCTTGGACGCTGCCGCGCCTGCTTGGACGCTGCCGCGCCTGCTTGGACGCTTCCGCAACTGCTTGGACGCTTCCGCGCCTGGTTGGACGCTACCGCGCCTGCTTGCATGCTTCCCCGCCTGCTTGGACGCTTCCGCGCCTGCTTGGACTCTTCTGCGTCTTCTTGCATGCTTCCGCGCCTGCTTGGACGTTTCCGCGCCTGCTTGGACGCTACCGCGCCTGCTTGGACGCTTCCGCGACTGCTTGGTCGCTTCCGCGCCTGCTTGCATGCTTCCCCGCCTGCTTGGACGCTTCCGCGCCTGCTTGGACTCTTCTGCGCCTTCTTGCATGCTGCCGCGCCTACTTGGACGTTTCCGCGCCTGCTTGGACGCTACCGCGCCTGCTTGGACGCTACCGCGCCTGCTTGGACGCTTCCGCGACTGCTTGGACGCTTCCGCGCCTTGTTGGACACTACCGCGCCTGCTTGGACGCTTCCGCGACTGCTTGGACGCTTCCGCGACTGCTTGGAGGCTTCCGCGCCTGCTTGGACGCTTCCGCGCCTGCTTGGAAGCTTCCGCGCCTGCTTGGACGCTTCCGCGCCTGCTTGCATGCTTCCCCGCCTGCTTGGACGCTTCCGCGCCTGCTTGGACGCTTCCGCGACTGCTTGGACACTACCGCGCCTGCTTGGACGCTTCCGGGCCTGCTTGCATGCTTCCCCGCCTGCTTGGACGCTTCCGCGCCTGCTTGGACTCTTCTGCGTCTTCTTGCATACTTCCGCGCATGCTTGGACGCTTCCGCGCCTGCTTGGACGCTTCCGCGCCTGCTTGCATGCTTCCCCGCCTGCTTGGACGCTTCCGCGCCTGCTTGGACTCTTCTGCGTCTTCTTGCATACTTCCGCGCCTGCTGGGACGTTTCCACGCCTGCTTGGACGCTTCCGCGCCTACTTGCATGCTTCCCCGCCTGCTTGGAAGCTTCCGCGCCTGCTTGGACTCTTCTGCGCCTGCTTGGACTCTTCCGCGCCTGCTTGGACGCTACCGCGCCTGCTTGGACGCTTCCGCGACTGCTTGGACGCTTCCGCGCCTGCTTGGACTCTTCTGCGCCTTCTTGCATGCTTCCGCGCCTACTTGGACGTTTCCGCGCCTGCTTGGACGTTTCCGCGCCTGCTTGGACGCTTCCGCGCCTGCTTGGACTCTTCCGCGCATGCTTGGACGCTTCCGCGCCTGCTTGGACGCTTCCGCGCCTGCTTGGACGCTTCCGCGCCTATATGGATGCTTCCGCGCCTGCTTGGACGCTTCCGCGCCTGCTTGGACTCTTCCGCGCATGAATGGACGCTTCCGCGCCTGCTTGGACGCTTCCGCGCCTATATGGATGCTTCCGCGCCTGCTTGGACGCTTCCGCGCCTGCTTGGACGCTTCCGCGCCTGCTTGGACGCTTCCACGCCTGCTTGGACGCTTCCGCGCCTGCTTGGACGCTTCTGCGCATGTATGGATGCTTCCGCGCCTGCTTGGACGCTTCCGCGCCTGCTTGGACGCTTCCGCGACTGCTTGGACGCTTCCGCGCCTGCTTGCACGCTTTCGCGCCTGCTTGGACGCTTTCGCGCCTGATTGGACTCTTCTGCGCCTCCTTGCATGCTACGGCGCCTGCTTGGACGCTTCCACGCCTGCTTGCACGCTTCCGCGCCTGCTTGGACGCTTCCGCGCCTGCTTGGACTCTTCCGCGCTTGCTTGGACGCTTCCGCGCCTGCTTGGACGCTTCCACGCCTGCTTGGACGCTTCCGCGCCTGCTTGGACGCTTCCGCGCCTGCTTGGACGCTTCCGCGACTGCTTGGACGCTTCCGCGCCTGCTTGCATGCTTCCCCGCCTGCTTGGACGCTTCCGCGCCTGCTTGGACTCTTCTGCGTCTTCTTGCATGCTTCCGCGCCTGCTTGGACGTTTCCGCGCCTGCTTGGACGCTACCGCGCCTGCTTGGACGCTTCCGCGACTGCTTGGTCGCTTCCGCGCCTGCTTGCATGCTTCCCCGCCTGCTTGGACGCTTCCGCGCCTGCTTGGACTCTTCTGCGCCTTCTTGCATGCTGCCGCGCCTACTTGGACGTTTCCGCGCCTGCTTGGACGCTACCGCGCCTGCTTGGACGCTACCGCGCCTGCTTGGACGCTTCCGCGACTGCTTGGACGCTTCCGCGCCTTGTTGGACACTACCGCGCCTGCTTGGACGCTTCCGCGACTGCTTGGACGCTTCCGCGACTGCTTGGAGGCTTCCGCGCCTGCTTGGACGCTTCCGCGCCTGCTTGGAAGCTTCCGCGCCTGCTTGGACGCTTCCGCGCCTGCTTGCATGCTTCCCCGCCTGCTTGGACGCTTCCGCGCCTGCTTGGACGCTTCCGCGACTGCTTGGACACTACCGCGCCTGCTTGGACGCTTCCGGGCCTGCTTGCATGCTTCCCCGCCTGCTTGGACGCTTCCGCGCCTGCTTGGACTCTTCTGCGTCTTCTTGCATACTTCCGCGCATGCTTGGACGCTTCCGCGCCTGCTTGGACGCTTCCGCGCCTGCTTGCATGCTTCCCCGCCTGCTTGGACGCTTCCGCGCCTGCTTGGACTCTTCTGCGTCTTCTTGCATACTTCCGCGCCTGCTGGGACGTTTCCACGCCTGCTTGGACGCTTCCGCGCCTACTTGCATGCTTCCCCGCCTGCTTGGAAGCTTCCGCGCCTGCTTGGACTCTTCTGCGCCTGCTTGGACTCTTCCGCGCCTGCTTGGACGCTACCGCGCCTGCTTGGACGCTTCCGCGACTGCTTGGACGCTTCCGCGCCTGCTTGGACTCTTCTGCGCCTTCTTGCATGCTTCCGCGCCTACTTGGACGTTTCCGCGCCTGCTTGGACGTTTCCGCGCCTGCTTGGACGCTTCCGCGCCTGCTTGGACTCTTCCGCGCATGCTTGGACGCTTCCGCGCCTGCTTGGACGCTTCCGCGCCTGCTTGGACGCTTCCGCGCCTATATGGATGCTTCCGCGCCTGCTTGGACGCTTCCGCGCCTGCTTGGACTCTTCCGCGCATGAATGGACGCTTCCGCGCCTGCTTGGACGCTTCCGCGCCTATATGGATGCTTCCGCGCCTGCTTGGACGCTTCCGCGCCTGCTTGGACGCTTCCGCGACTTCTTGGACGCTACCGCGCCTGCTTGGACGCTTCCGCGCCTGCTTGGACGCTTCCGCGCATGCTTGGACGCTTCCGCGCCTGCTTGGACGCTTCCGCGCCTGCTTGGACGCTTCCGCGCCTATATGGATGCTTCCGCGCCTGCTTGGACGCTTCCGCGCCTGCTTGGACTCTTCCGCGCATGAATGGACGCTTCCGCGCCTGCTTGGACGCTTCCGCGCCTATATGGATGCTTCCGCGCCTGCTTGGACGCTTCCGCGCCTGCTTGGACGCTTCCGCGCCTGCTTGGACGCTTCCACGCCTGCTTGGACGCTTCCGCGCCTGCTTGGACGCTTCTGCGCATGTATGGATGCTTCCGCGCCTGCTTGGACGCTTCCGCGCCTGCTTGGACGCTTCCGCGACTGCTTGGACGCTTCCGCGCCTGCTTGCACGCTTTCGCGCCTGCTTGGACGCTTTCGCGCCTGATTGGACTCTTCTGCGCCTCCTTGCATGCTACGGCGCCTGCTTGGACGCTTCCACGCCTGCTTGCACGCTTCCGCGCCTGCTTGGACGCTTCCGCGCCTGCTTGGACGCTTCCGCGCCTGCTTGGACGCTTCCGCGCCTGCTTGGACGCTTCCACGCCTGCTTGGACGCTTCCGCGCCTGCTTGGACGCTTCCGCGCCTGCTTGGACTCTTCCGCGCCTGGTTGGACGCTTCTGCGCCTGCTTCGACTATTCCGCGCCTGCTTGGACTCTTCCGCGCATGCTTGGACGCTTCCGCGCCTGCTTGGACGCTTCCGCGCCTGCTTGGACGCTTCCGCGCCGATATGGATGCTTCCGCGCCTGCTTGGACGCTTCCGCGCCTGCTTGGACGCTTCCGCGCCTGCTTGCACGGTTCTGCGCCTGCTTGGACGCTTCCGGGTCTGCTTGGACGCTTCCGCGCCTGCTTGGACGCTTCCGCGCCTGCTTGGACGCTTCCGCGCCTGCTTGGACGCTTCCACGCCTGCTTGGACGCTTCCGCGCCTGCTTGGACGCTTCCGCGCCTGCTTGGACTCTTCCGCGCTTGCTTGGACGCTTCCGCGCCTGCTTGGACGCTTCCACGCCTGCTTGGACGCTTCCGCGCCTGCTTGGACGCTTCCGCGCCTGCTTGGACGCTTCCGCGACTGCTTGGACGCTTCCGCGCCTGCTTGCACGCTTCCGCGCCTGCTTGGACTCTTCTGCGCCTTCTTGCATGCTTCCGCACCTGCTTGGACTTTTTCGCGCCTGCTTGGATGCTTCCGCGCCTGCTTGCATGCTTCCGTTCCTGCTTGGACGCTTCCGCGCATGCTTGGACTCTTCTGCTCCTTCTTGCATGCTTCCGCGCCTGCTTGGACGCTACTGCGCCTGCTTGGACGCTTCCGCGACTGCATGGACGCTTCCGCGCCTGCTTGGACGCTTCCGCGACTGCTTGAACGCTTCCGCGCCTGCTTGGACGATTCCGCGCCTGCTTTCACGGTTTCGCGCCTGCTTGGACTCTTCTGCGTCTTCTTGCATGCTTCCGCGCCTGCTTGGACGCTACCGCGCCTGCTTGGACGCTTCCGCGCCTGCTTGGACGTTTCCGCGCATGCTTGGACTCTTCTGCTCCTTCTTGCATGCTTCCGCGCCTGCTTGGACGCTACTGCGCCTGCTTGGACGCTTCCGCGCCTGCTTGGACGCTACTGCGCCTGCTTGGACGCTACCGCGGCTGCTAGGACGCTTCCGCGCCGGCTTGGACTCTTCTGCGCCTTCTTGCATGCTTCCGCGCCTGCTTGGATGTTTACGCGCCTGCTTGGACGCTACCGCGACTGCTTGGACGCTTCCGCGCCTTCTTGCATGCTTCCGCGCCTGCTTGGACGTTTCCGCGCCTGCTTGGACGTTTCCGCGCCAGCTTGGACGCTACCGCGCCTGCTTGGACGCTACCGCGCCTGCTTGGACGTTTCCCCGCCTGCTTGGACGCTTCCGCGCCTGCTTGGACGCTTTTGCGCCTGCTTGGACGCTTCCGCGCCTGCTTGGACTCTTCTGCGCCTTCTTGCATGCTGCCGCGCCTGCTTGGACACTTCCGCGACTGCTTGGACGCTTCCGCGCCTGCTTGGACTCTTCTGCGCCTTCTTGCATGGTTCCGCGCCTGCTTGGACGTTTCCGCGCCTGCTTGGTCGCTTCCGCGCCTGCTTGGACTCTTCTGCGCCTTCTTGCATGCTTCCGCGCCTACTTGGACGTTTCCGCGCCTGCTTGGACTCCTCTGCGCCTTCTTGCATGCTTCCGCGCCTGCTTGGACGCTTCCGCGACTGCTTGGACGCTTCCGCGCATGCTTGGACTCTTCTGCTCCTTCTTGCATGCTTCCGCGCCTGCTTGGACGCTACTGCGCCTGCTTGGACGCTTCCGCGCCTGCTTGGACGCTTCCGCAACTTCTTGGACGCTACCGCGCCTGCTTGGACGCTTCCGCGCCTGCTTGGACGCTTCCGCGCCTGCTTGGACTCTTCTGCGTCTTCTTGGATGTTTCTGCGCCTGCTTGGACGCTTCCGCGCATGCATGGACGCTTCCGCGCCTGCTTGGACTCTTCTGCGCCTTCTTGCATGCTTCCGCCCCTTCTTGGACGCTTGCGCGCCTACTTGCACGGTTCTGCGCCTGCTTGGACGCTTCCGCGCCTGCTTGGACTCTTCCACGCCTGCTTGGACGCTTCCGCGCCTGCTTGGACTCTTCTGCGCCTTCTTGCATGCTTCCGCGCCTGCTTGGACTTTTTCGCGCCTGCTTGGATGCTTCCGCGCCTTCTTGCATGCTTCCGCGCCTGCTTGGACGTTTCCCCGCCTGCTTGGACGCTTCCGCGCCTGCTTGGACGTTTCCGCGCCTGCTTGGACTCCTCTGCGCCTTCTTGCATGCTTCCGCGCCTGCTTGGACGCTTCCGCGCCTGCATGGACGCTTCCGCGCCTGCTTGGACGCTTTTGCGCCTGCTTGGACGCTTCCGCGCCTGCTTGGACTCTTCTGCGCCTTCTTGCATGCTGCCGCGCCTGCTTGGACACTTCCGCGACTGCTTGGACGCTTCCGCGCCTGCTTGGACTCTTCTGCGCCTTCTTGCATGGTTCCGCGCCTGCTTGGACGTTTCCGCGCCTGCTTGGTCGCTTCCGCGCCTGCTTGGACTCTTCTGCGCCTTCTTGCATGCTTCCGCGCCTACTTGGACGTTTCCGCGCCTGCTTGGACTCCTCTGCGCCTTCTTGCATGCTTCCGCGCCTGCTTGGACGCTTCCGCGACTGCTTGGACGCTTCCGCGCATGCTTGGACTCTTCTGCTCCTTCTTGCATGCTTCCGCGCCTGCTTGGGCGCTACTGCGCCTGCTTGGACGCTTCCGCGCCTGCTTGGACGCTTCCGCAACTTCTTGGACGCTACCGCGCCTGCTTGGACGCTTCCGCGCCTGCTTGGACGCTTCCGCGCCTGCTTGGACTCTTCTGCGTCTTCTTGGATGTTTCTGCGCCTGCTTGGACGCTTCCGCGCATGCATGGACGCTTCCGCGCCTGCTTGGACTCTTCTGCGCCTTCTTGCATGCTTCCGCCCCTTCTTGGACGCTTGCGCGCCTACTTGCACGGTTCTGCGCCTGCTTGGACGCTTCCGCGCCTGCTTGGACTCTTCCACGCCTGCTTGGACGCTTCCGCGCCTGCTTGGACTCTTCTGCGCCTTCTTGCATGCTTCCGCGCCTGCTTGGACTTTTTCGCGCCTGCTTGGATGCTTCCGCGCCTGCTTGCATGCTTCCGTTCCTGCTTGGACGCTACCGCGCCTGCTTGGACGCTACTGCGCCTGCTTGGACGCTTCCGCGACTGCTTGGACGCTTCCGCGCCTGCTTGGACGCTTCCGCGACTGCTTGGACGCTCCCGCGCCTGCTTGGACTCTTCTGCGCCTTCTTGCATGCTATCCCGCCTGCTTGGACGCTTCGCGCCTGCTTGCACGGTTCTGCGCCTGCTTGCATGCTTCCCCGCCTGCTTAGACGCTTCCGCGCCTGCTTGGACTCTTCTGCGTCTTCTTGCATGCTACCGTGCCTGCTTGGACGTTTCCGCGCCTGCTTGGACGCTTCCGCGCTTGCTTGGACGCTTCCGCGACTGCTTGGACGCTTCCGCGCATGCTTGGACTCTTCTGCTCCTTCTTGCATGCTTCCGCGCCTGCTTGGAGGCTTCTGCGCCTGCTTGGACGCTTCCGCGCCTGCTTGGACTCTTCTGCGTCTTCTTGCATGCTCCCGCGCCTGCTTGGACGCTACCGCGCCTGCTTGGACTCTTCTGCTCCTTCTTGCATGCTTCCGCGCCTACTTGGACGTTTCCGCGGAAGCTTGGACGCTCCCGCGCCTGCTTGCATGCTTCCCCACCTCCTTGGACGCTTCCGCGCCTGCTTGGACTCTTCTGCGTCTTCTTGCATGCTTCCGCGCCTGCTTGGACGCTACCGTGCCTGCTTGGACACTTCCGCGACTGCTTGGACGCTACCGCGACTTCTTGGACGCTACCGCGCCTGCTTGGACGCTTCCGCGCCTGCTTGGACGCTTCCGCGCCTGCTTGGACTCTTCTGCGCCTTCTTGCATGCTTCCGCGCCTGCTGGGACGCTACCGCGCCTGCTTGGACACTTCCGCGCCTGCTTGCATGCTTCCCCGCCTGCTTGGACGCTTCCGCGCCTGCTTGGACTCTTCTGCGTCTTCTTGCAAGCTTCCGCGCCTGCTTGGACGTTTCCGCGCCTGCTTGGACGCTTCCGCGCCTGCTTGGACGCTTCCGCGCCTGCTTGGACGCTTCCACGCCTGCTTGGACGCTTCCGCGCCTGCTTGGCCGCTTCCGCGCCTGCTTGGACTCTTCCGCGCCTGGTTGGACGCTTCTGCGCCTGCTTCGACTATTCCGCGCCTGCTTGGACTCTTCCGCGCATGCTTGGACGCTTCCGCGCCTGCTTGGACGCTTCCGCGCCTGCTTGGACGCTTCCGCGCCTATATGGATGCTTCCGCGCCTGCTTGGACGCTTCCGCGCCTGCTTGGACGCTTCCGCGCCTGCTTGCACGGTTCTGCGCCTGCTTGGACGCTTCCGGGTCTGCTTGGACGCTACTGCGCCTGCTTGGACGCTACCGCGGCTGCTAGGACGCTTCCGCGCCGGCTTGGACTCTTCTGCGCCTTCTTGCATGCTTCCGCGCCTGCTTGGATGTTTACGCGCCTGCTTGGACGCTACCGCGACTGCTTGGACGCTTCCGCGCCTTCTTGCATGCTTCCGCGCCTGCTTGGACGTTTCCGCGCCTGCTTGGACGTTTCCGCGCCAGCTTGGACGCTACCGCGCCTGCTTGGACGCTACCGCGCCTGCTTGGACGCTTCCGCGACTGCTTGGACTCATCTGCGCCTTCTTGCATGCTACCGCACCTGCTTGGACGCTTCCGCGCCTGCTTGCATGCTTCCCCGCCTGCTTGGACGCTTCCGCGCCTGCTTGGACTCTTCTGCATCTTCTTGCAAGCTTCCGCGCCTGCTTGGACGCTACCGCGCCAGCTTGGACGCTACCGCGCCTGCTTGGACGCTGCCGCGCCTGCTTGGACGCTGCCGCGCCTGCTTGGACGCTTCCGCAACTGCTTGGACGCTTCCGCGCCTGGTTGGACGCTACCGCGCCTGCTTGCATGCTTCCCCGCCTGCTTGGACGCTTCCGCGCCTGCTTGGACTCTTCTGCGTCTTCTTGCATGCTTCCGCGCCTGCTTGGACGTTTCCGCGCCTGCTTGGACGCTACCGCGCCTGCTTGGACGCTTCCGCGACTGCTTGGTCGCTTCCGCGCCTGCTTGCATGCTTCCCCGCCTGCTTGGACGCTTCCGCGCCTGCTTGGACTCTTCTGCGCCTTCTTGCATGCTGCCGCGCCTACTTGGACGTTTCCGCGCCTGCTTGGACGCTACCGCGCCTGCTTGGACGCTACCGCGCCTGCTTGGACGCTTCCGCGACTGCTTGGACGCTTCCGCGCCTTGTTGGACACTACCGCGCCTGCTTGGACGCTTCCGCGACTGCTTGGACGCTTCCGCGACTGCTTGGAGGCTTCCGCGCCTGCTTGGACGCTTCCGCGCCTGCTTGGACGCTTCCGCGCCTGCTTGGACGCTTCCGCGCCTGCTTGCATGCTTCCCCGCCTGCTTGGACGCTTCCGCGCCTGCTTGGACGCTTCCGCGACTGCTTGGACACTACCGCGCCTGCTTGGACGCTTCCGGGCCTGCTTGCATGCTTCCCCGCCTGCTTGGACGCTTCCGCGCCTGCTTGGACTCTTCTGCGTCTTCTTGCATACTTCCGCGCATGCTTGGACGCTTCCGCGCCTGCTTGGACGCTTCCGCGCCTGCTTGCATGCTTCCCCGCCTGCTTGGACGCTTCCGCGCCTGCTTGGACTCTTCTGCGTCTTCTTGCATACTTCCGCGCCTGCTGGGACGTTTCCACGCCTGCTTGGACGCTTCCGCGCCTACTTGCATGCTTCCCCGCCTGCTTGGAAGCTTCCGCGCCTGCTTGGACACTTCTGCGTCTTCTTGCATGTTTCCGCGCCTGCTTGGACGTTTCCGCGCCTACTTGGACGTTTCCGCGCCTGCTTGGACGCTTCCGCGCCTGCTTGGACGCTTTCGCGCCTGCTTGGACTCTTCTACGTCTTCTTGCATGCTTCCGCGCCTGCTTGGACTCTTCTGCGCCTGCTTGGACTCTTCCGCGCCTGCTTGGACGCTACCGCGCCTGCTTGGACGCTTCCGCGACTGCTTGGACGCTTCCGCGCCTGCTTGGACTCTTCTGCGCCTTCTTGCATGCTTCCGCGCCTACTTGGACGTTTCCGCGCCTGCTTGGACGTTTCCGCGCCTGCTTGGACGCTTCCGCGCCTGCTTGGACTCTTCCGCGCATGCTTGGACGCTTCCGCGCCTGCTTGGACGCTTCCGCGCCTGCTTGGACGCTTCCGCGCCTATATGGATGCTTCCGCGCCTGCTTGGACGCTTCCGCGCCTGCTTGGACTCTTCCGCGCATGAATGGACGCTTCCGCGCCTGCTTGGACGCTTCCGCGCCTATATGGATGCTTCCGCGCCTGCTTGGACGCTTCCGCGCCTGCTTGGACGCTTCCGCGCCTGCTTGGACGCTTCCACGCCTGCTTGGACGCTTCCGCGCCTGCTTGGACGCTTCTGCGCATGTATGGATGCTTCCGCGCCTGCTTGGACGCTTCCGCGCCTGCTTGGACGCTTCCGCGACTGCTTGGACGCTTCCGCGCCTGCTTGCACGCTTTCGCGCCTGCTTGGACGCTTTCGCGCCTGATTGGACTCTTCTGCGCCTCCTTGCATGCTACGGCGCCTGCTTGGACGCTTCCACGCCTGCTTGCACGCTTCCGCGCCTGCTTGGACGCTTCCACGCCTGCTTGCACGCTTCCGCGCCTGCTTGGACGCTTCCGCGCCTGCTTGGACGCTTCCGCGACTGCTTGGACGCTTCCGCGCCTGCTTGCACGCTTCCGCGCCTGCTTGGACTCTTCTGCGCCTTCTTGCATGCTTCCGCACCTGCTTGGACTTTTTCGCGCCTGCTTGGATGCTTCCGCGCCTGCTTGCATGCTTCCGTTCCTGCTTGGACGCTTCCGCGCATGCTTGGACTCTTCTGCTCCTTCTTGCATGCTTCCGCGCCTGCTTGGACGCTACTGCGCCTGCTTGGACGCTTCCGCGACTGAATGGACGCTTCCGCGCCTGCTTGGACGCTTCCGCGACTGCTTGGACGCTTCCGCGCCTGCTTGGACGATTCCGCGCCTGCTTTCACGGTTTCGCGCCTGCTTGGACTCTTCTGCGTCTTCTTGCATGCTTCCGCGCCTGCTTGGACGCTACCGCGCCTGCTTGGACGCTTCCGCGCCTGCTTGGACGTTTCCGCGCATGCTTGGACTCTTCTGCTCCTTCTTGCATGCTTCCGCGCCTGCTTGGACGCTACTGCGCCTGCTTGGACGCTTCCGCGCCTGCTTGGACGCTACTGCGCCTGCTTGGACGCTACCGCGGCTGCTAGGACGCTTCCGCGCCGGCTTGGACTCTTCTGCGCCTTCTTGCATGCTTCCGCGCCTGCTTGGATGTTTACGCGCCTGCTTGGACGCTACCGCGACTGCTTGGACGCTTCCGCGCCTTCTTGCATGCTTCCGCGCCTGCTTGGACGTTTCCGCGCCTGCTTGGACGTTTCCGCGCCAGCTTGGACGCTACCGCGCCTGCTTGGACGCTACCGCGCCTGCTTGGACGTTTCCCCGCCTGCTTGGACGCTTCCGCGCCTGCTTGGACGCTTTTGCGCCTGCTTGGACGCTTCCGCGCCTGCTTGGACTCTTCTGCGCCTTCTTGCATGCTGCCGCGCCTGCTTGGACACTTCCGCGACTGCTTGGACGCTTCCGCGCCTGCTTGGACTCTTCTGCGCCTTCTTGCATGGTTCCGCGCCTGCTTGGACGTTTCCGCGCCTGCTTGGTCGCTTCCGCGCCTGCTTGGACTCTTCTGCGCCTTCTTGCATGCTTCCGCGCCTACTTGGACGTTTCCGCGCCTGCTTGGACTCCTCTGCGCCTTCTTGCATGCTTCCGCGCCTGCTTGGACGCTTCCGCGACTGCTTGGACGCTTCCGCGCATGCTTGGACTCTTCTGCTCCTTCTTGCATGCTTCCGCGCCTGCTTGGACGCTACTGCGCCTGCTTGGACGCTTCCGCGCCTGCTTGGACGCTTCCGCAACTTCTTGGACGCTACCGCGCCTGCTTGGACGCTTCCGCGCCTGCTTGGACGTTTCCGCGCCTGCTTGGACTCTTCTGCGTCTTCTTGGATGTTTCTGCGCCTGCTTGGACGCTTCCGCGCATGCATGGACGCTTCCGCGCCTGCTTGGACTCTTCTGCGCCTTCTTGCATGCTTCCGCCCCTTCTTGGACGCTTGCGCGCCTACTTGCACGGTTCTGCGCCTGCTTGGACGCTTCCGCGCCTGCTTGGACTCTTCCACGCCTGCTTGGACGCTTCCGCGCCTGCTTGGACTCTTCTGCGCCTTCTTGCATGCTTCCGCGCCTGCTTGGACTTTTTCGCGCCTGCTTGGATGCTTCCGCGCCTTCTTGCATGCTTCCGCGCCTGCTTGGACGTTTCCCCGCCTGCTTGGACGCTTCCGCGCCTGCTTGGACGTTTCCGCGCCTGCTTGGACTCCTCTGCGCCTTCTTGCATGCTTCCGCGCCTGCTTGGACGCTTCCGCGCCTGCATGGACGCTTCCGCGCCTGCTTGGACGCTTTTGCGCCTGCTTGGACGCTTCCGCGCCTGCTTGGACTCTTCTGCGCCTTCTTGCATGCTGCCGCGCCTGCTTGGACACTTCCGCGACTGCTTGGACGCTTCCGCGCCTGCTTGGACTCTTCTGCGCCTTCTTGCATGGTTCCGCGCCTGCTTGGACGTTTCCGCGCCTGCTTGGTCGCTTCCGCGCCTGCTTGGACTCTTCTGCGCCTTCTTGCATGCTTCCGCGCCTACTTGGACGTTTCCGCGCCTGCTTGGACTCCTCTGCGCCTTCTTGCATGCTTCCGCGCCTGCTTGGACGCTTCCGCGACTGCTTGGACGCTTCCGCGCATGCTTGGACTCTTCTGCTCCTTCTTGCATGCTTCCGCGCCTGCTTGGGCGCTACTGCGCCTGCTTGGACGCTTCCGCGCCTGCTTGGACGCTTCCGCAACTTCTTGGACGCTACCGCGCCTGCTTGGACGCTTCCGCGCCTGCTTGGACGCTTCCGCGCCTGCTTGGACTCTTCTGCGTCTTCTTGGATGTTTCTGCGCCTGCTTGGACGCTTCCGCGCATGCATGGACGCTTCCGCGCCTGCTTGGACTCTTCTGCGCCTTCTTGCATGCTTCCGCCCCTTCTTGGACGCTTGCGCGCCTACTTGCACGGTTCTGCGCCTGCTTGGACGCTTCCGCGCCTGCTTGGACTCTTCCACGCCTGCTTGGACGCTTCCGCGCCTGCTTGGACTCTTCTGCGCCTTCTTGCATGCTTCCGCGCCTGCTTGGACTTTTTCGCGCCTGCTTGGATGCTTCCGCGCCTGCTTGCATGCTTCCGTTCCTGCTTGGACGCTACCGCGCCTGCTTGGACGCTACTGCGCCTGCTTGGACGCTTCCGCGACTGCTTGGACGCTTCCGCGCCTGCTTGGACGCTTCCGCGACTGCTTGGACGCTCCCGCGCCTGCTTGGACTCTTCTGCGCCTTCTTGCATGCTATCCCGCCTGCTTGGACGCTTCGCGCCTGCTTGCACGGTTCTGCGCCTGCTTGCATGCTTCCCCGCCTGCTTAGACGCTTCCGCGCCTGCTTGGACTCTTCTGCGCCTTCTTGCATGCTGCCGCGCCTGCTTGGACACTTCCGCGACTGCTTGGACACTTCCGCGACTGCTTGGACGCTTCCGCGCCTGCTTGGACTCTTCTGCGCCTTCTTGCATGGTTCCGCGCCTGCTTGGACGTTTCCGCGCCTGCTTGGTCGCTTCCGCGCCTGCTTGGACTCTTCTGCGCCTTCTTGCATGCTTCCGCGCCTACTTGGACGTTTCCGCGCCTGCTTGGACTCCTCTGCGCCTTCTTGCATGCTTCCGCGCCTGCTTGGACGCTTCCGCGACTGCTTGGACGCTTCCGCGCGTGCTTGGACTCTTCTGCTCCTTCTTGCATGCTTCCGCGCCTGCTTGGACGCTACTGCGCCTGCTTGGACGCTTCCGCGCCTGCTTGGACGCTTCCGCAACTTCTTGGACGCTACCGCGCCTGCTTGGACGCTTCCGCGCCTGCTTGGACGCTTCCGCGCCTGCTTGGACTCTTCTGCGTCTTCTTGGATGTTTCTGCGCCTGCTTGGACGCTTCCGCGCATGCATGGACGCTTCCGCGCCTGCTTGGACTCTTCTGCGCCTTCTTGCATGCTTCCGCCCCTTCTTGGACGCTTGCGCGCCTACTTGCACGGTTCTGCGCCTGCTTGGACGCTTCCGCGCCTGCTTGGACTCTTCCACGCCTGCTTGGACGCTTCCGCGCCTGCTTGGACTCTTCTGCGCCTTCTTGCATGCTTCCGCGCCTGCTTGGACTTTTTCGCGCCTGCTTGGATGCTTCCGCGCCTGCTTGCATGCTTCCGTTCCTGCTTGGACGCTACCGCGCCTGCTTGGACGCTACTGCGCCTGCTTGGACGCTTCCGCGACTGCTTGGACGCTTCCGCGCCTGCTTGGACGCTTCCGCGACTGCTTGGACGCTTCCGCGCCTGCTTGGACTCTTCTGCGCCTTCTTGCATGCTATCCCGCCTGCTTGGACGCTTCGCGCCTGCTTGCACGGTTCTGCGCCTGCTTGCATGCTTCCCCGCCTGCTTAGACGCTTCCGCGCCTGCTTGGACTCTTCTGCGTCTTCTTGCATGCTACCGTGCCTGCTTGGACGTTTCCGCGCCTGCTTGGACGCTTCCGCGCTTGCTTGGACGCTTCCGCGACTGCTTGGACGCTACCGCGCCTGCTTGGACGCTTCCGCGCCTTCTTGCATGCTTCCGCGCCTACTTGGACGTTTCCGCGCCTGCTTTCACGGTTCTGCGCCTGCTTGGACTCTTCCGCGCCTGCTTGGACACTTCCGCGCCTGCTTGGACGCTTCCGCGCCTGCTTGGACGCTTCCGCGCCTGCTTGGACTCCTCTGCGCCTTCTTGCATGCTTCCGCGCCTACTTGGACGTTTCCGCACCTGCTTCGACGCTTCCGCGCCTGCATGGACGCTTCCGCGCCTGCTTGGACGCTTTCGCGCCTGCTTGGTCGCTTCCGCGCCTATATGGATGCTTCCGCGCCTGCGTGGACGCTTCCGCGCCTGCTTGGACTCCTCTGCGCCTTCTTGCATGCTTCCGCGCCTGCTTGGACGTTTCCCCGCCTGCTTGGACGCTTCCGCGCCTGCTTGGACAATTCTGCGCCTTCTTGCATGCTTGCGCGCCTGCTTGGACGCTACCGCGCCTGCTTGGACGCTTCCGCGCCTGCATGGACGCTTCCGCGCCTGCTTGGACGCTTTCGCGCCTGCTTGGTCGCTTCCGCGCCTATATGGATGCTTCCGCGCCTGCGTGGACGCTTCCGCGCCTGCTTGGACTCCTCTGCGCCTTCTTGCATGCTTCCGCGCCTGCTTGGACGTTTCCCCGCCTGCTTGGACGCTTCCGCGCCTGCTTGGCCTCTACTGCGCCTTCTTGCATGCTGCCGCGCCTGCTTGGACGCTACCGCGCCTGCTTGGACGCTACCGCGACTTCTTGGACGCTACCGCGCATGCTTGGACTCTTCTGCTCCTTCTTGCATGCTTCCGCGCCTGCTTGGACGCTACTGCGCCGGCTTGGACGCTTCCGCGCCTGCTTGGACGCTTCCGCAACTTCTTGGACGCTACCGCGCCTGCTTGGACGCTTCCGCGCCTGCTTGGACGCTTCCGCGCCTGCTTGGACTCTTCTGCGTCTTCTTGGATGTTTCTGCGCCTGCTTGGACGCTTCCGCGCATGCATGGACGCTTCCGCGCCTGCTTGGACTCTTCTGCGCCTTCTTGCATGCTTCCGCCCCTTCTTGGACGCTTGCGCGCCTACTTGCACGGTTCTGCGCCTGCTTGGACGCTTCCGCGCCTGCTTGGACTCTTCCACGCCTGCTTGGACGCTTCCGCGCCTGCTTGGACTCTTCTGCGCCTTCTTGCATGCTTCCGCGCCTGCTTGGACTTTTTCGCGCCTCCTTGGATGCTTCCGCGCCTTCTTGCATGCTTCCGCGCCTGCTTGGACGTTTCCCCGCCTGCTTGGACGCTTCCGCGCCTGCTTGGACGTTTCCGCGCCTGCTTGGACTCCTCTGCGCCTTCTTGCATGCTTCCGCGCCTGCTTGGACGCTTCCGCGCCTGCATGGACGCTTCCGCGCCTGCTTGGACGCTTTTGCGCCTGCTTGGACGCTTCCGCGCCTGCTTGGACTCTTCTGCGCCTTCTTGCATGCTGCCGCGCCTGCTTGGACACTTCCGCGACTGCTTGGACACTTCCGCGACTGCTTGGACGCTTCCGCGCCTGCTTGGACTCTTCTGCGCCTTCTTGCATGGTTCCGCGCCTGCTTGGACGTTTCCGCGCCTGCTTGGTCGCTTCCGCGCCTGCTTGGACTCTTCTGCGCCTTCTTGCATGCTTCCGCGCCTACTTGGACGTTTCCGCGCCTGCTTGGACTCCTCTGCGCCTTCTTGCATGCTTCCGCGCCTGCTTGGACGCTTCCGCGACTGCTTGGACGCTTCCGCGCATGCTTGGACTCTTCTGCTCCTTCTTGCATGCTTCCGCGCCTGCTTGGACGCTACTGCGCCTGCTTGGACGCTTCCGCGCCTGCTTGGACGCTTCAGCAACTTCTTGGACGCTACCGCGCCTGCTTGGACGCTTCCGCGCCTGCTTGGACGCTTCCGCGCCTGCTTGGACTCTTCTGCGTCTTCTTGGATGTTTCTGCGCCTGCTTGGACGCTTCCGCGCATGCATGGACGCTTCCGCGCCTGCTTGGACTCTTCTGCGCCTTCTTGCATGCTTCCGCCCCTTCTTGGACGCTTGCGCGCCTACTTGCACGGTTCTGCGCCTGCTTGGACGCTTCCGCGCCTGCTTGGACTCTTCCACGCCTGCTTGGACGCTTCCGCGCCTGCTTGGACTCTTCTGCGCCTTCTTGCATGCTTCCGCGCCTGCTTGGACTTTTTCGCGCCTGCTTGGATGCTTCCGCGCCTGCTTGCATGCTTCCGTTCCTGCTTGGACGCTACCGCGCCTGCTTGGACGCTACTGCGCCTGCTTGGACGCTTCCGCGACTGCTTGGACGCTTCCGCGCCTGCTTGGACGCTTCCGCGACTGCTTGGACGCTTCCGCGCCTGCTTGGACTCTTCTGCGCCTTCTTGCATGCTATCCCGCCTGCTTGGACGCTTCGCGCCTGCTTGCACGGTTCTGCGCCTGCTTGCATGCTTCCCCGCCTGCTTAGACGCTTCCGCGCCTGCTTGGACTCTTCTGCGTCTTCTTGCATGCTACCGTGCCTGCTTGGACGTTTCCGCGCCTGCTTGGACGCTTCCGCGCTTGCTTGGACGCTTCCGCGACTGCTTGGACGCTACCGCGCCTGCTTGGACGCTTCCGCGCCTTCTTGCATGCTTCCGCGCCTACTTGGACGTTTCCGCGCCTGCTTGGACGCTTCCGCGCCTGCTTGCATGCTTCCCCGCCTGCTTGGACGCTTCTGCGCCTGCTTGGACTCTTCTGCGCCTTCTTGCATGCTTCCGCGCCTGCTTGGACGTTTCCGCGCCTGCTAGGACGCTTCCGCGCCTGGTTGGACGCTACCGCGCCTGCTTGGACTCTTCTGCGCCTTCTTGCATGCTGCCGCGCCTGCTTGGACGCTTCCGCGCCTGCTTGGACTCTTCTGCGCCTTCTTGCATGCTGCCGCGACTGCTTGGACGCTTCCGCGCCTGGTTGGACGCGACCGCGCCTGCTTCGACGCTTCCGCGCCTGCTTGGACTCTTCTGCGCCTGCTTGGACTCTTCTGCGCCTTCTTGCATGCTGCCGCGCCTACTTGGACGTTTCCGCGCCTGCTTGGACGGTTCCGCGCCTGCTTGGACGCTACCGCGCCTGCTTGGACGCTTCCGCGACTGCTTGGACGCTACCGCGCCAGCTTGGACGCTTCCGCGACTGCTTGGACGCTTCCGCGCCTGCTTGGACTCTTCTGCGCCTTCTTGCATGCTGCCGCGCCTACTTGGACGCTTCCGCTCCTGGTTGGACGCTACCGCGCCTGCTTGGACTCCTCTGCGTCTTCTTGCATGCTTCCGCGCCTGCTTGGACGTTTCCGCGCCTGCTTGGACGCTACCGCGCCTGCTTGGACGCTTCCGCGACTGCTTGGACGCTACCGCGCCAGCTTGGACGCTTCCGCGACTGCTTGGACGCTTCCGCGCCTGCTTGGACTCTTCTGCGCCTTCTTGCATGCTGCCGCGCCTACTTGGACGCTTCCGCGCCTGGTTGGACGCTACCGCGCCTGCTTGGACGCTTCCGCGACTGCTTGGACGCTTCCGCGCCTGCTTGGACTCTTCTGCGCCTTCTTGCATGCTGCCGCGCCTACTTGGACGTTTCCACGCCTGCTTGGACGCTTCCGCGCCTGCTTGCATGCTTCCCCGCCTGCTTGGACGCTTCCGCGCCTGCTTGGACTCTTCTGCGCCTTCTTGCATGCTTCCGCGCCTGCTTGGACGTTTCCGCGCCTGCTAGGACGCTACCGCGCCTGCTTGGACGCTTCCGCGCCTGCTTGCATGCTCCCCCGCCTGCTTGGACGCTTCCGCGACTGCTTGGACGCTTCCGCGCCTGGTTGGACGCTACCGCGCCTGCTTGGACGCTTCCGCGACTGCTTGGACGCTTCCGCGCCTGCTTGGACTCTTCTGCGCCTGGTTGGAGTCTTCTGCGCCTTCTTGCATGCTTCCGCGCCTGCTTGGACGCTTCCGCGGCTGCTTGCATGCTTCCCCGCCTGCTTGGACGCTTCCGCGCATGTGTGGATGCTTCCGCGCCTGCTTGGACGCTTCCGCGCCTGCATGGACGCTTCCGCGCCTGCCTGGACTCTTCTGCGCCTTCTTGCATGCTTCCGCCCCTTCTTGGACGCTTCCGCGCCTACTTGCACGGTTCTGCGCCTGCTTGCACGGTTCCGCGCCTGCTTGGACGCTTCCGCGCCTGCTTGGACGCTTCCGCGCCTGCTTGGACGCTACCGCGCCTGCTTGGACGCTACCCCGCCTGCTTGGACGCTTCCGCGCCTGCTTGGACGCTTCCCCGACTGCTTGGACGCTACTTCGCCTGCTTGGACTCCTCTGCGTCTTCTTGCATGCTTCCGCGCCTGCTTGGACGTTTCCGCGCCTGCTTGGACGCTACCGCGCCTGCTTGGACGTTTCCGCGCCTGCTTGGACGCTACCGCGCCTGCTTGGACGCTTCCGCGACTGCTTGGACGCTACCGCGCCTTCTTGCATGCTTCCGCGCCTACTTGGACGATTCCGCGCCTTCTTGGACGCTACCGCGCCTGCTTGGACGCTTCCGCGTCTGCTTGGACGATATCGCGTCTGCTTGGACTCTTCTGCTCCTTCTTGCATGCTACCGCGCCTGCTTGGACGCTTCCGCGCCTGCTTGGACGTTTCCGCGCCTGCTTGGACGCTACCGCGCCTGCTTGGACGCTTCCGCGCCTTCTTGCATGCTTCCGCGCCTACTTGGACGATTCCGCGCCTTCTTGGACGCTACCGCGCCTGCTTGGACGCTTCCGCGTCTGCTTGGACGCTATCGCGCCTGCTTGGACGCTTCCGCGACTGCTTGCATGCTTCCGCGCCTGCTTGGACGTTTCCGCGCCTTCTTGGACGTTTCCGCGCCTGCTTGGACGCTACCGCGCCTGCTTGGACGTTTCCGCGCCTTCTTGGACGCTACCGCACCTGCTTGGACGCTTCCGCGTCTGCTTGGACGCTATCGCGCCTGCTTGGACGCTTCCGCGACTGCTTGCATGCTTCCGCGCCTGCTTGGACGTTTCCGCGCCTGCTTGGACGCTACCGCGCCTGCTTGGAGGCTTCCGCGACTGCTTGGACGCTACCACGCCTGCTTGAACGCTTCCGCGACTGCTTGGACGCTTTCGCGCCTGCTTGGACCCTTCTGCGTCTTCTTGCATGCTTCCGCGCCTGCTTGGACGTTTCCGCGCCTGCTTGGACGCTACCGCGCCTGCTTGGACGCTTCCGCGCCTTCTTGCATGCTTCCGCGCCTACTTGGACGATTCCGCGCCTTCTTGGACGCTACCGCGCCTGCTTGGACGCTACCGCGCCTGCTTGGACTCTTCTGCGTCTTCTTGCATGCTTCCGCGCCTGCTTGGACGATTCCGCGCCAGCTTGGACGCTTCCGCGCCTGCTTGGACTCTTCTGCGCCTTCTTGCATGCTTCCGCGCCTGCTTGCATGCTTCCGCGCCTGCTTGGACGATTCCGCGCCAGCTTGGACGCTTCCGCGCCTGCTTGGACTCTTCTGCGCCTTCTTGCATGCTTCCGCGCCTGCTTGCATGCTTCCGCGCCTGCTTGGACGCTTCCGCGCCTGCTTGGACGCTTCCGCGCTTGCTTGGACGCTTCCTCGCCAGCTTGGACGCTTCCGCGCCTGCTTGGACTCTTCTGCGCCTTCTTGCATGCTTCCGCGCCTGCTTGCATGCTTCCGCGCCTGCTTGGACGCTTCCGCGCCTGGTTGGACGCTACCGCGCCTGCTTGGACGCTTCCGCGACTGCTTGGACGCTTCCGCGCCTGGTTGGACGCTACCGCGCCTGCTTGGACGCTTCCGCGGCTGCTTGGACGCTACCGCGCCTGCTTGGACGCTTCCGCGCATGTGTGGATGCTTCCGCGCCTGCTTGGACGCTTCCGCGCCTGCATAGACGCTTCCGCGCCTGCCTGGACTCTTCTGCGCCTTCTTGCATGCTTCCGCCCCTTCTTGGACGCTTCCGCGCCTACTTGCACGGTTCTGCGCCTGCTTGCACGGTTCCGCGCCTGCTTGGACGCTTCCGCGCCTGCTTGGACGCTTCCGCGACTGCTTGGACGCTTCCGCGCCTGCTTGCATGCTTCCCCGCCTGCTTGGACGCTTCCGCGCCTGCCTGGACGCTTCCGCGCCTGCTTGGACTCTTCTGCTCCTTCTTGCATGCTTCCGCGCCTACTTGGACGTTTCCGCGCCTGCTTGGACGCTTCCGCGCCTGCTTGGACGCTTCCGCGATTGCTTGGACGCTACCGCGCCTGCTTGGACGCTTCCGCGACTGCTTGGACGCTTCCGCGCCTGCTAGGACTCTTCTGCGCCTTCTTGCATGCTGCCGCGCCTACTTGGACGTTTCCACGACTGCTTGGACGCTTCCGCGCCTGCTTGCATGCTTCCCCGCCTGCTTGGACGTTACCGCGCCTGCTTGGACTCTTCTGCGCCTGCTTGGACTCTTCTGCGCCTGCTTGGACTCTTCTGCGCCTTCTTGCATGCTGCCGCGCCTACTTGGACGTTTCCGCGCCTGCTTGGACGCTTCCGCGATTGCTTGGACGCTACCGCGCCTGCTTGGACGCTTCCGCGACTGCTTGGACGCTTCCGCGCCTGCTAGGACTCTTCTGCGCCTTCTTGCATGCTGCCGCGCCTACTTGGACGTTTCCACGACTGCTTGGACGCTTCCGCGCCTGCTTGCATGCTTCCCCGCCTGCTTGGACGTTACCGCGCCTGCTTGGACTCTTCTGCGCCTGCTTGGACTCTTCTGCGCCTGCTTGGACTCTTCTGCGCCTTCTTGCATGCTGCCGCGCCTACTTGGACGTTTCCACGACTGCGTGGACTCTTCTGCGCCTTCTTGCATGCTTCCGCGCCTGCTTGGACGCTCCCGCGCCTGCTTGGACGCTTCCGCGACTGCTTGGACGCTTCCGCGCCTGGTTGGACGATACCGCGCCTGCTTGGACTCTTCTGCGCCTTCTTGCATGCTTCCGCGCCTGCTTGGACGTTTCCGCGCCTGCTTGGACGCTTCCGCGACTGCTTGGTCGCTTCCGCGGCTGCTTGAACTCTTCTGCGCCTTCTTGCATGCTTCCGAGCCTATTTGGACGCTTCCGCGCCTGCTTGGACTCTTCTGCGCCTTCTTGCATGCTTCCGCGCCTGCTTGGACATTTCCGCGCCTGCTTGGACGCTTCCGCGCCTGCTTGGACTCTTCTGCGCCTTCTTGCATGCTGCCGCGCCAACTTGGACGCTTCCGCGCCTGGTTGGACGCTACCGCGCCTGCTTGGACGCTTCCGCGACTGCTTGGACGCTTCCGCGCCTGCTTGGACGCTTCCGCGCCTGCTTGGACGCTTCCGCGCCTGCTTGGACGCTTCCGCGCCTGCTTGGACGCTTCCGCGACTGCTTGGACGCTTCCGCGCCTGCTTGGACACTTCTGCGCCTGCTTGGACTCTTCTGCGCCTGCTAGGACGTTTCCGCGACTGCTTGGACGCTTCCGCGCCTGCTTGCATGCTTCCGCGCCTGCTTGGACGTTTCCGCGCCTGCTTGGACGCTTCCGCGACTGCTTGGACGCTTCCGCGCCTGCTTGGACTCTTCTGCGCCTTCTTGCATGCTGCCGCGCCAACTTGGACGCTTCCGCGCCTGGTTGGACGCTACCGCGCCTGCTTGGACGCTACCGCGCCTGCTTGGACGCTTCCGCGACTGCTTGGACGTTTCCGCGCCTGCTTGGACTCTTCTGCACCTTCTTGCATGCTTCCGCGCCTGCTTGGACGTTTCCGCGCCTGCTTGGACGCTTCCGCGCCTGCTTGCATGCTTCCGCGCCTGCTTGGACGTTTCCGCGCCTGCTTGGACGCTTCCGCGACTGCTTGGACGCTTCCGCGCCTGCTTGGACTCTTCTGCGCCTGCTTTGACGCTTCCGCGCCTGCTTGGACGCTACCGTGCCTGCTTGGACGCTCCGCGCCTGCTTGGACGCTTCCGCGACTGCTTGGACGCTTCCCCGCCTGCTTGGACCCTTCTGCGTCTTCTTGCATGCTTCCGTGCCTACTTGGATGTTTCCGCGCCTGCTTGGACGCTACCGCGCATGCTTGGACGCTTCCGCGACTGCTAGGACGCTTCCGCACCTGGTTGGACGCTACCGCGCCTGCTTGGACGCTTCCGCGCCTGCTTGGACTCTTCTGCGCCTTCTTGCATGCTTCCGCGCCTGCTTGCATGCTTCTGCGCCTGCTTGGACGCTACCGCGCCTGCTTGGACGCTACCGCGCCAGCTTGGACGCTCCGCGCCTGCTTGGACGCTTCCGCGACTGCTTGGACGCTTCCCCGCCTGCTTGGACCCTTCTGCGTCTTCTTGCATGCTTCCGTGCCTACTTGGACGTTTCCGCGCCTGCTTGGACGCTACCGCGCCTGCTTGGACGCTTCCGCGCCTACTTGGACGCTTCCGCGCCTGCTTGGACTCTTCTGCGCCTTCTTGCATGCTTCCGCGCCTGCTTGGACTCTTCTGCTCCTTCTTGCATGCTACCGCGCCTGCTTGGACGCTTCCGCTCCTGCTTGGACGCTACCGCGCCTGCTTGGACGCTTCCGCGACTGCTTGGACGCTTCCGCGCCTGCTTGGACTCTTCTGCGCCTTCCTGCATGCTTCCGCTCCTGCTTGGACTCCTCTACGTCTTCTTGCATGCTTTCGCGCCTGCTTGGACGTTTCCGCGCCTGCTTGGACGCTACCGCGCCTGCTTGGACGCTTCCGCGAGTGCTTGGACGCTTCCGCGCCTGGTTGGACGCTACCGCGCCTGCTTGGAATCTTCTGCGCCTTCTTGCATGCTGCCGCGCCTACTTGGACGTTTCCACGCCTGCTTGGACGCTTCCGCACCTGCTTGCATGCTTCCCCGCCTGCTTGGACGCTTCCGCGCCTGCTTGGACTCTTCCGCGCCTGCTTAGAATCTTCTGCGCCTTCTTGCATGCTGCCGCGCCTACTTGGACGTTTCCACGCCTGCTTGGACGCTTCCGCGCCTGCTTGCATGCTTCCCCGCCTGCTTGGACGCTTCCGCGCCTGCTTGGACTCTTCTGCGCCTTCTTGCATGCTTCCGCGCCTGCTTGGACGTTTCCGCGCCTGCTAGGACGCTACCGCGCCTGCTTGGACGCTTCCGCGCCTGCTTGCATGCTTCCCCGCCTGCTTGGACGCTTCCGCGACTGCTTGGACGCTTCCGCGCCTGGTTGGACGCTACCGCGCCTGCTTGGACGTTTCCGCGCCTTCTTGGACGCTACCGCGCCTGCTTGGACGCTACCGCGCATGCTTGGACGCTTCCGCGACTGCTTGGACGCTACCGCGCCTGCTTGGACGCTACCGCGCATGCTTGGACGCTTCCGCGACTGCTTGCATGCTTCCGCGCCTGCTTGGACGTTTTCGCGCCTGCTTGCATGCTTCCCCGCCTGCTTGGACGCTACCGCGCCTGCTTGGACGCTTCCGCGACTGCTTGGTCGCTTCCGCGCCTGCTTGGACGCTTCCGCGACTGCTTGGACGCTTCCGCGCCTGCTTGGACGTTGCCCCGCCTGCTTGGACGCTTCCGCGCCTGCTTGGACGTTACCCGCCTGCTTGGACGCTACCGCGCCTGCTTGGACGCTTCCGCGCCTGGTTGGACGCTACCGCGCCTGCTTGGACGCTTCCGCGACTGCTTGGACGCTTCCGCGCCTGCTTGGACGCTTCCGCGCCTGCTTGGACGCTTCCGCGACTGTTTGGACGCTTCCGCACCTGTTTGGACTCTTCTGCGCCTTCTTGCATGCTTCCGCGCCTGCTTGGACGTTTCCGCGCCTGCTTGGACTCTTCTGCGCCTTCTTGCATGCTTCCGCGCCTGCTTGGACGTTTCCGCGCCGGCTTGGACACTACCGCGCCTGCTTGGACGCTTCCGCGACTGCATGAAAGCTTCCGCGCCTGCTTTGACGCTTCCGCGCCTGCTTGGACGCTACCGTGCCTGCTTGGACGCTCCGCGCCTGCTTGGACACTTCCGCGACTGCTTGGACGCTTCCCCGCCTGCTTGGACCCTTCTGCGTCTTCTTGCATGCTTCCGTGCCTACTTGGATGTTTCCGCGCCTGCTTGGACGCTACCGCGCATGCTTGGACGCTTCCGCGACTGCTAGGACGCTTCCGCACCTGGTTGGACGCTACCGCGCCTGCTTGGACGCTTCCGCGCCTGCTTGGACTCTTCTGCGCCTTCTTGCATGCTTCCGCGCCTGCTTGCATGCTTCTCCGCCTGCTTGGACGCTACCGCGCCTGCTTGGACGCTACCGCGCCAGCTTGGACGCTCCGCGCCTGCTTGGACGCTTCCGCGACTGCTTGGACGCTTCCCCGCCTGCTTGGACCCTTCTGCGTCTTCTTGCATGCTTCCGTGCCTACTTGGACGTTTCCGCGCCTGCTTGGACGCTTCCGCACCTGCTTGCATGCTTCCCCGCCTGCTTGGACGCTTCCGCGCCTGCTTGGACTCTTCCGCGCCTGCTTGGAATCTTCTGCGCCTTCTTGCATGCTTCCGCGCCTACTTGGACGCTACCGCGCATGCTTGGACGCTTCCGCGACTGCTTGGACGCTTCCGCGCCTGCTTGGACTCTTCTGCGCCTTCCTGCATGCTTCCGCTCCTGCTTGTACTCCTCTACGTCTTCTTGCATGCTTCCGCGCCTGCTTGGACGTTTCCGCGCCTGCTTGGACGCTACCGCGCCTGCTTGGACGCTTCCGCGAGTGCTTGGACGCTTCCGCGCCTGGTTGGACGCTACCGCGCCTGCTTGGAATCTTCTGCGCCTTCTTGCATGCTGCCGCGCCTACTTGGAAGTTTCCACGCCTGCTTGGACGCTTCCGCACCTGCTTGCATGCTTCCCCGCCTGCTTGGACGCTTCCGCGCCTGCTTGGACTCTTCCGCGCCTGCTTGGAATCTTCTGCGCCTTCTTGCATGCTGCCGCGCCTACTTGGACGTTTCCACGCCTGCTTGGACGCTTCCGCGCCTGCTTGCATGCTTCCCCGCCTGCTTGGACGCTTCCGCGCCTGCTTGGACTCTTCTGCGCCTTCTTGCATGCTTCCGCGCCTGCTTGGACGTTTCCGCGCCTGCTAGGACGCTACCGCGCCTGCTTGGACGCTTCCGCGACTGCTTGGTCGCTTCCGCGCCTGCTTGGACGCTTCCGCGACTGCTTGGACGCTTCCGCGCCTGCTTGGACGCTTCCGCGACTGCTTGGACGCTTCCGCGCCTGCTTGGACACTTCCACGCCTGCTTGGACGTTTCCGCGCCTGCTTGGACGCTACCGCGCCTGGTTGGACGATACCGCGCCTGCTTGGACGCTTCCGCGTCTGCTTGGACGCTTCCGCACCTGTTTGGACTCTTCTGCGCCTTCTTGCATGCTTCCGCGCCTGCTTGGACGTTTCCGCGCCTGCTTGGACACTTCTGCGCCTTCTTGCATGCTTCCGCGCATGCTTGGACTTTTCCGCGCCAGCTTGGACACTACCGCGCCTGCTTTGACGCTTCCGCGACTGCTTGGACGCTTCCGCGCCTGGTTGGACGCTACCGCGCCTGCTTGGACGCTTCCGCGACTGCTTGGACGCTTCCGCGCCTGCTTGGACGGTATCGCGCCTGCTTGGACGCTTCCGCGACTGCTTGCATGCTTCCGCGCCTGCTTGGACGTTTTCGCGCCTGCTTGCATGCTTCCCCGCCTGCTTGGACGCTACCGCGCCTGCTTGGACGCTTCCGCGATAGCTTGGTCGCTTCCGCGCCTGCTTGGACGCTTCCGCGACTGCTTGGACGATTCCCCGCCTGCTTGGACCCTTCTGCGTCTTCTTGCATGCTTCCGTGCCTACTTGGATGTTTCCGCGCCTGCTTGGACGCTACCGCGCATGCTTGGACGCTTCCGCGACTGCTAGGACGCTTCCGCACCTGGTTGGACGCTACCGCGCCTGCTTGGACGCTTCCGCGCCTGCTTGGACTCTTCTGCGCCTTCTTGCATGCTTCCGCGCCTGCTTGCATGCTTCTGCGCCTGCTTGGACGCTACCGCGCCTGCTTGGACGCTACGGCGCCAGCTTGGACGCTCCGGGCCTGCTTGGACGCTTCCGCGACTGCTTGGACGCTTCCGCGCCTGCTTGCACGGTTCCGCGCCTGCTTGGACGCTTCCGCGCCTGCTTGGACGCTTCCGCGACTGCTTGGACGCTTCCGCGCCTGCTTGGACGGTACCGCGCCTGCTTGGACGCTTCCGCGACTGCTTGCATGCTTCCGCGCCTGCTTGGACGTTTTCGCGCCTGCTTGCATGCTTCCCCGCCTGCTTGGACGCTACCGCGCCTGCTTGGACGCTTCCGCGATAGCTTGGTCGCTTCCGCGCCTGCTTGGACGCTTCCGCGACTGCTTGGAAGCTTCCGCGCCTGCTTGGACGTTGCCCCGCCTGCTTGGACGCTTCCGCGCCTGCTTGGACGTTACCCGCCTGCTTGGACGCTACCGCGCCTGCTTGGACGCTTCCGCGCCTGGTTGGACGCTACCGCGCCTGCTTGGACGCTTCCGCGACTGCTTGGATGCTTCCGCGCCTGCTTGGACGCTTCCGCGCCTGCTTGGACGCTTCCGCGACTGCTTGGACGCTTCCGCACCTGTTTGGACTCTTCTGCGCCTTCTTGCATGCTTCCGCGCCTGCTTGGACGTTTCCGCGCCTGCTTGGACTCTTCTGCGCCTTCTTGCATGCTTCCGCGCCTGCTTGGACGTTTCCGCGCCAGCTTGGACACTACCGCGCCTGCTTGGACGCTTCCGCGACTGCATGGACGCTTCCGCGCCTGCTTTGACGCTTCCGCGCCTGCTTGGACGCTACCGTGCCTGCTTGGACGCTCCGCGCCTGCTTGGACGCTTCCGCGACTGCTTGGACGATTCCCCGCCTGCTTGGACCCTTCTGCGTCTTCTTGCATGCTTCCGTGCCTACTTGGATGTTTCCGCGCCTGCTTGGACGCTACCGCGCATGCTTGGACGCTTCCGCGACTGCTAGGACGCTTCCGCACCTGGTTGGACGCTACCGCGCCTGCTTGGACGCTTCCGCGCCTGCTTGGACTCTTCTGCGCCTTCTTGCATGCTTCCGCGCCTGCTTGCATGCTTCTGCGCCTGCTTGGACGCTACCGCGCCTGCTTGGACGCTACCGCGCCAGCTTGGACGCTCCGGGCCTGTTTGGACGCTTCCGCGACTGCTTGGACGCTTCCCCGCCTGCTTGGACCCTTCTGCGTCTTCTTGCATGCTTCCGTGCCTACTTGGACGTTTCCGCGCCTGCTTGGACGCTACCGCGCCTGCTTGGACGCTTCCGCGCCTACTTGGACGCTTCCGCGCCTGCTTGGACTCTTCTGCGCCTTCTTGCATGCTTCCGCGCCTGCTTGGACGATTCCGCGACTGCTTGGACGCTACCGCGCCTGCTTGGACGCTTCCGCGCCTGCTTGGACACTTCTGCGCCTTCTTGCATGCTTCCGCGCCTACTTGGACGCTTCCGCGCCTGCTTGGACGCTACCGCGCCTGCTTGGACGCTTCCGCGACTGCTTGGACGCTTCCGCGACTGCTTGGACGCTTCCGCGTCTGGTTGAACGCTTCTGCGCCAGCTTGGACGCTACCGCGCCTGCTTGGATGTTTCCGCTCCTGCTTGGACGCTACCGCGCCTGCTTGGACGCTTCCGCGCCTGCTTGGACGCTTCCGCGCCTGCTTGGACTCTTCTGCGTCTTCTTGCATGCTTCCGCGCCTGCTTGGACTCTTCTGCGCCTTCTTGCATGCTTCCGCGCCTGCTTGCATGCTTCCGCGCCTGCTTGGACGCTTCCGCGCCTGCTTGGACGCTTCCGCGCTTGCTTGGACGCTTCCTCGCCTGCTTGGACTCTTCCGCGCATGCTTGGACGCTTCCGCGCCTGCTTGGACGCTTTCGCGCCTACATGGATGCTTCCTCGCCTGCTTGGACGCTTTCGCGCCTGCTTGGACGCTTCCGCGCCTGCTTGCATGCTTCCCCGCCTGCTTGGACGTTTCCGCGATTGCTTGGACGCTGCCGCGCCTGCTTGCGTGCTTCCCCGCCTGCTTGGACGCTTCTGCGCCTTCTTACATGCTGCCGCGCCTACTTGTACGTTTCCGCGCCTGCTTGGTCGCTTCCGCGCCTGCTTGCATGCTTCCCCGCCAGCTTGGACGTTTCCGCGCTTGCTTGGACGCTTCCGCGCCTGCTTGCATGCTTCCCCGCCTGCTTGGACGCTTCCGCGCCTGCTTGGACTCTTCTGCGTCTTCTTGCATGCTTCCGCGCCTGCTTGGACGTTTCCGGGCATGCTTGGGCGCTACCGCGCCTGCTTGGACGCTTCCGCGCCTGCTTGGACACTTCTGCGCCTTCTTGCATGCTTCCGCGCCTACTTGGACGCTTCCGCGCTTGCTTGGACGCTACCGCGCCTGCTTGGACGCTTCCGCGACTGCTTGGACGCTTCCGCGACTGCTTGGACGCTTCCGCGTCTGGTTGGACGCTACTGCGCCAGCTTGGACGCTACCGCGCCTGCTTGGATGTTTCCGCGCCTGCTTGGACGCTTCCGCGCCTGCTTGGACGCTTCCGCGCCTGCTTGGACTCCTCTGCGTCTTCTTGCATGCTTCCGCGCCTACTTGGACGTTTCCGCGACTGCTTGGACGCTTCCGCGACTGCTTGCATGCTTCCCCGCCTGCTTGGACGCTTCCGCGCCTTCTTGGAATCTTCTGCGCCTTCTTGCATGCTGCCCCGCCTACTTGGACGTTTCCACGCCTGCTTGGACGCTTCCGCGACTGCTTGGACGCTTCCGCGACTGCTTGGACGCTTCCGCGCCTGCTTGGACTCTTCTGCGCCTGCTTGGACTCTTCTGCGCCTTCTTGCATGCTTCCGCGCCTGCTTGGACGTTTCCGCGGCAGCTTGGACGCTACCGCGCCTGCTTGGACGCTTCCGTGACTGCTTGGACGCTTCCGCGCCTGCTTAGGCTCTTCTGCGCCTTCTTGCATGCTGCCGCGCCTACTTGGACGTTTCCGCGCCTGCTTGGACGTTTCCGCGCCTGCTTGGACGCTTCCGCGACTGCTTGGACGCTACCGCGCCTTCTTGCATGCTGCCGCGACTGCTTGGACGCTTCCGCGCCTGGTTGGACGCGACCGCGCCTGCTTCGACGCTTCCGCGCCTGCTTGGACTCTTCTGCGCCTGCTTGGACTCTTCTGCGCCTTCTTGCATGCTGCCGCGCCTACTTGGACGTTTCCGCGCCTGCTTGGACGGTTCCGCGCCTGCTTGGACGCTACCGCGCCTGCTTGGACGCTTCCGCGACTGCTTGGACGCTTCCGCGACTGCTTGGACGCTTCCGCGTCTGGTTGGACGCTACTGCGCCAGCTTGGACGCTACCGCGCCTGCTTGGATGTTTCCGCGCCTGCTTGGACGCTTCCGCGCCTGCTTGGGCGCTTCCGCGCCTGCTTGGACTCCTCTGCGTCTTCTTGCATGCTTCCGCGCCTACTTGGACGTTTCCGCGACTGCTTGGACGCTTCCGCGACTGCTTGGACGCTTCCGCGCCTGCTTGGACTCTTCTGCGCCTGCTTGGACTCTTCTGCGCCTTCTTGCATGCTTCCGCGCCTGCTTGGACGTTTCCGCGCCAGCTTGGACGCTACCGCGCCTGCTTGGACGCTGCCGTGACTGCTTGGACGCTTCCGCGCCTGCTTAGGCTCTTCTGCGCCTTCTTGCATGCTGCCGCGCCTACTTGGACGTTTCCGCGCCTGCTTGGACGTTTCCGCGCCTGCTTGGACGCTACCGCGCCTGCTTGGACGCTTCCGCGACTGCTTGGACGCTACCGCGCCTGCTTGCATGCTTCCCCGCCTGCTCGGACGCTTCCGCGCCTGCTTGGACTCTTCTGCGCCTTCTTGCATGCTTCCGCGCCTGCTTGGACGTTTCCGCCCCTGCTTGGACGCTACCGCGCCTGCTTGGAGGCTTCCGCGTCTGCTTGGACGCTTCCGCGCCTGCTTGCACGCTTCCGCGCCTGCTTGGACGCTTCCGCGCCTGATTGGACTCTTCTGCGCCTTCTTGCATGCTTCCGCGCCTGCGTGGAAGCTTCCGCGACTGCTTGGACGCTTCCGCGCCTGCTTGGACTCTTCTGCGCCTTCCTGCATGCTTCCGCTCCTGCTTGGACTCCTCTACGTCTTCTTGCATGCTTCCGCGCCTGCTTGGACGTTTCCGCGCCTGCTTGGACGCTACCGCGCCTGCTTGGACGCTTCCGCGACTGCTTGGACGCTTCCGCGCCTGGTTGGACGCTACCGCGCCTGCTTGGAATCTTCTGCGCCTTCTTGCATGCTGCCGCGCCTACTTGGACGTTTCCACGCCTGCTTGGACGCTTCCGCACCTGCTTGCATGCTTCCCCGCCTGCTTGGACGCTTCCGCGCCTGCTTGGACTCTTCCGCGCCTGCTTGGAATCTTCTGCGCCTTCTTGCATGCTGCCGCGCCTACTTGGACGTTTCCACGCCTGCTTGGACGCTTCCGCGCCTGCTTGCATGCTTCCCCGCCTGCTTGGAATTTTCTGCGCCTTCTTGCATGCTGCCGCGCCTACTTGGACGTTTCCACGCCTGCTTGGACGCTTCCGCGCCTGCTTGGACTCTTCTGCGCCTTCTTGCATGCTGCCGCGCCTACTTGGACGTTTCCACGCCTGCTTGGACGCTTCCGCGCCTGCTTGCATGCTTCCCCGCCTGCTTGGACGCTTCCGCGCCTGCTTGGACTCTTCTGCGCCTTCTTGCATGCTTCCGCGCCTGCTTGGACGTTTCCGCGCCTGCTAGGACGCTACCGCGCCTGCTTGGACGCTTCCGCGCCTGCTTGCATGCTTCCCCGCCTGCTTGGACGCTTCCGCGACTGCTTGGACGCTTCCGCGCCTGGTTGGACGCTACCGCGCCTGCTTGGACGCTTCCGCGACTGCTTGGACGCTTCCGCGCCTGCTTGGACTCTTCTGCGCCTGGTTGGACTCTTCTGCGCCTTCTTGCATGCTTCCGCGCCTGCTTGGACGCTTCCGCGGCTGCTTGGACGCTACCGCGCCTGCTTGGACGCTTCCGCGCTTGCTTGGACGCTTCCTCGCCTGCTTGGACTCTTCCGCGCCAGCTTGGACGCTACCGCGCCTGCTTGGACGCTGCCGTGACTGCTTGGACGCTTCCGCGCCTGCTTAGGCTCTTCTGCGCCTTCTTGCATGCTGCCGCGCCTACTTGGACGTTTCCGCGCCTGCTTGGACGTTTCCGCGCCTGCTTGGACGCTACCGCGCCTGCTTGGACGCTTCCGCGACTGCTTGGACGCTACCGCGCCTGCTTGCATGCTTCCCCGCCTGCTCGGACGCTTCCGCGCCTGCTTGGACTCTTCTGCGCCTTCTTGCATGCTTCCGCGCCTGCTTGGACGTTTCCGCCCCTGCTTGGACGCTACCGCGCCTGCTTGGAGGCTTCCGCGTCTGCTTGGACGCTTCCGCGCCTGCTTGCACGCTTCCGCGCCTGCTTGGACGCTTCCGCGCCTGATTGGACTCTTCTGCGCCTTCTTGCATGCTTCCGCGCCTGCGTGGAAGCTTCCGCGACTGCTTGGACGCTTCCGCGCCTGCTTGGACTCTTCTGCGCCTTCCTGCATGCTTCCGCTCCTGCTTGGACTCCTCTACGTCTTCTTGCATGCTTCCGCGCCTGCTTGGACGTTTCCGCGCCTGCTTGGACGCTACCGCGCCTGCTTGGACGCTTCCGCGACTGCTTGGACGCTTCCGCGCCTGGTTGGACGCTACCGCGCCTGCTTGGAATCTTCTGCGCCTTCTTGCATGCTGCCGCGCCTACTTGGACGTTTCCACGCCTGCTTGGACGCTTCCGCACCTGCTTGCATGCTTCCCCGCCTGCTTGGACGCTTCCGCGCCTGCTTGGACTCTTCCGCGCCTGCTTGGAATCTTCTGCGCCTTCTTGCATGCTGCCGCGCCTACTTGGACGTTTCCACACCTGCTTGGACGCTTCCGCGCCTGCTTGCATGCTTCCCCGCCTGCTTGGAATTTTCTGCGCCTTCTTGCATGCTGCCGCGCCTACTTGGACGTTTCCACGCCTGCTTGGACGCTTCCGCGCCTGCTTGGACTCTTCTGCGCCTTCTTGCATGCTGCCGCGCCTACTTGGACGTTTCCACGCCTGCTTGGACGCTTCCGCGCCTGCTTGCATGCTTCCCCGCCTGCTTGGACGCTTCCGCGCCTGCTTGGACTCTTCTGCGCCTTCTTGCATGCTTCCGCGCCTGCTTGGACGTTTCCGCGCCTGCTAGGACGCTACCGCGCCTGCTTGGACGCTTCCGCGCCTGCTTGCATGCTTCCCCGCCTGCTTGGACGCTTCCGCGACTGCTTGGACGCTTCCGCGCCTGGTTGGACGCTACCGCGCCTGCTTGGACGCTTCCGCGACTGCTTGGACGCTTCCGCGCCTGCTTGGACTCTTCTGCGCCTGGTTGGACTCTTCTGCGCCTTCTTGCATGCTTCCGCGCCTGCTTGGACGCTTCCGCGGCTGCTTGGACGCTACCGCGCCTGCTTGGACGCTTCCGCGCTTGCTTGGACGCTTCCTCGCCTGCTTGGACTCTTCCGCGCATGCTTGGACGCTTCCGCGCCTGCTTGGACGCTTTCGCGCCTACATGGATGCTTCCTCGCCTGCTTGGACGCTTTCGCGCCTGCTTGGACGCTTCCGCGCCTGCTTGCATGCTTCCCCGCCTGCTTGGACGTTTCCACGATTGCTTGGACGCTGCCGCGCCTGCTTGCGTGCTTCCCCGCCTGCTTGGACGCTTCTGCGCCTTCTTACATGCTGCCGCGCCTACTTGTACGTTTCCGCGCCTGCTTGGTCGCTTCCGCGCCTGCTTGCATGCTTCCCCGCCAGCTTGGACGTTTCCGCGCTTGCTTGGACGCTTCCGCGCCTGCTTGCATGCTTCCCCGCCTGCTTGGACGCTTCCGCGCCTGCTTGGACTCTTCTGCGCCTTCTTGCATGCTTCCGCGCCTGCTTGGACGTTTCCTGGCATGCTTGGACGCTACCGCGCCTGCTTGGACGCTTCCGCGCCTGCTTGGACACTTCTGCGCCTTCTTGCATGCTTCCGCGCCTACTTGGACGCTTCCGCGCCTGCTTGGACGCTACCGCGCCTGCTTGGACGCTTCCGCGACTGCTTGGACGCTTCCGCGACTGCTTGGACGCTTCCGCGTCTGGTTGGACGCTACTGCGCCAGCTTGGACGCTACCGCGCCTGCTTGGATGTTTCCGCGCCTGCTTGGACGCTTCCGCGCCTGCTTGGACGCTTCCGCGCCTGCTTGGACTCCTCTGCGTCTTCTTGCATGCTTCCGCGCCTACTTGGACGTTTCCGCGAGTGCTTGGACGCTTCCGCGACTGCTTGGACGCTTCCGCGCCTGCTTGGACTCTTCTGCGCCTGCTTGGACTCTTCTGCGCCTTCTTGCATGCTTCCGCGCCTGCTTGGACGTTTCCGCGCCAGCTTGGACGCTACCGCGCCTGCTTGGACGCTGCCGTGACTGCTTGGACGCTTCCGCGCCTGCTTAGGCTCTTCTGCGCCTTCTTGCATGCTGCCGCGCCTACTTGGACGTTTCCGCGCCTGCTTGGACGTTTCCGCGCCTGCTTGGACGCTACCGCGCCTGCTTGGACGCTTCCGCGACTGCTTGGACGCTACCGCGCCTGCTTGCATGCTTCCCCGCCTGCTTGGACGCTTCCGCGCCTGCTTGGACTCTTCTGCGCCTTCTTGCATGCTTCCGCGCCTGCTTGGACGTTTCCGCCCCTGCTTGGACGCTACCGCGCCTGCTTGGACGCTTCCGCGCATTCTTGCATGCTTCCGCGCCTACTTGGACGTTTCCGCGCCTGCTTGGACGCTTCCGCGCCTGCTTGCATGCTTCCCCGCCTGCTTGGGCGCTTCCGCGCCTTCTTGGAATCTTCTGCGCCTTCTTGCATGCTGCCCCGCCTACTTGGACTTTTCCGCGCCTGCTTGGACGCTTCCGCGCCTGCTTGCATGCTTCCCCGCCTGCTTGGACGCTTCCGCGCCTGCTTGGACTCTTCTGCGCCTTCTTGCATGCTTCCGCGCCTGCTTGGACGTTTCCGCGCCTGCTTGGACGCTACCGCGCCTGCTTGGACGCTTCCGCGCCTGCTTGGACGTTTCCGCGCCTGCTTGGACGCTTCCGCGCCTGCTTGCATGCTTCCCCGCCTGCTTGGACGCTTCCGTGCCTGCTTGGACTCTTCTGCGCCTGCTTGGACTCTTCTGCGCCTGCTTGCATGCTTCCGCTCCTGCTTGGACTCCTCTACGTCTTCTTGCATGCTTCCGCGCCTGCTTGGACGCTTCCGCGCCTGCTTGCATGCTTCCCCGCCTGCTTGGACGCTTCCGCGCCTGCTTGGACTCTTCTGCGCCTTCTTGCATGCTTCCGCGCCTGCTTGGACGTTTCCGCCCCTGCTTGGACGCTACCGCGCCTGCTTGGAGGCTTCCGCGTCTGCTTGGACGCTTCCGCGCCTGCTTGCACGCTTCCGCGCCTGCTTGGACGCTTCCGCGCCTGATTGGACTCTTCTGCGCCTTCTTGCATGCTTCCGCGCCTGCGTGGAAGCTTCCGCGACTGCTTGGACGCTTCCGCGCCTGCTTGGACTCTTCTGCGCCTTCCTGCATGCTTCCGCTCCTGCTTGGACTCCTCTACGTCTTCTTGCATGCTTCCGCGCCTGCTTGGACGTTTCCGCGCCTGCTTGGACGCTACCGCGCCTGCTTGGACGCTTCCGCGACTGCTTGGACGCTTCCGCGCCTGGTTGGACGCTACCGCGCCTGCTTGGAATCTTCTGCGCCTTCTTGCATGCTGCCGCGCCTACTTGGACGTTTCCACGCCTGCTTGGACGCTTCCGCACCTGCTTGCATGCTTCCCCGCCTGCTTGGACGCTTCCGCGCCTGCTTGGACTCTTCCGCGCCTGCTTGGAATCTTCTGCGCCTTCTTGCATGCTGCCGCGCCTACTTGGACGTTTCCACGCCTGCTTGGACGCTTCCGCGCCTGCTTGCATGCTTCCCCGCCTGCTTGGACGCTTCCGCGCCTGCCTGGACTCTTCTGCGCCTTCTTGCATGCTTCCGCCCCTTCTTGGACGCTTCCGCACCTACTTGCACGGTTCTGCGCCTGCTTGCACGGTTCCGCGCCTGCTTGGACGCTTCCGCGCCTGCTTGGACGCTTCCGCGCCTGCTTGGACGCTACCGCGCCTGCTTGGACGCTACCCCGCCTGCTTGGACGCTTCCGCGCCTGCTTGGACGCTTCCCCGACTGCTTGGACGCTACTTCGCCTGCTTGGACGCTTCCGCGACTGCTTGGACGCTTCCGCGCCTGGTTGGACACTACCGCGCCTGCTTGGACACTTCCGCGACTGCTTGGACGCTTCCGCGCCTGCTTGGACGCTTCCGCGCCTTCTTGCATGCTTCCGCGCCTACCTGGACGTTTCCGCGCCTGCTTGGACGCTTCCCCGCCTGCTTGGACGCTACCGCGCCGGCTTGGACGCTTCCGCGCCTTCTTGCATGCTTCCGCGCCTACTTGGACGTTTCCGCGCCTGCTTGGACGCTTCCGCGATTGCTTGGACGCTACCGCGCCTGCTTGGACGCTTCCGCGACTGCTTGGACGCTTCCGCGCCTGCTAGGACTCTTCTGCGCCTTCTTGCATGCTGCCGCGCCTACTTGGACGTTTCCACGACTGCTTGGACGCTTCCGCGACTGCTTGCATGCTTCCCCGCCTGCTTGGACGTTACCGCGCCTGCTTGGACTCTTCTGCGCCTGCTTGGACTCTTCTGCGCCTTCTTGCATGCTGCCGCGCCTACTTGGACGTTTCCACGACTGCGTGGACTCTTCTGCGCCTTCTTGCATGCTTCCGCGCCTGCTTGGACGCTTCCGCGACTGCTTGGACGCTTCCGCGCCTGGTTGGACGATACCGCGCCTGCTTGGACTCTTCTGCGCCTTCTTGCATGCTTCCGCGCCTGCTTGGACGTTTCCGCGCCTGCTTGGACGCTTCCGCGACTGCTTGGTCGCTTCCGCGGCTGCTTGAACTCTTCTGCGCCTTCTTGCATGCTTCCGAGCCTATTTGGACGCTTCCGCGCCTGCTTGGACTCTTCTGCGCCTTCTTTCATGCTTCCGCGCCTGCTTGGACATTTCCGCGCCTGCTTGGACGCTTCCGCGCCTGCTTGGACTCATCTGCGCCTTCTTGCATGCTGCCGCGCCAACTTGGACGCTTCCGCGCCTGGTTGGACGCTACCGCGCCTGCTTGGACGCTTCCGTGACTGCTTGGACGCTTCCGCGCCTGCTTGGACGCTTCCGCGCCTGCTTGGACGCTTCCGAGACTGCTTGGACGCTTCCGCGCCTGCTTGGACGCTTCCGCGACTGCTTGGATGCTTCCGCGCCTGCTTGGACTCTTCTGCGCCTGCTTGGACTCTTCTGCGCCTGCTAGGACGTTTCCGCGACTGCTTGGACGCTACCGCGCCTGCTTGGACGCTTCCGCGACTGCTTGGACGCTTCCGCGCCTGCTTGGACTCTACTGCGCCTGCTTGGACTCTTCTGCGCCTTCTTGCATGCTTCCGCGACTGCTTGGACGCTTCCGCGACTGCTTGGCCGCTACCGTGCCTGCTTGGAAGCTTCCGCGACTGCTTGGACGCTTCCGCGCCTGGTTGGACGCGACCGCGCCTGCTTGAACGCTTCCGCGACTGCTTCGACGCTTCCGCGCCTGTGTGGACTCTTCTGCGCCTGCTTGGACTCTTCTGCGCCTTCTTGCATGCTTCCGCGCCTGCTTGGACGCTACCGCGCCTGCTTGGACGCTTCCGCGACTGCTTGGACGCTACCGCGCCTGCTTGGACGCTTCCGCGACTGCTTGGACGCTACCGCGCCAGCTTGGACGCTTCCGCGACTGCTTGGACGCTTCCGCGCCTGCTTGGACTCTTCTGCGCCTTCTTGCATGCTGCCGCGCCTACTTCGACGCTTCCGCTCCTGGTTGGACGCTACCGCGCCTGCTTGGACTCCTCTGCGTCTTCTTGCATGCTTCCGCGCCTGCTTGGACGTTTCCGCGCCTGCTTGGACGCTACCGCGCCTGCTTGGACGTTTCCGCGCCTGCTTGGACGCTACCGCGCCTGCTTGGACGCTTCCGCGACTGCTTGGACGCTACCGCGCCAGCTTGGACGCTTCCGCGACTGCTTGGACGCTTCCGCGCCTGCTTGGACTCTTCTGCGCCTTCTTGCATGCTGCCGCGCCTACTTGGACGCTTCCGCGCCTGGTTGGACGCTACCGCGCCTGCTTGGACGCTTCCGCGACTGCTTGGACGCTTCCGCGCCTGCTTGGACTCTTCTGCGCCTTCTTGCATGCTGCCGCGCCTACTTGGACGTTTCCACGCCTGCTTGGACGCTTCCGCGCCTGCTTGCATGCTTCCCCGCCTGCTTGGACGCTTCCGCGCCTGCTTGGACTCTTCTGCGCCTTCTTGCATGCTTCCGCGCCTGCTTGGACGTTCCCGCGCCTGCTAGGACGCTACCGCGCCTGCTTGGACGCTACCGCGCCTGCTTGCATGCTTCCGCGCCTGCTTGGACGTTTCCGCGCCTGCTTGGACGCTTCCGCGACTGCTTGGACGCTTCCGCGCCTGCTTGGACTCTTCTGCGCCTGCTTGCATGCTTCCGCGCCTGCTTGGACGTTTCCGCGACTGCTTGGACGCTTCCGCGCCTGGTTGGACGCTACCGCGCCTGCTTGGACGCTGCCGCGACTGCTTGGACGCTTCCGCGCCTGCTTGGGCACTTCTACGTCTTCTTGCATGCTTCCGCGACTGCTTGGACGCTTCCGCGACTGCTTGGCCGCTACCGCGCCTGCTTGGAAGCTTCCGCGCCTGCTTGGACACTTCTACGCCTTCTTGCATGCTTCCGCGCCTGCTTGGACGTTTCCGCGCCTACTTGGACGCTACCGCGCCTGCTTGGACGCTTCCGCGACTGCTTGGACGCTTCCGCGCCTGCTTGGACTCTTCTGCGCCTTCTTGCATGCTTCCGCGCCTGCTTGGACGTTTCCGCGCCTGCTTGGACGCTTCCGCGACTGCTTGGACTCTTCCGCGCCTGCTTGGACTCTTCTGCGCCTGCTTGCATGCTTCCGCGCCTGCTTGGACGTTTCCGCGACTGCTTGGACGCTTCCGCGCCTGGTTGAACGCTACCGCGCCTGCTTGGACGCTGTCGCGACTGCTTGGACGCTTCCGTGCCTGCTTGGACACTTCTACGCCTTCTTGCATGCTTCCGCGCCTGCTTGGACGTTTCCGCGCCTACTTGGACGCTACCGCGCCTGCTTGGAGGCTTCCGCGCCTGCTTGGACTCTTCTGCGCCTTCTTGCATGCTTCCGCGCCTGCTTGGACGTTTCCGCGCCTGCTTGGACTCTTCTGCGCCTTCTTGCATGCTTCCGCGTCTGCTTGGACGCTGCCGCGACTGCTTGGACGCTTCCGCGCCTGCTTGGGCTCTTCTACGTCTTCTTGCATGCTTCCGCGCCTGCTTGGACGCTTCCGCGCCTGCTTGGACGCTACCGCGCCTGCTTGGACGCTTCCGCGCCTGCTTGGACGCTTCCGCGCCTGCTTGGACGCTTCCGCGCCTGCCTGGACGCTTCCGCGCCTGCTTGCACGGTTTCGCGCCTGCTTGGACGCTCCCACGCCTGCTTGGACGTTTCCGCGCCTACTTGGACGCTTCCGTGCCTGGTTGGACGCTACCGCGCCTGCTTGGACGCTTCCGCGCCTGCTTGGACGCTACCGCGCCAGCTTGGACGCTTCAGCGACTGCTTGGACGCTTCCGCGCCTGCATGGACGCTTCCGCGCCTGCTTGGACTCTTCTGCGCCTTCTTGCATGCTTCCGCGCCTGCTTGGACGTTTCCGCGCCAGCTTGGACACTACCGCGCCTGCTTGGACGCTTCCGCGCCTGCTTGGACGCTTCCGCGACTGCTTGGACGCTTCCGCGCCTGCTTGGACGCTACCGCGCCTGCTTGGACGCTTCCGCGACTGCTTGGACGCTACTGCGCCTGCTTGGACGCTTCCGCGCCTGCTTGGACGCTTCCGCACCTGCATGGACGCTTCCGCGCCTGCTTGGACGCTTCCGTGCCTACTTGCACGGTTCTGCGCCTGCTTGGACGCTTCCGCGCCTGCTTGGACTCTTCCACGCCTGCTTCGACGTTTCCGCGCCTGCTTGGACGCTACCGCGCCTGCTTGGACGCTTCCGCGCCTGCTTGGACGTTTCCGCGCCTGCTTGGACGCTTCCGCGCCTGCTTGCATGCTTCCCCGCCTGCTTGGACGCTTCCGTGCCTGCTTGGACTCTTCTGCGCCTGCTTGGACTCTTCTGCGCCTGCTTGCATGCTTCCGCTCCTGCTTGGACTCCTCTACGTCTTCTTGCATGCTTCCGCGCCTGCTTGGACGTTTCCGCGCCTGCTTGGACGCTTCCGCGCCTGCTTGCATGCTTCCCCGCCTGCTTGGACGCTTCCGCGCCTGCTTGGACTCTTCTGCGCCTTCTTGCATGCTTCCGCGCCTGCTTGGACGTTTCCGCCCCTGCTTGGACGCTACCGCGCCTGCTTGGAGGCTTCCGCGTCTGCTTGGACGCTTCCGCGCCTGCTTGCACGCTTCCGCGCCTGCTTGGACGCTTCCGCGCCTAATTGGACTCTTCTGCGCCTTCTTGCATGCTTCCGCGCCTGCGTGGAAGCTTCCGCGACTGCTTGGACGCTTCCGCGCCTGCTTGGACTCTTCTGCGCCTTCCTGCATGCTTCCGCTCCTGCTTGGACTCCTCTACGTCTTCTTGCATGCTTCCGCGCCTGCTTGGACGTTACCGCGCCTGCTTGGACGCTACCGCGCCTGCTTGGACGCTTCCGCGACTGCTTGGACGCTTCCGCGCCTGGTTGGACGCTACCGCGCCTGCTTGGAATCTTCTGCGCCTTCTTGCATGCTGCCGCGCCTACTTGGACGTTTCCACGCCTGCTTGGACGCTTCCGCACCTGCTTGCATGCTTCCCCGCCTGCTTGGACGCTTCCGCGCCTGCTTGGACTCTTCCGCGCCTGCTTGGAATCTTCTGCGCCTTCTTGCATGCTGCCGCGCCTACTTGGACGTTTCCACGCCTGCTTGGACGCTTCCGCGCCTGCTTGCATGCTTCCCCGCCTGCTTGGACGCTTCCGCGCCTGCCTGGACTCTTCTGCGCCTTCTTGCATGCTTCCGCCCCTTCTTGGACGCTTCCGCGCCTACTTGCACGGTTCTGCGCCTGCTTGCACGGTTCCGCGCCTGCTTGGACGCTTCCGCGCCTGCTTGGACGCTTCCGCGCCTGCTTGGACGCTACCGCGCCTGCTTGGACGCTACCCCGCCTGCTTGGACGCTACTTCGCCTGCTTGGACGCTTCCGCGACTGCTTGGACGCTTCCGCGCCTGGTTGGACACTACCGCGCCTGCTTGGACACTTCCGCGACTGCTTGGACGCTTCCGCGCCTGCTTGGACGCTTCCGCGACTTCTTGCATGCTTCCGCGCCTACCTGGACGTTTCCGCGCCTGGTTGGACGCTACCGCGCCTGCTTGGACGCTTCCGCGACTGCTTGGACGCTTCCGCGCCTGCTTGGACTCTTCTGCGCCTTCTTGCATGCTGCCGCGCCTACTTGGACGCTACCGCGCCTGCTTGGACGCTTCCGCGCCTGCTTGCATGCTTCCGCGCCTGCTTGGACGTTTCCGCGCCTGCTTGGACGCTTCCGCGACTGCTTGGACGCTTCCGCGCCTGCTTGGACTCTTCTGCGCCTGCTTGCATGCTTCCGCGCCTGCTTGGACGTTTCCGCGACTGCTTGGACGCTTCCGCGCCTGGTTGGACGCTACCGCGCCTGCTTGGACGCTGCCGCGACTGCTTGGACGCTTCCGCGCCTGCTTGGGCTCTTCTACGTCTTCTTGCATGCTTCCGCGACTGCTTGGACGCTTCCGCGACTGCTTGGCCGCTACCGCGCCTGCTTGGAAGCTTTCGCGCCTGCTTGGACACTTCTACGCCTTCTTGCATGCTTCCGCGCCTGCTTGGACGTTTCCGCGCCTACTTGGACGCTACCGCGCCTGCTTGGACGCTTCCGCGACTGCTTGGACGCTTCCGCGCCTGCTTGGACTCTTCTGCGCCTTCTTGCATGCTTCCGCGCCTGCTTGGACGTTTCCGCGCCTGCTTGGACGCTACCGCGCCAGCTTGGACGCTTCAGCGACTGCTTGGACGCTTCCGCGCCTGCATGGACGCTTCCGCGCCTGCTTGGACTCTTCTGCGCCTTCTTGCATGCTTCCGCGCCTGCTTGGACGTTTCCGCGCCAGCTTGGACACTACCGCGCCTGCTTGGACGCTTCCGCGCCTGCTTGGACGCTTCCGCGACTGCTTGGACGCTTCCGCGCCTGCTTGGACGCTACCGCGCCTGCTTGGACGCTTCCGCGACTGCTTGGACGCTACTGCGCCTGCTTGGACGCTTCCGCGCCTGCTTGGACGCTTCCGCACCTGCATGGACGCTTCCGCGCCTGCTTGGACGCTTCCGTGCCTACTTGCACGGTTCTGCGCCTGCTTGGACGCTTCCGCGCCTGCTTGGACTCTTCCACGCCTGCTTGGACGTTTCCGCGCCTGCTTGGACGCTACCGCGCCTGCTTGGACGCTTCCGCGCCTGCTTGGACGTTTCCGCGCCTGCTTGGACGCTTCCGCGCCTGCTTGCATGCTTCCCCGCCTGCTTGGACGCTTCCGTGCCTGCTTGGACTTTTCTGCGCCTGCTTGGACTCTTCTGCGCCTGCTTGCATGCTTCCGCTCCTGCTTGGACTCCTCTACGTCTTCTTGCATGCTTCCGCGCCTGCTTGGACGTTTCCGCGCCTGCTTGGACGCTTCCGCGCCTGCTTGGACTCTTCTGCGCCTTCTTGCATGCTTCCGCGCCTGCTTGGACGTTTCCGCCCCTGCTTGGACGCTACCGCGCCTGCTTGGAGGCTTCCGCGTCTGCTTGGACGCTTCCGCGCCTGCTTGCACGCTTCCGCGCCTGCTTGGACGCTTCCGCGCCTGATTGGACTCTTCTGCGCCTTCTTGCATGCTTCCGCGCCTGCGTGGAAGCTTCCGCGACTGCTTGGACGCTTCCGCGCCTGCTTGGACTCTTCTGCGCCTTCCTGCATGCTTCCGCTCCTGCTTGGACTCCTCTACGTCTTCTTGCATGCTTCCGCGCCTGCTTGGACGTTACCGCGCCTGCTTGGACGCTACCGCGCCTGCTTGGATGCTTCCGCGACTGCTTGGACGCTTCCGCGCCTGGTTGGACGCTACCGCGCCTGCTTGGAATCTTCTGCGCCTTCTTGCATGCTGCCGCGCCTACTTGGACGTTTCCACGACTGCTTGGACGCTTCCGCGCCTGCTTGCATGCTACCCCGCCTGCTTGGACGTTACCGCGCCTGCTTGGACTCTTCTGCGCCTGCTTGGACTCTTCTGCGCCTGCTTGGACTCTTCTGCGCCTTCTTGCATGCTGCCGCGCCTACTTGGACGTTTCCACGACTGCTTGCATGCTTCCCCGCCTGCTTGGACGCTTCCGCGCCTGCTTGGACTCTTCTGCGCCTTCTTGCATGCTTCCGCGCCTGCTTGGACGTTTCCGCCCCTGCTTGGACGCTACCGCGCCTGCTTGGAGGCTTCCGCGTCTGCTTGGACGCTTCCGCGCCTGCTTGCACGCTTCCGCGCCTGCTTGGACGCTTCCGCGCCTGATTGGACTCTTCTGCGCCTTCTTGCATGCTTCCGCGCCTGCGTGGAAGCTTCCGCGACTGCTTGGACGCTTCCGCGCCTGCTTGGACTCTTCTGCGCCTTCCTGCATGCTTCCGCTCCTGCTTGGACTCCTCTACGTCTTCTTGCATGCTTCCGCGCCTGCTTGGACGTTACCGCGCCTGCTTGGACGCTACCGCGCCTGCTTGGATGCTTCCGCGACTGCTTGGACGCTTCCGCGCCTGGTTGGACGCTACCGCGCCTGCTTGGAATCTTCTGCGCCTTCTTGCATGCTGCCGCGCCTACTTGGACGTTTCCACGCCTGCTTGGACGCTTCCGCACCTGCTTGCATGCTTCCCCGCCTGCTTGGACGCTTCCGCGCCTGCTTGGACTCTTCCGCGCCTGCTTGGAATCTTCTGCGCCTTCTTGCATGCTGCCGCGCCTACTTGGACGTTTCCACGCCTGCTTGGACGCTTCCGCGCCTGCTTGCATGCTTCCCCGCCTGCTTGGACGCTTCCGCGCCTGCCTGGACTCTTCTGCGCCTTCTTGCATGCTTCCGCCCCTTCTTGGACGCTTCCGAGCCTACTTGCACGGTTCTGCGCCTGCTTGCACGGTTCCGCGCCTGCTTGGACGCTTCCGCGCCTGCTTGGACGCTTCCGCGCCTGCTTGGACGCTACCGCGCCTGCTTGGACGCTACCCCGCCTGCTTGGACGCTACTTCGCCTGCTTGGACGCTTCCGCGACTGCTTGGACGCTTCCGCGCCTGGTTGGACACTACCGCGCCTGCTTGGACACTTCCGCGACTGCTTGGACGCTTCCGCGCCTGCTTGGACGCTTCCGCGCCTTCTTGCATGCTTCCGCGCCTACCTGGACGTTTCCGCGCCTGCTTGGACGCTTCCCCGCCTGCTTGGACGCTACCGCGCCGGCTTGGACGCTTCCGCGCCTTCTTGCATGCTTCCGCGCCTACTTGGACGTTTCCGCGCCTGCTTGGACGCTTCCGCGATTGCTTGGACGCTACCGCGCCTGCTTGGACGCTTCCGCGACTGCTTGGACGCTTCCGCGCCTGCTAGGACTCTTCTGCGCCTTCTTGCATGCTGCCGCGCCTACTTGGACGTTTCCACGACTGCTTGGACGCTTCCGCGCCTGCTTGCATGCTACCCCGCCTGCTTGGACGTTACCGCGCCTGCTTGGACTCTTCTGCGCCTGCTTGGACTCTTCTGCGCCTGCTTGGACTCTTCTGCGCCTTCTTGCATGCTGCCGCGCCTACTTGGACGTTTCCACGACTGCGTGGACTCTTCTGCGCCTTCTTGCATGCTTCCGCGCCTGCTTGGACGTTTCCGCGCCAGCTTGGACACTACCGCGCCTGCTTGGACGCTTCCGCGACTGCATGGACGCTTCCGCGCCTGCTTTGACGCTTCCGCGCCTGCATGGACGCTTCCGCGCCTGCTTGGACGCTTCCGCGCCTGCTTGGACGCTTCCGCGACTGCTTGGACGCTTCCGCACCTGTTTGGACTCTTCTGCGCCTTCTTGCATGCTTCCGCGCCTGCTTGGACGTTTCCGCGCCTGCTTGGACTCTTCTGCGCCTTCTTGCATGCTTCCGCGCCTGCTTGGACGTTTCCGCGCCAGCTTGGACACTACCGCGCCTGCTTGGACGCTCCGCGCCTGCTTGGACGCTTCCGCGACTGCTTGGACGCTTCCCCGCCTGCTTGGACCCTTCTGCGTCTTCTTGCATGCTTCCGTGCCTACTTGGACGTTTCCGCGCCTGCTTGGACGCTACCGCGCATGCTTGGACGCTTCCGCGACTGCTAGGACGCTTCCGCACCTGGTTGGACGCTACCGCGCCTGCTTGGACGCTTCCGCGCCTGCTTGGACTCTTCTGCGCCTTCTTGCATGCTTCCGCGCCTGCTTGCATGCTTCTGCGCCTGCTTGGACGCTTCCGCGACTGCTTGGACGCTACCGCGCCAGCTTGGACGCTTCCGCGACTGCTTGGACGCTTCCGCGCCTGCTTGGACTCTTTTGCGCCTTCTTGCATGCTGCCGCGCCTACTTGGACGCTTCCGCTCCTGGTTGGACGCTACCGCGCCTGCTTGGACTCCTCTGCGTCTTCTTGCATGCTTCCGCGCCTGCTTGGACGTTTCCGCGCCTGCTTGGGCGCTACCGCGCCTGCTTGGACGTTTCCGCGCCTGCTTGGACGCTACCGCGCCTGCTTGGACGCTTCCGCGACTGCTTGGACGCTACCGCGCCAGCTTGGACGCTTCCGCGACTGCTTGGACGCTTCCGCGCCTGCTTGGACTCTTCTGCGCCTTCTTGCATGCTGCCGCGCCTACTTGGACGCTTCCGCGCCTGGTTGGACGCTACCGCGCCTGCTTGGACGCTTCCGCGACTGCTTGGACGCTTCCGCGCCTGCTTGGACTCTTCTGCGCCTGCTTGCATGCTGCCGCGCCTACTTGGACGTTTCCACGCCTGCTTGGACGCTTCCGCGCCTGCTTGCATGCTTCCCCGCCTGCTTGGACGCTTCCGCGCCTGCTTGGACTCTTCTGCGCCTTCTTGCATGCTTCCGCGCCTGCTTGGACGTTTCCGCGCCTGCTAGGACGCTACCGCGCCTGCTTGGACGCTTCCGCGCCTGCTTGCATGCTTCCGCGCCTGCTTGGACGTTTCCGCGCCTGCTTGGACGCTTCCGCGACTGCTTGGACGCTTCCGCGCCTGCTTGGACTCTTCTGCGCCTGCTTGCATGCTTCCGCGCCTGCTTGGACGTTTCCGCGACTGCTTGGACGCTTCCGCGCCTGGTTGGACGCTACCGCGCCTGCTTGGACGCTGCCGCGACTGCTTGGACGCTTCCGCGCCTGCTTGGGCTCTTCTACGTCTTCTTGCATGCTTCCGCGACTGCTTGGACGCTTCCGCGACTGCTTGGCCGCTACCGCGCCTGCTTGGAAGCTTCCGCGCCTGCTTGGACACTTCTACGCCTTCTTGCATGCTTCCGCGCCTGCTTGGACGTTTCCGCGCCTACTTGGACGCTACCGCGCCTGCTTGGACGCTTCCGCGACTGCTTGGACGCTTCCGCGCCTGCTTGGACTCTTCTGCGCCTGCTTGCATGCTTCCGCGCCTGCTTGGACGTTTCCGCGACTGCTTGGACGCTTCCGCGCCTGGTTGGACGCTACCGCGCCTGCTTGGACGCTGCCGCGACTGCTTGGACGCTTCCGCGCCTGCTTGGGCACTTCTACGTCTTCTTGCATGCTTCCGCGACTGCTTGGACGCTTCCGCGACTGCTTGGCCGCTACCGCGCCTGCTTGGAAGCTTCCGCGCCTGCTTGGACACTTCTACGCCTTCTTGCATGCTTCCGCGCCTGCTTGGACGTTTCCGCGCCTACTTGGACGCTACCGCGCCTGCTTGGACGCTTCCGCGACTGCTTGGACGCTTCCGCGCCTGCTTGGACTCTTCTGCGCCTTCTTGCATGCTTCCGCGCCTGCTTGGACGTTTCCGCGCCTGCTTGGACGCTTCCGCGACTGCTTGGACGCTTCCGCGCCTGCTTGGACTCTTCTGCGCCTTCTTGCATGCTTCCGCGCCTGCTTGGACGTTTCCGCGCCTGCTTGGACGCTACCGCGCCAGCTTGGACGCTTCAGCGACTGCTTGGACGCTTCCGCGCCTGCATGGACGCTTCCGCGCCTGCTTGGACTCTTCTGCGCCTTCTTGCATGCTTCCGCGCCTGCTTGGACGTTTCCGCGCCAGCTTGGACACTACCGCGCCTGCTTGGACGCTTCCGCGCCTGCTTGGACGCTTCCGCGACTGCTTGGACGCTTCCGCGCCTGCTTGGACGCTACCGCGCCTGCTTGGACGCTTCCGCGACTGCTTGGACGCTACTGCGCCTGCTTGGACGCTTCCGCGCCTGCTTGGACGCTTCCGCACCTGCATGGACGCTTCCGCGCCTGCTTGGACGCTTCCGTGCCTACTTGCACGGTTCTGCGCCTGCTTGGACGCTTCCGCGCCTGCTTGGACTCTTCCACGCCTGCTTGGACGTTTCCGCGCCTGCTTGGACGCTACCGCGCCTGCTTGGACGCTTCCGCGCCTGCTTGGACGTTTCCGCGCCTGCTTGGACGCTTCCGCGCCTGCTTGCATGCTTCCCCGCCTGCTTGGACGCTTCCGTGCCTGCTTGGACTTTTCTGCGCCTGCTTGGACTCTTCTGCGCCTGCTTGCATGCTTCCGCTCCTGCTTGGACTCCTCTACGTCTTCTTGCATGCTTCCGCGCCTGCTTGGACGTTTCCGCGCCTGCTTGGACGCTTCCGCGCCTGCTTGGACTCTTCTGCGCCTTCTTGCATGCTTCCGCGCCTGCTTGGACGTTTCCGCCCCTGCTTGGACGCTACCGCGCCTGCTTGGAGGCTTCCGCGTCTGCTTGGACGCTTCCGCGCCTGCTTGCACGCTTCCGCGCCTGCTTGGACGCTTCCGCGCCTGATTGGACTCTTCTGCGCCTTCTTGCATGCTTCCGCGCCTGCGTGGAAGCTTCCGCGACTGCTTGGACGCTTCCGCGCCTGCTTGGACTCTTCTGCGCCTTCCTGCATGCTTCCGCTCCTGCTTGGACTCCTCTACGTCTTCTTGCATGCTTCCGCGCCTGCTTGGACGTTACCGCGCCTGCTTGGACGCTACCGCGCCTGCTTGGATGCTTCCGCGACTGCTTGGACGCTTCCGCGCCTGGTTGGACGCTACCGCGCCTGCTTGGAATCTTCTGCGCCTTCTTGCATGCTGCCGCGCCTACTTGGACGTTTCCACGACTGCTTGGACGCTTCCGCGCCTGCTTGCATGCTACCCCGCCTGCTTGGACGTTACCGCGCCTGCTTGGACTCTTCTGCGCCTGCTTGGACTCTTCTGCGCCTGCTTGGACTCTTCTGCGCCTTCTTGCATGCTGCCGCGCCTACTTGGACGTTTCCACGACTGCTTGCATGCTTCCCCGCCTGCTTGGACGCTTCCGCGCCTGCTTGGACTCTTCTGCGCCTTCTTGCATGCTTCCGCGCCTGCTTGGACGTTTCCGCCCCTGCTTGGACGCTACCGCGCCTGCTTGGAGGCTTCCGCGTCTGCTTGGACGCTTCCGCGCCTGCTTGCACGCTTCCGCGCCTGCTTGGACGCTTCCGCGCCTGATTGGACTCTTCTGCGCCTTCTTGCATGCTTCCGCGCCTGCGTGGAAGCTTCCGCGACTGCTTGGACGCTTCCGCGCCTGCTTGGACTCTTCTGCGCCTTCCTGCATGCTTCCGCTCCTGCTTGGACTCCTCTACGTCTTCTTGCATGCTTCCGCGCCTGCTTGGACGTTACCGCGCCTGCTTGGACGCTACCGCGCCTGCTTGGATGCTTCCGCGACTGCTTGGACGCTTCCGCGCCTGGTTGGACGCTACCGCGCCTGCTTGGAATCTTCTGCGCCTTCTTGCATGCTGCCGCGCCTACTTGGACGTTTCCACGCCTGCTTGGACGCTTCCGCACCTGCTTGCATGCTTCCCCGCCTGCTTGGACGCTTCCGCGCCTGCTTGGACTCTTCCGCGCCTGCTTGGAATCTTCTGCGCCTTCTTGCATGCTGCCGCGCCTACTTGGACGTTTCCACGCCTGCTTGGACGCTTCCGCGCCTGCTTGCATGCTTCCCCGCCTGCTTGGACGCTTCCGCGCCTGCCTGGACTCTTCTGCGCCTTCTTGCATGCTTCCGCCCCTTCTTGGACGCTTCCGAGCCTACTTGCACGGTTCTGCGCCTGCTTGCACGGTTCCGCGCCTGCTTGGACGCTTCCGCGCCTGCTTGGACGCTTCCGCGCCTGCTTGGACGCTACCGCGCCTGCTTGGACGCTACCCCGCCTGCTTGGACGCTACTTCGCCTGCTTGGACGCTTCCGCGACTGCTTGGACGCTTCCGCGCCTGGTTGGACACTACCGCGCCTGCTTGGACACTTCCGCGACTGCTTGGACGCTTCCGCGCCTGCTTGGACGCTTCCGCGCCTTCTTGCATGCTTCCGCGCCTACCTGGACGTTTCCGCGCCTGCTTGGACGCTTCCCCGCCTGCTTGGACGCTACCGCGCCGGCTTGGACGCTTCCGCGCCTTCTTGCATGCTTCCGCGCCTACTTGGACGTTTCCGCGCCTGCTTGGACGCTTCCGCGATTGCTTGGACGCTACCGCGCCTGCTTGGACGCTTCCGCGACTGCTTGGACGCTTCCGCGCCTGCTAGGACTCTTCTGCGCCTTCTTGCATGCTGCCGCGCCTACTTGGACGTTTCCACGACTGCTTGGACGCTTCCGCGCCTGCTTGCATGCTACCCCGCCTGCTTGGACGTTACCGCGCCTGCTTGGACTCTTCTGCGCCTGCTTGGACTCTTCTGCGCCTTCTTGCATGCTGCCGCGCCTACTTGGACGTTTCCACGACTGCGTGGACTCTTCTGCGCCTTCTTGCATGCTTCCGCGCCTGCTTGGACGTTTCCGCGCCAGCTTGGACACTACCGCGCCTGCTTGGACGCTTCCGCGACTGCATGGACGCTTCCGCGCCTGCTTTGACGCTTCCGCGCCTGCATGGACGCTTCCGCGCCTGCTTGGACGCTTCCGCGCCTGCTTGGACGCTTCCGCGACTGCTTGGACGCTTCCGCACCTGTTTGGACTCTTCTGCGCCTTCTTGCATGCTTCCGCGCCTGCTTGGACGTTTCCGCGCCTGCTTGGACTCTTCTGCGCCTTCTTGCATGCTTCCGCGCCTGCTTGGACGTTTCCGCGCCAGCTTGGACACTACCGCGCCTGCTTGGACGCTCCGCGCCTGCTTGGACGCTTCCGCGACTGCTTGGACGCTTCCCCGCCTGCTTGGACCCTTCTGCGTCTTCTTGCATGCTTCCGTGCCTACTTGGACGTTTCCGCGCCTGCTTGGACGCTACCGCGCATGCTTGGACGCTTCCGCGACTGCTAGGACGCTTCCGCACCTGGTTGGACGCTACCGCGCCTGCTTGGACGCTTCCGCGCCTGCTTGGACTCTTCTGCGCCTTCTTGCATGCTTCCGCGCCTGCTTGCATGCTTCTGCGCCTGCTTGGACGCTTCCGCGACTGCTTGGACGCTACCGCGCCAGCTTGGACGCTTCCGCGACTGCTTGGACGCTTCCGCGCCTGCTTGGACTCTTTTGCGCCTTCTTGCATGCTGCCGCGCCTACTTGGACGCTTCCGCTCCTGGTTGGACGCTACCGCGCCTGCTTGGACTCCTCTGCGTCTTCTTGCATGCTTCCGCGCCTGCTTGGACGTTTCCGCGCCTGCTTGGGCGCTACCGCGCCTGCTTGGACGTTTCCGCGCCTGCTTGGACGCTACCGCGCCTGCTTGGACGCTTCCGCGACTGCTTGGACGCTACCGCGCCAGCTTGGACGCTTCCGCGACTGCTTGGACGCTTCCGCGCCTGCTTGGACTCTTCTGCGCCTTCTTGCATGCTGCCGCGCCTACTTGGACGCTTCCGCGCCTGGTTGGACGCTACCGCGCCTGCTTGGACGCTTCCGCGACTGCTTGGACGCTTCCGCGCCTGCTTGGACTCTTCTGCGCCTGCTTGCATGCTGCCGCGCCTACTTGGACGTTTCCACGCCTGCTTGGACGCTTCCGCGCCTGCTTGCATGCTTCCCCGCCTGCTTGGACGCTTCCGCGCCTGCTTGGACTCTTCTGCGCCTTCTTGCATGCTTCCGCGCCTGCTTGGACGTTTCCGCGCCTGCTAGGACGCTACCGCGCCTGCTTGGACGCTTCCGCGCCTGCTTGCATGCTTCCGCGCCTGCTTGGACGTTTCCGCGCCTGCTTGGACGCTTCCGCGACTGCTTGGACGCTTCCGCGCCTGCTTGGACTCTTCTGCGCCTGCTTGCATGCTTCCGCGCCTGCTTGGACGTTTCCGCGACTGCTTGGACGCTTCCGCGCCTGGTTGGACGCTACCGCGCCTGCTTGGACGCTGCCGCGACTGCTTGGACGCTTCCGCGCCTGCTTGGGCTCTTCTACGTCTTCTTGCATGCTTCCGCGACTGCTTGGACGCTTCCGCGACTGCTTGGCCGCTACCGCGCCTGCTTGGAAGCTTCCGCGCCTGCTTGGACACTTCTACGCCTTCTTGCATGCTTCCGCGCCTGCTTGGACGTTTCCGCGCCTACTTGGACGCTACCGCGCCTGCTTGGACGCTTCCGCGACTGCTTGGACGCTTCCGCGCCTGCTTGGACTCTTCTGCGCCTGCTTGCATGCTTCCGCGCCTGCTTGGACGTTTCCGCGACTGCTTGGACGCTTCCGCGCCTGGTTGGACGCTACCGCGCCTGCTTGGACGCTGCCGCGACTGCTTGGACGCTTCCGCGCCTGCTTGGGCACTTCTACGTCTTCTTGCATGCTTCCGCGACTGCTTGGACGCTTCCGCGACTGCTTGGCCGCTACCGCGCCTGCTTGGAAGCTTCCGCGCCTGCTTGGACACTTCTACGCCTTCTTGCATGCTTCCGCGCCTGCTTGGACGTTTCCGCGCCTACTTGGACGCTACCGCGCCTGCTTGGACGCTTCCGCGACTGCTTGGACGCTTCCGCGCCTGCTTGGACTCTTCTGCGCCTTCTTGCATGCTTCCGCGCCTGCTTGGACGTTTCCGCGCCTGCTTGGACGCTTCCGCGACTGCTTGGACTCTTCCGCGCCTGCTTGGACTCTTCTGCGCCTGCTTGCATGCTTCCGCGCCTGCTTGGACGTTTCCGCGACTGCTTGGACGCTTCCGCGCCTGGTTGGACGCTACCGCGCCTGCTTGGACGCTGTCGCGACTGCTTGGACGCTTCCGTGCCTGCTTGGACACTTCTACGCCTTCTTGCATGCTTCCGCGCCTGCTTGGACGTTTCCGCGCCTACTTGGACGCTACCGCGCCTGCTTGGAGGCTTCCGCGCCTGCTTGGACGCTTCCGCGCCTGATTGGACTCTTCTGCGCCTTCTTGCATGCTTCCGCGCCTGCGTGGAAGCTTCCGCGACTGCTTGGACGCTTCCGCGCCTGCTTGGACTCTTCTGCGCCTTCCTGCATGCTTCCGCTCCTGCTTGGACTCCTCTACGTCTTCTTGCATGCTTCCGCGCCTGCTTGGACGTTACCGCGCCTGCTTGGACGCTACCGCGCCTGCTTGGATGCTTCCGCGACTGCTTGGACGCTTCCGCGCCTGGTTGGACGCTACCGCGCCTGCTTGGAATCTTCTGCGCCTTCTTGCATGCTGCCGCGCCTACTTGGACGTTTCCACGACTGCTTGGACGCTTCCGCGCCTGCTTGCATGCTACCCCGCCTGCTTGGACGTTACCGCGCCTGCTTGGACTCTTCTGCGCCTGCTTGGACTCTTCTGCGCCTGCTTGGACTCTTCTGCGCCTGCTTGGACTCTTCTGCGCCTTCTTGCATGCTGCCGCGCCTACTTGGACGTTTCCACGACTGCTTGCATGCTTCCCCGCCTGCTTGGACGCTTCCGCGCCTGCTTGGACTCTTCTGCGCCTTCTTGCATGCTTCCGCGCCTGCTTGGACGTTTCCGCCCCTGCTTGGACGCTACCGCGCCTGCTTGGAGGCTTCCGCGTCTGCTTGGACGCTTCCGCGCCTGCTTGCACGCTTCCGCGCCTGCTTGGACGCTTCCGCGCCTGATTGGACTCTTCTGCGCCTTCTTGCATGCTTCCGCGCCTGCGTGGAAGCTTCCGCGACTGCTTGGACGCTTCCGCGCCTGCTTGGACTCTTCTGCGCCTTCCTGCATGCTTCCGCTCCTGCTTGGACTCCTCTACGTCTTCTTGCATGCTTCCGCGCCTGCTTGGACGTTACCGCGCCTGCTTGGACGCTACCGCGCCTGCTTGGATGCTTCCGCGACTGCTTGGACGCTTCCGCGCCTGGTTGGACGCTACCGCGCCTGCTTGGAATCTTCTGCGCCTTCTTGCATGCTGCCGCGCCTACTTGGACGTTTCCACGCCTGCTTGGACGCTTCCGCACCTGCTTGCATGCTTCCCCGCCTGCTTGGACGCTTCCGCGCCTGCTTGGACTCTTCCGCGCCTGCTTGGAATCTTCTGCGCCTTCTTGCATGCTGCCGCGCCTACTTGGACGTTTCCACGCCTGCTTGGACGCTTCCGCGCCTGCTTGCATGCTTCCCCGCCTGCTTGGACGCTTCCGCGCCTGCCTGGACTCTTCTGCGCCTTCTTGCATGCTTCCGCCCCTTCTTGGACGCTTCCGAGCCTACTTGCACGGTTCTGCGCCTGCTTGCACGGTTCCGCGCCTGCTTGGACGCTTCCGCGCCTGCTTGGACGCTTCCGCGCCTGCTTGGACGCTACCGCGCCTGCTTGGACGCTACCCCGCCTGCTTGGACGCTACTTCGCCTGCTTGGACGCTTCCGCGACTGCTTGGACGCTTCCGCGCCTGGTTGGACACTACCGCGCCTGCTTGGACACTTCCGCGACTGCTTGGACGCTTCCGCGCCTGCTTGGACGCTTCCGCGCCTTCTTGCATGCTTCCGCGCCTACCTGGACGTTTCCGCGCCTGCTTGGACGCTTCCCCGCCTGCTTGGACGCTACCGCGCCGGCTTGGACGCTTCCGCGCCTTCTTGCATGCTTCCGCGCCTACTTGGACGTTTCCGCGCCTGCTTGGACGCTTCCGCGATTGCTTGGACGCTACCGCGCCTGCTTGGACGCTTCCGCGACTGCTTGGACGCTTCCGCGCCTGCTAGGACTCTTCTGCGCCTTCTTGCATGCTGCCGCGCCTACTTGGACGTTTCCACGACTGCTTGGACGCTTCCGCGCCTGCTTGCATGCTACCCCGCCTGCTTGGACGTTACCGCGCCTGCTTGGACTCTTCTGCGCCTGCTTGGACTCTTCTGCGCCTGCTTGGACTCTTCTGCGCCTTCTTGCATGCTGCCGCGCCTACTTGGACGTTTCCACGACTGCGTGGACTCTTCTGCGCCTTCTTGCATGCTTCCGCGCCTGCTTGGACGCTCCCGCGCCTGCTTGGACGCTTCCGCGACTGCTTGGACGCTTCCGCGCCTGGTTGGACGATACCGCGCCTGCTTGGACTCTTCTGCGCCTTCTTGCATGCTTCCGCGCCTGCTTGGACGTTTCCGCGCCTGCTTGGACGCTTCCGCGACTGCTTGGTCGCTTCCGCGGCTGCTTGAACTCTTCTGCGCCTTCTTGCATGCTTCCGAGCCTATTTGGACGCTTCCGCGCCTGCTTGGACTCTTCTGCGCCTTCTTGCATGCTTCCGCGCCTGCTTGGACATTTCCGCGCCTGCTTGGACACTTCCGCGCCTGCTTGGACTCATCTGCGCCTTCTTGCATGCTGCCGCGCCAACTTGGACGCTTCCGCGCCTGGTTGGACGCTACCGCGCCTGCTTGGACGCTTCCGTGACTGCTTGGACGCTTCCGCGCCTGCTTGGACGCTTCCGCGCCTGCTTGGACGCTTCCGCGACTGCTTGGACGCTTCCGCGCCTGCTTGGACGCTTCCGCGACTGCTTGGACGCTACCGCGCCTGCTTGGACTCTTCTGCGCCTGCTTGGACTCTTCTGCGCCTGCTAGGACGTTTCCGCGACTGCTTGGACGCTACCGCGCCTGCTTGGACGCTTCCGCGACTGCTTGGACGCTTCCGCGCCTGCTTGGACTCTACTGCGCCTGCTTGGACTCTTCTGCGCCTTCTTGCATGCTTCCGCGACTGCTTGGACGCTTCCGCGACTGCTTGGCCGCTACCGTGCCTGCTTGGAAGCTTCCGCGACTGCTTGGACGCTTCCGCGCCTGGTTGGACGCGACCGCGCCTGCTTGAACGCTTCCGCGACTGCTTCGACGCTTCCGCGCCTGTGTGGACTCTTCTGCGCCTGCTTGGACTCTTCTGCGCCTTCTTGCATGCTTCCGCGCCTGCTTGGACGCTACCGCGCCTGCTTGGACGCTTCCGCGACTGCTTGGACGCTAACGCGCCTGCTTGGACGCTTCCGCGACTGCTTGGACGCTTCCGCGCCTGCTTGGACTCTACTGCGCCTTCTTGCATGCTTCCGCGACTGCTTGGACGCTTCCGCGACTGCTTGGACGCTACCGCGCCTGCTTGGACGCTTCCGCGACTGCTTGGACGCTTCCGCGCCTGCTTGGACTCTACTGCGCCTTCTTGCATGCTTCCGCGACTGCTTGGACGTTTCCGCGACTGCTTGGACGCTACCGCGCCTGCTTGGACGCTTCCGCGACTGCTTGGACGCTTCCGCGCCTGCTTGGACTCTACTGCGCCTGCTTGGACTCTTCTGCGCCTTCTTGCATGCTTCCGCGACTGCTTAGACGCTTCCGCGACTGCTTCGACGCTTCCGCGCCTGTGTGGACTCTTCTGCGCCTGCTTGGACTCTTCTGCGCCTTCTTGCATGCTTCCGCGCCTGCTTGGACGCTACCGCGCCTGCTTGGACGCTTCCGCGACTGCTTGGACGCTACCGCGCCTGCTTGGACGCTTCCGCGCCTGCTTGGACGCTGCCGCGACTGCTTGGACGCTTCCGCGCCTGCTTGGGCTCTTCTACGTCTTCTTGCATGCTTCCGCGCCTGCTTGGACGTTTCCGCGCCTGCTTGGACGCTTCCGCGCCTGCTTGGACTCTTCTGCGCCTTCTTGCATGCTTCCGCGCCTGCTTGGACGTTTCCGCGCCTGCTAGGACGCTACCGCGCCTGCTTGGACGCTTCCGCGCCTGCTTGCATGCTTCCGCGCCTGCTTGGACGTTTCCGCGCCTGCTTGGACGTTTCCGCGCCTGCTTGGACGCTTCCGCGACTGCTTGGACGCTTCCGCGCCTGCTTGGACTCTTCTGCGCCTGCTTGCATGCTTCCGCGCCTGCTTGGACGTTTCCGCGACTGCTTGGACGCTTCCGCGCCTGGTTGGACGCTACCGCGCCTGCTTGGACGCTGCCGCGACTGCTTGGACGCTTCCGCGCCTGCTTGGGCTCTTCTACGTCTTCTTGCATGCTTCCGCGCCTGCTTGGACGTTTCCGCGCCTGCTTGGACGTTTCCGCGCCTGCTTGGACGCTTCCGCGACTGCTTGGACTCTTCCGCGCCTGCTTGGACTCTTCTGCGCCTGCTTGCATGCTTCCGCGCCTGCTTGGACGTTTCCGCGACTGCTTGGACGCTTCCGCGCCTGGTTGGACGCTACCGCGCCTGCTTGGACGCTGCCGCGACTGCTTGGACGCTTCCGTGCCTGCTTGGACACTTCTACGCCTTCTTGCATGCTTCCGCGCCTGCTTGGACGTTTCCGCGCCTACTTGGACGCTACCGCGCCTGCTTGGACGCTTCCGCGCCTGCTTGGACTCTTCTGCGCCTTCTTGCATGCTTCCGCGCCTGCTTGGACGTTTCCGCGCCTGCTTGGACTCTTCTGCGCCTTCTTGCATGCTTCCGCGTCTGCTTGGACGCTGCCGCGACTGCTTGGACGCTTCCGCGCCTGCTTGGGCTCTTCTACGTCTTCTTGCATGCTTCCGCGCCTGCTTGGACGCTTCCGCGCCTGCTTGGACGCTACCGCGCCTGCTTGGACGCTTCCGCGCCTGCTTGGACGCTACCGCGCCAGCTTGGACGCTTCAGCGACTGCTTGGACGCTTCCGCGCCTGCATGGACGCTTCCGCGCCTGCTTGGACGCTACCGCGCATGCTTGGACGCTTCCGCGACTGCTAGGACGCTTCCGCACCTGGTTGGACGCTACCGCGCCTGCTTGGACGCTTCCGCGCCTGCTTGGACTCTTCTGCGCCTTCTTGCATGCTTCCGCGCCTGCTTGCATGCTTCTGCGCCTGCTTGGACGCTACCGCGCCTGCTTGGACGCTACCGCGCCAGCTTGGACGCTCCGCGCCTGCTAGGACGCTTCCGCACCTGGTTGGACGCTACCGCGCCTGCCTGGACGCTTCCGCGCCTGCTTGCACGCTTCCGCACCTGTTTGGACTCTTCTGCGCCTTCTGGCATGCTTCCGCGCCTGCTTGGACGTTTCCGCGCCTGCTTGGACTCTTCTGCGCCTTCTTGCATGCTTCCGCGCCTGCTTGGACGTTTCCGCGCCAGCTTGGACACTACCGCGCCTGCTTGGACGCTTCCGCGACTGCATGGACGCTTCCGCGCCTGCTTTGACGCTTCCGCGCCTGCATGGACGCTTCCGCGCCTGCTTGGACGCTTCCGCGCCTGCTTGGACGCTTCCGCGACTGCTTGGACGCTTCCGCACCTGTTTGGACTCTTCTGCGCCTTCTTGCATGCTTCCGCGCCTGCTTGGACGTTTCCGCGCCTGCTTGGACTCTTCTGCGCCTTCTTGCATGCTTCCGCGCCTGCTTGGACGTTTCCGCGCCAGCTTGGACACTACCGCGCCTGCTTGGACGCTCCGCGCCTGCTTGGACGCTTCCGCGACTGCTTGGACGCTTCCCCGCCTGCTTGGACCCTTCTGCGTCTTCTTGCATGCTTCCGTGCCTACTTGGACGTTTCCGCGCCTGCTTGGACGCTACCGCGCATGCTTGGACGCTTCCGCGACTGCTAGGACGCTTCCGCACCTGGTTGGACGCTACCGCGCCTGCTTGGACGCTTCCGCGCCTGCTTGGACTCTACTGCGCCTTCTTGCATGCTTCCGCGACTGCTTGGACGCTTCCGCGACTGCTTGGACGCTACCGCGCCTGCTTGGACGCTTCCGCGACTGCTTGGACGCTTCCGCGCCTGCTTGGACTCTACTGCGCCTTCTTGCATGCTTCCGCGACTGCTTGGACGTTTCCGCGACTGCTTGGACGCTACCGCGCCTGCTTGGACGCTTCCGCGACTGCTTGGACGCTTCCGCGCCTGCTTGGACTCTACTGCGCCTGCTTGGACTCTTCTGCGCCTTCTTGCATGCTTCCGCGACTGCTTAGACGCTTCCGCGACTGCTTCGACGCTTCCGCGCCTGTGTGGACTCTTCTGCGCCTGCTTGGACTCTTCTGCGCCTTCTTGCATGCTTCCGCGCCTGCTTGGACGCTACCGCGCCTGCTTGGACGCTTCCGCGACTGCTTGGACGCTACCGCGCCTGCTTGGACGCTTCCGCGCCTGCTTGGACGCTGCCGCGACTGCTTGGACGCTTCCGCGCCTGCTTGGGCTCTTCTACGTCTTCTTGCATGCTTCCGCGCCTGCTTGGACGTTTCCGCGCCTGCTTGGACGCTTCCGCGCCTGCTTGGACTCTTCTGCGCCTTCTTGCATGCTTCCGCGCCTGCTTGGACGTTTCCGCGCCTGCTAGGACGCTACCGCGCCTGCTTGGACGCTTCCGCGCCTGCTTGCATGCTTCCGCGCCTGCTTGGACGTTTCCGCGCCTGCTTGGACTCTTCTGCGCCTTCTTGCATGCTTCCGCGTCTGCTTGGACGCTGCCGCGACTGCTTGGACGCTTCCGCGCCTGCTTGGGCTCTTCTACGTCTTCTTGCATGCTTCCGCGCCTGCTTGGACGCTTCCGCGCCTGCTTGGACGCTACCGCGCCTGCTTGGACGCTTCCGCGCCTGCTTGGACGCTACCGCGCCAGCTTGGACGCTTCAGCGACTGCTTGGACGCTTCCGCGCCTGCATGGACGCTTCCGCGCCTGCTTGGACGCTACCGCGCATGCTTGGACGCTTCCGCGACTGCTAGGACGCTTCCGCACCTGGTTGGACGCTACCGCGCCTGCTTGGACGCTTCCGCGCCTGCTTGGACTCTTCTGCGCCTTCTTGCATGCTTCCGCGCCTGCTTGCATGCTTCTGCGCCTGCTTGGACGCTACCGCGCCTGCTTGGACGCTACCGCGCCAGCTTGGACGCTCCGCGCCTGCTAGGACGCTTCCGCACCTGGTTGGACGCTACCGCGCCTGCCTGGACGCTTCCGCGCCTGCTTGCACGCTTCCGCACCTGTTTGGACTCTTCTGCGCCTTCTGGCATGCTTCCGCGCCTGCTTGGACGTTTCCGCGCCTGCTTGGACTCTTCTGCGCCTTCTTGCATGCTTCCGCGCCTGCTTGGACGTTTCCGCGCCAGCTTGGACACTACCGCGCCTGCTTGGACGCTTCCGCGACTGCATGGACGCTTCCGCGCCTGCTTTGACGCTTCCGCGCCTGCATGGACGCTTCCGCGCCTGCTTGGACGCTTCCGCGCCTGCTTGGACGCTTCCGCGACTGCTTGGACGCTTCCGCACCTGTTTGGACTCTTCTGCGCCTTCTTGCATGCTTCCGCGCCTGCTTGGACGTTTCCGCGCCTGCTTGGACTCTTCTGCGCCTTCTTGCATGCTTCCGCGCCTGCTTGGACGTTTCCGCGCCAGCTTGGACACTACCGCGCCTGCTTGGACGCTCCGCGCCTGCTTGGACGCTTCCGCGACTGCTTGGACGCTTCCCCGCCTGCTTGGACCCTTCTGCGTCTTCTTGCATGCTTCCGTGCCTACTTGGACGTTTCCGCGCCTGCTTGGACGCTACCGCGCATGCTTGGACGCTTCCGCGACTGCTAGGACGCTTCCGCACCTGGTTGGACGCTACCGCGCCTGCTTGGACGCTTCCGCGCCTGCTTGGACTCTTCTGCGCCTTCTTGCATGCTTCCGCGCCTGCTTGCATGCTTCTGCGCCTGCTTGGACGCTTCCGCGACTGCTTGGACGCTACCGCGCCAGCTTGGACGCTTCCGCGACTGCTTGGACGCTTCCGCGCCTGCTTGGACTCTTTTGCGCCTTCTTGCATGCTGCCGCGCCTACTTGGACGCTTCCGCTCCTGGTTGGACGCTACCGCGCCTGCTTGGACTCCTCTGCGTCTTCTTGCATGCTTCCGCGCCTGCTTGGACGTTTCCGCGCCTGCTTGGGCGCTACCGCGCCTGCTTGGACGTTTCCGCGCCTGCTTGGACGCTACCGCGCCTGCTTGGACGCTTCCGCGACTGCTTGGACGCTACCGCGCCAGCTTGGACGCTTCCGCGACTGCTTGGACGCTTCCGCGCCTGCTTGGACTCTTCTGCGCCTTCTTGCATGCTGCCGCGCCTACTTGGACGCTTCCGCGCCTGGTTGGACGCTACCGCGCCTGCTTGGACGCTTCCGCGACTGCTTGGACGCTTCCGCGCCTGCTTGGACTCTTCTGCGCCTGCTTGCATGCTGCCGCGCCTACTTGGACGTTTCCACGCCTGCTTGGACGCTTCCGCGCCTGCTTGCATGCTTCCCCGCCTGCTTGGACGCTTCCGCGCCTGCTTGGACTCTTCTGCGCCTTCTTGCATGCTTCCGCGCCTGCTTGGACGTTTCCGCGCCTGCTAGGACGCTACCGCGCCTGCTTGGACGCTTCCGCGCCTGCTTGCATGCTTCCGCGCCTGCTTGGACGTTTCCGCGCCTGCTTGGACGCTTCCGCGACTGCTTGGACGCTTCCGCGCCTGCTTGGACTCTTCTGCGCCTGCTTGCATGCTTCCGCGCCTGCTTGGACGTTTCCGCGACTGCTTGGACGCTTCCGCGCCTGGTTGGACGCTACCGCGCCTGCTTGGACGCTGCCGCGACTGCTTGGACGCTTCCGCGCCTGCTTGGGCTCTTCTACGTCTTCTTGCATGCTTCCGCGACTGCTTGGACGCTTCCGCGACTGCTTGGCCGCTACCGCGCCTGCTTGGAAGCTTCCGCGCCTGCTTGGACACTTCTACGCCTTCTTGCATGCTTCCGCGCCTGCTTGGACGTTTCCGCGCCTACTTGGACGCTACCGCGCCTGCTTGGACGCTTCCGCGACTGCTTGGACGCTTCCGCGCCTGCTTGGACTCTTCTGCGCCTTCTTGCATGCTTCCGCGCCTGCTTGGACGTTTCCGCGCCTGCTTGGACGCTTCCGCGACTGCTTGGACTCTTCCGCGCCTGCTTGGATTCTTCTGCGCCTGCTTGCATGCTTCCGCGCCTGCTTGGACGTTTCCGCGACTGCTTGGACGCTTCCGCGCCTGGTTGGACGCTACCGCGCCTGCTTGGACGCTGCCGCGACTGCTTGGACGCTTCCGTGCCTGCTTGGACACTTCTACGCCTTCTTGCATGCTTCCGCGCCTGCTTGGACGTTTCCGCGCCTACTTGGACGCTACCGCGCCTGCTTGGACGCTTCCGCGCCTGCTTGGACTCTTCTGCGCCTTCTTGCATGCTTCCGCGCCTGCTTGGACGTTTCCGCGCCTGCTTGGACTCTTCTGCGCCTTCTTGCATGCTTCCGCGTCTGCGTGGACGCTGCCGCGACTGCTTGGACGCTTCCGCGCCTGCTTGGGCTCTTCTACGTCTTCTTGCATGCTTCCGCGCCTGCTTGGACGCTTCCGCGACTGCTTCGACGCTTCCGCGCCTGTGTGGACTCTTCTGCGCCTGCTTGGACTCTTCTGCGCCTTCTTGCATGCTTCCGCGCCTGCTTGGACGCTACCGCGCCTGCTTGGACGCTTCCGCGACTGCTTGGACGCTACCGCGCCTGCTTGGACGCTTCCGCGACTGCTTGGACCCTACCGCGCCAGCTTGGACGCTTCCGCGACTGCTTGGACGCTTCCGCGCCTGCTTGGACTCTTCTGCGCCTTCTTGCATGCTGCCGCGCCTACTTGGACGCTTCCGCTCCTGGTTGGACGCTACCGCGCCTGCTTGGAATCCTCTGCGTCTTCTTGCATGCTTCCGCGCCTGCTTGGACGTTTCCGCGCCTGCTTGGACGCTACCGCGCCTGCTTGGACGTTTCCGCGCCTGCTTGGACGCTACCGCGCCTGCTTGGACGCTTCCGCGACTGCTTGGACGCTACCGCGCCAGCTTGGACGCTTCCGCGACTGCTTGGACTCTTCTGCGCCTTCTTGCATGCTTCCGCGCCTGCTTGCATGCTTCTGCGCCTGCTTGGACGCTACCGCGCCTGCTTGGACGCTACCGCGCCAGCTTGGACGCTCCGCGCCTGCTTGGACGCTTCCGCGACTGCTTGGACGCTTCCCCGCCTGCTTGGACCCTTCTGCGTCTTCTTGCATGCTTCCGTGCCTACTTGGACGTTTCCGCGCCTGCTTGGACGCTACCGCGCCTGCTTGGACGCTTCCGCGACTGCTTGGACGCTTCCGCGACTGCTTGGACGATTCCGCGCCTGCTTGCATGCTTCCTCACCTGCTTGGACGATTCCGCGCCTGCTTGCACGGTTCCGAGCCTGCTTGGACGCTTCCGCGCCTGCTTGGACTCTTCTGCGCCTTCTTGCATGCTTCCGCGCCTGCTTGGACGCTTCCGCGCCTGCTTGCACGGTTCTGCGCCTGCTTGGACGCGTCCGCGCCTGCTTGGAAGCTTCCGCGCCTGCTTGGACGTTTTCGCGCCTGCTTGGACTCTTCTGCGCCTTCTTGCATGCTTCCGCGCCTACTTGGACGTTTCCGCGCCTGCTTGGACGCTTCCGCGCCTGCTTGCATGCTTCCTCACCTGCTTGGACGATTCCGCGCCTGCTTGCACGGTTCCGAGCCTGCTTGGACGCTTCCGCGCCTGCTTGGACTCTATTGCGCCTTCTTGCATGCTTCCGCGCCTGCTTGGACGCTTCCGCGCCTGCTTGCACGGTTCTGCGCCTGCTTGGACGCGTCCCCGCCTGCTTGGACGCTTCCGCGCCTGCTTGGACGCTACCGCGCCTGCTTGGACGCTACCGCGCCTGCTTGGACGCTCCGCGCCTGCTTGGACGCTTCCGCGACTGCTTGGACGCTTCCCCGCCTGCTTGGACCCTTCTGCGTCTTCTTGCATGCTTCCGTGCCTACTTGGACCTTTCCGCGCCTGCTTGGACGCTACCGCGCATGCTTGGACGCTTCCGCGCCTGCTTGGACTCTTCCACGCCTGCTTGGACGTTTCCGCGCCTGCTTGGTCGTTTCCCCGCCTGCTTGGACGCTACCGCGCCTGCTTGGACGCTTCCGCGACTGCTTGGTCGCTTCCGCGCCTGCTTGGACGCTTCCGCGACTGCTTGGACGCTTCCGCGCCTGCTTGGACTCTTCTGCGTCTTCTTGCATGCTTCCGCGCATGCTTGGACGCTACCGCGCCTGCTTGGACGCTTCCGCGCCTGCTTGGACGCTTCCGCACCTGTTTGGGCTCTTCTGCGCCTTCTTGCATTCTTCCGCGCCTGCTTGGACGCTTCCACGCCTTGTTGGACGCTACCGCGCCTGCTTGGACGCTACCGCGCCTGCTTGGACGCTTCCACGACTGCTTGGACGCTTCCGCGACTGCTTGGACTCTACCGCGCCTGCTTGGACGCTTCCGCGACTGCTTGGACGCTTCCGCGCCTGCTTGGACTCTTCTGCGTCTTCTTGCATGCTTCCGCGCCTGCTTGGACGTTTCCGCGCCTGCTTGGACGTTGCCGCGCCTGCTTGGACGCTACCGCGCCTGCTTGGACGCTTCCACGACTGCTTGGACGCTTCCGCGACTGCTTGGACGCTTCCGCGCCTGGTTGGACGCTACCGCGCCTGCTTGGACGCTTCCGCGCCTGCTTGGACGCTTCCGCACCTGTTTGGACTCTTCTGCGCCTTCTGGCATGCTTCCGCGCCTGCTTGGACGTTTCCGCGCCTGCTTGGACTCTTCTGCGCCTTCTTGCATGCTTCCGCGCCTGCTTGGACGTTTCCGCGCCAGCTTGGACACTACCGCGCCTGCTTGGACGCTTCCGCGACTGCATGGACGCTTCCGCGCCTGCTTTGACGCTTCCGCGCCTGCATGGACGCTTCCGCGCCTGCTTGGACGCTTCCGCGCCTGCTTGGACGCTTCCGCGACTGCTTGGACGCTTCCGCACCTGTTTGGACTCTTCTGCGCCTTCTTGCATGCTTCCGCGCCTTCTTGGACGTTTCCGCGCCTGCTTGGACTCTTCTGCGCCTTCTTGCATGCTTCCGCGCCTGCTTGGACGTTTCCGCGCCAGCTTGGACACTACCGCGCCTGCTTGGACGCTCCGCGCCTGCTTGGACGCTTCCGCGACTGCTTGGACGCTTCCCCGCCTGCTTGGACCCTTCTGCGTCTTCTTGCATGCTTCCGTGCCTACTTGGACGTTTCCGCGCCTGCTTGGACGCTACCGCGCATGCTTGGACGCTTCCGCGACTGCTAGGACGCTTCCGCACCTGGTTGGACGCTACCGCGCCTGCTTGGACGCTTCCGCGCCTGCTTGGACTCTTCTGCGCCTTCTTGCATGCTTCCGCGCCTGCTTGCATGTTTCTGCGCCTGCTTGGACGCTACCGCGCCTGCTTGGACGCTACCGCGCCAGCTTGGACGCTCCGCGCCTGCTTGGACGCTTCCGCGACTGCTTGGACGCTTCCCCGCCTGCTTGGACCCTTCTGCGTCTTCTTGCATGCTTCCGTGCCTACTTGGACGTTTCCGCGCCTGCTTGGACGCTACCGCGCCTGCTTGGACGCTTCCGCGCCTACTTGGACGCTTCCGCGCCTGCTTGGACTCTTCTGCGCCTTCTTGCATGCTTCCGCGCCTGCTTGGACGCTTCCGCGACTGCTTGGACGCTTCCGCGACTGCTTGGACGATTCCGCGCCTGCTTGCATGCTTCCTCACCTGCTTGGACGATTCCGCGCCTGCTTGCACGGTTCCGAGCCTGCTTGGACGCTTCCGCGCCTGCTTGGACTCTTCTGCGCCTTCTTGCATGCTTCCGCGCCTGCTTGGACGCTTCCGCGCCTGCTTGCACGGTTCTGCGCCTGCTTGGACGCGTCCGCGCCTGCTTGGAAGCTTCCGCGCCTGCTTGGACGTTTTCGCGCCTGCTTGGACTCTTCTGCGCCTTCTTGCATGCTTCCGCGCCTACTTGGACGTTTCCGCGCCTGCTTGGACGCTTCCGCGCCTGCTTGCATGCTTCCTCACCTGCTTGGACGTTTCCGCGCCTGCTTGCACGGTTCCGAGCCTGCTTGGACGCTTCCGCGCCTGCTTGGACTCTATTGCGCCTTCTTGCATGCTTCCGCGCCTGCTTGGACGCTTCCGCGCCTGCTTGCACGGTTCTGCGCCTGCTTGGACGCGTCCGCGCCTGCTTGGACGCTTCCGCGCCTGCTTGGACGCTACCGCGCCTGCTTGGACGCTACCGCGCCTGCTTGGACGCTCCGCGCCTGCTTGGACGCTTCCGCGACTGCTTGGACGCTTCCCCGCCTGCTTGGACCCTTCTGCGTCTTCTTGCATGCTTCCGTGCCTACTTGGACCTTTCCGCGCCTGCTTGGACGCTACCGCGCATGCTTGGACGCTTCCGCGACTGCTAGGACGCTTCCGCATCTGGTTGGACGCTACCGCGCCTGCTTGGACGCTTCCCCGCCTGCTTGGACGCTCCGCGCCTGCTTGGACGCTTCCGCGACTGCTTGGACGCTTCCCCGCCTGCTTGGACCCTTCTGCGTCTTCTTGCATGCTTCCGTGCCTACTTGGACGTTTCCGCGCCTGCTTGGACGCTACCGCGCCTGCTTGGACGCTTCCGCGCCTACTTGGACGCTTCCGCGCCTGCTTGGACTCTTCTGCGCCTTCTTGCATGCTTCCGCGCCTGCTTGGACGCTTCCGCGCCTGCTTGCACGGTTCTGCGCCTGCTTGGACGCGTCCGCGCCTGCTTGGACGCTTCCGCGACTGCTTGGACGCTTCCGCGACTGCATGGACGCTTCCGCGCCTGCTTGGACGCTTCCGCGACTGCTTGGACGCTTCCGCGACTGCATGGACGCTTCCGCGCCTGCTTTGACGCTTCCGCGCCTGCTTGGACGCTTCCGCGCCTTCTTGCATGCTTCCGCGCCTACCTGGACGCTTCCGCGCCTGCTTGGACTCTTCTGCGCCTTCTTGCATGCTTCCGCGCCTGCTTGGACGCTTCCGCGCCTGCTTGCACGGTTCTGCGCCTGCTTGGACGCGTCCGCGCCTGCTTGGAAGCTTCCGCGCCTGCTCGGACGTTTTCGCGCCTGCTTGGACTCTTCTGCGCCTTCTTGCATGCTTCCGCGCCTACTTGGACGTTTCCGCGCCTGCTTGGACGCTTCCGCGCCTGCTTGCATGCTTCCTCACCTGCTTGGACGATTCCGCGCCTGCTTGCACGGTTCCGAGCCTGCTTGGACGCTTCCGCGCCTGCTTGGACTCTTCTGCTCCTTCTTGCATGCTACCGCGCCTGCTTGGACGCTTCCGCTCCTGCTTGGACGCTACCGCGCCTGCTTGGACGCTTCCGCGCCTGCTTGGACGCTTCCGCGCCTGCTTGGACTCTTCTGCGTCTTCTTGCATGCTTCCGCGCCTGCTTGGACGTTTCCGCGACTGCTTGGACGCTACCGCGCCTGCTTGGACGCTACCGCGCCTGCTTGGACGTTTCCGCGCCTTCTTGGACGCTACCGCGCCTGCTTGGACGCTACCGCGCATGCTTGGACGCTTCCGCGACTGCTTGGACGCTACCGCGCCTGCTTGGACGCTACCGCGCATGCTTGGACGCTACCGCGCCTGCTTGGACGCTTCCGCGACTGCTTGGATGCTTCCGCGCCTGCTTGGACGTTTCCGCGCCTGCTTGGACGCTACCGCGCCTGCTTGGACGCTCCGCGCCTGCTTGGACGCTTCCGCGACTGCTTGGACGCTTCCCCGCCTGCTTGGACCCTTCTGCGTCTTCTTGCATGCTTCCGTGCCTACTTGGACGTTTCCGCGCCTGCTTGGACGCTACCGCGCCTGCTTGGACGCTTCCGCGCCTACTTGGACGCTTCCGCGCCTGCTTGGACTCTTCTGCGCCTTCTTGCATGCTTCCGCGCCTGCTTGGACGCTTCCGCGACTGCTTGGACGCTTCCGCGACTGCTTGGACGATTCCGCGCCTGCTTGCATGCTTCCTCACCTGCTTGGACGATTCCGCGCCTGCTTGCACGGTTCCGAGCCTGCTTGGACGCTTCCGCGCCTGCTTGGACTCTTCTGCGCCTTCTTGCATGCTTCCGCGCCTGCTTGGACGCTTCCGCGCCTGCTTGCACGGTTCTGCGCCTGCTTGGACGCGTCCGCGCCTGCTTGGAAGCTTCCGCGCCTGCTTGGACGTTTTCGCGCCTGCTTGGACTCTTCTGCGCCTTCTTGCATGCTTCCGCGCCTACTTGGACGTTTCCGCGCCTGCTTGGACGCTTCCGCGCCTGCTTGCATGCTTCCTCACCTGCTTGGACGTTTCCGCGCCTGCTTGCACGGTTCCGAGCCTGCTTGGACGCTTCCGCGCCTGCTTGGACTCTATTGCGCCTTCTTGCATGCTTCCGCGCCTGCTTGGACGCTTCCGCGCCTGCTTGCACGGTTCTGCGCCTGCTTGGACGCGTCCGCGCCTGCTTGGACGCTTCCGCGCCTGCTTGGACGCTACCGCGCCTGCTTGGACGCTACCGCGCCTGCTTGGACGCTCCGCGCCTGCTTGGACGCTTCCGCGACTGCTTGGACGCTTCCCCGCCTGCTTGGACCCTTCTGCGTCTTCTTGCATGCTTCCGTGCCTACTTGGACCTTTCCGCGCCTGCTTGGACGCTACCGCGCATGCTTGGACGCTTCCGCGACTGCTAGGACGCTTCCGCATCTGGTTGGACGCTACCGCGCCTGCTTGGACGCTTCCCCGCCTGCTTGGACGCTCCGCGCCTGCTTGGACGCTTCCGCGACTGCTTGGACGCTTCCCCGCCTGCTTGGACCCTTCTGCGTCTTCTTGCATGCTTCCGTGCCTACTTGGACGTTTCCGCGCCTGCTTGGACGCTACCGCGCCTGCTTGGACGCTTCCGCGCCTACTTGGACGCTTCCGCGCCTGCTTGGACTCTTCTGCGCCTTCTTGCATGCTTCCGCGCCTGCTTGGACGCTTCCGCGCCTGCTTGCACGGTTCTGCGCCTGCTTGGACGCGTCCGCGCCTGCTTGGACGCTTCCGCGACTGCTTGGACGCTTCCGCGACTGCATGGACGCTTCCGCGCCTGCTTTGACGCTTCCGCGCCTGCTTGGACGCTTCCGCGCCTTCTTGCATGCTTCCGCGCCTACCTGGACGCTTCCGCGCCTGCTTGGACTCTTCTGCGCCTTCTTGCATGCTTCCGCGCCTGCTTGGACGCTTCCGCGCCTGCTTGCACGGTTCTGCGCCTGCTTGGACGCGTCCGCGCCTGCTTGGAAGCTTCCGCGCCTGCTCGGACGTTTTCGCGCCTGCTTGGACTCTTCTGCGCCTTCTTGCATGCTTCCGCGCCTACTTGGACGTTTCCGCGCCTGCTTGGACGCTTCCGCGCCTGCTTGCATGCTTCCTCACCTGCTTGGACGATTCCGCGCCTGCTTGCACGGTTCCGAGCCTGCTTGGACGCTTCCGCGCCTGCTTGGACTCTTCTGCTCCTTCTTGCATGCTACCGCGCCTGCTTGGACGCTTCCGCTCCTGCTTGGACGCTACCGCGCCTGCTTGGACGCTTCCGCGCCTGCTTGGACGCTTCCGCGCCTGCTTGGACTCTTCTGCGTCTTCTTGCATGCTTCCGCGCCTGCTTGGACGTTTCCGCGACTGCTTGGACGCTACCGCGCCTGCTTGGACGCTACCGCGCCTGCTTGGACGTTTCCGCGCCTTCTTGGACGCTACCGCGCCTGCTTGGACGCTACCGCGCATGCTTGGACGCTTCCGCGACTGCTTGGACGCTACCGCGCCTGCTTGGACGCTACCGCGCATGCTTGGACGCTACCGCGCCTGCTTGGACGCTTCCGCGACTGCTTGGATGCTTCCGCGCCTGCTTGGACGTTTCCGCGCCTGCTTGGACGCTACCGCGCCTGCTTGGACGCTTCCGCGCCTTCTTGCATGCTTCCGCGCCTACTTGGACGATTCCGCGCCTTCTTGGACGCTACCGCGCCTGCTTGGACGCTTCCGCGTCTGCTTGGACGATATCGCGCCTGCTTGGACTCTTCTGCTCCTTCTTGCATGCTACCGCGCCTGCTTGGACGCTTCCGCTCCTGCTTGGACGCTTCCGCGCCTGCTTGGACTCTTCTGCGCCTTCTTGCATGCTTCCGCGCCTGCTTGGACGCTTCCGCGCCTGCTTGCACGGTTCTGCGCCTTCTTGCATGCTTCCGCGCCTGCTTGCATGCTTCCGCGCCTGCTTGGACGCTTCCGCGCCTGCTTGCACGGTTCTGCGCCTGCTTGGACGCGTCCGCGCCTGCTTGGAAGCTTCCGCGCCTGCTCGGACGTTTTCGCGCCTGCTTGGACTCTTCTGCGCCTTCTTGCATGCTTCCGCGCCTACTTGGACGTTTCCGCGCCTGCTTGGACGCTTCCGGGCCTGCTTGCATGCTTCCTCACCTGCTTGGACGATTCCGCGCCTGCTTGCACGGTTCCGAGCCTGCTTGGACGCTTCCGCGCCTGCTTGGACTCTATTGCGCCTTCTTGCATGCTTCCGCGCCTGCTTGGACGCTTCCGCGCCTGCTTGCACGGTTCTGCGCCTTCTTGCATGCTTCCGCGCCTGCTTGCATGCTTCCGCGCCTGCTTGGACGCTTCCGCGCCTGCTTGGACGCTTCCGCGCTTGCTTGGACGCTTCCTCGCCTGCTTGGACTCTTCCGCGCATGCTTGGACGCATCCGCGCCTGCATACACGCTTCCGCGCCTGCCTGGGCTCTTCTGCGCCTTCTTGCATGCTTCCGCCCCTTCTTGGACGCTTCCGCGCCTGCTTGGACTCTTCTGCGCCTGCTTGGACTCTTCTGCGCCTTCTTGCATGCTTCCGCGACTGCTTGGACGTTTCCGCGCCAGCTTGGACGCTACCGCGCCTGCTTGGACGCTTCCGTGACTGCTTGGACGCTTCCGCGCCTGCTTAGGCTCTTCTGCGCCTTCTTGCATGCTGCCGCGCCTACTTGGACGTTTCCGCGCCTGCTTGGACGTTTCCGCGCCTGCTTGGACGCTACCGCGCCTGCTTGGAGGCTTCCGCGACTGCTTGGACGCTACCGCGCCTGCTTGCATGCTTCCCCGCCTGCTTGGACGCTTCCGCGCCTGCTTGGACTCTTCTGCGCCTTCTTGCATGCTTCCGCGCCTGCTTGGACGTTTCCGCGCCTGCTTGGACGCTACCGCGCCTGCTTGGACGCTTCCGCGCCTGCTTGGACGTTTCCGCGCCTGCTTGGACGCTTCCGCGCCTGCATACACGCTTCCGCGCCTGCCTGGGCTCTTCTGCGCCTTCTTGCATGCTTCCGCCCCTTCTTGGACGCTTCCGCGCCTACTTGCACGGTTCTGCGCCTGCTTGCACGGTTCCGCGCCTGCTTGGACGCTTCCGCGCCTGCTTGGACGCTTCCGCGCCTGCTTGGACGCTACCGCGCCTGCTTGGACGCTACCCCGCCTGCTTGGACGCTTCCGCGCCTGCATGGACGCTTCCCCGACTGCTTGGACGCTACTTCGCCTGCTTGGACGCTTCCGCGACTGCTTGGACGCTTCCGCGCCTGGTTGGACACTACCGCGCCTGCTTGGACACTTCCGCGACTGCTTGGACGCTTCCGCGCCTGCTTGGACGCTTCCGCGCCTTCTTGCATGCTTCCGCGCCTACCTGGACGTTTCCGCGCCTGCTTGGACGCTTCTGCGCCTTCTTGCATGCTTCCGCGCCTGCTTGGACGCTACCGCACCTGCTTGGACGCTTCCGTGACTGCTTGGACGCTTCCGCGCCTGCTTGGACTCTTCTGCGCCTTCTTGCATGCTTCCGCGCCTGCTTGGACGCTACCGCGCCTGCTTGGACGCTTCCGCGACTGCTTGGACGCTTCCGCGCCTGCTTGGACTCTTCTGCGCCTTCTTGCAAGCTGCCGCGCCTACTTGGACGTTTCCACGACTGCTTGGACGCTTCCGCGCCTGCTTGCATGCTTCCCCGCCTGCTTGGACGCTACCGCGCCTGCTTGGACTCTTCTGCGCCTGCTTGGACTCTTCTGCGCCTTCTTGCATGCTGCCGCGCCTACTTGGACGTTTCCACGACTGCGTGGACTCTTCTGCGCCTTCTTGCATGCTGCCGCGCCAACTTGGACGCTTCCGCGCCTGGTTGGACGCTACCGCGCCTGCTTGGACGCTTCCGTGACTGCTTGGACGCTTCCGCGCCTGCTTGGACACTTCCGCGCCTGCTTGGACGCTTCCGCGACTGCTTGGACGCTTCCGCGCCTGCTTGGACGCTTCCGCGACTGCTTGGACGCTTCCGCGCCTGCTTGGACTCTTCTGCGCCTGCTTGGACTCTTCTGCGCCTTCTTGCATGCTTCCGCGCCTGCTTGGACTCTACTGCGCCTGCTTGGACACTTCTGCGCCTTCTTGCATGCTTCCGCGACTGCTTGGACGCTTCCGCGACTGCTTGGCCGCTACCGCGCCTGCTTGGAAGCTTCCGCGCCTGCTTGGACGCTTCCGCGCCTGGTTGGACGCGACCGCGCCTGCTTGAACGCTTCCGCGACTGCTTCGACGCTTCCGCGCCTGTGTGGACTCTTCTGCGCCTGCTTGCATGCTTCCGCGCCTGCTTGGACGCTACCGCGCCTGCTTGGACGCTTCCGCGACTGCTTCGACGCTTCCGCGCCTGTGTGGACTCTTCTGCGCCTTCTTGCATGCTTCCGCGCCTGCTTGGACGCTACCGCGCCTGCTTGGACGCTTCCGCGACTGCTTCGACGCTTCCGCGCCTGTGTGGACTCTTCTGCGCCTGCTTGGACTCTTCTGCGCCTTCTTGCATGCTTCCGCGCCTGCTTGGACGCTACCGCACCTGCTTGGACGCTTCCGCGACTGCTTGGACGCTACCGCGCCTGCTTGGACGCTTCCGCGACTGCTTGGACGCTTCCGCGCCTGCTTGGACTCTTCTGCGCCTGTTTGGACTCTTCTGCGCCTTCTTGCATGCTTCCGCGACTGCTTGGACGCTTCCGCGACTGCTTGGCCGCTACCGCGCCTGCTTGGAAACTTCCGCGCCTGCTTGGACTCTTCTGCGTCATCTTGCATGCTTCCGCGCCTACTTGGACGTTTCCGCGCCCGCTTGGACGTTTCCGCGTCTGCTTGGACGCTACCGCGCCTGCTTGGACACTTCCGCGACTGCTTGGACGCTTCCGCGCCTGTTTGGACTTTTCTGCGCCTTCTTGCATGCTGCCGCGCCTGCTTGGACGTTTCCGCGCCTGCTTGGACGCTTCCGCGACTGCTTGGACGCTTCCGCGCCTGCTTGGACGCTACCGCGCCTGCTTGGACGCTTCCGTGACTGCTTGGACGCTTCCGCGCCTGCTTGGACATTTCCGCGCCTGGTTGGACGCTACCGCGCCTGCTTGGACGCTGCCGCGACTGCTTGGACGCTTCCGCGACTGCTTGGACGCTTCCGCGCCTGCTTGGACTCTTCTGCGCCTGCTTGCATGCTTCCGCGCCTGCTTGGACGTTTCCGCGACTGCTTGGACGCTTCCGCGCCTGGTTGGACGCTACCGCGCCTGCTTGGACGCTACCGCGCCTGCTTGGACGCTACCGCGCCAGCTTGGACGTTACCGCGCCTGCTTGGACGCTTCCGCGACTGCTTGGACGCTTCCGCGCCTTGTTGGACGCTACCGCGCCTGCTTGGACGCTTCCGCGACTGCTTGGACGCTTCCGCGCCTGCTTGGACGTTTCCGCGCCTACTTGGACGCTACCGTGCCTGCTTGGACGCTTCCGCGACTGCTTGGACGCTGCCGCGACTGCTTGGACGCTTCCGTGCCTGCTTGGACACTTCTACGCCTTCTTGCATGCTTCCGCGCCTGCTTGGACGTTTCCGCGCCTTCTTGCATGCTTCCGCGCCTGCTTGGACGATTCCGCGCCAGCTTGGACGATACCGCGCCTGCTTCGACGCTTCCGCGCCTGCTTGGACGCTACCGCGCCTGCTTGGACGATTCCGCGACTGCTTGGACGCTTCCGCGCCTGCTTGGACGCTTCCGCGCCTGCTTGGACGCTTCCGCGCCTGCTTGGACGCTACCGCGCCAGCTTGGACGTTACCGCGCCTGCTTGGACGCTTCCGCGACTGCTTGGACGCTTCCGCGCCTTGTTGGACGCTACCGCGCCTGCTTGGACGCTTCCGCGACTGCTTGGACGCTTCCGCGCCTGCTTGGACTCTTCTGCGCCTGTTTGGACTCTTCTGCGCCTTCTTGCATGCTTCCGCGACTGCTTGGACGCTTCCGCGACTGCTTGGCCGCTACCGCGCCTGCTTGGAAACTTCCGCGCCTGCTTGGACTCTTCTGCGTCATCTTGCATGCTTCCGCGCCTACTTGGACGTTTCCGCGCCCGCTTGGACGTTTCCGCGTCTGCTTGGACGCTACCGCGCCTGCTTGGACACTTCCGCGACTGCTTGGACGCTTCCGCGCCTGTTTGGACTTTTCTGCGCCTTCTTGCATGCTGCCGCGCCTGCTTGGACGTTTCCGCGCCTGCTTGGACGCTTCCGCGACTGCTTGGACGCTTCCGCGCCTGCTTGGACGCTACCGCGCCTGCTTGGACGCTTCCGTGACTGCTTGGACGCTTCCGCGCCTGCTTGGACATTTCCGCGCCTGGTTGGACGCTACCGCGCCTGCTTGGACGCTGCCGCGACTGCTTGGACGCTTCCGCGACTGCTTGGACGCTTCCGCGCCTGCTTGGACTCTTCTGCGCCTGCTTGCATGCTTCCGCGCCTGCTTGGACGTTTCCGCGACTGCTTGGACGCTTCCGCGCCTGGTTGGACGCTACCGCGCCTGCTTGGACGCTACCGCGCCTGCTTGGACGCTACCGCGCCAGCTTGGACGTTACCGCGCCTGCTTGGACGCTTCCGCGACTGCTTGGACGCTTCCGCGCCTTGTTGGACGCTACCGCGCCTGCTTGGACGCTTCCGCGACTGCTTGGACGCTTCCGCGCCTGCTTGGACGTTTCCGCGCCTACTTGGACGCTACCGTGCCTGCTTGGACGCTTCCGCGACTGCTTGGACGCTGCCGCGACTGCTTGGACGCTTCCGTGCCTGCTTGGACACTTCTACGCCTTCTTGCATGCTTCCGCGCCTGCTTGGACGTTTCCGCGCCTTCTTGCATGCTTCCGCGCCTGCTTGGACGATTCCGCGCCAGCTTGGACGATACCGCGCCTGCTTCGACGCTTCCGCGCCTGCTTGGACGCTACCGCGCCTGCTTGGACGATTCCGCGACTGCTTGGACGCTTCCGCGCCTGCTTGGACGCTTCCGCGCCTGCTTGGACGCTTCCGCGCCTGCTTGGACGCTTCCGCGCCTGCTTGTACGGTTTCGCGCCTGCTTGGACGCTCCCACGCCCGCTTGGACGTTTCCGCGCCTACTTGGACGCTTCCGTGCCTGGTTGGACGCTACCGCGCCTGCTTGGACGCTTCCGCGCCTGCTTGGACGCTACCGCGCCAGCTTGGACGCTTCAGCGACTGCTTGGACGCTTCCGCGCCTGCATGGACGCTTCCGCGCCTGCTTGGACTCTTCTGCGCCTTCTTGCATGCTTCCGCGCCTGCTTGGACGTTTCCGCGCCAGCTTGGACACTACCGCGCCTGCTTGGACGCTTCCGCGCCTGCTTGGACGCTTCCGCGACTGCTTGGACGCTTCCGCGCCTGCTTGGACGCTACCGCGCCTGCTTGGACGCTTCCGCGACTGCTTAGACGCTACTGCGCCTGCTTGGACGCTTCCGCGCCTGCTTGGACGCTTCCGCACCTGCATGGACGCTTCCGCGCCTGCTTGGACGCTTCCGTGCCTACTTGCACGGTTCTGCGCCTGCTTGGACGCTTCCGCGCCTGCTTGGACTCTTGCACGCCTGCTTGGACGTTTCCGCGCCTGCTTGGTCGTTTCCCCGCCTGCTTGGACGCTACCGCGCCTGCTTGGACGCTTCCGCGACTGCTTGGTCGCTTCCGCGCCTGCTTGGACGCTTCCGCGACTGCTTGGACGCTTCCGCGCCTGCTTGGACGCTTCCGCGACTGCTTGGACGCTTCCGCGCCTGCTTGGACACTTCCACGCCTGCTTGGACGTTTCCGCGCCTGGTTGGACGCTACCGCGCCTGCTTGGACGCTGCCGCGACTGCTTGGACGCTTCCGCGACTGCTTGGACGCTTCCGCGCCTGCTTGGACTCTTCTGCGCCTGCTTGCATGCTTCCGCGCCTGCTTGGACGTTTCCGCGACTGCTTGGACGCTTCCGCGCCTGGTTGGACGCTACCGCGCCTGCTTGGACGCTACCGCGCCTGCTTGGACGCTACCGCGCCAGCTTGGACGTTACCGCGCCTGCTTGGACGCTTCCGCGACTGCTTGGACGCTTCCGCGCCTTGTTGGACGCTACCGCGCCTGCTTGGACGCTTCCGCGACTGCTTGGACGCTTCCGCGCCTGCTTGGACGTTTCCGCGCCTACTTGGACGCTACCGTGCCTGCTTGGACGCTTCCGCGACTGCTTGGACGCTGCCGCGACTGCTTGGACGCTTCCGTGCCTGCTTGGACACTTCTACGCCTTCTTGCATGCTTCCGCGCCTGCTTGGACGTTTCCGCGCCTTCTTGCATGCTTCCGCGCCTGCTTGGACGATTCCGCGCCAGCTTGGACGATACCGCGCCTGCTTCGACGCTTCCGCGCCTGCTTGGACGCTACCGCGCCTGCTTGGACGATTCCGCGACTGCTTGGACGCTTCCGCGCCTGCTTGGACGCTTCCGCGCCTGCTTGGACGCTTCCGCGCCTGCTTGGACGCTACCGCGCCAGCTTGGACGTTACCGCGCCTGCTTGGACGCTTCCGCGACTGCTTGGACGCTTCCGCGCCTTGTTGGACGCTACCGCGCCTGCTTGGACGCTTCCGCGACTGCTTGGACGCTTCCGCGCCTGCTTGGACTCTTCTGCGCCTGTTTGGACTCTTCTGCGCCTTCTTGCATGCTTCCGCGACTGCTTGGACGCTTCCGCGACTGCTTGGCCGCTACCGCGCCTGCTTGGAAACTTCCGCGCCTGCTTGGACTCTTCTGCGTCATCTTGCATGCTTCCGCGCCTACTTGGACGTTTCCGCGCCCGCTTGGACGTTTCCGCGTCTGCTTGGACGCTACCGCGCCTGCTTGGACACTTCCGCGACTGCTTGGACGCTTCCGCGCCTGTTTGGACTTTTCTGCGCCTTCTTGCATGCTGCCGCGCCTGCTTGGACGTTTCCGCGCCTGCTTGGACGCTTCCGCGACTGCTTGGACGCTTCCGCGCCTGCTTGGACGCTACCGCGCCTGCTTGGACGCTTCCGTGACTGCTTGGACGCTTCCGCGCCTGCTTGGACATTTCCGCGCCTGGTTGGACGCTACCGCGCCTGCTTGGACGCTGCCGCGACTGCTTGGACGCTTCCGCGACTGCTTGGACGCTTCCGCGCCTGCTTGGACTCTTCTGCGCCTGCTTGCATGCTTCCGCGCCTGCTTGGACGTTTCCGCGACTGCTTGGACGCTTCCGCGCCTGGTTGGACGCTACCGCGCCTGCTTGGACGCTACCGCGCCTGCTTGGACGCTACCGCGCCAGCTTGGACGTTACCGCGCCTGCTTGGACGCTTCAGCGACTGCTTGGACGCTTCCGCGCCTTGTTGGACGCTACCGCGCCTGCTTGGACGCTTCCGCGACTGCTTGGACGCTTCCGCGCCTGCTTGGACGTTTCCGCGCCTACTTGGACGCTACCGTGCCTGCTTGGACGCTTCCGCGACTGCTTGGACGCTGCCGCGACTGCTTGGACGCTTCCGTGCCTGCTTGGACACTTCTACGCCTTCTTGCATGCTTCCGCGCCTGCTTGGACGTTTCCGCGCCTTCTTGCATGCTTCCGCGCCTGCTTGGACGATTCCGCGCCAGCTTGGACGATACCGCGCCTGCTTCGACGCTTCCGCGCCTGCTTGGACGCTACCGCGCCTGCTTGGACGATTCCGCGACTGCTTGGACGCTTCCGCGCCTGCTTGGACGCTTCCGCGCCTGCTTGGACGCTTCCGCGCCTGCTTGGACGCTTCCGCGCCTGCTTGTACGGTTTCGCGCCTGCTTGGACGCTCCCACGCCCGCTTGGACGTTTCCGCGCCTACTTGGACGCTTCCGTGCCTGGTTGGACGCTACCGCGCCTGCTTGGACGCTTCCGCGCCTGCTTGGACGCTACCGCGCCAGCTTGGACGCTTCAGCGACTGCTTGGACGCTTCCGCGCCTGCATGGACGCTTCCGCGCCTGCTTGGACTCTTCTGCGCCTTCTTGCATGCTTCCGCGCCTGCTTGGACGTTTCCGCGCCAGCTTGGACACTACCGCGCCTGCTTGGACGCTTCCGCGCCTGCTTGGACGCTTCCGCGACTGCTTGGACGCTTCCGCGCCTGCTTGGACGCTACCGCGCCTGCTTGGACGCTTCCGCGACTGCTTAGACGCTACTGCGCCTGCTTGGACGCTTCCGCGCCTGCTTGGACGCTTCCGCACCTGCATGGACGCTTCCGCGCCTGCTTGGACGCTTCCGTGCCTACTTGCACGGTTCTGCGCCTGCTTGGACGCTTCCGCGCCTGCTTGGACTCTTGCACGCCTGCTTGGACGTTTCCGCGCCTGCTTGGTCGTTTCCCCGCCTGCTTGGACGCTACCGCGCCTGCTTGGACGCTTCCGCGACTGCTTGGTCGCTTCCGCGCCTGCTTGGACGCTTCCGCGACTGCTTGGACGCTTCCGCGCCTGCTTGGACGCTTCCGCGACTGCTTGGACGCTTCCGCGCCTGCTTGGACACTTCCACGCCTGCTTGGACGTTTCCGCGCCTGCTTGGACGCTACCGCGCCTGGTTGGACGCTACCGCGCCTGCTTGGACGCTTCCGCGACTGCTTGGACGCTTCCGCACCTGTTTGGACTCTTCTGCGCCTTCTTGCATGCTTCCGCGCCTGCTTGGACGTTTCCGCGCCTGCTTGGACACTTCTGCGCCTTCTTGCATGCTTCCGCGCATGCTTGGACTTTTCCGCGCCAGCTTGGACACTACCGCGCCTGCTTTGACGCTTCCGCGACTGCTTGGACGCTTCCGCGCCTGGTTGGACGCTACCGCGCCTGTGTGGACTCTTCTGCGCCTGCTTGGACTCTTCTGCGCCTTCTTGCATGCTTCCGCGCCTGCTTGGACGCTACCGCGCCTGCTTGGACGCTTCCGCGACTGCTTCGACGCTTCCGCGCCTGCTTGGACTCTACTGCGCCTGCTTGGACTCTTCTGCGCCTTCTTGCATGCTTCCGCGACTGCTTGGACGCTTCCGCGACTGCTTGGCCGCTACCGCGCCTGCTTGGAAGCTTCCGCGCCTGCTTGGACTCTTCTGCGTCATCTTGCATGCTTCCGCGCCTGCTTGGACGTTTCCGCGCCTGCTTGGACGCTACCGCGCATGCTTGGACGCTTCCGCGCCTGCTTGGACGTTTCCGCGCCTGCTTGGACGCTTCCGCGACTGCTTGGACGCTTCCGCGCCTGCTTGGACACTTCTGCGCCTGTTTGGACACTTCTGCGCCTGCTTGGACGCTACCGCGCCTGCTTGGACGTTACCGCGCCTGCTTGGACGCTACCGCGCCTGCTTGGACGCTACCGCGCCTGCTTGGACGTTACCGCGCCTGCTTGGACGCTTCCGCGACTGCTTGGACGCTTCCGCGCCTTGTTGGACGCTACCGCGCCTGCTTGGACGCTTCCGCGACTGCTTGGACGCTTCCGCGCCTGCTTGGACGTTTCCGCGCCTACTTGAACGCTACCGCGCCTGCTTGGACGCTTCCGCGACTGCTTGGACGCTTCCGCGCCTGCTTGGACGCTTCCGCGACTGCTTGGACGCTTCCGCGTCTGGTTGGACGCTACCGCGCCTGCTTGGACGCTTCCGCGACTGCTTGGACGCTTCCGCGCCTGCTTGGACTCCTCTGCGTCTTCTTGCATGCTTCCGCGCCTGCTGGGACGTTTCCGCGACTGCTTGGACGCTTCCGCGCCTGGTTGGACGCTACCGCGCCTGCTTGGACGTTGCCGCGACTGCTTGGACGCTTCCGCGCCTGCTTGGACACTTCTACGCCTTCTTGCATGCTTCCGCGCCTGCTTGGACGTTTCCGCGCCTACTTGGACGCTACCGCGCCTGCTTGGACGCTACCGCGCCTGCTTGGACGCTTCCGCGACTGCTTGGACGCTTCCGCGCCTGCTTGGACTCTTCTGCGCCTTCTTGCATGCTTCCGCGCCTGCTTGGACGTTTCCGCGCCTGCTTGGACGCTTCCGCGACTGCTTGGACGCTTCCGCGCCTGCTTGGACTCTTCTGCGCCTGCTTGCATGCTTCCGCGCCTGCTTGGACGTTTCCGCGCCTACTTGGACGCTACCGCGCCTGCTTGGACGCTTCCGCGACTGCTTGGACGATTCCGCGCCTTGTTGGACGCTACCGCGCCTGCTTGGACGCTTCCGCGACTGCTTGGACGCTTCCGCGCCTGCTTGGACTCTTCTGCGCCTTCTTGCATGCTTCCGCGCCTGCTTGGACGTTTCCGCGCCTGCTTGGACGCTTCCGCGCCTGCTTGGACCCTTCTGCGCCTGCTTGCATGCTTCCGCGCCTACTTGGACGTTTCTGCGCCTGCTTGGACGCTTCCGCGCCTGCATGGACTCTTCCGCGCCTGCTCGGACTCTTCTGCGCCTTCTTGCATGCTGCCGCGCCTACTTGGACGTTTCCGCGCCTGCTTAGACGTTTTCACGCCTGCTTGGACGCTTCCGCGCCTGCTTGCATGCTTCCCCGCCTGCTTGGACGCTTCCGCGCCTGCTTGGACTCTTCTGCGCCTTCTTGCATGCTTCCGCGCCTGCTTGGACGTTACCGCGCCTGCTTGGACGCTACCGCGCCTGCTTGGACGCTTCCGCGACTGCTCGGACTCTTCTGCGCCTTCTTGCATGCTGCCGCGCCTACTTGGACGTTTCCGCGCCTGCTTAGACGTTTTCACGCCTGCTTGGACGCTTCCGCGCCTGCTTGCATGCTTCCCCGCCTGCTTGGACGCTTCCGCGCCTGCTTGGACTCTTCTGCGCCTTCTTGCATGCTTCCGCGCCTGCTTGGACGTTTCCGCGCCTGCTTGGACGCTACCGCGCCTGCTTGAACGTTTCCGCGCCTGCTTGGACTCTTCTGCGTCTTCTTGCATGCTTCCGCGCCTGCTTGGACGTTTCCGCGCCTGCTTGAACGCTACCGCGCCTGCTTGGACGCTTCCGCGACTGCTTGGACGCTTCCGCGCCTGCTTGGACGCTTCCGCGACTGCTTGGACGCTTCCGCGTCTGGTTGGACGCTACCGCGCCTGCTTGGACGCTTCCGCGACTGCTTGGACGCTTCCGCGCCTGCTTGGACTCCTCTGCGTCTTCTTGCATGCTTCCGCGCCTGCTGGGACGTTTCCGCGACTGCTTGGACGCTTCCGCGCCTGGTTGGACGCTACCGCGCCTGCTTGGACGTTGCCGCGACTGCTTGGACGCTTCCGCGCCTGCTTGGACACTTCTACGCCTTCTTGCATGCTTCCGCGCCTGCTTGGACGTTTCCGCGCCTACTTGGACGCTACCGCGCCTGCTTGGACGCTACCGCGCCTGCTTGGACGCTTCCGCGACTGCTTGGACGCTTCCGCGCCTGCTTGGACTCTTCTGCGCCTTCTTGCATGCTTCCGCGCCTGCTTGGACGTTTCCGCGCCTGCTTGGACGCTTCCGCGACTGCTTGGACGCTTCCGCGCCTGCTTGGACTCTTCTGCGCCTGCTTGCATGCTTCCGCGCCTGCTTGGACGTTTCCGCGCCTTCTTGCATGCTTCCGCGCCTGCTTGGACGCTCCCGCGCCTGCTTGGACGCTTCCGCGACTGCTTGGACGCTTCCGCGCCTGGTTGGACGATACCGCGCCTGCTTGGACTCTTCTGCGCCTTCTTGCATGCTTCCGCGCCTGCTTGGACGTTTCCGCGCCTGCTTGCATGCTTCCGAGCCTACTTGGACGCTTCCGCGCCTGCTTGGACTCTTCTGTGCCTTCTTGCATGCTTTCGCGCTTGCTTGGACATTTCCGCGCCTGCTTGGACGCTTCCGCGCCTGCTTGGACTCTTCTGCGCCTTCTTGCATGCTTCCGCGCCTGCTTGGACGTTTCCGCGCCTGCTTGGACGCTACCGCGACTGCTTGGACGCTTCCGCGCCTGGTTGGACACTACCGCGCCTGCTTGGACACTTCCGCGACTGCTTGGACGCTTCCGCGCCTGCTTGGACGCTTCCGCGCCTGCTTGGACGCTTCCGCGACTGCTTGGACGCTTCCGCGCCTGCTTGGACTCTTCTGCGCCTTCTTGCATGCTTCCGCGCCTGCTTGGACGTTTCCGCGCCTGCTTGGACGCTTCCGCGCCTGCTTGGACGCTTATGCGCCTGCTTGGACTCTTCTGCGCCTTCTTGCATGCTTCCGCGCCTGCATGGACGTTTCCGCGCCTGCTTGGACGCTACCGCGCCTGTTTGGACGCTTCCGCGACTGCTTGGACGCTTCCGCGCCTGGTTGGACGCGACCGCGCCTGCTTGGACGCTTCCGCGACTGCTTGGACGCTTCCGCGCCTGCTTGGACGTTTCCGCGCCTGCTTGGACGCTTCCGCGCCTGCTTGGACGCTTCCGCGCCTGCTTGGACTCTTCCGCGTCTTCTTGCATGCTTCCGCGCCTGCATGGACGTTTCCGCGCCTGCTTGGACGCTACCGCGCCTGCTTGGACGCTTCCGCGACTGCTTGGAAGCTTCCGCGCCTGGTTGGACGCGACCGCGCCTGCTTGGACGCTTCCGCGACTGCTTGGACGCTTCCGCGCCTGCTTGGACTCTTCTGCGCCTTCTTGCATGCTTCCGCGCCTGCTTGGACGTTTCCGCGCCTGCTTGCATGCTTCCGAGCCTACTTGGACGCTTCCGCGCCTGCTTGGACTCTTCTGCGCCTTCTTGCATGCTTCCGCGCCTGCTTGGACGCTTCCGCGCCTTCTTGCATGCTTCCGCGCCTGCTTGAACGCTACCGCGCCTGCTTGGACGCTTCCGCGACTGCTTGGACGCTTCCGCGCCTGCTTGGACGATTCCGCGCCTTCTTGCATGCTTCCGCGCCTACCTGGACGTTTCCGCGCCTGCTTGGACGCTTCCCCGCCTTCTTGGACGCTACCGCGCCTGCTTGGACTCTTCTGCGCCTTCTTGCATGCTTCCGCGCCTGCTTGGACGTTTCCGCGCCTGCTTGGACGTTTCCGCGCCTGCTTGGACGCTTCCGCGCCTGCTTGGACGCTTCCGCGACTGCTTGGACGCTTCCGCACCTGGATGGACGCTACCGCGCCTGCTTGGACGCTTACGCGACTGCTTGGACGCTTCCGCGCCTGCTTGGACTCCTCTGCGCCTGCTTGGACTCTTCTGCGCCTTCTTGCATGCTTCCGCACCTGCTTGGACGTTTCCGCGCCAGCTTGGACGCTACCGCGCCTGCTTGGACGCTTCCGTGACTGCTTGGACGCTTCCGCGCCTGCTTAGACTCTTCTGCGCCTTCTTGCATGCTGCCGCGCCTACTTGGACGTTTCCGCGCCTTCTTGGACGTTTCCGCGCCTGCTTGGACGCTACCGCGCCTGCTTGGACGCTTCCGCGACTGCTTGGACGCTTCCGCGACTGCTTGGACGCTTCCGCGCCTGGTTGGACGCGACCGCGCCTGCTTGGACGCTTCCGCGACTGCTTGGACTCTTCTGCGTCTTCTTGCATGCTTCCGCGCCTGCTTGGACGATTCCGCGCCTGCTTGGACGCTACCGCGCCTGCTTGGACGCTTCCGCGACTGCTTGGACGATTCCGCGCCTGCTTGCATGCTTCCCCGCCTGCTTGGACGCTTCCGCGCCTGCTTGGACTCTTTGCGTCTTCTTGCATACTTCCGCGACTGCTTGGACGCTTCCGCGCCTGGTTGGACGCGACCGCGCCTGCTTGGACGTTTCCGCGACTGCTTGGACGCTTCCGCGACTGCTTGGACTCTTCCCCGCCTGCTTGGACGCTTCCGCGCCTGCTTGGAATCTTCTGCGCCTTCTTGCATGCTGCCGCGCCTACTTGGACGTTTCCACGACTGCTTGGACGCTTCCGCGCCTGCTTGCATGCTTCCCCGCCTGCTTGGACGCTTCCGCGCCTGCTTGGACTCTTCTGCGCCTGTTTGGTCTCTTCTGCGCCTTCTTGCATGCTTCCGCGCCTGCTTGGACGCTTCCGCGCCTGCTTGGACTCTTCTGCGTCTTCTTGCATGCTTCCGCGCCTGCTTGGACGTTTCCGCGCCTGCTTGGACGCTTCCGCGACTGCTTGGACGCTTCCGCGCCTGCTTGGACTCTTCTGCGCCTTCTTGCATGCTTCCGCGCCTGCTTGGACGTTTCCGCGCCTGCTTGGACGCTTCCGCGCCTGCTTGGACGCTTCCGCGCCTGCTTGGACTCTTCTGCGCCTTCTTGCATGCTTCCGCGCCTGCATGGACGTTTCCGCGCCTGCTTGGACGCTACCGCGCCTGTTTGGACGCTTCCGCGACTGCTTGGACGCTTCCGCGCCTGGTTGGACGCGACCGCGCCTGCTTGGACGCTTCCGCGACTGCTTGGACGCTTCCGCGCCTGCTTGGACGTTTCCGCGCCTGCTTGGACGCTTCCGCGCCTGCTTGGACGCTTCCGCGCCTGCTTGGACTCTTCCGCGTCTTCTTGCATGCTTCCGCGCCTGCATGGACGTTTCCGCGCCTGCTTGGACGCTACCGCGCCTGCTTGGACGCTTCCGCGACTGCTTGGAAGCTTCCGCGCCTGGTTGGACGCGACCGCGCCTGCTTGGACGCTTCCGCGACTGCTTGGACGCTTCCGCGCCTGCTTGGACTCTTCTGCGCCTTCTTGCATGCTTCCGCGCCTGCTTGGACGCTACCGCGCCTGCTTGGACGCTTCCGCGACTGCTTCGACGCTTCCGCGCCTGTGTGGACTCTTCTGCGCTTGCTTGGACTCTTCTGCGCCTGCTTGCATGCTTCCGCGCCTGCTTGGACGCTACCGCGCCTGCTTGGAAGCTTCCGCGACTGCTTGGACGCTACCGCGCCTGCTTGGACGCTTCCGCGACTGCTTGGACGCTTCCGCGCCTGCTTGGACTCTTCTGCGCCTTCTTGCATGCTGCCGCGCCTACTTGGACGTTTCCGCGCCTTCTTGGACGTTTCCGCGCCTGCTTGGACGCTACCGCGCCTGCTTGGACGCTTCCGCGCCTGCTCTCACGCTTCCGCGCCTGCTTGAACGCTTCCGCGCCTGATTGGACTCTTCTGCGCCTTCTTGCATGCTTCCGCGCCTGCTTGGACGCTTCCGCGCCTGCTTGGACGCTTCCGCGCCTGATTGGACTCTTCTGCGCCTTCTTGCATGCTTCCGCGCCTGCTTGGACGCTTCCGCGACTGCTTGGACGCTTCCGCGCCTGCTTGGACTCTTCTGCGCCTTCTTGCATGCTTCCGCGCCTGCTTGGACGTTTCCGCGCCTGCTTGGACGCTACCGCGCCTGCTTGGACGCTTCCGCGACTGCTTGGACGCTTCCGCGCCTGCTTGGACTCTTCTGCGCCTGCTTGCATGCTTCCGCGCCTACTTGGACGTTTCTGTGCCTGCTTGGACGCTTCCGCGCCTGCATGGACGCTTCCGCGCCTGCTTGGACTCTTCTGCGCCTTCTTGCATGCTGCCGCGCCTACTTGGACGCTTCCGCGACTGCTTGGACGCTTCCGCGCCTGCTTGGACTCTTCTGCGCCTTCTTGCATGCTGCCGCGCCTACTTGTACGTTTCCGTGCCTGCTTGGACGCTTCCGCGCCTGCTTGCATGCTTCCCCGCCTGCTTGGACGTTTCCGCGCTTGCTTGGACGCTTCCGTGACTGCTTGGACGCTTCCGCGCCTGATTGGACTCTTCTGCGCCTTCTTGCATGCTTCCGCGCCTGCTTGGACTCTTCTGCGCCTTCTTGCATGCTTCCGCGCCTGCTTGGACGTTTCCGCGCCTGCTTGGACGCTTCCGCGACTGCTTGGACGTTTCCGCGCCTCCTTGGACTCTTCTGCGCCTTCTTGCATGATTCCGCGCCTACTTGGACGTTTCCGCGCCTGCTTGGACGCTTCCGCGCCTGCTTGCATGCTTCCGCGCCTACTTGGACGTTTCCGCGCCCGCTTGGACGTTTCCGCGTCTGCTTGGACGCTTCCGCGCCTTCTTGGACTCTTCTGCGCCTTCTTGCATGATGCCGCGCCTACTTGGACGCTTCCGCGCCTGGTTGGACGCTACCGCGCCTGCTTGGACGCTTCCGCGCCTGCTTGGACCCTTCTGCGCCTTCTTGCATGCTGCCGCGCCTACTTGGACGCTTCCGCGCCTGGTTGGACGCTACCGCGCCTGCTTGGACGCTTCCGCGACTGCTTGGACGTTTCTGCGCCTGCTTGGACTCTTCTGCGCCTTCTTGCATGCTTCCGCGCCTGCTTGGACGTTACCGCGCCTGCTTGGACGCTACCGCGCCTGCTTGGACGCTTCCGCGCCTACTTGGACGTTTCCGCGCCTGCTTGGACGCTACCGTGCCTGCTTGGCCGCTTCGGCGACTGCTTGGACGCTTCAGCGCCTGCTTGGACTCTTCTGCGCCTCCTTGCATGCTTCCCCGCCTGCTTGGGCGCTTCCGCGACTGCTTGGACGCTACCGCGCCTGCTTGGACGCTTCCGCGACTGCTTGGACGCTTCCGCGCCTGCTTGGACTCTTCTGCGCCTGCTTGGACTCTTCTGCGCCTTCTTGCATGCTTCCGCGCCTGCTTGGACGCTCCCGCGCCTGCTTGGACGCTTCCGCGACTGCTTGGACGCTTCCGCGCCTGCTTGGACGCTACCGAGCCTGCTTGGACTCTTCTGCGCCTTCTTGCATGCTTCCGCGCCTGCTTGGACGTTTCCGCGCCTGCTTGGACGTTTCCGCGCCTGCTTGGACGCTTCCGCGCCTGCTTGGACGCTTCCGCGACTGCTTGGACGCTTCCGCACCTGGTTGGACGCTACCGCGCCTGCTTGGACGCTTACGCGACTGCTTGGACGCTTCCGCGCCTGCTTGGACTCCTCTGCGCCTGCTTGGACTCTTCTGCGCCTTCTTGCATGCTTCCGCACCTGCTTGGACGTTTCCGCGCCAGCTTGGACGCTACCGCGCCTGCTTGGACGCTTCCGTGACTGCTTGGACGCTTCCGCGCCTGCTTAGACTCTTCTGCGCCTTCTTGCATGCTGCCGCGCCTACTTGGACGTTTCCGCGCCTGCTTGGACCCTTCTGCGCCTTCTTGCATGCTGCCGCGCCTACTTGGACGTTTCCGCGCCTGCATGGACGCTTCCGCGCCTGCTTGGACTCTTCTGCGTCTTCTGGCATGCTTCCGCGCCTGCTTGGACGCTTCCGCGCCTGCTTGGACTCTTCTGCGTCTTCTTGCATGCTTCCGCGCCTACTTGGACTCTTCTGCGCCTTCTTGCATGCTTCCGCGCCTGCTTGGACGTTTCCGCGCCTGCTTGGACGCTTCCGCGACTGCTTGGACGTTTCCGCCCCTCCTTGGACTCTTCTGCGCCTTCTTGCATGATTCCGCGCCTACTTGGACGTTTCCGCGCCTGCTTGGACGCTTCCGCGCCTGCTTGCATGCTTCCGCGCCTACTTGGACGTTTCCGCGCCCGCTTGGACGTTTCCGCGTCTGCTTGGACGCTTCCGCGCCTTCTTGGACTCTTCTGCGCCTTCTTGCATGCTGCCGCGCCTACTTGGACGCTTCCGCGCCTGGTTGGACGCTACCGCGCCTGCTTGGACGCTTCCGCGCCTGCTTGGACCCTTCTGCGCCTTCTTGCATGCTGCCGCGCCTACTTGGACGCTTCCGCGCCTGGTTGGACGCTACCGCGCCTGCTTGGACGCTTCCGCGACTGCTTGGACGTTTCTGCGCCTGGTTGGACGCGACCGCGCCTGCTTGGACGCTTCCGCGACTGCTTGGACGCTTCAGCGCCTGCTTGGACTCTTCTGCGCCTCCTTGCATGCTTCCCCGCCTGCTTGGGCGCTTCCGCGACTGCTTGGACGCTACCGCGCCTGCTTGGACGCTTCCGCGACTGCTTGGACGCTTCCGCGCCTGCTTGGACTCTTCTGCGCCTGCTTGGACTCTTCTGCGCCTTCTTGCATGCTTCCGCGCCTGCTTGGACGCTCCCGCGCCTGCTTGGACGCTTCCGCGACTGCTTGGACGCTTCCGCGCCTGGTTGGACGATACCGCGCCTGCTTGGACCCTTCTGCGCCTTCTTGCATGCTTCCGCGCCTGCTTGGACGTTTCCGCGCCTGCTTGCATGCTTCCGAGCCTACTTGGACGCTTCCGCGCCTGCTTGGACTCTTCTGCGCCTTCTTGCATGCTTCCGCGCCTGCTTGGACATTTCCGCGCCTGCTTGGACGCTTCCGCGCCTGCTTGGACTCTTCTGCGCCTTCTTGCATGCTTCCGCGCCTGCTTGGACGTTTCCGCGCCTGCTTGGACGCTACCGCGACTGCTTGGACGCTTCCGCGCCTGGTTGGACACTACCGCGCCTGCTTGGACACTTCCGCGACTGCTTGGACGCTTCCGCGCCTGCTTGGACGCTTCCGCGCCTTCTTGCATGCTTCCGCGCCTACCTGGACGTTTCCGCGCCTGCTTGGACGCTTCCGCGACTGCTTGGACGCTTCCGCACCTGGTTGGACGCTACCGCGCCTGCTTGGACGCTTCCGCGACTGCTTGGACGCTTCCGCGCCTGCTTGGACTCCTCTGCGCCTGCTTGGACTCCTCTGCGCCTGCTTGGACTCTTCTGCGCCTTCTTGCATGTTTCCGCACCTGCTTGGACGTTTCCGCGCCAGCTTGGACGCTACCGCGCCTGCTTGGACGCTTCCGTGACTGCTTGGACGCTTCCGCGCCTACTTAGACTCTTCTGCGCCTTCTTGCATGCTGCCGCGCCTACTTGGACGTTTCCGCGCCTTCTTGGACGTTTCCGCGCCTGCTTGGACGCTACCGCGCCTGCTTGGACGCATCCGCGACTGCTTGGACGCTTCCGCGACTGCTTGGACGCTTCCGCGCCTGGTTGGACGCTACCGCGCCTTCTTGCATGCTTCCGCGCCTGCTTGGACGTTTCCGCGCCTGCTTGGACGTTTCCGCGCCTGCTTGGACGCTTCCGCGCCTGCTTGGACGCTTCCGCGACTGCTTGGACGCTTCCGCACCTGGTTGGACGCTACCGCGCCTGCTTGGACGCTTACGCGCCTTCTTGGACGTTTCCGCGCCTGCTTGGACGTTTCCGCGCCTGCTTGGACGCTTCCGCGCCTGCTTGGACGCTTCCGCGACTGCTTGGACGCTTCCGCACCTGGTTGGACGCTACCGCGCCTGCTTGGACGCTTACGCGACTGCTTGGACGCTTCCGCGCCTGCTTGGACTCCTCTGCGCCTGCTTGGACTCTTCTGCGCCTTCTTGCATGCTTCCGCACCTGCTTGGACGTTTCCGCGCCAGCTTGGACGCTACCGCGCCTGCTTGGACGCTTCCGTGACTGCTTGGACGCTTCCGCGCCTGCTTAGACTCTTCTGCGCCTTCTTGCATGCTGCCGCGCCTACTTGGACGTTTCCGCGCCTTCTTGGACGTTTCCGCGCCTGCTTGGACGCTACCGCGCCTGCTTGGACGCTTCCGCGACTGCTTGGACGCTTCCGCGACTGCTTGGACGCTTCCGCGCCTGGTTGGACGCTACCGCGCCTGCTTGGACGCTTCCGCGACTGCTTGGACGCTTCCGCGCCTGCTTGGACTCCTCTGCGTCTTCTTGCATGCTTCCGCGCCTGCTTGGACGTTTCCGCGCCTGCTTGGACTCTTCTGCGTCTTCTTGCATGCTTCCGCGCCTGCTTGGACGATTCCGCGCCTGCTTGGACGCTACCGCGCCTGCTTGGACGCTTCCGCGACTGCTTGGACGCTTCCGCGCCTGCTTAGACTCTTCTGCGCCTTCTTGCATGCTGCCGCGCCTACTTGGACGTTTCCGCGCCTTCTTGGACGTTTCCGCGCCTGCTTGGACGCTACCGCGCCTGCTTGGACGCATCCGCGACTGCTTGGACGCTTCCGCGCCTGGTTGGACACTACCGCGCCTACTTGGACAGTTCCGCGACTGCTTGGACGCTTCCGCGCCTGCTTGGACGCTTCCGCGCCTTCTTGCATGCTTCCGCGCCTACCTGGACGTTTCCGCGCCTGCTTGGACGCTTCCCCGCCTTCTTGGACGCTACCGCGCCTGCTTGGACTCTTCTGCGCCTTCTTGCATGCTTCCGCGCCTGCTTGGACGTTTCCGCGCCTGCTTGGACGTTTCCGCGCCTGCTTGGACGCTTCCGCGCCTGCTTGGACGCTTCCGCGACTGCTTGGACGCTTCCGCACCTGGTTGGACGCTACCGCGCCTGCTTGGACGCTTACGCGACTGCTTGGACGCTTCCGCGCCTGCTTGGACTCCTCTGCGCCTGCTTGGACTCTTCTGCGCCTTCTTGCATGCTTCCGCACCTGCTTGGACGTTTCCGCGCCTGCTTGGACGCTTCCGCGCCTGCTTGGACGCTTCCGCGACTGCTTGGACGCTTCCGCACCTGGTTGGACGCTACCGCGCCTGCTTGGACGCTTACGCGACTGCTTGGACGCTTCCGCGCCTGCTTGGACTCCTCTGCGCCTGCTTGGACTCTTCTGCGCCTTCTTGCATGCTTCCGCACCTGCTTGGACGTTTCCGCGCCAGCTTGGACGCTACCGCGCCTGCTTGGACGCTTCCGTGACTGCTTGGACGCTTCCGCGCCTGCTTAGACTCTTCTGCGCCTTCTTGCATGCTGCCGCGCCTACTTGGACGTTTCCGCGCCTTCTTGGACGTTTCCGCGCCTGCTTGGACGCTACCGCGCCTGCTTGGACGCTTCCGCGACTGCTTGGACGCTTCCGCGACTGCTTGGACGCTTCCGCGCCTGGTTGGACGCTACCGCGCCTGCTTGGACGCTTCCGCGACTGCTTGGACGCTTCCGCGCCTGCTTGGACTCCTCTGCGTCTTCTTGCATGCTTCCGCGCCTGCTTGGACGTTTCCGCGCCTGCTTGGACTCTTCTGCGTCTTCTTGCATGCTTCCGCGCCTGCTTGGACGATTCCGCGCCTGCTTGGACGCTACCGCGCCTGCTTGGACGCTTCCGCGACTGCTTGGACGCTTCCGCGCCTGCTTAGACTCTTCTGCGCCTTCTTGCATGCTGCCGCGCCTACTTGGACGTTTCCGCGCCTTCTTGGACGTTTCCGCGCCTGCTTGGACGCTACCGCGCCTGCTTGGACGCATCCGCGACTGCTTGGACGCTTCCGCGCCTGGTTGGACACTACCGCGCCTACTTGGACAGTTCCGCGACTGCTTGGACGCTTCCGCGCCTGCTTGGACGCTTCCGCGCCTTCTTGCATGCTTCCGCGCCTACCTGGACGTTTCCGCGCCTGCTTGGACGCTTCCCCGCCTTCTTGGACGCTACCGCGCCTGCTTGGACTCTTCTGCGCCTTCTTGCATGCTTCCGCGCCTGCTTGGACGTTTCCGCGCCTGCTTGGAAGTTTCCGCGCCTGCTTGGACGCTTCCGCGCCTGCTTGGACGCTTCCGCGACTGCTTGGACGCTTCCGCACCTGGTTGGACGCTACCGCGCCTGCTTGGACGCTTACGCGACTGCTTGGACGCTTCCGCGCCTGCTTGGACTCCTCTGCGCCTGCTTGGACTCTTCTGCGCCTTCTTGCATGCTTCCGCACCTGCTTGGACGTTTCCGCGCCAGCTTGGACGCTACCGCGCCTGCTTGGACGCTTCCGTGACTGCTTGGACGCTTCCGCGCCTGCTTAGACTCTTCTGCGCCTTCCTGCATGCTGCCGCGCCTACTTGGACGTTTCCGCGCCTTCTTGGACGTTTCCGCGCCTGCTTGGACGCTACCGCGCCTGCTTGGACGCTTCCGCGACTGCTTGGACGCTTCCGCGCCTGCTTGGACTCTTCTGCGCCTTCTTGCATACTTCCGCGCCTGCTTGGACGTTTCCGCGCCTGTTTGGACGCTTCCGCGCCTGCTTGGACGCTTCCGCGACTGCTTGGACTCTTCTGCGCCTTCTTACATGCTTCCGCGCCTGCTTGGACGTTTCCGCGTCTGCTTGGACGCTTCCGCGCCTGCTTGCACGCTTCCGCGCCTGCTTGGACGCTTCCGCGCCTGCTTGGACTCTTCTGCGCCTTCTTGCATGCTTCCGCGCCTACTTGGACGTTTCCGCGCCTGGTTGGACGCTACCGCGCCTGCTTGGACGCTTCCGCGCCTTCTTGCATGCTTCCGCGCCTGCTTGGACGTTTCCGCGCCTGCTTGGACGCTTCCGCGTCTGCTTGGACGCTTCCGCGCCTGCTTGCACGCTTCCGCGCCTGCTTGGACGCTTCCGCGCCTGCTTGGACTCTTCTGCGCCTTCTTGCATGCTTCCGCGCCTACTTGGACGTTTCCGCGCCTGGTTGGACGCTACCGCGCCTGCTTGGACGCTTCCGCGCCTTCTTGCATGCTTCCGCGCCTGCTTGGACGCTTCCGCGCCTGCTTGCACGCTTCCGCGCCTGCTTGGACGCTACCGCGCCTGCTTGGACGCTTCCGCGACTGCTTGGACGCTTCCGCGTCTGCTTGGACGCTTCCGCGCCTGCTTGCACGCTTCCGCGACTGCTTGGACGCTTCCGCGCCTGCTTGGACTCTTCTGCGCCTTCTTGCATACTTCCGCGCCTGCTTGGACGCTTCCGCGACTGCTTGGACTCTTCTGCGCCTTCTTACATGCTTCCGCGCCTGCTTGGACGTTTCCGCGTCTGCTTGGACGCTTCCGCGCCTGCTTGCACGCTTCCGCGCCTGCTTGGACGCTACCGCGCCTGCTTGGACGCTTCCGCGACTGCTTGGACGCTTCCGCGCCTGCTTGGACTCTTCTGCGCCTTCTTGCACGCTTCCGCGCCTGCTTGAACGCTTCCGCGCCTGATTGGACTCTTCTGCGCCTTCTTGCATGCTTCCGCGCCTGCTTGGACGCTTCCGCGCCTGCTTGGACGCTTCCGCGCCTGCTTGGACGCTTCCGCGTCTGCTTGGACGCTTCCGCGCCTGCTTGCACGCTTCCGCGCCTGCTTGGACGCTTCCGCGCCTGCTTGGACTCTTCTGCGCCTTCTTGCATGCTTCCGCGCCTACTTGGACGTTTCCGCGCCTGGTTGGACGCTACCGCGCCTGCTTGGACGCTTCCGCGCCTTCTTGCATGCTTCCGCGCCTGCTTGGACGTTTCCGCGCCTGCTTGGACGCTACCGCGCCTGCTTGGACGCTTCCGCGCCTGCTTGGACGCTGCCGCGACTGCTAGGGCGCTTCCGCGCCTGCTTGGACTCTTCTGCGCCTTCTTGCTTGCTTCCGCGCCTGCCTGGACGCTTCCGCGCCTGCTTGCATGCTTCCCCGCCTGCTTGGACGCTTCCGCGCCTGCTTGGACTCTTCTGCGCCTGCTTGGACTTTTCTGCGCCTTCTTGCATGCTTCCGCGTCTACTTGGACTCTTCCGCGACTGCTAGGACGCTTCCGCGCCTGCTTGGACTCTTCCGCGACTGCTAGGACGCTTCCGCGCCTGCTTGGACTCTTCCGCGACTGCTAGGACGCTTCCGCGCCTGCTTGGACTCTTCCGCGCATGCATGGACGCTTCCGCGCCTGCTTGGACTCTTCTGCGCCTTCTTGCATGCTTCCGCCCCTTCTTGGACACTTCCGCGCCTACTTGCACGGTTCTGCGCCTGCTTGGACGCTTCCGCGCCTGCTTGGACTCTTCCACGCCTGCTTGGACGCTTCCGCGCCTGCTTGGACGCTTCCGCGCCTGCTTGCACGGTTTCGCGCCTGCTTGGACGCTCCCACGCCTGCTTGGACGTTTCCGCGCCTACTTGGACGCTTCCGTGCCTGGTTGGACGCTACCGCGCCTGCTTGGACGCTTCCGCGCCTGCTTGGACGCTACCGCGCCAGCTTGGACGCTTCAGCGACTACTTGGACGTTTCCGCGCCTGCATGGACGCTTCCGCGCCTGCTTGGACTCTTCTGCGCCTTCTTGCATGCTTCCGCGCCTGCTTGGACGTTTCCGCGCCAGCTTGGACACTACCGCGCCTGCTTGGACGCTTCCGCGCCTGCTTGGACGCTTCCGCGACTGCTTGGACGCTTCCGCGCCTGCTTGGACGCTACCGCGCCTGCTTGGACGCTTCCGCGACTGCTTGGACGCTACTGCGCCTGCTTGGACGCTTCCGCGCCTGCTTGGACGCTTCCGCACCTGCATGGACGCTTCCGCGCCTGCTTGGACGCTTCCGTGCCTACTTGCACGGTTCTGCGCCTGCTTGGACGCTTCCGCGCCTGCTTGGACTCTTCCACGCCTGCTTGGACGTTTCCGCGCCTGCTTGGTCGTTTCCCCGCCTGCTTGGACGCTACCGCGCCTGCTTGGACGCTTCCGCGACTGCTTGGTCGCTTCCGCGCCTGCTTGGACGCTTCCGCGACTGCTTGGACGCTTCCGCGCCTGCTTGGACGCTTCCGCGACTGCTTGGACGCTTTCGCGCCTGCTTGGACACTTCCACGCCTGCTTGGACGTTTCCGCGCCTGCTTGGACGCTACCGCGCCTGGTTGGACGCTACCGCGCCTGCTTGGACGCTTCCGCGACTGCTTGGACGCTTCCGCACCTGTTTGGACTCTTCTGCGCCTTCTTGCATGCTTCCGCGCCTGCTTGGACGTTTCCGCGACTGCTTGGACACTTCTGCGCCTTCTTGCATGCTTCCGCGCATGCTTGGACTTTTCCGCGCCAGCTTGGACACTACCGCGCCTGCTTTGACGCTTCCGCGACTGCTTGGACGCTTCCGCGCCTGGTTGGACGCTACCGCGCCTGCTTGGACGCTTCCGCGACTGCTTGGACGCTTCCGCGCCTGCTTGGACGGTACCGCGCCTGCTTGGACGCTTCCGCGACTGCTTGCATGCTTCCGCGCCTGCTTGGACGTTTTCGCGCCTGCTTGCATGCTTCCCCGCCTGCTTGGACGCTACCGCGCCTGCTTGGACGCTTCCGCGACTGCTTGGTCGCTTCCGCGCCTGCTTGGACGCTTCCGCGACTGCTTGGACGCTTCCGCGCCTGCTTGGACGTTGCCCCGTCTGCTTGGACGCTTCCGCGCCTGCTTGGACGTTACCCGCCTGCTTGGACGCTACCGCGCCTGCTTGGACGCTTCCGCGCCTGGTTGGACGCTACCGCACCTGCTTGGACGCTTACGCGACTGCTTGGACGCTTCCGCGCCTGCTTGGACTCCTCTGCGCCTGCTTGGACTCTTCTGCGCCTTCTTGCATGCTTCCGCACCTGCTTGGACGTTTCCGCGCCAGCTTGGACGCTACCGCGCCTGCTTGGACGCATCCGTGACTGCTTGGACGCTTCCGCGCCTGCTTAGACTCTTCTGCGCCTTCTTGCATGCTGCCGCGCCTACTTGGACGTCTCCGCGCCTTCTTGGACGTTTCCGCGCCTGCTTGGACGCTACCGCGCCTGCTTGGACGCTTCCGCGCCTGCTTGGACTCTTCTGTGCCTTCTTGCATGCTTCCGCGCCTGCTTGGACATTTCCGCGCCTGCTTGGACGCTTCCGCGCCTGCTTGGACTCTTCTGCGCCTTCTTGCATGCTTCCGCGCCTACTTGGACGTTTCCGCGCCTGCTTGGACGCTACCGCGACTGCTTGGACGCTTCCGCGCCTGGTTGGACACTACCGCGCCTGCTTGGACACTTCCGCGACTGCTTGGACGCTTCCGCGCCTGCTTGGACGCTTCCGCGCCTTCTTGCATGCTTCCGCGCCTACCTGGACGTTTCCGCGCCTGCTTGGACGCTTCCCCGCCTGCTTGGACGCTACCGCGCCTGCTTGGACTCTTCTGCGCCTTCTTGCATGCTTCCGCGCCTGCTTGGACGTTTCCGCGCCTGCTTGGACGTTTCCGCGCCTGCTTGGACGCTTCCGCGCCTGCTTGGACGCTTCCGCGACTGCTTGGACGCTTCCGCACCTGGTTGGACGCTACCGCGCCTGCTTGGACGCTTCCGCGACTGCTTGGACGCTTCCGCGCCTGCTTGGACTCCTCTGCGCCTGCTTGGACTCTTCTGCGCCTTCTTGCATGCTTCCGCACCTGCTTGGACGTTTCCGCGCCAGCTTGGACGCTACCGCGCCTGCTTGGACGCTTCCGTGACTGCTTGGACGCTTCCGCGCCTGCTTAGACTCTTCTGCGCCTTCTTGCATGCTGCCGCGCCTACTTGGACGTTTCCGCACCTTCTTGGACGTTTCCGCGCCTGCTTGGACGCTACCGCGCCTGCTTGGACGCATCCGCGACTGCTTGGACGCTTCCGCGACTGCTTGGACGCTTCCGCGCCTGGTTGGACGCTACCGCGTCTGCTTGGACGCTACCGCGACTGCTTGGACGCTTCCGCGCCTGGTTGGACACTACCGCGCCTACTTGGACACTTCCGCGACTGCTTGGACGCTTCCGCGCCTGCTTGGACGCTTCCGCGCCTGCTTGGACGCTTCCGCGACTGCTTGGACGCTTCCGCGCCTGCTTGGACTCTTCTGCGCCTTCTTGCATGCTTCCGCGCCTGCTTGGACGCTACCGCGCCTGCTTGGACGCTTCCGCGACTGCTTGGACGCTTCCGTGCCTGCTTGGACACTTCTACGCCTTCTTGCATGCTTCCGCGCCTTCTTGCATGCTTCCGCGCCTGCTTGGACGTTACCGCGCCTGCTTGGACGCTACCGCGCCTGCTTGGACGCTTCCGCGCCTACTTGGACGTTTCCGCGCCTGCTTGGACGCTACCGTGCCTGCTTGGCCGCTTCGGCGACTGCTTGGACGCTTCAGCGCCTGCTTGGACTCTTCTGCGCCTCCTTGCATGCTTCCCCGCCTGCTTGGGCGCTTCCGCGACTGCTTGGACGCTACCGCGCCTGCTTGGACGCTTCCGCTACTGCTTGGACGCTTCCGCGCCTGCTTGGACTCTTCTGCGCCTTCTTGCATGCTTCCGCGCCTGCTTGGACGCTCCCGCGCCTGCTTGGACGCTTCCGCGACTGCTTGGACGCTTCCGCGCCTGGTTGGACGATACCGCGCCTGCTTGGACTCTTCTGCGCCTTCTTGCATGCTTCCGCGCCTGCTTGGACGTTTCCGCGCCTGCTTGCATGCTTCCGAGCCTACTTGGACGCTTCCGCGCCTGCTTGGACTCTTCTGTGCCTTCTTGCATGCTTCCGCGCCTGCTTGGACATTTCCGCGCCTGCTTGGACGCTTCCGCGCCTGCTTGGACTCTTCTGCGCCTTCTTGCATGCTTCCGCGCCTCCTTGGACGTTTCCGCGCCTGCTTGGACGCTACCGCGACTGCTTGGACGCTTCCGCGCCTGGTTGGACACTACCGCGCCTGCTTGGACACTTCCGCGACTGCTTGGACGCTTCCGCGCCTGCTTGGACGCTTCCGCGCCTTCTTGCATGCTTCCGCGCCTACCTGGACGTTTCCGCGCCTGCTTGGACGCTTCCCCGCCTGCTTGGACGCTACCGCGCCTGCTTGGACTCTTCTGCGCCTTCTTGCATGCTTCCGCGCCTGCTTGGACGTTTCCGCGCCTGCTTGGACGTTTCCGCGCCTGCTTGGACGCTTCCGCGCCTGCTTGGACGCTTCCGCGACTGCTTGGACGCTTCCGCACCTGGTTGGACGCTACCGCGCCTGCTTGGACGCTTCCGCGACTGCTTGGACGCTTCCGCGCCTGCTTGGACTCCTCTGCGCCTGCTTGGACTCTTCTGCGCCTTCTTGCATGCTTCCGCACCTGCTTGGACGTTTCCGCGCCAGCTTGGACGCTACCGCGCCTGCTTGGACGCTTCCGTGACTGCTTGGACGCTTCCGCGCCTGCTTAGACTCTTCTGCGCCTTCTTGCATGCTGCCGCGCCTACTTGGACGTTTCCGCACCTTCTTGGACGTTTCCGCGCCTGCTTGGACGCTACCGCGCCTGCTTGGACGCATCCGCGACTGCTTGGACGCTTCCGCGACTGCTTGGACGCTTCCGCGCCTGGTTGGACGCTACCGCGTCTGCTTGGACGCTACCGCGACTGCTTGGACGCTTCCGCGCCTGGTTGGACACTACCGCGCCTACTTGGACACTTCCGCGACTGCTTGGACGCTTCCGCGCCTGCTTGGACGCTTCCGCGCCTGCTTGGACTCTTCTGCGCCTTCTTGCATGCTTCCGCGCCTGCTTGGACGCTACCGCGCCTGCTTGGACGCTTCCGCGACTGCTTCGACGCTTCCGCGATTGTGTGGACTCTTCTGCGCTTGCTTGGACTCTTCTGCGCCTTCTTGCATGCTTCCGCGCCTGCTTGGACGCTACCGCGCCTGCTTGGAAGCTTCCGCGACTGCTTGGACGCTACCGCGCCTGCTTGGACGCTTCCGCGACTGCTTGGACGCTTCCGCGCCTGCTTGGACTCTTCTGCGCCTGTTTGGACTCTTCTGCGCCTTCTTGCATGCTTCCACGCCTACTTGGACGTTTCCGCGCCTGCTTGGACGCTTGCGCGCCTGCTTGGACGCTACCGCGCATGTATCGATGCTTCCGCGCCTGCTTGGACGCTTCCGCGCCTGCTTGGACGCTTCCGCGCCTGCTTGGACGCTTCCGCGCATGTATCGATGCTTCCGCGCCTGCTTGGACGCTTCCGCGCCTGCTTGGACGCTTCCGCGCCTGCTTGGACGCTTCCGCGTCTGCTTGGACGCTTCCGCGCCTGCTTGCACGCTTCCGCGCCTGCTTGGACGCTTCCGCGCCTGATTGGACTCTTCTGCGCCTTCTTGCATGCTTCCGCGCCTGCTTGGACGCTTCCGCGACTGCTTGGACGCTTCCGCGCCTGCTTGGACTCTTCTGCGCCTTCTTGCATGCTTCCGCGCCTGCTTGGACTCCTCTACGTCTTCTTGCATGCTTCCGCGCCTGCTTGGACGCTTCCGCGACTGCTTGGACGCTTCCGCGCCTGCTTGGACCCTTCTGCGCCTGCTTGCATGCTTCCGCGCCTACTTGGACGTTTCTGCGCCTGCTTGGACGCTTCCGCGCCTGCATGGACTCTTCCGCGCCTGCTCGGACTCTTCTGCGCCTTCTTGCATGCTGCCGCGCCTACTTGGACGTTTCCGCGCCTGCTTAGACGTTTTCACGCCTGCTTGGACGCTTCCGCGCCTGCTTGCATGCTTCCCCGCCTGCTTGGACGCTTCCGCGCCTGCTTGGACTCTTCTGCGCCTTCTTGCATGCTTCCGCGCCTGCTTGGACGTTTCCGCGCCTGCTTGGAAGCTACCGCGCCTGCTTGGACGCTTCCGCGCCTGCATGGACGCTTCTGCGCCTACTTGGACGTTTCCGCGCCTGCTTGGACGCTACCGTGCCTGCTTGCATGCTTCCCCGCCTGCTTGGACGCTTCCGCGCCTGCTTGGACGCTACCGTGCCTGCTTGGCCGCTTCGGCGACTGCTTGGACGCTTCAGCGCCTGCTTGGACTCTTCTGCGCCTCCTTGCATGCTTCCCCGCCTGCTTGGGCGCTTCCGCGACTGCTTGGACGCTTCCGCGCCTGCTTGGACGTTTCCGCGCCTACTTGGACGCTACCGCGCCTGCTTGGACGCTTCCGCGACTGCTTGGACGCTGCCGCGACTGCTTGGACGCTTCCGTGCCTGCTTGGACACTTCTACGCCTTCTTGCATGCTTCCGCGCCTTCTTGCATGCTTCCGCGCCTGCTTGGACGTTACCGCGCCTGCTTGGACGCTACCGCGCCTGCTTGGACGCTTCCGCGCCTACTTGGACGTTTCCGCGCCTGCTTGGACGCTACCGTGCCTGCTTGGCCGCTTCGGCGACTGCTTGGACGCTTCAGCGCCTGCTTGGACTCTTCTGCGCCTCCTTGCATGCTTCCCCGCCTGCTTGGGCGCTTCCGCGACTGCTTGGACGCTTCCGCGCCTGCTTGGACGCTTCCGCTACTGCTTGGACGCTTCCGCGCCTGCTTGGACTCTTCTGCGCCTTCTTGCATGCTTCCGCGCCTGCTTGGACGCTCCCGCGCCTGCTTGGACGCTTCCGCGACTGCTTGGACGCTTCCGCGCCTGGTTGGACGATACCGCGCCTGCTTGGACTCTTCTGCGCCTTCTTGCATGCTTCCGCGCCTGCTTGGACGTTTCCGCGCCTGCTTGCATGCTTCCGCGCCTGCTTGGACGCTCCCGCGCCTGCTTGGACGCTTCCGCGACTGCTTGGACGCTTCCGCGCCTGGTTGGACGATACCGCGCCTGCTTGGACTCTTCTGCGCCTTCTTGCATGCTTCCGCGCCTGGTTGGACGCTACCGCGCCTGCTTGGACGCTTCCGCGACTGCTTGGACGCTTCCGCGCCTGCTTGGACTCCTCTGCGCCTGCTTGGACTCTTCTGCGCCTTCTTGCATGCTTCCGCACCTGCTTGGACGTTTCCGCGCCAGCTTGGACGCTACCGCGCCTGCTTGGACGCTTCCGTGACTGCTTGGACGCTTCCGCGCCTGCTTAGACTCTTCTGCGCCTTCTTGCATGCTGCCGCGCCTACTTGGACGTTTCCGCGCCTTCTTGGACGTTTCCGCGCCTGCTTAGACGCTACCGCGCCTGCTTGGACGCATCCGCGACTGCTTGGACGCTTCCGCGACTGCTTGGACGCTTCCGCGCCTGGTTGGACGCTACCGCGCCTGCTTGGACGCTACCGCGACTGCTTGGACGCTTCCGCGCCTGGTTGGACACTACCGCGCCTACTTGGACACTTCCGCGACTGCTTGGACGCTTCCGCGCCTGCTTGGACGCTTCCGCGCCTTCTTGCATGCTTCCGCGCCAACCTGGACGTTTCCGCGCCTGCTTGGACGCTTCCCCGCCTTCTTGGACGCTACCGCGCCTGCTTGGACTCTTCTGCGCCTTCTTGCATGCTTCCGCGCCTGCTTGGACGTTTCCGCGCCTGCTTGGACGTTTCCGCGCCTGCTTGGACGCTTCCGCGCCTGCTTGGACGCTTCCGCGACTGCTTGGACGCTTCCGCACCTGGTTGGACGCTACCGCGCCTGCTTGGACGCTTACGCGACTGCTTGGACGCTTCCGCGCCTGCTTGGACTCCTCTGCGCCTGCTTGGACTCTTCTGCGCCTTCTTGCATGCTTCCGCACCTGCTTGGACGTTTCCGCGCCAGCTTGGACGCTACCGCGCCTGCTTGGACGCTTCCGTGACTGCTTGGACGCTTCCGCGCCTGCTTAGACTCTTCTGCGCCTTCTTGCATGCTGCCGCGCCTACTTGGACGTTTCCGCGCCTTCTTGGACGTTTCCGCGCCTGCTTGGACGCTACCGCGCCTGCTTGGACGCTTCCGCGACTGCTTGGACGCTTCCGCGACTGCTTGGACGCTTCCGCGCCTGGTTGGACGCGACCGCGCCTGCTTGGACGCTTCCGCGACTGCTTGGACTCTTCTGCGTCTTCTTGCATGCTTCCGCGCCTGCTTGGACGATTCCGCGCCTGCTTGGACGCTACCGCGCCTGCTTGGACGCTTCCGCGACTGCTTGGACGCTTCCGCGCCTGCTTGCATGCTTCCCCGCCTGCTTGGACGCTTCCGCGCCTGCTTGGACTCTTCTGCGCCTGTTTGGTCTCTTCTGCGCCTTCTTGCATGCTTCCGCGCCTGCTTGGACGCTTCCGCGCCTGCTTGGACTCTTCTGCGCCTTCTTGCATGCTTCCGCGCCTGCTTGGACGTTTCCGCGCCTGCTTGGACGCTTCCGCGCCTGCTTGGACGCTTCCGCGCCTGCTTGGACTCTTCTGCGCCTTCTTGCATGCTTCCGCGCCTGCATGGACGTTTCCGCGCCTGCTTGGACGCTACCGCGCCTGTTTGGACGCTTCCGCGACTGCTTGGACGCTTCCGCGCCTGGTTGGACGCGACCGCGCCTGCTTGGACGCTTCCGCGACTGCTTGGACGCTTCCGCGCCTGCTTGGACGTTTCCGCGCCTGCTTGGACGCTTCCGCGCCTGCTTGGACGCTTCCGCGCCTGCTTGGACTCTTCCGCGTCTTCTTGCATGCTTCCGCGCCTGCATGGACGTTTCCGCGCCTGCTTGGACGCTACCGCGCCTGCTTGGACGCTTCCGCGACTGCTTGGAAGCTTCCGCGCCTGGTTGGACGCAACCGCGCCTGCTTGGACGCTTCCGCGACTGCTTGGACGCTTCCGCGCCTGCTTGGACTCTTCTGCGCCTTCTTGCATGCTTCCGCGCCTGCTTGGACGCTACCGCGCCTGCTTGGACGCTTCCGCGACTGCTTCGACGCTTCCGCGCCTGTGTGGACTCTTCTGCGCTTGCTTGGACTCTTCTGCGCCTTCTTGCATGCTTCCGCGCCTGCTTGGACGCTACCGCGCCTGCTTGGAAGCTTCCGCGACTGCTTGGACGCTACCGCGCCTGCTTGGACGCTTCCGCGACTGCTTGGACGCTTCCGCGCCTGCTTGGACTCTTCTGCGCCTTCTTGCATGCTTCCGCGCCTGCTTGGACGTTTCCGCGCCTGCTTGGACGCTTCCGCGACTGCTTGGACGCTTCCGCGCCTGCTTGGACTCTTCTGCGCCTGCTTGCATGCTTCCGCGCCTGCTTGAACGTTTCCGCGACTGCTTGGACGCTTCCGCGCCTGGTTGGACGCTACCGCGCCTGCTTGGACGCTGCCGCGACTGCTTGGACGCTTCCGCGCCTGCTTGGACGCTACCGCGCCTGCTTGGAAGCTTCCGCGACTGCTTGGACGCTACCGCGCCTGCTTGGACGCTTCCGCGACTGCTTGGACGCTTCCCCGCCTTCTTGGACGCTACCGCGCCTGCTTGGACTTTTCTGCGCCTTCTTGCATGCTTCCGCGCCTGCTTGGACGTTTCCGCGCCTGCTTGGACGTTTCCGCGCCTGCTTGGACGCTTCCGCGCCTGCTTGGACGCTTCCGCGACTGCTTGGACGCTTCCGCACCTGGTTGGTCGCCACCGCGCCTGCTTGGACGCTTACGCGACTGCTTGGACGCTTCCGCGCCTGCTTGGACTTCTCTGCGCCTGCTTGGACTCTTCTGCGCCTTCTTGCATGCTTCCGCACCTGCTTGGACGTTTCCGCGCCAGCTTGGACGATACCGCGCCTGCTTGGATGCTTCCGTGACTGCTTGGACGCTTCCGCGCCTGCTTAGACTCTTCTGCGCCTTCTTGCATGCTGCCGCGCCTACTTGGACGTTTCCGCGCCTTCTTGGACGTTTCCGCGCCTGCTTGGACGCTACCGCGCCTGCTTGGACGCTTCCGCGACTGCTTGGACGCTTCCGCGACTGCTTGGACGCTTCCGCGCCTGGTTGGACGCTACCGCGCCTGCTTGGACGCTTCCGCGACTGCTTGGACGCTTCCGCGCCTGCTTGGACTCCTCTGCGTCTTCTTGCATGCTTCCGCGCCTGCTTGGACGTTTCCGCGCCTGCTTGGACGCTACCGCGCCTGCTTGGACGTTTCCGCGCCTGCTTGGACTCTTCTGCGTCTTCTTGCATGCTTCCGCGCCTGCTTGGACGATTCCGCGCCTGCTTGGACGCTACCGCGCCTGCTTGGACGCTTCCGCGACTGCTTGGACGCTTCCGCGCCTGCTTGCATGCTTCCCCGCCTGCTTGGACGCTTCCGCGCCTGCTTGGACTCTTTGCGTCTTCTTGCATACTTCCGCGACTGCTTGGACGCTTCCGCGTCTGCTTGGACGCTTCCGCGACTGCTTGGACTCTTCCCCGCCTGCTTGGACGCTTCCGCGCCTGCTTGGAATCTTCTGCGCCTTCTTGCATGCTGCCGCGCCTACTTGGACGTTTCCACGACTGCTTGGACGCTTCCGCGCCTGCATGGACTCTTCCGCGCCTGCTTGGACTCTCCTGCGCCTTCTTGCATGCTGCCGCGCCTACTTGGACGCTTCCGCGCCTGCTTGGACGCTTCCGCGCCTGCTTGGACTCCTCTGCGTCTTCTTGCATGCTTCCGCGCCTACTTGGACGTTTCCGCGACTGCTTGGACGCTTCCGCGACTGCTTGGACGCTTCCGCGCCTGCTTGGACTCTTCTGCGCCTGCTTGGACTCTTCTGCGCCTTCTTGCATGCTTCCGCGCCTGCTTGGACGTTTCCGCGCCAGCTTGGACGCTACCGCGCCTGCTTGGACGCTTCCGTGACTGCTTGGACGCTTCCGCGCCTGCTTAGGCTCTTCTGCGCCTTCTTGCACGCTGCCGCGCCTACTTGGACGTTTCCGCGCCTGCTTGGACGTTTCCGCGCCTGCTTGGACGCTACCGCGCCTGCTTGGACGCTTCCGCGACTGCTTGGACGCTACCGCGCCTGCTTGCATGCTTCCCCGCCTGCTTGGACGCTTCCGCGCCTGCTTGGACTCTTCTGCGCCTTCTTGCACGCTTCCGCGCCTGCTTGAACGCTTCCGCGCGTGATTGGACTCTTCTGCGCCTTCTTGCATGCTTCCGCGCCTGCTTGGACGCTTCCGCGCCTGCTTGGACGCTTCCGCGCCTGCTTGGACGCTTCCGCGTCTGCTTGGACGCTTCCGCGCCTGCTTGCACGCTTCCGCGCTTGCTTGGACGCTTCCGCGCCTGATTGGACTCTTCTGCGCCTTCTTGCATGCTTCCGCGCCTGCTTGGACGCTTCCGCGACTGCTTGGACGCTTCCGCGCCTGATTGGACTCTTCTGCGCCTTCTTGCATGCTTCCGCGCCTGCTTCGACTCCTCTACGTCTTCTTGCATGCTTCCGCGCCTGCTTGGACGTTTCCGCGCCTGCTTGGACGCTACCGCGCCTGCTTGGACGCTTCCGCGACTGCTTGGACGCTTCCGCGCCTGCTTGGACTCTTCTGCGCCTGCTTGCATGCTTCCGCGCCTACTTGGACGTTTCTGTGCCTGCTTGGACGCTTCCGCGCCTGCATGGACGCTTCCGCGCCTGCTTGGACTCTTCTGCGCCTTCTTGCATGCTGCCGCGCCTACTTGGACGCTTTCGCGACTGCTTGGACGCTACCGCGCCTGCTTGGACGCTTCCGCGCCTGCTTGGACGCTTCCGCGCCTGCTTGGACTCTTCTGCGCCTTCTTGCATGCTGCCGCGCCTACTTGGACGCTTCCGCGACTGCTTGGACGCTTCCGCGCCTGCTTGGACTCTTCTGCGCCTTCTTGCATGCTTCCGCGCCTGATTGGACTCTTCTGCGCCTTCTTGCATGCTTCCGCGCCTGCTTGGACGCTTCCGCGACTGCTTGGACGCTTCCGCGCCTGATTGGACTCTTCTGCGCCTTCTTGCATGCTTCCGCGCCTGCTTCGACTCCTCTACGTCTTCTTGCATGCTTCCGCGCCTGCTTGGACGTTTCCGCGCCTGCTTGGACGCTACCGCGCCTGCTTGGACGCTTCCGCGACTGCTTGGACGCTTCCGCGCCTGCTTGGACTCTTCTGCGCCTGCTTGCATGCTTCCGCGCCTACTTGGACGTTTCTGTGCCTGCTTGGACGCTTCCGCGCCTGCATGGACGCTTCCGCGCCTGCTTGGACTCTTCTGCGCCTTCTTGCATGCTGCCGCGCCTACTTGGACGCTTCCGCGACTGCTTGGACGCTTCCGCGCCTGCATGGACGCTTCCGCGGCTGCTTGGACTCTTCTGCGCCTTCTTGCATGCTGCCGCGCCTACTTGGACGCTTCCGCGACTGCTTGGACGCTTCCGCGCCTGCTTGGACTCTTCTGCGCCTTCTTGCTTGCTGTCGCGCCTACTTGTACGTTTCCGCGCCTGCTTGGACGCTTCCGCGCCTGCTTGGACTCTTCTGCGTCTTCTTGCATGCTTCCGCGCCTGCTTGAACGCTTCCGCGCGTGATTGGACTCTTCTGCGCCTTCTTGCATGCTTCCGCGCCTGCTTGGACGCTTCCGCGCCTGCTTGGACGCTTCCGCGCCTGCTTGGACGCTTCCGCGCCTGCTTGGACGCTTCCGCGCCTGCTTGGACGCTTCCGCGCCTGCTTGGACGCTTCCGCGCCTGCTTGGATGCTTCCGTGACTGCTTGGACGCTTCCGCGCCTGCTTAGACTCTTCTGCGCCTTCTTGCATGCTGCCGCGCCTACTTGGACGTTTCCGCGCCTTCTTGGACGTTTCCGCGCCTGCTTGGACGCTACCGCGCCTGCTTGGACGCTTCCGCGACTGCTTGGACGCTTCCGCGACTGCTTGGACGCTTCCGCGCCTGGTTGGACGCTACCGCGCCTGCTTGGACGCTTCCGCGACTGCTTGGACGCTTCCGCGCCTGCTTGGACTCCTCTGCGTCTTCTTGCATGCTTCCGCGCCTGCTTGGACCTTTCCGCGCCTGCTTGGACGCTACCGCGCCTGCTTGGACGTTTCCGCGCCTGCTTGGACTCTTCTGCGTCTTCTTGCATGCTTCCGCGCCTGCTTGGACGATTCCGCGCCTGCTTGGACGCTACCGCGCCTGCTTGGACTCTTCTGCGCCTTCTTGCATGCTTCCGCGCCTGCTTCGACTCCTCTACGTCTTCTTGCATGTTTCCGCGCCTGCTTGGACGCTTCCGCGACTGCTTGGACGCTTCCGCGCCTGCTTGGACTCTTCTGCGCCTTCTTGCATGCTTCCGCGCCTGCTTCGACTCCTCTACGTCTTCTTGCATGCTTCCGCGCCTGCTTGGACGTTTCCGCGCCTGCTTGGACGCTACCGCGCCTGCTTGGACGCTTCCGCGACTGCTTGGACGCTTCCGCGCCTGCTTGGACTCTTCTGCGCCTGCTTGCATGCTTCCGCGCCTACTTGGACGTTTCTGTGCCTGCTTGGACGCTTCCGCGCCTGCATGGACGCTTCCGCGCCTGCTTGGACTCTTCTGCGCCTTCTTGCATGCTGCCGCGCCTACTTGGACGCTTCCGCGACTGCTTGGACGCTTCCGCGCCTGCTTGGACTCTTCTGCGCCTTCTTGCTTGCTGTCGCGCCTACTTGTACGTTTCCGCGCCTGCTTGGACGCTTCCGCGACTGCTTGGACGCTTCCGCACCTGGTTGGACGCTACCGCGCCTGCTTGGACGCTTCCGCGACTGCTTGGACGCTTCCGCGCCTTCTTGGACTCCTCTGCGCCTGCTTGGACTCCTCTGCGCCTGCTTGGACTCTTCTGCGCCTTCTTGCATGCTTCCGCACCTGCTTGGACGTTTCCGCGCCAGCTTGGACGCTACCGCGCCTGCTTGGACGCTTCCGTGACTGCTTGGACGCTTCCGCGCCTGCTTAGACTCTTCTGCGCCTTCTTGCATGCTGCCGCGCCTACTTGGACGTTTCCGCGCCTTCTTGGACGTTTCCGCGCCTGCTTGGACGCTACCGCGCCTGCTTGGACGCATCCGCGACTGCTTGGACGCTTCCGCGACTGCTTGGACGCTTCCGCGCCTGGTTGGACGCTACCGCGCCTTCTTGCATGCTTCCGCGCCTGCTTGGACGTTTCCGCGCCTGCTTGGACGTTTCCGCGCCTGCTTGGACGCTTCCGCGCCTGCTTGGACGCTTCCGCAACTGCTTGGACGCTTCCGCACCTGGTTGGACGCTACCGCGCCTGCTTGGACGCTTACGCGCCTTCTTGGACGTTTCCGCGCCTGCTTGGACGTTTCCGCGCCTGCTTGGACGCTTCCGCGCCTGCTTGGACGCTTCCGCGACTGCTTGGACGCTTCCGCACCTGGTTGGACGCTACCGCGCCTGCTTGGACGCTTACGCGACTGCTTGGACGCTTCCGCGCCTGCTTGGACTCCTCTGCGCCTGCTTGGACTCTTCTGCGCCTTCTTGCATGCTTCCGCACCTGCTTGGACGTTTCCGCGCCAGCTTGGACGCTACCGCGCCTGCTTGGACGCTTCCGTGACTGCTTGGACGCTTCCGCGCCTGCTTAGACTCTTCTGCGCCTTCTTGCATGCTGCCGCGCCTACTTGGACGTTTCCGCGCCTTCTTGGACGTTTCCGCGCCTGCTTGGACGCTACCGCGCCTGCTTGGACGCTTCCGCGACTGCTTGGACGCTTCCGCGACTGCTTGGACGCTTCCGCGCCTGGTTGGACGCTACCGCGCCTGCTTGGACGCTTCCGCGACTGCTTGGACGCTTCCGCGCCTGCTTGGACTCCTCTGCGTCTTCTTGCATGCTTCCGCGCCTGCTTGGACGTTTCCGCGCCTGCTTGGACTCTTCTGCGTCTTCTTGCATGCTTCCGCGCCTGCTTGGACGATTCCGCGCCTGCTTGGACGCTACCGCGCCTGCTTGGACGCTTCCGCGACTGCTTGGACGCTTCCGCGCCTGCTTAGACTCTTCTGCGCCTTCTTGCATGCTGCCGCGCCTACTTGGACGTTTCCGCGCCTTCTTGGACGTTTCCGCGCCTGCTTGGACGCTACCGCGCCTGCTTGGACGCATCCGCGACTGCTTGGACGCTTCCGCGCCTGGTTGGACACTACCGCGCCTACTTGGACAGTTCCGCGACTGCTTGGACGCTTCCGCGCCTGCTTGGACGCTTCCGCGCCTTCTTGCATGCTTCCGCGCCTACCTGGACGTTTCCGCGCCTGCTTGGACGCTTCCCCGCCTTCTTGGACGCTACCGCGCCTGCTTGGACTCTTCTGCGCCTTCTTGCATGCTTCCGCGCCTGCTTGGACGTTTCCGCGCCTGCTTGGACGTTTCCGCGCCTGCTTGGACGCTTCCGCGCCTGCTTGGACGCTTCCGCGACTGCTTGGACGCTTCCGCACCTGGTTGGACGCTACCGCGCCTGCTTGGACGCTTACGCGACTGCTTGGACGCTTCCGCGCCTGCTTGGACTCCTCTGCGCCTGCTTGGACTCTTCTGCGCCTTCTTGCATGCTTCCGCACCTGCTTGGACGTTTCCGCGCCAGCTTGGACGCTACCGCGCCTGCTTGGACGCTTCCGTGACTGCTTGGACGCTTCCGCGCCTGCTTAGACTCTTCTGCGCCTTCCTGCATGCTGCCGCGCCTACTTGGACGTTTCCGCGCCTTCTTGGACGTTTCCGCGCCTGCTTGGACGCTACCGCGCCTGCTTGGACGCTTCCGCGACTGCTTGGACGCTTCCGCGCCTGCTTGGACTCTTCTGCGCCTTCTTGCATACTTCCGCGCCTGCTTGGACGTTTCCGCGCCTGTTTGGACGCTTCCGCGCCTGCTTGGACGCTACCGCGCCTGGTTGGACGCTACCGCGCCTGCTTGGACGCTGCCGCGACTGCTTGGACGCTTCCGCGCCTGCTTGCATGCTTCCCCGCCTGCTTGGACGTTTCCGCGCCTGCTTGGACGCTACCGCGCCTGCTTGGACGCTTCCGTGACTGCTTGGACGCTTCCGCGCCTGGTTAGACGCTACCGCGCCTGCTTGGACGCTTCCGCTACTGCTTGGACGCTTCCGCGCCTGCTTGGACTCTTCTGCGCCTTCTTGCATGCTTCCGCGCCTGCTTGGACGCTTCCGCGCCTGCTTGCACGCTTCCGCGCCTGCTTGAACGCTTCCGCGCCTGATTGGACTCTTCTGCGCCTTCTTGCATGCTTCCGCGCCTGCTTGGACGCTTCCGCGCCTGCTTGGACGCTTCCGCGTCTGCTTGGACGCTTCCGCGCCTGCTTGCACGCTTCCGCGCCTGCTTGGACGCTTCCGCGCCTGCTTGGACTCTTCTGCGCCTTCTTGCATGCTTCCGCGCCTACTTGGACGTTTCCGCGCCTGGTTGGACGCTACCGCGCCTGCTTGGACGCTTCCGCGCCTTCTTGCATGCTTCCGCGCCTGCTTGGACGTTTCCGCGCCTGCTTGGACGCTACCGCGCCTGCTTGGACGCTTCCGCGCCTGCTTGGACGCTGCCGCGACTGCTAGGGCGCTTCCGCGCCTGCTTGGACTCTTCTGCGCCTTCTTGCTTGCTTCCGCGCCTGCCTGGACGCTTCCGCGCCTGCTTGCATGCTTCCCCGCCTGCTTGGACGCTTCCGCGCCTGCTTGGGCTCTTCTGCGCCTGCTTGGACTTTTCTGCGCCTTCTTGCATGCTTCCGCGTCTACTTGGACTCTTCCGCGACTGCTAGGACGCTTCCGCGCCTGCTTGGACTCTTCCGCGACTGCTAGGAAGCTTCCGCGCCTGCTTGGACTCTTCCGCGACTGCTAGGACGCTTCCGCGCCTGCTTGGACTCTTCCGCGCATGCATGGACGCTTCCGCGCCTGCTTGGACTCTTCTGCGCCTTCTTGCATGCTTCCGCCCCTTCTTGGACACTTCCGCGCCTACTTGCACGGTTCTGCGCCTACTTGGACGCTTCCGCGCCTGCTTGGACGCTTCCGCGACTGCTTGGACGCTTCCGCGCCTGCTTGGACTCTTCTGCGCCTTCTTGCATGCTATCCCGCCTGCTTCGACGCTTCCGCGCCTGCTTGCACGGTTCTGCGCCTGCTTGCATGCTTCCCCGCCTGCTTAGACGCTTCCGCGCCTGCTTGGACTCTTCTGCGTCTTCTTGCATGCTACCGCGCCTGCTTGGACGTTTCCGCGCCTGCTTGGACGCTTCCGCGCTTGCTTGGACGCTTCCGCGACTGCTTGGACGCTTCCGCGCATGCTTGGACTCTTCTGCTCCTTCTTGCATGCTTCCGCGCCTGCTTGGACGCTACTGCGCCTGCTTGGGCGCTTCCGCGACTGCTTGGACGCTACCGCGCCTGCTTGGACTCTTCTGCTCCTTCTTGCATGCTTCCGCGCCTACTTGGACGTTTCCGCGCCAGCTTGGACGCTTCCGCGCCTGCTTGCATGCTTCCCCGCCTGCTTGGACGCTTCCGCGCCTGCTTGGACTCTTCTGCGTCTTCTTGCATGCTTCCGCGCCTGCTTGGACGCTACCGTGCCTGCTTGGACACTTCCGCGACTGCTTGGACGCTTCCGCGACTTCGTGGACGCTACCGCGCCTGCTTGGACGCTTCCGCGCCTGCTTGGACGCTTCCGCGCCTGCTTGGACTCTTCTGCGCCTTCTTGCATGCTTCCGCGCCTGCTGGGACGCTACCGCGCCTGCTTGGACTCTTCCGCGCCTGCATGGACGCTTCCGCGCCTGCTTGGACGCATCCGCGCCTATATGGATGCTTCCGCGCCTGCTTGGACGCTTCCGCGCCTGCTTGGACGCTTCCGCGCATGCTTGGACTCTTCTGCGCCTTCTTGCATGCTTCCGCGCCTGCTGGGACGCTGCCGCGCCTGCTTGGACTCTTCCGCGCCTGCATGGACGCTTCCGCGCCTGCTTGGACGCATCCGCGCCTATATGGATGCTTCCGCGCCTGCTTGGACGCTTCCGCGCCTGCTTGGACTCTTCTGCTCCTTCTTGCATGCTTCCGCGCCTACTTGGTCGTTTCCGCGCCTGCTTGGAGGCTTCCGCGCCTGCTTGGACGCTTCCGCGTAAGCTTGGACGCTTCCGCGCCTACTTGCACGGTTCTGCGCCTGCTTGGACGCTTCCGCGCCTGCTTGGACTCTTCCACGCCTGCTTGGACGCTTCCACGCCTGCTTGGACTCTTCTGCGCCTTCTTGCATGCTTCCGCGCCTGCTTGGACATTTTCGCGCCTGCTTGGATGCTTCCGCGCCTGCTTGCATGCTTCCGTGCCTGCTTGGACGATTCCGCGCATGCTTGGACTCTTCTGCTCCTTCTTGCATGCTTCCGCGCCTGCTTGGACACTTCCGCGACTGATTGGACGCTTCCGCGACTTCGTGGACGCTACCGCGCCTGCTTGGACGCTTCCGCGCCTGCTTGGACGCTTCCGCGCCTGCTTGGACTCTTCTGCGCCTTCTTGCTTGCTTCCGCGCCTGCCTGGACGCTTCCGCGCCTGCTTGCATGCTTCCCCGCCTGCTTGGACGCTTCCGCGCCTGCTTGGACTCTTCTGCGCCTGCTTGGACTCTTCTGCGCCTTCTTGCTTGCTTCCGCGCCTGCCTGGACGCTTCCGCGCCTGCTTGCATGCTTCCCCGCCTGCTTGGACGCTTCCGCGCCTGCTTGGACTCTTCTGCGCCTTCTTGCATGCTTCCGCGCCTGCTTGGACTTTTTCGCGCCTGCTTGGATGCTTCCGCGCCTGCTTGCATGCTTCCGTGCCTGCTTGGACGATTCCGCGCATGCTTGGACTCTTCTGCTCCTTCTTGCATGCTTCCGCGCCTGCTTGGACGCTTCCGCGCCTTCTTGCATGCTTCCGCGCCTGCTTGGACGTTTCCGCGCCTGCTTGGACGCTACCGCGCCTGCTTGGACGCTTCCGCGCCTGCTTGGACGCTGCCGCGACTGCTAGGGCGCTTCCGCGCCTGCTTGGACTCTTCTGCGCCTTCTTGCTTGCTTCCGCGCCTGCCTGGACGCTTCCGCGCCTGCTTGCATGCTTCCCCGCCTGCTTGGACGCTTCCGCGCCTGCTTGGACTCTTCTGCGCCTTCTTGCATGCTTCCGCGCCTGCTGGGACGCTACCGCGACTGCTTGGACTCTTCCGCGCCTGCATGGACGCTTCCGCGCCTGCTTGGACGCATCCGCGCCTATATGGATGCTTCCGCGCCTGCTTGGACGCTTCCGCGCCTGCTTGGACGCTTCCGCGCATGCTTGGACTCTTCTGCGCCTTCTTGCATGCTTCCGCGCCTGCTGGGACGCTGCCGCGCCTGCTTGGACTCTTCCGCGCCTGCATGGACGCTTCCGCGCCTGCTTGGACGCATCCGCGCCTATATGGATGCTTCCGCGCCTGCTTGGACGCTTCCGCGCCTGCTTGGACTCTTCTGCTCCTTCTTGCATGCTTCCGCGCCTACTTGGTCGTTTCCACGCCTGCTTGGAGGCTTCCGCGCCTGCTTGGACGCTTCCGCGTAAGCTTGGACGCTTCCGCGCCTGCTTGGACGCTTACGCGCCTGCTTGGACACTTCTGCGCCTTCTTGCATGCTATCCCGCCTGCTTAGACGCTTCCGCGTCTGCTTGCACGGTTCTGCGCCTGCTTGCATGCTTCCCCGCCTGCTTGGACGCTTCCGCGCCTGCTTGGACTCTTCTGCGTCTTCTTGCATGCTACCGCGCCTGCTTGGACGTTTCCGCGCCTGTTTGGACGCTACCGCGCCTGCTTGGACGCTTCCGCGACTGCTTGGACGCTTCCGCACTTGCTTGGACTCTTCTGCTCCTTCTTGCATGCTTACGCACCTGCTTGGACGCTTCCGCGTCTGCTTGCATGCTTCCGCGCCTGCTTGGATGTTTCCGCGCCTGCTTGGACGCTACCGCGCCTGCTTGGACGCTTCCGCGACTTCTTGGACGCTACCGCGCCTGCTTGGACGCTTCCGCGACTGTTTGGACGCTTCCGCGCCTGCTTGGACTCTTCTGCGCCTTCTTGCATGGTTCCGCGCCTGCTTGGACGTTTCCGCGCCTGCTTGGCCGCTTCCGCGCCTGCTTGGACTCTTCTGCGCCTTCTTGCATGCTTCCGCGCCTGCTGGGACGCGTCCGCGCCTGCTTGGACACTTCCGCGCCTGCTTGCATGCTTCCCCGCCTGCTTGGACGCTTCCGCGCCTGCTTGGACTCTTCTGCTTCTTCTTGCATGCTTCCGCGCCTGCTTGGACGTTTCCGCGCCTGCTTGGACGGTACCGCGCCTGCTTGGACGCTTCCGCGACTTCTTGGACGCTACCGCGCCTGCTTGGACGCTTCCGCGACTGCTTGGACGCTTCCGCGACTTCTTGGACGCTACCGCGCCTGCTTGGACGCTTCCGCGCCTGCTTGGACGCTACTGCGCCTGCTTGGACGCTTCCGCGACTGCTTGGACCCTTCTGCGTCTTCTTGCATGCTTCCCCGCCTGCTTGGACGCTTCCGCGCCTGCTTGGACTCTTCTGCGTCTTCTTGCATGCTTCCGCGCCTGCTTGGACGTTTCCGCGCCTGCTTGGACGTTACCGCGCCTGCTTGGCCGCTTCCGCGCCTGCTTGGACGCTTCCGCGCCTGCTTGCATGCTTCCCCGCCTGCTTGGACGCTTCCGCGCCTGCTTGGACTCTTCTGCGCCTTCTTGCATGCTTCCGCGCCTGCTTGGACGTTTCCGCGCCTGCTTGGACGTTACCGCGCCTGCTTGGCCGCTTCCGCGACTGCTTGGACGCTTCCGCGCCTGCTTGGACGCTACCGCGCTGCTTGGACGCTACCGCGCCTGCTTGGACGCTTCCGCGCCTTCTTGCATGCTTCCGCGCCTACTTGGACGTTTCCGCGCCTGCTTGGACGCTTCCGCGCCTGCTTTCATGCTTCCCCGCCTGCTTGGACGATTCCGCGCCTGCTTGGACTCTTCTGCGCCTTCTTGCATGCTTCCGCGCCTGCTTGGACGTTTTCGCGCCTGCTTGGACGCTACCGCGCCTGCTTGGACGTTTCCGCGCCTGCATGGACGCTACCGCGCTTGCTTGGACACTTCTGCTCCTTCTTGCATGCTTCCGCGCCTGCTTGGACGCTACTGCGCCTGCTTGGACGCTACTGACGCCTGCTTGGACGCTTCCGCGACTGCTTGGACCCTTCTGCGTCTTCTTGCATGCTTCCCCGCCTGCTTGGACGCTTCCGCGCCTGCTTGGACTCTTCTGCGTCTTCTTGCATGCTTCCGCGCCTGCTTGGACGTTTCCGCGCCTGCTTGGACGTTACCGCGCCTGCTTGGCCGCTTCCGCGCCTGCATGGACGCTTCCGCGCCTGCTTGCATGCTTCCCCGCCTGCTTGGACGCTTCCGCGCCTGCTTGGACTCTTCTGCGCCTTCTTGCATGCTTCCGCGCCTGCTTGGACGCTTCCGCGCCTGCTTGGACGCTACCGCGCCTGCTTGGACGCTACCGCGCCTGCTTGGACGCTTCCGCGCCTTCTTGCATGCTTCCGCGCCTACTTGGACGTTTCCGCGCCTGCTTGGACGCTTCCGCGCCTGCTTTCATGCTTCCCCGCCTGCTTGGACGCTTCCGCGCCTGCTTGGACTCTTCTGCGCCTTCTTGCATGCTTCCGCGCCTGCTTGGACGTTTTCGCGCCTGCTTGGACGCTACCGCGCCTGCTTGGACGTTTCCACGCCTGCATGGACGCTACCGCGCCTGCTTGGACGCTTCCGCGACTGCTTGGACGCTTCCGCGCCTGGTTGGACGCTACCGCGCCTGCTTGGACGCTTCCGCGACTGCTTAGACGCTTCCGCGCCTGCATGGACTCTTCTGCGCCTGCTTGCATGCTGCCGCGCCTACTTGGACGTTTCCGCGCCTGCTTGGACGCTTCCGCGCCTGCTTGCATGCTTCCCCGCCTGCTTGGACGCTTCCGCGCCTGCTTGGATTCTTCCGCGCCTTCTTGCATGCTGCCGCGCCTACTTGGACGTTTCCGCGCCTGCATGGACGCTACCGCGCCTGCTTGGACGCTTCCGCGCCTGCTTGGACACTTCTGCGTCTTCTTGCATGCTTCCGCGCCTGCTTGGACGTTTCCGCGCCTGCTTGGACGCTACTGCGCCTGCTTGGACGCTTCCGCGACTGCTTGGACCCTTCTGCGTCTTCTTGCATGCTTCCCCGCCTGCTTGGACGCTTCCGCGCCTGCTTGGACTCTTCTGCGTCTTCTTGCATGCTACCGCGCCTGCTTGGACGTTTCCGCGCCTGTTTGGACGCTACCGCGCCTGCTTGGACGTTTCCGCCCCAGCTTGGACGCTTCCGCGCATGCTTGGACTCTTCTGCTCCTTCTTGCATGCTTCCGCGCCTGCTTGGACACTACTGCGCCTGCTTGGACGCTACTGCGCCTGCTTGGACGCTTCCGCGACTGCTTGGACCCTTCTGCGTCTTCTTGCATGCTTCCCCGCCTGCTTGGACGCTTCCGCGCCTGCTTGGACTCTTCTGCGTCTTCTTGCATGCTTCCGCGCCTGCTTGGACGTTTCCGCGCCTGCTTGGACGTTACCGCGCCTGCTTGGCCGCTTCCGCGACTGCTTGGACGCTTCCGCGACTTCTTGGACGCTACCGCGCCTGCTTGGACGCTTCCGCGACTGCTTGGACGCTTCCGCGACTTCTTGGACGCTACCGCGCCTGCTTGGACGCTTCCGCGCCTGCTTGGACGCTACTGCGCCTGCTTGGACGCTTCCGCGACTGCTTGGACCCTTCTGCGTCTTCTTGGACGCTTCCGCGACTGCTTGGACGCTTCCGCGACTTCTTGGACGCTACCGCGCCTGCTTGGACGCTTCCGCGCCTGCTTGGACGCTACTGCGCCTGCTTGGACGCTTCCGCGACTGCTTGGACCCTTCTGCGTCTTCTTGCATGCTTCCCCGCCTGCTTGGACGCTTCCGCGCCTGCTTGGACTCTTCTGCGTCTTCTTGCATGCTTCCGCGCCTGCATGGACGTTTCCGCGCCTGCTTGGACGTTACCGCGCCTGCTTGGCCGCTTCCGCGCCTGCTTGGACGCTTCCGCGCCTGCTTGCATGCTTCCCCGCCTGCTTGGACGCTTCCGCGCCTGCTTGGACTCTTCTGCGCCTTCTTGCATGCTTCCGCGCCTGCTTGGACGTTTCCGCGCCTGCTTGGACGTTACCGCGCCTGCTTGGCCGCTTCCGCGACTGCTTGGACGCTTCCGCGCCTGCTTGGACGATACCGCGCTGCTTGGACGCTACCGCGCCTGCTTGGACGCTTCCGCGCCTTCTTGCATGCTTCCGCGCCTACTTGGACGTTTCCGCGCCTGCTTGGACGCTTCCGCGCCTGCTTTCATGCTTCCCCGCCTGCTTGGACGCTTCCGCGCCTGCTTGGACTCTTCTGCGCCTTCTTGCATGCTTCCGCGCCTGCTTGGACGTTTTCGCGACTGCTTGGACGCTACCGCGCCTGCTTGGACGTTTCCGCGCCTGCATGGACGCTACCGCGCTTGCTTGGACGATTCCGCGCCTGCTTGGACCCTTCTGCGTCTTCTTGCATGCTTCCGCGCCTGCTTGGACGTTTCCGCGCCTGCTTGGACGTTTCCGCGCCAGCTTGGACGCTTCCGCGCATGCTTGGACACTTCTGCTCCTTCTTGCATGCTTCCGCGCCTGCTTGGACGCTACTGCGCCTGCTTGGACGCTACTGCGCCTGCTTGGACGCTTCCGCGACTGCTTGGACCCTTCTGCGTCTTCTTGCATGCTTCCCCGCCTGCTTGGTCGCTTCCGCGCCTGCTTGGACTCTTCTGCGTCTTCTTGCATGCTTCCGCGCCTGCTTGGACGTTTCCGCGCCTGCTTGGACGTTACCGCGCCTGCTTGGCCGCTTCCGCGCATGCATGGACGCTTCCGCGCCTGCTTGCATGCTTCCCCGCCTGCTTGGACGCTTCCGCGCCTGCTTGGACTCTTCTGCGCCTTCTTGCATGCTTCCGCGCCTGCTTGGACGTTTCCGCGCCTGCTTGGACGTTACCGCGCCTGCTTGGCCGCTTCCGCGACTGCTTGGACGCTTCCGCGCCTGCTTGGACGCTACCGCGCCTGCTTGGACGCTACCGCGCCTGCTTGGACGCTTCCGCGCCTTCTTGCATGCTTCCGCGCCTACTTGGACGTTTCCGCGCCTGCTTGGACGCTTCCGCGCCTGCTTTCATGCTTCCCCGCCTGCTTGGACGCTTCCGCGCCTGCTTGGACTCTTCTGCGCCTTCTTGCATGCTTCCCCGCCTGCTTGGACGTTTTCGCGCCTGCTTGGACGCTACCGCGCCTGCTTGGACGTTTCCACGCCTGCATGGACGCTACCGCGCCTGCTTGGACGCTTCCGCGACTGCTTGGACGCTTCCGCGCCTGGTTGGACGCTACCGCGCCTGCTTGGACGCTTCCGCGACTGCTTAGACGCTTCCGCGCCTGCATGGACTCTTCTGCGCCTGCTTGCATGCTGCCGCGCCTACTTGGACGTTTCCGCGCCTGCTTGGACGCTTCCGCGCCTGCTTGCATGCTTCCCCGCCTGCTTGGACGCTTCCGCGCCTGCTTGGATTCTTCCGCGCCTTCTTGCATGCTGCCGCGCCTACTTGGACGTTTCCGCGCCTGCATGGACGCTACCGCGCCTGCTTGGACGCTTCCGCGCCTGCTTGGACCCTTCTGCGTCTTCTTGCATGCTTCCGCGCCTGCTTGGACGTTTCCGCGCCTGCTTGGACGCTACTGCGCCTGCTTGGACGCTTCCGCGACTGCTTGGACCCTTCTGCGTCTTCTTGCATGCTTCCCCGCCTGCTTGGACGCTTCCGCGCCTGCTTGGACTCTTCTGCGCCTTCTTGCATGCTTCCGCGCCTGCTTGGACGTTTCCGCGCCTGCTTGGACGTTACCGCGCCTGCTTGGCCGCTTCCGCGCCTGCTTGGACGCTTTCGCGCCTGCTTGGTCGCTTCCGCGCCTATATGGATGCTTCCGCGACTGCGTGGACGCTTCCGCGCCTGCTTGGACTCCTCTGCGCCTTCTTGCATGCTTCCGCGCCTACTTGGATGTTCCGCACCTGCTTCGCCGCTTCCGCGCCTGCTTGGACGCTACCGCGCCTGCTTGAACGCTTCCGCGCCTTCTTGGACGCTTTCGCGCCTGCTTGGACGATTCCGCGCCTGCTTTCACGGTTTCGCGCCTGCTTGGACTCTTCTGCGTCTTCTTGCATGCTTCCGCGCCTACTTGGACGTTTCCGCGCCTGCTTGGACGCTACCGCGCCTGCTTGGACGCTTCCGCGCCTGCTTGGACGCTACCGCGCCTGCTTGGACGCTTCCGCGACTGCTTGGACGTTTCCCCGCCTGCTTGGACGCTTCCGCACCTGCTTGGCCTCTACTGCGCCTTCTTGCATGCTGCCGCGCCTGCTTGGACGCTACCGCGCCTGCTTGGACGCTACCGCGACTTCTTGGACGCTACCGCGCCTGCTTGCATGCTTCCCCGCCTGCTTGGACGCTTCCGCGACTGCTTGGACGCTTCCCCGCCTGCTTGGACAATTCTGCGCCTTCTTGCATGCTTCCGCGCCTGCTTGGACGCTACCGCGCCTGCTTGGACGCTTCCGCGACTGCTTGGACGCTTCCGCGCCTGGTTGGACCCTTCTGCGTCTTCCTGCATGCTTCCGCGCCTGCTTGGACGTTTCCGCGCCTGCTTGGACGCTTCCGCGGCTGCTAGGACGCTTCCGCGCCGGCTTGGACGCTACCGCGCCTGCTTGGACGCTTCCGCGACTGCTTGGACGCTTCCGCGCCTGCTTGGACTCATCTGCGCCTTCTTGCATGCTACCGCACCTGCTTGGACGCTTCCGCGCCTGCTGCATGCTTCCCCGCCTGCTTGGACGCTTCCGCGACTGCTTGGACTCTTCTGCATCTTCTTGCAAGCTTCCGCAACTGCTTGGACGCTTCCGCGCCTGGTTGGACGCTACCGCGCCTGCTTGCATGCTTCCCCGCCTGCTTGGACGCTTCCGCGCCTGCTTGGACTCTTCTGCGTCTTCTTGCATGCTTCCGCGCCTGCTTGGACGTTTCCGCGCCTGCTTGGACGCTACCGCGCCTGCTTGGACGCTTCCGCGACTGCTTGGACGCTTCCGCGCCTGCTTGCATGCTTCCCCGCCTGCTTGGACGCTTCCGCGCCTGCTTGGACTCTTCTGCGCCTTCTTGCATGCTGCCGCGCCTACTTGGACGTTTCCGCGCCTGCTTGGACGCTACCGCGCCTGCTTGGACGCTACCGCGCCTACTTGGACGTTTCCGTGCCTGCTTGGACGATTCCGCGCCTGCTTGCACGGTTCTGCGCCTGCTTGGACGCTTCCGCGCCTGCTTGGACGCTTCCGCGCCTGCTTGGACACTTCCGCGCCTGCTTGAACGCTTCCGCGCCTTCTTGGACGCTTCCGCGCCTACTTGGACACTTCCGCGCCTGCTTGGACGCTTCCGCGCATGCTTGGACGCTTCCGCGCCTGCTTGGACGCTTCCGCGCCTGCTTGGACACTTCCGCGCCTGCTTGGACTCTTATGCGTCTTCTTGCATGCTTCCGCGACTGCTTGAATGCTTCCGCGACTGCTTGGACGCTTCCGCGACTGCTTGGACGCTTCCGCGCCTGCTTGGACACTTCCGCGCCTGCTTGGACACTTCCGCGCCTGCTTGGACTCTTCTGCGCCTTCTTGCATGCTTCCGCGGCTGCTTGGACGCTACCGCGCCTGCTTGGACGATTCCGCGCCTGCTTGCACGGTTCTGCGCCTGCTTGGACGCTTCCGCGCCTGCTTGGACGCTTCCGCGCCTGCTTGGACACTTCCGCGCCTGCTTGAACGCTTCCGCGCCTTCTTGGACGCTTCCGCGCCTACTTGGACACTTCCGCGCCTGCTTGGACGCTTCCGCGCATGCTTGGACGCTTCCGCGCCTGCTTGGACACTTCCGCGCCTACTTGGACGTTTCCGCGCCTGCTTGGACGCTTCGGCGCCTGCTTGGACTCTTCTGCGTCTTCTTGCATGCTTCCGCGCCTGCTTGCATGCTTCCCCGCCTGCTTGGACGCTTCCGCGCCAGCTTGGACTCTTCTGCGCCTTCTTGCATGCTGCCGCGCCTGCTTGGACACTTCCGCGCCTGCTTGGACGCTTCCGCGCCTGCTTGGACGCTTTCGCGCCTGCTTGGTCGCTTCCGCGCCTATATGGATGCTTCCGCGACTGCGTGGACGCTTCCGCGCCTGCTTGGACTCCTCTGCGCCTTCTTGCATGCTTCCGCGCCTACTTGGATGTTCCGCACCTGCTTCGCCGCTTCCGCGCCTGCTTGGACGCTACCGCGCCTGCTTGAACGCTTCCGCGCCTTCTTGGACGCTTTCGCGCCTGCTTGGACGATTCCGCGCCTGCTTTCACGGTTTCGCGCCTGCTTGGACTCTTCTGCGTCTTCTTGCATGCTTCCGCGCCTACTTGGACGTTTCCGCGCCTGCTTGGACGCTACCGCGCCTGCTTGGACGCTTCCGCGCCTGCTTGGACGCTACCGCGCCTGCTTGGACGCTTCCGCGACTGCTTGGACGTTTCCCCGCCTGCTTGGACGCTTCCGCACCTGCTTGGCCTCTACTGCGCCTTCTTGCATGCTGCCGCGCCTGCTTGGACGCTACCGCGCCTGCTTGGACGCTACCGCGACTTCTTGGACGCTACCGCGCCTGCTTGCATGCTTCCCCGCCTGCTTGGACGCTTCCGCGACTGCTTGGACGCTTCCCCGCCTGCTTGGACAATTCTGCGCCTTCTTGCATGCTTCCGCGCCTGCTTGGACGCTACCGCGCCTGCTTGGACGCTTCCGCGCCTGCTTTCACGGTTCTGCGCCTGCTTGGACTCTTCCGCGCCTGCTTGGACGCTTCCGCGCCTGCATGGACACTTCCGCGCCTGCTTGGACGCTTCCGCGGCTGCTTGGACGCTTCCGCGTCTGCTTGGACACTTCCGCGCCTGCTTGGACGCTACCGCGCCTGCTTGGACGCTTCCGCGACTGCTTGAATGCTTCCGCGACTGCTTGGACGCTTCCGCGACTGCTTGGACGCTTCCGCGCCTGCTTGGACACTTCCGCGCCTGCTTGGACACTTCCGCGCCTGCTTGGACTCTTCTGCGCCTTCTTGCATACTTCCGCGGCTGCTTGGACGCTACCGCGCCTGCTTGGACGCTTCCGCGCCTGCTTGCACGTTTCTGCGCCTGCTTGGACGCTTCCGCGCCTGCTTGGACACTTCCGCGCCTGCTTGGACACTTCCGCGCCTGCTTGGACTCTTCTGCGCCTTCTTGCATACTTCCGCGGCTGCTAGGACGCTTCCGCGCCGGCTTGGACTCTTCTGCGCCTTCTTGCATGCTTCCGCGCCTGCTTGGATGTTTACGCGCCTGCTTGGACGCTACCGCGACTGCTTGGACGCTTCCGCGCCTTCTTGCATGCTTCCGCGCCTGCTTGGACGTTTCCGCGCCTGCTTGGACGTTTCCGCGCCAGCTTGGACGCTACCGCGCCTGCTTGGACGCTTCCGCGACTGCTTGGACGCTTCCGCGCCTGCTTGCATGCTTCCCCGCCTGCTTGGACGCTTCCGCGCCTGCTTGGACTCTTCTGCGTCTTCTTGCATGCTTCCGCGCCTGCTTGGACTCTTCCGCGCATGCTTGGACGCTTCCGCGCCTGCTTGGACGCTTCCGCGCCTGCTTGCATGGTTCCGCGCCTGCTTGGACTCTTCTGCTCCTTCGTGCATGCTTCCGCGCCTACTTGGACGTTTCCGCGCCTGCTTGGACGCTTCCGCGCCTGCTTGGACGCTTTCGCGCCTATATGGAGGCTTCCGCGCCTGCTTGGACGCTTCCGCGCCTGCTTGGACGCTTTCCCGCCTGCTGGGACGCTTCCGCGCCTGCTTGGACGCTTCCGCGACTGCTTGGACGCTACCGCGCCTGCTTGGACGCTGCCGTGACTGCTTGGACACTACCGCGCCTGCTTGGACGCTTCCGCGACTGCTTGGACGCTTCCGCGCCTGCTTGGACGCTTCCGCGCCTGCTTGCATGCTTCCCCGCCTGCTTGGACGCTTCCGCGCCTGCTTGGACTCTTCTGCGTCTTCTTGCATACTTCCGCGCCTGCTTGGACGTTTCCACGCCTGCTTGGACGCTTCCGCGCCTACTTGCATGCTTCCCCGCCTGCTTGGACGCTTCCGCGCCTGCTTGGACTCTTCTGCTCCTTCGTGCATGCTTCCGCGCCTACTTGGACGTTTCCGCGCCTGCTTGGACACTTCCGCGCCTGCTTGGACGCTTTCCCGCCTGCTGGGACGCTTCCGCGCCTGCTTGGACGCTTCCGCGACTGCTTGGACGCTACCGCGCCTGCTTGGACGCTGCCGTGACTGCTTGGACACTACCGCGCCTGCTTGGACGCTTCCGCGCCTGCTTGGACGTTTCCGCGCCTACTTGGACGTTTCCGCGCCTGCTTGGACGCTTCCGCGTCTGCTTGGACGCTTCCACGCCTGCTTGGACGCTTCCGCGCCTGCTTGGACGCTTCCGCGCCTGCTTGGACTCTTCCGCGCTTGCTTGGACGCTTCCGCGCCTGCTTGGACGCTTCCGCGCCTGCTTGGACGCTTCCGCGCCTGCTTGGACTCTTCCGCGCTTGCTTGGACGCTTCCGCGCCTGCTTGGACGCTTCCACGCCTGCTTGGACGCTTTCGCGCCTATATGGAGGCTTCCGCGCCTGCTTGGACGTTTCCGCGCCTGCTTGGACGCTTCCGCGCCTGCTTGGACTCTTCCGCGCATGCTTGGACGCTTCCGCGCCTGCTTGGACGCTTCCGCGCCTGCTTGGACGCTTCCGCGCCTATATGGATGCTTCCGCGCCTGCTTGGACGCTTCCGCGCCTGCTTGGACTCTTCCGCGCATGCTTGGATGCTTCCGCGCCTGCTTGGACGCTACCGCGCCTGCTTGGACGCTTCCGCGACTGCTTGGACGCTTCCGCGCCTGCTTGGACTCTTCTACGTCTTCTTGCATGCTTCCGCGCCTGCTTGGACTCTTCTGCGCCTGCTTGGACTCTTCCGCGCCTGCTTGGACGCTACCGCGCCTGCTTGGACGCTTTCGCGCCTTCTTGCACGGTTCCGCGCCTGCTTGGACTCTTCTGCTCCTTCGTGCATGCTTCCGCGCCTACTTGGACGTTTCCGCGCCTGCTTGGACGCTTCCGCGACTGCTTGGACCCTTCTGCGTCTTCTTGCATGCTTCCCCGCCTGCTTGGACGCTTCCGCGCCTGCTTGGACTCTTCTGCGTCTTCTTGCATGCTTCCGCGCCTGCTTGGACGTTTCCGCGCCTGCTTGGACGTTACCGCGCCTGCTTGGCCGCTTCCGCGACTGCTTGGACGGTTCCGCGCCTGCTTGGACGCTTCCGCGACTTCTTGGACGCTACCGCGCCTGCTTGGACGCTTCCGCGACTGCTTGGACGCTTCCGCGACTTCTTGGACGCTACCGCGCCTGGTTGGACGCTTCCGCGCCTGCTTGGACGCTACTGCGCCTGCTTGGACGCTTCCGCGACTGCTTGGACCCTTCTGCGTCTTCTTGGACGCTTCCGCGACTGCTTGGACGCTTCCGCGACTTCTTGGACGCTACCGCGCCTGCTTGGACGCTTCCGCGCCTGCTTGGACGCTACTGCGCCTGCTTGGACGCTTCCGCGACTGCTTGGACCCTTCTGCGTCTTCTTGCATGCTTCCCCGCCTGCTTGGACGCTTCCGCGCCTGCTTGGACTCTTCTGCGTCTTCTTGCATGCTTCCGCGCCTGCTTGGACGTTTCCGCGACTGCTTGGACGCTTCCGCGCCTGCTTGGACGCTACCGCGCCTGCTTGGACGCTACCGCGCCTGCTTGGACGCTTCCGCGCCTTCTTGCATGCTTCCGCGCCTACTTGGACGTTTCCGCGCCTGCTTGGACGCTTCCGCGCCTGCTTTCATGCTTCCCCGCCTGCTTGGACGCTTCCGCGCCTGCTTGGACTCTTCTGCGCCTTCTTGCATGCTTCCCCGCCTGCTTGGACGTTTTCGCGCCTGCTTGGACGCTACCGCGCCTGCTTGGACGCTTCCGCGCCTGCTTGGACGCTTCCGCGCCTGCTTGGACGCTTCCGCGCCTGCTTGGACGTTTCCGCGCCTGCTTGGACGCTTCCGCGACTGCTTGGACGCTTCCCCGCCTGCTTGGAACCTTCTGCGCCTTCTTGCATGCTTCCGTGCATACTTGGACATTTCCGCGCCTGCTTGGACGCTACCGCGCCTGCTTGGACGCTTCCGCGACTGCTTGGACGCTTCCGCGCCTGGTTGGATGCTTCCCCGCCTGCTTGGACGCTTCCGCGACTGCTTGGACGCTTCCCCGCCTGCTTGGACTCTTCTGCGCCTTCTTGCATGCTTCCGCGACTGCTTGGACGCTTCCGCGCCTGCTTGGACCCTTCTGCGCCTTCTTGCATGCTTCCGTGCATACTTAGACGTTTCCGCGCCTGGTTGGACGCTACCGCGCCTGCTTGGACGCTTCCGCGCCTGCTTGCATGCTTCCCCGCCTGCTTGGACGCTTCCGCGACTGCTTGGACGCTTCCCCGCCTGCTTGGACTCTTCTGCGCCTGCTTGCATGCTTCCCCGCCTGCTTGGACGCTTCCGCGCCTGCTTGGACCCTTCTTCGCCTTCTTGCATGCTTCCGTGCATACTTGGACGTTTCCGCGCTTGCTTGGACGCTACCGCGCCTGCTTGGACGCTTCCGCGACTGCTTGGACTCTTCTGCGCCTGCTTGCATGCTTTCCCGCCTTCTTGGACGCTTCTGCGCCTGCTTGGACTCTTCTGCGTCTTCCTGCATGCTTCCGCGCCTGCTTGGACGTTTCCGCGCCTGCTTGGACTCTTCTGTGCCTTCTTGCATGCTTCCGCGCCTGCTTGGACGCTTCCGCGCCTGCTTGGACGCTTCCGCGCCTGCTTGGGCGCTTCCGCGCCTGGTTGGACGCTACCGCGCCTGCTTGGACGCTTCCGCGCCTGCTTGCATGCTTCCCCGCCTGCTTGGACGCTTCCGCGCCTGCTTGGACTCTTCTGCGTCTTCTTGCATGCTTCCGCGCCTGCTTGGACGTTTCCGCGCCTGCTTGGACGCTACCGCGCCTGCTTGCATGCTTCCCCGCCTGCTTGGACGCTTCCGCGCCTGCTTGGACGCTTCCGCGCCTGCTTGGACGTTTCCGCGCCTGCTTGGACGCTTCCGCGCCTGCTTGGACGCTTCCGGGACTGCTTGGACGCTTCCGCGACTTCTTGGACGCTACCGCGCCTGCTTGGACGCTTCCGCGCCTGCTTGGACGCTTCCGCGCCTGCTTGGACGCTTCCGCGCCTGCTTGGACACTTCTGCGCCTTCTTGCATGCTATCCCGCCTGCTTGGACGCTTCCGCGCCTGCTTGCACGGTTCTGCGCCTGCTTGCATGCTTCCCCGCCTGCTTGGACGCTTCTGCGCCTGCTTGGACTCTTCTGCGTCTTCTTGCATGCTACCGCGCCTGCTTGGACGTTTCCGGGCCTGTTTGGACGCTACCGCGCCTGCTTGGACGCTTCCGCGACTGATTGGAAGCTACCGCGCCTGCTTGGACGCTACCGCACCTGCTTGGACGCTTCCGCGCCTTCTTGCATGCTTCCGCGCCTACTTGGACGTTTCCGCGCCTGCTTGGAGGCTTCCGCGCCTGCTTGGACGCTTCCGCGCCTACTTGGACCCTTCTGCGTCTTCTTGCATGCTTCCGCGCCTGCTTGGACGTTTCCGCGCCTGCTTGGACGCTACTGCGCCTGCTTGGACGCTTCCGCGACTGCTTGGACGCTTCCGCGCCTGCTTGGACGCTTCCGCGCCTGCTTGCACGGTTCTGCGCCTGCTTGCATGCTTCCCCGCCTGCTTGGACGCTACCGCGCCTGCTTGGACGCTTCCGCGCCTGCTTGCATGCTTCCCCGCCTGCTTGGACGCTTCCGCGCCTGCTTGGACTCTTCTGCGTCTTCTTGCATGCTTCCGCGCCTGCTTGGACCCTTCTGCGTCTTCTTGCATGCTTCCGCGCCTGCTTGGACGTTTCCGCGCCTGCTTGGACGCTACTGCGCCTGCTTGGACGCTTCCGCGACTGCTTGGACCCTTCTACGTCTTCTTGCATGCTTCCCCGCCTGCTTGGACGCTTCCGCGCCTGCTTGGACTCTTCTGCGTCTTCTTGCATGCTACCGCGCCTGCTTGGACGTTTCCGCGCCTGTTTGGACGCTACCGCGCCTGCTTGGACGTTACCGCGCCAGCTTGGACGCTTCCGCGCATGCTTGGACTCTTCTGCTCCTTCTTGCATGCTTCCGCGCCTGCTTGGACGCTACTGCGCCTGCTTGGACGCTACTGCGCCTGCTTGGACGCTTCCGCGACTGCTTGGACCCTTCTGCGTCTTCTTGCATGCTTCCCCGCCTGCTTGGACGCTTCCGCGCCTGCTTGGACTCTTCTGCGTCTTCTTGCATGCTTCCCCGCCTGCTTGGACGCTTCCGCGCCTGCTTGGACTCTTCTGCGTCTTCTTGCATGCTTCCGCGCCTGCTTGGACGTTTCCGCGCCTGCTTGGACGTTACCGCGCCTGCTTTGCCGCTTCCGCGACTGCTTGGACGGTTCCGCGCCTGCTTGGACGCTACCGCGCCTGCTTGGACGCTTCCGCGCCTGCTTGCACGGTTTTGCGCCTGCTTGGACGCTTCCGCGCCTGCTTGGACGCTTCCGCGCCTGCTTGGACGCTTCCGCGCCTGCTTGGACGCTTCCGCGCCTGCTTGGACGCTTCCGCGCCTGCTTGGACACTTCCGCGCCTGCTTGGACTCTTCTGCGTCTTCTTGCATGCTTCCGCGACTGCTTGAATGCTTCCGCGACTGCTTGGACGCTTCCGCGACTGCTTGGACGCTTCCGCGCCTGCTTGGACACTTCCGCGCCTGCTTGGACACTTCCGCGCCTGCTTGGACTCTTCTGCGCCTTCTTGCATGCTTCCGCGGCTGCTTGGACGCTACCGCGCCTGCTTGGACGCTTCCGCGCCTGCTTGCACGGTTCTGCGCCTGCTTGAACGCTTCCGCCCCTGCTTGGACGCTTCCGCGCCAGCTTGGACGCTTCCGCGCCTGCTTGGACGCTTTCGCGCCTGCTTGGTCGCTTCCGCGCCTATATGGATGCTTCCGCGCCTGCGTGGACGCTTCCGCGCCTGCTTGGACTCCTCTGCGCCTTCTTGCATGCTTCCGCGCCTACTTGGATGTTCCGCACCTGCTTCGCCGCTTCCGCGCCTGCTTGGACGCTACCGCGCCTGCTTGAACGCTTCCGCGCCTTCTTGGACGCTTTCGCGCCTGCTTGGACGATTCCGCGCCTGCTTTCACGGTTTCGCGCCTGCTTGGACTCTTCTGCGTCTTCTTGCATGCTTCCGCGCCTGCTTGGACGTTTCCGCGCCTGCTTGGACGCTACCGCGCCTGCTTGGACGCTTCCGCGCCTGCTTGGACGCTACCGCGCCTGCTTGCATGCTTCCCCGCCTGCTTGGACGCTTCCGCGACTGCTTGGACGCTTCCCCGCCTGCTTGGACAATTCTGCGCCTTCTTGCATGCTTCCGCGCCTGCTTGGACGCTACCGCGCCTGCTTGGACGCTTCCGCGCCTGCTTTCACGGTTCTGCGCCTGCTTGGACTCTTCCGCGCCTGCTTGGACGCTTCCGCGCCTGCTTGGACACTTCCGCGCCTGTTTGGACGCTTCCGCGCCTGCTTGGACGCTTCCGCGCCTGCTTGGACACTTCCGCGCCTGCTTGGACGCTACCGCGCCTGCTTGGACGCTTCCGCGACTGCTTGAATGCTTCCGCGACTGCTTGGACGCTTCCGCGACTGCTTGGACGCTTCCGCGCCTGCTTGGACACTTCCGCGCCTGCTTGGACACTTCCGCGCCTGCTTGGACTCTTCTGCGCCTTCTTGCATACTTCCGCGGCTGCTTGGACGCTACCGCCCCTGCTTGGACGCTTCCGCGCCTGCTTGCACGGTTCTGCGCCTGCTTGGACGCTTCCGCGCCTGCTTGGACGCTTCCGCGCCTGCATGGACGCTTCCGCGCCTGCTTGGACGCTTTCGCGCCTGCTTGGTCGCTTCCGCGCCTATATGGACGCTTCCGCGCCTGCTTGGACGCTTCCGCGACTGCTTGGACGCTTCCGCGCATGCTTGGACTCTTCTGCTCCTTCTTGCATGCTTCCGCGCCTGCTTGGACGCTACTGCGCCTGCTTGGACGCTTCCGCGCCTGCTTGGACTCTTCTGCGCCTTCTTGCATGCTTCCGCCCCTTCTTGGACGCTTGCGCGCCTACTTGCACGGTTCTGCGCCTGCTTGGACGCTTCCGCGCCTGCTTGGACTCTTCCACGCCTGCTTGGACGCTTCCGCGCCTGCTTGGACTCTTCTGCGCCTTCTTGCATGCTTCCGCGCCTGCTTGGACTTTTTCGCGCCTGCTTGGATGCTTCCGCGCCTGCTTGCATGCTTCCGTTCCTGCTTGGACGCTTCCGCGCATGCTTGGACTCTTCTGCTCCTTCTTGCATGCTTCCGCGCCTGCTTGGACGCTACTGCGCCTGCTTGGACGCTTCCGCGACTGCTTGGACGCTTCCGCGCCTGCTTGGACGCTTCCGCGACTGCTTGGACGCTTCCGCGCCTGCTTGGACTCTTCTGCGCCTTCTTGCATGCTATCCCGCCTGCTTGGACGCTTCGCGCCTGCTTGCACGGTTCTGCGCCTGCTTGCATGCTTCCCCGCCTGCTTAGACGCTTCCGCGCCTGCTTGGACTCTTCTGCGTCTTCTTGCATGCTACCGCGCCTGCTTGGACGTTTCCGCGCCTGCTTGGACGCTTCCGCGCTTGCTTGGACGCTTCCGCGACTGCTAGGACGCTTCCGCGCATGCTTGGACTCTTCTGCTCCTTCTTGCATGCTTCCGCGCCTGCTTGGACGCTACTGCGCCTGCTTGGACGCTTCCGCGCCTGCTTGGACTCTTCCGCGCCTGCTTGCATGCTTCCCCACCTGCTTGGACGCTTCCGCGCCTGCTTGGACTCTTCTGCGTCTTCTTGCATGCTTCCGCGCCTGCTTGGACGCTACCGTGCCTGCTTGGACACTTCCGCGCCTGCTTGGACTCTTCTGCGCCTTCTTGCATGCTTCCACGGCTGCTTGGACGCTACCGCGCCTGCTTGGACGCTTCCGCGACTGCTTGGACGTTTCCCCGCCTGCTTGGACGCTTCCGCGCCTGCTTGGCCTCTACTGCGCCTTCTTGCATGCTGCCGCGCCGGCTTGGACGCTACCGCGCCTGCTTGCATGCTTCCCCGCCTGCTTGGACGCTTCCGCGACTGCTTGGACGCTTCCCCGCCTGCTTGGACAATTCTGCGCCTTCTTGCATGCTTCCGCGCCTGCTTGGACGCTACCGCGCCTGCTTGGACGCTTCCGCGCCTGCTTTCACGGTTCTGCGCCTGCTTGGACTCTTCCGCGCCTGCTTGGACGCTTCCGCGCCTGCTTGGACACTTCCGCGCCTGCTTGGACGCTTCCGCGCCTGCTTGGACGCTTCCGCGCCTGCTTGGACACTTCCGCGCCTGCTTGGACGCTACCGCGCCTGCTTGGACGCTTCCGCGACTGCTTGAATGCTTCCGCGACTGCTTGGACGCTTCCGCGACTGCTTGGACGCTACCGCGCCTGCTTGGACACTTCCGCGCCTGCTTGGACACTTCCGCGCCTGCTTGGACTCTTCTGCGCCTTCTTGCATACTTCCGCGGCTGCTTGGACGCTACCGCCCCTGCTTGGACGCTTCCGCGCCTGCTTGCACGGTTCTGCGCCTGCTTGGACGCTTCCGCGCCTGCTTGGACGCTTCCGCGCCGGCATGGACGCTTCCGCGCCTGCTTGGACGCTTTCGCGCCTGCTTGGTCGCTTCCGCGCCTATATGGACGCTTCCGCGCCTGCTTGGACGCTTCCGCGACTGCTTGGACGCTTCCGCGCATGCTTGGACTCTTCTGCTCCTTCTTGCATGCTTCCGCGCCTGCTTGGACGCTACTGCGCCTGCTTGGACGCTTCCGCGCCTGCTTGGACTCTTCTGCGCCTTCTTGCATGCTTCCGCCCCTTCTTGGACGCTTGCGCGCCTACTTGCACGGTTCTGCGCCTGCTTGGACGCTTCCGCGCCTGCTTGGACTCTTCCACGCCTGCTTGGACGCTTCCGCGCCTGCTTGGACTCTTCTGCGCCTTCTTGCATGCTTCCGCGCCTGCTTGGACTTTTTCGCGCCTGCTTGGATGCTTTCGCGCCTGCTTGCATGCTTCCGTTCCTGCTTGGACGCTTCCGCGCATGCTTGGACTCTTCTGCTCCTTCTTGCATGCTTCCGCGCCTGCTTGGACGCTACTGCGCCTGCTTGGACGCTTCCGCGACTGCTTGGACGCTTCCGCGCCTGCTTGGACGCTTCCGCGACTGCTTGGACGCTTCCGCGCCTGCTTGGACTCTTCTGCGCCTTCTTGCATGCTATCCCGCCTGCTTGGACGCTTCGCGCCTGCTTGCACGGTTCTACGCCTGCTTGGACGCTACTGCGCCTGCTTGGACGTTTCCGCGCCTGCTTGGACGCTTCCGCGCTTGCTTGGACGCTTCCGCGACTGCTTGGACGCTTCCGCGCATGCTTGGACTCTTCTGCTCCTTCTTGCATGCTTCCGCGCCTGCTTGGACGCTACTGCGCCTGCTTGGACGCTTCCGCGCCTGCTTGGACTCTTCTGCGTCTTCTTGCATGCTTCCGCGCCTGCTTGGACGCTACCGCGCCTGCTTGGACTCTTCTGCTCCTTCTTGCATGCTTCCGCGCCTACTTGGACGTTTCCGCGCCAGCTTGGACGCTTCCGCGCCTGCTTGCATGCTTCCCCACCTGCTTGGACGCTTCCGCGCCTGCTTGGCCTCTACTGCGCCTTCTTGCATGCTGCCGCGCCGGCTTGGACGCTACCGCGCCTGCTTGCATGCTTCCCCGCCTGCTTGGACGCTTCCGCGACTGCTTGGACGCTTCCCCGCCTGCTTGGACAATTCTGCGCCTTCTTGCATGCTTCCGCGCCTGCTTGGACGCTACCGCGCCTGCTTGGACGCTTCCGCGCCTGCTTTCACGGTTCTGCGCCTGCTTGGACTCTTCCGCGCCTGCTTGGACGCTTCCGCGCATGCTTGGACTCTTCTGCTCCTTCTTGCATGCTTCCGCGCCTGCTTGGACGCTACTGCGCCTGCTTGGACGCTTCCGCGACTGCTTGGACGCTTCCGCGCCTGCTTGGACGCTTCCGCGACTGCTTGGACGCTTCCGCGCCTGCTTGGACTCTTCTGCGCCTTCTTGCATGCTATCCCGCCTGCTTGGACGCTTCGCGCCTGCTTGCACGGTTCTGCGCCTGCTTGGACGCTACTGCGCCTGCTTGGACGTTTCCGCGCCTGCTTGGACGCTTCCGCGCTTGCTTGGACGCTTCCGCGACTGCTTGGACGCTTCCGCGCATGCTTGGACTCTTCTGCTCCTTCTTGCATGCTTCCGCGCCTGCTTGGACGCTACTGCGCCTGCTTGGACGCTTCCGCGCCTGCTTGGACTCTTCTGCGTCTTCTTGCATGCTTCCGCGCCTGCTTGGACGCTACCGCGCCTGCTTGGACTCTTCTGCTCCTTCTTGCATGCTTCCGCGCCTCCTTGGACGTTTCCGCGCCAGCTTGGACGCTTCCGCGCCTGCTTGCATGCTTCCCCACCTGCTTGGACGCTTCCGCGCCTGCTTGGACTCTTCTGCGTCTTCTTGCATGCTTCCGCGCCTGCTTGGACGCTACCGTGCCTGCTTGGACACTTCCGCGACTGCTTGGACGCTTCCGCGACTTCTTGGACGCTACCGCGCCTGCTTGGACGCTTCCGCGCCTGCTTGGACGCTTCCGCGCCTGCTTGGACTCTTCTGCGCCTTCTTGCATGCTTCCGCGCCAGCTGGGACGCTACCGCGCCTGCTTGGACACTTCCGCGCCTGCTTGCATGCTTCCCCGCCTGCTTGGACGCTTCCGCGCCTGCTTGGACTCTTCTGCGTCTTCTTGCATGCTTCCGCGCCTGCTTGGACGTTTCCGCGCCTGCTTGGACGGTACCGCGCCTGCTTTCACGGTTTCGCGCCTGCTTGGACTCTTCTGCGTCTTCTTGCATGCTTCCGCGCCTGCTTGGACGTTTCCGCGCCTGCTTGGACGCTACCGCGCCTGCTTGGACTCCTCTGCGCCTTCTTGCATGCTTCCGCGCCTACTTGGATGTTCCGCACCTGCTTCGCCGCTTCCGCGCCTGCTTGGACGCTACCGCGCTTGCTTGAACGCTTCCGCGCCTTCTTGGACGCTTTCGCGCCTGCTTGGACGATTCCGCGCCTGCTTTCACGGTTTCGCGCCTGCTTGGACTCTTCTGCGTCTTCTTGCATGCTTCCGCGCCTGCTTGGACGTTTCCGCGCCTGCTTGGACGCTACCGCGCCTGCTAGGACGCTTCCGCGCCTGCTTGGACGCTACCGCGCCTGCTTGGACGCTTCCGCGACTGCTTGGACGTTTTCCCGCCTGCTTGGACGCTTCCGCGCCTGCTTGGCCTCTACTGCGCCTTCTTGCATGCTGCCGCGCCTGCTTGGACGCTACCGCGCCTACTTGGACGCTACCGCGACTTCTTGGACGCTACCGCGCCTGCTTGCATGCTTCCCCGCCTGCTTGGACGCTTCCGCGACTGCTTGGACGCTTCCCCGCCTGCTTGGACAATTCTGCGCCTTTTTGCATGCTTCCGCGCCTGCTTGGACGCTACCGCGCCTGCTTGGACGCTTCCGCGCCTGCTTTCACGGTTCTGCGCCTGCTTGGACTCTTCCGCGCCTGCTTGGACGCTTCCGCGCCTGCTTGGACACTTCCGCGCCTGCTTGGACGCTTCCGCGCCTGCTTGGACGATACCGCGCCTGCTTGGACTCCTCTGCGCCTTCTTGCATGCTTCCGCGCCTACTTGGACGTTTCCGCACCTGCTTCGACGCTTCCGCGCCTGCATGGACGTTTCCGCGCCTGCTTGGACGCTTTCGCGCCTGCTTGGTCGCTTCCGCGCCTATATGGATGCTTCCGCGCCTGCGTGGACGCTTCCGCGCCTGCTTGGACTCCTCTGCGCCTTCTTGCATGCTTCCGCGCCTGCTTGGACGTTTCCCCGCCTGCTTGGACGCTTCCAAGCCTGCTTGGACAATTCTGCGCCTTCTTGCATGCTTCCACGCCTGCTTGGACGCTACCGCGCCTGCTTGGACGCTTCCGCGCCTGCATGGACGCTTCCGCGCCTGCTTGGACGCTTTCGCGCCTGCTTGGTCGCTTCCGCGCCTATATGGATGCTTCCGCGCCTGCGTGGACGCTTCCGCGCCTGCTTGGACTCCTCTGCGCCTTCTTGCATGCTTCCGCGCCTGCTTGGACGTTTCCGCGCCTGCTTGGACGCTACCGCGCCTGCTTGGACGCTTCCGCGACTGCTAGGACGCTTCCGCGCCTGCTTGGACTCTTCTGCGCCTTCTTGCATGCTGCCGCGCCTACTTGGACGTTTCCGCGCCTGCTTGGACGTTTCCGCGCCAGCTTGGACGCTACCGCGCCTGCATGGACGCTTCCGCGACTGCTTGGACGCTTCCGCGCCTGCTTGGACTCATCTGCGCCTTCTTGCATGCTGCCGCGCCTGCTTGGACGCTTCCGCGCCTGCTTGGACGCTACCGCGCCTGCTTGGTCGCTTCCGCGACTGTTTGGACGCTTCCGCGCCTGGTTGGACGCTTCCGCGCCTGCTTGCATGCTTCCCCGCCTGCTTGGACGCTTCCGCGCCTGCTTGGACGCTTCCGCGACTACTTGGACGCTTCCGCGCCTGGTTGGACGCTACCGCGCCTGCTTCGACGCTTCCGCGACTGCTTGGACGCTTCCGCGCCTGCTTTGACTCTTCTGCGCCTTCTTGCATGCTTCCGCGCCTGCTTGGACGTTTCCGCGCCAGCTTGGACGCTACCGCGCCTGCTTGGACGCTTCCGCGACTGCTTGGACGCTTCCGCGCCTGCTTGGACTCATCTGCGCCTTCTTGCATGCTACCGCACCTGCTTGGACGCTTCCGCGCCTGCTTGGACGCTACCGCGCCTGCTTGGACGCTTCCGCGACTGCTAGGACGCTTCCGCGCCTGCTTGGACTCTTCTGCGCCTTCTTGCATGCTTCCGCGCCTGCTTGGAGGTTTCCGCGCCTGCTTGGACGCTACCGCGCCTGCTTGGACGCTTCCGCGCCTGCTTGGACTCTTCTGCGCCTTCTTGCATGCTGCCGCGCCTACTTGGACGTTTCCGCGCCTGCTTGGACGCTTCCGCGCCTGCTTGCATGCTTCCGCGCCTGCTTGGACGTTTCCGCGCCTGCTTGGACGCTACCGCGCCTGCTTGGACCCTACCGCGCCTGCTTGGACTCTTCTACGCCTTTTTGCATGCTTCCGCGCCTGCTTGGACGTTTCCGCGCCTGCTGGGACTCTTCTGCGCCATCTTGCATGCTTCCGCGCCTACTTGGACGTTTCCGTGCCTGCTTGGACGCTACCGCGCCTGCTTGGACGCTACCGCGCCTGCTTGGACGCTACCGCGCCTGCTTGGACGCTACCGCGCCTGCTTGGACTCTTCTACGCCTTTTTGCATGCTTCCGCGCCTGCTTGGACGTTTCCGCGCCTGCTTAGACGCTTCCGCGCCTGCTTGGACGCTTCCGCGCCTGCTTGCATGCTTCCCCGCCTGTTTGGACGCTTCCGCGCCTGCTTGGACGCTTCCGCGACTGCTAGGACGCTTCCGAGCCTGCTTGGACGCTACCGCGCCTGCTTGGACGCTTCCGCGCCTGCTTGGACTCTTCTGCGCCTTCTTGCATGCTACCGCGCCTACTTGGACGTTTCCGCGCCTGCTTGGACGCTTTCGCGCCTGCTTGGTCGCTTCCGCGCCTATATGGATGCTTCCGCGCCTGCGTGGACGCTTCCGCGCCTGCTTGGACTCCTCTGCGCCTTCTTGCATGCTTCCGCGCCTACTTGGACGTTTCCGCACCTGCTTCGACGCTTCCGCGCCTGCTTGGACGCTACCGCGCCTGCTTGGACGCTTCCGCGCCTGCTTGGACTCTTCTGCGCCTTCTTGCATGCTACCGCGCCTACTTGGACGTTTCCGCGCCTGCTTGGACGCTTCCGCGCCTGCTTGGACTCTTCTGCGTCTTCTTGCATGCTTCCGCGCCTGCTTGGACTCTTCTACGTCTTCTTGCATGCTTCCGCGCCTGCTTGGACGTTTCCGCGCCTGCTTGGACGCTTCCGCGACTGCTTGGACGCTTCCGCGCCTGCTAGGACTCTTCTGCGCCTGCTTGGACTCTTCTGCGCCTTCTTGCATGCTTCCGCGCCTACTTGGACGTTTCCGCGCCTGCTTGGACTTTACCGCGCCTGTTTGGACGCTTCCGCGCCTGCCTGGACGCTTCCGCGACTGCTTGGATTCTTCCGCGCCTGCTTGGACTCTTCTGCGCCTGCTTGGACGCTTCCGCGACTGCTTGGACGCTACCGCGACTGCTTGGACGCTTCCGCGCCTGCTTGAACGCTTCCGCGACTGCTTGGACGCTTCCGCGCCTGCTTGGACTCTTCTGCGCCTTCTTGCATGCTGCCGCGCCTACTTGGACGCTACTGCGCCTGCTTGGACGCTTCCGCGCCTGCTTGGACTCTTCTGCGCCTTCTTGCATGCTTCCGCCCCTTCTTGGACGCTTGCGCGCCTACTTGCACGGTTCTGCGCCTGCTTGGACGCTTCCGCGCCTGCTTGGACTCTTCCACGCCTGCTTGGACGCTTCCGCGCCTGCTTGGACTCTTCTGCGCCTTCTTGCATGCTTCCGCGCCTGCTTGGACTTTTTCGCGCCTGCTTGGATGCTTCCGCGCCTGCTTGCATGCTTCCGTTCCTGCTTGGACGCTTCCGCGCATGCTTGGACTCTTCTGCTCCTTCTTGCATGCTTCCGCGCCTGCTTGGACGCTACTGCGCCTGCTTGGACGCTTCCGCGACTGCTTGGACGCTTCCGCGCCTGCTTGGACGCTTCCGCGACTGCTTGGACGCTTCCGCGCCTGCTTGGACTCTTCTGCGCCTTCTTGCATGCTATCCCGCCTGCTTGGACGCTTCGCGCCTGCTTGCACGGTTCTGCGCCTGCTTGCATGCTTCCCCGCCTGCTTAGACGCTTCCGCGCCTGCGTGGACGCTTCCGCGCCTGCTTGGACTCCTCTGCGCCTTCTTGCATGCTTCCGCGCCTGCTTGGACGTTTCCGCGCCTGCTTGGACGCTACCGCGCCTGCTTGGACGCTTCCGCGACTGCTAGGACGCTTCCGCGCCTGCTTGGACTCTTCTGCGCCTTCTTGCATGCTGCCGCGCCTACTTGGACGTTTCCGCGCCTGCTTGTACGCTACCGCGCCTGCTTGGACGCTTCCGCGACTGCTTGGACGCTTCCGCGCCTGGTTGGACGCTACCGCGCCTGCTTCGACGCTTCCGCGACTGCTTGGACGCTTCCGCGCCTGCTTTGACTCTTCTGCGCCTTCTTGCATGCTTCCGCGCCTGCTTGGACGTTTCCGCGCCAGCTTGGACGCTACCGCGCCTGCATGGACGCTTCCGCGACTGCTTGGACGCTTCCGCGCCTGCTTGGACTCATCTGCGCCTTCTTGCATGCTGCCGCGCCTGCTTGGACGCTTCCGCGCCTGCTTGGACGCTACCGCGCCTGCTTGGACGCTTCCGCGACTGCTTGGACGCTTCCGCGCCTGCTTTGACTCTTCTGCGCCTTCTTGCATGCTTCCGCGCCTGCTTGGACGTTTCCGCGCCAGCTTGGACGCTACCGCGCCTGCTTGGACGCTTCCGCGACTGCTTGGACGCTTCCGCGCCTGCTTGGACTCATCTGCGCCTTCTTGCATGCTACCGCACCTGCTTGGACGCTTCCGCGCCTGCTTGGACGCTACCGCGCCTGCTTGGACGCTTCCGCGACTGCTAGGACGCTTCCGCGCCTGCTTGGACTCTTCTGCGCCTTCTTGCATGCTTCCGCGCCTGCTTGGAGGTTTCCGCGCCTGCTTGGACGCTACCGCGCCTGCTTGGACGCTTCCGCGCCTGCTTGGACTCTTCTGCGCCTTCTTGCATGCTGCCGCGCCTACTTGGACGTTTCCGCGCCTGCTTGGACGCTTCCGCGCCTGCTTGCATGCTTCCGCGCCTGCTTGGACGTTTCCGCGCCTGCTTGGACGCTACCGCGCCTGCTTGGACCCTACCGCGCCTGCTTGGACTCTTCTACGCCTTTTTGCATGCTTCCGCGCCTGCTTGGACGTTTCCGCGCCTGCTGGGACTCTTCTGCGCCATCTTGCATGCTTCCGCGCCTACTTGGACGTTTCCGTGCCTGCTTGGACGCTACCGCGCCTGCTTGGACGCTACCGCGCCTGCTTGGACGCTACCGCGCCTGCTTGGACGCTACCGCGCCTGCTTGGACTCTTCTACGCCTTTTTGCATGCTTCCGCGCCTGCTTGGACGTTTCCGCGCCTGCTTAGACGCTTCCGCGCCTGCTTGGACGCTTCCGCGCCTGCTTGCATGCTTCCCCGCCTGTTTGGACGCTTCCGCGCCTGCTTGGACGCTTCCGCGACTGCTAGGACGCTTCCGAGCCTGCTTGGACGCTACCGCGCCTGCTTGGACGCTTCCGCGCCTGCTTGGACTCTTCTGCGCCTTCTTGCATGCTACCGCGCCTACTTGGACGTTTCCGCGCCTGCTTGGACGCTTTCGCGCCTGCTTGGTCGCTTCCGCGCCTATATGGATGCTTCCGCGCCTGCGTGGACGCTTCCGCGCCTGCTTGGACTCCTCTGCGCCTTCTTGCATGCTTCCGCGCCTACTTGGACGTTTCCGCACCTGCTTCGACGCTTCCGCGCCTGCTTGGACGCTACCGCGCCTGCTTGGACGCTTCCGCGCCTGCTTGGACTCTTCTGCGCCTTCTTGCATGCTACCGCGCCTACTTGGACGTTTCCGCGCCTGCTTGGACGCTTCCGCGCCTGCTTGGACTCTTCTGCGTCTTCTTGCATGCTTCCGCGCCTGCTTGGACTCTTCTACGTCTTCTTGCATGCTTCCGCGCCTGCTTGGACGTTTCCGCGCCTGCTTGGACGCTTCCGCGACTGCTTGGACGCTTCCGCGCCTGCTAGGACTCTTCTGCGCCTGCTTGGACTCTTCTGCGCCTTCTTGCATGCTTCCGCGCCTACTTGGACGTTTCCGCGCCTGCTTGGACTTTACCGCGCCTGTTTGGACGCTTCCGCGCCTGCCTGGACGCTTCCGCGACTGCTTGGACTCTTCCGCGCCTGCTTGGACTCTTCTGCGCCTGCTTGGACGCTTCCGCGACTGCTTGGACGCTACCGCGACTGCTTGGACGCTTCCGCGCCTGCTTGAACGCTTCCGCGACTGCTTGGACGCTTCCGCGCCTGCTTGGACTCTTCTGCGCCTTCTTGCATGCTGCCGCGCCTACTTGGACGCTACTGCGCCTGCTTGGACGCTTCCGCGCCTGCTTGGACTCTTCTGCGCCTTCTTGCATGCTTCCGCCCCTTCTTGGACGCTTGCGCGCCTACTTGCACGGTTCTGCGCCTGCTTGGACGCTTCCGCGCCTGCTTGGACTCTTCCACGCCTGCTTGGACGCTTCCGCGCCTGCTTGGACTCTTCTGCGCCTTCTTGCATGCTTCCGCGCCTGCTTGGACTTTTTCGCGCCTGCTTGGATGCTTCCGCGCCTGCTTGCATGCTTCCGTTCCTGCTTGGACGCTTCCGCGCATGCTTGGACTCTTCTGCTCCTTCTTGCATGCTTCCGCGCCTGCTTGGACGCTACTGCGCCTGCTTGGACGCTTCCGCGACTGCTTGGACGCTTCCGCGCCTGCTTGGACGCTTCCGCGACTGCTTGGACGCTTCCGCGCCTGCTTGGACTCTTCTGCGCCTTCTTGCATGCTATCCCGCCTGCTTGGACGCTTCGCGCCTGCTTGCACGGTTCTGCGCCTGCTTGCATGCTTCCCCGCCTGCTTAGACGCTTCCGCGCCTGCTTGGACTCTTCTGCGTCTTCTTGCATGCTACCGCGCCTGCTTGGACGTTTCCGCGCCTGCTTGGACGCTTCCGCGCTTGCTTGGACGCTTCCGCGACTGCTAGGACGCTTCCGCGCATGCTTGGACTCTTCTGCTCCTTCTTGCATGCTTCCGCGCCTGCTTGGACGCTACTGCGCCTGCTTGGACGCTTCCGCGCCTGCTTGGACTCTTCTGCGTCTTCTTGCATGCTTCCGCGCCTGCTTGGACGCTACCGCGCCTGCTTGGACTCTTCTGCTCCTTCTTGCATGCTTCCGCGCCTACTTGGACGTTTCCGCGCCAGCTTGGACGCTTCCGCGCCTGCTTGCATGCTTCCCCACCTGCTTGGACGCTTCCGCGCCTGCTTGGACTCTTCTGCGTCTTCTTGCATGCTTCCGCGCCTGCTTGGACGCTACCGTGCCTGCTTGGACACTTCCGCGCCTGCTTGGACTCTTCTGCGCCTTCTTGCATGCTTCCGCGCCTGCTTGGACGCTACCGTGCCTGCTTGGACACTTCCGCGCCTGCTTGGACACTTCCGCGCCTGCTTGGACGCTTCCGCGCCTGCTTGGACGCTTCCGCGCCTGCTTGGACACTTCCGCGGCTGCTTGGACGCTACCGCGCCTGCTTGGACGCTTCCGCACCTGCTTGGACGCTTCCGCGCCTGCTTGGACGCTACCGCGCCTGCTTGGACGCTTCCGCGACTGCTAGGACGCTTCCGCGCCTGCTTGGACTCTTCTGCGCCTTCTTGCATGCTTCCGCGCCTGCTTGGAGGTTTCCGCGCCTGCTTGGACGCTACCGCGCCTGCTTGGACGCTTCCGCGCCTGCTTGGACTCTTCTGCGCCTTCTTGCATGCTGCCGCGCCTACTTGGACGTTTCCCCGCCTGCTTGGACGCTTCCGCGCCTGCTTGCATGCTTCCGCGCCTGCTTGGACGTTTCCGCGCCTGCTTGGACGCTACCGCGCCTGCTTGGACCCTACCGCGCCTGCTTGGACTCTTCTACGCCTTTTTGCATGCTTCCGCGCCTGCTTGGACGTTTCCGCGCCTGCTGGGACTCTTCTGCGCCATCTTGCATGCTTCCGCGCCTACTTGGACGTTTCCGTGCCTGCTTGGACGCTACCGCGCCTGCTTGGACGCTACCGCGCCTGCTTGGACGCTACCGCGCCTGCTTGGACGCTACCGCGCCTGCTTGGACTCTTCTACGCCTTTTTGCATGCTTCCGCGCCTGCTTGGACGTTTCCGCGCCTGCTTAGACGCTTCCGCGCCTGCTTGGACGCTTCCGCGCCTGCTTGCATGCTTCCCCGCCTGTTTGGACGCTTCCGCGCCTGCTTGGACGCTTCCGCGACTGCTAGGACGCTTCCGAGCCTGCTTGGACGCTACCGCGCCTGCTTGGACGCTTCCGCGCCTGCTTGGACTCTTCTGCGCCTTCTTGCATGCTACCGCGCCTACTTGGACGTTTCCGCGCCTGCTTGGACGCTTTCGCGCCTGCTTGGTCGCTTCCGCGCCTATATGGATGCTTCCGCGCCTGCGTGGACGCTTCCGCGCCTGCTTGGACTCCTCTGCGCCTTCTTGCATGCTTCCGCGCCTACTTGGACGTTTCCGCACCTGCTTCGACGCTTCCGCGCCTGCTTGGACGCTACCGCGCCTGCTTGGACGCTTCCGCGCCTGCTTGGACTCTTCTGCGCCTTCTTGCATGCTACCGCGCCTACTTGGACGTTTCCGCGCCTGCTTGGACGCTTCCGCGCCTGCTTGGACTCTTCTGCGTCTTCTTGCATGCTTCCGCGCCTGCTTGGACTCTTCTACGTCTTCTTGCATGCTTCCGCGCCTGCTTGGACGTTTCCGCGCCTGCTTGGACGCTTCCGCGACTGCTTGGACGCTTCCGCGCCTGCTAGGACTCTTCTGCGCCTGCTTGGACTCTTCTGCGCCTTCTTGCATGCTTCCGCGCCTACTTGGACGTTTCCGCGCCTGCTTGGACTTTACCGCGCCTGTTTGGACGCTTCCGCGCCTGCCTGGACGCTTCCGCGACTGCTTGGACTCTTCCGCGCCTGCTTGGACTCTTCTGCGCCTGCTTGGACGCTTCCGCGACTGCTTGGACGCTACCGCGACTGCTTGGACGCTTCCGCGCCTGCTTGAACGCTTCCGCGACTGCTTGGACGCTTCCGCGCCTGCTTGGACTCTTCTGCGCCTTCTTGCATGCTGCCGCGCCTACTTGGACGCTACTGCGCCTGCTTGGACGCTTCCGCGCCTGCTTGGACTCTTCTGCGCCTTCTTGCATGCTTCCGCCCCTTCTTGGACGCTTGCGCGCCTACTTGCACGGTTCTGCGCCTGCTTGGACGCTTCCGCGCCTGCTTGGACTCTTCCACGCCTGCTTGGACGCTTCCGCGCCTGCTTGGACTCTTCTGCGCCTTCTTGCATGCTTCCGCGCCTGCTTGGACTTTTTCGCGCCTGCTTGGATGCTTCCGCGCCTGCTTGCATGCTTCCGTTCCTGCTTGGACGCTTCCGCGCATGCTTGGACTCTTCTGCTCCTTCTTGCATGCTTCCGCGCCTGCTTGGACGCTACTGCGCCTGCTTGGACGCTTCCGCGACTGCTTGGACGCTTCCGCGCCTGCTTGGACGCTTCCGCGACTGCTTGGACGCTTCCGCGCCTGCTTGGACTCTTCTGCGCCTTCTTGCATGCTATCCCGCCTGCTTGGACGCTTCGCGCCTGCTTGCACGGTTCTGCGCCTGCTTGCATGCTTCCCCGCCTGCTTAGACGCTTCCGCGCCTGCTTGGACTCTTCTGCGTCTTCTTGCATGCTACCGCGCCTGCTTGGACGTTTCCGCGCCTGCTTGGACGCTTCCGCGCTTGCTTGGACGCTTCCGCGACTGCTAGGACGCTTCCGCGCATGCTTGGACTCTTCTGCTCCTTCTTGCATGCTTCCGCGCCTGCTTGGACGCTACTGCGCCTGCTTGGACGCTTCCGCGCCTGCTTGGACTCTTCTGCGTCTTCTTGCATGCTTCCGCGCCTGCTTGGACGCTACCGCGCCTGCTTGGACTCTTCTGCTCCTTCTTGCATGCTTCCGCGCCTACTTGGACGTTTCCGCGCCAGCTTGGACGCTTCCGCGCCTGCTTGCATGCTTCCCCACCTGCTTGGACGCTTCCGCGCCTGCTTGGACTCTTCTGCGTCTTCTTGCATGCTTCCGCGCCTGCTTGGACGCTACCGTGCCTGCTTGGACACTTCCGCGCCTGCTTGGACTCTTCTGCGCCTTCTTGCATGCTTCCGCGCCTGCTTGGACGCTACCGTGCCTGCTTGGACACTTCCGCGCCTGCTTGGACACTTCCGCGCCTGCTTGGACGCTTCCGCGCCTGCTTGGACGCTTCCGCGCCTGCTTGGACACTTCCGCGCCTGCTTGGACGCTACCGCGCCTGCTTGGACGCTTCCGCGACTGCTTGAATGCTTCCGCGACTGCTTGGACGCTTCCGCGACTGCTTGGACGCTACCGCGCCTGCTTGGACACTTCCGCGCCTGCTTGGACACTTCCGCGCCTGCTTGGACTCTTCTGCGCCTTCTTGCATACTTCCGCGGCTGCTTGGACGCTACCGCCCCTGCTTGGACGCTTCCGCGCCTGCTTGCACGGTTCTGCGCCTGCTTGGACGCTTCCGCGCCTGCTTGGACGCTTCCGCGCCGGCATGGACGCTTCCGCGCCTGCTTGGACGCTTTCGCGCCTGCTTGGTCGCTTCCGCGCCTATATGGACGCTTCCGCGCCTGCTTGGACGCTTCCGCGACTGCTTGGACGCTTCCGCGCATGCTTGGACTCTTCTGCTCCTTCTTGCATGCTTCCGCGCCTGCTTGGACGCTACTGCGCCTGCTTGGACGCTTCCGCGCCTGCTTGGACTCTTCTGCGCCTTCTTGCATGCTTCCGCCCCTTCTTGGACGCTTGCGCGCCTACTTGCACGGTTCTGCGCCTGCTTGGACGCTTCCGCGCCTGCTTGGACTCTTCCACGCCTGCTTGGACGCTTCCGCGCCTGCTTGGACTCTTCTGCGCCTTCTTGCATGCTTCCGCGCCTGCTTGGACTTTTTCGCGCCTGCTTGGATGCTTTCGCGCCTGCTTGCATGCTTCCGTTCCTGCTTGGACGCTTCCGCGCATGCTTGGACTCTTCTGCTCCTTCTTGCATGCTTCCGCGCCTGCTTGGACGCTACTGCGCCTGCTTGGACGCTTCCGCGACTGCTTGGACGCTTCCGCGCCTGCTTGGACGCTTCCGCGACTGCTTGGACGCTTCCGCGCCTGCTTGGACTCTTCTGCGCCTTCTTGCATGCTATCCCGCCTGCTTGGACGCTTCGCGCCTGCTTGCACGGTTCTACGCCTGCTTGGACGCTACTGCGCCTGCTTGGACGTTTCCGCGCCTGCTTGGACGTTTCCGCGCTTGCTTGGACGCTTCCGCGACTGCTTGGACGCTTCCGCGCATGCTTGGACTCTTCTGCTCCTTCTTGCATGCTTCCGCGCCTGCTTGGACGCTACTGCGCCTGCTTGGACGCTTCCGCGCCTGCTTGGACTCTTCTGCGTCTTCTTGCATGCTTCCGCGCCTGCTTGGACGCTACCGCGCCTGCTTGGACTCTTCTGCTCCTTCTTGCATGCTTCCGCGCCTACTTGGACGTTTCCGCGCCAGCTTGGACGCTTCCGCGCCTGCTTGCATGCTTCCCCACCTGCTTGGACGCTTCCGCGCCTGCTTGGCCTCTACTGCGCCTTCTTGCATGCTGCCGCGCCGGCTTGGACGCTACCGCGCCTGCTTGGACACTTCCGCGCCTGCTTGGACGCTACCGCGCCTGCTTGGACGCTTCCGCGACTGCTTGAATGCTTCCGCGACTGCTTGGACGCTTCCGCGACTGCTTGGACGCTACCGCGCCTGCTTGGACACTTCCGCGCCTGCTTGGACACTTCCGCGCCTGCTTGGACTCTTCTGCGCCTTCTTGCATACTTCCGCGGCTGCTTGGACGCTACCGCCCCTGCTTGGACGCTTCCGCGCCTGCTTGCACGGTTCTGCGCCTGCTTGGACGCTTCCGCGCCTGCTTGGACGCTTCCGCGCCGGCATGGACGCTTCCGCGCCTGCTTGGACGCTTTCGCGCCTGCTTGGTCGCTTCCGCGCCTATATGGACGCTTCCGCGCCTGCTTGGACGCTTCCGCGACTGCTTGGACGCTTCCGCGCATGCTTGGACTCTTCTGCTCCTTCTTGCATGCTTCCGCGCCTGCTTGGACGCTACTGCGCCTGCTTGGACGCTTCCGCGCCTGCTTGGACGCTTCGCGCCTGCTTGCACGGTTCTACGCCTGCTTGGACGCTACTGCGCCTGCTTGGACGTTTCCGCGCCTGCTTGGACGCTTCCGCGCTTGCTTGGACGCTTCCGCGACTGCTTGGACGCTTCCGCGCATGCTTGGACTCTTCTGCTCCTTCTTGCATGCTTCCGCGCCTGCTTGGACGCTACTGCGCCTGCTTGGACGCTTCCGCGCCTGCTTGGACTCTTCTGCGTCTTCTTGCATGCTTCCGCGCCTGCTTGGACGCTACCGCGCCTGCTTGGACTCTTCTGCTCCTTCTTGCATGCTTCCGCGCCTACTTGGACGTTTCCGCGCCAGCTTGGACGCTTCCGCGCCTGCTTGCATGCTTCCCCACCTGCTTGGACGCTTCCGCGCCTGCTTGGCCTCTACTGCGCCTTCTTGCATGCTGCCGCGCCGGCTTGGACGCTACCGCGCCTGCTTGCATGCTTCCCCGCCTGCTTGGACGCTTCCGCGACTGCTTGGACGCTTCCCCGCCTGCTTGGACAATTCTGCGCCTTCTTGCATGCTTCCGCGCCTGCTTGGACGCTACCGCGCCTGCTTGGACGCTTCCGCGCCTGCTTTCACGGTTCTGCGCCTGCTTGGACTCTTCCGCGCCTGCTTGGACGCTTCCGCGCCTGCTTGGACACTTCCGCGCCTGCTTGGACGCTTCCGCGCCTGCTTGGACGCTTCCGCGCCTGCTTGGACACTTCCGCGCCTGCTTGGACGCTACCGCGCCTGCTTGGACGCTTCCGCGACTGCTTGAATGCTTCCGCGACTGCTTGGACGCTTCCGCGACTGCTTGGACGCTACCGCGCCTGCTTGGACACTTCCGCGCCTGCTTGGACACTTCCGCGCCTGCTTGGACTCTTCTGCGCCTTCTTGCATACTTCCGCGGCTGCTTGGACGCTACCGCCCCTGCTTGGACGCTTCCGCGCCTGCTTGCACGGTTCTGCGCCTGCTTGGACGCTTCCGCGCCTGCTTGGACGCTTCCGCGCCGGCATGGACGCTTCCGCGCCTGCTTGGACGCTTTCGCGCCTGCTTGGTCGCTTCCGCGCCTATATGGACGCTTCCGCGCCTGCTTGGACGCTTCCGCGACTGCTTGGACGCTTCCGCGCATGCTTGGACTCTTCTGCTCCTTCTTGCATGCTTCCGCGCCTGCTTGGACGCTACTGCGCCTGCTTGGACGCTTCCGCGCCTGCTTGGACTCTTCTGCGCCTTCTTGCATGCTTCCGCCCCTTCTTGGACGCTTGCGCGCCTACTTGCACGGTTCTGCGCCTGCTTGGACGCTTCCGCGCCTGCTTGGACTCTTCCACGCCTGCTTGGACGCTTCCGCGCCTGCTTGGACTCTTCTGCGCCTTCTTGCATGCTTCCGCGCCTGCTTGGACTTTTTCGCGCCTGCTTGGATGCTTTCGCGCCTGCTTGCATGCTTCCGTTCCTGCTTGGACGCTTCCGCGCATGCTTGGACTCTTCTGCTCCTTCTTGCATGCTTCCGCGCCTGCTTGGACGCTACTGCGCCTGCTTGGACGCTTCCGCGACTGCTTGGACGCTTCCGCGCCTGCTTGGACGCTTCCGCGACTGCTTGGACGCTTCCGCGCCTGCTTGGACTCTTCTGCGCCTTCTTGCATGCTATCCCGCCTGCTTGGACGCTTCGCGCCTGCTTGCACGGTTCTGCGCCTGCTTGGACGCTACTGCGCCTGCTTGGACGTTTCCGCGCCTGCTTGGACGCTTCCGCGCTTGCTTGGACGCTTCCGCGACTGCTTGGACGCTTCCGCGCATGCTTGGACTCTTCTGCTCCTTCTTGCATGCTTCCGCGCCTGCTTGGACGCTACTGCGCCTGCTTAGACGCTTCCGCGCCTGCTTGGACTCTTCTGCGTCTTCTTGCATGCTTCCGCGCCTGCTTGGACGCTACCGCGCCTGCTTGGACTCTTCTGCTCCTTCTTGCATGCTTCCGCGCCTACTTGGACGTTTCCGCGCCAGCTTGGACGCTTCCGCGCCTGCTTGCATGCTTCCCCACCTGCTTGGACGCTTCCGCGCCTGCTTGGACTCTTCTGCGTCTTCTTGCATGCTTCCGCGCCTGCTTGGACGCTACCGTGCCTGCTTGGACACTTCCGCGACTGCTTGGACGCTTCCGCGACTTCTTGGACGCTACCGCGCCTGCTTGGACGCTTCCGCGCCTGCTTGGACGCTTCCGCGCCTGCTTGGACTCTTCTGCGCCTTCTTGCATGCTTCCGCGCCAGCTGGGACGCTACCGCGCCTGCTTGGACACTTCCGCGCCTGCTTGCATGCTTCCCCGCCTGCTTGGACGCTTCCGCGCCTGCTTGGACTCTTCTGCGTCTTCTTGCATGCTTCCGCGCCTGCTTGGACGTTTCCGCGCCTGCTTGGACGGTACCGCGCCTGCTTTCACGGTTTCGCGCCTGCTTGGACTCTTCTGCGTCTTCTTGCATGCTTCCGCGCCTGCTTGGACGTTTCCGCGCCTGCTTGGACGCTACCGCGCCTGCTTGGACTCCTCTGCGCCTTCTTGCATGCTTCCGCGCCTACTTGGATGTTCCGCACCTGCTTCGCCGCTTCCGCGCCTGCTTGGACGCTACCGCGCCTGCTTGAACGCTTCCGCGCCTTCTTGGACGCTTTCGCGCCTGCTTGGACGATTCCGCGCCTGCTTTCACGGTTTCGCGCCTGCTTGGACTCTTCTGCGTCTTCTTGCATGCTTCCGCGCCTGCTTGGACGTTTCCGCGCCTGCTTGGACGCTACCGCGCCTGCTAGGACGCTTCCGCGCCTGCTTGGACGCTACCGCGCCTGCTTGGACGCTTCCGCGACTGCTTGGACGTTTCCCCGCCTGCTTGGACGCTTCCGCGCCTGCTTGGCCTCTACTGCGCCTTCTTGCATGCTGCCGCGCCTGCTTGGACGCTACCGCGCCTACTTGGACGCTACCGCGACTTCTTGGACGCTACCGCGCCTGCTTGCATGCTTCCCCGCCTGCTTGGACGCTTCCGCGACTGCTTGGACGCTTCCCCGCCTGCTTGGACAATTCTGCGCCTTTTTGCATGCTTCCGCGCCTGCTTGGACGCTACCGCGCCTGCTTGGACGCTTCCGCGCCTGCTTTCACGGTTCTGCGCCTGCTTGGACTCTTCCGCGCCTGCTTGGACGCTTCCGCGCCTGCTTGGACACTTCCGCGCCTGCTTGGACGCTTCCGCGCCTGCTTGGACGATACCGCGCCTGCTTGGACTCCTCTGCGCCTTCTTGCATGCTTCCGCGCCTACTTGGACGTTTCCGCACCTGCTTCGACGCTTCCGCGCCTGCATGGACGTTTCCGCGCCTGCTTGGACGCTTTCGCGCCTGCTTGGTCGCTTCCGCGCCTATATGGATGCTTCCGCGCCTGCGTGGACGCTTCCGCGCCTGCTTGGACTCCTCTGCGCCTTCTTGCATGCTTCCGCCCCTGCTTGGACGTTTCCCCGCCTGCTTGGACGCTTCCGCGCCTGCTTGGACAATTCTGCGCCTTCTTGCATGCTTCCACGCCTGCTTGGACGCTACCGCGCCTGCTTGGACGCTTCCGCGCCTGCATGGACGCTTCCGCGCCTGCTTGGACGCTTTCGCGCCTGCTTGGTCGCTTCCGCGCCTATATGGATGCTTCCGCGCCTGCGTGGACGCTTCCGCGCCTGCTTGGACTCCTCTGCGCCTTCTTGCATGCTTCCGCGCCTGCTTGGACGTTTCCGCGCCTGCTTGGACGCTACCGCGCCTGCTTGGACGCTTCCGCGACTGCTAGGACGCTTCCGCGCCTGCTTGGACTCTTCTGCGCCTTCTTGCATGCTGCCGCGCCTACTTGGACGTTTCCGCGCCTGCTTGTACGCTACCGCGCCTGCTTGGACGCTTCCGCGACTGCTTGGACGCTTCCGCGCCTGGTTGGACGCTACCGCGCCTGCTTCGACGCTTCCGCGACTGCTTGGACGCTTCCGCGCCTGCTTTGACTCTTCTGCGCCTTCTTGCATGCTTCCGCGCCTGCTTGGACGTTTCCGCGCCAGCTTGGACGCTACCGCGCCTGCATGGACGCTTCCGCGACTGCTTGGACGCTTCCGCGCCTGCTTGGACTCATCTGCGCCTTCTTGCATGCTGCCGCGCCTGCTTGGACGCTTCCGCGCCTGCTTGGACGCTACCGCGCCTGCTTGGACGCTTCCGCGACTGTTTGGACGCTTCCGCGCCTGGTTGGACGCTTCCGCGCCTGCTTGCATGCTTCCCCGCCTGCTTGGACGCTTCCGCGCCTGCTTGGACGCTTCCGCGACTACTTGGACGCTTCCGCGCCTGGTTGGACGCTACCGCGCCTGCTTCGACGCTTCCGCGACTGCTTGGACGCTTCCGCGCCTGCTTTGACTCTTCTGCGCCTTCTTGCATGCTTCCGCGCCTGCTTGGACGTTTCCGCGCCAGCTTGGACGCTACCGCGCCTGCTTGGACGCTTCCGCGACTGCTTGGACGCTTCCGCGCCTGCTTGGACTCATCTGCGCCTTCTTGCATGCTACCGCACCTGCTTGGACGCTTCCGCGCCTGCTTGGACGCTACCGCGCCTGCTTGGACGCTTCCGCGACTGCTAGGACGCTTCCGCGCCTGCTTGGACTCTTCTGCGCCTTCTTGCATGCTTCCGCGCCTGCTTGGAGGTTTCCGCGCCTGCTTGGACGCTACCGCGCCTGCTTGGACGCTTCCGCGCCTGCTTGGACTCTTCTGCGCCTTCTTGCATGCTGCCGCGCCTACTTGGACGTTTCCGCGCCTGCTTGGACGCTTCCGCGCCTGCTTGCATGCTTCCGCGCCTGCTTGGACGTTTCCGCGCCTGCTTGGACGCTACCGCGCCTGCTTGGACCCTACCGCGCCTGCTTGGACTCTTCTACGCCTTTTTGCATGCTTCCGCGCCTGCTTGGACGTTTCCGCGCCTGCTTGGACTCTTCTACGCCTTTTTGCATGCTTCCGCGCCTGCTTGGACGCTTCCGCGCCTGCTTGGACGCTTCCACGCCTGCTTGGACGCTTCCGCGCCTGCTTGGACGCTTCCGCGCCTGCTTGGACTCTTCCGCGCCTGGTTGGACGCGTCTGCGCCTGCTTCGACCCTTCCGCGCCTGCTTGGTCTCTTCCGCGCCTGCTTGGACGCTTCCGCGCCTGCTTGGACGCTTCTGCGCATGTATGGATGCTTCCGCGCCTGCTTGGACGCTTCCGCGCCTGCTTGGACGCTTCCGCGACTGCTTGGACGCTTCCGCGCCTGCTTGCACGCTTTCGCGCCTGCTTGGACGCTTCCGCGCCTGCTTGGACGCTTCCACGCCTGCTTGGACGCTTCCGCGCCTGCTTGGACGCTTCCGCGCCTGCTTGGACTCTTCCGCGCCTGGTTGGACGCTTCTGCGCCTGCTTCGACTCTTCCGCGCCTGCTTGGACTCTTCCGCGCCTGCTTGGACGCTTCCGCGCCTGCTTGGACGCTTCTGCGCATGTATGGATGCTTCCGCGCCTGCTTGGACGCTTCCGCGCCTGCTTGGACGCTTCCGCGACTGCTTGGACGCTTCCGCGCCTGCTTGCACGCTTTCGCGCCTGCTTGGACGCTTTCGCGCCTGATTGGACTCTTCAGCGCCTCCTTGCATTTTTCCGCGCCTGCTTGGACGCTTCCACGCCTGCTTGCACGCTTCCGCGCCAGCTTGGACGCTACCGCGCCTGCTTGGACGCTTCCGCGCCTGCTTGCACAGTTCTGCGCCTGCTTGGACGCTTCCGGGTCTGCTTGGACGCTTCCGCGCCTGCTTGGACGCTTCCGCGCCTGCTTGGACGCTTCCGCGCCTGCTTGGACGCTTTCGCGCCTGCTTGGTCGCTTCCGCGCCTATATGGATGCTTCCGCGCCTGCGTGGACGCTTCCGCGCCTGCTTGGACTCCTCTGCGCCTTCTTGCATGCTTCCGCGCCTACTTGGACGTTTCCGCACCTGCTTCGACGCTTCCGCGCCTGCTTGGACGCTACCGCGCCTGCTTGGACGCTTCCGCGCCTGCTTGGACTCTTCTGCGCCTTCTTGCATGCTACCGCGCCTACTTGGACGTTTCCGCGCCTGCTTGGACGCTTCCGCGCCTGCTTGGACTCTTCTGCGTCTTCTTGCATGCTTCCGCGCCTGCTTGGACTCTTCTACGTCTTCTTGCATGCTTCCGCGCCTGCTTGGACGTTTCCGCGCCTGCTTGAACGCTTCCGCGACTGCTTGGACGCTTCCGCGCCTGCTTGGACTCTTCTGCGCCTTCTTGCATGCTGCCGCGCCTACTTGGACGTTTCCGCGCCTGCTTGGACGCTTCCGCGCCTGCTTGCATGCTTCCCCGCCTGCTTGGACGCTTCCGCGCCTGCTTGGACTATTCTGCATCTTCTTGCAAGCTTCCGCGCCTGCTTGGACGCTACCGCGCCAGCTTGGACGCTACCGCGCCTGCTTGGACGCTGCCGCGCCTGCCTGGACGCTTCCGCGCCTGCTTGGACGCTTCCGCGACAGCTTGGACGCTTCCGCGCCTGCTAGGACGCTTCCGCGACTGCTTGGTCGCTTCCGCGCCTGCTTGGACGCTTCCGCGCCTATATGGATGCTCCCGCGCCTGCTTGGACGCTTCCGCGCCTGCTTGGACTCTTCTGCTCCTTCTTGCATGCTTCCGCGCCTACTTGGACGTTTCCGCGCCTGCTTGGACGCTTCCGCGCCTGCTTGGACGCTTCCGCGACTGCTTGGACGCTTCCGCGCCTGCTTGCACGCTTCCGCGCCTGCTTGGACGCTTTCGCGCCTGATTGGACTCTTCTGCGCCTTCTTGCATGCTTCCGCCCCTACTTGAACGTTCTCGCGCCTGCCTGGACGCTTCCGCGCCTGCTTGGACGCTTCCGCGACAGCTTGAACGCTTCCGCGCCTGCTAGGACGCTTCCGCGACTGCTTGGTCGCTTCCGCGCCTGCTGGAACTCTTCCGCGCCTTCTTGCACGGTTCCGCGCCTGCTTGGACTCTTCTGCGCCTGCTTGGACTCTTCCGCGCATGCTTGGACGCTTCCGCGCCTGCTTGGACGCTTCCGCGCCTGCTTGGACGCTTCCGCGCCTATATGGATGCTTCCGCGCCTGCTTGGACGCTTCTGCGCCTTCTTGCACGGTTCCGCGCCTGCTTGGACGGTTTCGCGCCTGCTTGGACGCTTCCGCGCCTGCTTGGACTCTTCTGCGCCTTCTTGCATGCTTCTGCGACTGCTTGGACGTTTCAGCGCCTGCTTGGACGCTTCCACGCCTGCTTGGACGCTTCCGCGCCTGCTTGGAAGCTTCCGCGCCTGCTTGGACTCTTCCGCGCCTGCTTGGACTCTTCTGCGCCTTCTTGCATGCTTCTGCGACTGCTTGGACGTTTCAGCGCCTGCTTGGACGCTGCCGCGCCTGCTTGGACGCTTCCGCGACTGCTTGGACGTTTCCGTGTCTGCTTGGACGCTTCCGCGCCTGCTTGGACTCTTCTGCGCCTTCTTGCATGCTTCCGCGCCTGCTTGCAGAGTGCTGCGCCTGCTTGGACGCTTCCGCGCCTGCTTGGACGCTTCCGCGCCTGCTTGGACGCTTTCGCGCCTGATTGGACTCTTCTGCGCCTTCTTGCATGGTTCCGCGCCTGCTTGGACGCTTCCGCGCCTGCTTGGACGCTTCCGCGCCTGCTTGGACGCTTCCGCGCCTGCTTGGACGCTTCCGCGCCTGCTTGGACGCTTCCACGCCTGCTTGGACGCTTCCGCGCCTGCTTGGACGCTTCCGCGCCTGCTTGGACTCTTCCGCGCCTGGTTGGACGCGTCTGCGCCTGCTTCGACCCTTCCGCGCCTGCTTGGTCTCTTCCGCGCCTGCTTGGACGCTTCCGCGCCTGCTTGGACGCTTCTGCGCATGTATGGATGCTTCCGCGCCTGCTTGGACGCTTCCGCGCCTGCTTGGACGCTTCCGCGACTGCTTGGACGCTTCCGCGCCTGCTTGCACGCTTTCGCGCCTGCTTGGACGCTTCCGCGCCTGCTTGGACGCTTCCACGCCTGCTTGGACGCTTCCGCGCCTGCTTGGACGCTTCCGCGCCTGCTTGGACTCTTCCGCGCCTGGTTGGACGCTTCTGCGCCTGCTTCGACTCTTCCGCGCCTGCTTGGACTCTTCCGCGCCTGCTTGGACGCTTCCGCGCCTGCTTGGACGCTTCTGCGCATGTATGGATGCTTCCGCGCCTGCTTGGACGCTTCCGCGCCTGCTTGGACGCTTCCGCGACTGCTTGGACGCTTCTGCGCCTGCTTCGACTCTTCCGCGCCTGCTTGGACTCTTCCGCGCCTGCTTGGACGCTTCCGCGCCTGCTTGGACGCTTCTGCGCATGTATGGATGCTTCCGCGCCTGCTTGGACGCTTCCGCGACTGCTTGGACGCTTCCGTTCCTGCTTGGACGCTTCCGCGCATGCTTGGACTCTTCTGCTCCTTCTTGCATGCTTCCGCGCCTGCTTGGACGCTACTGCGCCTGCTTGGACGCTTCCGCGACTGCTTGGACGCTTCCGCGCCTGCTTGGACGCTTCCGCGACTGCTTGGACGCTTCCGCGCCTGCTTGGACTCTTCTGCGCCTTCTTGCATGCTATCCCGCCTGCTTGGACGCTTCGCGCCTGCTTGCACGGTTCTGCGCCTGCTTGGACGCTACTGCGCCTGCTTGGACGTTTCCGCGCCTGCTTGGACGCTTCCGCGCTTGCTTGGACGCTTCCGCGACTGCTTGGACGCTTCCGCGCATGCTTGGACTCTTCTGCTCCTTCTTGCATGCTTCCGCGCCTGCTTGGACGCTACTGCGCCTGCTTAGACGCTTCCGCGCCTGCTTGGACTCTTCTGCGTCTTCTTGCATGCTTCCGCGCCTGCTTGGACGCTACCGCGCCTGCTTGGACTCTTCTGCTCCTTCTTGCATGCTTCCGCGCCTACTTGGACGTTTCCGCGCCAGCTTGGACGCTTCCGCGCCTGCTTGCATGCTTCCCCACCTGCTTGGACGCTTCCGCGCCTGCTTGGACTCTTCTGCGTCTTCTTGCATGCTTCCGCGCCTGCTTGGACGCTACCGTGCCTGCTTGGACACTTCCGCGACTGCTTGGACGCTTCCGCGACTTCTTGGACGCTACCGCGCCTGCTTGGACGCTTCCGCGCCTGCTTGGACGCTTCCGCGCCTGCTTGGACTCTTCTGCGCCTTCTTGCATGCTTCCGCGCCAGCTGGGACGCTACCGCGCCTGCTTGGACACTTCCGCGCCTGCTTGCATGCTTCCCCGCCTGCTTGGACGCTTCCGCGCCTGCTTGGACTCTTCTGCGTCTTCTTGCATGCTTCCGCGCCTGCTTGGACGTTTCCGCGCCTGCTTGGACGGTACCGCGCCTGCTTTCACGGTTTCGCGCCTGCTTGGACTCTTCTGCGTCTTCTTGCATGCTTCCGCGCCTGCTTGGACGTTTCCGCGCCTGCTTGGACGCTACCGCGCCTGCTTGGACTCCTCTGCGCCTTCTTGCATGCTTCCGCGCCTACTTGGATGTTCCGCACCTGCTTCGCCGCTTCCGCGCCTGCTTGGACGCTACCGCGCCTGCTTGAACGCTTCCGCGCCTTCTTGGACGCTTTCGCGCCTGCTTGGACGATTCCGCGCCTGCTTTCACGGTTTCGCGCCTGCTTGGACTCTTCTGCGTCTTCTTGCATGCTTCCGCGCCTGCTTGGACGTTTCCGCGCCTGCTTGGACGCTACCGCGCCTGCTAGGACGCTTCCGCGCCTGCTTGGACGCTACCGCGCCTGCTTGGACGCTTCCGCGACTGCTTGGACGTTTCCCCGCCTGCTTGGACGCTTCCGCGCCTGCTTGGCCTCTACTGCGCCTTCTTGCATGCTGCCGCGCCTGCTTGGACGCTACCGCGCCTACTTGGACGCTACCGCGACTTCTTGGACGCTACCGCGCCTGCTTGCATGCTTCCCCGCCTGCTTGGACGCTTCCGCGACTGCTTGGACGCTTCCCCGCCTGCTTGGACAATTCTGCGCCTTTTTGCATGCTTCCGCGCCTGCTTGGACGCTACCGCGCCTGCTTGGACGCTTCCGCGCCTGCTTTCACGGTTCTGCGCCTGCTTGGACTCTTCCGCGCCTGCTTGGACGCTTCCGCGCCTGCTTGGACACTTCCGCGCCTGCTTGGACGCTTCCGCGCCTGCTTGGACGATACCGCGCCTGCTTGGACTCCTCTGCGCCTTCTTGCATGCTTCCGCGCCTACTTGGACGTTTCCGCACCTGCTTCGACGCTTCCGCGCCTGCATGGACGTTTCCGCGCCTGCTTGGACGCTTTCGCGCCTGCTTGGTCGCTTCCGCGCCTATATGGATGCTTCCGCGCCTGCGTGGACGCTTCCGCGCCTGCTTGGACTCCTCTGCGCCTTCTTGCATGCTTCCGCCCCTGCTTGGACGTTTCCCCGCCTGCTTGGACGCTTCCGCGCCTGCTTGGACAATTCTGCGCCTTCTTGCATGCTTCCACGCCTGCTTGGACGCTACCGCGCCTGCTTGGACGCTTCCGCGCCTGCATGGACGCTTCCGCGCCTGCTTGGACGCTTTCGCGCCTGCTTGGTCGCTTCCGCGCCTATATGGATGCTTCCGCGCCTGCGTGGACGCTTCCGCGCCTGCTTGGACTCCTCTGCGCCTTCTTGCATGCTTCCGCGCCTGCTTGGACGTTTCCGCGCCTGCTTGGACGCTACCGCGCCTGCTTGGACGCTTCCGCGACTGCTAGGACGCTTCCGCGCCTGCTTGGACTCTTCTGCGCCTTCTTGCATGCTGCCGCGCCTACTTGGACGTTTCCGCGCCTGCTTGTACGCTACCGCGCCTGCTTGGACGCTTCCGCGACTGCTTGGACGCTTCCGCGCCTGGTTGGACGCTACCGCGCCTGCTTCGACGCTTCCGCGACTGCTTGGACGCTTCCGCGCCTGCTTTGACTCTTCTGCGCCTTCTTGCATGCTTCCGCGCCTGCTTGGACGTTTCCGCGCCAGCTTGGACGCTACCGCGCCTGCATGGACGCTTCCGCGACTGCTTGGACGCTTCCGCGCCTGCTTGGACTCATCTGCGCCTTCTTGCATGCTGCCGCGCCTGCTTGGACGCTTCCGCGCCTGCTTGGACGCTACCGCGCCTGCTTGGACGCTTCCGCGACTGTTTGGACGCTTCCGCGCCTGGTTGGACGCTTCCGCGCCTGCTTGCATGCTTCCCCGCCTGCTTGGACGCTTCCGCGCCTGCTTGGACGCTTCCGCGACTACTTGGACGCTTCCGCGCCTGGTTGGACGCTACCGCGCCTGCTTCGACGCTTCCGCGACTGCTTGGACGCTTCCGCGCCTGCTTTGACTCTTCTGCGCCTTCTTGCATGCTTCCGCGCCTGCTTGGACGTTTCCGCGCCAGCTTGGACGCTACCGCGCCTGCTTGGACGCTTCCGCGACTGCTTGGACGCTTCCGCGCCTGCTTGGACTCATCTGCGCCTTCTTGCATGCTACCGCACCTGCTTGGACGCTTCCGCGCCTGCTTGGACGCTACCGCGCCTGCTTGGACGCTTCCGCGACTGCTAGGACGCTTCCGCGCCTGCTTGGACTCTTCTGCGCCTTCTTGCATGCTTCCGCGCCTGCTTGGAGGTTTCCGCGCCTGCTTGGACGCTACCGCGCCTGCTTGGACGCTTCCGCGCCTGCTTGGACTCTTCTGCGCCTTCTTGCATGCTGCCGCGCCTACTTGGACGTTTCCGCGCCTGCTTGGACGCTTCCGCGCCTGCTTGCATGCTTCCGCGCCTGCTTGGACGTTTCCGCGCCTGCTTGGACGCTACCGCGCCTGCTTGGACCCTACCGCGCCTGCTTGGACTCTTCTACGCCTTTTTGCATGCTTCCGCGCCTGCTTGGACGTTTCCGCGCCTGCTTGGACTCTTCTACGCCTTTTTGCATGCTTCCGCGCCTGCTTGGACGCTTCCGCGCCTGCTTGGACGCTTCCACGCCTGCTTGGACGCTTCCGCGCCTGCTTGGACGCTTCCGCGCCTGCTTGGACTCTTCCGCGCCTGGTTGGACGCGTCTGCGCCTGCTTCGACCCTTCCGCGCCTGCTTGGTCTCTTCCGCGCCTGCTTGGACGCTTCCGCGCCTGCTTGGACGCTTCTGCGCATGTATGGATGCTTCCGCGCCTGCTTGGACGCTTCCGCGCCTGCTTGGACGCTTCCGCGACTGCTTGGACGCTTCCGCGCCTGCTTGCACGCTTTCGCGCCTGCTTGGACGCTTCCGCGCCTGCTTGGACGCTTCCACGCCTGCTTGGACGCTTCCGCGCCTGCTTGGACGCTTCCGCGCCTGCTTGGACTCTTCCGCGCCTGGTTGGACGCTTCTGCGCCTGCTTCGACTCTTCCGCGCCTGCTTGGACTCTTCCGCGCCTGCTTGGACGCTTCCGCGCCTGCTTGGACGCTTCTGCGCATGTATGGATGCTTCCGCGCCTGCTTGGACGCTTCCGCGCCTGCTTGGACGCTTCCGCGACTGCTTGGACGCTTCCGCGCCTGCTTGCACGCTTTCGCGCCTGCTTGGACGCTTTCGCGCCTGATTGGACTCTTCAGCGCCTCCTTGCATTTTTCCGCGCCTGCTTGGACGCTTCCACGCCTGCTTGCACGCTTCCGCGCCAGCTTGGACGCTACCGCGCCTGCTTGGACGCTTCCGCGCCTGCTTGCACAGTTCTGCGCCTGCTTGGACGCTTCCGGGTCTGCTTGGACGCTTCCGCGCCTGCTTGGACGCTTCCGCGCCTGCTTGGACGCTTCCGCGCCTGCTTGGACGCTTTCGCGCCTGCTTGGTCGCTTCCGCGCCTATATGGATGCTTCCGCGCCTGCGTGGACGCTTCCGCGCCTGCTTGGACTCCTCTGCGCCTTCTTGCATGCTTCCGCGCCTACTTGGACGTTTCCGCACCTGCTTCGACGCTTCCGCGCCTGCTTGGACGCTACCGCGCCTGCTTGGACGCTTCCGCGCCTGCTTGGACTCTTCTGCGCCTTCTTGCATGCTACCGCGCCTACTTGGACGTTTCCGCGCCTGCTTGGACGCTTCCGCGCCTGCTTGGACTCTTCTGCGTCTTCTTGCATGCTTCCGCGCCTGCTTGGACTCTTCTACGTCTTCTTGCATGCTTCCGCGCCTGCTTGGACGTTTCCGCGCCTGCTTGAACGCTTCCGCGACTGCTTGGACGCTTCCGCGCCTGCTTGGACTCTTCTGCGCCTTCTTGCATGCTGCCGCGCCTACTTGGACGTTTCCGCGCCTGCTTGGACGCTTCCGCGCCTGCTTGCATGCTTCCCCGCCTGCTTGGACGCTTCCGCGCCTGCTTGGACTATTCTGCATCTTCTTGCAAGCTTCCGCGCCTGCTTGGACGCTACCGCGCCAGCTTGGACGCTACCGCGCCTGCTTGGACGCTGCCGCGCCTGCCTGGACGCTTCCGCGCCTGCTTGGACGCTTCCGCGACAGCTTGGACGCTTCCGCGCCTGCTAGGACGCTTCCGCGACTGCTTGGTCGCTTCCGCGCCTGCTTGGACGCTTCCGCGCCTATATGGATGCTCCCGCGCCTGCTTGGACGCTTCCGCGCCTGCTTGGACTCTTCTGCTCCTTCTTGCATGCTTCCGCGCCTACTTGGACGTTTCCGCGCCTGCTTGGACGCTTCCGCGCCTGCTTGGACGCTTCCGCGACTGCTTGGACGCTTCCGCGCCTGCTTGCACGCTTCCGCGCCTGCTTGGACGCTTTCGCGCCTGATTGGACTCTTCTGCGCCTTCTTGCATGCTTCCGCCCCTACTTGAACGTTCTCGCGCCTGCCTGGACGCTTCCGCGCCTGCTTGGACGCTTCCGCGACAGCTTGAACGCTTCCGCGCCTGCTAGGACGCTTCCGCGACTGCTTGGTCGCTTCCGCGCCTGCTGGAACTCTTCCGCGCCTTCTTGCACGGTTCCGCGCCTGCTTGGACTCTTCTGCGCCTGCTTGGACTCTTCCGCGCATGCTTGGACGCTTCCGCGCCTGCTTGGATGCTTCCGCGCCTGCTTGGACGCTTCCGCGCCTATATGGATGCTTCCGCGCCTGCTTGGACGCTTCTGCGCCTTCTTGCACGGTTCCGCGCCTGCTTGGACGGTTTCGCGCCTGCTTGGACGCTTCCGCGCCTGCTTGGACTCTTCTGCGCCTTCTTGCATGCTTCTGCGACTGCTTGGACGTTTCAGCGCCTGCTTGGACGCTTCCACGCCTGCTTGGACGCTTCCGCGCCTGCTTGGAAGCTTCCGCGCCTGCTTGGACTCTTCCGCGCCTGCTTGGACTCTTCTGCGCCTTCTTGCATGCTTCTGCGACTGCTTGGACGTTTCAGCGCCTGCTTGGACGCTGCCGCGCCTGCTTGGACGCTTCCGCGACTGCTTGGACGTTTCCGTGTCTGCTTGGACGCTTCCGCGCCTGCTTGGACTCTTCTGCGCCTTCTTGCATGCTTCCGCGCCTGCTTGCAGAGTGCTGCGCCTGCTTGGACGCTTCCGCGCCTGCTTGGACGCTTCCGCGCCTGCTTGGACGCTTTCGCGCCTGATTGGACTCTTCTGCGCCTTCTTGCATGGTTCCGCGCCTGCTTGGACGCTTCCGCGCCTGCTTGGACGCTTCCGCGCCTGCTTGGACGCTTCCGCGCCTGCTTGGACGCTTCCGCGCCTGCTTGGACGCTTCCACGCCTGCTTGGACGCTTCCGCGCCTGCTTGGACGCTTCCGCGCCTGCTTGGACTCTTCCGCGCCTGGTTGGACGCGTCTGCGCCTGCTTCGACCCTTCCGCGCCTGCTTGGTCTCTTCCGCGCCTGCTTGGACGCTTCCGCGCCTGCTTGGACGCTTCTGCGCATGTATGGATGCTTCCGCGCCTGCTTGGACGCTTCCGCGCCTGCTTGGACGCTTCCGCGACTGCTTGGACGCTTCCGCGCCTGCTTGCACGCTTTCGCGCCTGCTTGGACGCTTCCGCGCCTGCTTGGACGCTTCCACGCCTGCTTGGACGCTTCCGCGCCTGCTTGGACGCTTCCGCGCCTGCTTGGACTCTTCCGCGCCTGGTTGGACGCTTCTGCGCCTGCTTCGACTCTTCCGCGCCTGCTTGGACTCTTCCGCGCCTGCTTGGACGCTTCCGCGCCTGCTTGGACGCTTCTGCGCATGTATGGATGCTTCCGCGCCTGCTTGGACGCTTCCGCGCCTGCTTGGACGCTTCCGCGACTGCTTGGACGCTTCCGCGCCTGCTTGCACGCTTTCGCGCCTGCTTGGACGCTTTCGCACCTGATTGGACTCTTCAGCGCCTCCTTGCATTTTTCCGCGCCTGCTTGGACGCTTCCACGCCTGCTTGCACGCTTCCGCGCCAGCTTGGACGCTACCGCGCCTGCTTGGACGCTTCCGCGCCTGCTTGCACAGTTCTGCGCCTGCTTGGACGCTTCCGGGTCTGCTTGGACGCTTCCGCGCCTGCTTGGACGCTTCCGCGCCTGCTTGGACGCTTCCGCGCCTGCTTGGACGCTTCCACGCCTGCTTGGACGCTTCCGCGCCTGCTTGGACGCTTCCGCGCCTGCTTGGACTCTTCCGCGCCTGGTTGGACGCTTCTGCGCCTGCTTCGACTCTTCCGCGCCTGCTTGGACTCTTCCGCGCCTGCTTGGACGCTTCCGCGCCTGCTTGGACGCTTCCGCGCCTGCTTGGACTCTTCCGCGCCTGGTTGGACGCTTCTGCGCCTGCTTCGACTCTTCCGCGCCTGCTTGGACTCTTCCGCGCCTGCTTGGACGCTTCCGCGCCTGCTTGGACGCTTCTGCGCATGTATGGATGCTTCCGCGCCTGCTTGGACGCTTCCGCGCCTGCTTGGACGCTTCCGCGACTGCTTGGACGCTTCCGCGCCTGCTTGCACGCTTTCGCGCCTGCTTGGACGCTTTCGCGCCTGATTGGACTCTTCTGCGTCTTCTTGCATGCTTCCGCGCCTGCTTGGACTCTTCTACGTCTTCTTGCATGCTTCCGCGCCTGCTTGGACGTTTCCGCGCCTGCTTGGACGCTTCCGCGACTGCTTGGACGCTTCCGCGCCTGCTAGGACTCTTCTGCGCCTGCTTGGACTCTTCTGCGCCTTCTTGCATGCTTCCGCGCCTACTTGGACGTTTCCGCGCCTGCTTGGACTCTACCGCGCCTGTTTGGACGCTTCCGCGCCTGCTTGGACGCTTCCGCGACTGCTTGGACTCTTCCGCGCCTGCTTGGACTCTTCTGCGCCTGCTTGGACGCTTCCGCGACTGCTTGGACGCTACCGCGACTGCTTGGACGCTTCCGCGCCTGCTTGAACGCTTCCGCGACTGCTTGGACGCTTCCGCGCCTGCTTGGACTCTTCTGCGCCTTCTTGCATGCTGCCGCGCCTACTTGGACGTTTCCGCGCCTGCTTGGACGCTTCCGCGCCGGCTTGCATGCTTCCCCGCCTGCTTGGACGCTTCCGCGCCTGCTTGGACTATTCTGCATCTTCTTGCAAGCTTCCGCGCCTGCTTGGACGCTACCGCGCCAGCTTGGACGCTACCGCGCCTGCTTGGACGCTGCCGCGCCTGCTTGGACGCTGCCGCGCCTGCTTGGACGCTTCCGCGCCTGCTTGGACGCTTCCACGCCTGCTTGGACGCTTCCGCGCCTGCTTGGACTCTTCCGCGCCTGCTTGGACGCTTCCGCGCCTGCTTGGACGCTTCCGCGCCTGCTTGGACGCTTCCGCGCCTGCTTGGACGCTTCCACGCCTGCTTGGACGCTTCCGCGCCTGCTTGGACGCTTCCGCGCCTGCTTGGACTCTTCCGCGCCTGGTTGGACGCGTCTGCGCCTGCTTCGACTCTTCCGCGCCTGCTTGGTCTCTTCCGCGCCTGCTTGGACGCTTCCGCGCCTGCTTGGACGCTTCTGCGCATGTATGGATGCTTCCGCGCCTGCTTGGACGCTGCCGCGCCTGCTTGGACGCTGCCGCGCCTGCTTGGACGCTTCCGCAACTGCTTGGACGCTTCCGCGCCTGGTTGGACGCTACCGCGCCTGCTTGCATGCTTCCCCGCCTGCTTGGACGCTTCCGCGCCTGCTTGGACTCTTCTGCGTCTTCTTGCATGCTTCCGCGCCTGCTTGGACGTTTCCGCGCCTGCTTGGACGCTACCGCGCCTGCTTGGACGCTACCGCGCCTGCTTGGACGCTTCCGCGACTGTTTGGACGCTTCCGCGCCTGCTTGCATGCTTCCCCGCCTGCTTGGACGCTTCCGCGCCTGCTTGGACGCTTCCGCGCCTGCTTGGACTCTTCTGCTCCTTCTTGCATGCTTCCGCGCCTACTTGGACGTTTCCGCGCCTGCTTGGACGCTTCCGCGACTGCTTGGACGCTTCCGCGCCTGCTTGCACGCTTCCGCGCCTGCTTGGACGCTATCGCGCCTGATTGGACTCTTCTGCGCCTTCTTGCATGCTTCCGCCCCTACTTGAACGTTCTCGCGCCTGCCTGGACGTTTCCGCGCCTGCTTGGACGCTTCCGCGACAGCTTGGACGCTTCCGCGCCTGCTAGGACGCTTCCGCGACTGCTTGGTCGCTTCCGCGCCTGCTTGGACGCTTCCGCGCCTATATGGATGCTCCCGCGCCTGCTTGGACGCTTCCGCGCCTGCTTGGACTCTTCTGCTCCTTCTTGCATGCTTCCGCGCCTACTTGGACGTTTCCGCGCCTGCTTGGACGCTTCCGCGCCTGCTTGGACGCTTCCGCGACTGCTTGGACGCTTCCGCGCCTGCTTGCACGCTTCCGCGCCTGCTTGGACGCTTCCACGCCTGCTTGGACGCTTCCGCGCCTGCTTGGACGCTTCCGCGCCTGCTTGGACTCTTCCGCGCCTGGTTGGACGCTTCTGCGCCTGCTTCGACTCTTCCGCGCCTGCTTGGACTCTTCCGCGCCTGCTTGGACGCTTCCGCGCCTGCTTGGACGCTTCTGCGCATGTATGGATGCTTCCGCGCCTGCTTGGACGCTTCCGCGCCTGCTTGGACGCTTCCGCGACTGCTTGGACGCTTCCGCGCCTGCTTGCACGCTTTCGCGCCTGCTTGGACGCTTTCGCGCCTGATTGGACTCTTCAGCGCCTCCTTGCATTTTTCCGCGCCTGCTTGGACGCTTCCACGCCTGCTTGCACGCTTCCGCGCCAGCTTGGACGCTACCGCGCCTGCTTGGACGCTTCCGCGCCTGCTTGCACAGTTCTGCGCCTGCTTGGACGCTTCCGGGTCTGCTTGGACGCTTCCGCGTCTGCTTGGACGCTTCCGCGCCTGCTTGGACGCTTCCGCGCCTGCTTGGACGCTTCCACGCCTGCTTGGACGCTTCCGCGCCTGCTTGGACGCTTCCGCGCCTGCTTGGACTCTTCCGCGCCTGGTTGGACGCTTCTGCGCCTGCTTCGACTCTTCCGCGCCTGCTTGGACTCTTCCGCGCCTGCTTGGACGCTTCCGCGCCTGCTTGGACGCTTCCGCGCCTGCTTGGACTCTTCCGCGCCTGGTTGGACGCTTCTGCGCCTGCTTCGACTCTTCCGCGCCTGCTTGGACTCTTCCGCGCCTGCTTGGACGCTTCCGCGCCTGCTTGGACGCTTCTGCGCATGTATGGATGCTTCCGCGCCTGCTTGGACGCTTCCGCGCCTGCTTGGACGCTTCCGCGACTGCTTGGACGCTTCCGCGCCTGCTTGCACGCTTTCGCGCCTGCTTGGACGCTTTCGCGCCTGATTGGACTCTTCTGCGTCTTCTTGCATGCTTCCGCGCCTGCTTGGACTCTTCCGCGCCTGGTTGGACGCTTCTGCGCCTGCTTCGACTCTTCCGCGCCTGCTTGGACTCTTCCGCGCCTGCTTGGACGCTTCCGCGCCTGCTTGGACGCTTCTGCGCATGTATGGATGCTTCCGCGCCTGTTTGGACGCTTCCGCGCCTGCTTGGACGCTTCCGCGACTGCTTGGACTCTTCCGCGCCTGCTTGGACTCTTCTGCGCCTGCTTGGACGCTTCCGCGACTGCTTGGACGCTACCGCGACTGCTTGGACGCTTCCGCGCCTGCTTGAACGCTTCCGCGACTGCTTGGACGCTTCCGCGCCTGCTTGGACTCTTCTGCGCCTTCTTGCATGCTGCCGCGCCTACTTGGACGTTTCCGCGCCTGCTTGGACGCTTCCGCGCCGGCTTGCATGCTTCCCCGCCTGCTTGGACGCTTCCGCGCCTGCTTGGACTATTCTGCATCTTCTTGCAAGCTTCCGCGCCTGCTTGGACGCTACCGCGCCAGCTTGGACGCTACCGCGCCTGCTTGGACGCTGCCGCGCCTGCTTGGACGCTGCCGCGCCTGCTTGGACGCTTCCGCAACTGCTTGGACGCTTCCGCGCCTGGTTGGACGCTACCGCGCCTGCTTGCATGCTTCCCCGCCTGCTTGGACGCTTCCGCGCCTGCTTGGACTCTTCTGCGTCTTCTTGCATGCTTCCGCGCCTGCTTGGACGTTTCCGCGCCTGCTTGGACGCTACCGCGCCTGCTTGGACGCTACCGCGCCTGCTTGGACGCTTCCGCGACTGTTTGGACGCTTCCGCGCCTGCTTGCATGCTTCCCCGCCTGCTTGGACGCTTCCGCGCCTGCTTGGACGCTTCCGCGCCTGCTTGGACTCTTCTGCTCCTTCTTGCATGCTTCCGCGCCTACTTGGACGTTTCCGCGCCTGCTTGGACGCTTCCGCGACTGCTTGGACGCTTCCGCGCCTGCTTGCACGCTTCCGCGCCTGCTTGGACGCTATCGCGCCTGATTGGACTCTTCTGCGCCTTCTTGCATGCTTCCGCCCCTACTTGAACGTTCTCGCGCCTGCCTGGACGCTTCCGCGCCTGCTTGGACGCTTCCGCGACAGCTTGGACGCTTCCGCGCCTGCTAGGACGCTTCCGCGACTGCTTGGTCGCTTCCGCGCCTGCTTGGACGCTTCCGCGCCTATATGGATGCTCCCGCGCCTGCTTGGACGCTTCCGCGCCTGCTTGGACTCTTCTGCTCCTTCTTGCATGCTTCCGCGCCTACTTGGACGTTTCCGCGCCTGCTTGGACGCTTCCGCGCCTGCTTGGACGCTTCCGCGACTGCTTGGACGCTTCCGCGCCTGCTTGCACGCTTCCGCGCCTGCTTGGACGCTTTCGCGCCTGATTGGACTCTTCTGCGCCTTCTTGCATGCTTCCGCCCCTACTTGAACGCTCTCGCGCCTGCCTGGACGCTTCCGCGCCTGCTTGGACGCTTCCGCGCCTGCTTGGACGCTTCCGCGACTGCTTGGACGCTTCCGCGCCTGCTTGGACGCTTCCGCGACTGCTTGGACGCTTTCGCGCCTGATTGGACTCTTCTGCGCCTTCTTGCATGGTTCCGCGCCTGCTTGGACGCTTCCGCGCCTGCTTGGACGCTTCCGCGCCTGCTTGGACGCTTCCGCGCCTGCTTGGACGCTTCCGCGCCTGCTTGGACGCTTCCACGCCTGCTTGGACGCTTCCGCGCCTGCTTGCACAGTTCTGCGCCTGCTTGGACGCTTCCGCGCCTGGTTGGACGCTTCGGCGCCTGCTTCGACTCTTCCGCGCCTGCTTGGACTCTTCCGCGCCTGCTTGGACGCTTCCGCGCCTGGTTGGACGCTTCGGCGCCTGCTTCGACTCTTCCGCGCCTGCTTGGACTCTTCCGCGACTGCTTGGACGCTTCCGCGCCTGCTTGAACGCTTCCGCGACTGCTTGGACGCTTCCGCGCCTGCTTGGACTCTTCTGCGCCTTCTTGCATGCTGCCGCGCCTACTTGGACGTTTCCGCGCCTGCTTGGACGCTTCCGCGCCGGCTTGCATGCTTCCCCGCCTGCTTGGACGCTTCCGCGCCTGCTTGGACGCTTCCGCGCCTGCTTGGACTCTTCTGCTCCTTCTTGCATGCTTCCGCGCCTACTTGGACGTTTCCGCGCCTGCTTGGACGCTTCCGCGACTGCTTGGACGCTTCCGCGCCTGCTTGCACGCTTCCGCGCCTGCTTGGACGCTATCGCGCCTGATTGGACTCTTCTGCGCCTTCTTGCATGCTTCCGCCCCTACTTGAACGTTCTCGCGCCTGCCTGGACGCTTCCGCGCCTGCTTGGACGCTTCCGCGACAGCTTGGACGCATCCGCGCCTGCTAGGACGCTTCCGCGACTGCTTGGTCGCTTCCGCGCCTGCTTGGACGCTTCCGCGCCTATATGGATGCTCCCGCGCCTGCTTGGACGCTTCCGCGCCTGCTTGGACTCTTCTGCTCCTTCTTGCATGCTTCCGCGCCTACTTGGACGTTTCCGCGCCTGCTTGGACGCTTCCGCGCCTGCTTGGACGCTTCCGCGACTGCTTGGACGCTTCCGCGCCTGCTTGCACGCTTCCGCGCCTGCTTGGACGCTTTCGCGCCTGATTGGACTCTTCTGCGCCTTCTTGCATGCTTCCGCCCCTACTTGAACGCTCTCGCGCCTGCCTGGACGCTTCCGCGCCTGCTTGGACGCTTCCGCGCCTGCTTGGACGCTTCCGCGACTGCTTGGACGCTTTCGCGCCTGATTGGACTCTTCTGCGCCTTCTTGCATGGTTCCGCGCCTGCTTGGACGCTTCCGCGCCTGCTTGGACGCTTCCGCGCCTGCTTGGACGCTTCCGCGCCTGCTTGGACGCTTCCGCGCCTGCTTGGACGCTTCCACGCCTGCTTGGACGCTTCCGCGCCTGCTTGCACAGTTCTGCGCCTGCTTGGACGCTTCCGGGTCTGCTTGGACGCTTCCGCGCCTGCTTGGACGCTTCCGCGCCTGCTTGGACTCTTCCGCGCCTGGTTGGACGCGTCTGCGCCTGCTTCGACTCTTCCGCGCCTGCTTGGTCTCTTCCGCGCCTGCTTGGACGCTTCCGCGCCTGCTTGGACGCTTCTGCGCATGTATGGATGCTTCCGCGCCTGCTTGGACGCTTCCGCGCCTGCTTGGACGCTTCCGCGCCTGGTTGGACGCTTCGGCGCCTGCTTCGACTCTTCCGCGCCTGCTTGGACTCTTCCGCGCCTGCTTGGACGCTTCCGGGTCTGCTTGGACGCTTCCGCGCCTGCTTGGACGCTTCCGCGCCTGCTTGGACGCTTCCGCGCCTGCTTGGACGCTTCCGCGCCTGCTTGGACGCTTCCGCGCCTGCTTGGACGCTTCCGCGCCTGCTTGGACGCTTCCACGCCTGCTTGGACGCTTCCGCGCCTGCTTGGACGCTTCCGCGCCTGCTTGGACTCTTCCGCGCCTGGTTGGACGCTTCTGCGCCTGCTTCGACTCTTCCGCGCCTGCTTGGACTCTTCTGCGCCTGCTTGGACGCTTCCGCGACTGCTTGGACGCTACCGCGACTGCTTGGACGCTTCCGCGCCTGCTTGAACGCTTCCGCGACTGCTTGGACGCTTCCGCGCCTGCTTGGACTCTTCTGCGCCTTCTTGCATGCTGCCGCGCCTACTTGGACGTTTCCGCGCCTGCTTGGACGCTTCCGCGCCGGCTTGCATGCTTCCCCGCCTGCTTGGACGCTTCCGCGCCTGCTTGGACGCTTCCGCGCCTGCTTGGACTCTTCTGCTCCTTCTTGCATGCTTCCGCGCCTACTTGGACGTTTCCGCGCCTGCTTGGACGCTTCCGCGACTGCTTGGACGCTTCCGCGCCTGCTTGCACGCTTCCGCGCCTGCTTGGACGCTATCGCGCCTGATTGGACTCTTCTGCGCCTTCTTGCATGCTTCCGCCCCTACTTGAACGTTCTCGCGCCTGCCTGGACGCTTCCGCGCCTGCTTGGACGCTTCCGCGACAGCTTGGACGCTTCCGCGCCTGCTAGGACGCTTCCGCGACTGCTTGGTCGCTTCCGCGCCTGCTTGGACGCTTCCGCGCCTATATGGATGCTCCCGCGCCTGCTTGGACGCTTCCGCGCCTGCTTGGACTCTTCTGCTCCTTCTTGCATGCTTCCGCGCCTACTTGGACGTTTCCGCGCCTGCTTGGACGCTTCCGCGCCTGCTTGGACGCTTCCGCGACTGCTTGGACGCTTCCGCGCCTGCTTGCACGCTTCCGCGCCTGCTTGGACGCTTTCGCGCCTGATTGGACTCTTCTGCGCCTTCTTGCATGCTTCCGCCCCTACTTGAACGCTCTCGCGCCTGCCTGGACGCTTCCGCGCCTGCTTGGACGCTTCCGCGCCTGCTTGGACGCTTCCGCGACTGCTTGGACGCTTTCGCGCCTGATTGGACTCTTCTGCGCCTTCTTGCATGGTTCCGCGCCTGCTTGGACGCTTCCGCGCCTGCTTGGACGCTTCCGCGCCTGCTTGGACGCTTCCGCGCCTGCTTGGACGCTTCCGCGCCTGCTTGGACGCTTCCACGCCTGCTTGGACGCTTCCGCGCCTGCTTGCACAGTTCTGCGCCTGCTTGGACGCTTCCGGGTCTGCTTGGACGCTTCCGCGCCTGCTTGGACGCTTCCGCGCCTGCTTGGACGCTTCCGCGCCTGCTTGGACGCTTCCGCGCCTGCTTGGACGCTTCCACGCCTGCTTGGACGCTTCCGCGCCTGCTTGGACGCTTCCGCGCCTGCTTGGACTCTTCCGCGCCTGGTTGGACGCGTCTGCGCCTGCTTCGACTCTTCCGCGCCTGCTTGGTCTCTTCCGCGCCTGCTTGGACGCTTCCGCGCCTGCTTGGACGCTTCTGCGCATGTATGGATGCTTCCGCGCCTGCTTGGACGCTTCCGCGCCTGCTTGGACGCTTCCGCGCCTGGTTGGACGCTTCGGCGCCTGCTTCGACTCTTCCGCGCCTGCTTGGACTCTTCCGCGCCTGCTTGGACGCTTCCGCGCCTGCTTGGACGCTTCTGCGCATGTATGGATGCTTCCGCGCCTGCTTGGACGCTTCCGCGCCTGCTTGGACGCTTCCGCGACTGCTTGGACGCTTCCGCGCCTGCTTGCACGCTTTCGCGCCTGCTTGGACGCTTTCGCGCCTGATTGGACTCTTCTGCGCCTCCTTGCATTTTTCCGCGCCTGCTTGGACGCTTCCACGCCTGCTTGCACGCTTCCGCGCCAGCTTGGACGCTACCGCGCCTGCTTGGACGCTTCCGCGCCTGCTTGGACGCTTCCACGCCTGCTTGGACGCTTCCACGCCTGCTTGGACGCTTCCGCGCCTGCTTGCACAGTTCTGCGCCTGCTTGGACGCTTCCGGGTCTGCTTGGACGCTTCCGCGCCTGCTTGGACGCTTCCGCGCCTGCTTGGACGCTTCCGCGCCTGCTTGGACGCTTCCACGCCTGCTTGGACGCTTCCGCGCCTGCTTGGACGCTTCCGCGCCTGCTTGGACTCTTCCGCGCCTGGTTGGACGCTTCTGCGCCTGCTTCGACTCTTCCGCGCCTGCTTGGACTCTTCCGCGCCTGCTTGGACGCTTCCGCGCCTGCTTGGACGCTTCTGCGCATGTATGGATGCTTCCGCGCCTGCTTGGACGCTTCCGCGCCTGCTTGGACGCTTCCGCGACTGCTTGGACGCTTCCGCGCCTGCTTGCACGCTTCCGCGCCTGCTTGGACGCTTTCGCGCCTGATTGGACTCTTCTGCGCCTTCTTGCATGCTTCCGCCCCTACTTGAACGTTCTCGCGCCTGCCTGGACGCTTCCGCGCCTTCTTGCATGCTTCCGCGCCTGCTTGCAGGGTGCTGCGCCTGCTTGGACGCTTCCGCGCCTGCTTGGACGCTTTCGCGCCTGATTGGACTCTTCTGCGCCTTCTTGCATGGTTCCGCGCCTGCTTGGACGCTTCCGCGCCTGCTTGGACGCTTCCGCGCCTGCTTGGACGCTTCCGCGCCTGCTTGGACGCTTCCGCGCCTGCTTGGACGCTTCCACGCCTGCTTGGACGCTTCCGCGCCTGCTTGGACGCTTCCGCGCCTGCTTGGACTCTTCCGCGCCTGGTTGGACGCGTCTGCGCCTGCTTCGACTCTTCCGCGCCTGCTTGGTCTCTTCCGCGCCTGCTTGGACGCTTCCGCGCCTGCTTGGACGCTTCTGCGCATGTATGGATGCTTCCGCGCCTGCTTGGACGCTTCCGCGCCTGCTTGGACGCTTCCGCGACTGCTTGGACGCTTCCGCGCCTGCTTGCACGCTTTCGCGCCTGCTTGGACGCTTCCGCGCCTGCTTGGACGCTTCTGCGCATGTATGGATGCTTCCGCGCCTGCTTGGACGCTTCCGCGCCTGCTTGGACGCTTCCGCGACTGCTTGGACGCTTCCGCGCCTGCTTGCACGCTTTCGCGCCTGCTTGGACGCTTTCGCGCCTGATTGGACTCTTCTGCGCCTCCTTGCATTTTTCCGCGCCTGCTTGGACGCTTCCACGCCTGCTTGCACGCTTCCGCGCCAGCTTGGAGGCTACCGCGCCTGCTTGGACGCTTCCGCGCCTGCTTGCACAGTTCTGCGCCTGCTTGGACGCTTCCGCGCCTGCTAGGACGCTTCCGCGACTGCTTGGTCGCTTCCGCGCCTGCTTGGACGCTTCCGCGCCTATATGGATGCTCCCGCGCCTGCTTGGACGCTTCCGCGCCTGCTTGGACTCTTCTGCTCCTTCTTGCATGCTTCCGCGCCTACTTGGACGTTTCCGCGCCTGCTTGGACGCTTCCGCGCCTGCTTGGACGCTTCCGCGACTGCTTGGACGCTTCCGCGCCTGCTTGCACGCTTCCGCGCCTGCTTGGACGCTTTCGCGCCTGATTGGACTCTTCTGCGCCTTCTTGCATGCTTCCGCCCCTACTTGAACGCTCTCGCGCCTGCCTGGACGCTTCCGCGCCTGCTTGGACGCTTCCGCGCCTGCTTGGACGCTTCCGCGACTGCTTGGACGCTTCCGCGCCTGCTTGGACGCTTCCGCGACTGCTTGGACGCTTTCGCGCCTGATTGGACTCTTCTGCGCCTTCTTGCATGGTTCCGCGCCTGCTTGGACGCTTCCGCGCCTGCTTGGACGCTTCCGCGCCTGCTTGGACGCTTCCGCGCCTGCTTGGACGCTTCCGCGCCTGCTTGGACGCTTCCACGCCTGCTTGGACGCTTCCGCGCCTGCTTGCACAGTTCTGCGCCTGCTTGGACGCTTCCGGGTCTGCTTGGACGCTTCCGCGCCTGCTTGGACGCTTCCGCGCCTGCTTGGACGCTTCCGCGCCTGCTTGGACGCTTCCGCGCCTGCTTGGACGCTTCCACGCCTGCTTGGACGCTTCCGCGCCTGCTTGGACGCTTCCGCGCCTGCTTGGACTCTTCCGCGCCTGGTTGGACGCGTCTGCGCCTGCTTCGACTCTTCCGCGCCTGCTTGGTCTCTTCCGCGCCTGCTTGGACGCTTCCGCGCCTGCTTGGACGCTTCTGCGCATGTATGGATGCTTCCGCGCCTGCTTGGACGCTTCCGCGCCTGCTTGGACGCTTCCGCGCCTGGTTGGACGCTTCTGCGCCTGCTTCGACTCTTCCGCGCCTGCTTGGACTCTTCCGCGCCTGCTTGGACGCTTCCGCGCCTGCTTGGACGCTTCTGCGCATGTATGGATGCTTCCGCGCCTGCTTGGACGCTTCCGCGCCTGCTTGGACGCTTCCGCGACTGCTTGGACGCTTCCGCGCCTGCTTGCACGCTTTCGCGCCTGCTTGGACGCTTTCGCGCCTGATTGGACTCTTCTGCGCCTCCTTGCATTTTTCCGCGCCTGCTTGGACGCTTCCACGCCTGCTTGCACGCTTCCGCGCCAGCTTGGACGCTACCGCGCCTGCTTGGACGCTTCCGCGCCTGCTTGGACGCTTCCACGCCTGCTTGGACACTTCCACGCCTGCTTGGACGCTTCCGCGCCTGCTTGCACAGTTCTGCGCCTGCTTGGACGCTTCCGGGTCTGCTTGGACGCTTCCGCGCCTGCTTGGACGCTTCCGCGCCTGCTTGGACGCTTCCGCGCCTGCTTGGACGCTTCCACGCCTGCTTGGACGCTTCCGCGCCTGCTTGGACGCTTCCGCGCCTGCTTGGACTCTTCCGCGCCTGGTTGGACGCTTCTGCGCCTGCTTCGACTCTTCCGCGCCTGCTTGGACTCTTCCGCGCCTGCTTGGACGCTTCCGCGCCTGCTTGGACGCTTCTGCGCATGTATGGATGCTTCCGCGCCTGCTTGGACGCTTCCGCGCCTGCTTGGACGCTTCCGCGACTGCTTGGACGCTTCCGCGCCTGCTTGCACGCTTCCGCGCCTGCTTGGACGCTTTCGCGCCTGATTGGACTCTTCTGCGCCTTCTTGCATGCTTCCGCCCCTACTTGAACGTTCTCGCGCCTGCCTGGACGCTTCCGCGCCTTCTTGCATGCTTCCGCGCCTGCTTGCAGGGTGCTGCGCCTGCTTGGACGCTTCCGCGCCTGCTTGGACGCTTTCGCGCCTGATTGGACTCTTCTGCGCCTTCTTGCATGGTTCCGCGCCTGCTTGGACGCTTCCGCGCCTGCTTGGACGCTTCCGCGCCTGCTTGGACGCTTCCGCGCCTGCTTGGACGCTTCCGCGCCTGCTTGGACGCTTCCACGCCTGCTTGGACGCTTCCGCGCCTGCTTGGACGCTTCCGCGCCTGCTTGGACTCTTCCGCGCCTGGTTGGACGCGTCTGCGCCTGCTTCGACTCTTCCGCGCCTGCTTGGTCTCTTCGGCGCCTGCTTGGACGCTTCCGCGCCTGCTTGGACGCTTCTGCGCATGTATGGATGCTTCCGCGCCTGCTTGGACGCTTCCGCGCCTGCTTGGACGCTTCCGCGACTGCTTGGACGCTTCCGCGCCTGCTTGCACGCTTTCGCGCCTGCTTGGACGCTTCCGCGCCTGCTTGGACGCTTCCACGCCTGCTTGGACGCTTCCGCGCCTGCTTGGACGCTTCCGCGCCTGCTTGGACTCTTCCGCGCCTGGTTGGACGCTTCTGCGCCTGCTTCGACTCTTCCGCGCCTGCTTGGACTCTTCCGCGCCTGCTTGGACGCTTCCGCGCCTGCTTGGACGCTTCTGCGCATGTATGGATGCTTCCGCGCCTGCTTGGACGCTTCCGCGCCTGCTTGGACGCTTCCGCGACTGCTTGGACGCTTCCGCGCCTGCTTGCACGCTTTCGCGCCTGCTTGGACGCTTTCGCGCCTGATTGGACTCTTCTGCGCCTCCTTGCATTTTTCCGCGCCTGCTTGGACGCTTCCACGCCTGCTTGCACGCTTCCGCGCCAGCTTGGAGGCTACCGCGCCTGCTTGGACGCTTCCGCGCCTGCTTGCACAGTTCTGCGCCTGCTTGGACGCTTCCGGGTCTGCTTGGACGCTTCCGCGCCTGCTTGGACGCTTCCGCGCCTGCTTGGACGCTTCCGCGCCTGCTTGGACGCTTCCACGCCTGCTTGGACGCTTCCGCGCCTGCTTGGACGCTTCCGCGCCTGCTTGGACTCTTCCGCGCCTGGTTGGACGCTTCTGCGCCTGCTTCGACTCTTCCGCGCCTGCTTGGACTCTTCCGCGCCTGCTTGGACGCTTCCGCGCCTGCTTGGACGCTTTCGCGCCTGATTGGACTCTTCTGCGCCTTCTTGCATGCTTCCGCCCCTACTTGAACGTTCTCGCGCCTGCCTGGACGCTTCCGCGCCTGCTTGGACGCTTCCGCGACAGCTTGGACGCTTCCGCGCCTGCTAGGACGCTCCCGCGGCTGCTTGGTCGCTTCCGCGCCTGCTTGGACTCTTCCGCGCCTTCTTGCACGGTTCCGCGCCTGCTTGGACTCTTCTGCGCCTGCTTGGACTCTTCCGCGCATGCTTGGACGCTTCCGCGCCTGCTTGGACGCTTCCGCGCCTGCTTGAACGCTTCCGCGCCTGCTTGGACGCTTCCGCGACTGCTTGGACGCTTCCGCGCCTGCTTGCACGCTTCCGCGCCTGCTTGGACGCTTTCGCGCCTGATTGGACTCTTCTGCGCCTTCTTGCATGCTTCCGCCCCTACTTGAACGTTCTCGCGCCTGCCTGGACGCTTCCGCGCCTGCTTGGACGCTTCCGCGACAGCTTGGACGCTTCCGCGCCTGCTAGGACGCTCCCGCGGCTGCTTGGTCGCTTCCGCGCCTGCTTGGACTCTTCCGCGCCTTCTTGCACGGTTCCGCGCCTGCTTGGACTCTTCTGCGCCTGCTTGGACTCTTCCGCGCATGCTTGGACGCTTCCGCGCCTGCTTGGACGCTTCCGCGCCTGCTTGAACGCTTCCGCGCCTATATGGATGCTTCCGCGCCTGCTTGGACGCTTCGGCGCCTGCTTGGACTCTTCTGCTCCTTCTTGCATGCTTCCGCGCCTACTTGGACGTTTCCGCGCCTGCTTGGACGCTTCCGCGCCTGCTTGGACGCTTTCGCGCCTATATGGAGGCTTCCGCGCCTGCTTGGGCGCTTCCGCGCCTGCTTGGACGCTTCCGCGCCTGCTTGGACGCTTCCGCGCCTATATGGATGCTTCCGCGCCTGCTTGGACGCTTCCGCGCCTGCTTGGACTCTTCCGCGCATGCTTGGACGCTTCCGCGCCTGCTTGGACGCTTCCGCGCCTATATGGATGCTTCCGCGCCTGCTTGGACGCTTCCGCGCCTGCTTGGACGCTTCCGCGCCTGCTTGGACGCTACCGCGCCTGCTTGGACGCTTCCGCGACTGCTTGGACGCTTCCGCGCCTGCTTGGACGCTACCGCGCCTGCTTGGACGCTTCCGCGACTGCTTGGACGCTTCCGCGCCTGCTTGGACGCTTCCGCGCCTGCTTGGACGCTTCCGCGCCTGCTTGGACGCTTTCGCGCTTGATTGGACTCTTCTGCGCCTTCTTGCATGCTTCCGCGCCTGATTGGACGCTTCCGCGCCTGCTTGGACGCTTCCGCGCCTGCTTGGACGCTTCCGCGCCTGCTTGGACGCTTCCGCGCCTGCTTGGACGCTTCCACGCCTGCTTGGACGCTTCCGCGCCTGCTTGGACGCTTCCGCGCCTGCTTGGACTCTTCCGCGCCTGGTTGGACGCTTCTGCGCCTGCTTCGACTCTTCCGCGCCTGCTTGGACTCTTCCGCGCCTGCTTGGACGCTTCCGCGCCTGCTTGGACGCTTCTGCGCATGTATGGATGCTTCCGCGCCTGCTTGGACGCTTCCGCGCCTGCTTGGACGCTTCCGCGACTTCTTGGACGCTTCCGCGCCTGCTTGGACGCTTCCGCGCCTGCTTGGACGCTTCCGCGCCTGCTTGGACGCTTCCACACCTGCTTGGACGCTTCCGCGCCTGCTTGGACGCTTCCGCGCCTGCTTGGACTCTTCCGCGCCTGGTTGGACGCTTCTGCGCCTGTTTCGACTCTTCCGCGCCTGCTTGGACTCTTCCGCGCCTGGTTGGACGCTTCTGCGCCTGCTTCGACTCTTCTGCGCCTCCTTGCATTTTTCCGCGCCTGCTTGGACGCTTCCACGCCTGCTTGCACGCTTCCGCGCCAGCTTGGACGCTACCGCGCCTGCTTGGACGCTTCCGCGCCTGCTTGCACAGTTCTGCGCCTGCTTGGACGCTTCCGGGTCTGCTTGGACGCTTCCGCGCCTGCTTGGACGCTTCCACGCCTGCTTGGACGCTTCCGCGCCTGCTTGGACGCTTCCACGCCTGCTTGGACGCTTCCGCGCCTGCTTGGACGCTTCCGCGCCTGCTTGGACTCTTCCGCGCCTGGTTGGACGCTTCTGCGCCTGCTTCGACTCTTCCGCGCCTGCTTGGACTCTTCCGCGCCTGCTTGGTCGCTTCCGCGTCTGCTTGGACGCTTCTGCGCATGTATGGATGCTTCCGCGCCTGCTTGGACGCTTCCGCGCCTGCTTGGACGCTTCCGCGACTGCTTGGACGCTTCCGCGCCTGCTTGCACGCTTTCGCGCCTGCTTGGACGCTTCCGCGCCTGCTTGGACGCTTCCACGCCTGCTTGGACGCTTCCGCGCCTGCTTGGACGCTTCCGCGCCTGCTTGGACTCTTCCGCGCCTGGTTGGACGCTTCTGCGCCTGCTTCGACACTTCCGCGCCTGCTTGGACTCTTCCGCGCCTGCTTGCATGCTTCCCCGCCTGCTTAGACGCTTCCGCGCCTGCTTGGACTCTTCTGCGTCTTCTTGCATGCTACCGCGCCTGCTTGGACGTTTCCGCGCCTGCTTGGACGCTTCCGCGCTTGCTTGGACGCTTCCGCGACTGCTTGGACGCTTCCGCGCATGCTTGGACTCTTCTGCTCCTTCTTGCATGCTTCCGCGCCTGCTTGGACGCTACTGCGCCTGCTTGGACGCTACTGCGCCTGCTTGGACGCTTCCGCGACTGCTTGGACCCTTCTGCGTCTTCTTGCATGCTTCCCCGCCTGCTTGGACGCTTCCGCGCCTGCTTGGACTCTTCTGCGTCTTCTTGCATGCTTCCGCGCCTGCTTGGACGTTTCCGCGCCTGTTTGGACGCTACCGCGCCTGCTTGGACGTTACCGCGCCAGCTTGGACGCTTCCGCGCATGCTTGGACTCTTCTGCTCCTTCTTGCATGCTTCCGCGCCTGCTTGGACGCTACTGCGCCTGCTTGGACGCTACTGCGCCTGCTTGGACGCTTCCGCGACTGCTTGGACCCTTCTGCGTCTTCTTGCATGCTTCCCCGCCTGCTTGGACGCTTCCGCGCCTGCTTGGACTCTTCTGCGTCTTCTTGCATGCTTCCGCGCCTGCTTGGACGTTTCCGCGCCTGCTTGGACGTTACCGCGCCTGCTTGGCCGCTTCCGCGACTGCTTGGACGGTTCCGCGCCTGCATGGACGCTACCGCGCCTGCTTGGACGCTACCGCGCCTGCTTGGACGCTTCCGCGCCTTCTTGCATGCTTCCGCGCCTACTTGGACGTTTCCGCGCCTGCTTGGACGCTTCCGCGCCTGCTTGCATGCTTCCCCGCCTGCTTGGACGTTTCCGCGCCTGCTTGGACTCTTCTGTGACTTCTTGCATGCTTCCGCGCCTGCTTGGACGTTTTCGCGCCTGCTTGGACGCTGCCGCGCCTGGTTGGACGTTTCCACGCCTGCATGGACGCTACCGCGCCTGCTTGGACGCTACTGCGCCTGCTTGGACGCTTCCGCGACTGCTTGGACCCTTCTGCGTCTTCTTGCATGCTTCCCCGCCTGCTTGGACGCTTCCGCGCCTGCTTGGACTCTTCTGCGTCTTCTTGCATGCTTCCGCGCCTGCTTGGACGTTTCCGCGACTGCTTGGACGTTACCGCGCCTGCTTGGCCGCTTCCGCGACTGCTTGGACGGTTCCGCGCCTGCTTGGACGCTACCGCGCCTGCTTGGAAGCTTCCGCGCCTGCTTGCACGGTTCTGCGCCTGCTTGGACGCTTCCGCGCCTGCTTGGACGCTTCCGCGCCTGCTTGGACGCTTCCGCGCCTGCTTGGGCTCTTCTGCGCCTTCTTGCATGCTTCCGCGGCTGCTTGGACGTTTCCGCGCTTGCTTGGACGTTACCGCGCCTGGTTGGACGCTACCGCGCCTGCTTGGACGCTTCCGCGCCTGCTTGGACCCTTCTGCGCCTTCTTGCATGCTTCCGCGGCTGCTTGGACGTTTCCATGCCTGCCTGGACACTACCGCGCCTGCTTGGACGCTTCCGCGACTGCTTGGACGCTACCGCGCCTGCTTGGACGCTTCCGCGACTGCTTGGACGCTTCCGCGCCTGCTTGGACTCTTCTGCGTCTTCTTGCATGCTTCCGCGCCTACTTGGACGTTTCCGCGCCTGCTTGGACGCTTCCGCGCCTGCTTGGACGCTTCCGCGCCTGCTTGGGCTCTTCTGCGCCTTCTTGCATGCTTCCGCGGCTGCTTGGACGTTTCCATGCCTGCCTGGACACTACCGCGCCTGCTTGGACGTTTCCGCGCCTGCTTGGACGCTTCCCAGCCTGCTTGCACGGTTCAAAGCCAGCTTGGACGCTTTCACGCCTGCTTGCACGCTTCCGCGCCTGCTTGGACGCTTCCGAGCCTGCTTGGACGCTTCAGCGACTGCTTGGACGCTTCCGCGCCTGCTTGGACTCTTCTGCGCCTTCTTGCATGCTTCCGCGCCTACTTGGACGTTTCCGCGCCTGCTTGGACGCTTCCGCGCCTGCTTGGACGCTTCCGCGACTGCTTGGATGCTTCCGCGCCTGCTTGGACGCTACCGCGCCAGCTTGGACGCTTCAACGACTGCTTGGACGCTTCCGCGCCTGCTTGGACTCTTCTGCGCCTTCTTGCATGCTTCCGCGCCTACTTGGACGTTTCCGCGCCTGCTTGGACGCTTTCGCGCCTGCTTGGACGCTTCCACGCTTGCTTGGACGCTTCCGCGCCTGCTCGCACGGTTCCGCGCCTGCTTGGACGCTTCCGCGCCTACCTGTTCGCTTTCGCGCCTGCTTGGTCGCTTCCGCGGTTGCTTGGACGCTTCCGCGCCTGCTTGGACGTTTCCGCGCCTGCTTGAACGCTACCGCGCCTGCTTGCACGGTTCCGCGCCTGTAAGGATGCTTCCGCGCCTGCTTGGACGCTTCCGCGCCTGCTTGGACGCTTCCGCGCCTGCTTGGACTCTTCTGTGACTTCTTGCATGCTTCCGCGCCTGCTTGGACGTTTTCGCGCCTGCTTGGACGCTGCCGCGCCTGGTTGGACGTTTCCACGCCTGCATGGACGCTACCGCGCCTGCTTGGACGCTACTGCGCCTGCTTGGACGCTTCCGCGACTGCTTGGACCCTTCTGCGTCTTCTTGCATGCTTCCCCGCCTGCTTGGACGCTTCCGCGCCTGCTTGGACTCTTCTGCGTCTTCTTGCATGCTTCCGCGCCTGCTTGGACGTTTCCGCGCCTGCTTGGACGTTACCGCGCCTGCTTGGCCGCTTCCGCGACTGCTTGGACGGTTCCGCGCCTGCTTGGACGCTACCGCGCCTGCTTGGACGCTTCCGCGCCTGCTTGCACGGTTCTGCGCCTGCTTGGACGCTTCCGCGCCTGCTTGGACGCTTCCGCGACTGCTTGGACGCTTCCGCGCCTGCTTGGACGCTTCCGCGACTGCTTGGACGCTTTCGCGCCTGATTGGACTCTTCTGCGCCTTCTTGCATGGTTCCGCGCCTGCTTGGACGCTTCCGCGCCTGCTTGGACGCTTCCGCGCCTGCTTGGACGCTTCCGCGCCTGCTTGGACGCTTCCGCGCCTGCTTGGACGCTTCCACGCCTGCTTGGACGCTTCCGCGCCTGCTTGCACAGTTCTGCGCCTGCTTGGACGCTTCCGGGTCTGCTTGGACGCTTCCGCGCCTGCTTGGACGCTTCCGCGCCTGCTTGGACGCTTCCGCGCCTGCTTGGACGCTTCCGCGCCTGCTTGGACGCTTCCACGCCTGCTTGGACGCTTCCGCGCCTGCTTGGACGCTTCCGCGCCTGCTTGGACTCTTCCGCGCCTGGTTGGACGCGTCTGCGCCTGCTTCGACTCTTCCGCGCCTGCTTGGTCTCTTCCGCGCCTGCTTGGACGCTTCCGCGCCTGCTTGGACGCTTCTGCGCATGTATGGATGCTTCCGCGCCTGCTTGGACGCTTCCGCGCCTGCTTGGACGCTTCCGCGCCTGGTTGGACGCTTCTGCGCCTGCTTCGACTCTTCCGCGCCTGCTTGGACTCTTCCGCGCCTGCTTGGACGCTTCCGCGCCTGCTTGGACGCTTCTGCGCATGTATGGATGCTTCCGCGCCTGCTTGGACGCTTCCGCGCCTGCTTGGACGCTTCCGCGACTGCTTGGACGCTTCCGCGCCTGCTTGCACGCTTTCGCGCCTGCTTGGACGCTTTCGCGCCTGATTGGACTCTTCTGCGCCTCCTTGCATTTTTCCGCGCCTGCTTGGACGCTTCCACGCCTGCTTGCACGCTTCCGCGCCAGCTTGGACGCTACCGCGCCTGCTTGGACGCTTCCGCGCCTGCTTGGACGCTTCCACGCCTGCTTGGACGCTTCCACGCCTGCTTGGACGCTTCCGCGCCTGCTTGCACAGTTCTGCGCCTGCTTGGACGCTTCCGGGTCTGCTTGGACGCTTCCGCGCCTGCTTGGACGCTTCCGCGCCTGCTTGGACGCTTCCGCGCCTGCTTGGACGCTTCCACGCCTGCTTGGACGCTTCCGCGCCTGCTTGGACGCTTCCGCGCCTGCTTGGACTCTTCCGCGCCTGGTTGGACGCTTCTGCGCCTGCTTCGACTCTTCCGCGCCTGCTTGGACTCTTCCGCGCCTGCTTGGACGCTTCCGCGCCTGCTTGGACGCTTCTGCGCATGTATGGATGCTTCCGCGCCTGCTTGGACGCTTCCGCGCCTGCTTGGACGCTTCCGCGACTGCTTGGACGCTTCCGCGCCTGCTTGCACGCTTCCGCGCCTGCTTGGACGCTTTCGCGCCTGATTGGACTCTTCTGCGCCTTCTTGCATGCTTCCGCCCCTACTTGAACGTTCTCGCGCCTGCCTGGACGCTTCCGCGCCTTCTTGCATGCTTCCGCGCCTGCTTGCAGGGTGCTGCGCCTGCTTGGACGCTTCCGCGCCTGCTTGGACGCTTTCGCGCCTGATTGGACTCTTCTGCGCCTTCTTGCATGGTTCCGCGCCTGCTTGGACGCTTCCGCGCCTGCTTGGACGCTTCCGCGCCTGCTTGGACGCTTCCGCGCCTGCTTGGACGCTTCCGCGCCTGCTTGGACGCTTCCACGCCTGCTTGGACGCTTCCGCGCCTGCTTGGACGCTTCCGCGCCTGCTTGGACTCTTCCGCGCCTGGTTGGACGCGTCTGCGCCTGCTTCGACTCTTCCGCGCCTGCTTGGTCTCTTCCGCGCCTGCTTGGACGCTTCCGCGCCTGCTTGGACGCTTCTGCGCATGTATGGATGCTTCCGCGCCTGCTTGGACGCTTCCGCGCCTGCTTGGACGCTTCCGCGACTGCTTGGACGCTTCCGCGCCTGCTTGCACGCTTTCGCGCCTGCTTGGACGCTTCCGCGCCTGCTTGGACGCTTCTGCGCATGTATGGATGCTTCCGCGCCTGCTTGGACGCTTCCGCGCCTGCTTGGACGCTTCCGCGACTGCTTGGACGCTTCCGCGCCTGCTTGCACGCTTTCGCGCCTGCTTGGACGCTTTCGCGCCTGATTGGACTCTTCTGCGCCTCCTTGCATTTTTCCGCGCCTGCTTGGACGCTTCCACGCCTGCTTGCACGCTTCCGCGCCAGCTTGGAGGCTACCGCGCCTGCTTGGACGCTTCCGCGCCTGCTTGCACAGTTCTGCGCCTGCTTGGACGCTTCCGCGCCTGCTAGGACGCTTCCGCGACTGCTTGGTCGCTTCCGCGCCTGCTTGGACGCTTCCGCGCCTATATGGATGCTCCCGCGCCTGCTTGGACGCTTCCGCGCCTGCTTGGACTCTTCTGCTCCTTCTTGCATGCTTCCGCGCCTACTTGGACGTTTCCGCGCCTGCTTGGACGCTTCCGCGCCTGCTTGGACGCTTCCGCGACTGCTTGGACGCTTCCGCGCCTGCTTGCACGCTTCCGCGCCTGCTTGGACGCTTTCGCGCCTGATTGGACTCTTCTGCGCCTTCTTGCATGCTTCCGCCCCTACTTGAACGCTCTCGCGCCTGCCTGGACGCTTCCGCGCCTGCTTGGACGCTTCCGCGCCTGCTTGGACGCTTCCGCGACTGCTTGGACGCTTCCGCGCCTGCTTGGACGCTTCCGCGACTGCTTGGACGCTTTCGCGCCTGATTGGACTCTTCTGCGCCTTCTTGCATGGTTCCGCGCCTGCTTGGACGCTTCCGCGCCTGCTTGGACGCTTCCGCGCCTGCTTGGACGCTTCCGCGCCTGCTTGGACGCTTCCGCGCCTGCTTGGACGCTTCCACGCCTGCTTGGACGCTTCCGCGCCTGCTTGCACAGTTCTGCGCCTGCTTGGACGCTTCCGGGTCTGCTTGGACGCTTCCGCGCCTGCTTGGACGTTTCCGCGCCTGCTTGGACGCTTCCGCGCCTGCTTGGACGCTTCCGCGCCTGCTTGGACGCTTCCACGCCTGCTTGGACGCTTCCGCGCCTGCTTGGACGCTTCCGCGCCTGCTTGGACTCTTCCGCGCCTGGTTGGACGCGTCTGCGCCTGCTTCGACTCTTCCGCGCCTGCTTGGTCTCTTCCGCGCCTGCTTGGACGCTTCCGCGCCTGCTTGGACGCTTCTGCGCATGTATGGATGCTTCCGCGCCTGCTTGGACGCTTCCGCGCCTGCTTGGACGCTTCCGCGCCTGGTTGGACGCTTCTGCGCCTGCTTCGACTCTTCCGCGCCTGCTTGGACTCTTCCGCGCCTGCTTGGACGCTTCCGCGCCTGCTTGGACGCTTCTGCGCATGTATGGATGCTTCCGCGCCTGCTTGGACGCTTCCGCGCCTGCTTGGACGCTTCCGCGACTGCTTGGACGCTTCCGCGCCTGCTTGCACGCTTTCGCGCCTGCTTGGACGCTTTCGCGCCTGATTGGACTCTTCTGCGCCTCCTTGCATTTTTCCGCGCCTGCTTGGACGCTTCCACGCCTGCTTGCACGCTTCCGCGCCAGCTTGGACGCTACCGCGCCTGCTTGGACGCTTCCGCGCCTGCTTGGACGCTTCCACGCCTGCTTGGACACTTCCACGCCTGCTTGGACGCTTCCGCGCCTGCTTGCACAGTTCTGCGCCTGCTTGGACGCTTCCGGGTCTGCTTGGACGCTTCCGCGCCTGCTTGGACGCTTCCGCGCCTGCTTGGACGCTTCCGCGCCTGCTTGGACGCTTCCACGCCTGCTTGGACGCTTCCGCGCCTGCTTGGACGCTTCCGCGCCTGCTTGGACTCTTCCGCGCCTGGTTGGACGCTTCTGCGCCTGCTTCGACTCTTCCGCGCCTGCTTGGACTCTTCCGCGCCTGCTTGGACGCTTCCGCGCCTGCTTGGACGCTTCTGCGCATGTATGGATGCTTCCGCGCCTGCTTGGACGCTTCCGCGCCTGCTTGGACGCTTCCGCGACTGCTTGGACGCTTCCGCGCCTGCTTGCACGCTTCCGCGCCTGCTTGGACGCTTTCGCGCCTGATTGGACTCTTCTGCGCCTTCTTGCATGCTTCCGCCCCTACTTGAACGTTCTCGCGCCTGCCTGGACGCTTCCGCGCCTTCTTGCATGCTTCCGCGCCTGCTTGCAGGGTGCTGCGCCTGCTTGGACGCTTCCGCGCCTGCTTGGACGCTTTCGCGCCTGATTGGACTCTTCTGCGCCTTCTTGCATGGTTCCGCGCCTGCTTGGACGCTTCCGCGCCTGCTTGGACGCTTCCACGCCTGCTTGGACGCTTCCGCGCCTGCTTGGACGCTTCCGCGCCTGCTTGGACTCTTCCGCGCCTGGTTGGACGCGTCTGCGCCTGCTTCGACTCTTCCGCGCCTGCTTGGTCTCTTCGGCGCCTGCTTGGACGCTTCCGCGCCTGCTTGGACGCTTCTGCGCATGTATGGATGCTTCCGCGCCTGCTTGGACGCTTCCGCGCCTGCTTGGACGCTTCCGCGACTGCTTGGACGCTTCCGCGCCTGCTTGCACGCTTTCGCGCCTGCTTGGACGCTTCCGCGCCTGCTTGGACGCTTCCACGCCTGCTTGGACGCTTCCGCGCCTGCTTGGACGCTTCCGCGCCTGCTTGGACTCTTCCGCGCCTGGTTGGACGCTTCTGCGCCTGCTTCGACTCTTCCGCGCCTGCTTGGACTCTTCCGCGCCTGCTTGGACGCTTCCGCGCCTGCTTGGACGCTTCTGCGCATGTATGGATGCTTCCGCGCCTGCTTGGACGCTTCCGCGCCTGCTTGGACGCTTCCGCGACTGCTTGGACGCTTCCGCGCCTGCTTGCACGCTTTCGCGCCTGCTTGGACGCTTTCGCGCCTGATTGGACTCTTCTGCGCCTCCTTGCATTTTTCCGCGCCTGCTTGGACGCTTCCACGCCTGCTTGCACGCTTCCGCGCCAGCTTGGAGGCTACCGCGCCTGCTTGGACGCTTCCGCGCCTGCTTGCACAGTTCTGCGCCTGCTTGGACGCTTCCGGGTCTGCTTGGACGCTTCCGCGCCTGCTTGGACGCTTCCGCGCCTGCTTGGACGCTTCCACGCCTGCTTGGACGCTTCCGCGCCTGCTTGGACGCTTCCGCGCCTGCTTGGACTCTTCCGCGCCTGGTTGGACGCGTCTGCGCCTGCTTCGACTCTTCCGCGCCTGCTTGGTCTCTTCGGCGCCTGCTTGGACGCTTCCGCGCCTGCTTGGACGCTTCTGCGCATGTATGGATGCTTCCGCGCCTGCTTGGACGCTTCCGCGCCTGCTTGGACGCTTCCGCGACTGCTTGGACGCTTCCGCGCCTGCTTGCACGCTTTCGCGCCTGCTTGGACGCTTCCGCGCCTGCTTGGACGCTTCCACGCCTGCTTGGACGCTTCCGCGCCTGCTTGGACGCTTCCGCGCCTGCTTGGACTCTTCCGCGCCTGGTTGGACGCTTCTGCGCCTGCTTCGACTCTTCCGCGCCTGCTTGGACTCTTCCGCGCCTGCTTGGACGCTTCCGCGCCTGCTTGGACGCTTCTGCGCATGTATGGATGCTTCCGCGCCTGCTTGGACGCTTCCGCGCCTGCTTGGACGCTTCCGCGACTGCTTGGACGCTTCCGCGCCTGCTTGCACGCTTTCGCGCCTGCTTGGACGCTTTCGCGCCTGATTGGACTCTTCTGCGCCTCCTTGCATTTTTCCGCGCCTGCTTGGACGCTTCCACGCCTGCTTGCACGCTTCCGCGCCAGCTTGGAGGCTACCGCGCCTGCTTGGACGCTTCCGCGCCTGCTTGCACAGTTCTGCGCCTGCTTGGACGCTTCCGGGTCTGCTTGGACGCTTCCGCGCCTGCTTGGACGCTTCCGCGCCTGCTTGGACGCTTCCGCGCCTGCTTGGACGCTTCCACGCCTGCTTGGACGCTTCCGCGCCTGATTGGACTCTTCTGCGCCTTCTTGCATGCTTCCGCCCCTACTTGAACGTTCTCGCGCCTGCCTGGACGCTTCCGCGCCTGCTTGGACGCTTCCGCGACAGCTTGGACGCTTCCGCGCCTGCTAGGACGCTCCCGCGGCTGCTTGGTCGCTTCCGCGCCTGCTTGGACTCTTCCGCGCCTTCTTGCACGGTTCCGCGCCTGCTTGGACTCTTCTGCGCCTGCTTGGACTCTTCCGCGCATGCTTGGACGCTTCCGCGCCTGCTTGGACGCTTCCGCGCCTGCTTGAACGCTTCCGCGCCTATATGGATGCTTCCGCGCCTGCTTGGACGCTTCGGCGCCTGCTTGGACTCTTCTGCTCCTTCTTGCATGCTTCCGCGCCTACTTGGACGTTTCCGCGCCTGCTTGGACGCTTCCGCGCCTGCTTGGACGCTTTCGCGCCTATATGGAGGCTTCCGCGCCTGCTTGGACGCTTCCGCGCCTGCTTGGACGCTTCCGCGCCTGCTTGGACGCTTCCGCGCCTATATGGATGCTTCCGCGCCTGCTTGGACGCTTCCGCGCCTGCTTGGACTCTTCCGCGCATGCTTGGACGCTTCCGCGCCTGCTTGGACGCTTCCGCGCCTATATGGATGCTTCCGCGCCTGCTTGGACGCTTCCGCGCCTGCTTGGACGCTTCCGCGCCTGCTTGGACGCTACCGCGCCTGCTTGGACGCTTCCGCGACTGCTTGGACGCTTCCGCGCCTGCTTGGACGCTACCGCGCCTGCTTGGACGCTTCCGCGACTGCTTGGACGCTTCCGCGCCTGCTTGGACGCTTCCGCGCCTGCTTGGACGCTTCCGCGCCTGCTTGGACGCTTTCGCGCTTGATTGGACTCTTCTGCGCCTTCTTGCATGCTTCCGCGCCTGATTGGACGCTTCCGCGCCTGCTTGGACGCTTCCGCGCCTGCTTGGACGCTTCCGCGCCTGCTTGGACGCTTCCGCGCCTGCTTGGACGCTTCCACGCCTGCTTGGACGCTTCCGCGCCTGCTTGGACGCTTCCGCGCCTGCTTGGACTCTTCCGCGCCTGGTTGGACGCTTCTGCGCCTGCTTCGACTCTTCCGCGCCTGCTTGGACTCTTCCGCGCCTGCTTGGACGCTTCCGCGCCTGCTTGGACGCTTCTGCGCATGTATGGATGCTTCCGCGCCTGCTTGGACGCTTCCGCGCCTGCTTGGACGCTTCCGCGACTTCTTGGACGCTTCCGCGCCTGCTTGGACGCTTCCGCGCCTGCTTGGACGCTTCCGCGCCTGCTTGGACGCTTCCGCGCCTGCTTGGACGCTTCCGCGCCTGCTTGGACGCTTCCACGCCTGCTTGGACGCTTCCGCGCCTGCTTGGACGCTTCCGCGCCTGCTTGGACTCTTCCGCGCCTGGTTGGACGCTTCTGCGCCTGCTTCGACTCTTCCGCGCCTGCTTGGACTCTTCCGCGCCTGCTTGGACGCTTCCGCGCCTGCTTGGACGCTTCTGCGCATGTATGGATGCTTCCGCGCCTGCTTGGACGCTTCCGCGCCTGCTTGGACGCTTCCGCGACTGCTTGGACGCTTCCGCGCCTGCTTGCACGCTTCCGCGCCTGCTTGGACGCTTTCGCGCCTGATTGGACTCTTCTGCGCCTTCTTGCATGCTTCCGCCCCTACTTGAACGTTCTCGCGCCTGCCTGGACGCTTCCGCGCCTGCTTGGACGCTTCCGCGACAGCTTGGACGCTTTCGCGCCTATATGGAGGCTTCCGCGCCTGCTTGGACGCTTCCGCGCCTGCTTGGACTCTTCCGCGCATGCTTGGACGCTTCCGCGCCTGCTTGGACGCTTCCGCGCCTATATGGATGCTTCCGCGCCTGCTTGGACGCTTCCGCGCCTGCTTGGACGCTTCCGCGCCTGCTTGGACGCTACCGCGCCTGCTTGGACGCTTCCGCGACTGCTTGGACGCTTCCGCGCCTGCTTGGACGCTACCGCGCCTGCTTGGACGCTTCCGCGACTGCTTGGACGCTTCCGCGCCTGCTTGGACGCTTCCGCGCCTGCTTGGACGCTTCCGCGCCTGCTTGGACGCTTTCGCGCTTGATTGGACTCTTCTGCGCCTTCTTGCATGCTTCCGCGCCTGATTGGACGCTTCCGCGCCTGCTTGGACGCTTCCGCGCCTGCTTGGACGCTTCCGCGCCTGCTTGGACGCTTCCGCGCCTGCTTGGACGCTTCCACGCCTGCTTGGACGCTTCCGCGCCTGCTTGGACGCTTCCGCGCCTGCTTGGACTCTTCCGCGCCTGGTTGGACGCTTCTGCGCCTGCTTCGACTCTTCCGCGCCTGCTTGGACTCTTCCGCGCCTGCTTGGACGCTTCCGCGCCTGCTTGGACGCTTCTGCGCATGTATGGATGCTTCCGCGCCTGCTTGGACGCTTCCGCGCCTGCTTGGACGCTTCCGCGACTTCTTGGACGCTTCCGCGCCTGCTTGGACGCTTCCACGCCTGCTTGGACGCTTCCGCGCCTGCTTGGACGCTTCCGCGCCTGCTTGGACTCTTCCGCGCCTGGTTGGACGCTTCTGCGCCTGTTTCGACTCTTCCGCGCCTGGTTGGACGCTTCTGCGCCTGCTTCGACTCTTCTGCGCCTGCTTCGACTCTTCTGCGCCTCCTTGCATTTTTCCGCGCCTGCTTGGACGCTTCCACGCCTGCTTGCACGCTTCCGCGCCAGCTTGGACGCTACCGCGCCTGCTTGGACGCTTCCGCGCCTGCTTGCACAGTTCTGCGCCTGCTTGGACGCTTCCGGGTCTGCTTGGACGCTTCCGCGCCTGCTTGGACGCTTCCACGCCTGCTTGGACGCTTCCGCGCCTGCTTGGACGCTTCCGCGCCTGCTTGGACTCTTCCGCGCCTGGTTGGACGCTTCTGCGCCTGCTTCGACTCTTCCGCGCCTGCTTGGACTCTTCCGCGCCTGCTTGGACGCTTCCGCGCCAGCTTGGACGCTACCGCGCCTGCTTGGACGCTTCCGCGCCTGCTTGCACAGTTCTGCGCCTGCTTGGACGCTTCCGGGTCTGCTTGGACGCTTCCGCGCCTGCTTGGACGCTTCCGCGCCTGCTTGGACGCTTCCGCGCCTGCTTGGACTCTTCCGCGCCTGCTTGGACGCTTCCGCGCCTGCTTGGACGCTTCTGCGCATGTATGGATGCTTCCGCGCCTGCTTGGACGCTTCCGCGCCTGCTTGGACGCTTCCGCGCCTGCTTGGACGCTTCCGCGCCTGCTTGGACGCTTTCGCGCCTGATTGGACTCTTCTGCGCCTTCTTGCATGCTTCCGCGCCTGCTTGGACGCTTCCGCGCCTGCTTGGACGCTTCCGCGCCTGCTTGGACGCTTCCGCGCCTGCTTGGACGCTTCCACGCCTGCTTGGACGCTTCCGCGCCTGCTTGGACGCTTCCGCGCCTGCTTGGACTCTTCCGCGCCTGGTTGGACGCTTCTGCGCCTGCTTCGACTCTTCCGCGCCTGCTTGGACTCTTCCGCGCCTGCTTGGTCGCTTCCGCGTCTGCTTGGACGCTTCTGCGCATGTATGGATGCTTCCGCGCCTGCTTGGACGCTTCCGCGCCTGCTTGGACGCTTCCGCGACTGCTTGGACGCTTCCGCGCCTGCTTGCACGCTTTCGCGCCTGCTTGGACGCTTCCGCGCCTGCTTGGACGCTTCCACGCCTGCTTGGACGCTTCCGCGCCTGCTTGGACGCTTCCGCGCCTGCTTGGACTCTTCCGCGCCTGGTTGGACGCTTCTGCGCCTGCTTCGACACTTCCGCGCCTGCTTGGACTCTTCCGCGCCTGCTTGGACGCTTCCGCGACTGCTTGGACCCTTCTGCGTCTTCTTGCATGCTTCCCCGCCTGCTTGGACGCTTCCGCGCCTGCTTGGACTCTTCTGCGTCTTCTTGCATGCTTCCGCGCCTGCTTGGACGTTTCCGCGCCTGTTTGGACGCTACCGCGCCTGCTTGGACGTTACCGCGCCAGCTTGGACGCTTCCGCGCATGCTTGGACTCTTCTGCTCCTTCTTGCATGCTTCCGCGCCTGCTTGGACGCTACTGCGCCTGCTTGGACGCTACTGCGCCTGCTTGGACGCTTCCGCGACTGCTTGGACCCTTCTGCGTCTTCTTGCATGCTTCCCCGCCTGCTTGGACGCTTCCGCGCCTGCTTGGACTCTTCTGCGTCTTCTTGCATGCTTCCGCGCCTGCTTGGACGTTTCCGCGCCTGCTTGGACGTTACCGCGCCTGCTTGGCCGCTTCCGCGACTGCTTGGACGGTTCCGCGCCTGCATGGACGCTACCGCGCCTGCTTGGACGCTACCGCGCCTGCTTGGACGCTTCCGCGCCTTCTTGCATGCTTCCGCGCCTACTTGGACGTTTCCGCGCCTGCTTGGACGCTTCCGCGCCTGCTTGCATGCTTCCCCGCCTGCTTGGACGTTTCCGCGCCTGCTTGGACTCTTCTGTGACTTCTTGCATGCTTCCGCGCCTGCTTGGACGTTTTCGCGCCTGCTTGGACGCTGCCGCGCCTGGTTGGACGTTTCCACGCCTGCATGGACGCTACCGCGCCTGCTTGGACGCTACTGCGCCTGCTTGGACGCTTCCGCGACTGCTTGGACCCTTCTGCGTCTTCTTGCATGCTTCCCCGCCTGCTTGGACGCTTCCGCGCCTGCTTGGACTCTTCTGCGTCTTCTTGCATGCTTCCGCGCCTGCTTGGACGTTTCCGCGACTGCTTGGACGTTACCGCGCCTGCTTGGCCGCTTCCGCGACTGCTTGGACGGTTCCGCGCCTGCTTGGACGCTACCGCGCCTGCTTGGAAGCTTCCGCGCCTGCTTGCACGGTTCTGCGCCTGCTTGGACGCTTCCGCGCCTGCTTGGACGCTTCCGCGCCTGCTTGGACGCTTCCGCGCCTGCTTGGGCTCTTCTGCGCCTTCTTGCATGCTTCCGCGGCTGCTTGGACGTTTCCGCGCTTGCTTGGACGTTACCGCGCCTGGTTGGACGCTACCGCGCCTGCTTGGACGCTTCCGCGCCTGCTTGGACCCTTCTGCGCCTTCTTGCATGCTTCCGCGGCTGCTTGGACGTTTCCATGCCTGCCTGGACACTACCGCGCCTGCTTGGACGCTTGCGCGACTGCTTGGACGCTACCGCGCCTGCTTGGACGCTTCCGCGACTGCTTGGACGCTTCCGCGCCTGCTTGGACTCTTCTGCGTCTTCTTGCATGCTTCCGCGCCTACTTGGACGTTTCCGCGCCTGCTTGGACGCTTCCGCGCCTGCTTGGACGCTTCCGCGCCTGCTTGGGCTCTTCTGCGCCTTCTTGCATGCTTCCGCGGCTGCTTGGACGTTTCCATGCCTGCCTGGACACTACCGCGCCTGCTTGGACGTTTCCGCGCCTGCTTGGACGCTTCCCAGCCTGCTTGCACGGTTCAAAGCCAGCTTGGACGCTTTCACGCCTGCTTGCACGCTTCCGCGCCTGCTTGGACGCTTCCGAGCCTGCTTGGACGCTTCAGCGACTGCTTGGACGCTTCCGCGCCTGCTTGGACTCTTCTGCGCCTTCTTGCATGCTTCCGCGCCTACTTGGACGTTTCCGCGCCTGCTTGGACGCTTCCGCGCCTGCTTGGACGCTTCCGCGACTGCTTGGATGCTTCCGCGCCTGCTTGGACGCTACCGCGCCAGCTTGGACGCTTCAACGACTGCTTGGACGCTTCCGCGCCTGCTTGGACTCTTCTGCGCCTTCTTGCATGCTTCCGCGCCTACTTGGACGTTTCCGCGCCTGCTTGGACGCTTTCGCGCCTGCTTGGACGCTTCCACGCTTGCTTGGACGCTTCCGCGCCTGCTCGCACGGTTCCGCGCCTGCTTGGACGCTTCCGCGCCTACCTGTTCGCTTTCCCGCCTGCTTGGTCGCTTCCGCGGTTGCTTGGACGCTTCCGCGCCTGCTTGGACGTTTCCGCGCCTGCTTGAACGCTACCGCGCCTGCTTGCACGGTTCCGCGCCTGTAAGGATGCTTCCGCGCCTGCTTGGACGCTTCCGCGCCTGCTTGGACGCTTCCGCGCCTGCTTGGACTCTTCTGTGACTTCTTGCATGCTTCCGCGCCTGCTTGGACGTTTTCGCGCCTGCTTGGACGCTGCCGCGCCTGGTTGGACGTTTCCACGCCTGCATGGACGCTACCGCGCCTGCTTGGACGCTACTGCGCCTGCTTGGACGCTTCCGCGACTGCTTGGACCCTTCTGCGTCTTCTTGCATGCTTCCCCGCCTGCTTGGACGCTTCCGCGCCTGCTTGGACTCTTCTGCGTCTTCTTGCATGCTTCCGCGCCTGCTTGGACGTTTCCGCGCCTGCTTGGACGTTACCGCGCCTGCTTGGCCGCTTCCGCGACTGCTTGGACGGTTCCGCGCCTGCTTGGACGCTACCGCGCCTGCTTGGACGCTTCCGCGCCTGCTTGCACGGTTCTGCGCCTGCTTGGACGCTTCCGCGCCTGCTTGGACGCTTCCGCGCCTGCTTGGACGCTTCCGCGCCTGCTTGGGCTCTTCTGCGCCTTCTTGCATGCTTCCGCGGCTGCTTGGACGTTTCCGCGCTTGCTTGGACGTTACCGCGCCTGGTTGGACGCTACCGCGCCTGCTTGGACGCTTCCGCGCCTGCTTGGACCCTTCTGCGCCTTCTTGCATGCTTCCGCGGCTGCTTGGACGTTTCCATGCCTGCCTGGACACTACCGCGCCTGCTTGGACGCTTCCGCGACTGCTTGGACGCTACCGCGCCTGCTTGGACGCTTCCGCGACTGCTTGGACGCTTCCGCGCCTGCTTGGACTCTTCTGCGTCTTCTTGCATGCTTCCGCGCCTACTTGGACGTTTCCGCGCCTGCTTGGACGCTTCCGCGGCTGCTTGGACGCTTCCGCGCCTGCTTGGGCTCTTCTGCGCCTTCTTGCATGCTTCCCCGCCTGCTTGGACGCTTCCGCGCCTGCTTGGACTCTTCTGCGTCTTCTTGCATGCTTCCGCGCCTGCTTGGACGTTTTCGCGCCTGCTTGGACGCTGCCGCGCCTGGTTGGACGTTTCCACGCCTGCATGGACGCTACCGCGCCTGCTTGGACGCTACTGCGCCTGCTTGGACGCTTCCGCGACTGCTTGGACCCTTCTGCGTCTTCTTGCATGCTTCCCCGCCTGCTTGGACGCTTCCGCGCCTGCTTGGACTCTTCTGCGTCTTCTTGCATGCTTCCGCGCCTGCTTGGACGTTTCCGCGCCTGCTTGGACGTTACCGCGCCTGCTTGGCCGCTTCCGCGACTGCTTGGTAGGTTCCGCGCCTGCTTGGACGCTACCGCGCCTGCTTGGACGCTTCCGCGCCTGCTTGGACGCTTCCGCGCCTGCTTGGACGCTTCCGCGCCTGCTTGGACGCTTCCACGCCTGCTTGGACGCTTCCGCGCCTGCTTGGACGCTTCCGCGCCTGCTTGGACTCTTCCGCGCCTGGTTGGACGCTTCTGCGCCTGTTTCGACTCTTCCGCGCCTGCTTGGACTCTTCCGCGCCTGGTTGGACGCTTCTGCGCCTGCTTCGACTCTTCTGCGCCTCCTTGCATTTTTCCGCGCCTGCTTGGACGCTTCCACGCCTGCTTGCACGCTTCCGCGCCAGCTTGGACGCTACCGCGCCTGCTTGGACGCTTCCGCGCCTGCTTGCACAGTTCTGCGCCTGCTTGGACGCTTCCGGGTCTGCTTGGACGCTTCCGCGCCTGCTTGGACGCTTCCGCGCCTGCTTGGACGCTTCCGCGCCTGCTTGGACGCTTCCACGCCTGCTTGGACGCTTCCGCGCCTGCTTGGACGCTTCCGCGCCTGCTTGGACTCTTCCGCGCCTGGTTGGACGCTTCTGCGCCTGCTTCGACTCTTCCGCGCCTGCTTGGACTCTTCCGCGCCTGCTTGGTCGATTCCGCGTCTGCTTGGACGCTTCTGCGCATGTATGGATGCTTCCGCGCCTGCTTGGACGCTTCCGCGCCTGCTTGGACGCTTCCGCGACTGCTTGGACGCTTCCGCGCCTGCTTGCACGCTTTCGCGCCTGCTTGGACGCTTCCGCGCCTGCTTGGACGCTTCCACGCCTGCTTGGACGCTTCCGCGCCTGCTTGGACGCTTCCGCGCCTGCTTGGACTCTTCCGCGCCTGCTTGGACGCTTCCGCGCCTGCTTGGACGCTTCCGCGCCTGCTTGGACGCTTCCGCGCCTGCTTGGACGCTTCCGCGCCTGCTTGGACGCTTCCACGCCTGCTTGGACGCTTCCGCGCCTGCTTGGACGCTTCCGCGCCTGCTTGGACTCTTCCGCGCCTGGTTGGACGCTTCTGCGCCTGTTTCGACTCTTCCGCGCCTGCTTGGACTCTTCCGCGCCTGGTTGGACGCTTCTGCGCCTGCTTCGACTCTTCTGCGCCTCCTTGCATTTTTCCGCGCCTGCTTGGACGCTTCCACGCCTGCTTGCACGCTTCCGCGCCAGCTTGGACGCTACCGCGCCTGCTTGGACGCTTCCGCGCCTGCTTGCACAGTTCTGCGCCTGCTTGGACGCTTCCGGGTCTGCTTGGACGCTTCCGCGCCTGCTTGGACGCTTCCGCGCCTGCTTGGACGCTTCCGCGCCTGCTTGGACGCTTCCACGCCTGCTTGGACGCTTCCGCGCCTGCTTGGACGCTTCCGCGCCTGCTTGGACTCTTCCGCGCCTGGTTGGACGCTTCTGCGCCTGCTTCGACTCTTCCACGCCTGCTTGGACTCTTCCGCGCCTGCTTGGTCGATTCCGCGTCTGCTTGGACGCTTCTGCGCATGTATGGATGCTTCCGCGCCTGCTTGGACGCTTCCGCGCCTGCTTGGACGCTTCCGCGACTGCTTGGACGCTTCCGCGCCTGCTTGCACGCTTTCGCGCCTGCTTGGACGCTTCCGCGCCTGCTTGGACGCTTCCACGCCTGCTTGGACGCTTCCGCGCCTGCTTGGACGCTTCCGCGCCTGCTTGGACTCTTCCGCGCCTGGTTGGACGCTTCTGCGCCTGCTTCGACTCTTCCGCGCCTGCTTGGACTCTTCCGCGCCTGCTTGGACGCTTCCGCGCCTGCTTGGACGTTTCCGCGCCTGCTTGGACTCCTCTGCGCCTTCTTGCATGCTTCCGCGCCTGCTTGGACGCTTCCGCGCCTGCATGGACGCTTCCGCGCCTGCTTGGACGCTTTCGCGCCTGCTTGGACGCTTCCGCGCCTGCTTGGACTCTTCCACGCCTGCTTGGACGCTTACGCGCCTGCTTGGACTCTTCTGCGCCTTCTTGCATGCTTCCGCGCCTGCTTGGACTTTTTCGCGCCTGATTGGATGCTTCCGCGCCTGCTTGCATGCTTCCGTTCCTGCTTGGACGCTTCCGCGCATGCTTGGACTCTTCTGCTCCTTCTTGCATGCTTCCGCGCCTGCTTGGACGCTACTGCGCTTGCTTGGACGCTTCCGCGACTGCTTGGACGCTTCCGCGCCTACTTGGACGCTTCCGCGACTGCTTGGACGCTTCCGCGCCTGCTTGGACTCTTCTGCGCCTTCTTGCATGCTATCCCGCCTGCTTGGACGCTTCCGCGCCTGCTTGCACGGTTCTGCGCCTGCTTGCATGCTTCCCCGCCTGCTTAGACGCTTCCGCGCCTGCTTGGACTCTTCTGCGTCTTCTTGCATGCTACCGCGCCTGCTTGGACGTTTCCGCGCCTGCTTGGACGCTTCCGCGCTTGCTTGGACGCTTCCGCGACTGCTTGGACGCTTCCGCGCATGCTTGGACTCTTCTGCTCCTTCTTGCATGCTTCCGCGCCTGCTTGGACGCTACTGCGCCTGCTTGGACGCTACTGCGCCTGCTTGGACGCTTCCGCGACTGCTTGGACCCTTCTGCGTCTTCTTGCATGCTTCCCCGCCTGCTTGGACGCTTCCGCGCCTGCTTGGACTCTTCTGCGTCTTCTTGCATGCTTCCGCGCCTGCTTGGACGTTTCCGCGCCTGTTTGGACGCTACCGCGCCTGCTTGGACGTTACCGCGCCAGCTTGGACGCTTCCGCGCATGCTTGGACTCTTCTGCTCCTTCTTGCATGCTTCCGCGCCTGCTTGGACGCTACTGCGCCTGCTTGGACGCTACTGCGCCTGATTGGACTCTTCTGCGCCTTCTTGCATGGTTCCGCGCCTGCTTGGACGCTTCCGCGCCTGCTTGGACGCTTCCGCGCCTGCTTGGACGCTTCCGCGCCTGCTTGGACGCTTCCGCGCCTGCTTGGACGCTTCCGCGCCTGCTTGCACGCTTTCGCGCCTGCTTGGACGCTTTCGCGCCTGATTGGACTCTTCTGCGCCTCCTTGCATTTTTCCGCGCCTGCTTGGACGCTTCCACGCCTGCTTGCACGCTTCCGCGCCAGCTTGGACGCTACCGCGCCTGCTTGGACGCTTCCGCGCCTGCTTGCACAGTTCTGCGCCTGCTTGGACGCTTCCGGGTCTGCTTGGACGCTTCCGCGCCTGCTTGGACGCTTCCGCGCCTGCTTGGACGCTTCCGCGCCTGCTTGAACGCTTCCGCGACTGCTTGGACGCTTCCGCGCCTGCTTGGACTCTTCTGCGCCTTCTTGCATGCTGCCGCGCCTACTTGGACGTTTCCGCGCCTGCTTGGACGCTTCCGCGCCGGCTTGCATGCTTCCCCGCCTGCTTGGACGCTTCCGCGCCTGCTTGGACGCTACCGCGCCTGCTTGGACGCTGCCGCGCCTGCTTGGACGCTGCCGCGCCTGCTTGGACGCTTCCGCGCCTGCTTGGACTATTCTGCATCTTCTTGCAAGCTTCCGCGCCTGCTTGGACGCTACCGCGCCAGCTTGGACGCTACCGCGCCTGCTTGGACGCTGCCGCGCCTGCTTGGACGCTGCCGCGCCTGCTTGGACGCTTCCGCAACTGCTTGGACGCTTCCGCGCCTGGTTGGACGCTACCGCGCCTGCTTGCATGCTTCCCCGCCTGCTTGGACGCTTCCGCGCCTGCTTGGACTCTTCTGCGTCTTCTTGCATGCTTCCGCGCCTGCTTGGACGTTTCCGCGCCTGCTTGGACGCTACCGCGCCTGCTTGGACGCTACCGCGCCTGCTTGGACGCTTCCGCGACTGTTTGGACGCTTCCGCGCCTGCTTGCATGCTTCCCCGCCTGCTTGGACGCTTCCGCGCCTGCTTGGACGCTTCCGCGCCTGCTTGGACTCTTCTGCTCCTTCTTGCATGCTTCCGCGCCTACTTGGACGTTTCCGCGCCTGCTTGGACGCTTCTGCGCATGTATGGATGCTTCCGCGCCTGCTTGGACGCTTCCGCGCCTGCTTGGACGCTTCCGCGACTGCTTGGACGCTTCCGCGCCTGCTTGCACGCTTCCGCGCCTGCTTGGACGCTTTCGCGCCTGATTGGACTCTTCTGCGCCTTCTTGCATGCTTCCGCCCCTACTTGAACGTTCTCGCGCCTGCCTGGACGCTTCCGCGCCTTCTTGCATGCTTCCGCGCCTGCTTGCAGGGTGCTGCGCCTGCTTGGACGCTTCCGCGCCTGCTTGGACGCTTTCGCGCCTGATTGGACTCTTCTGCGCCTTCTTGCATGGTTCCGCGCCTGCTTGGACGCTTCCGCGCCTGCTTGGACGCTTCCGCGCCTGCTTGGACGCTTCCGCGCCTGCTTGGACGCTTCCGCGCCTGCTTGGACGCTTCCACGCCTGCTTGGACGCTTCCGCGCCTGCTTGGACGCTTCCGCGCCTGCTTGGACTCTTCCGCGCCTGGTTGGACGCGTCTGCGCCTGCTTCGACTCTTCCGCGCCTGCTTGGTCTCTTCCGCGCCTGCTTGGACGCTTCCGCGCCTGCTTGGACGCTTCTGCGCATGTATGGATGCTTCCGCGCCTGCTTGGACGCTTCCGCGCCTGCTTGGACGCTTCCGCGACTGCTTGGACGCTTCCGCGCCTGCTTGCACGCTTTCGCGCCTGCTTGGACGCTTCCGCGCCTGCTTGGACGCTTCCACGCCTGCTTGGACGCTTCCGCGCCTGCTTTGACGCTTCCGCGCCTGCTTGGACTCTTCCGCGCCTGGTTGGACGCTTCTGCGCCTGCTTCGACTCTTCCGCGCCTGCTTGGACTCTTCCGCGCCTGCTTGGACGCTTCCGCGCCTGCTTGGACGCTTCTGCGCATGTATGGATGCTTCCGCGCCTGCTTGGACGCTTCCGCGCCTGCTTGGACGCTTCCGCGACTGCTTGGACGCTTCCGCGCCTGCTTGCACGCTTTCGCGCCTGCTTGGACGCTTTCGCGCCTGATTGGACTCTTCTGCGCCTCCTTGCATTTTTCCGCGCCTGCTTGGACGCTTCCACGCCTGCTTGCACGCTTCCGCGCCAGCTTGGAGGCTACCGCGCCTGCTTGGACGCTTCCGCGCCTGCTTGCACAGTTCTGCGCCTGCTTGGACGCTTCCGGGTCTGCTTGGACGCTTCCGCGCCTGCTTGGACGCTTCCGCGCCTGCTTGGACGCTTCCGCGCCTGCTTGGACGCTTCCACGCCTGCTTGGACGCTTCCGCGCCTGCTTGGACGCTTCCGCGCCTGCTTGGACTCTTCCGCGCCTGGTTGGACGCTTCTGCGCCTGCTTCGACTCTTCCGCGCCTGCTTGGACTCTTCCGCGCCTGCTTGGACGCTTCCGCGCCTGCTTGGACGCTTCTGCGCATGTATGGATGCTTCCGCGCCTGCTTGGACGCTGCCGCGCCTGCTTGGACGCTTCCGCAACTGCTTGGACGCTTCCGCGCCTGGTTGGACGCTACCGCGCCTGCTTGCATGCTTCCCCGCCTGCTTGGACGCTTCCGCGCCTGCTTGGACTCTTCTGCGTCTTCTTGCATGCTTCCGCGCCTGCTTGGACGTTTCCGCGCCTGCTTGGACGCTACCGCGCCTGCTTGGACGCTACCGCGCCTGCTTGGACGCTTCCGCGACTGTTTGGACGCTTCCGCGCCTGCTTGCATGCTTCCCCGCCTGCTTGGACGCTTCCGCGCCTGCTTGGACGCTTCCGCGCCTGCTTGGACTCTTCTGCTCCTTCTTGCATGCTTCCGCGCCTACTTGGACGTTTCCGCGCCTGCTTGGACGCTTCTGCGCATGTATGGATGCTTCCGCGCCTGCTTGGACGCTTCCGCGCCTGCTTGGACGCTTCCGCGACTGCTTGGACGCTTCCGCGCCTGCTTGCACGCTTCCGCGCCTGCTTGGACGCTTTCGCGCCTGATTGGACTCTTCTGCGCCTTCTTGCATGCTTCCGCCCCTACTTGAACGTTCTCGCGCCTGCCTGGACGCTTCCGCGCCTTCTTGCATGCTTCCGCGCCTGCTTGCAGGGTGCTGCGCCTGCTTGGACGCTTCCGCGCCTGCTTGGACGCTTTCGCGCCTGATTGGACTCTTCTGCGCCTTCTTGCATGGTTCCGCGCCTGCTTGGACGCTTCCGCGCCTGCTTGGACGCTTCCGCGCCTGCTTGGACGCTTCCGCGCCTGCTTGGACGCTTCCGCGCCTGCTTGGACGCTTCCACGCCTGCTTGGACGCTTCCGCGCCTGCTTGGACGCTTCCGCGCCTGCTTGGACTCTTCCGCGCCTGGTTGGACGCGTCTGCGCCTGCTTCGACTCTTCCGCGCCTGCTTGGTCTCTTCCGCGCCTGCTTGGACGCTTCCGCGCCTGCTTGGACGCTTCTGCGCATGTATGGATGCTTCCGCGCCTGCTTGGACGCTTCCGCGCCTGCTTGGACGCTTCCGCGACTGCTTGGACGCTTCCGCGCCTGCTTGCACGCTTTCGCGCCTGCTTGGACGCTTCCGCGCCTGCTTGGACGCTTCCACGCCTGCTTGGACGCTTCCGCGCCTGCTTTGACGCTTCCGCGCCTGCTTGGACTCTTCCGCGCCTGGTTGGACGCTTCTGCGCCTGCTTCGACTCTTCCGCGCCTGCTTGGACTCTTCCGCGCCTGCTTGGACGCTTCCGCGCCTGCTTGGACGCTTCTGCGCATGTATGGATGCTTCCGCGCCTGCTTGGACGCTTCCGCGCCTGCTTGGACGCTTCCGCGACTGCTTGGACGCTTCCGCGCCTGCTTGCACGCTTTCGCGCCTGCTTGGACGCTTTCGCGCCTGATTGGACTCTTCTGCGCCTCCTTGCATTTTTCCGCGCCTGCTTGGACGCTTCCACGCCTGCTTGCACGCTTCCGCGCCAGCTTGGAGGCTACCGCGCCTGCTTGGACGCTTCCGCGCCTGCTTGCACAGTTCTGCGCCTGCTTGGACGCTTCCGGGTCTGCTTGGACGCTTCCGCGCCTGCTTGGACGCTTCCGCGCCTGCTTGGACGCTTCCGCGCCTGCTTGGACGCTTCCACGCCTGCTTGGACGCTTCCGCGCCTGCTTGGACGCTTCCGCGCCTGCTTGGACTCTTCCGCGCCTGGTTGGACGCTTCTGCGCCTGCTTCGACTCTTCCGCGCCTGCTTGGACTCTTCCGCGCCTGCTTGGACGCTTCCGCGCCTGCTTGGACGCTTCTGCGCATGTATGGATGCTTCCGCGCCTGCTTGGACGCTTCCGCGCCTGCTTGGACGCTTCCGCGACTGCTTGGACGCTTCCGCGCCTGCTTGCACGCTTCCGCGCCTGCTTGGACGCTTTCGCGCCTGATTGGACTCTTCTGCGCCTTCTTGCATGCTTCCGCCCCTACTTGAACGTTCTCGCACCTGCCTGGACGCTTCCGCGCCTGCTTGGACGCTTCCGCGACAGCTTGGACGCTTCCGCGCCTGCTAGGACGCTCCCGCGGCTGCTTGGTCGCTTCCGCGCCTGCTTGGACTCTTCCGCGCCTTCTTGCACGGTTCCGCGCCTGCTTCGACTCTTCTGCGCCTGCTTGGACTCTTCCGCGCATGCTTGGACGCTTCCGCGCCTGCTTGGACGCTTCCGCGCCTGCTTGAACGCTTCCGCGCCTATATGGATGCTTCCGCGCCTGCTTGGACGCTTCCGCGGCTGCTTGGACTCTTCCGCGCATGCTTGGACGCTTCCGCGCCTGCTTGGACGCTTCCGCGCCTATATGGATGCTTCCGCGCCTGCTTGGACGCTTCCGCGCCTGCTTGGACGCTTCCGCGCCTGCTTGGACGCTACCGCGCCTGCTTGGACGCTTCCGCGACTGCTTGGACGCTTCCGCGCCTGCTTGGACGCTACCGCGCCTGCTTGGACGCTTCCGCGACTGCTTGGACGCTTCCGCGCCTGCTTGGACGCTTCCGCGCCTGCTTGGACGCTACCGCGCCTGCTTGGACGCTTCCGCGACTGTTTGGACGCTTCCGCGCCTGCTTGCATGCTTCCCCGCCTGCTTGGACGCTTCCGCGCCTGCTTGGACGCTTCCGCGCCTGCTTGGACTCTTCTGCTCCTTCTTGCATGCTTCCGCGCCTACTTGGACGTTTCCGCGCCTGCTTGGACGCTTCTGCGCATGTATGGATGCTTCCGCGCCTGCTTGGACGCTTCCGCGCCTGCTTGGACGCTTCCGCGACTGCTTGGACGCTTCCGCGCCTGCTTGCACGCTTCCGCGCCTGCTTGGACGCTTTCGCGCCTGATTGGACTCTTCTGCGCCTTCTTGCATGCTTCCGCCCCTACTTGAACGTTCTCGCGCCTGCCTGGACGCTTCCGCGCCTTCTTGCATGCTTCCGCGCCTGCTTGCAGGGTGCTGCGCCTGCTTGGACGCTTCCGCGCCTGCTTGGACGCTTTCGCGCCTGATTGGACTCTTCTGCGCCTTCTTGCATGGTTCCGCGCCTGCTTGGACGCTTCCGCGCCTGCTTGGACGCTTCCGCGCCTGCTTGGACGCTTCCACGCCTGCTTGGACGCTTCCGCGCCTGCTTGGACGCTTCCGCGCCTGCTTGGACTCTTCCGCGCCTGGTTGGACGCTTCTGCGCCTGCTTCGACTCTTCCGCGCCTGCTTGGACTCTTCCGCGCCTGCTTGGACGCTTCCGCGCCTGCTTGGACGCTTCTGCGCATGTATGGATGCTTCCGCGCCTGCTTGGACGCTTCCGCGCCTGCTTGGACGCTTCCGCGACTGCTTGGACGCTTCCGCGCCTGCTTGCACGCTTCCGCGCCTGCTTGGACGCTTTCGCGCCTGATTATACTCTTCTGCGCCTTCTTGCATGCTTCCGCCCCTACTTGAACGTTCTCGCGCCTGCCTGGACGCTTCCGCGCCTGCTTGGACGCTTCCGCGACAGCTTGGACGCTTCCGCGCCTGCTAGGACGCTCCCGCGGCTGCTTGGTCGCTTCCGCGCCTGCTTGGACTCTTCCGCGCCTTCTTGCACGGTTCCGCGCCTGCTTCGACTCTTCTGCGCCTGCTTGGACTCTTCCGCGCATGCTTGGACGCTTCCGCGCCTGCTTGGACGCTTCCGCGCCTGCTTGAACGCTTCCGCGCCTATATGGATGCTTCCGCGCCTGCTTGGACGCTTCCGCGCCTGCTTGGACTCTTCCGCGCATGCTTGGACGCTTCCGCGCCTGCTTGGACGCTTCCGCGCCTATATGGATGCTTCCGCGCCTGCTTGGACGCTTCCGCGCCTGCTTGGACGCTTCCGCGCCTGCTTGGACGCTACCGCGCCTGCTTGGACGCTTCCGCGACTGCTTGGACGCTTCCGCGCCTGCTTGGACGCTACCGCGCCTGCTTGGACGCTTCCGCGACTGCTTGGACGCTTCCGCGCCTGCTTGAACGCTTCCGCGCCTGCTTGGACGCTTCCGCGCCTGCTTGGACGCTTTCGCGCTTGATTGGACTCTTCTGCGCCTTCTTGCATGCTTCCGCGCCTGATTGGACGCTTCCGCGCCTGCTTGGACGCTTCCGCGCCTGCTTGGACGCTTCCGCGCCTGCTTGGACGCTTCCGCGCCTGCTTGGACGCTTCCACGCCTGCTTGGACGCTTCCGCGCCTGCTTGGACGCTTCCGCGCCTGCTTGGACTCTTCCGCGCCTGGTTGGACGCTTCTGCGCCTGCTTCGACTCTTCCGCGCCTGCTTGGACTCTTCCGCGCCTGCTTGGACGCTTCCGCGCCTGCTTGGACGCTTCTGCGCATGTATGGATGCTTCCGCGCCTGCTTGGACGCTTCCGCGCCTGCTTGGACGCTTCCGCGACTTCTTGGACGCTTCCGCGCCTGCTTGGACGCTTCCGCGCCTGCTTGGACGCTTCCGCGCCTGCTTGGACGCTTCCCCGCCTGCTTGGACGCTTCCGCGCCTGCTTGGACGCTTCCGCGCCTGCTTGGACTCTTCCGCGCCTGGTTGGACGCTTCTGCGCCTGTTTCGACTCTTCCGCGCCTGCTTGGACTCTTCCGCGCCTGGTTGGACGCTTCTGCGCCTGCTTCGACTCTTCTGCGCCTCCTTGCATTTTTCCGCGCCTGCTTGGACGCTTCCACGCCTGCTTGCACGCTTCCGCGCCAGCTTGGACGCTACCGCGCCTGCTTGGACGCTTCCGCGCCTGCTTGCACAGTTCTGCGCCTGCTTGGACGCTTCCGGGTCTGCTTGGACGCTTCCGCGCCTGCTTGGACGCTTCCGCGCCTGCTTGGACGATTCCGCGCCTGCTTGGACGCTTCCACGCCTGCTTGGACGCTTCCGCGCCTGCTTGGACGCTTCCGCGCCTGCTTGGACTCTTCCGCGCCTGGTTGGACGCTTCTGCGCCTGCTTCGACTCTTCCGCGCCTGCTTGGACTCTTCCGCGCCTGCTTGGACGCTTCCGCGCCAGCTTGGACGCTACCGCGCCTGCTTGGACGCTTCCGCGCCTGCTTGCGCAGTTCTGCGCCTGCTTGGACGCTTCCGGGTCTGCTTGGACGCTTCCGCGCCTGCTTGGACGCTTCCGCGCCTGCTTGGACGCTTCCGCGCCTGCTTGGACTCTTCCGCGCCTGCTTGGACGCTTCCGCGCCTGCTTGGACGTTTCCGCGCCTGCTTGGACTCCTCTGCGCCTTCTTGCATGCTTCCGCGCCTGCTTGGACGCTTCCGCGCCTGCATGGACGCTTCCGCGCCTGCTTGGACGCTTTCGCGCCTGCTTGGACGCTTCCGCACCTGCTTGGACTCTTCCACGCCTGCTTGGACGCTTCCGCGCCTGCTTGGACTCTTCTGCGCCTTCTTGCATGCTTCCGCGCCTGCTTGGACTTTTTCGCGCCTGATTGGATGCTTCCGCGCCTGCTTGCATGCTTCCGTTCCTGCTTGGACGCTTCCGCGCATGCTTGGACTCTTCTGCGCCTTCTTGCATGCTTCCGCGCCTGCTTGGACTTTTTCGCGCCTGATTGGATGCTTCCGCGCCTGCTTGCATGCTTCCGTTCCTGCTTGGACGCTTCCGCGCATGCTTGGACTCTTCTGCGCCTCCTTGCATTTTTCCGCGCCTGCTTGGACGCTTCCACGCCTGCTTGCACGCTTCCGCGCCAGCTTGGACGCTACCGCGCCTGCTTGGACGCTTCCGCGCCTGCTTGCACAGTTCTGCGCCTGCTTGGACGCTTCCGGGTCTGCTTGGACGCTTCCGCGCCTGCTTGGACGCTTCCGCGCCTGCTTGGACGCTTCCGCGCCTGCTTGGACGCTTCCACGCCTGCTTGGACGCTTCCGCGCCTGCTTGGACGCTTCCGCGCCTGCTTGGACTCTTCCGCGCCTGGTTGGACGCTTCCGCGCCTGCTTGGGCTCTTCTGCGCCTTCTTGCATGCTTCCGCGGCTGCTTGGACGTTTCCGCGCTTGCTTGGACGTTACCGCGCCTGGTTGGACGCTACCGCGCCTGCTTGGACGCTTCCGCGCCTGCTTGGACGCTACCGCGCCTGCTTGGACGCTTCCGCGCCTGCTTGGACGCTACCGCGCCTGCTTGGACGCTTCCGCGCCTGCTTGGGCTCTTCTGCGCCTTCTTGCATGCTTCCGCGGCTGCTTGGACGTTTCCGCGCTTGCTTGGACGTTACCGCGCCTGGTTGGACGCTACCGCGCCTGCTTGGACGCTTCCGCGCCTGCTTGGACCCTTCTGCGCCTTCTTGCATGCTTCCGCGGCTGCTTGGACGTTTCCATGCCTGCCTGGACACTACCGCGCCTGCTTGGACGCTTCCGCGACTGCTTGGACGCTACCGCGCCTGCTTGGACGCTTCCGCGACTGCTTGGACGCTTCCGCGCCTGCTTGGACTCTTCTGCGTCTTCTTGCATGCTTCCGCGCCTACTTGGACGTTTCCGCGCCTGCTTGGACGCTTCCGCGGCTGCTTGGACGCTTCCGCGCCTGCTTGGGCTCTTCTGCGCCTTCTTGCATGCTTCCCCGCCTGCTTGGACGCTTCCGCGCCTGCTTGGACTCTTCTGCGTCTTCTTGCATGCTTCCGCGCCTGCTTGGACGTTTTCGCGCCTGCTTGGACGCTTCCGCGCCTGCTTGCACAGTTCTGCGCCTGCTTGGACGCTTCCGGGTCTGCTTGGACGCTTCCGCGCCTGCTTGGACGCTTCCGCGCCTGCTTGGACGCTTCCGCGCCTGCTTGGACGCTTCCGCGACTGCTTGGACGCTTCCGCGCCTGCTTGGACTCTTCTGCGTCTTCTTGCATGCTTCCGCGCCTACTTGGACGTTTCCGCGCCTGCTTGGACGCTTCCGCGGCTGCTTGGACGCTTCCGCGCCTGCTTGGGCTCTTCTGCGCCTTCTTGCATGCTTCCCCGCCTGCTTGGACGCTTCCGCGTCTGCTTGGACGCTTCCACGCCTGCTTGCACGCTTCCGCGCCAGCTTGGACGCTACCGCGCCTGCTTGGACGCTTCCGCGCCTGCTTGCACAGTTCTGCGCCTGCTTGGACGCTTCCGGGTCTGCTTGGACGCTTCCGCGCCTGCTTGGACGCTTCCGCGCCTGCTTGGACGCTTCCGCGCCTGCTTGGACGCTTCCACGCCTGCTTGGACGCTTCCGCGCCTGCTTGGACGCTTCCGCGCCTGCTTGGACTCTTCCGCGCCTGGTTGGACGCTTCTGCGCCTGCTTCGACTCTTCCACGCCTGCTTGGACTCTTCCGCGCCTGCTTGGTCGATTCCGCGTCTGCTTGGACGCTTCTGCGCATGTATGGATGCTTCCGCGCCTGCTTGGACGCTTCCGCGCCTGCTTGGACGCTTCCGCGACTGCTTGGACGCTTCCGCGCCTGCTTGCACGCTTTCGCGCCTGCTTGGACGCTTCCGCGCCTGCTTGGACGCTTCCACGCCTGCTTGGACGCTTCCGCGCCTGCTTGGACGCTTCCGCGCCTGCTTGCACGGTTCTGCGCCTGCTTGCATGCTTCCCCGCCTGCTTAGACGCTTCCGCGCCTGCTTGGACTCTTCTGCGTCTTCTTGCATGCTACCGCGCCTGCTTGGACGTTTCCGCGCCTGCTTGGACGCTTCCGCGCTTGCTTGGACGCTTCCGCGACTGCTTGGACGCTTCCGCGCATGCTTGGACTCTTCTGCTCCTTCTTGCATGCTTCCGCGCCTGCTTGGACGCTACTGCGCCTGCTTGGACGCTACTGCGCCTGCTTGGACGCTTCCGCGACTGCTTGGACCCTTCTGCGTCTTCTTGCATGCTTCCCCGCCTGCTTGGACGCTTCCGCGCCTGCTTGGACTCTTCTGCGTCTTCTTGCATGCTTCCGCGCCTGCTTGGACGTTTCCGCGCCTGTTTGGACGCTACCGCGCCTGCTTGGACGTTACCGCGCCAGCTTGGACGCTTCCGCGCATGCTTGGACTCTTCTGCTCCTTCTTGCATGCTTCCGCGCCTGCTTGGACGCTACTGCGCCTGCTTGGACGCTACTGCGCCTGATTGGACTCTTCTGCGCCTTCTTGCATGGTTCCGCGCCTGCTTGGACGCTTCCGCGCCTGCTTGGACGCTTCCGCGCCTGCTTGGACGCTTCCGCGCCTGCTTGGACGCTTCCGCGCCTGCTTGGACGCTTCCGCGCCTGCTTGCACGCTTTCGCGCCTGCTTGGACGCTTTCGCGCCTGATTGGACTCTTCTGCGCCTCCTTGCATTTTTCCGCGCCTGCTTGGACGCTTCCACGCCTGCTTGCACGCTTCCGCGCCAGCTTGGACGCTACCGCGCCTGCTTGGACGCTTCCGCGCCTGCTTGCACAGTTCTGCGCCTGCTTGGACGCTTCCGGGTCTGCTTGGACGCTTCCGCGCCTGCTTGGACGCTTCCGCGCCTGCTTGGACGCTTCCGCGCCTGCTTGAACGCTTCCGCGACTGCTTGGACGCTTCCGCGCCTGCTTGGACTCTTCTGCGCCTTCTTGCATGCTGCCGCGCCTACTTGGACGTTTCCGCGCCTGCTTGGACGCTTCCGCGCCGGCTTGCATGCTTCCCCGCCTGCTTGGACGCTTCCGCGCCTGCTTGGACGCTACCGCGCCTGCTTGGACGCTGCCGCGCCTGCTTGGACGCTGCCGCGCCTGCTTGGACGCTTCCGCGCCTGCTTGGACTATTCTGCATCTTCTTGCAAGCTTCCGCGCCTGCTTGGACGCTACCGCGCCAGCTTGGACGCTACCGCGCCTGCTTGGACGCTGCCGCGCCTGCTTGGACGCTGCCGCGCCTGCTTGGACGCTTCCGCAACTGCTTGGACGCTTCCGCGCCTGGTTGGACGCTACCGCGCCTGCTTGCATGCTTCCCCGCCTGCTTGGACGCTTCCGCGCCTGCTTGGACTCTTCTGCGTCTTCTTGCATGCTTCCGCGCCTGCTTGGACGTTTCCGCGCCTGCTTGGACGCTACCGCGCCTGCTTGGACGCTACCGCGCCTGCTTGGACGCTTCCGCGACTGTTTGGACGCTTCCGCGCCTGCTTGCATGCTTCCCCGCCTGCTTGGACGCTTCCGCGCCTGCTTGGACGCTTCCGCGCCTGCTTGGACTCTTCTGCTCCTTCTTGCATGCTTCCGCGCCTACTTGGACGTTTCCGCGCCTGCTTGGACGCTTCTGCGCATGTATGGATGCTTCCGCGCCTGCTTGGACGCTTCCGCGCCTGCTTGGACGCTTCCGCGACTGCTTGGACGCTTCCGCGCCTGCTTGCACGCTTCCGCGCCTGCTTGGACGCTTTCGCGCCTGATTGGACTCTTCTGCGCCTTCTTGCATGCTTCCGCCCCTACTTGAACGTTCTCGCGCCTGCCTGGACGCTTCCGCGCCTTCTTGCATGCTTCCGCGCCTGCTTGCAGGGTGCTGCGCCTGCTTGGACGCTTCCGCGCCTGCTTGGACGCTTTCGCGCCTGATTGGACTCTTCTGCGCCTTCTTGCATGGTTCCGCGCCTGCTTGGACGCTTCCGCGCCTGCTTGGACGCTTCCGCGCCTGCTTGGACGCTTCCGCGCCTGCTTGGACGCTTCCGCGCCTGCTTGGACGCTTCCACGCCTGCTTGGACGCTTCCGCGCCTGCTTGGACGCTTCCGCGCCTGCTTGGACTCTTCCGCGCCTGGTTGGACGCGTCTGCGCCTGCTTCGACTCTTCCGCGCCTGCTTGGTCTCTTCCGCGCCTGCTTGGACGCTTCCGCGCCTGCTTGGACGCTTCTGCGCATGTATGGATGCTTCCGCGCCTGCTTGGACGCTTCCGCGCCTGCTTGGACGCTTCCGCGACTGCTTGGACGCTTCCGCGCCTGCTTGCACGCTTTCGCGCCTGCTTGGACGCTTCCGCGCCTGCTTGGACGCTTCCACGCCTGCTTGGACGCTTCCGCGCCTGCTTGGACGCTTCCGCGCCTGCTTGGACTCTTCCGCGCCTGGTTGGACGCTTCTGCGCCTGCTTCGACTCTTCCGCGCCTGCTTGGACTCTTCCGCGCCTGCTTGGACGCTTCCGCGCCTGCTTGGACGCTTCTGCGCATGTATGGATGCTTCCGCGCCTGCTTGGACGCTTCCGCGCCTGCTTGGACGCTTCCGCGACTGCTTGGACGCTTCCGCGCCTGCTTGCACGCTTTCGCGCCTGCTTGGACGCTTTCGCGCCTGATTGGACTCTTCTGCGCCTCCTTGCATTTTTCCGCGCCTGCTTGGACGCTTCCACGCCTGCTTGCACGCTTCCGCGCCAGCTTGGAGGCTACCGCGCCTGCTTGGACGCTTCCGCGCCTGCTTGCACAGTTCTGCGCCTGCTTGGACGCTTCCGGGTCTGCTTGGACGCTTCCGCGCCTGCTTGGACGCTTCCGCGCCTGCTTGGACGCTTCCGCGCCTGCTTGGACGCTTCCACGCCTGCTTGGACGCTTCCGCGCCTGCTTGGACGTTTCCGCGCCTGCTTGAACGCTACCGCGCCTGCTTGCACGGTTCCGCGCCTGCTTGGTCGCTTCCGCGGCTGCTTGGGGGATCCCGCGCCTGCTTGGACGCTACCGCGCCTGCTTGGACGCTTCCGCGACTGCTTGAACGCTTCCGCGCCTGCTTGGATGCTTCCGCGCCTGCTTGGACGCTTCCGCGCCTGCTTGCACGGTTCCGCGCCTGTAAGGATGCTTCCGCGCCTGCTTGGACGCTTCCGCGCCTGCTTGGACGCGTCCGCGCCTGCTTGCACGGTTCCGCGCCTGCTTGGTCGCTTCCGCGGCTGCTTGGGGGATCCCGCGCCTGCTTGGACGCTACCGCGCCTGCTTGGACGCTTCTGCGCATGTATGGATGCTTCCGCGCCTGCTTGGACGCTTCCGCGCCTGCTTGGACGCTTCCGCGCCTGCTTGGGCTCTTCTGCGCCTTCTTGCATGCTTCCGCGGCTGCTTGGACGTTTCCATGCCTGCCTGGACACTACCGCGCCTGCTTGGACGTTTCCGCGCCTGCTTGGACGCTTCCCCGCCTGCTTGCACGGTTCAAAGCCAGCTTGGACGCTTTCACGCCTGCTTGCACGCTTCCGCGCATGCTTGGACGCTTCCGAGCCTGCTTGGACGCTTCAGCGACTGCTTGGACGCTTCCGCGCCTGCTTGGACTCTTCTGCGCCTTCTTGCATGCTTCCGCGCCTACTTGGACGTTTCCGCGCCTGCTTGGACGCTTCCGCGCCTGCTTGGACGCTTCCGCGACTGCTTGGATGCTTCCGCGCCTGCTTGGACGCTACCGCGCCAGCTTGGACGCTTCAACGACTGCTTGGACGCTTCCGCGCCTGCTTGGACTCTTCTGCGCCTTCTTGCATGCTTCCGCGCCTACTTGGACGTTTCCGCGCCTGCTTGGACGCTTTCGCGCCTGCTTGGACGCTTCCACGCTTGCTTGGACGCTTCCGCGCCTGCTCGCACGGTTCCGCGCCTGCTTGGACGCTTCCGCGCCTACCTGTTCGCTTTCGCGCCTGCTTGGTCGCTTCCGCGGTTGCTTGGACGCTTCCGCGCCTGCTTGGACGTTTCCGCGCCTGCTTGAACGCTACCGCGCCTGCTTGCACGGTTCCGCGCCTGTAAGGATGCTTCCGCGCCTGCTTGGACGCTTCCGCGCCTGCTTGGACGCGTCCGCGCCTGCTTGCACGGTTCCGCGCCTGCTTGGTCGCTTCCGCGGCTGCTTGGGGGATCCCGCGCCTGCTTGGACGCTACCGCGCCTGCTTGGACGCTTCCGCGACTGCTTGAACGCTTCCGCGCCTGCTTGGATGCTTCCGCGCCTGCTTGGACGCTTCCGCGCCTGCTTGGACGCTTCCGCGCCTGTTTGGACGCTTCCGCGACTGCTTGGACGCTTCCGCGCCTGCTTGGATGCTTCCGCGCCTGCTTGGACGCTTCCGCGCCTGTTTGGACGCTACCGCGCCTACTTGGACGCTTCCGCGCCTGCTTGGACGCTTTCGCCCCTGCTTGGACGCTTCCGCGCCTGTTGGACGCTTCCGCGCCTGCTTGGACGGTTCCGCGCCTGCTTGGACGCTTCCGCGACTACTTGGACGCTTCCGCGCCTGCTTGGACTCTTCTGCGTCTTCTTGCATGCATCCGCGCCTGCTTGGACGTTTCCGCGCTTGCTTGGACGTTACCGCGCCTGGTTGGACGCTACCGGGCCTGCTTGGACGCTTCCGCGCCTGCTTGGACTCTTCTGCGCCTTCTTGCATGCTTCCGCGGCTGCTTGGACGTTTCCATGCCTGCCTGGACACTACCGCGCCTGCTTGGACGCTTCCGCGACTGCTTGGACGCTACCGCGCCTGCTTGGACGCTTCCGCGACTGCTTGGACGCTTCCGCGCCTGCTTGGACTCTTCTGCGTCTTCTTGCATGCTTCCGCGCCTACTTGGACGTTTCCGCGCCTGCTTGGACGCTTCCGCGCCTGCTTGGACGCTTCCGCGCCTGCTTGGACTCTTCTGCGCCTTCTTGCATGCTTCCGCGGCTGCTTGGACGTTTCCATGCCTGCCTGGACACTACCGCGCCTGCTTGGACGTTTCCGCGCCTGCTTGGACGCTTCCCCGCCTGCTTGCACGGTTCAAAGCCAGCTTGGACGCTTTCACGCCTGCTTGCACGCTTCCGCGCCTGCTTGGACGCTTCCGAGCCTGCTTGGACGCTTCAGCGACTGCTTGGACGCTTCCGCGCCTGCTTGGACTCTTCTGCGCCTTCTTGCATGCTTCCGCGCCTACTTGGACGTTTCCGCGCCTGCTTGGACGCTTCCGCGCCTGCTTGGACGCTTCCGCGACTGCTTGGATGCTTCCGCGCCTGCTTGGACGCTACCGCGCCAGCTTGGACGCTTCAACGACTGCTTGGACGCTTCCGCGCCTGCTTGGACTCTTCTGCGCCTTCTTGCATGCTTCCGCGCCTACTTGGACGTTTCCGCGCCTGCTTGGACGCTTTCGCGCCTGCTTGGACGCTTCCGCGCTTGCTTGGACGCTTCCGCGCCTGCTCGCACGGTACCGCGCCTGCTTGGACGCTTCCGCGCCTACCTGTTCGCTTTCGCGCCTGCTTGGTCGCTTCCGCGGCTGCTTGGACGCTTCCGCGCCTGCTTGGACGTTTCCGCGCCTGCTTGGACGCTTCCGCGCCTGCTTGGACGCTTCCGCGCCTGCTTGGACTCTTCTGCGCCTTCTTGCATGCTTCCGCGCCTACTTGGACGTTTCCGCGCCTGCTTGGACTCTTCCTCGCCTGCTTGGACGTTTCCGCGCCTGCTTGGACGCTACTGCGCCTGCTTGCACGGTTCCGCGCCTGTAAGGATGCTTCCGCGCCTGCTTGGACGCTTCCGCGCCTCCCTGTTCGCTGTCGCGCCTGCTTGGTCGCTTCCGCGGCTGCTTGGACGCTTCCGCGCCTGCTTGGACGCTTCCGCGCCTACTTGGACTCTTCCACGCCTGCTTGGACGTTTCCGCGCCTGCTTGAACGCTACCGCGCCTGCTTGCACGGTTCCGCGCCTGTAAGGATGCTTCCGCGCCAGCTTGGACGCTTCCGCGCCTGCTTGGACGCTTCCGCGCCTGCTTGGACGCTTCCGCGCCTGCTTGCACGGTTCCGCGCCTGCTTGGTCGCTTCCGCGGCTGCTTGGGGGATCCCGCGCCTGCTTGGACGCTACCGCGCCTGCTTGGACGCTTCCGCGACTGCTTGAACGCTTCCGCGCCTGCTTGGATGCTTCCGCGCCTGCTTGGACGCTTCCGCGCCTGCTTGGACGCTTCCGCGCCTGTTTGGAAGCTTCCGCGACTGCTTGGACGCTTCCGCGCCTGCTTGGATGCTTCCGCGCCTGCTTGGACGCTTCCGCGCCTGCTTGGACGCTTCCGCGCCTGTTTGGACGCTACCGCGCCTGCTTGGACGCTTCCGCGCCTGCTTGGACGCTTCCGCGCCTGCTTGGACGCTTCCGCGCCTGCTTGGACGCTACCGCGCCTGCTTGGACGCTTCCGCGCCTGCTTGGACGCTACCGCGGCTGCTTGGACGCTTCCGCGCCTGCTTGGACGCTTCCGCGCCTGCTTGGACGTTTCCGCGCCTGCTTGGACTCTTCCACGCCTGCTTGGATGCTACCGCGCCTGCTTGGACGTTTCCGCGCCTGCTTGGACACTACCGCGACTGCTTGGACGCTTCCGCGCCTGCTTGGACGTTTCCGCGCCTGCTTGGACGCTTCCGCGCCTGCTTGGACGCTACCGCGCCTGCTTGGACGCTTCCGCGCCTGCTTGGACGTTTCCGCGCCTGCTTGGACGCTTCCGCGCCTGCTTGGACGCTTCCGCGCCTGCTTGGACGCTTCCGCGCCTGCTTGGACGCTACCGCGCCTGCTTGGACGCTTCCGCGCCTGCTTGGACGCTACCGCGGCTGCTTGGACGCTTCCGCGCCTGCTTGGACGCTTCCGCGCCTGCTTGGACTTTTTCGCGCCTGATTGGATGCTTCCGCGCCTGCTTGCATGCTTCCGTTCCTGCTTGGACGCTTCCGCGCATGCTTGGACTCTTCTGCTCCTTCTTGCATGCTTCCGCGCCTGCTTGGACGCTACTGCGCTTGCTTGGACGCTTCCGCGACTGCTTGGACGCTTCCGCGCCTACTTGGATGCTTCCGCGACTGCTTGGACGCTTCCGCGCCTGCTTGGACTCTTCTGCGCCTTCTTGCATGCTATCCCGCCTGCTTGGACGCTTCCGCGCCTGCTTGCACGGTTCTGCGCCTGCTTGCATGCTTCCCCGCCTGCTTAGACGCTTCCGCGCCTGCTTGGACTCTTCTGCGTCTTCTTGCATGCTACCGCGCCTGCTTGGACGTTTCCGCGCCTGCTTGGACGCTTCCGCGCTTGCTTGGACGCTTCCGCGACTGCTTGGACGCTTCCGCGCATGCTTGGACTCTTCTGCTCCTTCTTGCATGCTTCCGCGCCTGCTTGGACGCTACTGCGCCTGCTTGGACGCTACTGCGCCTGCTTGGACGCTTCCGCGACTGCTTGGACCCTTCTGCGTCTTCTTGCATGCTTCCCCGCCTGCTTGGACGCTTCCGCGCCTGCTTGGACGCTTCCGCGCCTGCTTGGGCTCTTCTGCGCCTTCTTGCATGCTTCCGCGGCTGCTTGGACGTTTCCGCGCTTGCTTGGACGTTACCGCGCCTGGTTGGACGCTACCGCGCCTGCTTGGACGCTTCCGCGCCTGCTTGGACCCTTCTGCGCCTTCTTGCATGCTTCCGCGGCTGCTTGGACGTTTCCGCGCCTGCTTGGACGTTACCGCGCCTGCTTGGCCGCTTCCGCGACTGCTTGGACGGTTCCGCGCCTGCTTGGACGCTACCGCGCCTGCTTGGAAGCTTCCGCGCCTGCTTGCACGGTTCTGCGCCTGCTTGGACGCTTCCGCGCCTGCTTGGACGCTTCCGCGCCTGCTTGGACGCTTCCGCGCCTGCTTGGGCTCTTCTGCGCCTTCTTGCATGCTTCCGCGGCTGCTTGGACGTTTCCGCGCTTGCTTGGACGTTACCGCGCCTGGTTGGACGCTACCGCGCCTGCTTGGACGCTTCCGCGCCTGCTTGGACCCTTCTGCGCCTTCTTGCATGCTTCCGCGGCTGCTTGGACGTTTCCATGCCTGCCTGGACACTACCGCGCCTGCTTGGACGCTTCCGCGACTGCTTGGACGCTACCGCGCCTGCTTGGACGCTTCCGCGACTCCTTGGACGCTTCCGCGCCTGCTTGGACTCTTCTGCGTCTTCTTGCATGCTTCCGCGCCTACTTGGACGTTTCCGCGCCTGCTTGGACGCTTCCGCGCCTGCTTGGACGCTTCCGCGCCTGCTTGGGCTCTTCTGCGCCTTCTTGCATGCTTCCGCGGCTGCTTGGACGTTTCCATGCCTGCCTGGACACTACCGCGCCTGCTTGGACGTTTCCGCGCCTGCTTGGACGCTTCCCCGCCTGCTTGCACGGTTCAAAGCCAGCTTGGACGCTTTCACGCCTGCTTGCACGCTTCCGCGCCTGCTTGGACGCTTCCGAGCCTGCTTGGACGCTTCAGCGACTGCTTGGACGCTTCCGCGCCTGCTTGGACTCTTCTGCGCCTTCTTGCATGCTTCCGCGCCTACTTGGACGTTTCCGCGCCTGCTTGGACGCTTCCGCGCCTGCTTGGACGCTTCCGCGACTGCTTGGATGCTTCCGCGCCTGCTTGGACGCTACCGCGCCAGCTTGGACGCTTCAACGACTGCTTGGACGCTTCCGCGCCTGCTTGGACTCTTCTGCGCCTTCTTGCATGCTTCCGCGCCTACTTGGACGTTTCCGCGCCTGCTTGGACGCTTTCGCGCCTGCTTGGACGCTTCCACGCTTGCTTGGACGCTTCCGCGCCTGCTCGCACGGTTCCGCGCCTGCTTGGACGCTTCCGCGCCTACCTGTTCGCTTTCGCGCCTGCTTGGTCGCTTCCGCGGTTGCTTGGACGCTTCCGCGCCTGCTTGGACGTTTCCGCGCCTGCTTGAACGCTACCGCGCCTGCTTGCACGGTTCCGCGCCTGTAAGGATGCTTCCGCGCCTGCTTGGACGCTTCCGCGCCTGCTTGGACGCTTCCGCGCCTGCTTGGACGCTTCCGCGCCTGCTTGGACTCTTCTGTGACTTCTTGCATGCTTCCGCGCCTGCTTGGACGTTTTCGCGCCTGCTTGGACGCTGCCGCGCCTGGTTGGACGTTTCCACGCCTGCATGGACGCTACCGCGCCTGCTTGGACGCTACTGCGCCTGCTTGGACGCTTCCGCGACTGCTTGGACCCTTCTGCGTCTTCTTGCATGCTTCCCCGCCTGCTTGGACGCTTCCGCGGTTGCTTGGACGCTTCCGCGCCTGCTTGGACGTTTCCGCGCCTGCTTGAACGCTACCGCGCCTGCTTGCACGGTTCCGCGCCTGTAAGGATGCTTCCGCGCCTGCTTGGACGCTTCCGCGCCTGCTTGGACGTTTCCGCGCCTGCTTGGACGTTACCGCGCCTGCTTGGCCGCTTCCGCGACTGCTTGGACGGTTCCGCGCCTGCTTGGACGCTACCGCGCCTGCTTGGAAGCTTCCGCGCCTGCTTGCACGGTTCTGCGCCTGCTTGGACGCTTCCGCGCCTGCTTGGACGCTTCCGCGCCTGCTTGGACGCTTCCGCGCCTGCTTGGGCTCTTCTGCGCCTTCTTGCATGCTTCCGCGGCTGCTTGGACGTTTCCGCGCTTGCTTGGACGTTACCGCGCCTGGTTGGACGCTACCGCGCCTGCTTGGACGCTTCCGCGCCTGCTTGGACCCTTCTGCGCCTTCTTGCATGCTTCCGCGGCTGCTTGGACGTTTCCATGCCTGCCTGGACACTACCGCGCCTGCTTGGACGCTTCCGCGACTGCTTGGACGCTACCGCGCCTGCTTGGACGCTTCCGCGACTGCTTGGACGCTTCCGCGCCTGCTTGGACTCTTCTGCGTCTTCTTGCATGCTTCCGCGCCTACTTGGACGTTTCCGCGCCTGCTTGGACGCTTCCGCGCCTGCTTGGACGCTTCCGCGCCTGCTTGGGCTCTTCTGCGCCTTCTTGCATGCTTCCGCGGCTGCTTGGACGTTTCCATGCCTGCCTGGACACTACCGCGCCTGCTTGGACGTTTCCGCGCCTGCTTGGACGCTTCCCCGCCTGCTTGCACGGTTCAAAGCCAGCTTGGACGCTTTCACGCCTGCTTGCACGCTTCCGCGCCTGCTTGGACGCTTCCGAGCCTGCTTGGACGCTTCAGCGACTGCTTGGACGCTTCCGCGCCTGCTTGGACTCTTCTGCGCCTTCTTGCATGCTTCCGCGCCTACTTGGACGTTTCCGCGCCTGCTTGGACGCTTCCGCGCCTGCTTGGACGCTTCCGCGACTGCTTGGATGCTTCCGCGCCTGCTTGGACGCTACCGCGCCAGCTTGGACGCTTCAACGACTGCTTGGACGCTTCCGCGCCTGCTTGGACTCTTCTGCGCCTTCTTGCATGCTTCCGCGCCTACTTGGACGTTTCCGCGCCTGCTTGGACGCTTTCGCGCCTGCTTGGACGCTTCCACGCTTGCTTGGACGCTTCCGCGCCTGCTCGCACGGTTCCGCGCCTGCTTGGACGCTTCCGCGCCTACCTGTTCGCTTTCGCGCCTGCTTGGTCGCTTCCGCGGTTGCTTGGACGCTTCCGAGCCTGCTTGGACGTTTCCGCGCCTGCTTGAACGCTACCGCGCCTGCTTGCACGGTTCCGCGCCTGTAAGGATGCTTCCGCGCCTGCTTGGACGCTTCCGCGCCTGCTTGGACGCTTCCGCGCCTGCTTGGACGCTTCCGCGCCTGCTTGGACTCTTCTGTGACTTCTTGCATGCTTCCGCGCCTGCTTGGACGTTTTCGCGCCTGCTTGGACGCTGCCGCGCCTGGTTGGACGTTTCCACGCCTGCATGGACGCTACCGCGCCTGCTTGGACGCTACTGCGCCTGCTTGGACGCTTCCGCGACTGCTTGGACCCTTCTGCGTCTTCTTGCATGCTTCCCCGCCTGCTTGGACGCTTCCGCGCCTGCTTGGACTCTTCTGCGTCTTCTTGCATGCTTCCGCGCCTGCTTGGACGTTTCCGCGCCTGCTTGGACGTTACCGCGCCTGCTTGGCCGCTTCCGCGACTGCTTGGACGGTTCCGCGCCTGCTTGGACGCTTCCACGCCTGCTTGGACGCTTCCGCGCCTGCTTGGACGCTTCCGCGCCTGCTTGGACTCTTCCGCGCCTGGTTGGACGCTTCTGCGCCTGCTTCGACTCTTCCGCGCCTGCTTGGACTCTTCCGCGCCTGCTTGGTCGCTTCCGCGTCTGCTTGGACGCTTCTGCGCATGTATGGATGCTTCCGCGCCTGCTTGGACGCTTCCGCGCCTGCTTGGACGCTTCCGCGACTGCTTGGACGCTTCCGCGCCTGCTTGCACGCTTTCGCGCCTGCTTGGACGCTTCCGCGCCTGCTTGGACGCTTCCACGCCTGCTTGGACGCTTCCGCGCCTGCTTGGACGCTTCCGCGCCTGCTTGGACTCTTCCGCGCCTGGTTGGACGCTTCTGCGCCTGCTTCGACTCTTCCGCGCCTGCTTGGACTCTTCCGCGCCTGCTTGGACGCTTCCGCGCCTGCTTGGACGTTTCCGCGCCTGCTTGGACTCCTCTGCGCCTTCTTGCATGCTTCCGCGCCTGCTTGGACGCTTCCGCGCCTGCATGGACGCTTCCGCGCCAGCTTGGACGCTTTCGCGCCTGCTTGGACGCTTCCGCGCCTGCTTGGACTCTTCCACGCCTGCTTGGACGCTTCCGCGCCTGCTTGGACTCTTCTGCGCCTTCTTGCATGCTTCCGCGCCTGCTTGGACTTTTTCGCGCCTGATTGGATGCTTCCGCGCCTGCTTGCATGCTTCCGCGCCTGCTTGGACTCTTCTGCTCCTTCTTGCATGCTTCCGCGCCTGCTTGGACGCTACTGCGCCTGCTTGGACGCTACTGCGCCTGCTTGGACGCTTCCGCGACTGCTTGGACCCTTCTGCGTCTTCTTGCATGCTTCCCCGCCTGCTTGGACGCTTCCGCGCCTGCTTGGACTCTTCTGCGTCTTCTTGCATGCTTCCGCGCCTGCTTGGACGTTTCCGCGCCTGCTTGGACGTTACCGCGCCTGCTTGGCCGCTTCCGCGACTGCTTGGACGGTTCCGCGCCTGCATGGACGCTACCGCGCCTGCTTGGACGCTACCGCGCCTGCTTGGACGCTTCCGCGCCTTCTTGCATGCTTCCGCGCCTACTTGGACGTTTCCGCGCCTGCTTGGACGCTTCCGCGCCTGCTTGCATGCTTCCCCGCCTGCTTGGACGTTTCCGCGCCTGCTTGGACTCTTCTGTGACTTCTTGCATGCTTCCGCGCCTGCTTGGACGTTTTCGCGCCTGCTTGGACGCTGCCGCGCCTGGTTGGACGTTTCCACGCCTGCATGGACGCTACCGCGCCTGCTTGGACGCTACTGCGCCTGCTTGGACGCTTCCGCGACTGCTTGGACCCTTCTGCGTCTTCTTGCATGCTTCCCCGCCTGCTTGGACGCTTCCGCGCCTGCTTGGACTCTTCTGCGTCTTCTTGCATGCTTCCGCGCCTGCTTGGACGTTTCCGCGCCTGCTTGGACGTTACCGCGCCTGCTTGGCCGCTTCCGCGACTGCTTGGACGGTTCCGCGCCTGCTTGGACGCTACCGCGCCTGCTTGGACGCTTCCGCGCCTGCTTGCACGGTTCTGCGCCTGCTTGGACGCTTCCGCGCCTGCTTGGACGCTTCCGCGCCTGCTTGGACGCTTCCGCGCCTGCTTGGACTCTTCTGCGCCTTCTTGCATGCTTCCGCGCCTACTTGGACGTTTCCGCGCCTGCTTGGACGCTTTCGCGCCTGCTTGGACGCTTCCACGCTTGCTTGGACGCTTCCGCGCCTGCTCGCACGGTTCCGCGCCTGCTTGGACGCTTCCGCGCCTACCTGTTCGCTTTCGCGCCTGCTTGGTCGCTTCCGCGGTTGCTTGGACGCTTCCGCGCCTGCTTGGACGTTTCCGCGCCTGCTTGAACGCTACCGCGCCTGCTTGCACGGTTCCGCGCCTGTAAGGATGCTTCCGCGCCTGCTTGGACGCTTCCGCGCCTGCTTGGACGCGTCCGCGCCTGCTTGCACGGTTCCGCGCCTGCTTGGTCGCTTCCGCGGCTGCTTGGGGGATCCCGCGCCTGCTTGGACGCTACCGCGCCTGCTTGGACGCTTCCGCGACTGCTTGAACGCTTCCGCGCCTGCTTGGATGCTTCCGCGCCTGCTTGGACGCTTCCGCGCCTGCTTGGACGCTTCCGCGCCTGTTTGGACGCTTCCGCGACTGCTTGGACGCTTCCGCGCCTGCTTGGATGCTTCCGCGCCTGCTTGGACGCTTCCGCGCCTGTTTGGACGCTACCGCGCCTACTTGGACGCTTCCGCGCCTGCTTGGACGCTTTCGCCCCTGCTTGGACGCTTCCGCGCCTGTTGGACGCTTCCGCGCCTGCTTGGACGGTTCCGCGCCTGCTTGGACGCTTCCGCGACTACTTGGACGCTTCCGCGCCTGCTTGGACTCTTCTGCGTCTTCTTGCATGCATCCGCGCCTGCTTGGACGTTTCCGCGCTTGCTTGGACGTTACCGCGCCTGGTTGGACGCTACCGGGCCTGCTTGGACGCTTCCGCGCCTGCTTGGACTCTTCTGCGCCTTCTTGCATGCTTCCGCGGCTGCTTGGACGTTTCCATGCCTGCCTGGACACTACCGCGCCTGCTTGGACGCTTCCGCGACTGCTTGGACGCTACCGCGCCTGCTTGGACGCTTCCGCGACTGCTTGGACGCTTCCGCGCCTGCTTGGACTCTTCTGCGTCTTCTTGCATGCTTCCGCGCCTACTTGGACGTTTCCGCGCCTGCTTGGACGCTTCCGCGCCTGCTTGGACGCTTCCGCGCCTGCTTGGGCTCTTCTGCGCCTTCTTGCATGCTTCCGCGGCTGCTTGGACGTTTCCATGCCTGCCTGGACACTACCGCGCCTGCTTGGACGTTTCCGCGCCTGCTTGGACGCTTCCCCGCCTGCTTGCACGGTTCAAAGCCAGCTTGGACGCTTTCACGCCTGCTTGCACGCTTCCGCGCATGCTTGGACGCTTCCGAGCCTGCTTGGACGCTTCAGCGACTGCTTGGACGCTTCCGCGCCTGCTTGGACTCTTCTGCGCCTTCTTGCATGCTTCCGCGCCTACTTGGACGTTTCCGCGCCTGCTTGGACGCTACCGCGCCTGCTTGGACGCTACTGCGCCTGCTTGGACGCTTCCGCGACTGCTTGGACCCTTCTGCGTCTTCTTGCATGCTTCCCCGCCTGCTTGGACGCTTCCGCGCCTGCTTGGACTCTTCTGCGTCTTCTTGCATGCTTCCGCGCCTGCTTGGACGTTTCCGCGCCTGCTTGGACGTTACCGCGCCTGCTTGGCCGCTTCCGCGACTGCTTGGACGGTTCCGCGCCTGCTTGGACGCTTCCACGCCTGCTTGGACGCTTCCGCGCCTGCTTGGACGCTTCCGCGCCTGCTTGGACTCTTCCGCGCCTGGTTGGACGCTTCTGCGCCTGCTTCGACTCTTCCGCGCCTGCTTGGACTCTTCCGCGCCTGCTTGGTCGCTTCCGCGTCTGCTTGGACGCTTCTGCGCATGTATGGATGCTTCCGCGCCTGCTTGGACGCTTCCGCGCCTGCTTGGACGCTTCCGCGACTGCTTGGACGCTTCCGCGCCTGCTTGCACGCTTTCGCGCCTGCTTGGACGCTTCCGCGCCTGCTTGGACGCTTCCACGCCTGCTTGGACGCTTCCGCGCCTGCTTGGACGCTTCCGCGCCTGCTTGGACTCTTCCGCGCCTGGTTGGACGCTTCTGCGCCTGCTTCGACTCTTCCGCGCCTGCTTGGACTCTTCCGCGCCTGCTTGGACGCTTCCGCGCCTGCTTGGACGTTTCCGCGCCTGCTTGGACTCCTCTGCGCCTTCTTGCATGCTTCCGCGCCTGCTTGGACGCTTCCGCGCCTGCATGGACGCTTCCGCGCCAGCTTGGACGCTTTCGCGCCTGCTTGGACGCTTCCGCGCCTGCTTGGACTCTTCCACGCCTGCTTGGACGCTTCCGCGCCTGCTTGGACTCTTCTGCGCCTTCTTGCATGCTTCCGCGCCTGCTTGGACTTTTTCGCGCCTGATTGGATGCTTCCGCGCCTGCTTGCATGCTTCCGCGCCTGCTTGGACTCTTCTGCTCCTTCTTGCATGCTTCCGCGCCTGCTTGGACGCTACTGCGCCTGCTTGGACGCTACTGCGCCTGCTTGGACGCTTCCGCGACTGCTTGGACCCTTCTGCGTCTTCTTGCATGCTTCCCCGCCTGCTTGGACGCTTCCGCGCCTGCTTGGACTCTTCTGCGTCTTCTTGCATGCTTCCGCGCCTGCTTGGACGTTTCCGCGCCTGCTTGGACGTTACCGCGCCTGCTTGGCCGCTTCCGCGACTGCTTGGACGGTTCCGCGCCTGCATGGACGCTACCGCGCCTGCTTGGACGCTACCGCGCCTGCTTGGACGCTTCCGCGCCTTCTTGCATGCTTCCGCGCCTACTTGGACGTTTCCGCGCCTGCTTGGACGCTTCCGCGCCTGCTTGCATGCTTCCCCGCCTGCTTGGACGTTTCCGCGCCTGCTTGGACTCTTCTGTGACTTCTTGCATGCTTCCGCGCCTGCTTGGACGTTTTCGCGCCTGCTTGGACGCTGCCGCGCCTGGTTGGACGTTTCCACGCCTGCATGGACGCTACCGCGCCTGCTTGGACGCTACTGCGCCTGCTTGGACGCTTCCGCGACTGCTTGGACCCTTCTGCGTCTTCTTGCATGCTTCCCCGCCTGCTTGGACGCTTCCGCGCCTGCTTGGACTCTTCTGCGTCTTCTTGCATGCTTCCGCGCCTGCTTGGACGTTTCCGCGCCTGCTTGGACGTTACCGCGCCTGCTTGGCCGCTTCCGCGACTGCTTGGACGGTTCCGCGCCTGCTTGGACGCTACCGCGCCTGCTTGGACGCTTCCGCGCCTGCTTGCACGGTTCTGCGCCTGCTTGGACGCTTCCGCGCCTGCTTGGACGCTTCCGCGCCTGCTTGGACGCTTCCGCGCCTGCTTGGACTCTTCTGCGCCTTCTTGCATGCTTCCGCGCCTACTTGGACGTTTCCGCGCCTGCTTGGACGCTTTCGCGCCTGCTTGGACGCTTCCACGCTTGCTTGGACGCTTCCGCGCCTGCTCGCACGGTTCCGCGCCTGCTTGGACGCTTCCGCGCCTACCTGTTCGCTTTCGCGCCTGCTTGGTCGCTTCCGCGGTTGCTTGGACGCTTCCGCGCCTGCTTGGACGTTTCCGCGCCTGCTTGAACGCTACCGCGCCTGCTTGCACGGTTCCGCGCCTGTAAGGATGCTTCCGCGCCTGCTTGGACGCTTCCGCGCCTGCTTGGACGCGTCCGCGCCTGCTTGCACGGTTCCGCGCCTGCTTGGTCGCTTCCGCGGCTGCTTGGGGGATCCCGCGCCTGCTTGGACGCTACCGCGCCTGCTTGGACGCTTCCGCGACTGCTTGAACGCTTCCGCGCCTGCTTGGATGCTTCCGCGCCTGCTTGGACGCTTCCGCGCCTGCTTGGACGCTTCCGCGCCTGTTTGGACGCTTCCGCGACTGCTTGGACGCTTCCGCGCCTGCTTGGATGCTTCCGCGCCTGCTTGGACGCTTCCGCGCCTGTTTGGACGCTACCGCGCCTACTTGGACGCTTCCGCGCCTGCTTGGACGCTTTCGCCCCTGCTTGGACGCTTCCGCGCCTGTTGGACGCTTCCGCGCCTGCTTGGACGGTTCCGCGCCTGCTTGGACGCTTCCGCGACTACTTGGACGCTTCCGCGCCTGCTTGGACTCTTCTGCGTCTTCTTGCATGCATCCGCGCCTGCTTGGACGTTTCCGCGCTTGCTTGGACGTTACCGCGCCTGGTTGGACGCTACCGGGCCTGCTTGGACGCTTCCGCGCCTGCTTGGACTCTTCTGCGCCTTCTTGCATGCTTCCGCGGCTGCTTGGACGTTTCCATGCCTGCCTGGACACTACCGCGCCTGCTTGGACGCTTCCGCGACTGCTTGGACGCTACCGCGCCTGCTTGGACGCTTCCGCGACTGCTTGGACGCTTCCGCGCCTGCTTGGACTCTTCTGCGTCTTCTTGCATGCTTCCGCGCCTACTTGGACGTTTCCGCGCCTGCTTGGACGCTTCCGCGCCTGCTTGGACGCTTCCGCGCCTGCTTGGGCTCTTCTGCGCCTTCTTGCATGCTTCCGCGGCTGCTTGGACGTTTCCATGCCTGCCTGGACACTACCGCGCCTGCTTGGACGTTTCCGCGCCTGCTTGGACGCTTCCCCGCCTGCTTGCACGGTTCAAAGCCAGCTTGGACGCTTTCACGCCTGCTTGCACGCTTCCGCGCATGCTTGGACGCTTCCGAGCCTGCTTGGACGCTTCAGCGACTGCTTGGACGCTTCCGCGCCTGCTTGGACTCTTCTGCGCCTTCTTGCATGCTTCCGCGCCTACTTGGACGTTTCCGCGCCTGCTTGGACGCTTCCGCGCCTGCTTGGACGCTTCCGCGACTGCTTGGATGCTTCCGCGCCTGCTTGGACGCTACCGCGCCAGCTTGGACGCTTCAACGACTGCTTGGACGCTTCCGCGCCTGCTTGGACTCTTCTGCGCCTTCTTGCATGCTTCCGCGCCTACTTGGACGTTTCCGCGCCTGCTTGGACGCTTTCGCGCCTGCTTGGACGCTTCCACGCTTGCTTGGACGCTTCCGCGCCTGCTCGCACGGTTCCGCGCCTGCTTGGACGCTTCCGCGCCTACCTGTTCGCTTTCGCGCCTGCTTGGTCGCTTCCGCGGTTGCTTGGACGCTTCCGCGCCTGCTTGGACGTTTCCGCGCCTGCTTGAACGCTACCGCGCCTGCTTGCACGGTTCCGCGCCTGTAAGGATGCTTCCGCGCCTGCTTGGACGCTTCCGCGCCTGCTTGGACGCGTCCGCGCCTGCTTGCACGGTTCCGCGCCTGCTTGGTCGCTTCCGCGGCTGCTTGGGGGATCCCGCGCCTGCTTGGACGCTACCGCGCCTGCTTGGACGCTTCCGCGACTGCTTGAACGCTTCCGCGCCTGCTTGGATGCTTCCGCGCCTGCTTGGACGCTTCCGCGCCTGCTTGGACGCTTCCGCGCCTGTTTGGACGCTTCCGCGACTGCTTGGACGCTTCCGCGCCTGCTTGGATGCTTCCGCGCCTGCTTGGACGCTTCCGCGCCTGTTTGGACGCTACCGCGCCTACTTGGACGCTTCCGCGCCTGCTTGGACGCTTTCGCCCCTGCTTGGACGCTTCCGCGCCTGTTGGACGCTTCCGCGCCTGCTTGGACGGTTCCGCGCCTGCTTGGACGCTTCCGCGACTACTTGGACGCTTCCGCGCCTGCTTGGACTCTTCTGCGTCTTCTTGCATGCATCCGCGCCTACTTGGACGTTTCCGCGCCTGTAAGGATGCTTCCGCGCCTGCTTGGACGTTTCCGCGCTTGCTTGGACGTTACCGCGCCTGGTTGGACGCTACCGGGCCTGCTTGGACGCTTCCGCGCCTGCTTGGACTCTTCTGCGCCTTCTTGCATGCTTCCGCGGCTGCTTGGACGTTTCCATGCCTGCCTGGACACTACCGCGCCTGCTTGGACGCTTCCGCGACTGCTTGGACGCTACCGCGCCTGCTTGGACGCTTCCGCGACTGCTTGGACGCTTCCGCGCCTGCTTGGACTCTTCTGCGTCTTCTTGCATGCTTCCGCGCCTACTTGGACGTTTCCGCGCCTGCTTGGACGCTTCCGCGCCTGCTTGGACGCTTCCGCGCCTGCTTGGACTCTTCTGCGCCTTCTTGCATGCTTCCGCGGCTGCTTGGACGTTTCCATGCCTGCCTGGACACTACCGCGCCTGCTTGGACGTTTCCGCGCCTGCTTGGACGCTTCCCCGCCTGCTTGCACGGTTCAAAGCCAGCTTGGACGCTTTCACGCCTGCTTGCACGCTTCCGCGCCTGCTTGGACGCTTCCGAGCCTGCTTGGACGCTTCAGCGACTGCTTGGACGCTTCCGCGCCTGCTTGGACTCTTCTGCGCCTTCTTGCATGCTTCCGCGCCTACTTGGACGTTTCCGCGCCTGCTTGGACGCTTCCGCGCCTGCTTGGACGCTTCCGCGACTGCTTGGATGCTTCCGCGCCTGCTTGGACGCTACCGCGCCAGCTTGGACGCTTCAACGACTGCTTGGACGCTTCCGCGCCTGCTTGGACTCTTCTGCGCCTTCTTGCATGCTTCCGCGCCTACTTGGACGTTTCCGCGCCTGCTTGGACGCTTTCGCGCCTGCTTGGACGCTTCCGCGCTTGCTTGGACGCTTCCGCGCCTGCTCGCACGGTACCGCGCCTGCTTGGACGCTTCCGCGCCTACCTGTTCGCTTTCGCGCCTGCTTGGTCGCTTCCGCGGCTGCTTGGACGCTTCCGCGCCTGCTTGGACGTTTCCGCGCCTGCTTGGACGCTTCCGCGCCTGCTTGGACGCTTCCGCGCCTGCTTGGACTCTTCTGCGCCTTCTTGCATGCTTCCGCGCCTACTTGGACGTTTCCGCGCCTGCTTGGACTCTTCCTCGCCTGCTTGGACGTTTCCGCGCCTGCTTGGACGCTACCGCGCCTGCTTGCACGGTTCCGCGCCTGTAAGGATGCTTCCGCGCCTGCTTGGACGCTTCCGCGCCTCCCTGTTCGCTGTCGCGCCTGCTTGGTCGCTTCCGCGGCTGCTTGGACGCTTCCGCGCCTGCTTGGACGCTTCCGCGCCTACTTGGACTCTTCCACGCCTGCTTGGACGTTTCCGCGCCTGCTTGAACGCTACCGCGCCTGCTTGCACGGTTCCGCGCCTGTAAGGATGCTTCCGCGCCAGCTTGGACGCTTCCGCGCCTGCTTGGACGCTTCCGCGCCTGCTTGGACGCTTCCGCGCCTGCTTGCACGGTTCCGCGCCTGCTTGGTCGCTTCCGCGGCTGCTTGGGGGATCCCGCGCCTGCTTGGACGCTACCGCGCCTGCTTGGACGCTTCCGCGACTGCTTGAACGCTTCCGCGCCTGCTTGGATGCTTCCGCGCCTGCTTGGACGCTTCCGCGCCTGCTTGGACGCTTCCGCGCCTGTTTGGAAGCTTCCGCGACTGCTTGGACGCTTCCGCGCCTGCTTGGATGCTTCCGCGCCTGCTTGGACGCTTCCGCGCCTGCTTGGACGCTTCCGCGCCTGTTTGGACGCTACCGCGCCTGCTTGGACGCTTCCGCGCCTGCTTGGACGCTTCCGCGCCTGCTTGGACGCTTCCGCGCCTGCTTGGACGCTACCGCGCCTGCTTGGACGCTTCCGCGCCTGCTTGGACGCTACCGCGGCTGCTTGGACGCTTCCGCGCCTGCTTGGACGCTTCCGCGCCTGCTTGGACGTTTCCGCGCCTGCTTGGACTCTTCCACGCCTGCTTGGATGCTACCGCGCCTGCTTGGACGTTTCCGCGCCTGCTTGGACACTACCGCGACTGCTTGGACGCTTCCGCGCCTGCTTGGACGTTTCCGCGCCTGCTTGGACGCTTCCGCGCCTGCTTGGACGCTACCGCGCCTGCTTGGACGCTTCCGCGCCTGCTTGGACGTTTCCGCGCCTGCTTGGACGCTTCCGCGCCTGCTTGGACGCTTCCGCGCCTGCTTGGACGCTTCCGCGCCTGCTTGGACGCTACCGCGCCTGCTTGGACGCTTCCGCGCCTGCTTGGATGCTTCCGCGCCTGCTTGGACGCTTCCGCGCCTGCTTGGACGCTTCCGCGCCTGCTTGGACGCTTCCGCGCCTGTTTGGACGCTTCCGCGACTGCTTGGACGCTTCCGCGCCTGCTTGGATGCTTCCGCGCCTGCTTGGACGCTTCCGCGCCTGCTTGGACGCTTCCGCGCCTGTTTGGACGCTACCGCGCCTGCTTGGACGCTTCCGCGCCTGTTTGGACGCTACCGCGCCTGCTTGGACGCTTCCGCGCCTGCTTGGACGCTTCCGCGCCTGCTTGGACGCTTCCGCGCCTGCTTGGACGCTACCGCGCCTGCTTGGACGCTTCCGCGCCTGCTTTGACGCTACCGCGGCTGCTTGGACGCTTCCGCGCCTGCTTGGACGCTTCCGCGCCTGCTTGGACGTTTCCGCGCCTGCTTGGACTCTTCCACGCCTGCTTGGATGCTACCGCGCCTGCTTGGACGCTACCGAGCCTGCTTGAACGCTTTCGCGCCTGCTTGGACGTTTCCGCGCCTGCTTGGACTCTTCCACGCCTGCTTGGATGCTACCGCGCCTGCTTGGACGCTTCCGCGCCTGCTTGGACGTTTCCGCGCCTGCTTGGACGCTACCGCGCCTGCTTGGACGCTTCCGCGACTGCTAGGACGCTTCCGCGCCTGCTTGGACTCTTCTGCGCCTGCTTGGACGCTTCCGCGACTGCTTGGACGCTACCGCGCCTGCTTGGACGCTGCCGCGACTGCTTGGACACTACCGCGCCTGCTTGGACGCTTCCGCGCCTGCTTGGACGCTTCCGCGACTGCTTGGACGCTTCCGCGCCTGCTTGCACGCTTTCGCGCCTGCTTGGACGCTTCCGCGCCTGCTTGGACGCTTCCACGCCTGCTTGGACGCTTCCGCGCCTGCTTGGACGCTTCCGCGCCTGCTTGGACTCTTCCGCGCCTGGTTGGACGCTTCTGCGCCTGCTTCGACTCTTCCGCGCCTGCTTGGACTCTTCCGCGCCTGCTTCGACGCTTCCGCGCCTGCTTGGACGTTTCCGCGCCTGCTTGGACTCCTCTGCGCCTTCTTGCATGCTTCCGCGCCTGCTTGGACGCTTCCGCGCCTGCTTGGACGCTTCCGCGCCTGCTTGGACGTTTCCACGCCTGCATGGACGCTACCGCGCCTGCTTGGACGCTACTGCGCCTGCTTGGACGCTTCCGCGACTGCTTGGACCCTTCTGCGTCTTCTTGCATGCTTCCCCGCCTGCTTGGACGCTTCCGCGCCTGCTTGGACTCTTCTGCGTCTTCTTGCATGCTTCCGCGCCTGCTTGGACGTTTCCGCGCCTGCTTGGACGTTACCGCGCCTGCTTGGCCGCTTCCGCGACTGCTTGGACGGTTCCGCGCCTGCTTGGACGCTACCGCGCCTGCTTGGACGCTTCCGCGCCTGCTTGCACGGTTCTGCGCCTGCTTGGACGCTTCCGCGCCTGCTTGGACGCTTCCGCGCCTGCTTGGATGCCTCCGCGCCTGCTTGGACGCTTCCGCGCCTGTTTGGACGCTACCGCGCCTGCTTGGACGCTTCCGCGCCTGCTTGGACGCTTTCGCGCCTGCTTGGACGCTTCCGCGCCTGTTGGACGCTTCCGCGCCTGCTTGGACGGTTCCGCGCCTGCTTGGACGCTTCCGCGACTGCTTGGACGCTTCCGCGCCTGCTTGGACTCTTCTGCGTCTTCTTGCATGCATCCGCGCCTGCTTGGACGTTTCCGCGCTTGCTTGGACGTTACCGCGCCTGGTTGGACGCTACCGCGCCTGCTTGGACGCTTCCGCGCCTGCTTGGACTCTTCTGCGCCTTCTTGCATGCTTCCGCGGCTGCTTGGACGTTTCCGCGCCTGCTTGGACGTTACCGAGCCTGCTTGGACGCTTCCGCGCCTGCTTGGACGCTACCGCGCCTGCTTGGACGCTTCCGCGACTGCTTGGACGCTTCCGCGCCTGCTTGGACCCTTCTGCGTCTTCTTGCATGCTTCCGCGCCTGCTTGGACGTTTCCGCGCCTGCTTGGACGCTACCGCGCCTGCTTGGACGCTTCCGCGCCTGCTTGGACTCTTCTGCGCCTTCTTGCATGCTTCCGCGCCTGCTTGGACGTTTCCGCGCCTGCTTGGACGCTACCGCGCCTGCTTGGACGCTTCCGCGCCTTCTTGGACTCTTCTGCGTCTTCTTGGATGCTTCCGCGCCTGCTTGGACGTTTCCGCGCCTGCTTGGACGTTACCGAGCCTGCTTGGACGCTTCCGCGCCTGCTTGGACGCTTCTGCGCCTGATTGGACGCTTCCGCGCCTGCTTGGACTCTTCCGCGCCTGCTTGGACGCTACCGCGCCTGCTTGGACGCTTCCGCGCCTGCTTGGACGTTTCCGCGCCTGCTTGGACGCTTCCGCGACTGCTTGGACGCTTCCACGCCTGCTTGGACTCTTCTGCGTCTTCTTGCATGCTTCCGCGCCTGGTTGGACGTTTCCGCGCCTGCTTGGACGCTACAGCGCCTGCTTGGACGCTTCCGCGACTGCTTGGACGCTTCCGCGCCTGCTTGGACTCTTCTGCGCCTTCTTGCATGCTTCCGCGCCTGCTTGGACGTTTCCGCGCCTGCTTGGACGCTACCGCGCCTGCTTGGACGCTTCCGCGCCTGCTTGGACTCTTCTGCGCCTTCTTGCATGCTTCCGCGCCTGCTTGGACGTTTCCGCGCCTGCTTGGACGCTACCGCGCCTGCTTGGACGCTTCCGCGCCTTCTTGGACTCTTCTGCGTCTTCTTGGATGCTTCCGCGCCTGCTTGGACGTTTCCGCGCCTGCTTGGACGTTACCGAGCCTGCTTGGACGCTTCCGCGCCTGCTTGGACGCTTCTGCGCCTGATTGGACGCTTCCGCGCCTGCTTGGACTCTTCCGCGCCTGCTTGGACGCTACCGCGCCTGCTTGGACGCTTCCGCGCCTGCTTGGACGTTTCCGCGCCTGCTTGGACGCTTCCGCGACTGCTTGGACGCTTCCACGCCTGCTTGGACTCTTCTGCGTCTTCTTGCATGCTTCCGCGCCTGCTTGGACGTTTCCGCGCTTGCTTGGACGCTACCGCGCCTGCTTGGACGCTTCCGCGCCTGCTTGGACGTTTCCGCGCCTGCTTGGACGCTACCGCGCCTGCTTGGACGCTTCCGCGCCTGCTTGGAAGCTTCCGCGCTTGGTTGGACGCTACCGCGCCTGCTTGGACTCTTCTGCGCCTTCTTGCATGCTTCCGCGCCTGCTTGGACGTTTCCGCGCCTGCTTGGACGCTACCGCGCCTGCTTGGACGCTTCTGCGCCTGCTTGGACGCTTCCGCGCCTGCTTGGACTCTTCCGCGCCTGCTTGGACGCTACCGCGCCTGCTTGGACGCTTCCGCGACTGCTTGGACGCTTCCGCGCCTGCTTGGACCCTCCTGCGCCTTCTTGCATGCTTCCGCGCCTGCTTGGACGTTTCCGCGCCTGCTTGGACGTTTCCGCGCCTGCTTGGACGCTACCGCGCCTGCTTGGACGCTTCCGCGCCTGCTTGGACTCTTCTACGCCTGCTTGGACGCTACCGCGCCTGCTTGGACGCTTCCGCGACTGCTTGGACGCTTCCGCGCCTGCTTGGACTCTTCTGCGCCTTCTTGCATGCTTCCGCGCCTGCTTGGACGTTTCCGCGCCTGCGTGGACGCTACCGCACCTGCTTGGACGCTTCCGCGACTGCTTGGACGCTTCCGCGACTGCTTGGACGCTACCGCGCCTGCTTGGACGCTTCCGCGACTGCTTGGACTCTTCTGCGCCTTCTTGCATGCTTCCGCGCCTGCTTGGACGTTTCCGCGCCTGCTTGGACGCTACCGCGCCTGCTTGGACGCTTCCGCGCCTGCTTGGACTCTTCTACGCCTGCTTGGACGCTACCGCGCCTGCTTGGACGCTACCGCGCCTGCTTGGACTCTTCGGCGTCTTCTTGCATGCTTCGGCGCCTGGTTGGACGTTTCCGCGCCTGCTTGGACGCTACCGCGCCTGCTTGGACGCTTCCGCGACTGCTTGGACGCTTCCGCGCCTGCTTGGACTCTTCTGCGCCTTCTTGCATGCTTCCGCGCCTGCTTGGACGTTTCCGCGCCTGCGTGGACGCTACCGCACCTGCTTGGACGCTTCCGCGCCTGCTTGGACGCTTCCCCGCCTGCTTGGACTTTTCTGCGCCTGCTTGGACTCTTCTGCGCCTTCTTGCATGCTTCCGCGCCTGCTTGGACGTTTCCGCGCCTGCTTGGACGCTACCGCGCCTGCTTGGACGCTTCCGCGTCTGCTTGGACGCTATGGCGCCTGCTTGGACGTTTCCGCGCCTGCTTGGACGCTACCGCGCCTGCTTGGACGCTTCCGCGCCTGCTCGGACGCTTCCGCGCCTGCTTGGACTCTTCTGCGTCTTCTTGCATGCTTCCGCGCCTGCTTGGACGTTTCCGCGACTGCTTGGTCTCTACCGCGCCTGCTTGGACGCTACCGCGCCTGCTTGGACGTTTCCGCGCCTTCTTGGACGCTACCGCACCTGCTTGGACGCTTCCGCGTCTGCTTGGACGCTATCGCGCCTGCTTGGACGCTACCGCGCCTGCTTGGAGGCTTCCGCGACTGCTTGGACGCTTCCGCGCCTGCTTGGACGCTTCCGCGCCTTCTTGGACTCTTCTGCGTCTTCTTGGATGCTTCCGCGCCTGCTTGGACGTTTCCGCGCCTGCTTGGACGCTTCCGCGACTGCTTGGACGCTTCCGCGCCTGCTTGGACCCTTCTGCGTCTTCTTGCATGCTTCCGCGCCTGCTTGGACGTTTCCGCGCCTGCTTGGACGCTACCGCGCCTGCTTGGACGCTTCCGCGACTGCTTGGACGCTACCGCGCCTGCTTGGACGATTCCGCGACTGCTTGGACGCTTCCGCGCCTGGTTGGACGCTACCGCGCCTGCTTGGACGCTTCCGCGACTGCTTGGACGCTTCTGCGCCTGCTTGGACGCTTCCGCGCCTGCTTGGACTCTTCCGCGCCTGCTTGGACGCTACCGCGCCTGCTTGGACGCTTCCGCGACTGCTTGGACGCTTCCGCGCCTGCTTGGACCCTACTGCGCCTTCTTGCATGCTTCCGCGCCTGCTTGGACGTTTCCGCGCCTGCTTCGACGCTTCCGCGCCTGCTTGGACTCTTCTGCGTCTTCTTGGACGCTTCCGCGCCTGCTTGGACTCTTCTGCGCCTTCTTGCATGCTTCCGCGCCTGCTTGGACGTTTCCGCGCCTGCTTGGACGCTACCGCGCCTGCTTGGACGCTTCCGCGCCTGCTTGGACTCTTCTACGCCTGCTTGGACGCTACCGCGCCTGCTTGGACGCTTCCGCGACTGCTTGGACGCTTCCACGCCTGCTTGGACTCTTCTGCGTCTTCTTGCATGCTTCCGCGCCTGCTTGGACGTTTCCGCGCTTGCTTGGACGCTACCGCGCCTGCTTGGACGCTTCCGCGCCTGCTTGGACGTTTCCGCGCCTGCTTGGACGCTACCGCGCCTGCTTGGACGCTTCCGCGCCTGCTTGGAAGCTTCCGCGCTTGGTTCTACGCTACCGCGCCTGCTTGGACTCTTCTGCGTCTTCTTGCATGCTTCCGCGCCTGGTTGGACGTTTCCGCGCCTGCTTGGACGCTACAGCGCCTGCTTGGACGCTTCCGCGACTGCTTGGACGTTTCCGCGCCTGCTTGGACGCTACCGCGCCTGCTTGGACGCTTCCGCGACTGCTTGGACGCTTCCGCGCCTGCTTGGACTCTTCTGCGCCTTCTTGCATGCTTCCGCGCCTGCTTGGACGTTTCCGCGCCTGCTTGGACGCTACCGCGCCTGCTTGGACGCTTCCGCGCCTGCTTGGACTCTTCTACGCCTGCTTGGACGCTACCGCGCCTGCTTGGACGCTTCCGCGACTGCTTGGACGCTTCCACGCCTGCTTGGACTCTTCTGCGTCTTCTTGCATGCTTCCGCGCCTGCTTGGACGTTTCCGCGCTTGCTTGGACGCTACTGCGCCTGCTTGGACGCTTCCGCGCCTGCTTGGACGTTTCCGCGCCTGCTTGGACGCTACCGCGCCTGCTTGGACGCTTCCGCGCCTGCTTGGAAGCTTCCGCGCTTGGTTGGACGATACCGCGCCTGCTTGGACTCTTCTGCGTCTTCTTGCATGCTTCCGCGCCTGGTTGGACGTTTCCGCGCCTGCTTGGACGCTACCGCGCCTGCTTGGACGCTTCCGCGACTGCTTGGACGCTTCCGCGCCTGCTTGGACTCTTCTGCGCCTTCTTGCATGCTTCCGCGCCTGCTTGGACGTTTCCGCGCCTGCTTGGACGCTACCGCGCCTGCTTGGACGCTTCCGCGCCTGCTTGGACTCTTCTGCGCCTTCTTGCATGCTTCCGCGCCTGCTTGGACGTTTCCGCGCCTGCTTGGACGCTACCGCGCCTGCTTGGACGCTTCCGCGCCTGCTTGGACTCTTCTACGCCTGCTTGGACGCTACCGCGCCTGCTTGGACGCTTCCGCGACTGCTTGGACACTTCCACGCCTGCTTGGACTCTTCTGCGTCTTCTTGCATGCTTCCGCGCCTGCTTGGAAGCTTCCGCGCCTGCTTGCATGCTTCCCCGCCTGCTTGGACGCTTCCGCGACTGCTCGGACGCTTCCGCGACTGCTTGGACGCTTCCGCGACTGCTTGGACGCTACCGCGCCTGCTTGGAGGCTTCCGCGCCTGCTTGGACTCTTCTGCGCCTTCTTGCATGCTTCCGCGCCTGCTTGGACGTTTCCGCGCCTGCTTGGACGCTACCGCGCCTGCTTGGACGCTTCCGCGCCTGCTTGGACTCTTCTACGCCTGCTTGGACGCTACCGCGCCTGCTTGGACGCTACCGCGCCTGCTTGGACTCTTCTGCGTCTTCTTGCATGCTTCCGCGCCTGGTTGGACGTTTCCGCGCCTGCTTGGACGCTACCGCGCCTGCTTGGACGCTTCCGCGACTGCTTGGACGCTTCCGCGCCTGCTCGGACGCTTCCGCGACTGCTTGGACGCTTCCGCGACTGCTTGGACGCTTCCGCGACTGCTCGGACGCTTCCGCGACTGCTTGGACGCTTCCGCGACTGCTTGGACGCTACCGCGCCTGCTTGGAGGCTTCCGCGCCTGCTTGGACTCTTCTGCGCCTTCTTGCATGCTTCCGCGCCTGCTTGGACGTTTCCGCGCCTGCTTGGACGCTACCGCGCCTGCTTGGACGCTTCCGCGTCTGCTTGGACGCTATGGCGCCTGCTTGGACGTTTCCGCGCCTGCTTGGACGCTACCGCGCCTGCTTGGACGCTTCCGCGCCTGCTCGGACGCTTCCGCGCCTGCTTGGACTCTTCTGCGTCTTCTTGCATGCTTCCGCGCCTGCTTGGACGTTTCCGCGACTGCTTGGTCTCTACCGCGCCTGCTTGGACGCTACCGCGCCTGCTTGGACGTTTCCGCGCCTTCTTGGACGCTACCGCACCTGCTTGGACGCTTCCGCGTCTGCTTGGACGCTATCGCGCCTGCTTGGACGCTACCGCGCCTGCTTGGAGGCTTCCGCGACTGCTTGGACGCTTCCGCGCCTGCTTGGACGCTTCCGCGCCTTCTTGGACTCTTCTGCGTCTTCTTGGATGCTTCCGCGCCTGCTTGGACGTTTCCGCGCCTGCTTGGACGTTACCGAGCCTGCTTGGACGCTTCCGCGCCTGCTTGGACGCTACCGCGCCTGCTTGGACGCTTCCGCGCCTGCTTGGACGTTTCCGCGCCTGCTTGGACGCTACCGCGCCTGCTTGGACGCTTCCGCGCCTGCTTGGAAGCTTCCGCGCTTGGTTGGACGCTACCGCGCCTGCTTGGACTCTTCTGCGTCTTCTTGCATGCTTCCGCGCCTGGTTGGACGTTTCCGCGCCTGCTTGGACGCTACAGCGCCTGCTTGGACGCTTCCGCGACTGCTTGGACGTTTCCGCGCCTGCTTGGACGCTACCGCGCCTGCTTGGACGCTTCCGCGACTGCTTGGACGCTTCCGCGCCTGCTTGGACTCTTCTGCGCCTTCTTGCATGCTTCCGCGCCTGCTTGGACGTTTCCGCGCCTGCTTGGACGCTACCGCGCCTGCTTGGACGCTTCCGCGCCTGCTTGGACTCTTCTACGCCTGCTTGGACGCTACCGCGCCTGCTTGGACGCTTCCGCGACTGCTTGGACGCTTCCACGCCTGCTTGGACTCTTCTGCGTCTTCTTGCATGCTTCCGCGCCTGCTTGGACGTTTCCGCGCTTGCTTGGACGCTACTGCGCCTGCTTGGACGCTTCCGCGCCTGCTTGGACGTTTCCGCGCCTGCTTGGACGCTACCGCGCCTGCTTGGACGCTTCCGCGCCTGCTTGGAAGCTTCCGCGTTTGGTTGGACGATACCGCGCCTGCTTGGACTCTTCTGCGTCTTCTTGCATGCTTCCGCGCCTGGTTGGACGTTTCCGCGCCTGCTTGGACGCTACCGCGCCTGCTTGGACGCTTCCGCGACTGCTTGGACGCTTCCGCACCTGCTTGGACTCTTCTGCGCCTTCTTGCATGCTTCCGCGCCTGCTTGGACGTTTCCGCGCCTGCTTGGACGCTACCGCGCCTGCTTGGACGCTTCCGCGCCTGCTTGGACTCTTCTGCGCCTTCTTGCATGCTTCCGCGCCTGCTTGGACGTTTCCGCGCCTGCTTGGACGCTACCGCGCCTGCTTGGACGCTTCCGCGCCTGCTTGGACTCTTCTACGCCTGCTTGGACGCTACCGCGCCTGCTTGGACGCTTCCGCGACTGCTTGGACGCTTCCACGCCTGCTTGGACTCTTCTGCGTCTTCTTGCATGCTTCCGCGCCTGCTTGGAAGCTTCCGCGCCTGCTTGCATGCTTCCCCGCCTGCTTGGACGCTTCCGCGACTGCTCGGACGCTTCCGCGACTGCTTGGACGCTTCCGCGACTGCTTGGACGCTACCGCGCCTGCTTGGAGGCTTCCGCGCCTGCTTGGACTCTTCTGCGCCTTCTTGCATGCTTCCGCGCCTGCTTGGACGTTTCCGCGCCTGCTTGGACGCTACCGCGCCTGCTTGGACGCTTCCGCGCCTGCTTGGACTCTTCTACGCCTGCTTGGACGCTACCGCGCCTGCTTGGACGCTACCGCGCCTGCTTGGACTCTTCTGCGTCTTCTTGCATGCTTCCGCGCCTGGTTGGACGTTTCCGCGCCTGCTTGGACGCTACCGCGCCTGCTTGGACGCTTCCGCGACTGCTTGGACGCTTCCGCGCCTGCTTGGACTCTTCTGCGCCTGCTTGGACGCTTCCGCGCCTGCTTGGACGTTTCCGCGCCTGCGTGGACGCTACCGCACCTGCTTGGACGCTTCCGCGCCTTCTTGGACGCTTCCCCGCCTGCTTGGACTTTTCTGCGCCTGCTTGGACTCTTCTGCGCCTTCTTGCATGCTTCCGCGCCTGCTTGGACGTTCCCGCGCCTGCTTGGACGCTACCGCGCCTGCTTGGACGCTTCCGCGACTGCTTGGACGCTTCCACGCCTGCTTGGACGTTTCCGCGACTGCTTGGACTCTACCGCGCCTGCTTGGACGCTACCGCGCCTGCTTGGACGTTTCCGCGCCTTCTTGGACGCTACCGCACCTGCTTGGACGCTTCCGCGTCTGCTTGGACGCTTTCGCGCCTGCTTGGACCCTTCTGCGTCTTCTTGCATGCTTCCGCGCCTGCTTGGACGTTTCCGCGCCTGCTTGGATTCTTCTGCGCCTTCTTGCATGCTTCCGCGCCTGCTTGGACGTTTCCGCGCCTGCTTGGACGCTTCCGCGAATGCTTGGACTCTTCTACGCCTGCTTGGACGATACCGCGCCTGCTTGGACGCTTCCGCGACTGCTTGGACGCTTCCGCGCCTGCTTGGACTCTTCTGCGTCTTCTTGCATGCTTCCGCGCCTGCTTGGACGTTTCCGCGCTTGCTTGGACGCTACCGCGCCTGCTTGGACGCTTCCGCGCCTGCTTGGACGCTACCGCGCCTGCTTGGACGCTTCCGCGCCTGCTTGGAAGCTTCCGCGCTTGGTTGGACGCTACCGCGCCTGCTTGGACTCTTCTGCGTCTTCTTGCATGCTTCCGCGCCTGGTTGGACGTTTCCGCGCCTGCTTGGACGCTACCGCGCCTGCTTGGACGCTTCCGCGACTGCTTGGACGCTTCCGCGCCTGCTTGGACTCTTCTGCGCCTTCTTGCATGCTTCCGCGCCTGCTTGGACGTTTCCGCGCCTGCTTGGACGCTACCGCGCCTGCTTGGACGCTTCCGCGCCTGCTTGGATTCTTCTGCGCCTTCTTGCATGCTTCCGCGCCTGCTTGGACGTTTCCGCGACTGCTTGGAGGCTTCCGCGACTGCTTGGACGCTACCGCGCCTGCTTGAACGCTTCCGCGACTGCTTGGACGCTTTCGCGCCTGCTTGGACCCTTCTGCGTCTTCTTGCATGCTTCCGCGCCTGCTTGGACGCTTCCGCGACTGCTTGGACGCTTCCGCGCCTGCTTGGACTCTTCTGCGTCTTCTTGCACGCTTCCGCGCCTGCTTGGACGTTTCCGCGCCTGCTTGGATTCTTGTGCGCCTTCTTGCATGCATCCGCGCCTGCTTGGACGTTTCCGCGCCTGCTTGGACGCTTCCGCGAATGCTTGGACGCTTCCGCGCCTGCTCGGACTCTTCTGCGCCTTCTTGCATGCTTCCGCGACTACTTGGACGTTTCCGCGCCTGCTTGGATGCTTCCGCGCCTGCTTGCATGCTTCCCCGCCTGCTTGGACGCTTCCGCGACTGCTCGGACGCTTCCGCGACTGCTTGGACGCTTCCGCGACTGCTTGGACGCTACCGCGCCTGCTTGGACGCTTCCGCGACTGCTTGGACGCTTCCGCGCCTGCTTGGACTCTTCTGCGCCTTCTTGCATGCTTCCGCGCCTGCTTGCATGCTTCCCCGACTGCTTGGACGCTTCTGCGACTGCTTGGACGCTTCCGCGCCTGGTTGGACGCTACCGCGCCTGCTTGGACGCTTCCGCGACTGCTTGGACGCTTCCGCGCCTGCTTGGACGCTACCGCGCCTGCTTGGACGCTTCCGCGCCTGCTTGGACTCTTCTGCGCCTTCTTGCATGCTTCCGCGCCTGCTTGGACGTTTCCGCGCCTGCTTGGACGCTACCGCGCCTGCTTGGACGCTTCCGCGCCTGCTTGGACTCTTCTACGCCTGCTTGGACGCTACCGCGCCTGCTTGGACGCTTCCGCGACTGCTTGGACGCTTCCACGCCTGCTTGGACTCTTCTGCGTCTTCTTGCATGCTTCCGCGCCTGCTTGGAAGCTTCCGCGCCTGCTTGCATGCTTCCCCGCCTGCTTGGACGCTTCCGCGACTGCTCGGACGCTTCCGCGACTGCTTGGACGCTTCCGCGACTGCTTGGACGCTACCGCGCCTGCTTGGAGGCTTCCGCGCCTGCTTGGACTCTTCTGCGCCTTCTTGCATGCTTCCGCGCCTGCTTGGACGTTTCCGCGCCTGCTTGGACGCTACCGCGCCTGCTTGGACGCTTCCGCGCCTGCTTGGACTCTTCTACGCCTGCTTGGACGCTACCGCGCCTGCTTGGACGCTACCGCGCCTGCTTGGACTCTTCTGCGTCTTCTTGCATGCTTCCGCGCCTGGTTGGACGTTTCCGCGCCTGCTTGGACGCTACCGCGCCTGCTTGGACGCTTCCGCGACTGCTTGGACGCTTCCGCGCCTGCTTGGACTCTTCTGCGCCTGCTTGGACGCTTCCGCGCCTGCTTGGACGTTTCCGCGCCTGCGTGGACGCTACCGCACCTGCTTGGACCCTTCTGCGTCTTCTTGCATGCTTCCGCGCCTGCTTGGACGTTTCCGCGCCTGCTTGGATTCTTCTGCGCCTTCTTGCATGCTTCCGCGCCTGCTTGGACGTTTCCGCGCCTGCTTGGACGCTTCCGCGAATGCTTGGACTCTTCTACGCCTGCTTGGACGATACCGCGCCTGCTTGGACGCTTCCGCGACTGCTTGGACGCTTCCGCGCCTGCTTGGACTCTTCTGCGTCTTCTTGCATGCTTCCGCGCCTGCTTGGACGTTTCCGCGCTTGCTTGGACGCTACCGCGCCTGCTTGGACGCTTCCGCGCCTGCTTGGACGCTACCGCGCCTGCTTGGACGCTTCCGCGCCTGCTTGGAAGCTTCCGCGCTTGGTTGGACGCTACCGCGCCTGCTTGGACTCTTCTGCGTCTTCTTGCATGCTTCCGCGCCTGGTTGGACGTTTCCGCGCCTGCTTGGACGCTACCGCGCCTGCTTGGACGCTTCCGCGACTGCTTGGACGCTTCCGCGCCTGCTTGGACTCTTCTGCGCCTTCTTGCATGCTTCCGCGCCTGCTTGGACGTTTCCGCGCCTGCTTGGACGCTACCGCGCCTGCTTGGACGCTTCCGCGCCTGCTTGGATTCTTCTGCGCCTTCTTGCATGCTTCCGCGCCTGCTTGGACGTTTCCGCGACTGCTTGGAGGCTTCCGCGACTGCTTGGACGCTACCGCGCCTGCTTGAACGCTTCCGCGACTGCTTGGACGCTTTCGCGCCTGCTTGGACCCTTCTGCGTCTTCTTGCATGCTTCCGCGCCTGCTTGGACGCTTCCGCGACTGCTTGGACGCTTCCGCGCCTGCTTGGACTCTTCTGCGTCTTCTTGCACGCTTCCGCGCCTGCTTGGACGTTTCCGCGCCTGCTTGGATTCTTGTGCGCCTTCTTGCATGCATCCGCGCCTGCTTGGACGTTTCCGCGCCTGCTTGGACGCTACCGCGCCTGCTTGGACGCTTCCGTGACTGCTTGGACGCTTCCGCGCCTTCTTGGACGCTCCCACGCCTGCTTGGACGCTTCCGCGCCTGCTTGGACGTTTCCGCGCCTGCTTGGACGCTTCAGCCACTGCTTGGACGCTTCCGCGCCTGCTTGGACTCTTCTGCGCCTTCTTGCATGCTTCCGCGCCTACTTGGACGTTTCCGCGACTGCTTGGACGTTTCTGCGCCTTCTTGCATGCCTCCGCGCCTGCTTGGACGTTTCCGCGCCAGCTTGGACGCTTCCGCGCCTGCTTGGACTCTTCCGCGCCTGCTTGCATGCTTCCGCGCCTGCTAGGACGCTTTCGCGCCTGCTTGCACGGTTCCGAGCCTGCTTGGACGCTTCCGCGACTGCTTGGACTCTTCTGCGCCTGCTTGGACTCTTCTGCGCCGTCTTGCATGCTTCCGCGCCTGCTTGGACGCTTACGTGCCTGCTTGGACGCTTCCGCGCCTGCTTGCATGCTTCCCCGCCTGCTTGGACGCTTCCGCGCCTGCTTGGAATCTTCTGCGCCTTCTTGCATGCTGCCGCGCCTACTTGGACGTTTCCGCGCCTGCTTGGACGCTTCCGCGCCTGCTTGCATGCTACCCCGCCTGCATGGACGCTTCCGCACCTGCTTGGACTCTTCTGCGCCTTCGTGCATGCTGCCGCGCCTACTTGGACGCTTCCGCGCCTGGTTGGACGCTACCGCGCCTGCTTGGACGCTTCCGCGACTGCTTGGACGCTTCCGCGCCTGCTTGGACTCTTCTGCGCCTTCTTGCATGCTTCCGCGCCTGCTTGGACGCTTCCGCGCCTGGTTGGACGCTACCGCGCCTGCATCGACGCTTCCGCGATTGCTTGGACGCTTGCGCGCCTGCTTGGACTCTTCTGCGCCTTCTTGCATGCTTCCGCGCCTGCTTGGACGTTTCCACGCCTGCTTGGACGCTACCGCGCCTGCTTGGACGCTTCCGCGACTGCTTGAACGCTACCGCGCCTGCTTGGACGCTTCCGCGACTGCTTGGACGCTTCCGCGCCTGCTAGGACTCTTCTGCGTCTTCTTGCATGCTGCCGCGCCTACTTGGACGCTTCCACGCCTGGTTGGACGCTACCGCGCCTGCTTGGACGCTTCCGCGACTGCTTGGACGCTTCCGCGCCTGCTTGCATGCTTCCCCGCCTGCTTGGACGCTTCCGCGCCTGCTTGGAATCTTCTGCGCCTTCTTGCATGCTGCCGCGCCTACTTGGACGTTACCGCGCCTGCTTGGACGCTTCCGCGCCTGCTTGCATGCTACCCCGCCTGCTTGGACGCTTCAGCGCCTGCTTGGAATCTTCTGCGCCTTCTTGCATGCTGCCGCGCCTACTTGGACGTTTCCACGCCTGCTTGGACGCTTCCGCGCCTGCTTGCATGCTTCCCCGCCTGCCTGGACGCTTCCGCGCCTGCTTGGACTCTTCTGCGCCTTCTTGCATGCTTCCGCGCCTGCTTGGACGTTTCCGCGCCTGCTTGGACGCTACCGCGCCTGCTTGGACGCTTCCGCGCCTGCTTGGAATCTTCTGCGCCTTCTTGCATGCTGCCGCGCCTACTTGGACGTTTCCGCGCCTGCTTGGACGCTTCCGCGCCTGCTTGCATGCTACCCCGCCTGCTTGGACGCTTCCGCGCCTGCTTGGAATCTTCTGCGCCTTCTTGCATGCTGCCGCGCCTACTTGGACGTTTCTACGCCTGCTTGGACGCTTCCGCGCCTGCTTGCATGCTTCCCCGCCTGCCTGGACGCTTCCGCGCCTGCTTGGACGTTTCCGCGCCTGCTTGGACGCTACCGCGCCTGCTTGGACGCTTCCGCACCTTCTTGCATGCTTCCGCGCCTACTTGGACGTTTCCGCGCCTGCTTGGACGCTTCCGCGCCTGCTCGCATGCTTCCCCGCCTGCTTGGACTCTTCTGCGCCTTCTTGCATGCTTCCGCGCCTGCTTGGACGTTTCCACGCCTGCTTGGACGCTACCGCGCCTGCTTGGACGCTTCCGCGACTGCTTGAACGCTACCGTGCCTGCTTGGACGCTTCCGCGCCTGCTTGGACGTTTCCGCGACTGCTTGGACGCTTCCGCGCCTGCTTGGACTCTTCTGCGCCTTCTTGCATGCTTCCGCGCCTGCTTGGACGCTTCCGCGCCTGGTTGGACGCTTCCGCGCCTTCTTGCATGCTTCCGCGCCTACTTGGACGTTTCCGCGCCTGCTTGGATGCTTCCGCGCCTGCTTGCATGCTTCCCCGCCTGGTTGGTCGATTCCGCGCCTGCTTGAACGCTTCCGCGCCTGCTTGGATGCTTCCGCGCCTGCTTGCATGCTTCCCCGCCTGCTTGCATGCTTCCCCGCCTGCTTGGTCGCTTCCGCGACTGCTTGTACGCTACCGCGCCTTCTTGGACGCTCCCACGCCTGCTTGGACGCTTCCGCGACTGCTTGGACGCTTCCGCGCCGGCTAGGACTCTTCTGCGTCTTCTTGCATGCTGCCGCGCCTACTTGGACGCTTCCACGCCTGGTTGGACGCTACCGCGCCTGCTTGGACGCTTCCGCGACTGCTTGGACGCTTCCGCGCCTGCTTGCATGCTTCCCCGCCTGCTTGGACGCTTCCGCGCCTGCTTGGAATCTTCTGCGCCTTCTTGCATGCTGCCGCGCCTACTTGGACGTTTCCGCGCCTGCTTGGACGCTTCCGCGCCTGCTTGGACGTTTCTGCGCCTTCTTGCATGCCTCCGCGCCTGCTTGGACGTTTCCGCGCCAGCTTGGACGCTTCCGCGCCTGCTTGGACTCTTCCGCGCCTGCTTGCATGCTTCCGCGCCTGCTAGGACGCTTTCGCGCCTGCTTGCACGGTTCCGAGCCTGCTTGGACGCTTCCGCGACTGCTTGGACTCTTCTGCGCCTGCTTGGACTCTTCTGCGCCGTCTTGCATGCTTCCGCGCCTGCTTGGACGCTTACGTGCCTGCTTGGACGCTTCCGCGCCTGCTTGGACGCTTCCGCGACTGCTTGGACGCTTCCGCGCCTGCTTGGACTCTTCTGCGCCTTCTTGCATGCTTCCGCGCCTACTTGGACGTTTCCGCGACTGCTTGGACGTTTCTGCGCCTTCTTGCATGCCTCCGCGCCTGCTTGGACGTTTCCGCGCCAGCTTGGACGCTTCCGCGCCTGCTTGGACTCTTCCGCGCCTGCTTGCATGCTTCCGCGCCTGCTAGGACGCTTTGGCGCCTGCTTGCACGGTTCCGAGCCTGCTTGGACGCTTCCGCGACTGCTTGGACTCTTCTGCGCCTGCTTGGACTCTTCTGCGCCGTCTTGCATGCTTCCGCGCCTGCTTGGACGCTTACGTGCCTGCTTGGACGCTTCCGCGCCTGCTTGGACGCTTCCGCGACTGCTTGGACGCTTCCGCGCCTGCTTGGACTCTTCTGCGCCTTCTTGCATGCTTCCGCGCCTGCTTGGACGCTTCCGCGCCTGGTTGGACGCTTCCGCGCCTTCTTGCATGCTTCCGCGCCTACTTGGACGTTTCCGCGCCTGCTTGGATGCTTCCGCGCCTGCTTGCATGCTTCCCCGCCTGCTTGGACGCTTCCCCGTCTGCTTGGACTCTTCTGCGTCTTCTTGCATACTTCCGCGCCTGCTTGGACGTTTCCGCGCCTGCTTGGACGCTACCGCGCCTGCTTGGACGCTTCCGTGACTGCTTGGACGCTTCCGCGCCTTCTTGGACGCTCCCACGCCTGCTTGGACGCTTCCGCGCCTGCTTGGACGTTTCCGCGCCTGCTTGGACGCTTCAGCGACTGCTTGGACGCTTCCGCGCCTGCTTGGACTCTTCTGCGCCTTCTTGCATGCTTCCGCGCCTACTTGGACGTTTCCGCGACTGCTTGGACGTTTCTGCGCCTTCTTGCATGCCTCCGCGCCTGCTTGGACGTTTCCGCGCCAGCTTGGACGCTTCCGCGCCTGCTTGGACTCTTCCGCGCCTGCTTGCATGCTTCCGCGCCTGCTAGGACGCTTTCGCGCCTGCTTGCACGGTTCCGAGCCTGCTTGGACGCTTCCGCGACTGCTTGGACTCTTCTGCGCCTGCTTGGACTCTTCTGCGCCGTCTTGCATGCTTCCGCGCCTGCTTGGACGCTTACGTGCCTGCTTGGACGCTTCCGCGCCTGCTTGGAATCTTCTGCGCCTTCTTGCATGCTGCCGCGCCTACTTGGACGTTTCCGCGCCTGCTTGGACGCTACCGCGCCTGCTTGGACGCTTCCGCGACTGCTTGGACGCTTCCGCGCCTGCTTGGACTCTTCTGCGCCTTCTTGCATGCTTCCGCGCCTGCTTGGACGCTTCCGCGCCTGGTTGGACGCTTCCGCGCCTTCTTGCATGCTTCCGCGCCTACTTGGACGTTTCCGCGCCTGCTTGGATGCTTCCGCGCCTGCTTGCATGCTTCCCCGCCTGCTTGGACGCTTCCCCGCCTGCTTGGACTCTTCTGCGTCTTCTTGCATACTTCCGCGCCTGCTTGGACGTTTCCGCGCCTGCTTGGACGCTACCGCGCCTGCTTGGACGCTTCCGTGACTGCTTGGACGCTTCCGCGCCTTCTTGGACGCTCCCACGCCTGCTTGGACGCTTCCGCGCCTGCTTGGACGTTTCCGCGCCTGCTTGGACGCTTCAGCGACTGCTTGGACGCTTCCGCGCCTGCTTGGACTCTTCTGCGCCTTCTTGCATGCTTCCGCGCCTACTTGGACGTTTCCGCGACTGCTTGGACGTTTCTGCGCCTTCTTGCATGCCTCCGCGCCTGCTTGGACGTTTCCGCGCCAGCTTGGACGCTTCCGCGCCTGCTTGGACTCTTCCGCGCCTGCTTGCATGCTTCCGCGCCTGCTAGGACGCTTTCGCGCCTGCTTGCACGGTTCCGAGCCTGCTTGGACGCTTCTGCGACTGCTTGGACTCTTCTGCGCCTGCTTGGACTCTTCTGCGCCGTCTTGCATGCTTCCGCGCCTGCTTGGACGCTTACGTGCCTGCTTGGACGCTTCCGCGCCTGCTTGCATGCTTCCCCGCCTGCTTGGACGCTTCCGCGCCTGCTTGGAATCTTCTGCGCCTTCTTGCATGCTGCCGCGCCTACTTGGACGTTTCCGCGCCTGCTTGGACGCTTCCGCGCCTGCTTGCATGCTACCCCGCCTGCATGGACGCTTCCGCACCTGCTTGGACTCTTCTGCGCCTTCGTGCATGCTGCCGCGCCTACTTGGACGCTTCCGCGCCTGGTTGGACGCTACCGCGCCTGCTTGGACGCTTCCGCGACTGCTTGGACGCTTCCGCGCCTGCTTGGACTCTTCTGCGCCTTCTTGCATGCTTCCGCGCCTGCTTGGACGCTTCCGCGCCTGGTTGGACGCTACCGCGCCTGCATCGACGCTTCCGCGATTGCTTGGACGCTTGCGCGCCTGCTTGGACTCTTCTGCGCCTTCTTGCATGCTTCCGCGCCTGCTTGGACGTTTCCACGCCTGCTTGGACGCTACCGCGCCTGCTTGGACGCTTCCGCGACTGCTTGAACGCTACCGCGCCTGCTTGGACGCTTCCGCGACTGCTTGGACGCTTCCGCGCCTGCTAGGACTCTTCTGCGTCTTCTTGCATGCTGCCGCGCCTACTTGGACGCTTCCACGCCTGGTTGGACGCTACCGCGCCTGCTTGGACGCTTCCGCGACTGCGTGGACGCTTCCGCGCCTGCTTGCATGCTTCCCCGCCTGCCTGGACGCTTCCGCGCCTGCTTGGACTCTTCTGCGCCTTCTTGCATGCTTCCGCGCCTGCTTGGACGTTTCCGCGCCTGCTTGGACGCTACCGCGCCTGCTTGGACGCTTCCGCGCCTGCTTGGAATCTTCTGCGCCTTCTTGCATGCTGCCGCGCCTACTTGGACGTTTCCGCGCCTGCTTGGACGCTTCCGCGCCTGCTTGCATGCTACCCCGCCAGCTTGGACGCTTCCGCGCCTGCTTGGAATCTTCTGCGCCTTCTTGCATGCTGCCGCGCCTACTTGGACGTTTCTACGCCTGCTTGGACGCTTCCGCGCCTGCTTGCATGCTTCCCCGCCTGCCTGGACGCTTCCGCGCCTGCTTGGACGTTTCCGCGCCTGCTTGGACGCTACCGCGCCTGCTTGGACGCTTCCGCACCTTCTTGCATGCTTCCGCGCCTACTTGGACGTTTCCGCGCCTGCTTGGACGCTTCCGCGCCTGCTCGCATGCTTCCCCGCCTGCTTGGACTCTTCTGCGCCTTCTTGCATGCTTCCGCGCCTGCTTGGACGTTTCCACGCCTGCTTGGACGCTACCGCGCCTGCTTGGACGCTTCCGCGACTGCTTGAACGCTACCGTGCCTGCTTGGACGCTTCCGCGCCTGCTTGGACGCTTCCGCGACTGCTTGGACGCTTCCGCGCCTGCTTGGACTCTTCTGCGCCTTCTTGCATGCTTCCGCGCCTGCTTGGACGCTTCCGCGCCTGGTTGGACGCTTCCGCGCCTTCTTGCATGCTTCCGCGCCTACTTGGACGTTTCCGCGCCTGCTTGGATGCTTCCGCGCCTGCTTGCATGCTTCCCCGCCTGGTTGGTCGCTTCCGCGCCTGCTTGGACGCTTCCGCGCCTGCTTGGATGCTTCCGCGCCTGCTTGCATGCTTCCCCGCCTGCTTGCATGCTTCCCCGCCTGCTTGGTCGCTTCCGCGACTGCTTGTACGCTACCGCGCCTTCTTGGACGCTCCCACGCCTGCTTGGACGCTTCCGCGACTGCTTGGACGCTTCCGCGCCTGCTAGGACTCTTCTGCGTCTTCTTGCATGCTGCCGCGCCTACTTGGACGCTTCCACGCCTGGTTGGACGCTACCGCGCCTGCTTGGACGCTTCCGCGACTGCTTGGACGCTTCCGCGCCTGCTTGCATGCTTCCCCGCCTGCTTGGACGCTTCCGCGCCTGCTTGGAATCTTCTGCGCCTTCTTGCATGCTGCCGCGCCTACTTGGACGTTTCCGCGCCTGCTTGGACGCTTCCGCGCCTGCTTGGACGTTTCTGCGCCTTCTTGCATGCCTCCGCGCCTGCTTGGACGTTTCCGCGCCAGCTTGGACGCTTCCGCGCCTGCTTGGACTCTTCCGCGCCTGCTTGCATGCTTCCGCGCCTGCTAGGACGCTTTCGCGCCTGCTTGCACGGTTCCGAGCCTGCTTGGACGCTTCCGCGACTGCTTGGACTCTTCTGCGCCTGCTTGGACTCTTCTGCGCCGTCTTGCATGCTTCCGCGCCTGCTTGGACGCTTACGTGCCTGCTTGGACGCTTCCGCGCCTGCTTGGACGCTTCCGCGACTGCTTGGACGCTTCCGCGCCTGCTTGGACTCTTCTGCGCCTTCTTGCATGCTTCCGCGCCTGCTTGGACGCTTCCGCGCCTGGTTGGACGCTTCCGCGCCTTCTTGCATGCTTCCGCGCCTACTTGGACGTTTCCGCGCCTGCTTGGATGCTTCCGCGCCTGCTTGCATGCTTCCCCGCCTGCTTGGACGCTTCCCCGCCTGCTTGGACACTTCTGCGCCTGCTTGGACGCTTCCGCGCCTGCTTGGACGCTTCCGCGACTGCTTGAACGCTACCGCGCCTGCTTGGACGCTTCCGCGACTGCTTGGACGCTTCCGCGCCTGCTAGGACTCTTCTGCGTCTTCTTGCATGCTGCCGCGCCTACTTGGACGTTTCCGCGCCTGCTTGGACGCTTGCGCGCCTGCTTGGACTCTTCTGCGACTTCTTGCATGCTTCCGCGCCTGCTTGGACGTTTCCACGCCTGCTTGGACGCTACCGCGCCTGCTTGGACGCTTCCGCGACTGCTTGAACGCTACCGCGCCTGCTTGGACGCTTCCGCGACTGCTTGGACGCTTCCGCGCCTGCTAGGACTCTTCTGCGTCTTCTTGCATGCTGCCGCGCCTACTTGGACGCTTCCACGCCTGGTTGGACGCTACCGCGCCTGCTTGGACGCTTCCGCGACTGCTTGGACGCTTCCGCGCCTGCTTGCATGCTTCCCCGCCTGCTTGGACGCTTCCGCGCCTGCTTGGAATCTTCTGCGCCTTCTTGCATGCTGCCGCGCCTACTTGGACGTTACCGCGCCTGCTTGGACGCTTCCGCGCCTGCTTGCATGCTACCCCGCCTGCTTGGACGCTTCAGCGCCTGCTTGGAATCTTCTGCGCCTTCTTGCATGCTGCCGCGCCTACTTGGACGTTTCCACGCCTGCTTGGACGCTTCCGCGCCTGCTTGCATGCTTCCCCGCCTGCCTGGACGCTTCCGCGCCTGCTTGGACTCTTCTGCGCCTTCTTGCATGCTTCCGCGCCTGCTTGGACGTTTCCGCGCCTGCTTGGACGCTACCGCGCCTGCTTGGACGCTTCCGCACCTTCTTGCATGCTTCCGCGCCTACTTGGACGTTTCCGCGCCTGCTTGGACGCTTCCGCGCCTGCTTGCATGCTTCCCCGCCTGCTTGGACTCTTCTGCGCCTTCTTGCATGCTTCCGCGCCTGCTTGGACGTTTCCACGCCTGCTTGGACGCTACCGCGCCAGCTTGGACGCTTCCGCGACTGCTTGAACGCTACCGCGCCTGCTTGGACGCTTCCGCGACTGCTTGGACGCTTCCGCGCCTGCTAGGACTCTTCTGCGCCTTCTTGCATGCTGCCGCGCCTACTTGGACGCTTCCGCGCCTGGTTGGACGCTACCGCGCCTGCTTGGACGCTTCCGCGACTGCTTGGACGCTTCCGCGCCTGCTTGGGCTCTTCTGCGCCTTCTTGCATGCTGCCGCGCCTACTTGGACGTTACTGCGCCTGCTTGGACGTTTCCACGCCTGCTTGGACGGTTCCGCGCCTGCTTGCATGCTTCCCCGCCTGCTTGGACGCTTCCGCGCCTCCTTGGACTCTTCTGCGCCTTCTTGCATGCTTCCGCGCCTGCTTGGACGTTTCCGCGCCTGCTTGGACTCTTCTGCGCCTGCTTGGACTCTTCTGCGCCGTCTTGCATGCTTCCGTGACTGCTTGGACGCTTCCGCGCCTTCTTGGACGCTCCCACGCCTGCTTGGACGCTTCCGCGCCTGCTTGGACGTTTCCGCGCCTGCTTGGACGCTTCAGCGACTGCTTGGACGCTTCCGCGCCTGCTTGGACTCTTCTGCGCCTTCTTGCATGCTTCCGCGCCTACTTGGACGTTTCCGCGACTGCTTGGACGTTTCTGCGCCTTCTTGCATGCCTCCGCGCCTGCTTGGACGTTTCCGCGCCAGCTTGGACGCTTCCGCGCCTGCTTGGACTCTTCCGCGCCTGCTTGCATGCTTCCGCGCCTGCTAGGACGCTTTCGCGCCTGCTTGCACGGTTCCGAGCCTGCTTGGACGCTTCCGCGACTGCTTGGACTCTTCTGCGCCTGCTTGGACTCTTCTGCGCCGTCTTGCATGCTTCCGCGCCTGCTTGGACGCTTCCGCGCCTGCTTGGACGCTTCCGCGCCTGCTTGGACGCTTCCGCGACTGCTTGGACGCTTCCGCGCCTGCTTGGACTCTTCTGCGCCTTCTTGCATGCTTCCGCGCCTGCTTGGACGCTTCCGCGCCTGGTTGGACGCTTCCGCGCCTTCTTGCATGCTTCCGCGCCTACTTGGATGCTTCCCCGCCTGATTGCATGCTTCCCCGCCTGCTTGGTCGCTTCCGCGACTGCTTGGACGCTACCGCGCCTTCTTGGACGCTCCCACGCCTGCTTGGACGCTTCCGCGCCTGCTTGGACGCTTCCGCGCCTGCTTGGACTCTTCCGCGTCTGCTTGCAGGCTTCCCCGCCTGCTTGGACGTTTCCGCGCCAGCTTGGATGCTTTCGCGCCTGCTTGGACTATTCTGCGCCTTCTTGCATGCTTCCGCGCCTGCTTGGACGTTTCCGCGCCTGCTTGGACGCTTCAGCGACTGCTTGGACGCTTCCGCGCCTGCTTGGACTCTTCTGCGCCTTCTTGCATGCTTCCGCGCCTACTTGGACGTTTCCGCGACTGCTTGGACGTTTCTGCGCCTTCTTGCATGCTTCCGCGCCTGCTTGGACGTTTCCGCGAGAGCTTGGACGCTTCCGCGCCTGCTTGGACTCTTCCGCGCCGGCTTGCATGCTTCCGCGCCTGCTAGGACGCTTTCGCGTCTGCTTGCACGGTTCCGAGCCTGCTTGGACGCTTCCGCGACTGCTTGGACTCTTCTGCGCCTGCTTGGACTCTTCTGCGCCGTCTTGCATGCTTCCGCGCCTGCTTGGACGCTTACGCGCCTGCTTGGACGCTTCCGCGCCTGCTTGGACGCTTCCGCGACTGCTTGGACGCTTCCGCGCCTGCTTGGACTCTTCTGCGCCTTCTTGCATGCTTCCGCGCCTGCTTGGACGCTTCCGCGCCTGGTTGGACGCTTCCGCGCCTTCTTGCATGCTTCCGCGCCTACTTGGTCGCTTCCGCGACTGCTTGGACGCTACCGCGCCTTCTTGGACGCTCCCACGCCTGCTTGGACGCTTCCGCGCCTGCTTGGACGCATCCGCGCCTGCTTGGACTCTTCCGCGCATGCTTGGACGCTTCCGCGCCTTCTTGCATGCTTCCGCGCCTACTTGGACGTTTCCGCGCCTGCTTGGATGCTTCCGCGCCTGCTTGCATGCTTCCCCGCCTGGTTGGACGCTTCCGCGACTGCTAGGACGCTTCCGCGCCTGCTTGGACTCTTCTGCGTCTTCTTGCATGCTTCCGCGCCTGCTTGGACGTTTCCGCGCCTGCTTGGACGCTACCGCGCCTGCTTGGACGTTTCCGCGCCTGCTTGGATGCTTCCGCGCCTGCTTGCATGCTTCCCCGCCTGGTTGGACGCTTCCGCGCCTGCTTGGACGCTTCCGCGCCTGCTTGGATGCTTCCGCGCCTGCTTGCATGCTTCCCCGCCTGCTTGCATGCTTCCCCGCCTGCTTGCATGCTTCCCCGCCTGCTTGGTCGCTTCCGCGACTGCTTGGACGCTACCGCGCCTTCTTGGACTCTTCTGCGCCTGCTTGGACTCTTCTGCGCCGTCTTGCATGCTTCCGTGACTGCTTGGACGCTTCCGCGCCTTCTTGGACGCTCCCACGCCTGCTTGGACGCTTCCGCGCCTGCTTGGACGTTTCCGCGCCTGCTTGGACGCTTCAGCGACTGCTTGGACGCTTCCGCGCCTGCTTGGACTCTTCTGCGCCTTCTTGCATGCTTCCGCGCCTACTTGGACGTTTCCGCGACTGCTTGGACGTTTCTGCGCCTTCTTGCATGCCTCCGCGCCTGCTTGGACGTTTCCGCGCCAGCTTGGACGCTTCCGCGCCTGCTTGGACTCTTCCGCGCCTGCTTGCATGCTTCCGCGCCTGCTAGGACGCTTTCGCGCCTGCTTGCACGGTTCCGAGCCTGCTTGGACGCTTCCGCGACTGCTTGGACTCTTCTGCGCCTGCTTGGACTCTTCTGCGCCGTCTTGCATGCTTCCGCGCCTGCTTGGACGCTTCCGCGCCTGCTTGGACGCTTCCGCGCCTGCTTGGACGCTTCCGCGACTGCTTGGACGCTTCCGCGCCTGCTTGGACTCTTCTGCGCCTTCTTGCATGCTTCCGCGCCTGCTTGGACGCTTCCGCGCCTGGTTGGACGCTTCCGCGCCTTCTTGCATGCTTCCGCGCCTACTTGGATGCTTCCCCGCCTGATTGCATGCTTCCCCGCCTTCTTGGACGCTCCCACGCCTGCTTGGACGCTTCCGCGCCTGCTTGGACGCTTCCGCGCCTGCTTGGACTCTTCCGCGCCTGCTTGCAGGCTTCCCCGCCTGCTTGGACGTTTCCGCGCCAGCTTGGATGCTTTCGCGCCTGCTTGGACTATTCTGCGCCTTCTTGCATGCTTCCGCGCCTGCTTGGACGTTTCCGCGCCTGCTTGGACGCTTCAGCGACTGCTTGGACGCTTCCGCGCCTGCTTGGACTCTTCTGCGCCTTCTTGCATGCTTCCGCGCCTACTTGGACGTTTCCGCGACTGCTTGGACGTTTCTGCGCCTTCTTGCATGCTTCCGCGCCTGCTTGGACGTTTCCGCGAGAGCTTGGACGCTTCCGCGCCTGCTTGGACTCTTCCGCGCCGGCTTGCATGCTTCCGCGCCTGCTAGGACGCTTTCGCGCCTGCTTGCACGGTTCCGAGCCTGCTTGGACGCTTCCGCGACTGCTTGGACTCTTCTGCGCCTGCTTGGACTCTTCTGCGCCGTCTTGCATGCTTCCGCGCCTGCTTGGACGCTTACGCGCCTGCTTGGACGCTTCCGCGCCTGCTTGGACGCTTCCGCGACTGCTTGGACGCTTCCGCGCCTGCTTGGACTCTTCTGCGCCTTCTTGCATGCTTCCGCGCCTGCTTGGACGCTTCCGCGCCTGGTTGGACGCTTCCGCGCCTTCTTGCATGCTTCCGCGCCTACTTGGTCGCTTCCGCGACTGCTTGGACGCTACCGCGCCTTCTTGGACGCTCCCACGCCTGCTTGGACGCTTCCGCGCCTGCTTGGACGCATCCGCGCCTGCTTGGACTCTTCCGCGCATGCTTGGACGCTTCCGCGCCTTCTTGCATGCTTCCGCGCCTACTTGGACGTTTCCGCGCCTGCTTGGATGCTTCCGCGCCTGCTTGCATGCTTCCCCGCCTGGTTGGACGCTTCCGCGACTGCTAGGACGCTTCCGCGCCTGCTTGGACTCTTCTGCGTCTTCTTGCATGCTTCCGCGCCTGCTTGGACGTTTCCGCGCCTGCTTGGACGCTACCGCGCCTGCTTGGACGTTTCCGCGCCTGCTTGGATGCTTCCGCGCCTGCTTGCATGCTTCCCCGCCTGGTTGGACGCTTCCGCGCCTGCTTGGACGCTTCCGCGCCTGCTTGGATGCTTCCGCGCCTGCTTGCATGCTTCCCCGCCTGCTTGCATGCTTCCCCGCCTGCTTGGTCGCTTCCGCGACTGCTTGGACGCTACCGCGCCTTCTTGGACGCTCCCACGCCTGCTTGGACGCTTCCGCGCCTGCTTGGACGCATCCGCGCCTGCTTGGACTCTTCCGCGCATGCTTGGACGCTTCCGCGCCTTCTTGCATGCTTCCGCGCCTACTTGGACGTTTCCGCGCCTGCTTGGATGCTTCCGCGCCTGCTTGCATGCTTCCCCGCCTGGTTGGACGCTTCCGCGACTGCTAGGACGCTTCCGCGCCTGCTTGGACTCTTCTGCGTCTTCTTGCATGCTTCCGCGCCTGCTTGGACGTTTCCGCGCCTGCTTGGACGCTACCGCGCCTGCTTGGACGCTTCCGTGACTGCTTGGACGCTTCCGCGCCTGCTTGGACTCTTCTGCGCCTTCTTGCATGCTGCCGCGCCTACTTGGACGTTTCCGCGCCTGCTTGGACGCTTCCGCGCCTGCTTGCATGCTTCCCCGCCTGCTTGGACTCTTCCGCGCCTGCTTGAACTCTTCTGCGCCTGCTTGCATGCTTCCGCGCCTGCTTGGACGCTACCGCGCCTGCTTGGACGCTTCCGCGACTGCTTGGACGCTTTCGCGCCTGCTTGCACGGTTCCGAGCCTGCTTGGACGCTTCCGCGACTGCTTGGACTCTTCTGCGCCTGCTTGGACTCTTCTGCGCCGTCTTGCATGCTTCCGCGCCTGCTTGGACGCTTACGTGCCTGCTTGGACGCTTCCGCGCCTGCTTGGACGCTTCCGCGACTGCTTGGACGCTTCCGCGCCTGCTTGGACTCTTCTGCGCCTTCTTGCATGCTTCCGCGCCTGCTTGGACGCTTCCGCGCCTGGTTGGACGCTTCCGCGCCTTCTTGCATGCTTCCGCGCCTACTTGGACGTTTCCGCGCCTGCTTGGATGCTTCCGCGCCTGCTTGCATGCTTCCCCGCCTGCTTGGACGCTTCCCCGCCTGCTTGGACTCTTCTGCGTCTTCTTGCATACTTCCGCGCCTGCTTGGACGTTTCCGCGCCTGCTTGGACGCTACCGCGCCTGCTTGGACGCTTCCGTGACTGCTTGGACGCTTCCGCGCCTTCTTGGACGCTCCCACGCCTGCTTGGACGCTTCCGCGCCTGCTTGGACGTTTCCGCGCCTGCTTGGACGCTTCAGCGACTGCTTGGACGCTTCCGCGCCTGCTTGGACTCTTCTGCGCCTTCTTGCATGCTTCCGCGCCTACTTGGACGTTTCCGCGACTGCTTGGACGTTTCTGCGCCTTCTTGCATGCCTCCGCGCCTGCTTGGACGTTTCCGCGCCAGCTTGGACGCTTCCGCGCCTGCTTGGACTCTTCCGCGCCTGCTTGCATGCTTCCGCGCCTGCTAGGACGCTTTCGCGCCTGCTTGCACGGTTCCGAGCCTGCTTGGACGCTTCCGCGACTGCTTGGACTCTTCTGCGCCTGCTTGGACTCTTCTGCGCCGTCTTGCATGCTTCCGCGCCTGCTTGGACGCTTACGTGCCTGCTTGGACGCTTCCGCGCCTGCTTGCATGCTTCCCCGCCTGCTTGGACGCTTCCGCGCCTGCTTGGAATCTTCTGCGCCTTCTTGCATGCTGCCGCGCCTACTTGGACGTTTCCGCGCCTGCTTGGACGCTTCCGCGCCTGCTTGCATGCTACCCCGCCTGCATGGACGCTTCCGCACCTGCTTGGACTCTTCTGCGCCTTCGTGCATGCTGCCGCGCCTACTTGGACGCTTCCGCGCCTGGTTGGACGCTACCGCGCCTGCTTGGACGCTTCCGCGACTGCTTGGACGCTTCCGCGCCTGCTTGGACTCTTCTGCGCCTTCTTGCATGCTTCCGCGCCTGCTTGGACGCTTCCGCGCCTGGTTGGACGCTACCGCGCCTGCATCGACGCTTCCGCGATTGCTTGGACGCTTGCGCGCCTGCTTGGACTCTTCTGCGCCTTCTTGCATGCTTCCGCGCCTGCTTGGACGTTTCCACGCCTGCTTGGACGCTACCGCGCCTGCTTGGACGCTTCCGCGACTGCTTGAACGCTACCGCGCCTGCTTGGACGCTTCCGCGACTGCTTGGACGCTTCCGCGCCTGCTAGGACTCTTCTGCGTCTTCTTGGATGCTGCCGCGCCTACTTGGACGCTTCCACGCCTGGTTGGACGCTACCGCGCCTGCTTGGACGCTTCCGCGACTGCTTGGACGCTTCCGCGCCTGCTTGCATGCTTCCCCGCCTGCTTGGACGCTTCCGCGCCTGCTTGGAATCTTCTGCGCCTTCTTGCATGCTGCCGCGCCTACTTGGACGTTACCGCGCCTGCTTGGACGCTTCCGCGCCTGCTTGCATGCTACCCCGCCTGCTTGGACGCTTCAGCGCCTGCTTGGAATCTTCTGCGCCTTCTTGCATGCTGCCGCGCCTACTTGGACGTTTCCACGCCTGCTTGGACGCTTCCGCGCCTGCTTGCATGCTTCCCCGCCTGCCTGGACGCTTCCGCGCCTGCTTGGACTCTTCTGCGCCTTCTTGCATGCTTCCGCGCCTGCTTGGACGTTTCCGCGCCTGCTTGGACGCTACCGCGCCTGCTTGGACGCTTCCGCGACTGCTTGGACGCTTCCGCGCCTGCTAGGACTCTTCTGCGTCTTCTTGCATGCTGCCGCGCCTACTTGGACGCTTCCACGCCTGGTTGGACGCTACCGCGCCTGCTTGGACGCTTCCGCGACTGCTTGGACGCTTCCGCGCCTGCTTGCATGCTTCCCCGCCTGCTTGGACGCTTCCGCGCCTGCTTGGAATCTTCTGCGCCTTCTTGCATGCTGCCGCGCCTACTTGGACGTTACCGCGCCTGCTTGGACGCTTCCGCGCCTGCTTGCATGCTACCCCGCCTGCTTGGACGCTTCAGCGCCTGCTTGGAATCTTCTGCGCCTTCTTGCATGCTGCCGCGCCTACTTGGACGTTTCCACGCCTGCTTGGACGCTTCCGCGCCTGCTTGCATGCTTCCCCGCCTGCCTGGACGCTTCCGCGCCTGCTTGGACTCTTCTGCGCCTTCTTGCATGCTTCCGCGCCTGCTTGGACGTTTCCGCGCCTGCTTGGACGCTACCGCGCCTGCTTGGACGCTTCCGCACCTTCTTGCATGCTTCCGCGCCTACTTGGACGTTTCCGCGCCTGCTTGGACGCTTCCGCGCCTGCTTGCATGCTTCCCCGCCTGCTTGGACTCTTCTGCGCCTTCTTGCATGCTTCCGCGCCTGCTTGGACGTTTCCACGCCTGCTTGGACGCTACCGCGCCTGCTTGGACGCTTCCGCGACTGCTTGAACGCTACCGCGCCTGCTTGGACGCTTCCGCGACTGCTTGGACGCTTCCGCGCCTGCTAGGACTCTTCTGCGCCTTCTTGCATGCTGCCGCGCCTACTTGGACGCTTCCGCGCCTGGTAGGACGCTACCGCGCCTGCTTGGACGCTTCCGCGACTGCTTGGACGCTTCCGCGCCTGCTTGGACTCTTCTGCGCCTTCTTGCATGCTGCCGCGCCTACTTGGACGTTACTGCGCCTGCTTGGACGTTTCCACGCCTGCTTGGACGGTTCCGCGCCTGCTTGCATGCTTCCCCGCCTGCTTGGACGCTTCCGCGCCTCCTTGGACTCTTCTGCGCCTTCTTGCATGCTTCCGCGCCTGCTTGGACGTTTCCGCGCCTGCTTGGACTCTTCTGCGCCTGCTTGGACTCTTCTGCGCCGTCTTGCATGCTTCCGTGACTGCTTGGACGCTTCCGCGCCTTCTTGGACGCTCCCACGCCTGCTTGGACGCTTCCGCGCCTGCTTGGACGTTTCCGCGCCTGCTTGGACGCTTCAGCGACTGCTTGGACGCTTCCGCGCCTGCTTGGACTCTTCTGCGCCTTCTTGCATGCTTCCGCGCCTACTTGGACGTTTCCGCGACTGCTTGGACGTTTCTGCGCCTTCTTGCATGCCTCCGCGCCTGCTTGGACGTTTCCGCGCCAGCTTGGACGCTTCCGCGCCTGCTTGGACTCTTCCGCGCCTGCTTGCATGCTTCCGCGCCTGCTAGGACGCTTTCGCGCCTGCTTGCACGGTTCCGAGCCTGCTTGGACGCTTCCGCGACTGCTTGGACTCTTCTGCGCCTGCTTGGACTCTTCTGCGCCGTCTTGCATGCTTCCGCGCCTGCTTGGACGCTTCCGCGCCTGCTTGGACGCTTCCGCGCCTGCTTGGACGCTTCCGCGACTGCTTGGACGCTTCCGCGCCTGCTTGGACGCTTCCGCGCCTGCTTGCATGCTTCCCCGCCTGCTTGGACGCTTCCGCGCCTGCTTGGAATCTTCTGCGCCTTCTTGCATGCTGCCGCGCCTACTTGGACGTTACCGCGCCTGCTTGGACGCTTCCGCGCCTGCTTGCATGCTACCCCGCCTGCTTGGACGCTTCAGCGCCTGCTTGGAATCTTCTGCGCCTTCTTGCATGCTGCCGCGCCTACTTGGACGTTTCCACGCCTGCTTGGACGCTTCCGCGCCTGCTTGCATGCTTCCCCGCCTGCCTGGACGCTTCCGCGCCTGCTTGGACTCTTCTGCGCCTTCTTGCATGCTTCCGCGCCTGCTTGGACGTTTCCGCGCCTGCTTGGACGCTACCGCGCCTGCTTGGACGCTTCCGCGACTGCTTGGACGCTTCCGCGCCTGCTAGGACTCTTCTGCGTCTTCTTGCATGCTGCCGCGCCTACTTGGACGCTTCCACGCCTGGTTGGACGCTACCGCGCCTGCTTGGACGCTTCCGCGACTGCTTGGACGCTTCCGCGCCTGCTTGCATGCTTCCCCGCCTGCTTGGACGCTTCCGCGCCTGCTTGGAATCTTCTGCGCCTTCTTGCATGCTGCCGCGCCTACTTGGACGTTACCGCGCCTGCTTGGACGCTTCCGCGCCTGCTTGCATGCTACCCCGCCTGCTTGGACGCTTCAGCGCCTGCTTGGAATCTTCTGCGCCTTCTTGCATGCTGCCGCGCCTACTTGGACGTTTCCACGCCTGCTTGGACGCTTCCGCGCCTGCTTGCATGCTTCCCCGCCTGCCTGGACGCTTCCGCGCCTGCTTGGACTCTTCTGCGCCTTCTTGCATGCTTCCGCGCCTGCTTGGACGTTTCCGCGCCTGCTTGGACGCTACCGCGCCTGCTTGGACACTTCCGCACCTTCTTGCATGCTTCCGCGCCTACTTGGACGTTTCCGCGCCTGCTTGGACGCTTCCGCGCCTGCTTGCATGCTTCCCCGCCTGCTTGGACTCTTCTGCGCCTTCTTGCATGCTTCCGCGCCTGCTTGGACGTTTCCACGCCTGCTTGGACGCTACCGCGCCTGCTTGGACGCTTCCGCGACTGCTTGAACGCTACCGCGCCTGCTTGGACGCTTCCGCGACTGCTTGGACGCTTCCGCGCCTGCTAGGACTCTTCTGCGCCTTCTTGCATGCTGCCGCGCCTACTTGGACGCTTCCGCGCCTGGTAGGACGCTACCGCGCCTGCTTGGACGCTTCCGCGACTGCTTGGACGCTTCCGCGCCTGCTTGGACTCTTCTGCGCCTTCTTGCATGCTGCCGCGCCTACTTGGACGTTACTGCGCCTGCTTGGACGTTTCCACGCCTGCTTGGACGGTTCCGCGCCTGCTTGCATGCTTCCCCGCCTGCTTGGACGCTTCCGCGCCTCCTTGGACTCTTCTGCGCCTTCTTGCATGCTTCCGCGCCTGCTTGGACGTTTCCGCGCCTGCTTGGACTCTTCTGCGCCTGCTTGGACTCTTCTGCGCCGTCTTGCATGCTTCCGTGACTGCTTGGACGCTTCCGCGCCTTCTTGGACGCTCCCACGCCTGCTTGGACGCTTCCGCGCCTGCTTGGACGTTTCCGCGCCTGCTTGGACGCTTCAGCGACTGCTTGGACGCTTCCGCGCCTGCTTGGACTCTTCTGCGCCTTCTTGCATGCTTCCGCGCCTACTTGGACGTTTCCGCGACTGCTTGGACGTTTCTGCGCCTTCTTGCATGCCTCCGCGCCTGCTTGGACGTTTCCGCGCCAGCTTGGACGCTTCCGCGCCTGCTTGGACTCTTCCGCGCCTGCTTGCATGCTTCCGCGCCTGCTAGGACGCTTTCGCGCCTGCTTGCACGGTTCCGAGCCTGCTTGGACGCTTCCGCGACTGCTTGGACTCTTCTGCGCCTGCTTGGACTCTTCTGCGCCGTCTTGCATGCTTCCGCGCCTGCTTGGACGCTTCCGCGCCTGCTTGGACGCTTCCGCGCCTGCTTGGACGCTTCCGCGACTGCTTGGACGCTTCCGCGCCTGCTTGGACTCTTCTGCGCCTTCTTGCATGCTTCCGCGCCTGCTTGGACGCTTCCGCGCCTGGTTGGACGCTTCCGCGCCTTCTTGCATGCTTCCGCGCCTACTTGGATGCTTCCCCGCCTGATTGCATGCTTCCCCGCCTGCTTGGTCGCTTCCGCGACTGCTTGGACGCTACCGCGCCTTCTTGGACGCTCCCACGCCTGCTTGGACGCTTCCGCGCCTGCTTGGACGCTTCCGCGCCTGCTTGGACTCTTCCGCGCCTGCTTGCAGGCTTCCCCGCCTGCTTGGACGTTTCCGCGCCAGCTTGGATGCTTTCGCGCCTGCTTGGACTATTCTGCGCCTTCTTGCATGCTTCCGCGCCTGCTTGGACGTTTCCGCGCCTGCTTGGACGCTTCAGCGACTGCTTGGACGCTTCCGCGCCTGCTTGGACTCTTCTGCGCCTTCTTGCATGCTTCCGCGCCTACTTGGACGTTTCCGCGACTGCTTGGACGTTTCTGCGCCTTCTTGCATGCTTCCGCGCCTGCTTGGACGTTTCCGCGAGAGCTTGGACGCTTCCGCGCCTGCTTGGACTCTTCCGCGCCGGCTTGCATGCTTCCGCGCCTGCTAGGACGCTTTCGCGCCTGCTTGCACGGTTCCGAGCCTGCTTGGACGCTTCCGCGACTGCTTGGACTCTTCTGCGCCTGCTTGGACTCTTCTGCGCCGTCTTGCATGCTTCCGCGCCTGCTTGGACGCTTACGCGCCTGCTTGGACGCTTCCGCGCCTGCTTGGACGCTTCCGCGACTGCTTGGACGCTTCCGCGCCTGCTTGGACTCTTCTGCGCCTTCTTGCATGCTTCCGCGCCTGCTTGGACGCTTCCGCGCCTGGTTGGACGCTTCCGCGCCTTCTTGCATGCTTCCGCGCCTACTTGGACGTTTCCGCGCCTGCTTGGATGCTTCCGCGCCTGCTTGCATGCTTCCCCGCCTGGTTGGACGCTTCCGCGCCTGCTTGGACGCTTCCGCGCCTGCTTGGATGCTTCCGCGCCTGCTTGCATGCTTCCCCGCCTGCTTGGTCGCTTCCGCGACTGCTTGGACGCTACCGCGCCTTCTTGGACGCTCCCACGCCTGCTTGGACGCTTCCGCGCCTGCTTGGACGCATCCGCGCCTGCTTGGACTCTTCCGCGCATGCTTGGACGCTTCCGCGCCTTCTTGCATGCTTCCGCGCCTACTTGGACGTTTCCGCGCCTGCTTGGATGCTTCCGCGCCTGCTTGCATGCTTCCCCGCCTGGTTGGACGCTTCCGCGACTGCTAGGACGCTTCCGCGCCTGCTTGGACTCTTCTGCGTCTTCTTGCATGCTTCCGCGCCTGCTTGGACGTTTCCGCGCCTGCTTGGACGCTACCGCGCCTGCTTGGACGCTTCCGCGACTGCTTGGACGCTTCCGCGCCTGGTTGGACGCTTCCGCGCCTTCTTCCATGCTTCCGCGCCTGGTTGGACACTTCTGCGCCTGCTTGGACGCTACCGCGCCTGCTTGGACCCTTCCGCGCCTTCTTACATGCTTACGCGCCTACTTGGACGTTTCCGCGCCTGCTTGGATGCTTCCGCGCCTGCTTGCATGCTTCCCCGCCTGCTTGCATGCTTCCCCGCCTGCTTGGTCGCTTCCGCGACTGCTTGGACGCTTCCGCGCCTGGTTGGACGCTTCCGCGCCTGCTTGCATGCTTCCGCGCCTGCTTGGACGCTTCCGCGCCTGCTAGGACTCTTCTGCGTCTTCTTGCATGCTTCCGCGCCTGCTTGGACGTTTCCGCGCCTGCTTGGACGCGACCGCGCCTGCTTGGACGCTTCCGCGCCTGCTTGGACGCTTCCGCGCCAGCTTGCATGCTTCCCCGCCTGCTTGGACGCTTCCCCGCCTGCTTGGACTCTTCTGCGTCTTCTTGCATGCTTCCGCGCCTGCTTGGACGTTTCCGCGCCTGCTTGGACGCTACCGCGCCTGCTTGGACGCTTCCGTGACTGCTTGGACGCTTCCGCGCCTGCTTGGACTCTTCTGCGCCTTCTTGCATGCTGCCGCGCCTACTTGGACGTTTCCGCGCCTGCTTGGACGCTTCCGCGCCTGCTTGCATGCTTCCCCGCCTGCTTGGACTCTTCCGCGCCTGCTTGAACTCTTCTGCGCCTGCTTGCATGCTTCCGCGCCTGCTTGGACGCTTCCGCGCCTGCTAGGACTCTTCTGCGTCTTCTTGCATGCTTCCGCGCCAGCTTGGACGTTTCCGCGCCTGCTTGGACGCGACCGCGCCTGCTTGGACGCTTCCGCGACTGCTTGGACGCTTCCGCGCCTGCTTGGACTCTTCTGCGCCTTCTTGCATGCTTCCGCGCCTGCTTGCATTCTTCCCCGCCTGGTTGGACGCTTCCGCGCCTGCTTGGACGCTTCCGCGCCTGCTTGGATGCTTCCGCGCCTGCTTGCATGCTTCCCCGCCTGCTTGCATGCTTCCCCGCCAGCTTGGTCGCTTCCGCGACTGCTTGGACGCTACCGCGCCTTCTTGGACGCTCCCACGCCTGCTTGGACGCTTCCGCGCCTGCTTGGACGCTTCCGCGCCTGCTTGGACTCTTCCGCGCCTGCTTGCAGTCTTCCCCGCCTGCTTGGACGTTTCCGCGACTGCTTGGACGTTTCTGCCCCTTCTTGCATGCCTCCGCGCCTGCTTGGACGTTTCCGCGCCAGCTTGGACGCTTCCGCGCCTGCTTGGACTCTTCCGCGCCTGCTTGCATGCTTCCGCGCCTGCTAGGACGCTTTCGCGCCTGCTTGCACGGTTCCGAGCCTGCTTGGACGCTTCCGCGACTGCTTGGATTCTTCTGCGCCTGCTTGGACTCTTCTGCGCCGTCTTGCATGCTTCCGCGCCTGCTTGGACGCTTACGCGCCTGCTTGGACGCTTCCGCGCCTGCTTGGACGCTTCCGCGACTGCTTGGACGCTTCCGCGCCTGCTTGGACTCTTCTGCGCCTTCTTGCATGCTTCCGCGCCTGCTTGGACGCTTCCGCGCCTGGTTGGACGCTTCCGCGCCTTCTTGCATGCTTCCGCGCCTACTTGGACGTTTCCGCGCCTGCTTGGATGCTTCCGCGCCTGCTTGCATGCTTCCCCGCCTGGTTGGACGCTTCCGCGCCTGCTTGGACGCTTCCGCGCCTGCTTGGATGCTTCCGCGCCTGCTTGCATGCTTCCCCGCCTGCTTGCATGCTTCCCCGCCTGCTTGGTCGCTTCCGCGACTGCTTGGACGCTACCGCGCCTTCTTGGACGCTCCCACGCCTGCTTGGACGCTCCCACGCCTGCTTGGACGCTTCCGCGCCTGCTTGGACGCTTCCGCGCCTGCTTGGACTCTTCCGCACCTGCTTGGACGCTTACGCGCCTGCTTGGACGTTTCCGCGCCTGCTTGGACGCTTCAGCGACTGCTTGGACGCTTCCGCGCCTGCTTGGACTCTTCTGCGCCTTCTTGCATGCTTCCGCGCCTACTTGGACGTTTCCGCGACTGCTTGGACGTTTCTGCGCCTTCTTGCATGCTTCCGCGCCTGCTTGGACGTTTCCGCGCCAGCTTGGACGCTACCGCGCCTGCTTGGACGCTTCCGCGACTGCTTGGACGCTTCCGCGCCTGGTTGGACGCTTCCGCGCCTTCTTCCATGCTTCCGCGCCTGGTTGGACACTTCTGCGCCTGCTTGGACGCTACCGCGCCTGCTTGGATGCTTCCGCGCCTGCTTGCATGCTTCCCCGCCTGCTTGCATGCTTCCCCGCCTGCTTGGTCGCTTCCGCGACTGCTTGGACGCTACCGCGCCTTCTTGGACGCTCCCACGCCTGCTTGGACGCTCCCACGCCTGCTTGGACGCTTCCGCGCCTGCTTGGACGCTTCCGCGCCTGCTTGGACTCTTCTGCGCCTTCTTGCATGCTTCCGCGCCTACTTGGACGTTTCCGCGACTGCTTGGACGTTTCTGCGCCTTCTTGCATGCTTCCGCGCCTGCTTGGACGTTTCCGCGCCAGCTTGGACGCTTCCGCGCCTGCTTGGACTCTTCCGCGCCTGCTTGCATGCTTCCGCGCCTGCTAGGACGCTTTCGCGCCTGCTTGCACGGTTCCGAGCCTGCTTGGACGCTTCCGCGACTGCTTGGATTCTTCTGCGCCTGCTTGGACTCTTCTGCGCCGTCTTGCATGCTTCCGCGCCTGCTTGGACGCTTACGCGCCTGCTTGGACGCTTCCGCGCCTGCTTGGACGCTTCCGCGACTGCTTGGACGCTTCCGCGCCTGCTTGGACTCTTCTGCGCCTTCTTGCATGCTTCCGCGCCTGCTTGGACGCTTCCGCGCCTGGTTGGACGCTTCCGCGCCTTCTTGCATGCTTCCGCGCCTACTTGGACGTTTCCGCGCCTGCTTGGATGCTTCCGCGCCTGCTTGCATGCTTCCCCGCCTGGTTGGACGCTTCCGCGCCTGCTTGGACGCTTCCGCGCCTGCTTGGATGCTTCCGCGCCTGCTTGCATGCTTCCCCGCCTGCTTGCATGCTTCCCCGCCTGCTTGGTCGCTTCCGCGACTGCTTGGACGCTACCGCGCCTTCTTGGACGCTCCCACGCCTGCTTGGACGCTCCCACGCCTGCTTGGACGCTTCCGCGCCTGCTTGGACGCTTCCGCGCCTGCTTGGACTCTTCCGCACCTGCTTGGACGCTTACGCGCCTGCTTGGACGTTTCCGCGCCTGCTTGGACGCTTCAGCGACTGCTTGGACGCTTCCGCGCCTGCTTGGACTCTTCTGCGCCTTCTTGCATGCTTCCGCGCCTACTTGGACGTTTCCGCGACTGCTTGGACGTTTCTGCGCCTTCTTGCATGCTTCCGCGCCTGCTTGGACGTTTCCGCGCCAGCTTGGACGCTACCGCGCCTGCTTGGACGCTTCCGCGACTGCTTGGACGCTTCCGCGCCTGGTTGGACGCTTCCGCGCCTTCTTCCATGCTTCCGCGCCTGGTTGGACACTTCTGCGCCTGCTTGGACGCTACCGCGCCTGCTTGGACCATTCCGCGCCTTCTTACATGCTTACGCGCCTACTTGGACGTTTCCGCGCCTGCTTGGATGCTTCCGCGCCTGCTTGCATGCTTCCCCGCCTGCTTGCATGCTTCCCCGCCTGCTTGGTCGCTTCCGCGACTGCTTGGACGCTTCCGCGCCTGGTTGGACGCTTCCGCGCCTGCTTGCATGCTTCCGCGCCTGCTTGGACGCTTCCGCGCCTGCTAGGACTCTTCTGCGTCTTCTTGCATGCTTCCGCGCCTGCTTGGACGTTTCCGCGCCTGCTTGGACGCGACCGCGCCTGCTTGGACGCTTCCGCGCCTGCTTGGACGCTTCCGCGCCAGCTTGCATGCTTCCCCGCCTGCTTGGACGCTTCCCCGCCTGCTTGGACTCTTCTGCGTCTTCTTGCATGCTTCCGCGCCTGCTTGGACGTTTCCGCGCCTGCTTGGACGCTACCGCGCCTGCTTGGACGCTTCCGTGACTGCTTGGACGCTTCCGCGCCTGCTTGGACTCTTCTGCGCCTTCTTGCATGCTGCCGCGCCTACTTGGACGTTTCCGCGCCTGCTTGGACGCTTCCGCGCCTGCTTGCATGCTTCCCCGCCTGCTTGGACTCTTCCGCGCCTGCTTGAACTCTTCTGCGCCTGCTTGCATGCTTCCGCGCCTGCTTGGACGCTTCCGCGCCTGCTAGGACTCTTCTGCGTCTTCTTGCATGCTTCCGCGCCAGCTTGGACGTTTCCGCGCCTGCTTGGACGCGACCGCGCCTGCTTGGACGCTTCCGCGACTGCTTGGACGCTTCCGCGCCTGCTTGGACTCTTCTGCGCCTTCTTGCATGCTTCCGCGCCTGCTTGCATTCTTCCCCGCCTGGTTGGACGCTTCCGCGCCTGCTTGGACGCTTCCGCGCCTGCTTGGATGCTTCCGCGCCTGCTTGCATGCTTCCCCGCCTGCTTGCATGCTTCCCCGCCAGCTTGGTCGCTTCCGCGACTGCTTGGACGCTACCGCGCCTTCTTGGACGCTCCCACGCCTGCTTGGACGCTTCCGCGCCTGCTTGGACGCTTCCGCGCCTGCTTGGACTCTTCCGCGCCTGCTTGCAGTCTTCCCCGCCTGCTTGGACGTTTCCGCGACTGCTTGGACGTTTCTGCCCCTTCTTGCATGCCTCCGCGCCTGCTTGGACGTTTCCGCGCCAGCTTGGACGCTTCCGCGCCTGCTTGGACTCTTCCGCGCCTGCTTGCATGCTTCCGCGCCTGCTAGGACGCTTTCGCGCCTGCTTGCACGGTTCCGAGCCTGCTTGGACGCTTCCGCGACTGCTTGGATTCTTCTGCGCCTGCTTGGACTCTTCTGCGCCGTCTTGCATGCTTCCGCGCCTGCTTGGACGCTTACGCGCCTGCTTGGACGCTTCCGCGCCTGCTTGGACGCTTCCGCGACTGCTTGGACGCTTCCGCGCCTGCTTGGACTCTTCTGCGCCTTCTTGCATGCTTCCGCGCCTGCTTGGACGCTTCCGCGCCTGGTTGGACGCTTCCGCGCCTTCTTGCATGCTTCCGCGCCTACTTGGACGTTTCCGCGCCTGCTTGGATGCTTCCGCGCCTGCTTGCATGCTTCCCCGCCTGGTTGGACGCTTCCGCGCCTGCTTGGACGCTTCCGCGCCTGCTTGGATGCTTCCGCGCCTGCTTGCATGCTTCCCCGCCTGCTTGCATGCTTCCCCGCCTGCTTGGTCGCTTCCGCGACTGCTTGGACGCTACCGCGCCTTCTTGGACGCTCCCACGCCTGCTTGGACGCTCCCACGCCTGCTTGGACGCTTCCGCGCCTGCTTGGACGCTTCCGCGCCTGCTTGGACTCTTCCGCACCTGCTTGGACGCTTACGCGCCTGCTTGGACGTTTCCGCGCCTGCTTGGACGCTTCAGCGACTGCTTGGACGCTTCCGCGCCTGCTTGGACTCTTCTGCGCCTTCTTGCATGCTTCCGCGCCTACTTGGACGTTTCCGCGACTGCTTGGACGTTTCTGCGCCTTCTTGCATGCTTCCGCGCCTGCTTGGACGTTTCCGCGCCAGCTTGGACGCTACCGCGCCTGCTTGGACGCTTCCGCGACTGCTTGGACGCTTCCGCGCCTGGTTGGACGCTTCCGCGCCTTCTTCCATGCTTCCGCGCCTGGTTGGACACTTCTGCGCCTGCTTGGACGCTACCGCGCCTGCTTGGACCATTCCGCGCCTTCTTACATGCTTACGCGCCTACTTGGACGTTTCCGCGCCTGCTTGGATGCTTCCGCGCCTGCTTGCATGCTTCCCCGCCTGCTTGCATGCTTCCCCGCCTGCTTGGTCGCTTCCGCGACTGCTTGGACGCTTCCGCGCCTGGTTGGACGCTTCCGCGCCTGCTTGCATGCTTCCGCGCCTGCTTGGACGCTTCCGCGCCTGCTAGGACTCTTCTGCGTCTTCTTGCATGCTTCCGCGCCTGCTTGGACGTTTCCGCGCCTGCTTGGACGCGACCGCGCCTGCTTGGACGCTTCCGCGCCTGCTTGGACGCTTCCGCGCCTGCTTGCATGCTTCCCCGCCTGCTTGGACGCTTCCCCGCCTGCTTGGACTCTTCTGCGTCTTCTTGCATGCTTCCGCGCCTGCTTGGACGTTTCCGCGCCTGCTTGGACGCTACCGCGCCTGCTTGGACGCTTCCGTGACTGCTTGGACGCTTCCGCGCCTGCTTGGACTCTTCTGCGCCTTCTTGCATGCTGCCGCGCCTACTTGGACGTTTCCGCGCCTGCTTGGACGCTTCCGCGCCTGCTTGCATGCTTCCCCGCCTGCTTGGACTCTTCCGCGCCTGCTTGAACTCTTCTGCGCCTGCTTGCATGCTTCCGCGCCTGCTTGGACGCTTCCGCGCCTGCTAGGACTCTTCTGCGTCTTCTTGCATGCTTCCGCGCCTGCTTGGACGTTTCCGCGCCTGCTTGGACGCGACCGCGCCTGCTTGGACGCTTCCGCGACTGCTTGGACGCTTCCGCGCCTGGTTGGACGCGGCCGCGCCTGCTTGGACGCTTCCGCGACTGCTTGGACGCTTCCGCGCCTGCTTGGACTCTTCCGCGCCTGCTTGCATGCTTCCGCGCCTGCTAGGACGCTTTCGCGCCTGCTTGCACGGTTCCGAGCCTGCTTGGACGCTTCCGCGAAAGCTTGGACTCTTCTGCGCCTGCTTGGACTCTTCTGCGCCGTCTTGCATGCTTCCGCGCCTGCTTGGACGCTTACGCGCCTGCTTGGACGCTTCCGCGCCAGCTTGGACGCTTCCGCGCCTGCTTGGACTCTTCCGCGCCTGCTTGCATGCTTCCGCGCCTGCTAGGACGCTTTCGCGCCTGCTTGCACGGTTCCGAGCCTGCTTGGACGCTTCCGCGACTGCTTGGACTCTTCTGCGCCTGCTTGGACTCTTCTGCGCCGTCTTGCATGCTTCCGCGCCTGCTTGGACGCTTACGTGCCTGCTTGGACGCTTCCGCGCCTGCTTGGACGCTTCCGCGACTGCTTGGACGCTTCCGCGCCTGCTTGGACTCTTCTGCGCCTTCTTGCATGCTTCCGCGCCTGCTTGGACGCTTCCGCGCCTGGTTGGACGCTTCCGCGCCTTCTTGCAAGCTTCCGCGCCTGCTTGCATGCTTCCCCGCCTGGTTGGACGCTTCCTCGACTGCTAGGATGCTTCCGCGCCTGCTTGGACTCTTCTGCGTCTTCTTGCATGCTTCCGCGCCTGCTTGGACGTTTCCGCGCCTGCTTGGACGCTACCGCTCCTGCTTGGACTCTTCCGCGCCTGCTTGCATGCTTCCGCGCCTGCTAGGACGCTTTCGCGCCTGCTTGCACGATTCCGAGCCTGCTTGGACGCTTCCGCGACTGCTTGGACTCGTCTGCGCCTGCTTGGACTCTTCTGCGCCGTCTTGCATGCTTCCGCGCCTGCTTGGACGCTTACGCGCCTGCTTGGACGCTTCCGCGCCTGCTTGGACGCTTCCGCGACTGCTTGGACGCTTCCGCGCCTGCTTGGACTCTTCTGCGCCTTCTTGCATGCTTCCGCGCCTGCTTGGACGCTTCCGCGCCTGGTTGGACGCTTCCGCGCCTTCTTGCATGCTTCCGCGCGTACTTGGACGTTTCCGCGCCTGCTTGGATGCTTCCGCGCCTGCTGGCATGCTTCCCCGCCTGGTTGGACGCTTCCGCGCCTGCTTGGACGCTTCCGCGCCTGCTTGGACGCTTCCGCGCCTGCTTGCATGCTTCCCCGCCTGCTTGCATGCTTCCCCGCCTGCTTGGTCGCTTCCGCGACTGGTTGGACGCTACCGCGCCTTCTTGGACGCTCCCACGCCTGCTTGGACGCTTTCGCGCCTGCTTGGACGCTTCCGCGCCTGCTTGGACTCTTCCGCGCCTGCTTGCAGGCTTCCCCGCCTGCTTGGACGTTTCCGCGCCAGCTTGGATGCTTTCGCGCCTGCTTGGACTATTCTGCGCCTTCTTGCATGCTTCCGCGCCTGCTTGGACGTTTCCGCGCCTGCTTGGACGCTTCAGCGACTGCTTGGACGCTTACGCGCCTGCTTGGACTCTTCTGCGCCTTCTTGCATGCTTCCGCGCCTACTTGGACGTTTCCGCGACTGCTTGGACGTTTCTGCGCCTTCTTGCATGCTTCCGCGCCTGCTTGGACGTTTCCGCGCCAGCTTGGACGCTTCCGCGCCTGCTTGGACTCTTCCGCGCCGGCTTGCATGCTTCCGCGCCTGCTAGGACGCTTTCGCGCCTGCTTGCACGGTTCCGAGCCTGCTTGGACGCTTCCGCGACTGCTTGGACTCTTCTGCGCCTGCTTGGACTCTTCTGCGCCGTCTTGCATGCTTCCGCGCCTGCTTGGACGCTTACGCGCCTGCTTGGACGCTTCCGCGCCTGCTTGGACGCTTCCGCGACTGCTTGGACGCTTCCGCGCCTGCTTGGACTCTTCTGCGCCTTCTTGTATGCTTCCGCGCCTGCTTGGACGCTTCCGCGCCTGGTTGGACGCTTCCGCGCCTTCTTGCATGCTTCCGCGCCTACTTGGACGTTTCCGCGCCTGCTTGGATGCTTCCGCGCCTGCTTGCATGCTTCCCCGCCTGGTTGGACGCTTCCGCGCCTGCTTGGACGCTTCCGCGCCTGCTTGGATGCTTCCGCGCCTGCTTGCATGCTTCCCCGCCTGCTTGCATGCTTCCCCGCCTGCTTGGTCGCTTCCGCGACTGCATGGACGCTACCGCGCCTTCTTGGACGCTCCCACGCCTGCTTGGACGCTTCCGCGCCTGCTTGGACGCATCCGCGCCTGCTTGGACTCTTCCGCGCATGCTTGGACGATTCCGCGCCTTCTTGCATGCTTCCGCGCCTACTTGGACGTTTCCGCGCCTGCTTGGATGCTTCCGCGCCTGCTTGCATGCTTCCCCGCCTGGTTGGACGCTTCCGCGACTGCTAGGACGCTTCCGCGCCTGCTTGGACTCTTCTGCGTCTTCTTGCATGCTTCCGCGCCTGCTTGGACGTTTCCGCGCCTGCTTGGACGCTACCGCGCCTGCTTGGACGCTTCTGCGACTGCTTGGACGCTTCCGCGCCTGGTTGGACGCTTCCGCGCCTTCTTCCATGCTTCCGCGCCTGGTTGGACACTTCTGCGCCTGCTTGGACGCTACCGCGCCTGCTTGGACCCTTCCGCGCCTTCTTACATGCTTACGCGCCTACTTGGACGTTTCCGCGCCTGCTTGGATGCTTCCGCGCCTGCTTGCATGCTTCCCCGCCTGCTTGCATGCTTCCCCGCCTGCTTGGTCGCTTCCGCGACTGCTTGGACGCTTCCGCGCCTGGTTGGACGCTTCCGCGCCTGCTTGCATGCTTCCGCGCCTGCTTGGACGCTTCCGCGCCTGCTAGGACTCTTCTGCGTCTTCTTGCATGCTTCCGCGCCTGCTTGGACGTTTCCGCGCCTGCTTGGACGCGACCGCGCCTGCTTGGACGCTTCCGCGACTGCTTGGACGCTTCCGCGCCTGGTTGGACGCGGCCGCGCCTGCTTGGACGCTTCCGCGACTGCTTGGACGCTTCCGCGCCTGCTTGGACTCTTCCGCGCCTGCTTGCATGCTTCCGCGCCTGCTAGGACGCTTTCGCGCCTGCTTGCACGGTTCCGAGCCTGCTTGGACGCTTCCGCGACTGCTTGGACTCTTCTGCGCCTGCTTGGACTCTTCTGCGCCGTCTTGCATGCTTCCGCGCCTGCTTGGACGCTTACGCGCCTGCTTGGACGCTTCCGCGCCTGCTTGGACGCTTCCGCGACTGCTTGGACGCTTCCGCGCCTGCTTGGACGCTTCCGCGCCTGGTTGGACGCGACCGCGCCTGCTTGGACGCTTCCGCGACTGCTTGGACGCTTCCGCGCCTGCTTGGACTCTTCTGCGCCTTCGTGCATGCTGCCGCGCCTACTTGGACGCTTCCGCGCCTGGTTGGACGCTACCGCGCCTGCTTGGACGCTTCCGCGACTGATTGGACGCTTCCGCGCCTGCTTGGACGCTTCCGCGCCTGCTTGGACGCTTCCGCGACTGCTTGGACGCTTCCGCGCCTGCTTGGTCTCTTCTGCGCCTTCTTGCATGCTTCCGCGCCTGCTTGGACGCTTCCCCGCCTGGTTGGACGCTTCCGCGCTTGCTTGGACGCTTCCGCGCCTGCTTGGATGCTTCCGCGCCTGCTTGCATGCTTCCCCGCCTGCTTGCATGCTTCCCCGCCTGCTTGGTCGCTTCCACGACTGCTTGGACGCTACCGCGCCTTCTTGGACGCTCCCACGCCTGCTTGGACGCTTCCGCGCCTGCTTGGACGCATCCGCGCCTGCTTGGACTCTTCCGCGCATGCTTGGACGCTTCCGCGCCTTCTTGCATGCTTCCGCGCCTACTTGGACGTTTCCGCGCCTGCTTGGATGCTTCCGCGCCTGCTTGCATGCTTCCCGGCCTGGTTGGACGCTTCCGCGACTGCTAGGACGCTTCCGCGCCTGCTTGGACTCTTCTGCGTCTTCTTGCATGCTTCCGCGCCTGCTTGGACGTTTCCGCGCCTGCTTGGACGCTACCGCGCCTGCTTGGACGCTTCCGCGACTGCTTGGACGCTTCCGCGCCTGGTTGGACGCTTCCGCGCCTTCTTCCATGCTTCCGCGCCTGGTTGGACACTTCTGCGCCTGCTTGGACGCTACCGCGCCTGCTTGGACCCTTCCGCGACTTCTTACATGCTTACGCGCCTACTTGGACGTTTCCGCGCCTGCTTGGATGCTTCCGCGCCTGCTTGCATGCTTCCCCGCCTGCTTGCATGCTTCCCCGCCTGCTTGGTCGCTTCCGCGACTGCTTGGACGCTTCCGCGCCTGGTTGGACGCTTCCGCGCCTGCTTGCATGCTTCCGCGCCTGCTTGAAAGCTTCCGCGCCTGCTAGGACTCTTCTGCGTCTTCTTGCATGCTTCCGCGCCTGCTTGGACGTTTCCGCGCCTGCTTGGACGCGACCGCGCCTGCTTGGACGCTTCCGCGACTGCTTGGACGCTTCCGCGCCTGCTTGGACGCTACCGCGCCTGCTTGGACGCTTCCGCGACAGCTTGGACGCTTCCGCGCCTACTTGGACGTTTCCGCGACTGCTTGGACGTTTCTGCGCCTTCTTGCATGCTTCCGCGCCTGCTTGGACGTTTCCGCGCCAGCTTGGACGCTTCCGCGCCTGCTAGGACTCTTCTGCGCCTTCTTGCATGCTGCCGCGCCTACTTGGACGCTTCCGCGCCTGGTTGGACGCTACCGCGCCTGCTTGGACGCTTCCGCGACAGCTTGGACGCTTCCGCGCCTGCTTGGACTCTTCTGCGCCTTCTTGCATGCTGCCGCGCCTACTTGGACATTTCCGCGCCTGCTTGGACGTTTCCACGCCTGCTTGGACGCTTCCGCGCCTGCTTGCATGCTTCCCCGCCTGCTTGGACGCTTCCGCGCCTGCTTGGACTCTTCTGCGCCTTCTTGCATGCTTCCGCGCCTGCTTGGACGTTTCCGCGCCTGCTTGGACGCTACCGCGCCTGCTTGGACGCTTCCGCACCTTCTTGCATGCTTCCGCGCCTACTTGGACGTTACCGCGCCTGCTTGGACGCTTCCGCGCCTGCTTGCATGCTTCCCCGCCTGCTTGGACTCTTCCGCGCCTGCTTGGACTCTTCTGCGTCTTCTTGCATGCTGCCGCGCCTACTTGGACGCTTCCGCGCCTGGTTGGACGCTACCGCGCCTGCTTGGACGCTTCCGCGACAGCTTGGACGCTTCCGCGCCTGCTTGGACGCTTCCGCGCCTGCTTGGACTCTTCTGCGCCTTCTTGCATGCTGCCGCGCCTACTTGGACGTTTCCGCGCCTGCTTGGACGCTTCCGCGCCTGCTTGCATGCTTCCGCGCCTGCTTGGACGCTTCCGCGCCTGCTTGGACTCTTCTGCGCCTTCTTGCATGCTGCCGCGCCTACTTGGACGTTTCCGCGCCTGCTTGGACGCTTCCGCGCCTGCTTGCATGCTTCCCCGCCTGCTTGGACGCTTCCGCGCCTGCTTGGACTCTTCTGCGCCTTCTTGCATGCTTCCGCGCCTGCTTGGACGTTTCCGCGCCTGCTTGGACGCTACCGCGCCTGCTTGGACGCTTCCGCACCTTCTTGCATGCTTCCGCGCCTACTTGGACGTTACCGCGCCTGCTTGGACGCTTCCGCGCCTGCTTGCATGCTTCCCCGCCTGCTTGGACTCTTCCGCGCCTGCTTGGACTCTTCTGCGGCTGCTTGCATGCTTCCGCGCCTGCTTGGACGCTTCCGCGCCTGCTAGGACTCTTCTGCGTCTTCTTGCATGCTTCCGCGCCTGCTTGGACGTTTCCGCGCCTGCTTGGACGCGGCCGCGCCTGCTTGGACGCTTCCGCGACTGCTTGGACGCTTCCGCGCCTGCTTGGACTCTTCTGCGCCTGCTTGGACTCTTCCACGCCTGCTTGGACGCTTCCGCGCCTGCTTGGACTCTTCTGCGCCTTCTTGCATGCTTCCGCGCCTGCTTGGACGCTACCGAGCCTGCTTGGACGCTTCCACGCCTGCTTGGACGCTTCCGCGCCTGCTTGCATGCTTCCCCGCCTGCTTGGACGCTTCCGCGCCTCCTTGGACTCTTCTGCGCCTTCTTGCATGCTTCCGCGCCTGCTTGGACGTTTCCGCGCCTGCTTGGACGCTACCGCGCCTGCTTCTACGCTTCCGCGCCTCCTTGGACTCTTCTGCGCCTTCTTGCATGCTTCCGCGCCTGCTTGGACTCTTCCGCGCATGCTTGGACGCCTCCGCGCCTTCTTGCATGCTTCCGCGCCTACTTGGACGTTTCCGCGCCTGCTTGGATGCTTCCGCGCCTGCTTGCATGCTTCCCCGCCTGGTTGGACGCTTCCGCGACTGCTAGGACGCTTCCGCGCCTGCTTGGACTCTTCTGCGTCTTCTTGCATGCTTCCGCGCCTGCTTGGACGTTTCCGCGCCTGCTTGGACGCTACCGCGCCTGCTTGGACGCTTCCGCGACTGCTTGGACGCTTCCGCGCCTGGTTGGACGCTTCCGCGCCTTCTTCCATGCTTCCGCGCCTGGTTGGACACTTCTGCGCCTGCTTGGACGCTACCGCGCCTGCTTGGACCCTTCCGCGCCTTCTTACATGCTTACGCGCCTACTTGGACGTTTCCGCGCCTGCTTGGATGCTTCCGCGCCTGCTTGCATGCTTCCCCGCCTGCTTGCATGCTTCCCCGCCTGCTTGGTCGCTTCCGCGACTGCTTGGACGCTTCCGCGCCTGGTTGGACGCTTCCGCGCCTGCTTGCATGCTTCCGCGCCTGCTTGGACGCTTCCGCGCCTGCTAGGACTCTTCTGCGTCTTCTTGCATGCTTCCGCGCCTGCTTGGACGTTTCCGCGCCTGCTTGGACGCGACCGCGCCTGCTTGGACGCTTCCGCGACTGCTTGGACGCTTCCGCGCCTTCTTGCATGCTTCCGCGCCTGCTTGGACGTTTCCGCGCCAGCTTGGACGCTTCCGCGCCTGCTAGGACTCTTCTGCGCCTTCTTGCATGCTGCCGCGCCTACTTGGACGCTTCCGCGCCTGGTTGGACGCTACCGCGCCTGCTTGGACGCTTCCGCGACAGCTTGGACGCTTCCGCGCCTGCTTGGACTCTTCTGCGCCTTCTTGCATGCTGCCGCGCCTACTTGGACATTTCCGCGCCTGCTTGGACGTTTCCACGCCTGCTTGGACGCTTCCGCGCCTGCTTGCATGCTTCCCCGCCTGCTTGGACGCTTCCGCGCCTGCTTGGACTCTTCTGCGCCTTCTTGCATGCTTCCGCGCCTGCTTGGACGTTTCCGCGCCTGCTTGGACGCTACCGCGCCTGCTTGGACGCTTCCGCACCTTCTTGCATGCTTCCGCGCCTACTTGGACGTTACCGCGCCTGCTTGGACGCTTCCGCGCCTGCTTGCATGCTTCCCCGCCTGCTTGGACTCTTCCGCGCCTGCTTGGACTCTTCTGCGTCTTCTTGCATGCTGCCGCGCCTACTTGGACGCTTCCGCGCCTGGTTGGACGCTACCGCGCCTGCTTGGACGCTTCCGCGACAGCTTGGACGCTTCCGCGCCTGCTTGGACGCTTCCGCGCCTGCTTGGACTCTTCTGCGCCTTCTTGCATGCTGCCGCGCCTACTTGGACGTTTCCGCGCCTGCTTGGACGCTTCCGCGCCTGCTTGCATGCTTCCGCGCCTGCTTGGACGCTTCCGCGCCTGCTTGGACTCTTCTGCGCCTTCTTGCATGCTGCCGCGCCTACTTGGACGTTTCCGCGCCTGCTTGGACGCTTCCGCGCCTGCTTGCATGCTTCCCCGCCTGCTTGGACGCTTCCGCGCCTGCTTGGACTCTTCTGCGCCTTCTTGCATGCTTCCGCGCCTGCTTGGACGTTTCCGCGCCTGCTTGGACGCTACCGCGCCTGCTTGGACGCTTCCGCACCTTCTTGCATGCTTCCGCGCCTACTTGGACGTTACCGCGCCTGCTTGGACGCTTCCGCGCCTGCTTGCATGCTTCCCCGCCTGCTTGGACTCTTCCGCGCCTGCTTGGACTCTTCTGCGGCTGCTTGCATGCTTCCGCGCCTGCTTGGACGCTTCCGCGCCTGCTAGGACTCTTCTGCGTCTTCTTGCATGCTTCCGCGCCTGCTTGGACGTTTCCGCGCCTGCTTGGACGCGGCCGCGCCTGCTTGGACGCTTCCGCGACTGCTTGGACGCTTCCGCGCCTGCTTGGACTCTTCTGCGCCTGCTTGGACTCTTCCACGCCTGCTTGGACGCTTCCGCGCCTGCTTGGACTCTTCTGCGCCTTCTTGCATGCTTCCGCGCCTGCTTGGACGCTACCGAGCCTGCTTGGACGCTTCCGCGACTGCTTGAACGCTACCGCGCCTGCTTGGACGCTTCCGCGACTGCTTGGACGCTTCCGCGCCTGCTAGGACTCTTCTGCGCCTTCTTGCATGCTGCCGCGCCTACTTGGACGCTTCCGCGCCTGGTTGGACGCTACCGCGCCTGCTTGGACGCTTCCGCGACTGCTTGGACGCTTCCGCGCCTGCTTGGACTCTTCTGCGCCTTCTTGCATGCTGCCGCGCCTACTTGGACGTTACTGCGCCTGCTTGGACGTTTCCACGCCTGCTTGGACGCTTCCGCGCCTGCTTGCATGCTTCCCCGCCTGCTTGGACGCTTCCGCGCCTCCTTGGACTCTTCTGCGCCTTCTTGCATGCTTCCGCGCCTGCTTGGACGTTTCCGCGCCTGCTTGGACGCTACCGCGCCTGCTTCTACGCTTCCGCGCCTCCTTGGACTCTTCTGCGCCTTCTTGCATGCTTCCGCGCCTGCTTGGACTCTTCCGCGCATGCTTGGACGCCTCCGCGCCTTCTTGCATGCTTCCGCGCCTACTTGGACGTTTCCGCGCCTGCTTGGATGCTTCCGCGCCTGCTTGCATGCTTCCCCGCCTGGTTGGACGCTTCCGCGACTGCTAGGACGCTTCCGCGCCTGCTTGGACTCTTCTGCGTCTTCTTGCATGCTTCCGCGCCTGCTTGGACGTTTCCGCGCCTGCTTGGACGCTACCGCGCCTGCTTGGACGCTTCCGCGACTGCTTGGACGCTTCCGCGCCTGGTTGGACGCTTCCGCGCCTTCTTCCATGCTTCCGCGCCTGGTTGGACACTTCTGCGCCTGCTTGGACGCTACCGCGCCTGCTTGGAACCTTCCGCGCCTTCTTACATGCCTACGCGCCTGCTTGGACGTTTCCGCGCCTGCTTGGACGCTTCAGCGACTGCTTGGACGCTTCCGCGCCTGCTTGGACTCTTCTGCGCCTTCTTGCATGCTTCCGCGCCTACTTGGACGTTTCCGCGACTGCTTGGACGTTTCTGCGCCTTCTTGCATGCTTCCGCGCCTGCTTGGACGTTTCCGCGCCAGCTTGGACGCTTCCGCGCCTGCTTGGACTCTTCCGCGCCTGCTTGCATGCTTCCGCGCCTGCTAGGACGCTTTCGCGCCTGCTTGCACGGTTCCGAGCCTGCTTGGACGCTTCCGCGACTGCTTGGACTCTTCTGCGCCTGCTTGGACTCTTCTGCGCCGGCTTGGACGCTTCCGCGACTGCTTGGACGCTTCCGCGCCTGCGTGGACTCTTCTGCGCCTTCTTGCATGCTTCCGCGCCTGCTTGGACGCTTCCGCGCCTGGTTGGACGCTTCCGCGCCTTCTTGCATGCTTCCGCGCCTACTTGGACGTTTCCGCGCCTGCTTGGACGCTTCCGCGCCTGCTTGCATGCTTCCCCGCCTGGTTGGACGCTTCCGCGCCTGCTTGGACGCTTCCGCGCCTGCTTGGATGCTTCCGCGCCTGCTTGCATTTTTCCCCGCCTGCTTGCATGCTTCCCCGCCTGCTTGTCGCTTCCGCGACTGCTTGGACGCTACCGCGCCTTCTTGAACGCTCCCACGCCTGCTTGGACGCTTCCGCGCCTGCTTGGACGCTTCCGCGCCTGCTTGGACTCTTCCGTGCCTGCTTGCAGGCTTCCCCGCCTGCTTGGACGTTTCCGCGCCAGCTTGGATGCTTTCGCGCCTGCTTGGACTATTCTGTGCCTTCTTGCATGCTTCCGCGCCTGCTTGGACGTTTCCGCGCCTGCTTGGACGCTTCAGCGACTGCTTGGACGCTTCCGCGCCTGCTTGGACTCTTCTGCGCCTTCTTGCATGCTTCCGCGCCTACTTGGACGTTTCCGCGACTGCTTGGACGTTTCTGCGCCTTCTTGCATGCTTCCGCGCCTGCTTGGACGTTTCCGCGCCAGCTTGGACGCTTCCGCGCCTGCTTGGACTCTTCTGCGCCTTCTTGCATGCTGCCGCGCCTACTTGGACGTTTCCGCGCCTGCTTGGACGTTTCCACGCCTGCTTGGACGCTTCCGCGCCTGCTTGCATGCTTCCCCGCCTGCTTGGACGCTTCCGCGCCTGCTTGGACTCTTCTGCGCCTTCTTGCATGCTTCCGCGCCTGCTTGGACGTTTCCGCGCCTGCTTGGACGCTACCGCGACTGCTTGGACGCTTCCGCGCCTGCTTGGACTCTTCTGCGCCTTCTTGCATGCTGCCGCGCCTACTTGGACGTTACTGCGCCTGCTTGGACGTTTCCACGCCTGCTTGGACGCTTCCGCGCCTGCTTGCATGCTTCCCCGCCTGCTTGGACGCTTCCGCGCCTGCTTGGACTCTTCTGCGCCTTCTTGCATGCTTCCGCGCCTGCTTGGACGTTTCCGCGCCTGCTTGGACGCTTCCGCGCCTGCTTGGACGCTTCCGCGCCTGCTTGCATGCTTCCCCGCCTGCTTGGACGCTTCCCCGCCTGCTTGGACTCTTCTGCGTCTTCTTGCATACTTCCGCGCCTGCTTGGACGTTTCCGCGCCTGCTTGGACGCTACCGCGCCTGCTTGGACGCTTCCGTGACTGCTTGGACGCTTCCGCGCCTGCTTGGACTCTTCTGCGCCTTCTTGCATGCTGCCGCGCCTACTTGGACGTTTCCGCGCCTGCTTGGACGCTTCCGCGCCTGCTTGCATGCTTCCCCGCCTGCTTGGACGCTTCCGCGCCTGCTTGGACTCTTCTGCGCCTTCTTGCATGCTTCCGCGCCTGCTTGGACGTTTCCGCGCCTGCTTGGACGCTACCGCGCCTGCTTGGACGCTTCCGCACCTTCTTGCATGCTTCCGCGCCTACTTGGACGTTACCGCGCCTGCTTGGACGCTTCCGCGCCTGCTTGCATGCTTCCCCGCCTGCTTGGACTCTTCCGCGCCTGCTTGGACTCTTCTGCGGCTGCTTGCATGCTTCCGCGCCTGCTTGGACGCTTCCGCGCCTGCTAGGACTCTTCTGCGTCTTCTTGCATGCTTCCGCGCCTGCTTGGACGTTTCCGCGCCTGCTTGGACGCTTCCGCGCCTGCTTGCATGCTTCCCCGCCTGCTTGGACGCTTCCGCGCCTGCTTGGACTCTTTTGCGCCTTCTTGCATGCTTCCGCGCCTGCTTGGACGTTTCCGCGCCTGCTTGGACGCTACCGCGCCTGCTTGGACGCTTCCGCACCTTCTTGCATGCTTCCGCGCCTACTTGGACGTTACCGCGCCTGCTTGGACTCTTCTGCGCCTTCTTGCATGCTGCCGCGCCTACTTGGACGTTTCCGCGCCTGCTTGGACGCTTCCGCGCCTGCTTGCATGCTTCCCCGCCTGCTTGGACGCTTCCGCGCCTGCTTGGACTCTTCTGCGCCTTCTTGCATGCTTCCGCGCCTGCTTGGACGTTTCCGCGCCTGCTTGGACGCTACCGCGCCTGGTTGGACTCTTCTGCGTCTTCTTGCATGCTTCCGCGCCTGCTTGGACGCTTCCGCGCCTGCTTGGACGCTTCCGCGCCTGCTTGGACTTTTCCACGCCTGCTTGGACGTTTCCGCGCCTGCTTGGGCGCTACCGCGCCTGCTTGGACGCTTCCGCGACTGCTTGGACTCTACCGCGCCTGCTTGAACGCTTCCGCGACTGCTTGGACGCTTCCGCACCTGCTTGGACTCTTCTGCGTCTTCTTGCATGCTTCCGCGCCTGCTTGGACGCTTCCGCGCCTGCTTGGAATCTTCTGCGCCTTCTTGCATGCTGCCGCGCCTACTTGGACGTTTCCACGCCTGCTTGGACGCTTCCGCACCTGCTTGCATGCTTCCCCGCCTGCTTGGACGCTTCCGCGCCTGCTTGGACTCTTCTGCGCCTTCTTGCATGCTTCCGCGCCTGCTTGGACGCTACCGAGCCTGCTTGGACGCTTCCGCGACTGCTTGAACGCTACCGCGCCTGCTTGGACGCTTCCGCGACTGCTTGGACGCTTCCGCGCCTGCTAGGACTCTTCTGCGCCTTCTTGCATGCTGCCGCGCCTACTTGGACGCTTCCGCGCCTGGTTGGACGCTACCGCGCCTGCTTGGACGCTTCCGCGACTGCTTGGACGCTTCCGCGCCTGCTTGGACTCTTCTGCGCCTTCTTGCATGCTGCCGCGCCTACTTGGACGTTACTGCGCCTGCTTGGACGTTTCCACGCCTGCTTGGACGCTTCCGCGCCTGCTTGCATGCTTCCCCGCCTGCTTGGACGCTTCCGCGCCTCCTTGGACTCTTCTGCGCCTTCTTGCATGCTTCCGCGCCTGCTTGGACGTTTCCGCGCCTGCTTGGACGCTTCCGCGTCTGCTTGGACGCTTCCGCGCCTGCTTGGACTCTTCTGCGCCTTCTTGCATGCTGCCGCGCCTACTTGGACGTTACTGCGCCTGCTTGGACGTTTCCACGCCTGCTTGGACGCTTCCGCGCCTGCTTGGACGCTTCCGCGCCGGCTTGGACGCTTCCGCGCCAGCTTGGACGCTTCCGCGACTGCTTGGAAGCTTCCGCGCCTGCTTGGACGATTCCGCGTCTGCTTGGACGCTTCCGCGTCTGCTTGGATGCTTCCTCGCCTGCTAGGACGCTTCCGCGCCTGCTTGGACGCTTCCGCGCCTTCTTGGACGCTTCCGCGCCTGCTTGGACGATTCCGCGTCTGCTTGGATGCTTCCGCGCCTGCTAGGACGCTTCCGCGCCTGATTCGACGCTTCCGCGCCTGCTTGGACGATAACGCGCCTGCTTGACGCTTCCGCGCCTGCTAGGACGCTTCCGCGCCTGCTTGGACGCTTCCGCACCTGCTTGGATTCTTCCGCGCCTGCTTGGACGCTTCCGCGCCTGCTTGCACGGTTCTGCGCCTGCTTGGACGCTTCCGCGCCTGCTTGGAAGCTTCCGCGCCTGCTTGGACGCTTCCGCGCCTGCTTGGACGCTTCCGCGCCTGCTTGCACGGTTCTGCGCCTGCTTGGACGCTTCCGCGCCTGCTTGGAAGCTTCCGCGCCTGCTTGGACGCTTCCGCGCCTGCTTGGACGCTTCCGCGCCTGCTTGGACGCTTCCGCGCCGGCTTGGACGCTTCCGCGCCTGCTTGGACGCTTCCGCGCCGACTTGGAAGCTTCCGCCCCTGCTTGGACGCTTCCGCGCCTGCTTGGACGCTTCCGCGCCAGCTTGGACGCTTCCGCGACTGCTTGGAAGCTTCCGCGCCTGCTTGGACGATTCCGCGTCTGCTTGGACGCTTCCGCGTCTGCTTGGATGCTTCCTCGCCTGCTAGGACGCTTCCGCGCCTGATTCGACGCTTCCGCGCCTGCTTGGACGATAACGCGCCTGCTTGACGCTTCCGCGCCTGCTAGGACGCTTCCGCGCCTTCTTGGACGCTTCCGCGCCTGCTTGCACGGTTCTGCGCCTGCTTGGACGCTTCCGCGCCTGCTTGGAAGCTTCCGCGCCTGCTTGGACGCTTCCGCGCCTGCTTGGACGCTTCCGCGCCTGCTTGCACGGTTCTGCGCCTGCTTGGACGCTTCCGCGCCTGCTTGGAAGCTTCCGCGCCTGCTTGGACGCTTCCGCGCCTGCTTGGACGCTTCCGCGCCTGCTTGCACGGTTCTGCGCCTGCTTGGACGCTTCCGCGCCTGCTTGGAAGCTTCCGCGCCTGCTTGGACGCTTCCGCGCCTGCTTGGACGCTTCCGCGCCTGCTTGGACGCTTCCGCGCCGGCTTGGACGCTTCCGCGCCTGCTTGGACGCTTCCGCGCCGACTTGGAAGCTTCCGCCCCTGCTTGGACGCTTCCGCGCCTGCTTGGACGCTTCCGCGCCAGCTTGGACGCTTCCGCGACTGCTTGGAAGCTTCCGCGCCTGCTTGGACGATTCCGCGCCTGCTTGGAAGCTTCCGCGCCTGCTTGGACGCTTCCGCGCCTGCTTGGACGCTTCCGCGCCTGCTTGCACGGTTCTGCGCCTGCTTGGACGCTTCCGCGCCTGCTTGGAAGCTTCCGCGCCTGCTTGGACGCTTCCGCGCCTGCTTGGACGCTTCCGCGCCTGCTTGGACGCTTCCGCGCCGGCTTGGACGCTTCCGCGCCTGCTTGGACGCTTCCGCGCCGACTTGGAAGCTTCCGCCCCTGCTTGGACGCTTCCGCGCCTGCTTGGACGCTTCCGCGCCAGCTTGGACGCTTCCGCGACTGCTTGGAAGCTTCCGCGCCTGCTTGGACGATTCCGCGTCTGCTTGGACGCTTCCGCGTCTGCTTGGATGCTTCCTCGCCTGCTAGGACGCTTCCGCGCCTGATTCGACGCTTCCGCGCCTGCTTGGACGATAACGCGCCTGCTTGACGCTTCCGCGCCTGCTAGGACGCTTCCGCGCCTTCTTGGACGCTTCCGCGCCTGCTTGGACGATTCCGCGTCTGCTTGGATGCTTCCGCGCCTGCTAGGACGCTTCCGCGCCTGATTCGACGCTTCCGCGCCTGCTTGGACGATAACGCGCCTGCTTGACGCTTCCGCGCCTGCTAGGACGCTTCCGCGCCTGCTTGGACGCTTCCGCACCTGCTTGGATTCTTCCGCGCCTGCTTGGACGCTTCCGCGCCTGCTTGCACGGTTCTGCGCCTGCTTGGACGCTTCCGCGCCTGCTTGGAAGCTTCCGCGCCTGCTTGGACGCTTCCGCGCCTGCTTGGACGCTTCCGCGCCTGCTTGGACGCTTCCGCGCCTGCTCTTACGATTCCGCGTCTGCTTGGATGCTTCCGCGCCTGCTAGGACGCTTCCGCGCCTGATTCGACGCTTCCGCGCCTGCTTGGACGATAACGCGCCTGCTTGACGCTTCCGCGCCTGCTAGGACGCTTCCGCGCCTGCTTGGACGCTTCCGCACCTGCTTGGATTCTTCCGCGCCTGCTTGGACGCTTCCGCGCCGACTTGGAAGCTTCCGCCCCTGCTTGGACGCTTCCGCGCCTGCTTGGACGCTTCCGCGCCAGCTTGGACGCTTCCGCGACTGCTTGGAAGCTTCCGCGCCTGCTTGGAAGATTCCGCGTCTGCTTGGACGCTTCCGCGTCTGCTTGGATGCTTCCGCGCCTGCTAGGACGCTTCCGCGCCTGATTCGACGCTTCCGCGCCTGCTTGGACGCTTCCGCGCCTGCTTGCACGGTTCTGCGCCTGCTTGCACGCTTCCGCGCCTGCTTGGACGCTTCCGCGCCTGCTTGGACGCTTCCGCGCCGGCTTGGACGCTTCCGCGCCTGCTTGGACGCTTCCGCGCCGACTTGGAAGCTTCCGCCCCTGCTTGGACGCTTCCGCGCCTGCTTGGACGATTCCGCGTCTGCTTGGATGCTTCCGCGCCTGCTAGGACGCTTCCGCGCCTGATTCGACGCTTCCGCGCCTGCTTGGACGATAACGCGCCTGCTTGACGCTTCCGCGCCTGCTAGGACGCTTCCGCGCCTGCTTGGACGCTTCCGCACCTGCTTGGATTCTTCCGCGCCTGCTTGGACGCTTCCGCGCCTGCTTGCACGGTTCTGCGCCTGCTTGGACGCTTCCGCGCCTGCTTGGAAGCTTCCGCGCCTGCTTGGACGCTTCCGCGCCTGCTTGGACGCTTCCGCGCCTGCTTGGACGCTTCCGCGCCTGCTTTTACGATTCCGCGTCTGCTTGGATGCTTCCGCGCCTGCTAGGACGCTTCCGCGCCTGATTCGACGCTTCCGCGCCTGCTTGGACGATAACGCGCCTGCTTGACGCTTCCGCGCCTGCTAGGACGCTTCCGCGCCTGCTTGGACGCTTCCGCGCCGGCTTGGACGCTTCCGCGCCTGCTTGGACGCTTCCGCGCCTGTATGGATGCTCCCGCGCCTGTATGGATGCTTCGCGCCTGTTTGGATGCTTCCGCGCCTGCTTGGACGCTTCCGCGACTGCTTGGACGCTTCCGCGCCAGCTTGGACGCTTCCGCGCCTGCTTGGACGCTTCCGCGCCTGCTTGGACGATTCCGCGTCTGCTTGGACGCTTCCGCGTCTGCTTGGACTCTTCCGCGCCTGCTTGGACGCTTCCGCGCCGGCTTGGACGCTTCCGCGCCTGCTTGGACGCTTCCGCGCCTGCTTGGACAATTCCGCGTCTGCTTGGATGCTTCCGCGCCTGCTTCGACGCTTCCGCGCCTGCTTGGACGATAACGCGCCTGCTTGACGCTTCCGCGCCTGCTAGGACGCTTCCGCGCCTGCTTGGACGCTTCCGCACCTGCTTGGATTCTTCCGCGCCTGCTTGGACGCTTCCGCGACTGCTTGGACGATACCGCGCCTGCTTGGACGCTTCCGCGCCTGCTTGGACGCTTCCGCGCCTGCTTGGACGATTCCGCGCCTGCTTGGACGATTCCGCGTCTGCTTGGACGCTTCCGCGTCTGCTTGGACTCTTCCGCGCCTGCTTGGACGCTTCCGCGCCGGCTTGGACGCTTCCGCGCCTGCTTCGACGATTCCGCGCCTGCTTGACGCTTCCCCGCCTGCTATTACGCTTCCGCGCCTGCTTGGACTCTTCCGCGCCTGCTTGGACGCTTCCGCGCCTGTATGGATGCTCCCGCGCCTGTATGGATGCTTCCGCGCCTGCTAGGACGCTTCCTCGCCTGATTCGACGCTTCCGCGCCTGCTTGGACGATAACGCGCCTGCTTGACGCTTCCGCGCCTGCTTGGACAATTCCGCGCCAGCTTGGACTCTTCTGCGCCTTCTTGAATGCTTCCGCGCCTGCTTGGACGTTTCCGCGCCTGCTTGGACGCTACCGCGCCTGCTTGGACGCTTCCGCGCCTGTATGGATGCTCCCGCGCCTGTATGGATGCTTCCGCGCCTGCTAGGACGCTTCCGCGCCTGATTCGACGCTTCCGCGCCTGCTTGGACGATAACGCGCCTGCTTGACGCTTCCGCGCCTGCTAGGACGCTTCCGCGCCTGCTTGGACGCTTCCGCACCTGCTTGGATTCTTCCGCGCCTGCTTGGACGCTTCCGCGCCGACTTGGAAGCTTCCGCCCCTGCTTGGACGCTTCCGCGCCTGCTTGGACGCTTCCGCGCCAGCTTGGACGCTTCCGCGACTGCTTGGAAGCTTCCGCGCCTGCTTGGACGATTCCGCGTCTGCTTGGACGCTTCCGCGTCTGCTTGGATGCTTCCGCGCCTGCTAGGACGCTTCCGCGCCTGATTCGACGCTTCCGCGCCTGCTTGGACGCTTCCGCGCCTGCTTGGACGATTCCGCGTCTGCTTGGACGCTTCCGCGTCTGCTTGGACTCTTCCGCGCCTGCTTGGACGATTCCGCGTCTGCTTGGACGCTTCCGCGTCTGCTTGGACTCTTCCGCGCCTGCTTGGACGCTTCCGCGCCGGCTTGGACGCTTCCGCGCCTGCTTGGACGCTTCCGCGCCTGTATGGATGCTCCCGCGCCTGTATGGATGCTTCGCGCCTGTTTGGATGCTTCCGCGCCTGCTTGGACGCTTCCGCGACTGCTTGGACGCTTCCGCGCCAGCTTGGACGCTTTCGCGCCTGCTTGGACGCTTCCGCGCCTGCTTGGACGATTCCGCGTCTGCTTGGACGCTTCCGCGTCTGCTTGGACTCTTCCGCGCCTGCTTGGACGCTTCCGCGCCGGCTTGGACGCTTCCGCGCCTGCTTGGACGCTTCCGCGCCTGCTTGGACAATTCCGCGTCTGCTTGGATGCTTCCGCGCCTGCTTCGACGCTTCCGCGCCTGCTTGGACGATAACGCGCCTGCTTGACGCTTCCGCGCCTGCTAGGACGCTTCCGCGCCTGCTTGGACGCTTCCGCACCTGCTTGGACGCTTCCGCGCCAGCTTGGACGCTTCCGCGCCTGCTTGGACGCTTCCGCGCCTGCTTGGACGATTCCGCGTCTGCTTGGACGCTTCCGCGTCTGCTTGGACTCTTCCGCGCCTGCTTGGACGCTTCCGCGCCGGCTTGGACGCTTCCGCGCCTGCTTGGACGCTTCCGCGCCTGCTTCGACGATTCCGCGCCTGCTTGACGCTTCCCCGCCTGCTATTACGCTTCCGCGCCTGCTTGGACTCTTCCGCGCCTGCTTGGACGCTTCCGCGCCGGCTTGGACGCTTCCGCGCCTGCTTGGACGCTTCCGCGCCTGTATGGATGCTCCCGCGCCTGTATGGATGCTTCGCGCCTGTTTGGATGCTTCCGCGCCTGCTTGGACGCTTCCGCGACTGCTTGGACGCTTCCGCGCCAGCTTGGACGCTTCCGCGCCTGCTTGGACGCTTCCGCGCCTGCTTGGACGATTCCGCGTCTGCTTGGACGCTTCCGCGTCTGCTTGGACTCTTCCGCGCCTGCTTGGACGCTTCCGCGCCGGCTTGGACGCTTCCCCGCCTGCTTGGACGCTTCCGCGCCTGCTTCGACGATTCCGCGCCTGCTTGACGCTTCCCCGCCTGCTATTACGCTTCCGCGCCTGCTTGGACGCTTCCGCGCCAGCTTGGACGCTTCCGCGCCTTCTTGGACGCTTCCGCGCCTGCTTGGACGCTTCCGCGCCTGCATGGACGCTTTCGCGCCTTCTTGGACGCTTCCGCGCCTGCTTGCACGGTTCTGCGCCTGCTTGCACGCTTCCGCGCCTGCTTGGACGCTTCCGCGCCTGCTTGGACGCTTCCGCGCCGGCTTGGACGCTTCCGCGCCTGCTTGGACGCTTCCGCGCCGACTTGGAAGCTTCCGCCCCTGCTTGGACGCTTCCGCGCCTGCTTGGACGCTTCCGCGCCAGCTTGGACGCTTCCGCGACTGCTTGGAAGCTTCCGCGCCTGCTTGGACGATTCCGCGTCTGCTTGGACGCTTCCGCGTCTGCTTGGATGCTTCCTCGCCTGCTAGGACGCTTCCGCGCCTGATTCGACGCTTCCGCGCCTGCTTGGACGATAACGCGCCTGCTTGACGCTTCCGCGCCTGCTAGGACGCTTCCGCGCCTTCTTGGACGCTTCCGCGCTTGCTTGGACGATTCCGCGCCTGCTTGGACGCTTCCGCGCCTGCTTGGACGCTTCCGCACCTGCTTGGATTCTTCCGCGCCTGCTTGGACGCTTCCGCGCCGGCTTGGAAGCTTCCGCGCCTGCTTGGACGATTCCGCGTCTGCTTGGACGCTTTCGCGTCTGCTTGGACTCTTCCGCGCCTGCTTGGACGCTTCCGCGCCGGCTTGGACGCTTCCGCGCCTGCTTGGACGCTTCCGCGCCTGCTTGGACAATTCCGCGCCAGCTTGGACTCTTCTGCGCCTTCTTGAATGCTTCCGCGCCTGCTTGGACGTTTCCGCGCCTGCTTGGACGCTACCGCGCCTGCTTGGACGCTTCCGCGCCTACTTTGACGTTTCCGCGCCTGCTTGGACGCTTCCGCGCCTAATTGGACGTTTCCGCGCCTGCTTGGACGCTTCCGCGACTGCTTGGACGCTTCCGCGCCTGGTTGGACGCTACCGCGCCTGCTTGGACGCTTCCGCGACTGCTTGGACGCTTCCGCGCCTGCTTGGACGCTACCGCGCCTGCTTGGATGCTTCCGCGCCTGCTTGCATGCTTCCCCGCCTGCTTGGACGCTTCCGCGCCTACTTGGACGCTTCCGCGACTGCTTGGACGCTTCCGCGCCTGCTTGGACGCTTCCGCGACTGCTTGGACGCTTCCGCGCCTGCTTGGACTCTTTTGCGCCTTCTTGCATGCTTCCGCGCCTGCTTGGACGTTTCCGCGCCAGCTTGGACACTACCGCGCCTGCTTGGACGCTTCCGCGACTGCTTGGACGCTTCCGCGCCGGGTTGGACGCTACCGCGCCTGCTTGGACGCATCCGCGCCTGTTTGGACGCTACCGCGCCTGCTTGGACACTACCGCGCCTGCTTGGACGCGTCCGCGACTGCTTGGACGCTTCCGCGCCTGCTTGAACGCTACCGCGCCTGCTTGGACGCTTCCGCGACTGCTTGGACGCTATCGCGCCTGCTTGGACGCTTCCGCGACTGCTTGGACGCTTCCGCGCCTGCTTGGACTCTTCTGCGCCTTCTTGCATGCTTCCGCGCCTGCTTGGACGTTTCCGCGCCTGCTTGGACGCTACCGCGCCTGCTTGGACGCTTCCGCGACTGCTTGGACGTTTCCGCGCCTGCTTGGACGCTACCGCGCCTGCTTGGACGCTTCCGCGACTGCTTGGACGCATCCGCGCCTGGTTGGATGCTACCGCGCCTGCTTGGACACTACCGCGCCTGCTTGGACGCTACCGCGCCTGCTTGGACGCTTCCGCGACTGCTTGAACGCTACCGCGCCTGCTTGGACGCTTCCGCGACTGCTTGGACGCTTCCGCGCCTGCTTGGACGCTACCGCGCCTGCTTGGACGCTTCCGCGACTGCTTGGACGCTTCCGCGCCTGGTTGGACGCTACCGCGCCTGCTTGAAAGCTTCCGCGCCTGCTTGGACGCTTCCGCGCCTGCTTGGACGCTTCCGCGTCTTCTTGCATGCTTCCGCGCCTGCTTGGACGTTTCCGCGCCTGCTTGGACGCTACCGCGCCTGCTTGGACGCTTCCGCGACTGCTTGGACGCTACCGCGCCTGCTTGGACGCTTCCGCGACTGCTTGGACGCTTCCGCGTCTGCTTGGACGCTTCCGCGTCTGCTTGGATGCTTCCTCGCCTGCTAGGACGCTTCCGCGCCTGATTCGACGCTTCTGCGCCTGCTTGGACGATAACGCGCCTGCTTGACGCTTCCGCGCCTGCTAGGACGCTTCCGCGCCTTCTTGGACGCTTCCGCGCCTGCTTGGACGATTCCGCGTCTGCTTGGATGCTTCCGCGCCTGCTTGGACGCTTCCGCGCCTGCTTGCACGGTTCTGCGCCTGCTTGGACGCTTCCGCGCCTGCTTGGAAGCTTCCGCGCCTGCTTGGACGCTTCCGCGCCTGCTTGGACGCTTCCGCGCCTGCTTGCACGGTTCTGCGCCTGCTTGGACGCTTCCGCGCCTGCTTGGAAGCTTCCGCGCCTGCTTGGACGCTTCCGCGCCTGCTTGGACGCTTCCGCGCCTGCTTGGACGCTTCCGCGCCGGCTTGGACGCTTCCGCGCCTGCTTGGACGCTTCCGCGCCGACTTGGAAGCTTCCGCCCCTGCTTGGACGCTTCCGCGCCTGCTTGGACGCTTCCGCGCCAGCTTGGACGCTTCCGCGACTGCTTGGAAGCTTCCGCGCCTGCTTGGACGATTCCGCGCCTGCTTGGAAGCTTCCGCGCCTGCTTGGACGCTTCCGCGCCTGCTTGGACGCTTCCGCGCCTGCTTGCACGGTTCTGCGCCTGCTTGGACGCTTCCGCGCCTGCTTGGAAGCTTCCGCGCCTGCTTGGACGCTTCCGCGCCTGCTTGGACGCTTCCGCGCCTGCTTGGACGCTTCCGCGCCGGCTTGGACGCTTCCGCGCCTGCTTGGACGCTTCCGCGCCGACTTGGAAGCTTCCGCCCCTGCTTGGACGCTTCCGCGCCTGCTTGGACGCTTCCGCGCCAGCTTGGACGCTTCCGCGACTGCTTGGAAGCTTCCGCGCCTGCTTGGACGATTCCGCGTCTGCTTGGACGCTTCCGCGTCTGCTTGGATGCTTCCTCGCCTGCTAGGACGCTTCCGCGCCTGATTCGACGCTTCCGCGCCTGCTTGGACGATAACGCGCCTGCTTGTCGCTTCCGCGCCTGCTAGGACGCTTCCGCGCCTTCTTGGACGCTTCCGCGCCTGCTTGGACGATTCCGCGTCTGCTTGGATGCTTCCGCGCCTGCTAGGACGCTTCCGCGCCTGATTCGACGCTTCCGCGCCTGCTTGGACGATAACGCGCCTGCTTGACGCTTCCGCGCCTGCTAGGACGCTTCCGCGCCTGCTTGGACGCTTCCGCACCTGCTTGGATTCTTCCGCGCCTGCTTGGACGCTTCCGCGCCTGCTTGCACGGTTCTGCGCCTGCTTGGACGCTTCCGCGCCTGCTTGGAAGCTTCCGCGCCTGCTTGGACGCTTCCGCGCCTGCTTGGACGCTTCCGCGCCTGCTTGGACGCTTCCGCGCCTGCTTTTACGATTCCGCGTCTGCTTGGACTCTTCTGCGCCTTCTTGCATGCTTCCGCGCCTGCTTGGACGTTTCCGCGCCTGCTAGGACGCTACCGCGCCTGCTTGGACGCTTCCGCGCCTGCTTGCATGCTTCCCCGCCTGCTTGGACGCTTCCGCGACTGCTTGGACGCTTCCGCGCCTGGTTGGACGCTACCGCGCCTGCTTGGACGCTTCCGCGACTGCTTGGACGCTTCCGCGCCTGCTTGGACTCTTCTGCGCCTGGTTGGACTCTTCTGCGCCTTCTTGCATGCTTCCGCGCCTGCTTGGACGCTTCCGCGGCTGCTTGGACGCTACCGCGCCTGCTTGGACGCTTCCGCGCTTGCTTGGACGCTTCCTCGCCTGCTTGGACTCTTCCGCGCATGCTTGGACGCTTCCGCGCCTGCTTGGACGCTTTCGCGCCTACATGGATGCTTCCTCGCCTGCTTGGACGCTTTCGCGCCTGCTTGGACGCTTCCGCGCCTGCTTGCATGCTTCCCCGCCTGCTTGGACGTTTCCACGATTGCTTGGACGCTGCCGCGCCTGCTTGCGTGCTTCCCCGCCTGCTTGGACGCTTCTGCGCCTTCTTACATGCTGCCGCGCCTACTTGTACGTTTCCGCGCCTGCTTGGTCGCTTCCGCGCCTGCTTGCATGCTTCCCCGCCAGCTTGGACGTTTCCGCGCTTGCTTGGACGCTTCCGCGCCTGCTTGCATGCTTCCCCGCCTGCTTGGACGCTTCCGCGCCTGCTTGGACTCTTCTGCGCCTTCTTGCATGCTTCCGCGCCTGCTTGGACGTTTCCTGGCATGCTTGGACGCTACCGCGCCTGCTTGGACGCTTCCGCGCCTGCTTGGACACTTCTGCGCCTTCTTGCATGCTTCCGCGCCTACTTGGACGCTTCCGCGCCTGCTTGGACGCTACCGCGCCTGCTTGGACGCTTCCGCGACTGCTTGGACGCTTCCGCGACTGCTTGGACGCTTCCGCGTCTGGTTGGACGCTACTGCGCCAGCTTGGACGCTACCGCGCCTGCTTGGATGTTTCCGCGCCTGCTTGGACGCTTCCGCGCCTGCTTGGACGCTTCCGCGCCTGCTTGGACTCCTCTGCGTCTTCTTGCATGCTTCCGCGCCTACTTGGACGTTTCCGCGACTGCTTGGACGCTTCCGCGACTGCTTGGACGCTTCCGCGCCTGCTTGGACTCTTCTGCGCCTGCTTGGACTCTTCTGCGCCTTCTTGCATGCTTCCGCGCCTGCTTGGACGTTTCCGCGCCAGCTTGGACGCTACCGCGCCTGCTTGGACGCTGCCGTGACTGCTTGGACGCTTCCGCGCCTGCTTAGGCTCTTCTGCGCCTTCTTGCATGCTGCCGCGCCTACTTGGACGTTTCCGCGCCTGCTTGGACGTTTCCGCGCCTGCTTGGACGCTACCGCGCCTGCTTGGACGCTTCCGCGACTGCTTGGACGCTACCGCGCCTGCTTGCATGCTTCCCCGCCTGCTTGGACGCTTCCGCGCCTGCTTGGACTCTTCTGCGCCTTCTTGCATGCTTCCGCGCCTGCTTGGACGTTTCCGCCCCTGCTTGGACGCTACCGCGCCTGCTTGGACGCTTCCGCGCATTCTTGCATGCTTCCGCGCCTACTTGGACGTTTCCGCGCCTGCTTGGACGCTTCCGCGCCTGCTTGCATGCTTCCCCGCCTGCTTGGGCGCTTCCGCGCCTTCTTGGAATCTTCTGCGCCTTCTTGCATGCTGCCCCGCCTACTTGGACTTTTCCACGCCTGCTTGGACGCTTCCGCGCCTGCTTGCATGCTTCCCCGCCTGCTTGGACGCTTCCGCGCCTGCTTGGACTCTTCTGCGCCTTCTTGCATGCTTCCGCGCCTGCTTGGACGTTTCCGCGCCTGCTTGGACGCTACCGCGCCTGCTTGGACGCTTCCGCGCCTGCTTGGACGTTTCCGCGCCTGCTTGGACGCTTCCGCGCCTGCTTGCATGCTTCCCCGCCTGCTTGGACGCTTCCGTGCCTGCTTGGACTCTTCTGCGCCTGCTTGGACTCTTCTGCGCCTGCTTGCATGCTTCCGCTCCTGCTTGGACTCCTCTACGTCTTCTTGCATGCTTCCGCGCCTGCTTGGACGCTTCCGCGCCTGCTTGCATGCTTCCCCGCCTGCTTGGACGCTTCCGCGCCTGCTTGGACTCTTCTGCGCCTTCTTGCATGCTTCCGCGCCTGCTTGGACGTTTCCGCCCCTGCTTGGACGCTACCGCGCCTGCTTGGAGGCTTCCGCGTCTGCTTGGACGCTTCCGCGCCTGCTTGCACGCTTCCGCGCCTGCTTGGACGCTTCCGCGCCTGATTGGACTCTTCTGCGCCTTCTTGCATGCTTCCGCGCCTGCGTGGAAGCTTCCGCGACTGCTTGGACGCTTCCGCGCCTGCTTGGACTCTTCTGCGCCTTCCTGCATGCTTCCGCTCCTGCTTGGACTCCTCTACGTCTTCTTGCATGCTTCCGCGCCTGCTTGGACGTTTCCGCGCCTGCTTGGACGCTACCGCGCCTGCTTGGACGCTTCCGCGACTGCTTGGACGCTTCCGCGCCTGGTTGGACGCTACCGCGCCTGCTTGGAATCTTCTGCGCCTTCTTGCATGCTGCCGCGCCTACTTGGACGTTTCCACGCCTGCTTGGACGCTTCCGCGCCTGCTTGGACTCTTCTGCGCCTGCTTGGACTCTTCTGCGCCTTCTTGCATGCTTCCGCGCCTGCTTGGACGTTTCCGCGCCAGCTTGGACGCTACCGCGCCTGCTTGGACGCTTCCGTGACTGCTTGGACGCTTCCGCGCCTGCTTAGGCTCTTCTGCGCCTTCTTGCATGCTGCCGCGCCTACTTGGACGTTTCCGCCCCTGCTTGGACGCTACCGCGCCTGCTTGGACGCTTCCGCGCATTCTTGCATGCTTCCGCGCCTACTTGGACGTTTCCGCGCCTGCTTGGACGCTTCCGCGCCTGCTTGCATGCTTCCCCGCCTGCTTGGACGCTTCCGCGCCTTCTTGGAATCTTCTGCGCCTTCTTGCATGCTGCCCCGCCTACTTGGACGTTTCCACGCCTGCTTGGACGCTTCCGCGACTGCTTGGACGCTTCCGCGACTGCTTGGACGCTTCCGCGCCTGCTTGGACTCTTCTGCGCCTGCTTGGACTCTTCTGCGCCTTCTTGCATGCTTCCGCGCCTGCTTGGACGTTTCCGCGGCAGCTTGGACGCTACCGCGCCTGCTTGGACGCTTCCGTGACTGCTTGGACGCTTCCGCGCCTGCTTAGGCTCTTCTGCGCCTTCTTGCATGCTGCCGCGCCTACTTGGACGTTTCCGCGCCTGCTTGGACGTTTCCGCGCCTGCTTGGACGCTTCCGCGACTGCTTGGACGCTACCGCGCCTTCTTGCATGCTGCCGCGACTGCTTGGACGCTTCCGCGCCTGGTTGGACGCGACCGCGCCTGCTTCGACGCTTCCGCGCCTGCTTCGACTCTTCTGCGCCTGCTTGGACTCTTCTGCGCCTTCTTGCATGCTGCCGCGCCTACTTGGACGTTTCCGCGCCTGCTTGGACGGTTCCGCGCCTGCTTGGACGCTACCGCGCCTGCTTGGACGCTTCCGCGACTGCTTGGACGCTTCCGCGACTGCTTGGACGCTTCCGCGTCTGGTTGGACGCTACTGCGCCAGCTTGGACGCTACCGCGCCTGCTTGGATGTTTCCACGCCTGCTTGGACGCTTCCGCGCCTGCTTGGACGCTTCCGCGCCTGCTTGGACTCCTCTGCGTCTTCTTGCATGCTTCCGCGCCTACTTGGACGTTTCCGCGACTGCTTGGACGCTTCCGCGACTGCTTGGACGCTTCCGCGCCTGCTTGGACTCTTCTGCGCCTGCTTGGACTCTTCTGCGCCTTCTTGCATGCTTCCGCGCCTGCTTGGACGTTTCCGCGCCAGCTTGGACGCTACCGCGCCTGCTTGGACGCTGCCGTGACTGCTTGGACGCTTCCGCGCCTGCTTAGGCTCTTCTGCGCCTTCTTGCATGCTGCCGCGCCTACTTGGACGTTTCCGCGCCTGCTTGGACGTTTCCGCGCCTGCTTGGACGCTACCGCGCCTGCTTGGACGCTTCCGCGACTGCTTGGACGCTACCGCGCCTGCTTGCATGCTTCCCCGCCTGCTCGGACGCTTCCGCGCCTGCTTGGACTCTTCTGCGCCTTCTTGCATGCTTCCGCGCCTGCTTGGACGTTTCCGCCCCTGCTTGGACGCTACCGCGCCTGCTTGGAGGCTTCCGCGTCTGCTTGGACGCTTCCGCGCCTGCTTGCACGCTTCCGCGCCTGCTTGGACGCTTCCGCGCCTGATTGGACTCTTCTGCGCCTTCTTGCATGCTTCCGCGCCTGCGTGGAAGCTTCCGCGACTGCTTGGACGCTTCCGCGCCTGCTTGGACTCTTCTGCGCCTTCCTGCATGCTTCCGCTCCTGCTTGGACTCCTCTACGTCTTCTTGCATGCTTCCGCGCCTGCTTGGACGTTTCCGCGCCTGCTTGGACGCTACCGCGCCTGCTTGGACGCTTCCGCGACTGCTTGGACGCTTCCGCGCCTGGTTGGACGCTACCGCGCCTGCTTGGAATCTTCTGCGCCTTCTTGCATGCTGCCGCGCCTACTTGGACGTTTCCACGCCTGCTTGGACGCTTCCGCACCTGCTTGCATGCTTCCCCGCCTGCTTGGACGCTTCCGCGCCTGCTTGGACTCTTCCGCGCCTGCTTGGAATCTTCTGCGCCTTCTTGCATGCTGCCGCGCCTACTTGGACGTTTCCACGCCTGCTTGGACGCTTCCGCGCCTGCTTGCATGCTTCCCCGCCTGCTTGGAATTTTCTGCGCCTTCTTGCATGCTGCCGCGCCTACTTGGACGTTTCCACGCCTGCTTGGACGCTTCCGCGCCTGCTTGCATGCTTCCCCGCCTGCTTGGACGCTTCCGCGCCTGCTTGGACTCTTCTGCGCCTTCTTGCATGCTTCCGCGCCTGCTTGGACTTTTCCGCGCCTGCTTGGACGCTACCGCGCCTGCTTGGTCGCTTCCGCGCCTTCTTGCATGCTTCCGCGCCTACTTGGACGTTTCCGCGCCTGCTTGGACGCTTCCGCGCCTGCTTGCATGCTTCCCCGCCTGCTTGGACGCTTCCGCGCCTGCTTGGACTCTTCTGCGCCTTCTTGCATGCTTCCGCGCCTGCTTGGACGTTTCCGCGCCTGCTAGGACGCTTCCGCGCCTGGTTGGACGCTACCGCGCCTGCTTGGACTCTTCTGCGCCTTCTTGCATGCTGCCGCGCCTGCTTGGACGCTTCCGCGCCTGCTTGGACTCTTCTGCGCCTTCTTGCATGCTGCCGCGACTGCTTGGACGCTTCCGCGCCTGGTTGGACGCGACCGCGCCTGCTTCGACGCTTCCGCGCCTGCTTGGACTCTTCTGCGCCTTCTTGCATGCTGCCGCGCCTACTTGGACGTTTCCACGCCTGCTTGGACGCTTCCGCGCCTGCTTGCATGCTTCCCCGCCTGCTTGGACGCTTCCGCGCCTGCTTGCATGCTTCCCCGCCTGCTTGGACGCTTCCGCGCCTGCTTGGACTCTTCTGCGCCTTCTTGCATGCTTCCGCGCCTGCTTGGACGTTTCCGCGCCTGCTAGGACGCTACCGCGCCTGCTTGGACGCTTCCGCGCCTGCTTGCATGCTTCCCCGCCTGCTTGGACGCTTCCGCGACTGCTTGGACGCTTCCGCGCCTGGTTGGACGCTACCGCGCCTGCTTGGACGCTTCCGCGACTGCTTGGACGCTTCCGCGCCTGCTTGGACTCTTCTGCGCCTGGTTGGACTCTTCTGCGCCTTCTTGCATGCTTCCGCGCCTGCTTGGACGCTTCCGCGGCTGCTTGGACGCTACCGCGCCTGCTTGGACGCTTCCGCGCTTGCTTGGACGCTTCCTCGCCTGCTTGGACTCTTCCGCGCATGCTTGGACGCTTCCGCGCCTGCTTGGACGCTTTCGCGCCTACATGGATGCTTCCTCGCCTGCTTGGACGCTTTCGCGCCTGCTTGGACGCTTCCGCGCCTGCTTGCATGCTTCCCCGCCTGCTTGGACGTTTCCACGATTGCTTGGACGCTGCCGCGCCTGCTTGCGTGCTTCCCCGCCTGCTTGGACGCTTCTGCGCCTTCTTACATGCTGCCGCGCCTACTTGTACGTTTCCGCGCCTGCTTGGTCGCTTCCGCGCCTGCTTGCATGCTTCCCCGCCAGCTTGGACGTTTCCGCGCTTGCTTGGACGCTTCCGCGCCTGCTTGCATGCTTCCCCGCCTGCTTGGACGCTTCCGCGCCTGCTTGGACTCTTCTGCGCCTTCTTGCATGCTTCCGCGCCTGCTTGGACGTTTCCTGGCATGCTTGGACGCTACCGCGCCTGCTTGGACGCTTCCGCGCCTGCTTGGACACTTCTGCGCCTTCTTGCATGCTTCCGCGCCTACTTGGACGCTTCCGCGCCTGCTTGGACGCTACCGCGCCTGCTTGGACGCTTCCGCGACTGCTTGGACGCTTCCGCGACTGCTTGGACGCTTCCGCGTCTGGTTGGACGCTACTGCGCCAGCTTGGACGCTACCGCGCCTGCTTGGATGTTTCCGCGCCTGCTTGGACGCTTCCGCGCCTGCTTGGACGCTTCCGCGCCTGCTTGGACTCCTCTGCGTCTTCTTGCATGCTTCCGCGCCTACTTGGACGTTTCCGCGACTGCTTGGACGCTTCCGCGACTGCTTGGACGCTTCCGCGCCTGCTTGGACTCTTCTGCGCCTGCTTGGACTCTTCTGCGCCTTCTTGCATGCTTCCGCGCCTGCTTGGACGTTTCCGCGCCAGCTTGGACGCTACCGCGCCTGCTTGGACGCTGCCGTGACTGCTTGGACGCTTCCGCGCCTGCTTAGGCTCTTCTGCGCCTTCTTGCATGCTGCCGCGCCTACTTGGACGTTTCCGCGCCTGCTTGGACGTTTCCGCGCCTGCTTGGACGCTACCGCGCCTGCTTGGACGCTTCCGCGACTGCTTGGACGCTACCGCGCCTGCTTGCATGCTTCCCCGCCTGCTTGGACGCTTCCGCGCCTGCTTGGACTCTTCTGCGCCTTCTTGCATGCTTCCGCGCCTGCTTGGACGTTTCCGCCCCTGCTTGGACGCTACCGCGCCTGCTTGGACGCTTCCGCGCATTCTTGCATGCTTCCGCGCCTACTTGGACGTTTCCGCGCCTGCTTGGACGCTTCCGCGCCTGCTTGCATGCTTCCCCGCCTGCTTGGGCGCTTCCGCGCCTTCTTGGAATCTTCTGCGCCTTCTTGCATGCTGCCCCGCCTACTTGGACTTTTCCACGCCTGCTTGGACGCTTCCGCGCCTGCTTGCATGCTTCCCCGCCTGCTTGGACGCTTCCGCGCCTGCTTGGACTCTTCTGCGCCTTCTTGCATGCTTCCGCGCCTGCTTGGACGTTTCCGCGCCTGCTTGGACGCTACCGCGCCTGCTTGGACGCTTCCGCGCCTGCTTGGACGTTTCCGCGCCTGCTTGGACGCTTCCGCGCCTGCTTGCATGCTTCCCCGCCTGCTTGGACGCTTCCGTGCCTGCTTGGACTCTTCTGCGCCTGCTTGGACTCTTCTGCGCCTGCTTGCATGCTTCCGCTCCTGCTTGGACTCCTCTACGTCTTCTTGCATGCTTCCGCGCCTGCTTGGACGCTTCCGCGCCTGCTTGCATGCTTCCCCGCCTGCTTGGACGCTTCCGCGCCTGCTTGGACTCTTCTGCGCCTTCTTGCATGCTTCCGCGCCTGCTTGGACGTTTCCGCCCCTGCTTGGACGCTACCGCGCCTGCTTGGAGGCTTCCGCGTCTGCTTGGACGCTTCCGCGCCTGCTTGCACGCTTCCGCGCCTGCTTGGACGCTTCCGCGCCTGATTGGACTCTTCTGCGCCTTCTTGCATGCTTCCGCGCCTGCGTGGAAGCTTCCGCGACTGCTTGGACGCTTCCGCGCCTGCTTGGACTCTTCTGCGCCTTCCTGCATGCTTCCGCTCCTGCTTGGACTCCTCTACGTCTTCTTGCATGCTTCCGCGCCTGCTTGGACGTTTCCGCGCCTGCTTGGACGCTACCGCGCCTGCTTGGACGCTTCCGCGACTGCTTGGACGCTTCCGCGCCTGGTTGGACGCTACCGCGCCTGCTTGGAATCTTCTGCGCCTTCTTGCATGCTGCCGCGCCTACTTGGACGTTTCCACGCCTGCTTGGACGCTTCCGCACCTGCTTGCATGCTTCCCCGCCTGCTTGGACGCTTCCGCGCCTGCTTGGACTCTTCCGCGCCTGCTTGGAATCTTCTGCGCCTTCTTGCATGCTGCCGCGCCTACTTGGACGTTTCCACGCCTGCTTGGACGCTTCCGCGCCTGCTTGCATGCTTCCCCGCCTGCTTGGACGCTTCCGCGCCTGCC